>OY776278.1:11076593-12469927 GCA_963675445.1 Linnaemya vulpina | reverse complement strand
CCATTTTCTATTTTAAAACGAATTTAATAATAATTTTAAAATTAAATGCACATAGTAAATGAAAAGAATAATATAATGCTTTATTAATATGTAAGTATATACAAACATGTAACATACATATCTATGTAAGCATAAAGTTTCCTTTTTTAACGAGTTTTATATTGCATATACTCCGACAGAAACGTTAATAAAACAATAATAATATCTTAATGAATGCCATAGTCGCATAAATACATCCGTAGTTATTTAAAGTTTCTTGGGTATTATTAAAAGCCATCATACATAAAACTCAATATTATACAAACCGAATTACATTACCCTATTTACATGTCCATGTATAAAATGCATAATATGTAAACAAACTATGAATACCTCAAACAAATATTTGGTTCCGTAAAATTACGTTCACACTTGTCAAATATTATCCTTATTAAATAAAACAGTTTCACATATAACTATAGAATAGAATTTTATTGGAAACTATTTAACTCAATAAACATTTGTCTGTTGTGTGAACGTAGCTTAACATTTTTATGCAAAGACAACGTGGGTTTTTTACAATGATGATGACACAATTAGCCAAGTTTTCCATCAGATGCTATTTAAATTGAAGAACAAATTTTTCGTATGATGTTTAGAAAAAATGCCACAGAAATATAGGCCTTTTTAGTAATTTCAGTTTTGACGATTGAAAAGTTTTTCCACGCACGCTGTTGTTCTTAACCATCTTTTCAGATTATATAGCAGCCACCTATCTACCCAGAGACTCGGTACTTAATCGTGGATTTATATTTTGAATATGGCAATTTCATATATCGTTGTTTTGGTTTTTACACTTTACTTTTAAAAGCTTATTGTTACGTTTCACATGTGTAGAGGTTATCCTTTCTTTTCACGACTCAATGACCGGATTTCATATCCAAAGAAGATTTTAAAAAATCTTGCAGGCATAATTTACAAAGTGATGTCACAAGGCGAAAGATAATGTCCATATTATATAGCTACTTGTCAACATTACGTAAAATCAGTAAAAATTAGGACAATTACGTAATATTTATCTAATCAATTGAATACTTTCAACGGCTTCTTTTGATTTTGTAGGCCTTAGAAAATATAAAAAAAGTATCACGCAAACGTGGTACTAAACAGAAATTTATAGAGAAAAATGGTCTGCTATTTCTAAAACAAACAATCTATCTAATTGTTCATCGCTTAATATATATACGAGACTATATCCTCTTAAGAGGATATATGTATGTTCTTAAAATCATAATACGCTTGTATGTATCTGTTGATGGTAAAATGAGAACATTTTTTAATAAGTTCTCAATTCGGAGTTCAATTTATTGTTCACTTTAAATCTGAGTAATATTATAACAAAAAGCGAAAAGATTTTATACGTGCGAGAAAATTCTACATTTAACTAATATAAAGTTGTAATAATGGTCCTTAAATATTTTTCGATTCTATAAACAACATGCATACATACGTTCGATTATGTAAAGAATGCCTTAAGTAGGGTGTCTATATTTTTTCGCATTTGAATTCCCATAGTGTTGCAACAATTAACAATTTTATCATGTATTTCCATTTATGATGAAGTGGTTTATCTTTTTTATACACGTGTTAACATTGGAGAGTGCAACTTTAAATTTTCCTTATTTCTTTCCGCGCATTATTGACTATATTCATACAGGGTATGTACTTGTTTTAATAAAAACGGAAAAATTAATTTGATAGAAATTTGCTACAGATAATGTACGTAAGTATTCATCATGTTTCCTGCGATAGACATAAAATTGTTACAAATTTACTATTATTCATATAACTCAAAAAATGATGCCAAAAAACGAGTTGTACTTAAAATTCGTTTCAAATAATTTAAAAATATGAAATTTATTTGTTGGGTGGTTAAGCAATGTCTGTATACATTTCATTGTCACTTTTACCAAATCTTCAGTAGACTTCATCCATAGTTTTAAAAAATATTAAAGACTCATGACCTGTTCGACGATGTCGCAAGCTATCGTTCGTTCGCGCAAATAACATTTAAAACACACACAATTTTAGAATTTATTTAAAATCTCCCCCTTTAGGCTTTACGTTTTTTTATTTCATGCTTCGCGTTTAATATTCGAGAACACGAATACGAATATCTAAAAATGGCTGAATATTTGAAAAGCTAATATAAATATTCCCATATCTTCTTCTATTGTACTAAAAACAGTATCATTTCATGGTTCGATAAAAAAGCCTAAAACAGCCTAAACAACCAGTTTTATGCAATTACAGTAAACGTTTCAATAATAGGAATTGTAAAAGTTTATTTTTACTAAATGACTTCAAGCAAGTTTAATGCGAAATTAAGCTAAGTTAAAGCCAATATTATTCAAGGATACTTAGTTTTATATAAAATATATACATACATACATATATACAAATACAAAAATTTCTTTGTTACAAACTAAAAAATAAAAGCGTCTAGCACCACTGATATCGGCATAATCGAATTAGGTTCAACCAAAGATTTGTATGCAAACAATGTTTTTTCCAACAGAACTTAAAAAACTTTCAATTCTCTAGAATTTGTATTTGCTCAAAACATAAATAGTACTATACTGTAAAATTTAATTAAATTTTTTAATTGTGATGTCCTTTTCAAACAAATTTATTCAAAAAGGTCTACAACAAAACATATTAAATTTTTTAAGGAATGGAAATACTTTTAGTTCATATCATTTACTTATTTAATATTATTTTAATAATATTTTATTTAATTATATGGAAATTTATACAAACTTCCGTGTTTCACAGATGTACATGTAAATAACTTTTTAACGAAAGTTTGGTAGATATTAATTATCTATAAAGTGCAATAACTCCCACGTTCTACTGAAGATTGACAATTGGAGATTGCTAATAAGAAACAAATAATTGAATGCTATTAGAACACAAAAATCTGTATACGTAATTTTTATAAAATTTTTAATTCGATACACCAACTATTTATTCTTATGTACTTTCTACATCTATGTCCTTTAACATAACAATCAAGTTTTAATATAAATGAGGCATTAATGCGACAAAATTTTTAGATGTTCGTACTGCTTAGCAAATATTTACGTTTTTATACTATTAACACAATAAGCTGCAATGGTTTTAATTTTTTTACGATTGAAGTCTTTAAACTTTCACAATAGATATTATAAGCAAATAACAGTTTCCTCATTATCTTCCATGGATGATAATAGTAACTAAATTTTCAATAGGTAATCAGTGCAACAACAACCCAACAAAATGAAAATTGCAAATACAATAATTTTAAATATTATGCATTGTATGCTTCTTGTGAATAAAATGAGTATATATGTACATACAAACATAGGATCAATGAACTCTCTTACTTTAGTATAATATAGTAAATAAGAACATAAGAAAGTTTTAAGAATAAACAACAATACCAATAAAAAATTTGGATCAACTCATATGGAAGACTTTAAAACAGACTTCCACTTCTTTTTAATGAAAGAGAATTTTTTCAATTCAGAGACATATGTATATATGAATGCAATTAATGTTGATAGAACACACGCTTGAATTTAATTTTTTAAACTTTTACAACACAATAACTTTTTGCTGGGAAACCATTTCCATTGCAGGACAGGTAGGTTCGTTTAAATAAGAAAAAGTAACATTCAGAAAGCATAATTATTTGCAAAACCTGTCTTATACTCCAGGGATGGAAAACATATTATTTTCAATAAAAATATACCAATTTTTAAAACTTACTTCGAGCGGAATTTAAACTGCTTCTTTATGAGATTAGTTCCCTCAGCTTAGATGTAGAGAATAAGAGCAAGTTTACAAAAGCACTTTTCAGTGGGGATGTAGCCGATATATCATCGAACCTTCAGATTTTGCGTTATTTTGTAAAATAGTTTGTTTGCTAATTTCATCATGTATATAAATTCAATGCAGTTTTTAAATCTTATTGAGATCAATTATATATATATATATATATATATATATATATATATATATATATTTATGATTAGAATTTAGTCAAATAGTTTACGATCACACGATATAGTGCCAGTTTATTTATATAGCATAGTTAAACTCATATTTTTAATAAACCTTGTTTTTCGAGTTATTCTATATTTTTGCACCACAGAAATGTTGAACGCAATTTTTCTCACCTTTTCCAGTTCCTTCTTGATCGGCTTTTTCTTCTTAGTGGACCACCAATTATTTTGTTAAACTATAGTTTTCAACAATATTAAAAAACTTTTTTAAATTCTTTTTATTGAAAAGATAACTTTTATGACTAATAGTTGTATATAACTTCCTTCACATGTTTGACACGATCTGGATCAGTTTTCGTACAAATTTCACAACAATTTCATCACAGAATTACCGCCTCAAAGCAGGTGAATATTGCCAAAAGAAAATAATTTTTGTAAAGTAAAGCTACGGTCACAATTGAAAAAAATTTGCTGAAGAAAAATAATTTAATTTAGATACGCATTTCTTAAATAAAACAGTTTCAAACTACAGAATTAGTCAGCGGCGAAGAATCCAATCTTATTGGAAACAGTTGTATGTATTAAGCGGTTACGCTTTATTTTGTCAAATATATACCTAAATGTAATGGTATTTTTAAAAAGATCTTTAATTATTTTCGAATCAATTTGTTTGTACAAACCTCTTTCTAGACCCCATTAAAGCGAACCTTGTATTTATGGTCTAAAGAAAAGGCAAATGTTAAAAACAATAATGCATAATACATAAACGCAAAATATTGGTGCACAGATGCCGATGAGTGACTGTGACCATGTGTCGGAGATATTGACTGTACACGACTTATGCCTTCTCATACGAGCTGGCAAAGTAGTTAACCGCGGAAGGTTCCTTAAAAGGACCGTAATTCTATACCTTAATACTTATCGCTTCAAATAGTTTTTATGTTAAACCAAGATGAATATATTTATAAGTACAATATATACAATATTATATAGATAATTAGTACTTGTAAAAGTATGTTCACACTTATCAAATATTTGCCCACAATAGCACAACCACGAAATATTAATAAAAAATATTTTAATTTACAGTTTTCTTCATATTTTATTATATTGAGGAAAAAACTGGCTATATGATGTGTACTATTTTGGTACGGCTAAAATATTTTTTATCATAATTTTCATGAAAGAAAGTTCGCAATTTTTACTTTTGTTTGTTTAATGTTTACTTGAATTAATTAAATATGGAAAGAACTTGAAAGAAAAAGTTCATATCCAATAACAAACATTTTATATTTCAATGGAATAACTGCTGTTGTTTCTATAAAAATTTAAGAACATTTTACTAAAAAAAAATCTGAAAACAATACATTTAGATAAAATAGCATCCACGTTTATAAGTTAATAAATAACTCTGAGTATGCCGCTCCCTGGATCAAAAAAAAATGTTGTTCAACCAACATACAACAAAAAATTAACAATGTTGTGAGGTATATGATATGTTACGAACAATTCAATAATGGAAGATCTTGTTAGTATGATGAGGAAACGAATTAAGATCAATATTATAAAAGCGTACTAAAAAGATTTTGATTCAAAAGTTTATTGCAAGTCATACATCGCTGTTGTGTCACTTAACGGTACATTTGCTTCGGAATATGAATTTTATTGTGAGTGGTGTTTGCAATAGTAGATTTTAAAGTTTTAAATAATACAAATGCCTATCAGATGAAATTTAATTTTTATAATCAGAAAATCATCAGAATTTTCAAACAATCTTACCTGTATTTAAAACAAGATTGAAAAACTGTGAATAAAACTCGATGTACATATGTATATAAAAATTTAAATATATTAAAGAAAAAAAATAATATACATCTATTTATGAATAAATTAAGATGGGTTATCTTTAGAAGAAAGAAATGCAGTAGGACCTCATATATAAAGAAAACAGCGTTGTTCTCTTCTGCAGTGTAGACTGGAATATTATATTAATGTCATATCAGCTCGGAACTGATTCCATTAAAACAAGATAAGATATTCTATACTATTTTTAAGGTTAAAGTCTCTTTATTATAAGTTAAATTATTTATTTATTTACAATAATTCGTAATTCCTTTGTATTGCTTTTTCAGGAAATTATGTACACAAACATATTTAATTTCCTAAAAAAGTCACATAAAAGAGTAAAAAAATATTGGAGAAAAATAAATAAATTATTTAACTTAAGATGAACTAAGCTTAAAAATATTACAGAATATTATATAAAACGAGGTCAAAAACTAGAAGAGTTCTAAGACGATGTTATAAATACATATAAGCCCTTTACTCTAGAAAAGTAAATATTTTCAGAAATTAATCGCCGATGCTAATAGATCTTACAATTGTTGTTTGGGAAAGATTAAGAAATTCTTCAGAGCAATTTAATTTTTTTTTTAGTACTAGAAATGTTTAAAACATAAATTAAAAATATACTACTGAGAATATTAATGGAATTATTTTTAATCACGACGCCAAGCGTTCATAAACTTTTAATGACTTGTTTTCGTAAATTAAATTTTTTTTTATAAAATAATGCTCTACAACTATGTATGTATCACTATTATTTAAGAAATTTTTTTCTTAATTATTTTTTTCAAGCGGGTACAATCTTGTTGAGATTACATAATTACAGTGTTGCACATATCAAACTGTACAACAAAACCTCACGTTTTAAATAACATTTAACGAGATTCTATAGACTGATTGTCTGAAATTTAATTGTTCTTATCTAACTTAGTGCACGTTCATGTTAATTGTGCAAAAATATATCGATCTAATGTACAAAAATTTAAAATTATTCATTATGAAGAAGAACTTAGTATTACAAACATTCGTTTTAAGGCCACAGTTGGTCTTTTAAGGCATTCCGCCTTAAATAATTATAATGTGAATATAAAACATCTGATTACATTAAAAAAAAATTTTAAAAAACATTTTAATATCCAAGACTTATTTACTTACCTCTCTCCCTAACTAATGAATAGATATGAAAAACATTTTAATTGAGATAAGTATTTATTGACTGTTTCCAATAAATAATATTGCATTCTACGCCACTGACTATTAGTTGTGTATGAAACTGTTTCGCTCAATAAACAGGTGTCTAAAATAATATATTATTCTTTACTGTTTACTACTTACGATTTTTGGACAAATACTTTCGTACCTTTACATAATAATAAATACTCATTTAATTCAAACTTTTGTTTTTAACAGAAATTCTATTTTGCTTCACTCTTGTCACTGATGACAACTGCAGCTACTTTCAAAGAATATAGCAATATTGGTACTATTGCTGCTGAAGACATTCACTCTTTTGGAAGCAGAATAATTAAGAAACGATCGACAAATCAAGAAAAGAGAGACATAAGTTTATCTTATGCAGCAACAAATATTAATAATAAAGAAGGAACGCAAGTAAAAACAATAACAGTCATAAAAAATTTAAATGATAAAAATGAAAAGATTAAAATTGACCCAAAACTACATAGAAATGAGAACTGGGCAGAAGCTTTCAAAGATAACTTTGATTCATACGGAATTATACCGGATGTACCTGATGTAGATGATCTCTTCGAGTACGTCAATAAAAAACATATTGAAAAAGAAAATGAAAAGAAGAAAAAGAATGAAACAAAAGTTGAAGAAAATATATCCGTTGACAGCAAAAAAAGCAAGGAGAGTACATTATCAATTCAAAAGACAGTTTCCAAAGAAATAGAGAAACCAGTGACAGAAATTTCGTCGGAAATATCTGAAGAAATTCCAGAAACGATTACAGAAATAGAAAAAATCAAAGGAGATGCTGAGTTGTTGCCTAAATTAAATAGTAGTCGTCTAAAAGTCAGAGAATCTTTAATAAATGTTAACTATTCCTCTCCAGGTCATTCAGTACACCAATATTTTGATAATTATGTTCAGTTAAGCAAAGGAGGTCTCGAAGCTGAAGGTTATGATTACACCAAACCATGTGTTCATTCTCAGCCAATTGGCAGTGTTACAGTAGCAACACCGTCTGGCAAAACCTATAACATACCCAGCAATAATAATTCATACCCAAATCCGTATTTAGCACCAGCAATAACTAGAAGGCCACTATTGCAACAATCTACGCAATCACCTGCTGTAAACGTTCCTGTTTTTGCAATTAATTCTTTGGTTCCACAATTTCAATATCAGCAACCAAATAACTCAACACTGAATAATTTTTCAACTCAACAAAATTTTGCTGGCGGTGTTAATTCACAGCAAGCAACACAGCCTTTAAATGCTGGTCTGCAACCACCATTTCAAAATAATATTCAAACCAATCAACAACAGGTACCTTCGCAACAAAATCAACAGACACAAGTTCAAAATTCTATTTTATCTACTAGCCAACGCCCATATGTGTCTCCAAATTTACGTTTTGGTCTGAACGGCGTTAGTAGAGGACCTGGTTCAAGTTCTAATAATTATCAGAACGATAAACATGGTTATCGGATTAACGCCTTCAGTAATGGTTTTCGAAAGCCAAATATTTTTCGTTCACGTGGCTTAAAGTATTAAATAGTTTATATATTTTATTATAAATAATTCAAATATGCGTGTAGTTAATATAGTTCTTTACATATCTATGAAAATATTAAAAACTATTTAAGGTGATTTTACATGACCAGTCTTTTACACGCGAATTTCTCAAGTAATTTAATAAATCGTAAAGGAATAAATTAATATTGTATCTTTATATTAAATAAATACAATGACCATTATTACGGCAGACATAAAGGTTTGTCTCAAAAGTTTACCGACAGTTACAGTTTTCTTAGTTATAAAGTAAAAATAAATGTTAATTTTAAAGTATATTTTCTGACTTGGGTTGGTGTTTAGGAAATTTAAATTACTTTTTTATTGAGAATTAAATATGTCTATAAAGCTGAATTTCTTTCTATATAGTATTTTCTGACATATATATATATATATATATATATATATATATATATATATATATATATATATATATATATATAATATATATATATATATATATATATATATATATATATATAATAATTTTATATGTATTTGTTTAAGTTAATCTTCGAAACGCCAATTAAAAAAATGGTTATTAAGAAACCTGTGACAAAGTATATGGAGTTCCAAGATTTTATTTGCATATCCACTTTAGCGTTTTCTTTTATCAAAATTAATCAAATTAGAGCCAAATTAGAAAATAAAATTACAAATTTTATCGCATTAATGGGTCGATTAAGAATGGCTTGATTTAAACTTTGCAGAGTAAGCTTACCAGAGTTAAAAGGATCTTACGGATAGCAACTGATTACAACGCTGTAGAAGGCCAGTTGCTATTAATAATGCAAAATAATTGGAAAGTTTTCAACACTTTAAAAAAGTTTTTTTTTTGGTGCTACGATACTTTCTAATAAATTTTGCTATTCAAATGGATCGAAATATTTACTTATTTCATGAAATCTATTTCTAGTAATTAAGAGATTATGTATATGAATTTATTAAAATGTGCGTAGAAAAAACGATAAAGCCTTTGTGCATATGCTGAAGTTTGGTGACGGTGATGTTATGGATTAAGGTGTATGGCTTAGCAAGGGAGCAGGAAAATTTGAATTTATTACGTAAATCAGCAAGACAATGTCGTCCAAGAATGTGCTGAAGTCAGCAAGTTGAGGTTGATTGAGAACTAATCATGTTGCACCCAAGTGGGATGGAATACTTATTTCTTCCACCACCTGCAACCTGAAATACGTATGTATACTCCAAAAAAGGTTTTAACCTCATCCATCGCCGATTTGAGCTTGAACAAACTGGTCCAAGTTCAACACAAGTTGCAATTCGTAATCGATTACATATTAAACCCAATTGACGGTAGCACGCGTCTGGAGCAAAGTATAAAACTGAAGAAACATTAATTTTCATGTTTTTGAACATTTTTGATTAATTGCAACCAAATAATATACAAGTGCGTATGTATATGCATGTACATACTATATACATATAAAGCTTATGAATCGATATACTGAAAAAACTGCGACTAAATGTTCATGTCGTAGACTTATGAATATTTCATTGGCAATTTCTTTGTGCATTCGTTTATACTCAAGATTTCTTTTACAATCATTACTTACCAAATTCAAAAGAAATTTTCTCAAACATTTGAAAATAAGTCACAACACAATAATATGCCTTAAATTTTCGCTTCCCTATATTTATTTAGTATTTTTTGATATAATCAAGTCAGATATTATAAGACCGCAAGTCTATGGCCTCAAGTTTTGGTGAAAATTTTCTACAAAAATGGCGATTGTTATACTCACAAATCGTACTCATAAAGGTAATATTTTACGAGCAAACATGCATTATAAATGTTTAGCTGTCAAAGCCCATATTAATCTATTGATGATTTACTTTTTTATAAGATCGTTGACACTTCATTTCATCAAAGAATTTGAATTGCCAATCTACGCACTGTTCGGAAGCAAGTGGGCGCTGAATGCATATTGAACACATTACAATGTTGATGCTATCAATTTGTAATACATGTATAGTTGTACAATTAGTTTGACCAACATAAGGCCCCATTCCCACATAAGCTTTACAACTTAATTTATATATTTGAATGCTAAAAAGGAAATTTCGCATATATTAAAGGTCAACTATTCAAATGGAAACACATGCTTTGTCCTATATATTGGACCATGGCCTTTCTTAGTTTCAATGCTCCGTGTATATAATTCAGTCAACATTTCATTCATGCGCTGCTCGTAGTATAGGGACTTATTTTTGAAAGCACGGATCTCAGAATAGCAGCTCGTATAAACTTTGAAGGTCCTTGTGACGATCCAGAACAAACAAGATGGGAAGTAATAATAATTCATGTAGCGAAACGAAAATTATGTTGCCACACAAGATTTGAAACCACCACATCTGGATCTCAATTATAGTGAATGACAATCTAATTTAACAAATGATAACAATGACGTGTTTACTCAGAATTAAAACAAAATTAAAAACATAAGCATCTATGTTATCCTAGGATAACACAAAGACAGAATAATATACAATTCTTTTCTTTCAAAGTATTTAGAGTAAAAAATGGCTACTAAACTAAATGTTAATATACGTACACTGTTATCCAGTTGTGAAGAATTGGCCAAAGAAGACGTAAATTTTTGGCGCTTGAAGAAATTTATCAAGTCGCTGGAAACTATGATTGAGGAGCTTAAAAATATGGAAGAGTAAGTTAGATAAGTAATAATATATCCGTGTGTCCTAATAATGCTCATAACATGTACTTATATTAGTCCATACAGTAGTGAAAAAATTCCAGATTATGCGAAAAGACTTCAGAAGTTAAAAATTATTACGAACTATATCGACAGTCCATCATCAGCCAACCGCGTGAGCTCTATAAGATTAAGAGGTGGCGCTGCCGAAAACGGTGACGAAGCACTTAAAGAAATACATCAACTTCAATCTTCAAAGCAGTATGCAGACTTAAAAAAGGAATTATTACAAGAAGATATGCTGAGGCGTCGCAAACCATCCAATGGAGATAATAGCGAGGCTGTAAAGTATATACGAGAAAACCAAGAGACAATTACAGAGCATATGTTGTCATTAACAAGAAATTTGAGGGAGCAGACAGAAACGGCAAATAGAATTATAAAGAAGGATACTGAAATGGTGTCCCGATCCTCCGGCATGGCTGAAAGTAAT
Organism: Linnaemya vulpina; assembly: GCA_963675445.1. Taxonomy (NCBI): domain Eukaryota; kingdom Metazoa; phylum Arthropoda; class Insecta; order Diptera; family Tachinidae; genus Linnaemya; species Linnaemya vulpina. The sequence continues at coordinate 12,458,132 of OY776278.1, read as the reverse complement.
ATTGGCGCTCTTAACAAAGAAACAGAAAAATTAGAAGGCCATTCACGCAATGCATGGAAATGTTGGATGTGGATGATGATAGTATTTGTGATAGTTACATTTATTGCAATGGTTTTATTTATGAAAATAGTAAAAAAGAAAAAGTCTTAAACAAAACAGAACTTGGGTTAAATGTTACAAAGAATTATTTGTCGAATGGGACCGTCTTTACGCTCCTCTTTAATGGTCCACACTTAATTTGAACAGCTAAGATGTTTACAGGCTTTGACGAGGATTGTAAGTTATTTTACTACAATCTATTGTAAATTAGACAGGATAATTATATCTCCGCGGTGTTACACAACTGCTGTATGTAACTAACACTATTTTGACTAAAATTGTATGCGTGAATTATATAAGTGCTGCTTTAAAATATCATTTATACATTATGGATCGAAAGTACACATAAAAGACTCCCTATAGAATGATTTTTGTGGCTATTCTAACAAGACTCTTGACAACTCGTGAAGAAAAGACGCCATCAACACAGTGTGTCCTGTTGCAGTTATACAGAAGGAATACGGCACCGAGAACGACGAATATATCGAAAGATTCTTCATCAACTGAAAATGCGAGGTGTTCTTAGCCTGTTACAAGCTCGGACGCGTTGCTGTTAAACAGCATCTAACATATTATGTGTTACTTTGGAATGGCACAATTTCTGAATGTTGCGATGAAAAAAATCTAAGTGATGTTGATATATAGTGAATTTCATTGTGAGGTTTGTGTAGTTGCTAATAAATGCCTTACCAAAGGTGTGAACCTGCTAGAGTCTGGTGTAAATAAAATAAACTTCTTCAGACGTCAACCTTATAGACTACAGCCAACTTCAAAATAAAATTTATATGTCAAGTTGACGTTTCAGTGCTGCGGACTACGTCTCTTTCTTTTTCCGGTCACCAAAATGGTAAGACCTGTAGTAAAAATATAGTAAAATTAAATTGTAAACAATCCTTAAAAAATGAAATGAGAAACTAGAATGAAATGTGGGATTCCACAAATGCAAAAAATCGGAATATGAAATAACAAGTATTTTGTGTATACTTTCAGGGTATTGACATTAGCCACAAATACGATCGTAAAGTTCGCAGAACTGAGCCAAAATCCCAAGATGTTTACTTGCGTCTTTTGGTAAAAGTAAGTAGAATTAAGCTATAGATATGTTTTAGGTTTCGTCATTGAACTAATTATTTTGTCACTTATATTTTAGCTATATCGTTTTCTGCAACGCCGTACCAACAAGAAATTCAACCGTATAGTGTTGAAGCGTTTGTTTATGAGTAAAACCAACCGGCCTCCCATGTCATTGCAACGTGTAAGCCGTTTCTTCAAAGCTGCCAAGCAACCGGAATCAACCGTAGTTATTGTTGGTACCGTAACTGATGATGTACGTCTATTGAGCGTACCAAAAATGAGCGTATGTGCGTTGCATGTTACCCAAACAGCTCGGGAACGCATTTTAAAAGCTGGTGGGGAAGTTATCACTTTCGATCAATTGGCCTTAAAGTCACCTACTGGAAAGAACTGTTTGTTGTTGCAGGGTAAACGTACTGCCCGTACTGCTTGCAAACACTTTGGCAAAGCTCCCGGTGTACCACACTCTCATACACGCCCATATGTTCGCTCCAAGGGACGAAAATTTGAACGTGCTCGTGGCCGTCGCTCCAGCTGTGGTTACAAAAAGTAAATTGTAAGATGCTCTTGTGTGTTTAATTTCTAATTAAGTTTGTGAAATCCACAAATATGGATTGAAATAAAAGTCAGTTTATTAAATTACTCCCACAAAACATTAAATATTTTTTGAAGGAGCATTTTTAATTAAGTGTGCTTTTATTTAGAATGGGATGATATATAAAATAAGATTGTGAAAGAACAGCTAATGCAAGTGAGCGCTCCAGTAGTTTAGTAGTGGTTGGTCCTGAGGCTGTATACCCAATACCCGTTTTAATCTAGCCTGTCCATTAGTAGATTTTCCATGATTCAGGCATATCACTTTGCTATAAAAGAAACGAATATTTAGCTTTTGTCATACTAAAATAGGGTTTATATACTTTTTCCATTCCTCTACTAAGGCTTTGGTATGACGATTTAAAACCAATTCTGTAAAACGAGTTTCATCAACAGCCTTTAATAACTTAACCAGCAAGTCGGGTACTAGAAATAGTAATACATTGTTAGCTTTGTAAATTCAAATTGGTATACTAAAAAAATTTTATAATTTCAAAAGGGTCTGGTAGTGTTGCGTTACACAAATTTTATTAGTTTGAATTTCAAAGTTACTTTATAATAGTATACTATATAATAAAGGCCTTATTCGCCAAAGATATTTAATTCTTATAAGATGCTTATATGACAAATTTTTTACATATGTAAGCATAATATATTTTGTATGAGTAGGACTTTAAGTGTTTAATAGATTCTAAATATATTTGATTGAAAATAGCAGTAGTACAACGAACTACCTAAAAACAGCAATAAGATAGGCTAAAATATGAATATTAACTTACATTTTGTTGGTACAGATCCTGGCCATTTTATACAAACATTATTATTCAGAGATTCTTCAACAAAATCTATTCGAAAAACGGATGAAGTTGCCATGGGAACCGCAATTTTGTTTGATATAGAGATAATTTTATAGTCTGCACTAATGGAATGTTGATGCTGCGCGTCTACTCTTATCAAAGAGTGCATTTGTTCAGGCAAAAGTTTTTTAAGACACATCATAAAGTGGAACGTTCTAGCGGGATCCCCACGTACAATAGCCTAATAATTTGTTTGTATGAAAATATATACTTTTTTATTCAGAATGTTCATAAAATTAAGTACGTAGGATTGCTTTATTGGCAGTTTCTTATGAAACGTTTGTTTGAAAGAAAAATTAATTACACAAACATTGTTTAAAAACAATCAGCGGTTCAAGAAATCGATTTCGTCGAAATTTCATAAACATTCATATTCACAATTGAAATTTGATCCTTATATTTTTACCTTAACGCCGGTTAAGACACAAAAGCAAATTGAAGCGAATTCTTCTTTTCTTACAATCTGTTTGATGTACCTTAGGGAATAGAATTCTTCAGCGTCTAGTGTCTCATACTTTTGTATCATTGGAAGAGTAGTTATATTATAAGTGAGTCTTTGCTGGGGAGGATGGCTGCTGCTTTGTGGGGGCAACCAAGGAAGATTCCCAAATGTAACATGTTCTGTTAGAAATCTTGAGCCAGCCAGTAAAATCCAAGAGAAATGTGAATGCAATATAACAAAAACGTTATCTTCCCCCGTAAGATCTGTTAGCGACCTTGGTGTTTGCAATGTAGGTTGGAAGCCGGATAGTCTTCTCTGACGCGGTGAGCCTTTCAGTTCTTCCTTTTCTCGAATTCGTTTTGCACCATTTTTTAATTCTGTTGATATTTTTCTAATATGCTCTGCTAAAAATGGCTTCATATTAAGCAAAAAATATTTGTCTTTCATGAGGACTATTATGGAAAATAATTGATAGAAGCCTCTGGCCTGTAGAATGTTAAAATTGTGATATAATGTATGTACACCAAAAAATAATTTATCGAACAGTTACTTACCTGCAGGTCACTAACATGAAACGTGTGACTTAAAACATGACCTCTCGAAGTGTCTCCAAAAAACACAAATCCACCATCTTTGTTATAATTTATTTCGCAGCTCAAGCTGCGCACTGCTGCCTGTTTAACCAAACTGGACACTTCAGGCAATGCCGATTGCTGAGTACTAAGGAATGTTGCCTCGCTTTCATTATCTTTGCTATATAATCCATTAGTGAGACCGATTGAGTTACAAGCTGCACATTGTTTTCCTGTAACACTATTCGATGTCTGTATCGCTGTCGGTGAATGAAGTTCCTCTAACTTTGTGTCTCTTAAAGTTTGTGTACAGAAAATGCAAGACGGGCCATGAGCCTCACAAAAATGGCATAATGCAATAACAGCGTTCATGTAGGTATATTAAACAATTAACTTGCGATTTTTTATTCAAATTGTTTGCTTTGTTATGCAAAATAAACAGATGTTTAATCTGCCTTCAATTATATTAAACAATTAACTTGCGTTTTTTTATTCAAATTGCTTGCTTTGTTATGCAAAATAAACAGATGATTCGAATTTTAGGTTTCACGTCACTAAGCTTTCACATCCCTACATACATATGCACGAGAGCTTTTACGTTTTCCAGTATTTTATATTCAAAAACACTTTGACAACCTATACATTAATATTTATGTATATATCTATATATATATATATATATATATATATATATATATATATATATATATATACTATATATACATATATATTATATATATATATATATATATATATATATATATATATATATACTATATATACATATATATTATATATATATATATATTTTATTATTAAATATTATCTTTATTAGCATTATAAATACTCTACAAAAGTCTTACACTTTATATTATATTTCAAATTGCATTTTAATTTATATTAAGTTTAGACATTATGCTTTTTTAAATCATACATTAACTTTTACGAATTGAACAATGTGTTTTTTGAACAAGTTAAAGTTATTTTCAGACTTTACATTATTCGGCAGGGAGTTGTACAGTTGTAGCCCTTTGTAGAAAAGCGATCGCTGCCTTGATGTTGTATATATATATATATTATATATATATGTAAGAATATATATATATATATATATATATATATATATATGTACGCATATGTGCTTCAACTGCCTTGTTCTTAACCAATGGAGTGGTGGCCGCGTTTAAACTGTATTATTAGGCAGCTTTTCTCTAGATGAAAATCAGATGTCCATATGATATATGTGAAAGTTGAAAATCGAAATTACTTTAAATTACATTGTTATTCCTCTCTTTAATGAATAGCCGTCAAAGATCGGAAAGAAGTACAAAATTATATCAAAAATTAATAATAAAACACTCTTTTATCTTTCACTGTATCATTTATAAATTATTTATTTATCTAGAAAATTTTTGTTGCGTATATACAAAATATATATAAATATATAAAACTATTTCTTTGTATAGTGTTTGTCTGAAATTAATGGAAGTAGAAGTTAAATAATATAGGTTTACAATTACAAAATGTAAAAATGTGTAACAAAAAATCAGGTTTTTTAAAGGAAGTATAAAAATAAATAAAGAATTGTTATAAATAAAATCATTAAAGCATATTAAAGTCTACTTTAAATTAGACGCTTGATGAAAACTGGATCTTATATTAATTTTTTTAAATTACATAAAACGTTAAAACGTGCTATGTATAAAATATTTTAGCTAAATTTCTACTCTAGGACGAAATTGTAAACGCAAGGGAGGTTCTCGAAAGCGCCATCGGGTAACATAAACAAATTTCAGTGTATGATCTTTGCCCAACAATTCCTCATTGCATAATATGTCAATCTTGGGAAAAATAATAATTGCACTATTAATAAATTATAGCTATAACAGTATAATGTAATAATAACAATATTCATAATAATAATCATTATTATAATAAAGCAATTTGCATATTTTTCGAAGTCGTTTATATATTTTTATACCTATTTAAAATTCTTTTAAATAAAACTTTTTAAAAGTATTCTATATGAAACTCTCTTTTAAAATATGTAAACATATAATAAATAAATCTTGCCAACAATAAAGACAAATCAGAAATAATTTACAAAATTCATCAATGTGACACTATAGATTATTTCGCGAATCGGTAGAAAAATACATAAAATATGCAAACGAGTTCAAGTTTTCAGTTAAATTTTTAAATACTTAACATCGGTTTAATGATTTAGATTATTACCTCTCGATATTTGTCAATGCCGTTTAAGATCTTTTTTGCAACCAGCTTTTTAAGATGTGTAATTGTGGCCTGTGAACTGCAGCGTATAAAACGCCTCTGCAAACTCTTAAAATTATTGGTCATGCATTCTAAACATACATTAACTTGTTCATCTAATCTATGGAAATCAGATTCAGCATGAGCTTCCATAACTTTTTCATTGTCATCGTCATGATTTTGAGGCAAGTCCTTCGGACATGCCATATTACGACTTTTATAAAAGTCACGTTCCCTTCGCAATTCATCTATTAATCAGAAACGCATATAAATACATATTTTTGTAATAATTTTTTAATATAAATCTTTACATTATGAAATTTTTCTACATTTCAATATTTAATTATCTTTTGTGATCATCGGTAGGTATATTATTTTCAAATTTAAACAGTTAATGATTTTTCAGCTCAACTTGAAATTATTTTGAAATTTATTTTATTCAAAATCTTTTATACAAAATTTCCTTAATATCGGTTTTAAAAAAATTATAATTACTGCGAACATATAATGTCTTATATTAACATAAAATATTATGATGATATAAGGATATAGATATAATCCCAAACCCAAAGTTGGTCTCTTTTCAAGTCTAATCTATTTAAAACCATCAACTCTTGCAACTATTTAAATAAGACAAAATTTACCTTCTTGAAGATTTGGCACTAATTTGTAAACAATATCTTGCATTGTCCGATCAAAGCTAATATATTGAAGGGGATGAGATTGATGAATAACATTTTCACAGGTAGGGCAGGTCTTTTTTTCTTCAAGATGTTTAACCAAACAACTTTTGCAAACTAAATATAAATGAAATTAGAAAATTTTAAAATATGGGATCAAGCTGTAACTTAGTTTTGTTTATACTAACAGGTATGTAAACACTCTGTAACTGTGGTGGCATCAATAAAATATCCTCCACATATTTTGCATGTTATATGTGGATTAATGGATTTTAATTTAACTCGTCTTTCCATCTTAAATATATTTCTTCATATTAATTTTTATATTGCACTTATTTAAGTTTATTATTTATTATGCTGAGCCGGTCTTATAGTCTGGAAATGCTTTACAAACTCAGCACACACATACACGGTCTTTTATATATTTGCCCATATCAATTGTACACTCGTTTGATGTTACATAAAAATATCTTTATTACTCTGAAATAATAATAAACATCTAAATTTAAACGCATTAGAATATTATCAAATTAAAATAAAAATTATATACAAAAGCACAAATATTTTACAGCTTTTCTTTTTTTCGGTACTTTTTTATGTTGGTAGCCTTGTAGTAATAATTGTCAAGTGTCATGAAATGTCTATGTTCATTTCTATAATGGTGAAATAATATATAAAGCAACACAGCGACAATATTAGGTATATTTCAAGTATGGTGCTATTACATACAAAGTGGCCCCGATGCGACAACAGCCTAAGCAGTTGCTGTTTGTGTAGTCATGGTCACTAATTATAGCAACAAAAGACGTTGGAATGCTGCACACATATAGAATAGTGAACAACGCTGTTCTCCACTTACTCCTTCTTTAGTTTGTTATAAAATTGCTTTCTGATTTGCAATTAATGAACTTTCTGATGGTAATAGTTGTACATGGATATTATTTTATATTGTTTTCAAAAATTTATATATTGTGGATATATAAACATTTGTTTTTGCAAAAGTACAATTATTTTCAGCTGAGTGCGATAAGTACTTAAGCTCAATAAGTATTATATAGCCTTCCACAATCTTATTAAGGATTTGACAATCTTTTTGTCTATATACTAGTCACTGTTGACGTAGTCCCATCATAGCTGAAAACTCTATTAGCCAAATGTAGCCGTCTGTATGTTGTATGGGAATTTGGCACAATATAGCTTGTTTGGTACATATTTCCCTTTTGATATGTTTAGTTAATATATATATATATATATATATATATATATATATATATATATATATTATATATATATGTATATATATATCTATATATATATATATATATATATATATATATATGTATGTATGTATATGTATAACATAAGCAACATATACATTTACCCAACATGTACGATTTTAATGTTCGGCTAATTGGGGTTTAAGCCTTTGATAAAACCATTGTTGCAAAAACAAGCACAAGTAGCCAGATGCTTTTGACGTAATGGACATATTTTAAACAAACAATAATATACACAAGCTAAATGCATGGCTTCTTGTTGTTCTAATAATAAGATGACCTGATTGTTGGGTCATGAGTGCATATTATTTAAAAATATGAATCACGTTTTATACTACATATTCAACTCAGTTCAAGCAACAAGTTCGCAACCTCTCTACCAAGGCGGCTTAAACTGCCTTGCTTTCTACTTTGAAATGTTATTGCCCGCACATTTGCACATTTTGGGCAGAGTACCAGATTCTCTTTAAGTCAGCTTTGTAATACTTTGGCTTTATATTTGTTTAGTGTTATTTTGGCTTTCCTCCCTAACGGCCACAAGTGGTTTCTCTAAAAATCTCAAAGAATCAAAAATGTCTGTTGGTCGTGTGTTGATATACGGTGGCAAAGGAGCTTTGGGAGCAGCTTGTGTATCTCATTTTAAAAGCAAGAATTACGTGAGTTAATAAAAATATATAAATATCAAATATTAATTGCTTTAATGACCTTCGACAAAATGTACTTTCACTTTACTAACAAACTTGTTATTCGTGGTTACATACAATGTCCACCTGTATACAAACATATGTATGTATATGCACGTGTCTACAATATTAAATATAAAGTGGGTTGGAAGTATAGATTTGAGTGAAAATTCACAGGCTGATGTAAGCATAGTTGTACCGCGTGATGCTTCATGGACGGATCAAGAACAAGAGGTTTTGACTAAAGTCGCAACAGTCTTAGAAGGAAATGAATTGGATGCTGTTGTTTGCGTAGCTGGTGGTTGGGCTGGTGGTAATGCCAAGAAAGGTATAAACGCATACAATGCAAATTTTATTGAGCTTATATATGTAATATGCATTTTTCATATATGTAATTATACACGAATTGTACTTATGTATGAATGCCTATGTACATACATACATATGTATGTATTCAAATGTAAAAATAGCTCATGCGTGCGTATATATATATATATATATATATATATATATATATGTATACATATATATATATATATATATATATATATATATATATATGTATACATATATATATATATATATATATATATATATATATGTATACATATATATATATATATATATATATATATATATATATGTATACATATATATATATATATATATATATATATATATATATGTATACATATATATATATATATATATATATATATATATATATATATGTATACATATATATATATATATATATATATATATGTATATATATATATATACATATATATATATATATATATATATATATACATATGTTGGAACATTTCAAAACATTCCTACTTGTACAGCTCTAATAACTCCATTTGTATGTATTTAGATATTTTCAACGTGTTAGCAAATGTTTTTGAAAATTATAACTGTTTGATTCAACAGATTTAGCTAAAAACTCTGATATGATGTGGCGTCAGAGTGTTTGGACATCCGCAATATCGGCTGCTGTTGCTGCTCATCATTTGAAAGACGACGGCGTACTATGCCTGACTGGAGCCAAACCAGCTTTGGAAGGAACTCCTGGCATGATTGGATACGGCATGGCTAAAGCTGCTGTCCATCAACTCACTCGCTCTTTAGCTGGCAAGGATTCAGGCTTACCAAATAACGCGTTAGTTGTTTCTATTTTGCCCGTAACTTTGGATACTCCAATGAATCGCAAATGGATGCCAAAAGCTGATTTCAGTTCTTGGACTCCTTTGGATGAAGTGGCTACGTTAGTATTTGAATACATTATTTTTTAATTTACATGAGTCCTAAAAATGTATTTCTATATTCAGACTATTTTACAAATGGACAATAGGTCAAGATCGCCCAAAATCTGGATCTCTTCTGCAGCTGATTACTAAAGATTCCGTTACGCAGCTAGTGGAAAGTACATAAATCTCTTCAATCGAGTAGTGCAGGTGTTTTTCTCATATGATATATTGAAGGAAACATACTTCCTGGTTATACTTAAAATATATTCCTTTCAACTGTCTGTATCACTATATCGTGAGAGTGTAGGCGATGTATGTACATATATGTCGTTCTTTACTTTCTTAAATAGAAAGTTCTAAGTCACATAATTTTTATTTTTAAATGATTGGAAATAAGCAAAAACTTTATTGAACATAATAGAAAACTCAATTTCGTAAATAATACGAGTTATGGCGTTTCTACTTGAGACCATGATAAGTATGTTTGCACATACGTACGTCCCTATCGCCACCTAAAATGCAAAATGACCTAATAAGAATTAATTTTTCTCCACAAAAAATATTTTACGTTCTCTTGCAATATGTTATTAGGTATGTTTGAATTGTGACAAACAATCATGTGTTGTTACGACGTTTTATATGAAGTAATTACCTTTAAATATATGAAGCTGAGAATTTGTGTAGACGTTGGCCTTTGCGCTGGAAAAATATCAATTAAAAACTTAGTTTGAAGTTATTTAGTTCTTACACCCGTTTGTATTTCAAGTGACGATATATACTATGTATTGTATATGCCCTCTATATGGAATTAACATGTGTATGCATACATACTTGATGTATTTTGGTGATAACCTTATCACAATACTTCTTTCAGCAATTTATAAACAACAAACGTTTAGTTATATTGATTATAATGTCATGAAATGATCTTTCAGTTTTTATGCCGTTACATTTTCTAAACAAATTTTAAAACCAGTTTTAAAAATATAACTATTTTGCACTGGTGCACGCATACATACTATAGGCTTAATTATATGCCAAAGTTAGCTTACCCAGTGCGAAGGTGTTTGCATTTGCATATATTCATGCCCTTTCTTAATTTGTGTTAGCCCTTTCTTAAATTGTGTTTCTGTATATAGAGTTTGTAAATATATGCCTTTTGTACAGATGGACAAAACCCAGGGCAAATTCACTAACTATAGTAGTGAGTTCGCCTTGGGCAAAACATGATTAGTGGCATTCGCCTTGATTAGTGGTCGTAATCAAAGCGAATTATTGATATGCCTTGTGTTATTGAAATGCCTTGGGTCGTAATATGAGTTTGTTTAATATACAGCGTTTAAGGCTAACAGATAATAAATCGCCTAGGACTGAAGTAAGGCCATATTAATACAGGGTAACAAGAGAATTCGCTTTGGAAGTTTTTAATATAGAATATCCACATATGAGTAATATATATATATATATATATATATATATATATATATATATATATATATGTATAAAACATAATTTGGATATGTCAAGAGAAGTGAAATCACATCTTCATCATGCTATGTTTTTTTCATAGATTTTCCGTTGAAGAACTTTTTGTTTCTTTGATACAAAGGCGAATTAATAATTGATATGCCATGATATCACCTTGATACATATGTTTCATGATTGACAATGCATATTCTAGTTATTAATTCGCCTTAATTTGTTTGCTGAATAAAATGCAACTCTAATATGATGAAAACTTTTTCCAACCAGAGCAAAATAAAAAGCAAATTTCGAAGCAGACATCGAAATAGAAAAGCGCATCAGACAAAGGACAAAGGACTTTTTACCATCTGTACTGTATTTTGTGGCTTTGCTATAGTAAACAAAGAAAAGAGTTCGAATTTAAAATAGTCAGTCTTCGTCAGAATAAGTAAAGAGCAACATAACGTAGAAGACTCCAGCGTGGAGTGTAGAAGCTTAATAAGCATCATCAGATCGGACGGCATTTTCAAGAATAACTTGTCATAATGAATAAACGTAACAATGTAAGTATAATATGTCAACTAATAGGGGAGGATATATACTATTTTTAAATATACGTGTACTGAACAAGTTTTTTGCTTTCCTAGATACGTTTGCCTCCAGAGGTCAACCGACTCTTGTATGTCCGTAATTTACCCTACAAAATCACGTCTGAAGAGATGTACGATATATTTGGCAAATTTGGAGCGATTAGACAAATAAGAGTGTAAGCTGAGTTGTACTTATTTTTTCTTTTCCAAGGATAAATAAATGTATTTTTAGTGGGAATACACCTGAAACGCGTGGAACGGCCTTTGTAGTGTACGAGGATATTTTTGATGCAAAAAATGCATGTGATCATTTGTCTGGTTTCAATGTATGCAATCGTTATCTGGTAGTGTTGTACTATCAATCAAACAAAGCATTTAAGCGCTTAGATGTGGATAAAAAGCAAGATGAATTAAATAACATCAAAACAAAATACAATTTAAAAACACCAGAACAACTCTAAAAATTAAACTTTCAGAAAGTAATTTTTTTTATTTTCATACTTTTAAAATACCTTATTTAAACTGCATTTATTTATCATCAATCACTTTATACCATCATCATTCATTCTCATCATGAAAAATAACAAGCAAACGTAAAATGAAAAAAAAAATTTAAATTAATTGTTTTACTTTCATGATGGGGGACTTTATTTCAAGGTAATCCCAAATCGTTTAAACCTTTGTTACTATCAGTCAAATGCGCGAATACTCTTTACAATAACGCGTGCAATGCAGGAAATAGATGACCAACGAACGCACTTTATTTAACTTAATCGAAACATCAGTAGATTTTATTTATTAAGATGATGTAATGACAGTATTTGAAATATGAATCCTTTTTAATTACAAATTTTACCGCATTCAATACCGAGTCCGATGTATGATACTAGAAACGGTCCAGTGTTTTCAATCTTTATATATATATATATATATATATATATATATACATAGATATCCTGTTTCAGCCGTAACATCGAACATTTATCGAAGTAGATAATTAAAAAATCATTTATCCATAGCAATATTATGTATGTTTTTATTATTAATTATATATTTAATGCAAATATAAGTTCAAAAAAATTTGAACAATCCTAAAAATATTCATGTATTTGTTTTGCATTTCTGTGTACAAAAGATTTAAACATAATGTTCATTATATAATTTACTTCTATATAAAAAAAATTAATCTTGGCTATTGCAACGAAATTAATATTATATTTAAAAGAAAACGCACGAAACCATAAATTTACATCTTAATATGTATTAGTTTTCATAAAACGAATAGTAAAAATACAATATTTAGAATTATATAATATATTCTTACGCGAGTTTTACGCGTTTTAAGAGTACTTATGAATTCAAACTGCTAAAATGCGTTTATAAGCTTAAAATCCTTTATATTGAGCTTCGTTTTACATCGTTAATTCACGGGTAGCTTTATAGTGTTAATACCACATCTACGTTGGGGACAAGATCCAAATTTTTCATGTGGTGGTTAGATTTTTCAGTACCAGTAAACAATTTTAGCTATGATATTACTTTAGTGCTTACAAAATTAGTCGAAGCAGAATCGAAAAATCAAAACCTCTCTCTAATATTAAAAATTTAATTCTATAGAAAATAAATAGTAACTTATTATTTAAAATACATCTACATATTATCTGCACTTTCCGTGTTATGAAGTCTTTTTACTAACGGGAAGTTGAATTTAGTGTATAAAATCATGGTTTGCAAACAAAATATTTTATAAATCTGATTTGTTTTTTTTTTTATTAAAATTGATATCTATTGTTTACTGAGACTGAGAGATTTGTAATTACTACTCACAAACTTTTTACATTATCTATTTCTTAGTAAAAACAAAAATTTAGTGCACTAGTCCCAACAGTTTGTTGACCCACCATAAGTAGAATTATTTCAATAGTTATCCATAGCATTAAGGTAAGACATATCATCATGATCTTCAATTTCCATTTTGAGACTGCTATCTGAACCGACTTTTTCCATATTCTGTGTGGCATTAGTGTTAGTGGTGTTTTCTGTTGCAATATTAGATGATAAATCACTTGGTAATACATTAGTTGCTATTGAAATATCAGCGCCTGGTGGTAAACGTTCTTTCGGTATGGCTTTGGGGAGATTGGTAAGTGCCTCTCGTTGACGACGCTGTAGATCTTCTTCCTTTCTTTTTAGCTCTTCTAATTGCCTGCGAGCTTCTTCAGCTATTGCTTCTCTATCCTTTTCCTGTTCCCGCTTGATGGCATATTTCTTACGCTCCTGTTTAACCAATTCCTCCTTGGCCTTAAAGGCAGCTTGAGGTATGTAAGTGGGCCGTTCCTGGTGCACTTTCATATGGCGTTTTAATGCGACGACTTGAATAAATCGCATGTCACAATGGGAACAGGCGTGCGGCTTTTCTCCTGTATGTGTCATTTCGTGATGTTTAAGAGTTTGAGCCTTTGCGAATCGTTTGTGGCAGTATCTACAAGCAAAATCTTTCACACCTTGATGAACAATCTTGTGATGACGTCTTAGATTGCCGGAACCATTAAATCCCTGACCACAATCGGGACAAGTGTATTTACCTTCTTTCATCATGAAATTTATCTGAGGAGACCACGAAGGCAAAGCTACTTGCGAAATCGGATTAACAGCCGTGCCAGCTAAATCTGCTATATCCACGCGCTCAACGCGTCTTGGATCCTTCGGTATCGAGTTGACGGAATCAGCACAAACCTTAAGAATTTCATCTGCTACTTTTTGATGAGATTCTTGAGTATTTTCGGGATTCGGTAAATCAGGCATTGGTTCAGCCTCTTCGGCAGGAACTTCCCCCAGCTCAACCTGTCGTTTGCGATACACTTCTATAGCCCGTAAAACACGCTTTTCATGCGTTTTCAAATGTTTAGTAAGACCTTTTGGGTACAAGAAACGTTTTCCACATACTTTGCATTCGCAACGCTTTTCGCCGGTATGAGTCATTTCATGCATTTTGCAGGCATTCGATTTTCCGAATTGTTTTCCGCAATATTGGCAAGCATAATCCTTAATCTTCTCATGTACAACGCGTACATGCATGCGAAGATTTTGTTTGTTATGCGAAGCGTGAGGACAAAGGTGGCATTTGAATTTTTTTTCTGTATTATGCGTGGCAATATGTGTGTTCCATTCTTGACGTGTAGTCTTACCTACACCACAATATGGACAAACATAGTTTTTAATTCCTGCATGTCTCATTAAATGGTCCTTCAGAGCACTGTTGATGACGAAACGTTTGCCACATATATTGCAAGGAAATGGCAATTCTTGGCCAGTATGCTTAAACATATGTTTCTTCAAAGCCATAGGACACTTGAAAACTTTTTCGCATTCAGTGCAGGGATAAGATTTTGGAACATCCTCCTTTGCGAGCTTGTGTACTCTCTTCAAGTGCCAGTTAAGTATACGACGACGAGTAAACATCATGTCACAACCCTCTTGAGTACAAGCAATTTTTTCTACTGTCTCGTCATGACAATGTTCAACGTGTAAACGTAAACCGTAAGCTGTGGTAAATCCTCGTTTGCATTTTTCCACTTCACATTGAAATGGCAATTTGTCGTTGTGATACTTCATATGCTCCTCATAGTTCTTAGTCTTTTTGAATTTCTGGTGACATATATGGCATTCAATGATGCGATGCAAATGACGCTCTGCAGCGGGTATTCTTTTACGTTTCGGTTTGTTTTTGGGATCTTTATTATCTGTTTCTGACTTATCATTCTCCTCTTTAAATTCCTTTTTGATACTACGTATTCTAGATGCTAAAGGTTTATCGTCCTCACTATCACTATCATCAATATCACCCATGGGAAAATTAAAGTCTTCATCACTGTCTCTATCATTATCACTGGAATCTTCGCTTATAAATTCTTCTTCCACTTTTGGCATCTCGTCAACCTCCTCTTTATCAACAGTTTCTAACATTTTGAAGACATCCTCGTTTTCTAACATTTCCATTTTGTGGTTAGTGAGCAGTGGATCAAAATTCAAATTGTCATCTTCATCCTCGGGAATTTGCACACCCTCTATAGGAGCTGTAGCAGGAGCCTCCATTATATCAAAAGTAGGCGGGCAGACAATTTTATTATTGGCGACCAATTCTTGGAATTTCTGCACCGAATCGGCGCACAACTTCTGAAATTCAGCCATATCACTAAGGCGAGTGAAGCACAGCCCACAAATACTATTTGGGAACCCATCCTGTGGTTCCACTGACAACGATGTGCACATACACAATTTTTTTGCCAACCCGGGCACTAAAAACAGATCATATGAACCACCATTTTTCAAACATTCCAAACATATTCGACAAATGGAATGAACATCCATAATGGAAACACTTTTTCACAAATTTTGCACTAAAACTTATTGTTTTGCAATAGAATCTTTTAAAGTGGGAGAAAATAATTTAATCCTTTAATGAAACAAGAAATTCTACGCGTCAATATTTTCTCCCATACTTAAAAGAGTTGCCACTTCTTTTAGGAATGTTTATAAATACACGACAAAGGCATATTCAAGCGAGTTGCGTCCAGATGAGAATTTCGCCTCTGTTTATAATGTCATATTGTACATGTTGACATTAAAACATGCTTTGTTTACAAACACACCTCATTGTGTTTGTTTTTAGTAAATTCAATTTAAATCCAATAAGAAAGAACCATTCAAACGTCCTTATTTGATTGCCTTATTGGATACTTTTCCAAGCTGTAATTATGAAAGTGTAAGAAATGGATTCATATCGTTTGAAAAATTTCGAATGAAATGATACACTTCCAACCTAGATGGCACAAACCGTTTGACAAACATCAAACATGACGACCATGTATCACAATTTTTGATTTTCGTAAAATCATATTTCAAACCTTTCTAAAAACAAGCCAACACTCGATACATTCTATGTAGTAAGGGGAATAGGTACATATCCATTTATATATGAATGTAGGTATGTATGTAGGTATGAGTTGCTACGTACCATTTAGGCATATAAAATATTTTCCTTTATTACAGTTTTCCTTAATTTTAAAACGAAACGTCAACTGAAGGCAGGTTGAACCTAAACGGCAGGTAGACACTTTGTAATGAAGACAAACTTTTTATACCTCCTATAAAATCCTTCTTTTAATTAACATAAAGTTGTAACAATGGCCCTAATGCAGATGTTTTTCGCTTTTCCAAACGATAAAAGCTGTTATTTTTTCATAAAAAAAATTAAATTTTTAATTCTAAATTCCAGGCTGTTACAAAAACACATAAACATATTAAACTTTTCAGTTATATAATCCGACGCCAAACCTTTAACTTCATAATTTTTTCGGCCGTGATTGATAAGTGGCTGAATTATGTCTTGGTGGGGGATGTCTGTGAGAAGCGAGAGGACGAAATTGTGTGCTCACTGGTGCGTAAGGTAAAGATGGAGGCATACCAACATACGGAGCTTGATGTGATGGTCTCATAGGAGGCATCATTGGCCACATGGGAAAGGGAGCGAAATGAGATGGTGGCCGATGATGTGTATTATGCCAAGGTGGTTGTGGAGGAGTCCAACCGGGCTATAAAAGAATAATTTTATAAATTATGCATATATGTATAAATGTATAAATATTTACAGGTGATTATGTTTGAAACTTGTAAAATTTGTATTTGACTTCAATTACCAATTGAAATTGAACTACGAAAATTTAATTTTATATGGCGAAAAAAATTTCAAATACATTTACAAAATTCAAATTTCGATAATTAAGAAATTTTTACTGAATTTCAAGGGATTGTACGCATTTCCATTCAAAACAAATGCTTATCCAACATACGATAGAATTAATGCAATTGTAAATATCAACAACTTTCAGAAATGTTCACTTTATAAAGTTAAAATATTGGTGGCTAGTCTAAATAACATATCGAAAAATTTAAATTACAAGGTGACACCAGGGGGCAAATTACAGCACTCGTTATCGAACGAAATTACGAAATATTTCAATAGAGTTTATATGGAAATATTCTCAAATTTCGAATCGTATCGAATGCCGTAAATTGCCACCTGTTGTACAACAAAAAGTGAGACGTACTTTGTTGGTAGAAAAATATGAAAGATTGAAAAATTATTCTATATTGTTTTCAAAATAAACTTTAAAAACGAAATAGAGCAAAATTTGACAAACTTTATGTAGGATAAACATTAACCAATTGAACTACTGGGATTACATTGTATTACATGGGACAAACCTAGAAAACGTGTAAACTAAAAATAAAAATCTTACAAATGAATATGCTGCATAATCAGCCGGCACAGGCACTGGTATTGGAATATACTGTGGTGTTGCAGAAATAACTGTATTCGCAAAAGAATTTGAATCTTCCTTTTGTCCTTTGTCGACTTCCTTGTGTAAATTTCTGCGACGCTCACGCCTTTGAGGGGAACGTGTTTTTGAACGCGTTTTTGATCTGTAACTTCTGTATTCTTTTCTGGAACTGCGGTGTGGAGAGTATCTGCGATGTCGCTCCCTACTCTCCGAACGTCTTCTTGAGGTATCATCAAATCTTCGTTTCCTTATTGGGCTCCCCCTTCCGGAATTTGGTGGGGGACTGCGAGATCTTGAGTACCCATATAAGCGCCTTAGTCGATCCCTTTCGCGTTGTTCATCACGATAATATGGCAGTTTTTCTACTGGCTTCTTTTTTACTGGTGATGGCGAACGAGATTTGGTATTGTCCCTTCTTCTGTATCTATCAGTCTTTGTAGTACTAAATTTTGATCTAGACTCGGGTTTCTCGCGGTTGTGATTTGGTTTTTCAATGTAAGGCGACTTTCCTGGAGACTTATGTCGGTTTAACGTAGGAGAGGAATGTTTTTTGTTTTCACGTTGACGATATCTCTCTGGAGAGCTCGAGTCCTTTAAATAAAAGTTTTATTTTTTATTTTTGAATAACATAAGAAATCTTCACTAACAAAGAACATAATAGGACTGATTGTGTAAGGCATTGTCGGTGTGAACTCCAATGTCTTAGGCAATCAAGACTTATCTATTATCTGAGATCTATCAGAGTTACTAATTATGTAAAAAAAATTATGCTTTTAATAGTTAAAAGATTAGTTAATAAATTAACTATTTGACATACTGTCACTGTACTATTATAATATGAAATTTATTTGTTGGGTGGTTAAGCAATGTCTATATGCATTTCATTGGCGCTTTTTACCAAATCGTCAGTAGACTTCAACCACAGTTTTGAAAAGTTTCAAACTTCTCAACTTATTAATAGTCAACCATTTAAAAGTTGAGAAGTTTGAAACTTTTCAAAACTGTGGTCGAAGTCTACTGAGGATTTGGTAAAAAGCGCCAATGAAATACATATAGACATTGCTTAACCAGCCAACAAATAAATTTCATATGTTAATAGATTAGTTTGGGTTCTGATCTTTTTTATATTATTTTATATATCGAATATAAATATATATTAATATAAAAAACCTCAAAACTCAAACAAATCTATTAATTATTATGTAAAAAAAAAGACAAACAAGACTAGTACTATTTTTTAATCCAATTATGCATAGCCTGTGCCTGGGCTGAAAGAAATTTTTAAATGGTGAGGAGTACTGAAGTATTATATTTTTGATATTATCTTGGTTACAGAACAAGGAATATTGGTTCTAATCGTGTAAATCACGTAATTTAAAGTTATATGGTTACGTCACGCCTGATTCAAGAAGCAATTCGCTGATGAAGGAAATAATAGATAGCGTTTCACAGTTTGTTCTCAGATTAAGTTTAATAAATGTTTAAAACTCTTTCAAATAAGTAGATTTACTTACTGTTGAAAAGCTTCGCTGGGTAATTTTAGATTTGCATCCAAAGCTATGATCATAAGCGGAGCTTGCATCACGTCGCTCAAGAGCTGATTGATTAACTGTGATGTCATCGCGTGAAAATAGAGGCTTGGCACCTTCACCTACACAAAAATAAAAGGATGCAATATATTATCACGTATGGTAAGGCACTATTGGAAAAATATTTCTAGCGTGTTGCTTAAGTTGAATGTTTACATGTTTGTACTAATATTTTTAAACTATATATTCAGTTTGTATTATTGATAGATATGTTTCAATATTTTAAGTACATCAGCAGCAAATGCTTTCTTTTTTATTTGAAAATATTTATAGATTTAAAATTTTCAGTGTAAAGATTTGAAAAAATTTTATTTTTAAACGGCAAATATTTTTTATAAGATCAGTATTATGAGTCATATTATCTTCATCTCAAGAGAATCATAGAACAGTCAAATATATAAAACGTGATTTTATTTTTA
Organism: Linnaemya vulpina; assembly: GCA_963675445.1. NCBI lineage: Eukaryota > Metazoa > Arthropoda > Insecta > Diptera > Tachinidae > Linnaemya > Linnaemya vulpina. The sequence continues at coordinate 12,437,924 of OY776278.1, read as the reverse complement.
ATGTTTTTTTTTTCTTGTATATTGAAATTTTGTTTCGTATAACTCAGATCTTAGATTTGTATAACTTTTAAATCCATAGTATGTTGATTGATGATATGTATTTTGTTGCCACGTAGGATATGTTGATTGCTTCAGTCCGGTGTCCAATTCAAGGGTATTTTTAGACGTTCACTGTTTTGCTTGGTGATTAGCCAGCTAATCAAGCCACAGCCACATTTAAAAATTATGGAAAAAATTAAATTCCTGAAACATTTAGTAAATGGATATTATTGTTTTCTGGATTATTATTGCTTCTGTTAAGTGGATACTAATAATGGGCGATTTAAATCCAGTGTATATCTTGATGAAAATCGTTTGCGGTCATTAGCTTCATTTGTTGGCAAACGGTTTTGATGTATAGCATTTTATTTAAACAATTTTTTAGAAATCCCAGTGTAAATTGCTATTAAAATATCTCACTCTCACGTGTAGCTAGATAAGGTGCAAAAGCTACAAGCATGAAAATGAAATATATAATTGAAGACTAATAATTAATGTCATTACTATATTGTATCTTAAAAATCGCATTGAAGCACTTCTATTAAAACGTTGCTAGATTTATTTCGTTTTAAAGTTGTGCACGTCTAAAAATACCCTTTATAAAATGGTTTGTTGATTGCAGATTTTTCATAGACTTTTGGAAAAATACACTTTCGTTGATTGCTTGCTAGCTTTTTGGTATGTTGATTGCTGAGAGTTTTCAATTACTTCACTACAGTTAAAACAATCATTGTAGATTATTGAATGTTACATCAAATACAAGAATAAATAAACATTTATTTTAAATAATTGCCCTTTATGAACATATAGCACTTGTTCAACAATAATGTATTTACTCAAAACTTTTCATATCTTTTTGGCAAAAAACCAATTATTAATTCAAGATATTACAAAAATTTCCCATAGTTCTGACTACTCTTTCTCCCCGAATAACATGCTGTAAACTTTTTCCCCTTGAAATGATTGGTCATAACAAATGGTCGTTTTTCCACATACTGAGGAAATATTAGGAACATCCAATACAACTACTAATGGGATTTCTTAAAATGACTGAACTTTTGCTTATCTCTCCTGAAAGTTTTGAACTTTTCAATTTAATACAGTATTATTGAACGAGTGCGGTATGTACCTTCTGCATTTGTTCCTTTAAGGACATGAAATTTAATAGTCGTTTTCAGTAGAGGCACATTACTTTTATTTGTAAGAAAACTAAGAATTTATCTAAATTTGAGGTCACTCTCTTTAGAAGAACAAGTGCGATACGCCTATATATATATATATATATATATATATATATATATATATATATATATGTACATCTATACGATATAAACGATTATTAAATTTCCTGTATTCAAACAAATAAATAAATAAATATATATATATATATATATATATATATATATATATATATATTATATATATAATAAATATACTGGATTAAGTGTATGATGAAAAAAAATTAAAAATAAATATTTTTTACAAGTATTTATCTTTTTATTTTAGATAATTGTAGCAGAGCTGTTTATTATTTAAGTTTTTCATACCTTCAAATTTAAGTTACATATATACACACACTTAATATAAAGACTGGAATCTTATATTATACCCTCCACAAGTTTTTGATATTTGATTTTGTGGTGACACTGCACATTTTGTGAAGGCTTTTTGCATTCTTCTGCTCTTTACAAATATCTAGAATATTTAGGTCCTAATTTTGTAAATTATTTTGTGGAAGTAAAATCTTAAATGTACCTAATAATACAAGTATTTTTGCTCTCTGCCTTTCCCATACAAATAGCAACGAGTAAATTTCTGTACGTTTGTTCTTGTTCACCAAATATAAGTGCGAACAAACAAAAATTAATAACTTCATTAACGCAATGTGATTTAAAAAATTAAGGCCTTGAAATTGCGGCAGTTAGCTGAAGAAGAGATCCATTGCAAACATAATTAAGAGCCTGTCTTATATAATAGGTAATAAAACATAAGTAATTGTAAAAACATTTGACGAAACCAGTTCATCAAATATTACCCTTTAACATTTTTAAATAAACAACTTGAATTTACTTGACAATGATTTAATTTTATTTAAAAAATTAAGCAAATTGTAATACTTACCGTATGAGCCACTTTTTTTGCGCAGACTCCATTTTAGTTTTATACCGCATGTTGATTGAAGACCTCTAAATACCAAGTACTGCCATCCCTCATATATTTATGTACATGCATTTGTACGAGAGTATGTACATTAATAGATATGCATTGAAAAACTTATTTTTATGATAAATTTGCATTTGATATTGAAGTTTATATTCTACTAACATCTTTATATTTGAAATTCAACACTGAAAGAATCTAAAAGGTGCTGCTTATCTGTTTTTATAAGAAATTACCAAATCTGCGTTTAATTTCAATGCCAGCATTTAAATCGGCCGTACGCACAATAGCATGAGGCCCTTTTTTTATAGAACCACCAGCAATGGATTGTTGAATTTTAAATTTTTTTCCACCGAGCGTTGATGTTGAAAAGCCTGGTTTGATCGAGTCCATATTGTTGCCGTTGCTGTCAGTATTCTGAGCGACGCCAAAACATAGATATAACACCGGAAAGTTTCTTAACAATATATACATATAAATTTGTTTTACATCTGCAATGTATTATAATAAATTTTTTTTTTATAAAAACTTACTTTTCTTACTTCATGTCAAATATTCTTTATTTTTTTCTGTGATTCTTTGCAGGCACTGATACTCAGAGTTGCACAAAGCGCATTTATTTATTAAAACGGCAGCGTTGCTGTAGCAAATACAGCTAGCGCTCCCGGATACTATTTATTGCCTTCTACATATATATATATATATATATATATATATATATATCCTAAATATATACTGCTACCAATGTGATGCCCAATGTACCCAAATTGTTTCATATATATATCTTAGACCGTCTGCCAGAAACGACAGCTCCATCTTATATTATAGTAGATGGAGGTGAAACCGCGTAAAATATATATATATATATTTATATATATATATATATATATATATATATATATATAACTAACAGTTTCACTCCATATGTTCTCTATGGGCCCTTAGCTTTTCAGAAAAACTCAGTACCAGCAGTAAAGTGGCAATACACAAAATTATCGTGTGATATTAGTTTGGGTGTGTTCAGTACATGGGACGATTTTCTAATTCATACTTATTTTAGCACGTGTGGATTTTTTAAAGAACCGTTAGTATTTTCGGCTTTGGTTTTTCTTGACGTAGGACTCCAGATTCTAATTCAATTTTCGACAGTGTTTTTACATATTGAATAAATTCTGTGTTCATATAAAAATATGAATATTTTATTGAAAAAAATGTTGTAGTTGTAATAATTTCGCTTTTAATATGTCTGAGATTTAGTTTTCGAAGAATAAAATGGATACCCCGCAGTCAACTTCCGTGCCTTGCAATAATTCAATGTAATATATACATACATGGAATGAATTCCATAATATATTAAGCTTAAATTATTTATGAAAAGTTAATTAATTTGTTAAGTAGCCTCGTCAGCAAACGGTCTCAAGATGTGTTTGTTAAAAAAAGTTAAAAATTAATTATATATGAAAATGGCAAACGTAAAAAAACTAATTAATAAAAGTTAAAGAAAAATTTTTATTCTAAATGTGAATATTCACATGAACATTCTTTAATATTTCAGTGCAATTAAACAAAATTTTGCTGATAGCGTTAACGATTTCGCTTCACCAATCATTCCCCATGTGCAACCTCTGCAATCATTGGAATGTGGAGGAGTTTTTACTTCAAATTTTCATTTAGATATAAATCAGGTGGAGTAAAGTGTTCTTTATTTACGTCTGTTTGTTCTTTTAAAATTCAATATTTTTTAGCAACGTATAGATAAAACACATTGGATATGTGATTATTCCGACGATATTTTTCAAACTTTAAGAGAGGCCGAACTTAATCGTCGGTTGGTTTGTTTTCGTTCTCAACAAGTTTGCCAGCGTCCACTTTTGCTTAAACTGTTAAGGGCTACCGCGGAAGCGCACAGACTTTCAAGAACAACTTTACATTTGGGTAATATTTGTTTTTTTTTTGTTTACTTAATTTTATATGAGAAATAGTGTAATATTTTCAGTTTTTTCTAAAATTTTATTTATTTTTAAGCTGTTTATTTTCTCGATTGTTTTATGGATAATTACACTATTCGGTCGGATAAATTAAGTTTGTCTGCCATAACTTGTCTTATTATTTCTGCCAAACTTGAAGAAACAGATGCCGATATACCAAAGTTTAGCGATTTGAATAAATTGCTGAATAAAGCTTACAGCCTTAATGAATTCAAAAATGTCGAGTGTAAAGTACTAAAAACTTTCAATTTCGATTTAATCCGACCAACAGCAGCAACATTTGCTGAATATTTTGCAAACAGTACAATAACATTGCAAGATTATCACATTTTTATAAATCATTGGAATAATGAAATCATACTAAACAGCTATCATCAACAGCAGGATCTGCAATCTCTCATAAATTTTGGCAACGAATGTACAGTACTTAGTGCACCATGCCCGTACACCACTTATGATAATATGTTGGCGGCATTGAACAAAACATTTTTTTATTTAATTGATATATCATTGAATTGTAAGAACGGAAACTAACTAAACTAATTAAAATATTGTAGGCTTGAAATTTTTTATTTACAGATCTAAAATTTGCCAACGTCAGGCCATCAATAATAGCTGCAGCTTGCATAGCCGCTGTACGTCAAATGTATGGTATTTTTCCTGTGTGGACACCATATTTGGTGAAGCTGACACATTGTATTGCTGACACGATATCACCATTTGTCGAAGCCTTATTAACCATATATCGTATACATTCTAATATTGATAACTTGAACAACTTACAAGCACCGCCCAATACACCCCTATCAAATGCGGCACAGGCTACTATTTTATGTGACAGTCCAGACTCTGGTATTGTATCTGCTAATGATACAAAATCTACGACGTCTGATACCGATAGTGAGGATGATTCCGTTGAATCCTTAAATATGGATGCCAACATAAACGTTTGTAACGAACCCATTGACTCCGACGCTGATGAAGACGAGGTGTACCGTTGCTTAGAGTATCCTAAGAGCATCAAGAGAAGACGTATATTTTAAACTAAAAAAAAGAAGAAACTTGGTTTACTCTTCCATCACAAATCATAATCAATCATAAAATTTTCTTTTACCTGAAATCTACATACATATATTTTCTTTTAGTATATAAGTTCTTTATATAATTCCTTCATTTTTTAATATTCCTACAAGTGAATTAATTCGGTCGAAGCAGCTAATATTAATGCTGCTGTTTTTCTTCTTATGTTAAATCCCTTGATTCTAAATAGAATTAAATTCTTTATTTGGAAAATAAATTTTTCGTCTTTTTATTATTTTTTATTTTATACATTCATAATATTTATAAAGTTGTATTAACTCATAAAAATTTTATTTTCAGTTATAAATGGCCAATTAATAAAAATTTAAATGAATGCGAACGATGATCATATAAAAATATAAATTTTTTAGGTAAATAAAACAGTATTGTACATATATAAAACACAACAAAACGGTATTTGTCCGTTACTTAAAAAAAAATACATATACCTATTTTAACTTATTTCAAATTATATAATTAACCAAAGTCTATTCATTGTTTTTACAGACTTAAAAGAAATGCGAAAGGAGACCTATAAAACAAATCAGATCTTTAGCAGAATATTGAATGCAACGCATTCAAAATTAATGAAATGTCAAATGGTGAGTACAGATTATTTACGTTCTATACAAGTCCAAATATATTATACATTTAGATATATTGCGAAACTAATAAGTATTAATGAATGTGCACTTATAAATTTTACATAAAAGGAACGTAAGGCTAAGCTTGACATCCAAAAAAAAACACTTGCATCAACACTAAAAAATATTTTGTCGATAGTGTAGATTTAATCCATACATAATTAATTTTGTACAAAAATGATCTATCATTTTTAAGAGTAATAGATAATTCAGTTTTAATGAATAATTTCCAACCCTATGCCTTAACGGATTCTATGCATTTTAAAAGGTGCAATTTAACTAAAAGATTTTTGTTTCGCTTTCTGTAAAAAATTATCCTGCGTTATGACTGCTTTGTATCAAATGACTGATATTTAGATGAACAAGTTAGTTTCATAAATTAAAATTTTTATCCAAGTTTTTTTATATTTAATTTTTTGTTGTCTTCCTCAGTTAATAGAAACATTAGTTAGGTATTATTTATTGTAAGAATAACCAGAACTGCATGATTGCTCTTATTATTTATTAAAATCGAGGTCATTAATGCAATCTTAAGTAAAACAAATAAATTTAATAAGAAAGAACTACCTTATGCTTAAAAATTATTAATAAAACAAATTTGCAACAGGTCAATAAAAGTTGGCAAAAATTATAGACTTATTAATGAGAGTTATAAAAACTTAAAATTCAATTTTATTTCTCACTGAGTCGAATCTCATATAAACTCAAACCAAACTTGTGGTTTTTAGTTTTATATCAGTAGACCTTAACAAAACTATTTACACATAAACAAAACTCATACTCATCGTTGTAAATCTCGACGTTTAAGTATATCAAATATAACATCCGAAGAATTGTCTTTGCAGTTTGGAGATGTCTCATCATCTTCAGAATCGGTTTCTTCTAGTAAAGGAACAGTCAAAGAGGAATGTTTCGTTGTTGTAAAAGCATAATCATTTATATTTGTTGAATTTGTAGCCATTGATGACTGGCCAGCAGTGCTTCCGCACGCACTATTTAGTGAAGCCTCATTTAAATGCAAATCAGAAGATTCCTCATACGAAGAATTTATATCTTGCAATTTGGTTAAAGTTGAATATTTATGAATTACATGACAACAAATGCCAGCTAAGCAAACTATTAATCCTAAAGCATTTACCAAGCTCAATTGATCACCGTTATATTCCACAGCCAAAACTAATTGAAAAATGTCCTGTAAAAAAAAGAACAAATATAATGTTAATTGCCAATATATTAAAAGCTCAATCATAATTTTCAATTTCGACTTCGTAATTATGTTTGCATATTTTTGTCGGGTGCTTTCTCGGTCGCAAGTGTTTGTCTTTTATTTATAGTAAAAAGAGTTTAACTGTTTATTGCACCGCCCGCACGAGTTTCTGTTCAAATTTATTTTTTTTTAATTTCTAATATTCAGATCCATAACACTTATAAACAGATTTGAAATGTTGCCTTTCCCTATTCACAAATTTTATAAAAAGTAAGAAATTATTGATCTAGAACTGATTTTGTTCTAGACGCTGAAAACACGGTTACACTTGAAAAAGGCTACTAAGAAAACCGTTTCACATACAATTAATAGACGATGTCATAGAGTACAATATTATTGGAAATTGTTTAAGTAAATACATAAATACTTGTGTGAATCAAAAGGTTTTCATTAGTATTTGGTTCTCAAACCAAAATTTTCGCAAAAAGCAATTGAAAATATTCGTAAAATTTTCCGAAATTACTCCTCTTTCATTCCATATTCAACATTTATTCGTCTGTCTGTTGTAGCGTCGTTTTCTTTCCTTTTTTTGTAAGAATTATTTTAGTTACCTTAAATATCCCAGCTATTGAAAGTGTTAAGCTGGAAGTTTTAGACAAAACCATAAATTCACTAATTTCCATGAAAAATGCCAAAGTTGCTCCCGCTGTTATTTTCAAAACAACTGTATAGATATCGCTATCTTTATAATTGCTCATATTTTCCATAACGTCAACTAAACCTTTGCCTGGATTATATAAATGTTTTCATTTTAATACTTAATATACATATTTCTTTATTACTGAATGTTACCTTCAAAAATCATAACGAAGGGCAGTAGTGCGGCTATCATCCAAGGCTGCATGTGATATATCATATCTATTGGATTGTGTAGTCCTAATTTTGATTTTTGCATAACAAATTGCGCCAAAGTCCAACGTATGCCACCACTTAATGAAGCTACCAATATAAATATAAAACCTAAAGTCTGGAATTGTGTGGACTTGTAGGTAAACATAAATAGGCCGACGGCGATTAGACCCACAATGAATACTAAATACCAACTCTGTAAAGAAATTATTTATTCTGTAATCACATTTAAAACTTTTAAGCCAAATTCAGCTAGCAATTATGTTTAAAGAAAATACCAAACTAAACACACCTTTTTCTCCAATCCCAGTATTATGGCAAATATTAATATGAACACTATAGTTGATGATTTCGTCATTGTGTAAAGCGACACTGATACTAATTCTAAGGCCCAATTTGAAAATCCAATGTCAATACCGCTTGCCAAGCCTGTGGGAGCCATTTTTCTGACAGACGTTCGACAATCTAACTGAATTCTTGATTTGCCCATTACAGCTTTGTAAATTACGCGGATAATTGAAGCCATTATTAGCTTAAGCACCAAGTGATAACTTACAATACTTAGAGGAAATTTTAATTCTTTTATTAAAGATTTTTGATAAAACGTCAAACATATTGATAATAGTAGATACAGCAATATAGTAAGGAATGAGCAAATGGCCACTTGCATAAGACGTGAGTCATTCAGGCGATCCCGGAGGCTGACTGCAGTGCCATTATGTTCTCCATTTTCCTCAGAACTAGCTTGCAATCCATCATTAGCGTGTTGAGATGAATAACCATTTTGATGATGTTTGTTCTTAGCATTATCACTTTCGGTATCATCCGATTCAGCCGATACTTTTGAACGGTGTTCAGTGCTCAAATCGATTTCTTCATTTTCATCGTCGGAATAGGATCTTTGTTTATTGATTTCCTGATTAAGACGGGCATATTTATGATTATCAAAACGTAAATGAGACATTATTGCAAAATGATCTTTATAATTTTCTAATTATCTGAAAAACAATTGCACAATATATAAGTTATATACATATAAGTATATATAAATGTATGGGTAAAGTAAATCAAACAGCTCACCTTTTGATTTAACCACATAGACGCATGAAAATCCTTTTGCTGTTCTATCTATTCACGTTAGTAACAGAGTTTGTAGCTATTTGTAATAAAACAATTTGAGAAAAGAAAACCATTGAGCTGTGTTTGAAATAAACCACAACCATATGTTTGTTTTGGATAATAAAGCGGTTTTAATATTTATTATTTTTGATACATGGATTCTTATTATCCTTAAATAATTTTTTTAACAGCATATATTTACAAACGTACATGTGTATTCTATATACAATCATTTACATATCTATATTTCAAATGTGGCAATTTTCGGAGACGGCACAATTGTTTACATATTTTTGTCGCAGCAAATTTATTTGTTTTCACTGAACTTATGCGATGGATTGAGGCATTTTATAATCTTATGTTGTGTTTACCAAATAATTTAGGCATTTTTGATATATATTGCAGAACACTTAAGATTATTTATTAGAACAACTGTTGACGCAGGCAATAGGAAATATTTTATGAAAAATGTCAGTCTCTTCGAAACAGTGTTGTTAACACTTAATTTTTATTCTAAATGCTGTTACGGTAATTTCAATTAGTCTGTGTTCAGACCATGGGAAAAGTACACTATGACTTACGTAACGCACAGGGTTGTCATTCAGAACGCCTTCGTACTTCTACTTTTGGATGTACAAGGCCCTCCCGACCCATTTCATTATCATATCTATGTTACACACGTTGCCATTGCGGAAAAACCTTTAAATTAAGGACTCTTAAAAAACCTGTATATGCATATTAATATTGAACAAGCAGTTTTTGATTAACAAAAATATGTGTATAATAAAAAAAATTTGAAACTTAAATGAGAAAATTAAAATGTATCAAAAATAATAAAAAAAATTAATATAGTATATTATGTTTTCACTATTTTACATAGAGTTTTTGTTTATAGAAATATATAATCTTTATATACATATATTTTGCTTAAAAAAAAATTAATACTCCTCTTTCCCCTTCTAACAAATATGAGAAGATGGATTGTATGTCGATTCTTTTGCACGGATGGGTTTAAGTCTTGTATCAGGCCTTCTCCGGAAGTTGTATAAAAGTGAGAATTAAATAAAAAATATGCTTAAGCAGGCCTGAAGTAAGAAGGTCTTCGGAGTTTAAGGATTGTATTGTATGAACGCCGAATATAGTTCAAAGAAGAATAGGTAAAAATCTTATTAATAAACCTTTCATCGTCTGCATGCAGACTATGTAGTATTGTTACATGCTTTTAATTTTCCCATAGGAAGTGTTCACGCCTAGATATAGGTATTCTGAAAGCAGGTCTTAACTTCATCTTTTGACAGCAATTTATGTTAGGTGTGGACATAGACTTAGCAAAGTAGAAATATCCTTCGGTCTTTCATAAACGGTAATTTACAAACAGTGAACTGAAATTAATCAACCAACAAGTGATGTCAAGCTTGGCATCACTGTTTCGATATATCAACACAGTGATGGAAAAGTTGATGCAATTGTACTTTTATTGGTACATTGTTAGTACCGTCGTACTACTACTACCGCTAATGCATTTTTATAAATATATATATATATATATATATATATATATATATATATATATATCTTTTATTAAGATTAATTAAATTTTTTGTTACTGTACACCGTATATTGAATTTTCTATGTAATGTAGTAAAAAATGCAAAATTTTTGTGTTAATTTGTCTTCCTCCGCCTTCTCAACATGATCCAATCCTTTTCTTAGCTCAGCGATTACCTGTGAGTGGCAGTTCTAGATGAAAAAAAAAGGAAAAAAAAGCTATCATAACCCGGTTTTTGTGCTATTCTATGCTCTCGAGCTCTTCGAGTTAAAACGCCATTATATTAATTTTCAAATCAACCGATTCCTACGTTATATGCTGTGATTATGTATTTTTCGGTCACTATAAAAGAATCGAAAACACTAACTGTTCAGAGTTTTTCAAAAGAAAATCACTTCTTTCGCTCACGATATCTCACGAACGGATTATACGATTTTGACCCGGTTCGCGGGTGATCCACGTGATATTTTATTATTTTTATTATAAAAAAATCACTTAAAAATGCGTTTTTTTATGTTTTTTGAGATATCTTGAAATTAATCGTCTCAAATCGGTTTGGTTTAATTTGGTTCAGAAGTGTAAATGTTATAAGTGGGTCAGATACTTACACACACACACATACACGCACAGACAGTGGCGTGTTTCAAAACCGGGTAAAGCTAATAATATCCCGAATTTTCCTTGCGGAAACTGAAAAAGTCATCCGTCACTATTTCCAATAATCAGTTTCAATATCTGTAAATTAAAAACAATAAACTGCAAAAAAAAAATACTCATTTCAAACATTTCAAAGTTTTCTAATTTTAATTATTCTTTATAAGTTAAACATTCCTGAACGAACATTCGTTTACAAATTTCAGACATTTCTTTTCAAAACTAATTATAATTTTAAATAATTTTATAAGTTAAACTACCTACCTGGTCCACGATGTCATTAGATGTCCTCCTGTCTCACAATTACAAATTAAAAAATAAAAAATTTTTTAATTTTGTTGTGGATTTCAAAAGAAATTTTCGACTGAACGATGTCTAGTGATGTCGTGGGATAGGCAGTTAATTAATTATTTCTAATTAATACAAAAATTTATAAGTATTTATTTAATTTTATATATGTCCCATATACTTTAATGAAAATGTAATCTTTTTTAAAAATTTTATAACAATACGATTTGGCAAATTTTTAATATTCGTCATATCCGAAATCCTGAACCTCACAGGACGTCAAATGTTAAACAGCGCATGTCTGGAGCGAAGTTGGCTGTATTTCATTTGAAATTTTTTACTGTTATAACTGCAAATATACTTGTTCACTTGTCACTCTTTTCGCCAAAGAAATATATGCAGGAGTAGTTTAGTTGCGGTAGAAGGATAAAAACGTTACGTACCATAGGCCATAACTAACTTAACATAGAAAATCACAGTACGGTTAAGCGGATGAAAATGAAGTCTTAAATAGAGCAAAAATACATAAAAGTGAAATTTTAACACATAATAAATAAATAAGAAAGAAGCTTAATAAGCAACTAATAAAGTGGATTTGAATTGGCCATTCAAATTAAATCATTTTTACTAAATTTTTTCAAAATTACGTAAAATATATATTGCAAAGGTTATTTATTGTCCATGTATGGCAATATTAAGTACATATATAGCATCTACAAATATATGCGTGTATGTATGTGTGTTGCAAGTGTTTGTGCCTGTGTGCTTTTATAAAAATATAAATATTCGTATGAGTATGTATTTAGTAAATAAATGTCGGCCATATATTCGAAACGACTAAATGACGCGTCGCAACTAAGAAAAATCCTTTAAATTAACTGCAAAAATCCCTAAGAAAATTTTAAATTTTCACAAAAAGAAAAAATGTCTGCGAGTAACGAAAAGGTAAATAAACAAGAGCATTTATGTACATTTAGAAACATATACATCGATACACATCTTAGAAATATGCATAGTCCTGCTACAAATATAAATTAGTGAAATGTCAAAACCAGTAGATCACACATACATACACTTGCACATGCACTATGTGCATAGTTCTTAAACCCTTCGGAAGATATGGTGTGTTTTTTAATCAGAAATGAAATAGATGTGGACACGTTACGCGTAGAATTCTATTTGTCCTGCACGAATATGAAAATAAGTCCAAAAGCTTTGGCGGCTAATAGTATTGAGATCAAAGTGATCTCAAAGAGAGATCTGATAGAAACGTTGCCAAAAATGTAGTATTAATTTCGATTTCTTACGCAAGTGGGAAATTCAGAGACTTCTGACAGTACTTTTTATGACCCTATGAAACAAAATAAACTTGTTAAATTAATGAAACTATGATCGCATATTCAATACGAGAGCACTGACATAAAAAAAAACTTATCGCGCATTTTGATATTTCATCTTATATTTTCATCTAAATATCCAAACTAAAATAATTCTTTGAATCACGTACATAGTTAAGAAACACTGATCAGTATTTTAAAACCTTGATTATTTTCTACTTATTATTTATCTCTAAAAATTAATGAACACCACATACAAAGATTTACAATAAATTTACTTGGTTGGGTTGACAGGAAAGTTTTCAGTCTGTCATGAAAGTTACAAGAACAACTAAACCACCTACACATACAAGCAGAACCAACAAACCAACTAACCAACCCACCAATCAACCACCAACCCAACAACCGGTCAACTAAATATTCGTTCAGACAACCAAATAACTACTAACAACACTTGAAACTAGTAAGAAGTGCACATGAAAACAGGAACTTCCGAGATCATTTCACTTGCCATTGTAAAGAGTTGCAAAAGTGGCCATGTCACTTTGGCAACAAGTACAGCAGCAGCAGAAAAACAACAGTAACAATAAACCAGGGATGATAACTTCACTGCAGTTGCATTTCAGTTCAGCACAATTCACATTTCAAAAGTACTGTAATACAGGGTGTCTGGTAGCAGATTTATATTCTTAAACTTAAGAATATTATTGAGAGCATTGAACGATAGAATGGAAATGAGGATTTTATTTTTTAACGAGTATGTCATCCAGATGTCTTCCCTCGCATCGAACAAAATGTTCAAAACGGAGCCGAATACAAGGCTCCGTGCAGTGAGCCTCGCTGCAGTAAACCCGGTTCAATTGAGCTGATTTCTCGACGACTGCTTTCTCCTTTAAATCCATAAGAGATTGTTAATTGTCATTATAAACCCTCTCTGAAGTAGCCCCATTAAAAATAAAATGCTTGGGAGTTAGATCGGATGACCTCGGTAGCCATGGCATGTCTCCAAAGCGACTGATCAGTTTTTGGTGGAAATTTTTCTGAAACAAATTCATCGAAGCTCTGGCGGTATGTGTTGTCGTCCCATCCTGTTGAAACCACGTGTGTGAAGAGCACGATGGATGAGCCCGCAGGTTTGGCAAAAAGAATTCAGAAATCAAAGACACTTTTTTTCAGTTCTCGAACGATTTGAATTTCAAAAGAATGGAACTTCAGATTCTTTTTTAAAATTTCATGAATAATCGTTCTTGGAAGTCCCAGTCAGGCTGCTCTTTTCCGTATTGAAAGTCGTGGATTTTCACGTAAATGGCTTTCAACCAGTTCAATGTTTTCACAAGTCCTTGGAGACCGACTGAGCCCTGGCCGTGGGACATTCATAACTGCAGCAGTTACTCCGAAGGAATCTCTGCGCCCACGAACGAATTAAATTTACACTCGGGCCATCACTTATTCGCCGAATACCGAACTTTGAACAAAATTGTCGACGAGCAATTGTGTGAGAATTTACTCTTAAAAAATGTCTCTACAGTGAACGTGCGATATCGTGCCTGAGAAATCCGCACAATCGTTAATTCCAAGGGCTCCACCCTGTTGCCTGTGCTAAGTTGAGTGCTGCCAAGTTATATATTGGGAACATCTGATAATGCGTGAAGAAAGCACCCGAAAATAATGTGATTTTCAAGCACTCGCAAAATAAAAACAAATTCCTGTTGTAAACTGCAGTAAATTTTATTATTTTTTTTTTATAAAAATTAAAACAACTGTTTATGGTTTTAACATTCAGTGTGAAAACACTATTTATGGCTGTCGTTCGAGTATTCGCAATTAAACGTCCGCTATGGAAAACGTACGGCAGGCGTTGCCACATTTCGTTAATATTCTCACGATTTGAACTGCTTTATTATTATTATTATTATTTTTTTTTTAAACCGATAAATTTACATGATTTTCAGGATCGTTTTGTTTGTGAGAGGCATAAATGTAGAATTTGCATAAAATGTTGCGCAAAAAATGGATTTACGTGCTTGAAAGCACTTAAAGTGTTATCACTGGCATTCATTAATTTTACAGTGTGTCAAAGAAATGTTTACAAAAGGAGCATAAGGTTATGAAAAAAGTTCAGCAAGATGCAAATGACAACCTCTGCCCTGAAGGCCCCAGCACATTATACAGCTTCGTAAAGTGGCTGAGGATGTCGGCATATCGGTAGGCTAATGCATGAATTTTTTATTTTTTTTTCAAAAATTTTTGATAAAAACTGTTACTGAAGTTTGTTCGAAATTGCTGAGTATTTAGGTAATATTTTTTCGAAAAATTTACTACTTTTTTGGCATTGGCTGGTTACGTTTTGGTATAAATTTTATACTATAAAATAAGAAAATTCATAACTCAATATCCATTAAGCCTAATTCATATTTTATAATTGCGGCTGTTAGTTTTTTAGTACAATTAAGGAAGTTAAAGTACATTTTTGAAAATATTTATCATCTCCGTTGTAGAGTACTCTTATGCATGCGAACATGCATACATCCTCTTACATATATGTGTGTATGTGTGTGTGTATGTAAGTTGCGTAGTTAATGTTTTTTCCAACCCGCACGTACTCGTCAAGAGATATCAGGAGAAAAGATTTGCTATTACATCGACAGTAAAGTCAGCCTTCTTCACAAACACACAATAGTTAGATTTTGCTTTCTAGTGTTGCATCCAGGGTTGCCAATTATGGCGATTTATGAAATTCTGTGGTATTCTGACTTTTTTATTTGGCGACATTGCGATGCTTAAACTATTTATGAAATGGTTTTTTACTTTTAGAAACTTTTCTAGCTTCCAGCTAGGAAAATTGAAAGTTTTTAAAAAATCGGCAAATTTTTGGTTTTATGCCGTTTGAAAGAAATCGAGTTCTCATCAGATCTCAAAGTTTTGAGGTCCTCGGCAGCTTCCCTGATTAAGTTTGAGAGCTCATCACTGTGTAGAGATCTGAAGAACGTTTCTGAATTTTGATTTCCTGTAAATTTGAACCGATTCGAACCGGTAGATGTTAAGATGTGCAAAATAAAAGCTTAGAAAAATAAATTTTTCAAAGTGTTTTTTTAAATAAAGTTTTAACTGCTTCACCGATCGACTCCACAAATTAGCTCTTAACATTTAACAACCCCGCGAAAATCTTTTAGTCCATTCCCGAGTTATTGTGAACTAAAAAATTTGAAAAAAGTAATTTATTTTGAAAAACTGCGAAAATATATAACTGATCAGTTATTATTCTCGACTCTTTTATGGAACCTGATTTGCCTGTGAATTCAAACCGATTCGAAGCGGTAGTTTTGAAAAAATTTTTATTCTAATATTTCGAATAACAGAAAAAGTTATTCTAATATTAACTTTTTTAAAGGGCTTCATGGACCGATTTTTCAAACTGATCAGGTCTTGACACATCGATCGTTGTAAACCGGGTCAAAATCAGTTAATCCGTTCGTGAGATATCGTGTACACAAAAATCTGAAACTGTCTATCTGCTCAGTTAGCGATCTCGATTATTTTAAAGTAATCGGAAACTGTATCAATCACCCCTGATCAGATTAGGGCAACATGTAGACGATATCACTTAAATGTCACTAAAAAAAAAGATAAAATTCCTTCAGAGAGTGTCGTTGCGTTGACAGACGACAACTCTGGTTGCAACAATTGTTATGCAAGCAACCACTTGTGCAACGGCAATTCAAGGTGCATGCAACTCTTTACTTGTGCATGCAAAACTACAGTAAAAGTGTCATATCCCAGCAAACACATTTTGTACTCCTTTCTTCTCACAATGTTAAGTATTTTTACACGCTTTCGAAGCACATTAAACTTATAAAAAATTAATTTTGTTAAAAAAAATCTAAAATACACGCTTTTTAAGAAAATCAAAATAAAAAGTAAAGAAAAAATTTTGAAATAATTTCAAAACATTAATAAACCAAAATTATTGTGAAAAAAGCGTTAACGGTTTGTGACCTACTTCTCGTATTTGGAGCGCCCGACGCTTTTTAACTTTGGAATGGAAAATTCTAGGTATTCAAAATTCGAGAGGGTATTGGTTTTGCCTCGTTTTGGAAAAAAAAATAGATGACATCAGATTTCGACGTTTAGAGCCCCTAAAAAGTTTCCCCAACTAATTTTGAGAGCCGGTCACTCTGTCTGTGTATGTGTGCGTGTGTGTTTGTGCAAGTATATGACCCGCTTATAACCTTTAAACGCCTGAAAGGTAGCGCTTTTTTGAACTTAGATTTTCTGTGAATTTGAACCGATTCAAACCGGTACATATCAAGATATACAAAAAAAAAAAAACAAAAAAGCACAGATTGTTTTTAAATAACTTTTAAAACGCTCATTGATCGATTTCCTAAACTAATCAGCTCTTGATTTTTAAAAGCCACGTTGATAACCCTAAAACGGGTCAAAATCGGTTAATCCGTTTGTGCAAAAAGTGATATAGTTTCGAAAACTCCGAAATTATAATCTGATCAGTTAGTGTTCTCGATTCTTTTGTAGGAATCGAAAACAACATCAATCACCACTTCTTACATGGAAATCGGTTGATTTGAAAATTAAAAAAAATAATGTTTTAGCTAAAAACTAATCTACAATAAATTAGGGGAAATTCACAGAGATGCCCTTTAGACAACAAGACTTTCTAAATTTATTCTAACATTATTTTTAACTTTTTAGTTTAATTTTTAAGAAAACCGCTTATTTTTAACTAAATTTATTTGCATTCTTTTAAAAAATTTGAATATTTAGTACAAAACACATACGACATGATGTCGCAGTCCTAAAAATATGCAACATATTGTTATACAACTTTTCGTAATTGTTTTCCTCTGCTTATTTGTCATGAATGAAAAGTAATACCACTGAAATAGAGAATAGAGAGTGCATGAAACAATATAAAAATGAAAATAAAGAATTGTAATAATATTTATACTCGCATGTATCCGATCATTTAAAAAGAATTATCAAGGATAGTACTGCATTTCAGAGACAAAAAAAAAGAAAAGAAAAGAAACAAAAACACACACACTCAAATGCATCCGTAAACAATTTAAACGTACAACTCGTGCATACATGAGTATTCTCACACACACACACACATACACAAACAAACGCACTCGTTTGCTAAAAATATGTTTGTTTGCAGATGTGACTGTGCATTATTGTTAGAAAAAGTAAAAGATATAACAACAACATTTCAGCACAGGGTTATGTAAATAATGGACGTACTCACACAGACGGCGTAGAAAAGGTGTAGTCGGGAATTGATACAAGTGTTTTTGCGTTTGTGCATGGCAGCAGAGATGATACCTGTGCATGCTTGGGCTTGAGCACAAGTAAATACAAACAAAGGAAAACGGAAACAATAATATTAAATGAAATAATTGTATAATAAGACAAAAGGTCGCCTCAGTAACGGTTAAGTGCATGTTGTGCAAGAGGAGCAGGCAACATTAGCTAAAAATACAAATACTTCTCTCCTAAAGCCACATGCACAAACACACTTATCACATGTACCCTGTACAGGGTGTCTGGTGGCAACCCTACAAGAAATGAATGACTGAAACTAATACACACAAAAACATTTTCACTAACACAATTAAAAATGTTTTACCCTAACAGCGTTACCATTTTTGGACTTTTCATACCCAAATTCTTACGATTTGTTTTTAGTTGATCAAATATATACTCTTTCAGTATGTTTGTGTATGTACAAGTTCAATGAAGTTGCAAAAATAGTTATATGATGAACCAATTAACAAAACTAACTTAAATTTTGCTCTAATTGTTGTTTTAAATGTTCCACGAGATTCAGGGATTTTTGGAGTATGAAAAATACATTATATAGGAATTAAGAAAAGAAGTATGAGCGACAACGCTGGTATTTACAGGCTAGAATACTGTGTGCAAGAGTAGGACAATAAATTTGTCAACCTTTTGTATAGAAAAATTGTAAATTGAAGCAAAATAAAATAAAATTTAAAATATAATATAAATAACACAAAATAACCTGTGATAAATAAAGTGAATTTCCTTGCGGATTATGATGTCCACTGATGATCATTTGGGATACGGAGAAAAGGACACTACAAGAGGTAAATCTATTTTTTGAAAAACTTGCGGTGATATTTTATTCTTATATTGCAACTGACGACAGTTTCCTCGCTTTTTAGGAAATGTTGGAATTAGCTATAAGGGAGATGTCGATTTAATTTTGTTGGGCGGTGATTTATATCACAATGATGTGCCAAGCCAAAATGCATTGCGCAAGTAAGTTTAGTTTTAAAGAAAAAACAAGATATAAAACTAAATTTATATCTATCTTTAGATGAATGAAACTATTGACAATGTATACTCTTGGTGATCGTGACCTGAATATCTCCGTACGGGTATACTCCATACATAGCAATCACGACGACCCTAGCGGTTTTGGTGGCTTGTTCTTAGGGTTTGTTGTCTACCACGGGGTTATTTAATTATTTTGGTCAATGGATCAGTAAGTTTTGTGTATGTCAAATATAATACAAGCATATTTGTATATATATATATATATATATATAAATAATAAATTTGCTATAATATAATTGAAATGATATTAAATGCGTTTTATTTCATCGAATTTGGTTAGGTTAAGATTGTTAGCAACCCCGTCATCGGTGACACCATACCCGTAAAGGGTGACCGGTCACCAGTGAAACCATACCCGCAAAGGGTGACCGGTCACCAGTGAAACCATAAAAGTCACTAGAGAAAAATTTATATAGACAAAAACATTAGAGTAAGTAGTTTGAATATATGTTTAACAGGCGATGATATACCACAAGTTAGAAAGGGATGCAAGATCACACGTACACAAAAGTTTTAGTCATTTTTTTCCGTTTGGCCTTAATAAAATGATAGAAACTTTGTTCTACGTGATGACCGAAATTCGGTCATCAGTGCCAGTCATTTTACCGGTAATATGACCGGCACTGTTCTTGTAGGGAAATTTATACTTTTAAATACGATTATTTCAAAAAGTTATAAACGTTGGGGAGGGAGGGTGGCGCCATTGGAATTATCGATTGTGCGGATTTGTCAGTCACAGCCATAAATATTGTTTTCACACTGAATGTTAAAACCATAAACAGTTGTTTTAATTTTTATAAAAAATAAAAAAAATTAAATTTACTGCAGTTTGCAACAGGAATTGTTTTTTATTTTGCGAATGCTTGAAAATCACATTATTTTCGTGTGCGTCTCTTCACTCATTATCAGATGTTTCCAACATATAACTTGGCAGCACTCAACTTAGCACAGGCAACAGGGTGGAGCCGTTGGAATTATCGATTGTGCGGATTCGTCAGTCACAATATCGCAGTGAGTTCGAGTGAGCATAGCGCGTTCACTATAGAGAAATTTTTTAAGAGCAAATTCTCTCACAATTGCTCGTCGACAATTTTGTTCAAAGTTCGGCATTCGGCGAAAAGTGATGGGCCGAGTGTAAATTTAGTTCGTTCGTGGGCGCAGAGATTCCTGCGGAGTAACTGCTGCGACTGTCCCACGGCCAAGGCCCAGTCGATCTTCAAGGACTCCCGAAAACATTAAACTGGTTGAAAGCCGTTTACGTGAAAATCCACGACTTTCAATACGGAAAAGAGCAGCCTGACTGGGACTTCCAAGAACTATTATTCATGAAATTTGAAAAAAGGATCTGAAGTTCCATTCTTTTGAAATTCAAATCGTTCGAGAACTGAAAGAAAGTGTCTTTGATTTCGAAATTCTTTTTGCCAAACCTATGGGCTCAACCATCGTACTTATCACACACGTGCTTTCAACGGGATGGGACGACATTCCGTTTTGTTTCGGGAAAATTTCCACCAAAAACTGATCAGTCGCTTTGGAGACATGCCATGGCTACCGAGGTCATCCGATCTAACTCCCAAGCATTTTATTTTTAATGCGCCTACGTCAGAGAGGGTTTATAATGACAATTAACAATCTCTTATGGATTTAAAGGAGAAAGCAGTCGTCGAGAAATCAGCTCAATTGAACCGGGTTTACTGCAGTGTGGCGCACTGCACGGAGCCTTGTATTCGGCTCCGTTTTGAACATTGTGTTCGATGCGAGGGAAGACATCTGGATGACATACTCCTTAAGAAATAAAATCCTCATTTCCATTCTATCGTTCGATGCTCTTAACTTTGTTTCAATTATTACCTGTTTTATTTGAGTATAAGAATATAAATCTGCTACCGGACACCCTGTACATAAACATGGGATTATACAAGTTAAATAGCAATTCCCTTGTAAACTCCTACATTCTGTTTATGTACTCTACACCCCTTCTTGTACAGATAGTGACAATGACGGATGCGTACAATAGAAAGTATGATGGTTGTACTTCTTTGAAGAAACATACGTGTGCATGTGTATGTGTATTTGGATGTGTATGGTATTGTTGTGCCTTTTTGTTGCTTTTGACATTGTTGTTATTCTCTCTTATTGCTTCTCGTACTAATAAGTTGTCGGCTTGTAGGTTCTGGTATATAATTGTTGACTCAGCGAATACACACTGAAAAGAGTTGACAAATAAATATTGACAACTTTATGTAAATAAATCTACGACTGCAGGATTTTTTATGTATGCATTTACATACACATATGCGTATACGTAGTTGTGAATGCCTATATGTATATGTGTGTTTGAGCCGTTTATTTTCAAATTGGAGCAAGTCCATTTCAGTACACTTAAAAGTGGGCTAAAGTAATTTAAAGCAATCAGGATCTTAAAATACACGATTATTAATACATTGTTGTCCTACAACAACAACAACATATTTTTATGTTCTGTCGTGTATCGTGACGTAAATTATTTATTATGTGTTCAGCTTTAAAATATTCAAGTAAAAATTTAGTGCTGCTGAAATTTAAAAAAATATAATGAATGGCTTTTCTTATTTATTGTGTTATCCCTTGCATAGAGCGTTGCCGTATTGTTTTTTTACTTTGGGAAATATGCAAATAATTCTTAGTTAAATAAATCAATAATTTAATATTTAGATGTAGAAAATTAAATTGATTTTTATGTGAAAAAAAAGTGCACATAAAAAAGTACAATTGCATTATTTAAATATGTGAAACTTTTTATAGTCTGTGATGTGAATGCCGATTGGATTTTAATGAAACTTGACAAAAAAACAGATTAGGATTAAAAATTCTTATTGTAGAAAATTGGCTGGATTTACAAAAAAATTTATTTAATAAAAAAAAAAAAAATAAAAGCTAAAAACGTTTGACTTTCCAAAAAACCACTAGAATTAGGTAAAACTGCAAACTTGGCAACGCTGTTTCCACAACACATCAGAAACCAGTTGTTTTCCTTCCCTCCAAAGAAAAAAGTCTTAGAGACCTTGGAAACCGACTACTATAAAGGCACCGAGAACACTAAAGCTTTAAACACAATAACGATAGCAGGCTACACAAACACCGACTACAAAAGTCGTTGGCTACAATTGTCGCCTCGTAGTCAGCTACTCAATTATTTTTAAGACGACACCACCAAATCAATAACCACGTGTTGTTGTTTGTAGTGGAATTCTTTTCAAATGCCAGTGTAGCCCCTTTCATATATTTACTACTCTTAAATATTGTTTGTTGTTTCTTTTTGTAAAATAAAATAATATATTCTTAAGTTTACAATAATTGAATTTATTTATATTGCACTGGCAACGCTGCATCTGCTCATTGTGGCTCACCAAAATAGAAATTATTTTAATTTGACTACAACTACAAAAACAGCATGGACAACAACCCGTAGCCGTGTTGTCTGTAGTAGTAAAAATAATCATTCGTAAATACCCACAAGTATTCTATTTTTGACAAGTTGTAGTCTGCTGTCGTTATTGTGTTTTATACTTAACTGTACAGATATATAATTTAGGAGTTAAAAAATAACTTTTTTCGAAATTTTTCGTTTGAACGGAACCGTTTAAAAATTATGGAACCGTTTAAAAATTGTTGTAAAAAACAACTTAAAAACAATTTTTTTTAAGTTCCTGCGATATTTTGAAATTACCGGTTCGAATCGGTTCAAATTCAAAGACAATCTTATACACACACATAAATACATACAGAAATAGTGGCATCCTCTCAAAATTATATAGGAACGCTTCCTAGGGCCTCAAAAGTTCGAGATCTGATGATGAAATCTCAATTTTTGCAAATCCAATAACTTCCCGATTTTTGAAAATTTTCAATTTTCTTAGCGGAAATTTAAATAGTGATAAATATGGAATTTCTAAAAACTACTGAATGGATCGATATAAATATTAAGAAGGTTATAAAGCAAATTTCGATCGCAAAGGGGGGAGGGTGGCGGCGGGGGGTGTATGTCTTCTCCGGTTCTAAGGGAGGCCAATAGTGTCCTGGCTCTCAGTAGACGCGATCTACGACTGGCTTCTTTTCTGCCCTATTTTTACTCAATTATCTTTTCTGCAACAGCAAACAACACATGCAACTTCATAAGAAAATCATTGATTCTGAAACTCATTTCCTTTTTGTTTTATGAACATTAATTTTGTTTCTTCTCAACAAAGCAAACAATGCCAACCAACATCTCATGTGTTGAGCAACTTTTCGTTTGTGTAACCAAAATTGGTTTTTTCAATGTTCTTGCAAATCCCTTCCATTATTGTTCCTACCAGGAATTAACGCAACATATTTTACATGTAATCGTTTATGTAAATGTCATTTTTCATGCCAAAGCATTTCGCAAAAGTTTTTTGCTTTTAACTTCGTGATACACACTTGCAAACAACAAAATTTTTAATTTCTTTTCGTCGGTGTGTGTGAGGAGATGAAATGCATATTGCAGCCACATAAAGTTGTTAAGTTTGTTTTGAGAAATATGTTGCAGTTCTTCCTTTTTAAGTAACAAAGTTAAAATTGCAGACATAAACTTACGAAAATTGTTATACGTAAATGAATGTATTCATGTACCCAGCAGTTCTGATATTGGCAATTTCTTTTTGTGAGTTATTTTCATAAAGTAATAACGTCCTTTTTGCTGCAAAAATAAAAGTTTAAATTTGAGTGTTTTGAGATTTTTAAAATAAAAAAATTTTGTTTGTACACATGAAACATATTCAGTATTGTCGAAAAAAATTTCACTTGTCCCTTAAGAAAACAGTGAACCGGGAAAACTCTGCCGGTTAAATTTTTCTTTTTTTTTAAATAAATAAACACTATCAGCTTGACTTGGACTGGAATTTTTGCGCAACTACGAGGACTTAGATCCTGAGTTCAACTCCGCACTCACTGAGAATTGATAGCAGGAACAATTGTTCATGAGTCATTCAAAGCGTTTTTTGCTTTGAATGGAATAAAAATTTTATGGGAACAAAAATTCCACTACTCGTTCATAATAGTACATCAATTTATAAGATATTTGATATTGAAACATTTTATAATGAAAAAAATTAACTTAACTGTTAAAATACTTCAACTTATTAATTATAAAGCATTAAACACAATAACTACAGCGGGCTACGGGAACACCGACTACAAAAGCCGTTGGCTACAACCGTCGCCTCGTAGTCAGCTGCTCAATTATTTTTAAGACGACACCACCAAATCAATAACCATGTGTTGTTGTTTGTAGTGGAATTCTCTTCATACGCCAGTGTAGCCGCTTTCGTATATGTCGGACTTAAATAGTGTTGTTCCAATAAAATATATTTAAAGTCCACAGTATATGACAAGAAATCATTTCATTAGCTTGGAAATGCAGTTTGTTGTTTCTTTTTGTAAAGTAAAATAATATATTTTTAAGTTTACACTAATTGAATTTATTTATATTGCACTGGCAACGTTGCATCTACTCACTGTCTCTCACAAAAATAGAAATTATTTTAATTTGGCTACAACCACAAAAACAGCAGAGACAACAACCCGTAGCCGTGTTGTCTGTAGTAGTATATACCCACATGTATTCTATTTTTTGACAAATTGTAGTCTGTAGTCTGCTGTCGTTATTGTGTTTAACGCTTAATCTATATTAAATAATTTGAGACGAAGCCGACTCAAAAACTTTCAGTATTCGATTGCATTCATATAAAGATAATTTTTAAGAATAGCGAAGGATATTATATATCAAATAGGCGGCTGAAAAGTAGAGTTTCTCTTCTTCAAATTGTAAACTTTTTTTTTAATATTAACGAAACATGCACGCAAACATGAAGAAACTTGTTTTATCTCAATTTCGTTTTTTGTCTACTTATTTATTTTGACGGCAAATACCAGACTTCCGCAAGGATCCAGAAATTTGACCGGAAAAACGTAACCACTAAATACTACTTAAATTTTTTTATAATACAGACTTAAAATACTTTCCAGTAATATTTTGTTCTATGATATCCTCTATTAGTTATTTAGGTATGAAACTGTTATAATTAATAAGCACGTATTTGAATCAATATATTCTTTCAATTACTAGTTAGTGGTTACGCTTTTTTGGGCAAATGTATGACAAGTGAGGCAGTTGCCAGTTTAAGAAGAAATAAAAAAAATAAATACGAAAAAAAACTTCTGCACGTGCAAACGTTTCACTATTATTATTCGTAGGTACTTACGTCTTAGTACAGTAGCAAGTACTTACGTATTAATCATACGCCACACACACACACACACCAAATAGGCAAATTAAAATTACGAACAGTTACTACCGTCAACATTAAAAACGATTTAACTAAATCAGTTCGCTCAACTCTTCCCTCTTCTACTCTCGGACTCTGAAACCAAATGCCGCATCTGGTGGCAACTCAAAACAACAGTTGGGAACTCTTTTGTTGCAAAAAAAAAAGCAGCAACAAAAATACTTTATATGATAATTTATGACGTGCATAAGAAGTTAAAATAAAAAAACAAAATAAAACAAAAGTTGCGTCTAAAATCGTTAAAACACAAAAGTTTCCATATATAAAAAGTAAAAAAAAAAAAAACAACAAAAACAAAAGATAATAGAATAGAACAAACTGCAACGTCAAGGGATACAGTGCGGAATTCGGTAGTTTTAAAAACTATTTTTTGAAATCTGAACAAAAAATCTAAACGATACAAGAAAACATATTTCATCCGTATACTCGAATACGTTTAATAGTAACTCTATAACTGGGGATGTGCTGTTTCGCCAATAATTTTTAAGACCGGCAGAAGTATGTTTACTGAATTAAACACGCACAGTCATGCACAAATGCAAAAACGTTACCGCAAATTTTAGAATTTGTTTTTGTTTTAAATACATTTTGTCGACAGAACGATATCGCGTGGCATCGTGGGCCCGGTAGTAAATGCTTTTTGGTTTTCTGTGTTTAATACTTTTTAAAACAAACGTTGCTTTTAACTTCCCGCTACAAAATTGAACACTTCCGAAAATCGGAAAGTTATTGGTTTTACCTCATTTTGAAGAAATCGAGTTCTCATCAGATCTCGACGTTTTGAGATTTTAGAAAGCTTTCCTGACTAATTCTGAAGGCCCGTCACTATTTTTGTGTGCGTGTGTATGTGTGTGTTGTGTGACCCGCTTATTACCTTGGAAGGGCTTAACCGATCTCTATCAAACGCCAAATGGCGTTCTAAAGGCTTCTACTGAATTTGGATTTCTTGTGAATTTTTACCGATTTGATTCAGATTAAATTTCAAGAAATTAAAAAAAAACATTTTTTAAAGTATTTATTTGAACAACTTTTAAACGGCTTTACCGATCCTCTTCCGAAACCAATCATCTCTAAGATTAAAAAAACCACTTCGGCTACTGCAAATCGAAACCAATAGGGTTAATCTGTTCGGAGATATCGTGAACAAAAAAATAAAAAAAAATTCGAAAAAAGTAATTAAAAAAATTCGAAATTATATATCTGATTGATTAGTTAGTGTTCTCGATTCTCTTATGTTAATCGAAAACATTATCAATCGCGTTTATCTCGTGGGAATCCCTTGATTTTAAGAGAAGAACTTAAAAGTGTAGAAGTTACAGGGATGGCCTTTGGGCTTAACCGTTTTCCATGTTTTTTTAATTTTGAGTTAAAATTTTTGAATATTTTATTTAAAATAAAAATGTTATTAAAGTGGCCATATTTTCAACAGACAATATTTCAACTTCAAGTGTTACGACGAGGCTGAAATTAATTTGCAAAAATCAAATGAGATTTATCCGTCAGGATGGTGTTCTAAAAAACAACTATTTACAAGTTAAAATAATGTCCCTTGAAGAATTCAACAGAAAACTTAATTGTGTTAAAGAATAGAGGTGATTTGGGGAAGAACTGAATATGTATTTTGTTGCTAAAAAGTTACAAAATGTCGTCCTCAATTGCAATGAAATATTTTTATGAAACTATGGAAGCCAAAGTCGTAAAATTTCATTGGATTTGTGGAAAATATGTAATGAAATTGTTTCGCTGGATTTATGGAGCAGAAATGTTTTAGTGTATGTGTATATGCATGTGTATATATGTACGTACAGGTGTATGCATGTATATTTTTTTTGGATCGTCTCAAGCAGAATCAATCGTCGTGTAATTAAAAAGGGATAACGAAGTTTTTTTCTCTCTCTTTCTCTCTCTCTAAGATCGGATTGTTATATATTTTGCAGATATCACAATTTGCATACAAGTCTTCGATTTGTGGTATTCACTTTAATACACATCTTATTGCCATTATTGATTGTGTGGCTAAAGGATGCAAAATCACTTTTACACTTAATTGGATTACTCCATTACATACACACACACACACACACACACACACAATTATAATTGGCCATGAATCTTGACATTTTCCACTTTGTCTATGTACACACCTGCAAAGTAAGCACACATCATGTACTACCGACAACCACACTTATGTACTAGTATATGCTTAAACATGTATGTGTGTGTGTGTTTTTTTATACTCTAGATTCACTCATAGTGTAGCGATGCTTTTAAGCCTAGTAAAATTCCATATTAATTGTTTCATAACTACACCAACGGAGGTTGTCTTCAAAAAAAAAAAAAAATTATAAAAAAAATCTATTTTTAAAGTCGCGTACAATGACGTAAATAGTGCAAAGCAAAAACAAATAAAAAGGTATAGAGTTAAACTTCTTGTCCAACATATTAAATTATTTTATTTCAATTATTTAACATATTATTTACATACAAAATTAGTTAGTTTTACTTCATACTTCATAATGTCTTCACACTGACATGGTTTCACTAACCATTTTAATATATAAAATGATTTTGTGAAAAACGAAATTAAAATAATTTTTCGATTGGTCTTTAAGTAGGTTTTATGAAATGCAACCCTGTTATTGCCAGTTTGTCGCTATGCTAACTCGAGTGCTGCCAAGTTGTATACAGCTTATAAAGTTTGAAGAATGTGTGGAAAAATGCTCCACTTTTTCATTCTTCTTTCAGAGTTTGAATGATTTTTTTTAAGAAATAATAAGATTTTTAAGCTTTTATTCGCTGTGTATCAGTACTTCCATAGTTTCAAGCGCTCTGTATGAGTATTTCCATACTTTTAAAATTTTCTTTGCAAAATATAAAATATTTTCTTTTTTTAAACTGCAATACAAAACTATTGATTTTATTATAAAAATAAAAAACAGCTGCAGTACAGTTTGTGAACTAAATATTATACAAATGAAAAACAGTTGCAGTACAGTTTGTGCATTAAGTACTATACAAAGAAAAACAGCAGTAGTACATTTGTGCATTAAGTATTATAAAATGTAGTGGAAAGTACTTCAACAAATACGCCCATTTCTAGCAGACATTTAATTTATTGTGATTAAATATACTGGACAATTTGTGTTATAACCTCAATTTATTAAATGTGCAGTGTGAATAGAAAATCATGTTTTAATGGTGGTGTTAATACTAAAATCAGGTTTAAGTTTTAACTCTTAAAAAAATAGAAAAAAAACAATATTTTAACAGCCGGCCTGCTTAAAAAAACAGCCAATAAAGGTGTGTTACCATCGGTAACACACTGTTGCTGCTGACATAGTAAGCCACAACATGCTGTTGGCTGAAATAGTAAGACACAAGACTGCGATGCCTAAGGTCCTGAGTTCGACTCCGCACTCAGTCATCAATGTGGTGTCGAATATTTCTGATCTGCATTAGTGCAGGATTATGTTAATTGTTGTCGGCTTGTCTCAATGACGAAAGGCCGCTGAAAATTACCGACAGCGATTAACACCGTCATGTACTAAAAGAAGCAGGATACAGCAGCTCCCTCCTTCGTCGGTATCTGTAGCAAAAATTCACCGACGAAGTAACAAAAGTGAAAACAGCTACACAAACCTTTCTATCTTCCAATCTGTCCTCCCTAATACTATCCCCTCCTTTCCAGTTAAACTGTAATGCACTGCGTATGTAGGGGTTGTCCCCTGAGTGCTGGTCCTACTAAAAAATAAAAAAATAAAATTCTCGTACAGTTTTTCATATTAAATTTGATACAAATAGAAACTGTTATCACATTCATTTAAGCCTCCTGATAACTGGCAATAAATAAAAATACTTGTGAGTACTGATGAAAATGTGATGGCTTTTGAAAACAGCTGTTCCGCTCTGGTGGTCTTTCTCAATTAGAAACATTTTTTCGAGTACTGATGAAAATGTGATGGCTTTTGAAAACAGCTGTTCTGCTCGGGTGTGTGAAATGAATATATACAACTGATGTTGAATTTCTCTTGTACTTTGGAGTACTTATTATTATAGTCTTTCTGAATTATAAACATTTTTCCGACAATGAGCCTATAAAATTAAATTAATTAATTTATTTATTTAAATAAGAGTACTTTATAAATTAATTTATAAAACATGTACAAGAAAAGAAAGTGAATTAAATTTAATAGAGCAATAAATAGCTCGATACAAATTAGTTACAATTAAAAACTTTTAATCAATCAAGAGTTTTCTACTCCCATCTGTTTTGCATAATTTTTATTTAAGTGCTTTTATATGCGCTGCTTATACAACTTTGCAACAGTTTAAGACGTTTTCTTGTTTTTTGCTCACTTTATTCGATTGTAACCGGCAAAAAGAATTCGTTATTTAAGTCTGGGTAATTAATTTTCTTCGCAAAACATATTTCCTTCCACCTATTCGTGAGAGGGTTCCTTTCATCTCTACGTTTGTACATATAAAAAATAAGCGTGTGTGTATGTGTGTATGTTCGTGTATATGTGCAAAATGTATTTGTATTGTTAACCAAAGTGTAACGATGCTTTTGTTTTTCTAATGGACGAGAAAAAGTCATCGAAAACAAAAGTTGTTTCCAACATTTTGTTAAAAATGTTTTGTAATTTATTTTGTGTTGTTTTTTTTTTAGATTTTGGCATTTGACCACTCATATTTTGCCAGATATGAAATATTTTTTTTTTCTGTATTACTTATTGTGGTTTTGAAAAGTAGTTTTCAATTTCGGCATGTAATAGTTTTTCGTTTTTCATTTTTATTTTGCCAAAGATTTTGCATTTTGGAGAGGCTTACGTAAGTGCCACTAAGCGAGCCAAGTTTTAGGCCATGATATATTTTAGATTGTTGATGTATTTTAGATAGTTTGCTAAAGTGGAGCAGAAAATCTTGATCCCATCATAAAGACCGCCAAGTCATACTAAACGAAATTGACTGTTTAGCATGACGAATGGCGTTCATTATGGCGACTTCGCTGGTAAAAGTTCGTTTTGTACATCCATCGTATGAAATACAATAACGATAAAAAAATAACTATTTTTAGAATTTATAAGTCCATTTACAGTTTGTGTGATAGTGTGGCAATTAAAAAAGGGAAATATTTCGAAAACAGCTGTTCTGCTCTTTCATAATAAAATTGGTACACACCGAAACTGATATCACCTTCATTTAAGCCAGCTAAGAATTGGTAATAATTAAAAAAAAAAATACAGATGGGTACTGATGAAAGTGTAGAGGCTTTTGAAAACAGCTGTTCTGCTCTTTCATAATAAAATTGGTACACACCGAAACTGATATCACCTTCATTTAAGCCACCTAAGAATTGGTAATAATAACAAAAAAAAAAAATACAGATGGGTACTGATGAAAGTGTAGAGGCTTTTGAAAACAGCTGTTCTGCTCTTTCATAATAAAATTGGTACACACCGAAACTGATATCACCTTCATTTAAGCCACCTAAGAATTGGTAATAATAAAAAAAAAATACAGATGGGTACTGATGAAAGTGTAGAGGTTTTTGAAAACAGCTGTTCTGCTCTTTCATAATAAAATTGGTACACACCGAAACTGATATCACCTTCATTTAAGCCACCTAAGAATTGGTAATAATAAAAAAAAAATACAGATGGGTACTGATGAAAGTGTAGAGGCTTTTGAAAACAGCTGTTCTGCTCTTTCATAATAAAATTGGTACACACCGAAACTGATATCACTTTCATTTAAGCCATCTAAGAAGTGGTAATAATTAAAAAAAAAATGCAGATGGGTACTGATGAAAGTGTAGAGGCTTTTGAAAACAGCTGTTCTGCTCTTTCATAATAAAATTGGTACACACCGAAACTGATATCACTTTCATTTAATCCACCTAAGAAGCCGTAATAAATAAATAAATAAATAAAAAAATTCAGATGGGTACTGATGATGAAAGTGTAGCGGCTTTCAAAAACAGCTGTTCTACTCTGGTGTGTAAGTTGAGTATATCAAAATGATGTTGACTTTCCCTTGTGATTTCGAATATATATGTCTTTCTATTTTAAAAAACATTTGTCGAACAATTTGCCTATAAAATATAAAATTAAAAAACAAATATCATATATAAAATTAAGACTTCTAATTGTGTAAAACACCCGGCATTAGTGATGGTTATATAAACACAAAAGCAAAGTTCCATTTTTTCTTATTTTTAATTTTTTCAAGGCAAATTAACGCATGGATTGTACGTTTGTTTGGTCAACAAATTTTGTATGAACGAAAAAGAAAATTACTGCCTCTTCGCCAATGTCGGAAACTCTCATTCGATCGAATAAATAACATTTAAAACAAAAACAATTTACCCAAATTTTTATTTCAAAAAATTCAAATTGATCACTTGAGGGGTCCTCAACTGATCAATTTGAATTTTTTAAATAAGAATTTTAGGAAAAAAGAACTAGCACATAATTAAAATTAAGGAGTTTAAAAAACCCCCAAAATTTAAACAAAAACAATTTAGTTTTTAATACACATATTTTTATTCGATCGACGATTAGCTTGCGGCATCGCCGAACTGGAAGTTAATATTTTAGAAATTTGTTTTGCTATTTCATTAACTCTAAGGTATTTTACAAAATCAGGATTTGAAAACAAAAAAATCACAACTACCACCAACAGAAAACAATCGTGAATATATAAGTCTTTTAGGTAAAAATAAAACAGCTTCAAAGTAAAAAGTATTAACTTTTA
This sequence comes from Linnaemya vulpina, assembly GCA_963675445.1. Lineage (NCBI taxonomy): Eukaryota > Metazoa > Arthropoda > Insecta > Diptera > Tachinidae > Linnaemya > Linnaemya vulpina. The sequence goes on along the minus strand of OY776278.1, from coordinate 12,405,466 downwards.
CGAGTGCTGCCAAGTTGTATACTAGAAACAGCTGATAACATTTGAAAAGGACACAGAAAAATCCACCACATCTACAATATTTTCTAAAGACACACCTTTTTGTTATCATGCAAAAAATTAAAAATTTTGTTCCATCCGATTAATCGATAAATCGACTGACATTAACCGGTTTAATCTTTAATGGAAAATAGCCAACTTTAAATTAACCGATCGGTTTATTTAAAGTACAAACGGATAATCGATTAACCGAATGTATTTTCATGTGCGAAAATGGTGAATATTCACTCCGAAAAATTCGGTGTTCGTTATGCTCTCAGCATAGTGTTACCTTTTTTAAATAATATTTTTTTAAATTATGCCACTAAATAGTTCATATTCGCCTGAATACAGCATCCTCTCGTGTGTCCTCTCAACACCATCGCCTCCTTTCATATTTCCTTCACACAGATGCTGGACAATGGGAGTACCGGTCCGAGTAAAAGAGATGAAGAAATCCATGGAAATCAGATTGGAAAAATCGACAATTCTGTGACTCCAAATCTGAAAGTCTATTGTGTGCCCTTGAAAGACTAACTTTTTTTTTAGATAAACGCACATAAATACACATACACAAATACATACACACATGCACAAATACGTACACACATACCTCTCTTTTACCAAACAGCGTTTCGGTTTCTGAGCACGACCCAAGAAGGATTAAAAACTGTCTGTTGCAACATGCTGTACCCAGAAATCGTTTAAAACATGGATACTCACACAATGGCTGGCTGCATTCGTTGTAAATTTCTAGATACTCACGTATTGTATTGCATGTTTTTATTGACTTTTTGTTTCCTCTTCTTTCTACAACAACAACAACAACAACAACAACAGAAAGCAAAATTAGTTTTCTTCCTTTTATTTTCGATTTTGGAAATACAAACTTTTATTATTTTGTCATTTTTTTATATGGTTGTTCTCCGTACTATCTCTCTCTCTCTCTCTCTCTCTCTCTCTCTCTCTGTCTCGGTTTGCTTGGCTGCCTTATTGGCCTTAATGCTGACATCATCACGTGTTTACATTTTATGTTTGCTGTCATTTTATGTTTATTGTTTTTTTTTTTGTGAAATGTGACAGTATAATAACATCAGCTTCCACACTTCATATGTTCCATAATGCGAAAGGAATAGCTGGCGAAAACATTTCCTGTTTCATACCCTTAACTTTGTTAAAAAAAACCAAAAATATTACAGAGAATGGACTGGGGTTGTGTTTAAAATTCGAATAACAGTAGTAAAACCATAATCATTTAAACTTCCCGCTAGAAAAATTAAAAATTTTCAAAAGAGAGAGCTGTTGGTTTCACACCGCTTCGAAAAAATCGAGTTGTCATCAGTTGTCCATGCTTTGAGGTCCTAGGAAACTTCCTTAATTCTGAAAGTCCGTCACTATGTTTGTGTGTGTGTGTGTAAGCATGTGAGCCACTTATAACATTTGAACGGCTGAACCGTTTTTTTGAACCGATTCGAACCGGTAGATTTCAAAATATCCCTGAAAACTGAAAAAAAAAATAATTTTTCAGAGAACAGTCTTAGAAAGGCTTGGCCGATCAATTTCACAAACTAAAAGCCACGTCGATCATCGTCAACCGGTTCGAAATCGGTGAATCCGTTCGTGAAATTCAGGGGACTATTAATTTTTTTCACACACTTCGATCTCAGAAGATTCCTCTAGACTTCAAACAAAAAAAAAAAAAAAAAAAAAAGCTGTAGTACAGTTTGTGCATTAAGGGCCCTTTTCACAATGTATGATTAAATCAACGTTAACGAAAAATTAGCTAATTGACACTTCTCTTAACAGGCACTTTTTAACCGATCGTTAATGATTTGCGTTTCACCATGATATATTTATTTAACCAGTACATTCTGTCTTTAGTATGGCAACATTTGAAGTTTTTGTTTACGAAAAACAGTGTAATGGAAGACTCAAATATATGAATTCTAATTTTTTCATTTGTAAAAAAGGTGGACTTCAATGTTCGAAATTCAAATTGAAAACACTTCTCTTAGAAATATCTTGTATAAAGAACTTTTATCATTAATTTTATTTCGAATTTATATTCATTTTTATTTCAACATATAGATATATGTAGTTACATAAGATTACATCGCGTTTTCGAAAATTCATCGGAACTAATTTCTTCTTCGTCACTTCAACTGAAACTGTGGGGCTGTTTTTCTCATGTGCTCTTTAGAAAGCTCCATTTTTATAAATTTTTTTGATAGTCTAGCGATTGCCTCAGAAACTTTTTTTACCAACACGACAAGCAGTCGTTATTGAGACACCACAGCTGCTTGTGGCGTAAAATCTTAGGGCCATTAACACCATTTGGGTAGTAGATAAAGCATGATTACTTTCAGTTAAAGAAACATTATTCAAATATAGCGAAACAACTTACCGGCTTGTTGCGGACGTTATATCATTGCCTATGGCATGAGCAATGTACTTTACTGCAGATTTTGATGATCTAAAGCTTTTTCTAAACTCTTCACTAGACAAAGAAATTATTTCGACGTTCAAGTACAATTTTTTCAGATTTTACTCTACTTGAATTATAAATATAAAAAAAATATAAGTGCCGAACGATAAAACAAGAATACTATTATAATACAGCAGGTCAACGATTAAACTAAATATATATACAAAATATAAGTGCTGATTGTAATATTTGCTCATTTTGTTTTCTTGTTGAAGTGACAATTAACATACTAACCACAAGAATTTCTTCGGTTAAATTTAACAGCAACTTTTCGGTTAACATCTGTCAGTTAAAGTTTAATCATACATTGTGAAACACAATTTCAGCTAACTGCCGGTTAAAGTGTGAATTAAATTTTAATCACACATTGTGAAAAGGGCCGTAAGTATTATAAAATTTAGTGGAAAGTACTACGACTAGTAGCACTTCAAAGTGCTACCTGGGTTACGAATTGTATGTGTAGATGATGTTTGTGTGCTTTAATATTCATCTTTTTATTTGCTGTCTCGAATTTTATCTCTTTTTCGTTTGTGTCTCTGAGCAAACTTTTCTTTTAAACAATAAAATAAATTTTTCAAGATTTTAGAGTCACATTAAGAGCTTTTGAAGAAATTTAATGAAAACTTCTTAAAAGATTGTTTTTTATAATTCAATATGCGCCAAAGTATGCTAAAACATAAATTATAAAAACTTAAAAAAAAAATATGAAACTGTCACTTATTCTTCTTTGATTACAATTAAGAAAAGAAGTGCTAAAAAGTTTTTTTTTTTGCAAAAAGAGAAAGAACAAACGCAATTATTTCTTCTATTTAAAAATAAATTTTTGTTTACAAAATAATTCACAGTAATTTTCAATGGAAAATAAATATTTTCATATTTGTTTTGCTTTATTTCTAGTTGTGCTTCCTTTCATTTATTATTTATCAGTCATTTTGCTTGCGCGCAGCTGATAACGAAAATATTGTGTTTTTTTAATTCAACACCTAAAAGTTATCTTTCAATTCGTTTCTAGTATTTTTTACTTGTTTTTTTTATGTGGGTGTGTTTGTGTGTGTTTGTGTTTTGTTATGCCCAACATCCCAAATTGTAAATAATAATAGTAATAAATTATCTTAAGTTCCTGTAATCACTTTCATTGAAATAAGAAAAATAAAAAATTGCCCAAAATTATCTGCTCGAAGAAATGGAATTAATAAACAGGGAAATTTCAGTTTAAGTTCAACCAAATTTGTAAAGGGAATATTTTTATTGGATTCTCAATTTGATGAAAAATGTATTTATAAAAAAATATGGGATGTTTTTTATAGAGTGATACAAGTTTAAATCATAATAAAACATAATAATATATTTTTGATTTCAATGAAACGGTCTTTATTGGATAGAAAATTTTATGACATTAATGTTTAAATATGATTTCGGCCATGCGGCCGCCACGGCTGGCGCATACAAGGCGCAATCTGGAACACCAATTTTCACAAACAGTAACATTCTGACCATCATCGTTTTTGAAGACACGTGGGCCAATGACTCCGCCAGCCCGTAACGCGCACCAAACAGTAATTTTCTGTGGATGGAATGGTGTTTCGACAAAAGCTTGTGGATTCTGTTTATTTACGTACCCATTCCACCAAAAATGGGCTTCATCGGAAAATATAATTTTGAATGGACGAAGTGCACGATAAGTTTGACGAACAGAACTATTATTTTGATTAAGAATTTCCACGCGTTGCTCTGCTGTAAGCCGATCCATAATGAAATGTCAAAGCAAACTAAACAAAAAGCAACTATCAGCTGTTAAATGGGTGTTCAAATAAAGCAGTGATGCCAACTCTAAAGTTGTATCACTATAAAAAACACCCTATATATATATATATATATATATATATATATATATATATATATATATTATAAAATAATCGCGAGCACAAACTGATCAGATATATAATTTCAAAGATTTTTTAAAAATATCGCCTTTTTCGAATTTTTTCCTTCATGATATCTCAGGAACGAGTTAATAGATTTTGACTCGGTTGACGCTGATCGCTGTAGCTTTTAAGTGACCTGATTCCAAATCGTTTAAAATTTATAAGAAATTTAAGTTCAGATACTTTTTAAAACGCCACCCGTTTGGCTTAATTCGATCAAGTCGTTCCAAGTTATAAGCGGGTCACATATTTACACTTACACTTGCTCACACACAAACACGCAAACACACATACACCCACACATACACACACACACACACACACACACACACTCACACATATACACACACGTATACACACACACTCACATATACACACACATTCACACATATACACACACATTCACACATATACAACACACATGAACAAACACACATATACACATACACATTCACAGACTAACCCATACATACAGACATAATGACGTGCAGAATTAGTCAGGGAAGTTTCCCAAAAGGGGGAACCAAAAACTTTGCCGATTTTCAAAATTTTTATGTGTCCTAGCGAAACGTTAAAATATAATAAATCGTTTTATTCGCCAACGATCCACAATTTAAAATTTTACTTTCTGTAACTTGACCTTTTAATTTTGATTTGTTTGTTTCTGAAACACATAAAAATAAAAAATTTTAATTTTGTTTTCTATGACATGCGACTACTCAATTTGACGTTCATGGCTGAGGAAGAGTTCCCTTAACTTTTCGCACTACTTTCTGTGCACCTACGCCCTCTGTCCCTTCCCTGGTAACCTCATTGCTGACGGAGTTGCCAGGGAAGGGACAGAGCTGGTCAACTCTATGATCTGTCACTTCACAGGCAATACGCTATCGCACTGTAAGTTTTCGGTTCAGCGTGAATCATACAAATTCGCTCAATTAAGATGGGAAAACGTGACCAACTGCCGCGTGGCAAGGGCCACATGGCCCCGCTACGACCCATGCAGAACGCGTGACCTTCTTAACTTTAACAAGGTACGACTGCGTCAGCTTGTGAATGTCTTAACTGGACATTGTAATTTTGGGACCCAGGGGGACCCAGGATAGGTCTGGAATACGACTTCTGTAGAAGGTGCAATGATGAAGAGGAGGAGGAAATAGTACTCCATCTTCTATGTCAGTGCCCTGCCCTGAACAGCGTAAGGGCAGTGGCACTGCGCTCCAACTTCCTGCCAGATCTAGATAGCCTGGCGAGTGTGGAGCTTGTTAGGATGTTAGGACGCCTTCCTAGCGCCCACAGGATGGCTTAATGCGGCGGAGGACAACTCATGAGTAGTTCCTGCTTTAGGGTATCACAACGCGGCCGAATGAACGGACTCAAGTGCATTGTCTCGACAACAGCTCTAATAACCTAACCTAACCTACGCCCTCAGAACGGTTACAAGTGGCCATTTCTTTTCAGCTCCCCCAACAATTTAAAACTCATGGGACAAACCCATTTTAAAATCATGGACTTGTTTGCATTAAAAATCATTTTTGAAATAAATTCTTGTTAATTTAAAATCATGTACATTTTGATCAGTTGATCTCTTGTCAACTTAAAATTTCGATAATCTGAAAGTCTTCTGTGGTTCTTTAAAAGTCAAGATTCGCCTTTAATTATGCGGTTTCTTTATTAAACTAATTCATTAGCGTCAGTTGAGTTATTAAATGATAATAAACAGTTTTTTTGGGATCTTTTGGAATTAACTAAAAAGCGAAAACAAGATCGTAAAATCTTAGAGATTAAACAATTTTCTATTTTTGTATCTGAAATTAGTTTACGATCGTATTATCCAATTCGGGTCACTCCAACCATATTTAATAAATACTTAGTAAACAACTAAACTAAAGACGAATTAAGTTAAAGACAAAACAAACAATTTGAAACTGCGAAATATTCTTAACTGCTGCTAGAAAAGAGTATAAATAAACGATCAAAGCCAAGCAGTACTCATAATAAGTCTGTTTGCGATCATCACGAAATAACTAGTTTCACGTTAGTCTTGAGATGTTGACAATGAGAAATTCTTGGCATTTAACGCTGGTCATATTGTTTGTTTTTGTTCAATGTTTTTGGGCATATGAAGTTCCTGCACCCACCTTTAGGATTTATCCTGAAGGCTTCCATGCGCTCATACCATTTGAACAAGGCATAACGTCTTTTCAGTTCTATGGGAAAATAAATGAGGAAATCAATGAGGACTTGGACGACATCAACTTTAAGTCCGGCATTATAAGAGTAAAATTTGGCGGACTACACTGGGTGCACCACAGCAAACATGTGCAGGTTAAACTGGGCGATACTATTTACTACAAGACTCATGTCGTTAAAAATGGTAAGGACTATTATGGAGGTGGGGCCTACAAAGCTGAACAGTATCAACGATCTGATCCCATAATGAGGAAAGAAGATGCTGATGAAAGTGGAAAGACAGAGATGTACGAAATTAATCTCTTAAGCGATGGCAGAGAATTTATTTTAAATTAGCCAGCCATAACCTCTAACGGTTGCGCTCAACACGGCGCGTAGGTCCGTATATCCCCAGTGTGTCCGTAGTTTTTTAATTATTTTTCATTTCTTCCTTAATAAAATCGCTGCCGGTATGCAAGAAAATATTTTAAATAAAGTGAATATTGAAATAAATAAAATGGAAGTATAATTTCATGTTTTGAGAGATCGAGATCTTCTCATTTGAGTAGTTTTGTTTTTACAGTGTCTACAGGGTTGCCAGGTGAGGCCAAATTAAAAGTGTTAGATCGGCAAAAATAAAATGCCGAAATGTCATAAAATTAAATGCTAATTTGTTAGTTTTTATAAAATAAAACTAATATTTTAAAACACTTATTTTAAAATCTTACTTTTGCGGACTTGAAGCAGGAACAGCTTGTGTTTGGTCCCTTAAGTTTGGCGTCAGGCATATTTTTATTTTATATAAATTAAAGAAATGTTAAACAAATTTTGAATTAATTTAACTTATTGCAGATAAGGGCAGGGACCGTGCCTTAAAAGAATAATAAATCGAAAGTTGGCACTTTATGCCCTGTTTTTCGTATCTCTAGCGCCCGACGCCTTTTTCACAACAACACCTGCATTTTGGCTCATTGTTGTTTTGATATTTTTTTAAAAATTGATTTCTAACTTTTTAGTGAAATTTTCTTAAAAAAGCGTTTTATTTAAATTTATTTGAAACTTTATTTTTTAGTAATTGTTCATGAGCAAGGAATCGAAAATATGCCCAACTTAACCCTGGATGGTTACCCTTCATTTTTCTACCTTAAAGTTACTCTCCGTTATTTTTTTAAATAATTCTAGCAAAACAATTTTTAAAGTTACAATTAAAGAAAAATAATACACACTAATATTTTTCAGCTTAAGGTCTCTCTATTTTTATTAAATTATAAATCCTTTTTTCAATATTTCGTGTGACTTCTTCAGAGAATTAATTTATTTTTCCTGAATAAGTCACACAAAGGAGTGACGAAATATAAAAAAAACCATTTATAATTTAATAAAAATAAAGAGATCTTAAGCTTAAAAATATTAGTGTATATTATTAATCAAAAGGAGGTAAAAGTAAAAACTACAAGAATTTATAAAGAAAAATGTTTTATTAAAATAGTTATAAAAAAAAAAATAAGTAAATAAAAAATAAATAAATAAAAAATAAATAATAAAATTCCATGCGGTTTTGAAAAAACATACCAGAGTTACATGATAAAGAGAATATGAGTTTCGACGAGCAGTAACCATCCAGGGTTAATGTATATATTTTTGAAAATTAATTTCAAATCCATATAATTATTGCACTTTTATTTAAAATTGATGAAGTGTTTAAAAATTCTGTCGTTTGAAATTCGCAATGAAAAAAAAAAAAATTAAAAAAATGCAAATTTCTTCTTTTCCAATTAATTTAAAAGCACTTGCAAATATTTGACATCTGAGAAGCAGGAGTTCAAGTTGAAGTGTGATTCTCAATTCTGGCTGCATGGCAGCATATTTCCTTAGATAAAATGCATGTGCGTGTATGTGTGTTTGTATTTTTTAATTTTACTTGATTGAAAATTAATTCTTTTGTACACAATATTCTCCCCCAACCCCCCCTCTCTTTTATTTTTGCATACTTACGGAAAATCGATTTCTTTTTTTTATGTATCTTTCAAATCCATATGCCATGACTTTGTATTAATTGCTTCAGCTGTAAAGTATACGATGGCTTTTAGCTTTATTTCTATAGCATTAAACACAATAACGACAGCAGACTACAGACTACAACTTGTCAAAAAGAGAATCCATGTGAGAATTAATATTTTTACTACCCCAGGCAACACGGCTACTGGTTGTTGTCCCTGCTGTTTTTGTAGTTGTAGTCATATAAAGCATTAAACACAATAACGACAGCAGACTACAACTTGTCAAAAAGAGAATCCATGTGAGAATGATTATTTTTACTACCACAGGCAACACGCCTACTGGTTGTTGTCCCTGCTGTTTTTGTGGTTGTAGCCAAATTAAAGCATTAAACACAATAACAACAGCAGGATACACGAATACCGACCACAAAAGCCGTTGGCTACAATCGTCGCCTCGTAGTCAGCTACCTAATTATTTTTAGAACGACACTACCAAATCAATAACCATGAGTTGTTGTTTGTAGTAGAATTCTCTTCATACGCCAGTGTAGCCGCTTTCATATATTTAATACTCTTAAATAGTGTTATTCCAATAAAATATATTTAAAGTCCACAGTATAAGAAATCATTTCGTTAGCTTGGTAATATAGTTTGTAGTTTCTCTTTGTAAAATAAAATAAGATATTTTTAAGTCTACAATAATTGAATTTAGTTATATTGCACTGGCAACACTGCATCTACTTCTTGTCGCTCACCAAAATAGAAATTAGTTTAATTTGGCTACAAAACAGCAGGGACAATAACCAGTAACCGTGTTGCCTGTGGTAGTAAAAATAATCATTCTCATTTACTCACATGGATTCTATTTTTGGCAAGTTGTAGTCTGTAGCCTGCTGTCGTTATTGTGTTTAAGGCTTATCTTTTATTTCGCTATAACTTTGGTGTTGTTGTTTTTGTTGTTGCTGTGTTTACTTTCATTAAGATTTTAAGTAATCGCAAAGCTACGAGTACGTAATGCTTTACAGGGATTTCCTGTTGCTGCTTCTAGAAACGGGTAAATGTATGTGTGAGTAGGTGTGTGTGTGTGTAGAATATATTTGCTTTGGCAGTGAATAGAAATCTGTTAATATGCCAAGCAAGAAAGTAATAAATTTATTTTTCAGACAGTTTTATTATATTTAAGATTATTTTAACAAAATTATGAACATAAAATGAAATTATCAAAACGATTCAAATAAATTGTATTTGTCATATTTAATCTATGATTTTTTCAAAATAAATTATCTTGCAATTGAAATTTGCTTGACATTAATGCTTGAGTTCGATTCTTATAGTTTTCAATCTATAATAATTTATTTACGAATTATATTTTCCCCCTTCCCCTTAACCAGCAGCTGTGAAAAACTTCCCCCTTCCACCTTCAGTCAATTTATAAACTCGCTGTCAATTTCCTTTCAAGACATTCAAAATATTTTGAAAAAAAGAAGAAAAAACTGTTATCGCTTGACACTGCGCTGGCACTGTTATCTCCATGATATTTAGTTCGTACGCCACTTCACATGTTTGCTGTTGACTTGATTCAATGAAAATGAATTTATTTTCTTCATCTCATATTCCTTCTGTTCTTCTTAACATCTCAGCGTCTGAACTCCACGCTACGCCAATCCATTTCATTCACTTGTTCAACTCAGAGGTTTCTTAAGAAAAAGAAAAAAAGAATTATATTTTATATGAAATAGATTCTCCCGAAAAATATTTGAAATTCTCAGACACATCGTGGGTGGTGTGAGCAGCCCGTTTTGTTGCAGTTGTTGTTTAAAGCTAAAACTTCCTGAAAATTATTATTATTATTTTTTTTGTAGGAGGAGAAAAATATTTGTGAAATCCCATTCACTTCCACACTTTTTTCTTAGTTTAATTTTTGATTGCTGCTGACGATGGCGCCGGGTAAGAGGAAATGTTGAATGAGGGTGTGATGTGGTGTGGTCAGGAATCAGATGCAACAAAATTGATGCAAGAAGTTTTATTGTTCAGGCAGAGTGTGGCAAAGGAAAAAGCATAGAATTTTCTATCAAAACAAAAATATCGTTACTTCTGCGGTCAAAAGTAATAAATTGTGTGAAAAGATAAGACGAAATTAAATGACAGTCTTGACTTCGATCCCCTTTTTTTATGAATAAGAATTATGTTTTCATAAAATAGGACACCATCAGACAGAAATACAACGAAATAAAACTGCTTAATTGCAAAAAAAAAAAATAATATGGAAAATAGTTGCCCCTTAAGGCCATCCCTGCAACTGCCCGCTAAATTTTTAGCGCGGAATTATCCTAAAGCATTAAACACAATAACGACAGCAGGCTACACGAACACCAACTACAAAAGCCGTTGGCTACAATCGTCGCCTCGTAGTCAGCTACTCAATTATTTTTAAAACGACACCACCAAATCAATAACCATGAGTTGTTGTTTGTAGTAGAATTCTCTTCATACGCCAGTGTAGCCGCTTTCATATATTTAATGCTCTTAAATAGTGGTATTCCAATAAAATATATTTAAAGTCCGCAATATATGACAAGAAATCATTTCATTGGCTTGGAAATATAATTTGTTGTTTCTTTTTGTAAAATAAAATAATATATATTTTAGTTTACAATAATTGCTCACAATAGTCGCTCACCAAAATAGAAATTAGTTTAATTTGGCTACAACCACAAAAACAGCAGGGACAACAACCAGTAGCCGTGTTGCCTGTGGTAGTAAAAATAATAAAAAAAAGTATTATATTTTTGACAAATTGTAGTCTGTAGCCTGCTGTCGTTATTGTGTTTAATGCGATATTCTGCCCAATTCCTTATAATCTTTTCAATTGCTGGCACCGTAAGCCTATTATGACGGCCGCAATCAACCCGCAGTGCCCGAAAGCCAGTTTATTTTACTTCAATTTATATTTCTCGACTTAACTCTGGTGGCGCTCTTTTGTTTTGTGATTTTCTTACAAATTCTCATACAATCGTGTGTAGGCAGGGAATTATTCTAGTTTCACAGATTGCTCGGTAGGGAGCAGTGGGTGGGTGGATGGGTGGATGGGTTTTGATTGTTTTGGCTGCCTGTTTAACGATACTAAATATTTGTCCACTCTTCTTTGCTGCTGACGAATGGCACTCGTTGATGTTGTTGTTATTGTTTCAAGTAGACAATAAAAGCGACATGCGAAAGTGTGTGGCAGCAGCTAAAAAGAAGCTGCATTTCAGCAAAATACTTATTCTGTTTGTTCATTTTCTGCTGTATAACACGAGTCGCAGTCGTAGATGCTGTGACATTCTCTGGCACTGATAACAAAATATGGTTTCAATATAATAAATTTTGTTTTATTTTATATACAAACGGGCAGTATTTAGATTTTCTAGCTGCTTATCTATTTCTGGTAGCTGCTCTCTTTTATATGTTTTGTTTCGTATTTAATTATTATTCTTTTTCATAATCTCGTCAAGAGCATTTTGTTGAAATATTTTTTTTTCTATAAACTTCTTTTCTGTACGACTTGAACCACAATAATGCGGTTGCGATTGTGATTGTGTTTTGATTATTCATTCCCACTAAATTTCTCTGTGTTCAGTTGTATTCCTCTGATGATTCTGATAACATTTACTTTGTATTTTGTTCGCTTGTACCCCTTTTTAATTCTGTATGAGTTGTTGGCGATATACTCAGTTCGACGAACGGTTGGCGGCTTCTTTATTGAGGTCGTTCTTGCCTGTTTGTTTGTTTGTTTTTATTAATAGTTTTCGCTTCAGTTTGATATGAAAATATAATTTTTAAATTCCCGCTAAGAAAATTTGAAATTAAAAAAAAAATCGGGAAGTTATGGGTCTTACCGAGTTTTGAGAAAATCAAGTTGTTATCAGATCTCGACGTTTCCAAGTCCTCGGAAGCTCCCCTAACTAATTTTGGGAACCCGTCACTGTGTGTGCGTATGTATGTGTTTGTGTGTATATATGTGTGTGTGTGTGTGCATGTGTAAGTACGTTAGCTGCTTATAGCTTTGGAACGCGGACTTAGATTTTCTGGGAATTTAAACCGATTCGAATCGGTAGTTTTCCAGATATTCCAAAAAAAGCTTGGAAAAAGGGATTTTTCAAATTGGTTTTTAAGGATAATTTCTGATCTGTTTCACCGACATTTAAAAACCATGTCTATCACCGTAAATCGGCTCTGAATCGGTTAATCGGTTTGTGCGATATCGTGAACGAAAAAATTCTTTTGACGAACCCCCAAATTATAGATCTGATCAGTTAGAGTTCCCGGTTCTTTTATAGGAATCGAAAACTACATCTATCACCGCTTATCCGTCTATCACTTAGAAATCGGTTGATTCGAAATTATCAAAAAAAAGATAGTGTTTTTGCTCGAATAGCTTAAAAAGCATAATTTTTTAAATTAATTAAATTGATAAAATAATTGTAATATAATTTAAAATGAAAATTAAACAGAAAACTGGGATTTAAACTTTTCCCTTTCTCATTTGTTTCCCGGGAGCAAATGTTTGGGAAGGGAAAATATTCCCTGCGGTAATTCACATTGGACTGATAGTTTGTGAGTTTGTTCCCCTATCATGGGAATGCTGTTTAATGAATTTGTTTGAAATTTGCTGGACGTTTAGAGTATGGCCTGGATATATAAAATATGGGGTACTTTTTAGGGCGTAAAAATGGGGAATTTGTGCAATAAGTTTAATACACGAGGTCTGTTCAAAAAATGGGTAAATTGGAATGTTTCTCATAAATATTATTTATGTATCGATTTAAATTTTGTCAATATGTGTTGGTGGTGGTGGGGCATGATGTTTTGGGCCAATAAACTACGAAGCAGCAATGACGAGTGCACAGACGTATTAACAGACGTATTTCCCTGCCATACGATTACAGCAGGACCAATGCAACTTGTCTAATAGTAAATCCACGATTGCAAAATATTTTTCTAGTCTTGAGATGTTTAATTTTTGTTAAGTTTGTCTTTCTTATTTTTAACATTATTTTTTAAGACTGTGAATGTTTACTAGATCAAATGATTTTAAAAACTATTTTATACCGCAGCTATTTCTCTGAGTGTAGCAGTAATTGGTAAAAGGGGTGTAAATAAGTCATCTTTGCCAGTTAAAATTCATTTTACATAATGAACATGATTATATCACATCTACGCAATAATCGGCGTGTTTGTGTTGGTTTTCTGTGATGATGATGATCCCCTTTTTTACAATTTTTATTCAACAGATTTGATTAATTTAAACTCTCAGTAACGTTTTGTCGTTTTGTGTTACAAAACACTTTTTAAATAAAACCTATAAAGATGTAATTAATATAAATTGTGTGTAGAAAATTTAAATTTTATGAAAAAAAAAAAATTAAATATAAATTTAAAAACTATTTTTCTAACGTTTATTTTTAAAAGTAAATAATTTGAATTTTTACTACAGTGCGGTCGGTCTTTTTAAAACCAAAATATTTTTAAAGTATTTTTTTTATTTAAGAGCCGTTAATTTTACGAATTTAATTTCTCAATTTATTGCCCGCGTTTGAGCTTAAAGAACTTCATCAAGATCAGCTGTTATTATAAACCAAAAGTTCTTTGACTTTTTTGAATTATAATTGAAAACAAAATGTGAGTACGCATCGTTAATTTGCTGCAAGACCGTCATAATTTCAGTTTTTACTCGGACCGGCACACCGGATCTATAAATAGTAGAGAATGTTGATTAAAACTATTCTCTTTCTCGTGTTTGATAGTTTTTTCCCGGGAGCGAGTGTTTGGGAAGGGAAAACATTCCCTGCGGTAATTCACATTGGACTGATAGTCCTTTCGTGTGAACATTGTTTTATAGATTTGATTGAAATTTGGTGGCCGCACAGTGTATGGCCTAGACAAAAATGTAGGGCGATTTTTGTGATGTAAAAAAGGTATTTTTTTATCAATTAATTTGGTACACGAGACCAGTGCTATGCCTTCGTCACTGAAACAGGCCGATAACAACGGACACAGAAATGCACTAGTGCTTGGCCGGTTTTATGAAATATTTGCTGCAAGTAAATTGGTGTAGGTGGAGAATAGTGGTATAGAAGCCAAAATTGTGATGCACGATACACAAGTTTTTTAGTTGTTTAATTTATTTTATTTGCTAAAAAGGAGCATTGCAAAATCTCTTAAAAATCCTACGCCTTGAAAACTTGTTCCCCGTGATGCACGCTACAACTCATAGACTTGACATGTACCATTAAATTTTAAATTTCGCCAAATGGCAAACATGTATTTTATTAAAGTTCAGAAATGAATGTGCAGAAATATCGTTTTGTTTAAATAAAAAAAATATGATGTTCCGTGACGCACGCTACTACGAATGGACTTCATATGTCCTACATAACTTGGATCTTTGCCAAATTTTCTTAAATTAAAATTCATAAATGACTGAATAGAAGAAATATTGCTTTTTCCCAATATAAAAAAATGTATATTCCGTGACGCACGCTACGCTTCATGGATAGGATAGGTCATATATAATTTCGATCCTTGCCAATAAGAAATAATTTTTTTTCTTTATTAAAATTCAGAATTCAGAATTCAGAATGCACCAAAGTATCGCTTTCTCTGAATATAAAAACAAAAGCACTGATTTTCCGTGACGCACGGTACATTTATGAAACTGATATATAAAATAAATTTCGATCTTTGGAAAAAAACGTTTTATTTTTGTTCTAATTCAGAAATGAATAAATAAAAATAGTTTTCTCTTAAAATAAAAAAAAAACGTTTTTTCCGTGACGCACGTTACAATTCATTACCCTGATATATAAAAATAAATTTCCATCTTTAGGAAAACACATTTTATTTTTGTTCTAATTCAGAAATGAATAAATAAAAATATAGTTTTCTCCTAAAATAAAAAAAAATTATGTTTTCCGTGACGCACGCTACAATTCATGGACATGATACGTATGTCTTATATAATATCGATCTCTGCTGAATTCCAAAAAATTCGATATTAGTTTTTGTGTTATTGCAGAGATTATTTTCTTTATATATTTTGTAATGTTGTTGTTGTTGTTGTTGTTGATAAAATTCTCATTCTTTTCAAACTTTCAGAATATTTGCGATACTTTGGCGCCCGTTGCTGTGACCATCGCTGCCGTGGCTGCCAAAGAAATAGAACTCCTAAAGCAATCCCTACAGGAAAAGGATACCCTACTGTTGGCCATGGAGGCCACATGTCTAACAGAATCGGAACGACAAGCCGAATTAGAGGACAGTGTTATAGCATGGCAGGATAAATATGATCGTCTGTATGAGTCGCACAAGAGAGTACAGAAAGTCAATCAAAGTTTAGAGGATAAACTATTGAAACTGGTGGATCGTAATACGGGCGAAAGAGCTCAGCTAACAAGTGATGTGGCCACGCTGAGCGTGCGTTTGGCTCAGGCCAATTTTAATATATCCAAATTGCAAAGAGATATCGTGAGTACAAAAACATTTAAAATCTTTAAAATTTCATGCGAAATATATTTTGCCGTATTCATAAAACCAAATGTGCACAGATAGTGAATGTTAAAACATAATTTTTATATGAAAATTTATTTTAAAATCTTGTTCAAGTTTATAATATATTTTATGAATATGAAAGATTATGGATATTTAGGCACTGGGTTTTTTTATGATCTCAATTTTTTCAAAAAAAGTTATTCTACCCGCTTTTAATTTTATAAATTTTATAAACAGAATCAATAACATTCAAATTGATTTTGTTGAAATCAATTTGAAGGCATTTTTGAATTGGTCTTTAAGTAGGTTTATGAAATGCAGCCTTGTTTTAGCCTGTGCTAACTTGAGTGCTGCCAAGTTATATAAAGGAAACAACTGAAAATGTTTGAAGAATGTATAGAAATATCCACCACTTTGCCATTTCTCTCTCAGAATTTGCATGATTTAATAAGAAAGAATATATTTGTTGAAGCATTTGTTCGCTCTGTATCAGTATTTCCATACTTTTAAATTGTTAGTTAGTAAAATATGCAACAATTTCTATATTAAACAGCCATTTTATTTATTGTAATATATTATACAAACAAATCCAACTGCAGTACAGTTTGTGAATTAAGTGTTAGAAAATGTAGAGGAAAGTACTACAACAAATACCCCACTTTCTATGAAACTTTTGACTGGTTTCTCAGCCAACTAAGTATTTATTTCGAATTGCGTAAAAAAATCAACACACAATTAATTCGTTTTGTTCATTAAAAGTAAAAATATCGAAAATTGTCTTATTGACGGTTTATAATAGCAAATATGTGCGTATATTTTTTTTAACATAAAAACAAGGGACAACTAAAAATATGCCACTTACTTTTTTATGCAATAAAAAGTTGGTTATTAAAATATCTATTAAATATTTAAATATGTTTATTTAAAAATTTATTTATTTAAAATCTGTTTGTCCAGTTCCAATTAAATATCCCGAACCCCTGCATACGGTTTATAACTATTTTCCGGTATTTATTTACTGAATATTATTGAAATTAATTTTATTCGTTTGTTGTTGTTAAATCAGCGAATTAAAAACCTGCAAAATGAAAATTGCATTTTGCGGTGTTATTTTTTTCTTGTTATTGCAAAATCCAACAATTTCCTCTTTTAGTTTAACAAAAAGGTCAGAAAGTTGAGCGTTAGTTTTTTTTTTTTTTTGTTAACCATTAATAATAATAACTTTTTTTTTAATGTTTGGATGAAACTAAGGAAATGGGGAAATTAATGGTTGTGAAAGAAGCAGATTTCAGGGAGAAAGTTTACAAAATTAATGGTTGTGATACTGAGTAATAGAATATGAAAATGTCGCCATCTATTTACAGATGCTGACTTATAAAAAAGAAAGGATATCAGGATGTGCTTAGCAATTATTCAAATTTTTCTAATGAATGTGCTAATGACGCTTATAGACTTTTAATTAGAATAGAAACGTTTTGTAAGGAAATACAGATTAATTTATTATGTATATAAAATTGAAAAAACAATATTTTCATTCTTAGAAATAAATCGAAATTACTTATATTTGAGATCGATTCACAGGTTTTATGCTCAAGTTATTGATGATATGAAAGTCTTTCAAAATTGTATTTAAATATAGTTTATCTCTGAAGCAGAAAATTATTAAACTTTTAAACAAAAAGCAGAAACTGTTAAGATCACCACCCAGCAAAAATTAGGGTTCGCCCGGAAGCAGGTTTGTAAGGGAAAAATGCCAACCTGCTTCGATATCACATGATTTTTATTCGCAACGTACCACTTGGCTGGGGTTTTTTTTTAATAAAAAAAGTTACTCTCAAAAATAATTGCATCCTCGGGAGGAGCTGATTTCCATTCAGGTTGCCAAATTACCTCACTCGATGTCGATTGAAATTTCGATTAATATGGAATGCGCTTCAGCGACACAATTCTGTAAGAAGTGATACTCCTATGAGATGTACATGGTTTTGCTGGGCAGGATAACGTTCAATACCTAAAATTTTTTGTTTGCCTTTAAAAAAATCTAACTCTTTATAATACATTTGCTAAATTTACATGCAATAATATGCTGAAGTGTTCGATTTGAGAACTCCAAACCGAAAATGTTGTGTATTGAACGTTACCCTGGTTGTTTTGAGAGCTCCGCTATTTCTTTCATAAATAAATTTAATGATTTTCGAGAAATTTAACTTAAATCGTTTATTACATTAACTTTGCTGATTCCCCTAACGAATAAAACACCAGTATCGTGTTTAACTTACTGCTGTTTGTGTATGTATGCACTCCTGTGCTTAGCGTAAATACGTGTTTACTTGTATGTGTGCCTGCTTATTTCTCTTTTTTTAATTTTATTCCACTTACTTCGGTTACAACAAAACATTTTTTTAAAGGTGTAAAACCATAACAATTGTATGTCATTGTAGTTGTTGTTTATGCAATTTGCCGTTGCTTTTTCTTTTGCTTGCTTGTATTCCACTGAGAGTGAGAATAACAAAAACATTTTTATGACGGTGACGAGTCGGACTACTTGTTTGTATTGATGTTGATGGGGGTCTTTTGTACAGTGATGACAACTTTTGAGAATAAAAAAATTTAATTAAATTATGAATATCCGGTTTTGAGGATATTTAATGTATAATCGTATAGTGAACGTTTTCAAATATGGTACAACAGCACTTTTTCCATCAACTTCTTCCCTAAAAAAAAAAAAACACTTCTAGAGCCTTTTTCACGAACGCAAGTTTTACTTCTTAATGAGAGTATAAAAGTTGCAATATTTATTAAAAAAATCACCACGGCAATTATAAAAATCCGTGCTGGTTTAAAATAAACGAAAGAAAACGTGAATATATTCATAAAACTGAAAACAACAACATGATTCTTGATCTAAAATTAATCTAAAAAAAGAAAAATTGTATCCCGCTAAATAGTCGTATATGAAATATAACATAAAAAGTCATACTTCTATGACAACTTTATTTTATAAACAAAACATTAAAAAGGCAGCGCCTGAGAAAGTCATTGAGATACGGAGTTGAATTAGAATTTTATGTGCCACTCCATTCTGCAACATCCTTGAAACCTTTTTCTTAGTTCACCATTGAAGCTAAAGCTGGCATCACTGGTTTTCTAGCATGTTGTGCAAACTAAACAAAAGATAAATTAATAGTCCCGTTATCTTAGTTTATAGAGTGCTGCTGGAGAGAAAATTTCTTTTTATTTTTCACATTCTTCTTCTCGCTCAAAGTTCAAAAAGTATTCGAACAAAAGAAAGACTATAATTGCAACGATGCTGCTCTCATTTTTTTTTTCTATTTGTTTTCTGTTATTTACTTGTTGTTTGTTTCAATGAGTAAGAAAAAATTGCAAATACCTTTTATGGTTAAACTATAATGGCTCTCAAAATGTTATGGGACAATAAAATGAACAGGAGGTAGCCAAGCAAATGTTGTTGTTAGTTTCGAACAATTTTTTCTCTGTCTTTATTAATTTATCTACTGCAACGCTTAAACTCTGTTAACGAATTTTATTAATATTCTGACTTTTCTTTTAGCTTGAAACTTTTATAAATTAGTTGACAGGGAATTAACAAAAAAAGAGCAGCAAATGTAAAACTTTTCTCCCCCTGAAGATCACAATGGGGCGTATGAGTTATTTAGGTTAATGATTTTTCATGCGCTTCACTAATACGTGTTGTGTACGAGGGTTAATGCAGAGGGGGAGGAATATATAAACATTAACTTAAGAGCGGATTATCGATGTTGTTTTAAGATTTAACTGGATGTTGATCATGTGCGTAAAATTTTGTATATTCACAACTGCCACAAAAAAAGAATTATTTATTTCCCAAAAAATAAAAGTTATATTTTAATTTTAATTATGTGCTAATTCTTTTTTCCCAAATTCTTATTTCAAAATTCAAATTGATCAGTTGAGGGGAAAAGTTATTTCTTAACTTATTGGCTCACTTTTTCCATACAAAAAAGCTGCTCATGCTGCCAGTGCTGCCATACTGATTTTTTGAATATAAATTTGTTACTTTTTCTTCATATTTTGGTAAAAAAATAATCAATATGGCAACACTGCATGAGTAGCCTTTTATATATAAATAAAAATTATTTCTAGATTTTTTTATTCCTCAGAAAATAAGTTATTTCTTGATTTTTACTTATTCCTCCGAAAATAAAAGTTATTTTTTGACTCATATTTTTTCGATCAGAAAATAAAAATTATTTCTAGATATTTATTTATTTTTCAGAAACGAAAATTTATTTCTTTGATTTTAATATTTTTTAATGAGAAAATAAAAATTATATATTGATTTTTATTTATTCCTTAGATAATAAAAGTTATTTCTTGAATTTAATTTTCTTTCAGAAAATAAAAATTATTTCTTGATTTTTATTTATTTTTCAAAAAAGAAAAATAATTTTTTAACTTATTTTTCGATCACAAAATAAAAATTACTTTCTAAGTTTTATTTATTCCTCAGAAAAGAAAAGGAATTTCTTTAATTTTAATTTTGCTTTTTCTTTAAAAATAAAAGTTATTTTTTGACTCAAATTTTTTTTCGATCTGAAAATAAAAACTATTTCTAGCTTTTTATATATTTTTTAGAAAAGAAAAGTGATTTTTATTTATTCCTCAGAAAATAAAAATTATTTCTTAACTCTTATTTTTCGATTACAAAATAAAAGTTATTTTTTAAGTTTTATTTATTCCTCAGCAAACAAAATTTATTTCTTCGATTTTAATATTTCTGGAGAAAAAAGGAAAAAATAACTTATTTTCTGAGGAATACATAAAAATCAAGGAACAACTTTTATATTTTGAAGAATTAATAAAAAAATAAAACTCAGGAAATAACTTACAAAAGAATGATTGAAATCTGGTTTTCATAATAAGACCGAATAACCGTTACAGTCCCTCAAATAAATCCATAAAAAAATAGTTTAAATCAAAAATTAATATTGTTAATTTGCTTAATCGATTAACCCATTGATTGAAAATAATCAATTCTAAATTAATCTAACAATTTAGGGGTCAGTAATTAATCGGTTAATCGATTAACGGTTAGCTGACTGAACACCCTAAGTGACAACCGCCTAATTTAGATTAGTTAACAGTTTGCAATGCAGCGTTACAAAAAGAAAAATGTCGAAAAAATTACAAACTTTGCCACTGGCGCACACTTGTCGTGTTGACTTGCGATGTCACAAAATGTCTTCAAGCTCGTGACGAAAAACCAGTTTTATAAAAACTTTTTTTTCTTCTAGCAAATAAATCCTTTTACACTATTTTTAAGACTTTCATTTAAATAGCAGTTGATTGCACATGCGATATTGTTTAAGAAACATTAAAGGGAAACAGCAGGAAAACAAACTATTCTGCAGAAAAAAACCAAAAAAATAAAAAAAAATAAGAAACAGAATGAAAATATTCAATAACAGTTTATTTGCGTGACTCGTAAGTTTTCCTTTTTCATATCCTGACTCATTTCATTACAGGAAGTCAATAACCCCTTTTTGTTTTACGTAACTACCATTTTGTTTTGTTTGACTGTTTGTTTGTTTGTTTCTTTTTTCACACATGCCTGTGTGAGTATGTGTGTGTGTTTTTTGCTGCTTAAAAGTGCATTTTTTAGGAAACAACCGTATTGTGTCGAGTATCTGCTATTTTTTTTTCCTTTTCTTGTGTCATTCTCGTTGATACGTTTCTTTTTTTTATGTTCGTGTTCATTGTGTTCTGACAATTGTGCAAAATTGTATATTTTCGCTGCTACTCCAGGAGACGTACGTAAATATCTTCAGCGAGCTAATAAAAGTGTCGGAAAAGAATTTAAGCACTTGGCCATGTTTTTGTTACTAAAATAACTCACAAACAGTGAAAAGAATGAAAATGAAAGAATAAGACTTTGACAGGAATAGTATTTAAAATAAACCCCCCAAACGAAATGGAAACTTTAACGAGTCCTGATGTTGAAAACAAATAAATAAAATACTAACACAAACACTCCACTCATACTCTATCACATACAAATGAGTCACATTTCAAAAGTATTTAATCCTGTCTTAAATAAAAAGGGACGAAGAAATAAATAGAGAAAAAGAAGCGAATAAATAAATAAAAACTTCAACGAATAGTAAATAATTAAGTAGAAGAGTGGAATATGGCCGAATCTCTCGTTGTGAAAAAGGAACCGACCGATTGTAACAACATGCTGTTTTTGAAGGTCACTGCAGACCCCCCTCCATCACATCACACCACAGTACTTTTTATATGAACTTTTCATTTTGGGAATCTCAACACTTTAACTGCTGGTGAATCATTTACGACATCCTGAAATAAAACTGACGGCTACTGAAGTGCCACAATATGTTCTTATTGAATCGTATATCCCTAAACACATATTTCACAATTTAGAAAATAAATAACGTCGCCTGAACGTATTGGAAAACATGGAAGTATGTGAACGAAAGTCTTTGACGAAGGAGTAATAAATCAGCAAATGCTGCCACAGACATAATATTCGAACCATTAAAACATTTTCTGCACAAAAGAAAACAATAAATCACTGAAAATTGGCAACACAACAACACATGGCCGACCAACAGTACAAAAAGAAAAAACAACGACATACAATTACAGATTACAACGCAACAACAACACACCCCATATAAAAGAAAGTAAACATAAACATATTGCATATTGAGTTAAATGTGTTGAGTAGAGAGAGAGAGAGAGTGTAACTGAGGGAAATACCGTAAATGAACCAACACAAACACCGTCGTTGCCATACTTCCTTTTATACCCTGCAGCTGGTAAAGGGTTTCCCATTCCATGTGTAATTTGCACAGAGCTCATGAATTAATATTTTCTGGGTCTTAGTGGATTGACAAGTCGAATAAGTGTTGTCCGTCTGTCATCACGATTATCCTCAGCCCACAGAAAATCCATAGACTTCTTCGGTCTTAGCTTAATGCATTGCAAATACTCCTAAATAGATTGTTGGTGAGAATCAGCAAAATCCCAAATACAATTTCAGACCTGGGAAAATTAGAAACTTATTTTTGATACATAAAAAGTGACCACCAGAAACAACTAACTTTTATATTAAATTGAATTTCATGCACTAATTGTTCGTAAATTTTTTTTTTTAAATTAAAAAAGACATGATTTTAATATTCCAAAGCGCAAGGGAAAGTCAATACCAGCTTTTATCGGTTGTTTTTTATAGAGTGATACAAGTTTAAATCATCATAAAACATAGTAATATATTTTTGGTATCAATGAAACGGTCTTTATTGGATAGAAAATTTTATGACATTAATGTTTAAATATGATTTCGGTCATGTGGCCGCCACGGCTGGCGCGTGCAAGGCGCAATCTGGAACACCAATTTTCACAAACAGTAACATTCTGACCATCAACGTTTTTGAAGACACACGGGCCAATGACTCCGCCAGCCCATAAAACGCACCGAACAGTAATTTTCTGTGGATGTAATGGTGTTTCGACAAAACTTGTGGATTCTGTTTATTTACGTAACCATTCAACTAAAAATGGGCTCAATCGAAGTGCACGATAAGTTTGATGAACAGAACCATTATTTTTATTAAAAATTTCCTTAATTTGGTGCAAGTCGATCCATAATAAAATGTCAAAGCAAACTTAACAAAAAGCAACTGTCAGCTGTTAAATGGGTGGTCAAATAAAGCAGTGATGCCAACTCAAAGTTGTATCACTCTATAAAAAACATCCTATATATATATATATATATATATATATATATTCAACTTACACAGCAGAGCAGAACAGCTGTTCTCGAAAGCCGCTACAGCCTCGTCATCAGTACTCGAGTGTATTTTTGTTTGTTACCACTTGTTAAGTGGCTTAAATGAATGTGGTAACTGTTTCTATTTGTGCCAATTTTTGTTTTGTAATTAAATCAATTTTAAGGGCCTCGGCGAGAGTGAAAAAGCACATCAATCAGATTGTTGTGTGGCTGCAGTCGTATTTCTATACGCTTTTTATTAATTTTTTTTTACTACTTTTTTGGTGGTACAGTTTCTATTTGTGCCAATTTTTGTTTTGTTTGTTTGTTAATTAAACCAATTTTAAGGGCCTCGAAGAGAGTAAAGTCAATCACATTGTATTCTAGGTGCAGTGGTATTTCTACAGGCTTCTTATTAACTTCATTTGTATGTTTGTTTTGGATAGTATTTTAACGCGCATACTTAATGTTATTAATTACGTTAATCATACGTCACACTGTACTGGTATTATCTTGAAGTTCACGAGATTTATTGCTTCTCCTGCAGCAGCATGCATTTAAAGTTGTTGAGAGGGAAAGTTAAGTTGTTATCAAACAGCCTTCGTATCATTATGATGTTTCACTTTCAAACTCAAAGACTTTTAAACCACTGTGCGTAGGAAATAAAATTTAGTTGATAACGATTCATCAAATTGCCAAGTCGGACAAACAGTGGCTGCAGTTTGTGTTTGCCAACGTGGAATTTAATTATTTGATATTTCGGTTCATTCCGATTTCAATATCCCTTAAGTGATTTCAGTTCAACACAATGCGGGATAGAAGAAAAGCATACAACTAAAATCCCACTACACAATAAATACAAGAACATGAATACCAACCACATCGTCGTGCCCCTCTTTTGTTTCGTTATTCTTTGAATCAACATTTCAGAAAACAAGTGATTATTGTTTTTGTTGGCGAACATAATGTAACGAATGCTAAAGGAAGAAAAATAGAACTTAAAAAAGGAATAAAACAATTACTCGTGTAAAACAAAAATTACAAGAAAATATTTTTAATGAATGCTTTAACTCACACACACACACACACACACACCAACACATTCTGCTGGCACCAACAGCACACATATGAAAGAAGAAGAAGAACTAAAAAATGGCACAAATAATTCTTGCATAGTTGAAATCTATTATACTGTTTAAGGCAGAAAGGAAAGGATAAAGAGAGAAAAAAAAATTATGAAAAAGTCATTATATTTGCTGGTAACCCAAATATGTTTGTGTGTTTTTGTAAGCCCAACATACTCGCACGCCATAATAACGAACTCCTAAATATATTTGTGGCAGTTGCAAGTGCAGCAGCAAAAAAAGTGAATTTATGTGTTTACAAAAAGGACACACACACACACTGGCACACACACACAGGCACACACTGGCACACACTATATTAAGAGGGCTGTGTGATTGAGAGCATTAAAACGAGCCAATATGTCAAAAAATAGCACTTCGCTGCCACTTTCGATTACACCCAACAAACACAACAGCTTGGATTTGGTATGCAAGATGTTATTGAGAAAAATTAGCCAAAGAAAAATTTTCCCACTACGAAAATTGAAAATTTTCAAAAATCGGGAAATTATTGGGTTTACCCCGTTTTGAAAACATGGACTTCTCAACAGATCTCGACGTTTTGAGGTCCTGGGAAGCTGACTTTAGTTGAGCAAGACTTAAGTTGAGAAAAATTAGCCAAAAAAAAAATTTTCCCACTACGAAAATTGAAAATTTTCAAAAATAGGGAAATTATTGGGTTTACCCCGTTTTGAAAACATGGACTTCTCAACAGATCTCGACGTTTTGAGGTCCGGGGAAGCTGACTTTAGTTGAGAAAAATTAGCCAAAGAAAAATTTTCCCACTACGAAAATTGAAAATTTTCAAAAATCGGGAAATTATTGGTTTTACCCCGTTTTGAAAACATGGACTTCTCAACAGATCTCGACGTTTTGAGGTCCTGGGAAGCTACCCTGACTAATTCTGAGAACCCGTCACTATATCTGCATGTATGTGTGTGTGTGTGTATGTAAGTATGTGACCCGCTTATAACTTTGGAATGGCTTGACCGAACTGATGGTGTTCTAAAGGGTTCTACTGAACCGATTCGCACCGCTAAATTTCAAGAAATGAAAAAAAAAATTAAAAAAAGTCTAGAATGGTTTTTAAAAATAACTTTTAAACGGTTTTAATGATCGATCGCAGAAACTAATCAGCTTTAACTCCACCTCGGCCATTGCAAATCGTTAAAAATCGGTTAGTCCGTTCGTGAGATATCGTGAACGCAAGAAATTCGAAAAAGTGGTATTTTTGAAAAGCTCCGATGTTATATATCCAACCAGTTAGAGTTCTCGATCCTTTTATAGGACTCGAAAAACTCAGGAACATTCACGTAGGAATCGCTTGAATAATTCACAATTTATATCAGCTTCAATTCAATTCAATTTCTTAAACTCTCATCACACTTTTTATCTCGAAGACCTGAAAATCGTTGAGCTGCACAACAAACCACGTTTCGATAGCTTTGCCGGTAAAATTAACTGAAACTTGCAGGCATGGCCTTAAGGGTCAACCGTTTTCCATAATTTTTTTTTTATTATAAAATTTTTATTTTATCTTTTTGTATTCGCCCATATTATGAATGACGACGTCGACGTCACATCAACACGACAGCAAAAAGTTGTCATCTTTTGTAGCCTTTGTCGACAGAAATTGACTTCTGGTAACATATTCTATAAATATTATACGACTTAGAGAATATCAAAACGCTGTTAATAATAATAAATTATTGTCGACAATTAAATGACAAGTGACAAGTTTTTGCTGTCATATTGAGGAGACGTCGACGTCGTCATTCACAATATGGGCGATTAAAATTATTGGCGAGTATCGATACTCGATCGAAAGAGCTGCTTGAACGAAATTAGTATTTATTATTGTGACCTGCATTCAATGAATAATATACCGCTATTGTGAATGGCGCTCAATTAGGCTACTCACAATAGTGCACCACATCTATCAGCTGGTCATAAAAATAAATAGAATTTGTTTACACAAATTAAAAAAAAAAAAACAAATTGGGAATTAAATCAGCTTCCTCAGCTGTTGCGATTCAAAATGTTTTCATTTTAATTAAGTAAAACGGTATTATCGTCAATCCGGTATTATAAAAATCATGTGGGAAATTTAAACATTTTCTGGACAGAGTTTTCTGATTATAATTTGTCGGAGTTGGCTTATATTTCTATGGTGTATAAGCCAAATACGCAATCAATACCAGCCATCTTTGTTTAGCAACTCACATGTAAGTGTGTGTGTGTGTGTGTGTGTTAAATTGCAGGACATAAATAACAAAAATTAATAGTTTATAATAAAATAATATTTATTTTTGTTTTTAATATCAATAGAAAAACCACACACTGTGCCCACTTAAAAAAAAGTAGGACAAAGTTTTTTTTTTTAACTTTTGCTTAGTTTTTTATTTTATTTTTTAATTGAAGTGTGTGCATTTGCAATTACATGTTCGGCGGAAAAGTGTTGTTTGGTAATTTTATTTTATTTTTTTTAGTTTTAACCGCAACTAAAGCAGTTTATTTTAAATTAAAAGCAATTAAAATTTTTTGCAGCTGCAAATAATTTAACATCAAAGAGTTAATTATTTTCGAATATCGACCCTGTTCGTCGAATTCAATATGAAGACGTCTGGCAACCCTTTCCCATAGAAAATCAGGGCTGACATCATATCGCTGCTGATCACAAACAATTGAACGCATTCCATTAACCGTTTCTAAACATTTTCGTTAATTTGTTATAAAGTAGAAGAAAACAAATCCAAATCACGAAAATTTTTTTGTTTGAGCAACCAAATAATAATTGTTAAGCATTAAACACAATAACGACAGCAGACTACAGACTACAACTTGTTAAAAATAGAATACATGTGGGTATATACGAATGATTATTTTTACTGCTGCAGACAACACGGCTACGGGTTGTTGTCCATGCTGCTTTTGTAGTTGTAGTCAAATTAAAATAATTTATATTTTGGTGAGCCACAATGACAAGATGCAGCGTTGCCAGTGTAATATAAATAAATTCAATTATTGTAAACTTAAAAATATCTTATTTTATTTTACAAAAAGAAACAACAAACTATATTTCCAAACTAATGAAATGATTTCTTGTCATATATTGTGGACTTTAAATATATTTTATTGGAATAACACTATTAAAGAGTATTAAATATATGAAAGCGGTTACACTGGCGTATGAAGAGAATTCTACCATAAACAACAACACATGGTTATTGATTTGGTAGTGTCATTCTAAGTAGCTGGCTACGAGGCGACGATTGTAGCCAACGAATTTTGTAGTCGGTGTTCGTGTAGCCTGCTGTCGTTAGTATTTTCTAAAAATTAATTTATATAGATTTATTTTAACAGGTAGCGAGAATTATGCTGACATTTTTATGTCATATTTTGTTGCAATTTTGACGCGCATCATGTGCCCTTCAGTGTTGTTTTTGTATAGACTGGTGACGGCTGTAGCCAACGGCTCTTGTAGTCGGCGCTCTTGTAGCCTGCTGTCGTTATTGTGTTTCATGATTTATATCTCTTAAAAAATTAATTTGTATCGATTACAAAAAAGAAACAATAAAATTGCAAAGGCCCCCACAATCAAATTGAATATCCAACATATTGCAAACTTAACTTTTCTGTATTTTCAATTTCGTTTCCATTTTTTTATGAGTAAAAAAAAGAAAAATTAAAATATAATCCAGTAAACTTTTTGTTTAATTTTTTATTTAGTGCTTCTATTCAATTTTGCACCTTCTTTAAATATTTTCTCATCAACTTTTCACTTTTCGATATCAAAGAAATTATCTGACCCGTACTGCTGCATCATAATCTTTATTAGTCACGAGGGACTTGCTTTTCGTTTTAATTAAAAACGAATCTAAAGTTTGCATGTTTTTCACCATAAAATTAATATAAAATAAAAAGAGAAAAAATAAAATAAAAGGAAATCATGGTAAACAATTTTAAATAAAATAACAATAGAGATCCATGGCAACGAACGCATGGCAAAGTGTTTGATAGAAAAGTTTCGATAAAACTTTTTATTGTTTGACGTTTTTTGCAAGTTTGCTGAGGGCTTTTTAAGCAGCAACTTTAATTACATACAAAATGAAACATTGCAAAAATCCAACTATTGAAATCGTTTTTAGGGAGGAGGCAAGTAATCGAATAATGATAAACGATTAAATTTATGTAGGTATTCGTGAATGTGGGTGCATGAAAATATAAATTTCTGGTAGTAAAAATTTTGCTATAAAAATTTTAAGGTGCTCGAACACGCTTCAGCTAAAATCCACTGAATGGTAAAATTCTCCAATTTTTTTCATTTCATTAAATTTTTCACGGCATAATTTTGCACACATTTCATTTGAATTTGTTTGAAACTCCTACAAAAGCAATTTCGGGGCATCCATTTTTGGTGAGTTACCAACCCGTAAAAAGTGACGTTTAAATACGAATCAAAATGGCTGATTTTGTTTCTTGATTAAGTGGTTGAAGAAATATTTATTTTGAATTGTTAAATTAATTTAAAAAAGTTTTTATGGAAAAAAATTTGGTTTTTCAGGGACCGTAACGATTTTAAAGTTTTATTTTAAAAATCATATTTTAATCACTATTTTCTGAGTTTAATTTTTCGCTTACGAAATAAAAGTTATTTTCTGAGGTTTATGTTTTTCTCCGAAAATGTTCATGATTTTTATTTATGCTTCAGAAAATAAAACAAGTTATTTCTTGACTTTTATTTGTTCTTCTGAAAATAAAAGTTATTTCTTGACTTCTATATATTTTTCAGAAAATAAAAGTTATTTCTTGACTTCTATTTATTCTTCAGCAAATAAAAGTTATATCTTGATTTTTATTTATTCTTCAGAAAATATAAGTTATTTTTTGACTTTTATTTTTCGATCAGAAAGTAAAAGTTATTTCTTGAGTTCTATATATTTTCAGAAAATAAAAGTTATTTCTTGATTTCTATTTGTTCCTCAGAAAATAGAAGTTATTTCTTGATTTGTTCTTATTCCTGAAGAAATAAAAGTTATTTATTGATTTCTATTTATTCTTCAGAAAATAAAAGTAATTTTTCGAATTTTATTTTTCGATCAGAAAATAAAAGTTTCTTTTTCTTACCTTGTATATATTTTTCAGATAATAAAAGTTATTTCTTGATTTCTATTTATTCTTCAGAAAATAAAAGTTATATCCTGACTTTTATTTTTCGATCAGAAAATAAAAGTTATTTCTTGACTTCTATTTATTCTTCAGCAAATAAAAGTTATTTTTTGATTTCTATTTTTGCGATTAGAAAATAAAAGTTATATCATGATATATTTTATTCTTCAGAAAATAAAAGTTATATCCTGACTTTTATTTTTCGATCAGAAAATAAAAGTTATTTCTTGACTTCTATTTATTCTTCAGCAAATAAAAGTTATTTTTTGATTTCTATTTTTGCGATTAGAAAATAAAAGTTATATCATGATATATTTTATTCTTCAGAAAATAAAAGTTATATCCTGACTTTTATTTTTCGATCAGAAAATAAAAGTTATTTCTTGACTTCTATTTATTCTTCAGCAAATAAAAGTTATTTTTGATTTCTATTTTTGCGATTAGAAAATAAAAGTTATATCATGATATATTTTATTCCTCACAAAATAAAAATTATTTTTTGACTTTTATTTTTGGATAAAAAATAATCGTTTAATTTTTATTTATTCTTCAGAAACTTAAAGTTGTTTCTTGATTTTTATTTTTGCTTAGAAAACCAGACATTTTTAGACTGAAAAATTATAAACAATTTACTTAATTAATATGGCGGTTAATTCGATCGTACATGGGTTAATATTAATTTTAGCAAAATAAAAATTATGAGTCAAGAAATAACTTTTATTTTCTGATCGAAAATAAAAGTCAGAAAATTATTTTTTATTATTTTTTTAGAACTAATGAAAATCAAGAAATAACTTTATATATTAATCGAAAAATAAAAGTCAAGAAATAAAATTGTTATTTTAAGAAATAAATAAAACTCAATAAATGACATATTTTCTAAAGAGTAAATAAAAATAGAAATTTATTAAAAAAAGTTTTTTTTGTAGAAATAATGAAAATCTAGAAATATCTTTTATTTTTTAATCGAAAAATAAAAGTCAAGAAATGATTTTTATATGTTAAGAAATAAATAGAAATCAATAAACGACTTTTTTTTATTTTCTGAAGAGTAAATAAAAAAAATTATTTCCTAAAGAATTAAAAAAGTTAATAAATAAGTTTTATTATTAAAACTTAGAAAATAATATAATAAAATAAAAATAATTGCACTTGAAGGTAGTGCGTGTAAAAAGCATTACTTTGGTGTATTACGTGCGCACGTAGGACAACTCTTTAAGTTTGACTTTTTAAAGATTAAATTAAGGAAAAAATATCGAAACTTATTAAGTTGTCATCGATTAAAAAATTAAAAAGTTACGGATTATTTAATGAAAACATCAGAATACGACTAAAATTAAATTAAGAATTGCTTTTATACTTAAAGTGGCATTTCATTAAATTAGAGTCTATTTAAAAAATAACAAGTAAAAACTGCAAACATTATTTTCCTAAAATAACCGAATATATTTACGAGAGCAGAATAGAATATTTAAAAGCAACTCTCAGCCCTATTAACGTACTGACATGCATGCACACACAAACAGCATGCATGTGTGTAGGTTAAGAAAAACTCAACATAAAATGAATCATGAAAACAATCAATATTTTAACTATTACCATTAAAACACACGCACACACACGCGCGCCGCACAAGCATAAAAACGTCCATTGTAGTTTATACATTCGCACTCTGGTGTCCCAAAAGCAAGGCGACAGGTACATTAAAGTTGAGCAAGAAAAGAAGAAAAAAAAACGTTTTATTTTAATTTGGCGCCATATCTCCCTGTAACAACAACGATAATCAAACAATAACAGCAACAAGAACGACATTATAAACGAAAACATAAACGAACGTGCAAATATGAAACGGTAAATATGTTAAGAATGCATAAAAATGTATTTGTGTGTGTGCGTGTGTGTATGCATGTGCATGGCGTAGTAGACAAACACACATGACGTTACTTTAATATTTAAGTTTGTATTTGCTGGCTTTTTTTTTTATTTGTTTGCATGGCGTTTGAGGTTTTATACCATTTGCTCTCCCTACTGCCTTCGACTTTTTCATGTATGTTTTTGTTGTTGTTGTGGTTGTTGCTGTTGCCGGTACACAAACAGTGGGCCAGTTTGTGGTGAATTACTGCAGTGTTTTAATAGTTACTTATTAAAGGAAAATGAAATATTTTAAAATGAAGCAAATCATAACGTTAATGCTAAAAATATTAACTGTGGCCTAATAACACTGGGCAACAAATAGTTTTCTTTGAAATGATGCATTTCCAACGAATGATTACAAAAATAAATTCGTGTGTAAATTTATCAAATTTTTTCACACATTTTTAATGAGCTGGGGACATCATCTCGATCTTTTTGAAAAACTGACAGTTGCAAAAATTTTTCTGACGTGGAGTAGAATCACTGGATGCCACTAACAGCATACAAATTTGACTTTGTTCCTTTAGTTGCACTTTATACACAATAATTCGCATCAAGAATTCTTTGGTACAACAGCAGGAAACCCCCGTACACTCAAAAAAATTCTAGCGTTTTATGGATGTCGCACACAAACTAGACATGGCGAACAGCTGGAACTGTGAATATAAGATTGGGATGAGTGTGTCCACATAAAACAAACTGCTAGTAGAATGAGAGTAATTTCACTTTATATAATGAACAGACCTCGTATATAGATATAGGCAGACAGGTCAGGTTGATGTATACATAACGTCAGTATAAATCTTTACAACCTCATTATCTTTTTAATTCTGTTGTCCAGTTTAATTAAGTTGATACTCATTCAGCTTCCACTGTGGGCCTCCACTGTTAAGCGACATGATTTTATCTGCTTATTTTGCAACAGTGTGGGTGAATGAATATCGTATTCTTTGTATTCATATTAATTTCTTCAATATCTGTTTCTTTTTTTTCATCACCATTCGATGGTTTTAGCACCTGCAGAGCTTTTCTAGTAATAAAATTGCACGTGCGTGCGATAAACATACAGGGTGGGCAAATTTTAGGTTAGAAAGTAAATCAGCTGTCAGAGAATTCAGCTGTCATCGTTTGTCATTCATTTCGTAAAAAGTTGAGAAATTTTTTATAATGAAACGAATTTCAAAATTGTGAAAATTTACTATCATGTGAGTTGGCGGTTTGACAAACTGAACGAAAACATTCGCATGCGAAATCGTCTCAAGTGATGAGGCCTATTTTCAATTGGCCGCACTCTTTCTTGTGATTTAAGACCGCTCTCTTCTGGAGAGATTTGAAAGAGCGGGCTTACAAAACACACGAAATTGACGCATGCAAAATGTATAGGGTGTTTTTTATATAGTGATACAACTTTGAGTTGGCATCACTGCTTTATTTGACCACCCATTTAACAGCTGACGGTTGCTTTTTGTTTAGTTTGCTTTGACATTTCATTATGGATCGACTTACAGCAGAGCAACGCGTGCAAATTGTGCAAATTTTTAATCAAAATAATGGTTCAAACTTATTGTGCACTTCGTCCATTCAAAATTTCATTTTCCGATCAAGCCCATTTTTAGTTGAATGGGTACATAAATAAACAGAATTGTCTGCATCTGCAGAAAATTATTACTTTTTGGTGCGCTTTATGGGCTGGCGAAGTCATTGGCCCGCATGTCTTCAAAAACGATGATGGTCAGAATGTTACTGTTTGTGAAAATTGGTGCTTCAGATTGCGCCTTGTACGCGCCAGCCGTGGCGGCCACACGGCCGAAATCATATTTACACATTAATGTCATAAAATTTTCTATCCAATAAAGACCGTTTCATTGATATCAAAAATATTTAACTATATTTCATTATGATTTAAACTTGTATCACTCTATAAAAAACACTCTTTATTACAAAATTTTGTGAAAAGAGCGGACACCTGCCACCGTGTTGGAGGTGAATATTTGACCGACTTCATGTTTCACTATTAATTCCCATATTTCTACTTTCCATTGATATCAATAAAACTGAATTTGTCGGAAAAAATTTGTGTTTTAAAGTCAATTTACTTCCTAACCTCAAATTTGCACACCCTTTGCATACACACACACACACCCAGTATATGCTTATATAAGTACATGTATGTGTTCGGATCTGACGATAATATTAACAATGACGACAGTGAACATTTTGTTTAATATGACTGTAATTAATTAATTCACACTGACTTCTTTATAAGATGAACAGAGTTCGAAAGTCGTTTAATTGGCTGCATCATCACAAGCATGCACACGCATGCATACACACAACTACACATATAATGAAACTATACAACGCTTTAATGCATATTATTTTAATATAAACTAACCATAAACGATATAAAATTCTTACAATGTTATTTGTCTATCGCTTCGGCTGATCAGAGGCATCGCATTGAAACTAAAATTCATGATATTATTTTCAAAATTTCAAACTAAAAGAGATGTACTACGTGGACAACAAAAGTTGGTTTGATTATACTTTTTTAACTTCTCGCTACGAAATTTTAAAATTTTTATAAATCAAATCGCAAAGAAACTAAGAAAAAAAAAATATCACTTATAATAAAAATAATAGTTTTGTTGCACAGTGTAAGGACTTATTAAGGCATAGTTTTCAGCATCATTTCTTTGTACTTCAGTTTGTAATTAAAAAATGTGAAGAGAAAAGAAATGACAAGACTTAAAATATTTACTTGAAACTCAAGAAACTTGTTTCCATTCGCCCATTCGCAATAGAAGAGCAGGCAAGCAAATGTTCTTTTAGTATTTTTTTTTTTTGCCCACTCTCTGGGCCCCTTCAACATTTTACAGTACTCGAAGTAAACGTTTGCATTTAGCAACTGGATTTTAGTAAATACTTGCACTCGGTACCACCCCTAAAAAAAGTACTAAAAAAAAAGTACTCAAACAACCACTTGTAGTAAAATACGTTTATTTTGGTATCGCATCGCCTTCATAAAAACCATTTGTTGTTGCTGGTGTTGCTGTTATTCTTCTGGTCTTTTTACCACAAACTTTCTTAACTTTTTTTCGTCCTTATTTTGCACTGAAAACCACAGAGAACATGGTGTAAAAAGTCATATTTATTTTGCCAAAAAAAAAAAAAAACAAGAAAAGAATGAAATTTTATTTATACAAAAAAAAAACTTTATTTAACCAAAAACGAGAGAAAAGAAACCCAACTGAAATTGTAATAATGGCTGTAAAATACAACGTAGTTGTCTGGTAGTTTGCGACAAGTTTTTTTTTCTCTGTCCTTAAAAGCTTAAATGATAAAAAGTTTTCTATACTTATGAGCCATCTGCTTTCCCCTCTTCCCTTGCTGGGACTTATTCCTGTTGCAGTGTTGGCTTAATGGAAAATGAAGATGAAGAAAAGAAAAGCAAAAAAAAAAACTTAAAATGTTTGCTAAAGTGTGAAAAATGGTTTTGTAAATCTGGTCAACCAAATATCGTTAAGAAGCAGATAAATGCATTAAGGGAAGGGGGACGAAAGAAAAAAGAAAAGAAATGAATTATTTATTATACATTTTCTATATTATAAGTAGTTGTTTGTATATAATGACGAATCGATGAAATGCGATATAAAATATAAATAGTTTTTGGTTTTGATTTTTAAGTGCTTTTCGATGCCATCATTATAAGACCTCGATGTTTAATGGTTGTGGGAGGAATTTGTTTTGAAGTAATTGATTAATTATGTTGCCATATTGTGTTTTTTTCTTGTTGTTTGTTTGTTTCCATTTTCTTTGTTCGTGTTTGGCTCTCATATGTCCTGATATTTCAAGTCTACATTCAATAATTCAGTATGGAATTCAGTAGTGAAAACCCGGTTAAAGTGAGGGGATAAATAGTGGTCAACAATCTGGCAATTACTTGCTTTTGAAAGAAACTGTATTTAAATCAGTGCAGCCAAATTCGAAATATTTTTGCAACTAAAAACACTTGAAATAATTCTTAATTTTTTTTGCACTTTTTTAATAAAATATTTGCTTTTATACTGTTTATTTTTGCAATTTCGGATTATATTAGGAGTTTTCACGATGGTCGTTGTGCAAATTTACGATTTGCAAATTATCTGTGCAAGTTTATTTATTTAATAAGTATAGGGTGTTTTTTATTGGAAACTAATCCAACATCCCTCGCGAAAAATAGTTTCTATATTAAAACTCTTCCGAACTGCCACTTTTAAGCAAATAAATGAAAAAATGTTGCATGTTTAAATCTTTGTGTGCCATCATTGCTCAACATCAATATCAAATGCGACCTTCTTATCGCCCACAAATGGTCAGCGTGTGAGACGTTTTCCTGTGAATCCATGTCCTGGTTAACTTTCATAACCCTGCAAAGTCAAACATATTGCGCAACATGTCCTGGTGTGATTGGGTGCTTAAATATTGATACGAAACAAATTACAAAAAAGAAGACAAAAATATTTTTGCATACAAGAATTTGTTATTAGTTTTTAGGATGGATTTAACAGAGTTTAAAAATTCTTTTTAGTTTCATTTATCTATTTTATTTATATTTTCCTGCAATTTCAGTGTTATTTATTTTAATATTCTATTTGGTTTGTTACATTCTCGAAAATGTGTGCATTTCTTAGTATTGAACTCGTTAAGTTTAATAAAAACAAAATAAAACAAAACATCATATTCCTTAGGACATTAGCCTTTTGCTCTATGCACTCTAGTGCAGTTTATTTTGTGCATGTAAAATGCACATCTCTGGTGGAGCAACATAAAACCAACCAGTCGCACTACTGCCAACTTTACGTAGTTATTTCTACCACGACAGCTATTGTTGAGGAAACCCACTCACACCCACCACCCACAAACAAACTCGCCTGGGCCCCTGCATTGACACATTCTTAAGGAACCAACAACAAAGAAGTCCCTAAAGAAAACAAAATGTTTATTAAGAAAATAATAATAAAAATAAAAAGAGTGGATAAGAAAAAATACTCTTCATATAAAAATATTTGCCAATTTATTTATTTACTTCATTTTATTTCTACCATTTTAGTTTAAAGTGTTAAATATATTGCAAATGCAGGGAAAATTGTTTTGAGGCAAGCAAAAGGTTGTAACGAACTTAGAAACACTTTAAAGGATATGGGAAATTTTTTATAAGTTTTTAGAGTAAAAAAAGAAACCAGAAACTTTTTCTCCTTGACTGTTCAATGTTTTATTTGAGAAAGCCTTAAACACAATAACGCCAGCAGGCTACACGACTACCGACTACAAAAGCCGTTGGCTACAATCGCCGCCTCGTAGACAGCTACTCAATTATTTTTAGAACGACAGCACCAAATCAATAACCATGTGTTGTTGTTTGTAGTAGAATTCTCTTCAAACGCCAGTGTAGCCGCTTTCATATATTTAATACTCTTAAAGAGTGTTATTCCAATAAAATATGTATAAAGTCCACAGTACATGACAAGAAATCATTTCATTAGCTTGGAAATATAGTTTGTAGTTTCTCTTTGTAAAATAAAATAAGATATTTTTAAGTTTACAACAATTGAATTTAGTTATCTTGCACTGGCAACACTGGATCTACTCCTTGTCGCTCAACAAAATAGAAATTAATTTAATTTGGCTACAACCACAACAACAGCAGGGACAACAACCAGTAGCCGTGTTGCCTGCGGTAGTAAAAATAATCATTCTCATATACGCACATGGATTCAACTTTTGACAAGTTGTAGTCTGTAGCCTGGTGTCATGTAGGTCACGAGATTCCGAAAAGACGAGCTAGAAGTTTTCAAAAACTTCGACCATAAAATGGACAAAGTGCTCGAGGCACGTTCCTACCCGACCATTGACGGTCGATAATAAAATTCAATAATCGTCGAGAGTGGCTCGTTTGTAAGACGATTTGACGGCTAAATTTCAGACCCAAGTGAACACATCCAACAGTCCACATGTCAAACGAAAACAGCTGAGCTTTCACAAAACAGTGCTGCCAAAGTGGAAGTTGCTACAAAAAAAAAAAATCACTCTCTATTACCAAGTGTGACATTAAAAGTGCGTGTAAATGTGTTCTTTGTCACCTCCTGCTTCACTATTTTCTGTAACTTTGCAAGAAGGGAAGGAAGCCGAAGCGAGAAGAGGAAAATGTGAAAGACAAACACCAAAAACAATTTATTTTGATTGCATCAGTTTGGTGGTTTGTGTTTGTCACCGGAATGCCTGGTTGGGTACGTGTGCCTGTAATTGTATAGCGGCATGTGTGCATGTGTATGTGTGTGTGTCTGCTGTTGCAACGAGTACAACATGAACGAGCGAGTGAATGACATGCTGCATTGGAATTTCTGTGCGAAAAAATGCAT
Organism: Linnaemya vulpina; assembly: GCA_963675445.1. Lineage (NCBI taxonomy): Eukaryota > Metazoa > Arthropoda > Insecta > Diptera > Tachinidae > Linnaemya > Linnaemya vulpina. Next base: position 12,366,921 of record OY776278.1, on the reverse strand, counting down.
TTAAATACAAAAGACGACATTCCTTTTTAGTGACACGAAAACGCATAATTTATTATTTATTCGCAGCCATTTAAACAGCAGGAGATTAAACAAGAAAAAAAAGTGTTTAATGACACAGACAGCAAAAATTTAATTTGAACGGCCAAAATTACTGGCAACACGCAGGCCAAAGACCTTTTGGCATAGATGTTTGGAATGAAATTTTATTTAACTGCTGATGTTTACAAAATTTTAAGTGAATTTGCAGACGGAGTTTCATGTTTTATTGAAAACTTAAATATGCAGCGAAATTTCAACGTTTGCAATTCGTTCTGCAATTTAAGATTTTGTTGTTCAAAAAGTTGCTCAATTCGTAAGAGGCTCGTTTGTGTCGTTTTTTATAAATTGTGAATTATTCAAGCGATTCTCAGGATGAGTTCTCCGAGTCCTATAAAAGGATTGGGGACTGTAACTGATTCGATATATAACTTGGGAGTTCTAAAAAAATCTCTTTTCGAAAATATTTCATTCACAATAGCTCCCGAACGGATTAATCGATTTTGACCCGATTTGCAGTGGCCAACGTGGCTTTTCAGTTCGAGAGCAGATTTTGGAATTGATCAGTAAAGCCGTTTAAAAGTTATTTAAAAAAAGACCTTTAGAAAATTATTTATTTTAAATATCTTGAAATCTAATCTGAATCGAATCGGTTTAAATTTTTTTATTATCTTAAAAACAAGATAATAAAAACAATTGTGAATGTATTTTAATAGTCGAACTTTTCTGTGAAAGGAATCCCTGATTGATGATTATAAAAAATATTAAAAATTTTTCACTCTCAATAAAATTGAACGAATTCATAAAATAATTTCCACATCGCAGATTCGAACTTAGAGCCTGTTAGATTAACCCCAATTTAGTAATATAAAAAATTAAATTATTATTAAAATTATAAGTAAAAATAGAAACAAAAAAATCAGGAATGAAGAGATGAAAAAAAAAATCAGATGGCAACACTGGCATTTAGAATCGGTTCGTTTCAGTTCCCGTGTATTATTTCTTATTAAAATCTATAGAAATACGAATTCAGATAAGCCAGCTAACAAGTGCAGCGGCTATCGCAAGCAGCTGTTCTGCTCTGCTGGATAAGTTAAATAATTAATTTGATGGGTACTCTTCCTTGAGCCTTGCAATAGTTATCATGTCCTTCTGTGAATTGTATTTTTAAAATATTTTTGTTTCGGGAAATTTTGTCTAAAAAATTGATTTTTCAAAAACAACTCAAAACGAGACTGGTGCATTGAAATGAGTATTCAGGTCTCCCTGACGTATGAGTGATACAAAATGCATAAATTTATTTTCGACTGATGCCAGCAATCATACGCCACAGTCGTTGACATTTTCTTCAACACAATGGAACAGAAAAATTGTGTAACAGTTTTCATATTTTCGGGATAATGAAAGTTTTTTTTTTCGTATTAATTTTGTTAGTGTGTTCTTTTGCTCGTGGTAGTCGTATACTGGGGCTTGTTGCAGGTCACTGTTGTTTAATTTGTTGCAAAAAAAAATCTATTCGATTTTAAATGTAAAATACTAAAATTTGTCAAATGAAGTGATTTATATGCACGAGGTCTGTTCCAAAGGAAGGGATATATTAATTTCATCTCAAGAATTATTTAGTTGTTCATTCATTATTCAAAAATCTATTCGATTTTAATAAAAAAATAATAAAATTTGTTAAATTAAGTAATTTATATATACGAGGTCTGTTCAAAAGAAAGGGAGATTTTAATTTCATCTCAAAAAATATTTAGTTATTCATGTCGTATACTGGGGCTTGTTGCAGGTCACTGTTGTTTAATTTGTTGCAAAAAAAAAAGAAAAATCTATTCGATTTTAATTGTAAAATACTAAAATTTGTCAAATGAAGTGATTTATATGCACGAGGTCTGTTCAAAAGAAAGGGATATATTAATTTCATCTCAAAAATTATTTAGTTGTTCATTCATTATTCAAAAATCTATTCGATTTTAATTAAAAAATAATAAAATTTGTTAAATTAAGTAATTTATGTATACGAGGTCTGTTCAAAAGAAAGGGAGATTTTAATTTCATCTCAAAAAATATTTAGTTACTCATGTCGTATACTGGGGCTTGTTGCAGGTCACTGTTATTTAATTTGTTGCAAAAAAAAAGAAAAATCTATTCGATTTTAATTGTCAAATACTAAAATTTGTCAAATGAAGTGATTTATATGCACGAGGTCTGTTCAAAAGAAAGGGATATATTAATTTCATCTCAAAAACTATTTAGTTGTTCATTAAAATTATTAAAAAATCTATTAGATTTTAATTAAAAAATAATAAAATTTGTTAAATTAAGTAATTTATGTATACGAGGTCTGTTCAAAAAGAGATGGAAAATTTTAATTTCATCTCAAAAAATATTTAGTTATTCATTCATGCATTTCTACAATTGTCCTTTTCAAAGTGGTCCTTCTTAGATATACGAGATCTGTTTAAAAAATAAGGAGAATTTAAATATGTTTCCTTTAAACATAAGCCCCTCAATATTCATTCAATGTATAATAGAATAGCGCCAATTGATGTTCACTTCTTGGTATGTCTTTTCAAAGGTCTCTTCAACTTTGGCGACAGTGTTGGATACGGTGGCCAAGGCACGGTTACATTGTTGTTTTTCGCCCTCAGAAGTTATTAGTTCCGACGCTTTAATTGCTTTAGCGGTGCGCTTACGCTATTTTTCCATTATGCTAAAAGCAAATATTTAAAATTTATTTTGCCACACATATTTTGTGGCACTCTTTTATAAATTTTGCCGTTCACTAAAATCAATGAAACATATATCGTTTGAAAGCTTTGCTTATGTAGATGTGCCCAATATAATAATATATTCGAAATTGTATAAAATGCGCAACATATTTATTTGTGGTACATTTTTAAATACATTGTCGTCCAAAAATATTGATGAAGCTTGTATGCTTTAACGGGTATTTTTCTGTAGCTATGCACGACATACAGTTCTGAGCATAAAAGTAGTAAAAAATGTTTTTTTTATTGGCATGAAAAGTTATAGGCTCTCAAAAGTCTCTGTATAATATTTATTGGTTGACAGTGGGAAAATAAGTGGTTTTTGTTGTTCTCTTAAAATATCGTGTTGGGCGTATTCCTCTTACCGGCTTAAATATGTTTTTTAAAAGCCTGGACGAAAGAACAGTTTTCGAAAAGTATATTCTTTAATTATAGTAAATCAGCTGAGAAATCCTTGCAATTCTCGAATTCTAATTTAAAGATGTGCATTCTCTTCATTTAAATCTTTTGCTTTTTGGGGTTTTCTTTTTGAAGTTGCGTTCGTTGGAAACCCTGTCAGTGATGCCAAATAAAAAACAAACTTGACATTTTAAAGTTTTTTTTTCGACGATTATGATGTCATGTGGTCGTACATCGTTTTTCTTTTTGACAATAATGATTTATGGTTTGATAATGATCATCATCACTGTTGTTGGTTTTATTTCATTGTTGTTGTTGTTGTTGTTGTTGTTGTTCTGTTGGTGTCATTCCTCATGCATAGTTTTCGGTTATGCCGCAACTGTAAACGATGGTGTTCACATGAATGAATGCTTCATTTGACATTTTATGGCAAATCGTTAATATAATTCTCTTTTCCAAGCGATGAAACTATTGCAAATATGTAGCCACATGCTATTCCAATATGTAGATGAGTTTTTATAAAATGGAATTGCTGAATTTAGATTCATTACGAATCAGAAATAATTTTACCAGCAGTTGTTCATCTGTACTGTAATTTTATAAAATGAAATAAAGTTTTTATAAAAAATATAATAATTTTTTTATTAAATATAATTTTATAAATAAAAGTATTAAACACAATAACGACAGCAGGCTGCGCGAACACCGAAAACAAAAGTTCGTGGCTACAATCGTCGCCCCGTATCCAGCTACTTAATTATTTTTAAGACGACGCCACGAAATCAATAACCATGTGTTGTTGTTTGTGGTAGAATTCTCTTCATATGCCAGTGTTGCTGCTTTCATATATTTAATACTCTTAAATAGTGTTGTTCCAATAAAATTATTTAAAGGCCACAGTACATGAGAAGAAATCATTTCATTGGCTTCGAAATATAGTTTGTTGTTTCTTTTTGTATAATAAAACAGCATATTTTCAAGTTTACAATAATTGAATTTGTTTATGTTAAACTGGCAACACTGCATCTACTCATTGTCGCTCACCAAAACAGAAATTACTTTAATTTGACTACAACCACAAAAACAGCAGGGACAACAACCCGTAGCCGTGTTGTCTGTGGTAGTAAAAATCATTCTCATATACGCACATGGATTCAACTTTTCAACAAGTTGTAGCCTGTAGCCTGCTGTCGTTATTGTGTTTAATGCCTTAATTTTCGTTTTTGATTTTAATAATTGTTACCTATTTTATTTGAAATATCGGCTCTAAGTGCTTGATTGTTTTGTCATAAATAAATATTTGCAAAGAGTTAGAAATAATTATCTTATTTACACGGTAGAACAGAACTACACTTTTTTCGGAAATTATTAAAATCCCATCTTCACTGCTCATGTATTTGGTTCGCTGGGAGGTGGTAACAGTTTTTATTGTCCAGTCGTGATCAGGGGAGTCATATTCGAAAACCTAAAATATTATTGTGATTTTATTTTTATTGAATATTTTTATTTTGCTATATTAATATTTATATAGGCTAAATTGTTCTAACTTAGTTAAAATCTCAGAAAGACATCAGTTTTTTTGCCTTTGTGCCTAGGAATATTTATCATCATGTCTTTCTGAGATTTTAACTAAGTTAGAACAATTTAGCCTATATAAATATTAATATACTAAAATATTATTTTTTTTCAGAGCAAGTTGAGTGTATTTAAAGGCCTGCATTTCGTTGGCTCTTAAACGAAATCATCAGTAGACTTTGAAATAATTTTCGAAAAACTCTTTAAAGAATCCACTCTTAAACTCTGCTGTCCTAAAAATAAATTCAAGCTACAGATTGGATATTATTAAAACAATAACAATGGAAAGCTAAGTTCTTGCAATTGTTGATTCGCTCTCTCCCTTTCTCTCTCTCTCTCTCTCTTGCACACAATTTTATGGTCATGATAACATTTACGAAAGTATTCTATTCATGCAAAAAGTAGTTTTGGCATGTTTATGGCACACATGCCTGCATTCATTCTCAACTGCTGCACTCACACATTCACGTCACAACCAACACCGTTACATGGTTATTGCGGAGAGGGGGAAAAAGAGTGCCAGTGTAGCATTTTTAACCTGTAATTTTTCCATTTTATTGATGTTCCATTTACAATATTTTTTGTATTCGAAACCAATTGGGTATTCCATTTTATTTTCATATTTTCTTTTTAATATTTTTTTAATTTTTTTTTTTAAATATATTTTTGCCATGATTGCCTTTTATGGCGTTTTTTTAGTGTCAGAGTGTGGAAAAATGCCATGATAAATTACATGTTGCCACTGTAAAGCCACTTTATGGAAGTACACTTAACAGCTTACACACACACACATACACATACACATGCATACACATGCACACACATATACACGTGAATGTATGATTGTGGAAAATATCAACAACCGGTTATTGAAACTGTTAACGCTGAATGTTTTAGCTGTTCTGCTATTTTTTCCTTGTTAACGTTTTTTCTTTTTTAATTTCAGTTTCATATTTTATTTTTATTGCAGACATAATTTGATTTGGTCGTGATTTTTATTGATTGATCCTTTTTATAGACACAGCCGCCAATTAAATTTTCAACTGTCTGTCGGTTTGTCGGTCTGTCTGTCTTTGTGCCTTTTAATCTCTGTATTTGTACACGTCGTTAACAGTGATTTTTAACACAAACAAATATTTTATTTTGCTTCACAACGACATTCAATTTATTTTCTAATTTTTATAATCGGTCAGATGATGGGGGGGAGTTATTATATCTTGATATTTCCACAGCAGAAAGGAAGGACGTTGCAGGCAACCACCACCGTGTTTAAAAGAAAATTTTTAACAAAAACTTTATTTTGAATAACTTATTATTTTTAATAAATAATAGAAAAATGGTGAAAATCTTAATTTGTAGCTTTTAAATATTTTCTATTAAGAGGATAGAGATGATATGCGTCAAGTGGTTCTAGACTTGATACACATTCCTGTTGCAAATTCTTGTTAAGGGTTGTGCGTATACTTAATCTTATTAATAATGTTGCTCATACGTCACATTGTACTGGTACAAGTTTGTTTTATCTTTTTATAATTTGCAAGTATTTTCACACGCTTTCGAAAAACAACTAAAGCATTAAACACAATAACGGCAGCAGGCTACACGAACACCGACTGCAAAAGTCGTTGGCTACAATCATCGCCTCGACGTCAGCTACTTAATTATTTTTAAGACGACACCACCAAATCAATAACCATGTGTTGTTGTTGGTAGTAGAATTCTCTTCATACGCCAGTGTAGCCGCTTTCATATATTTAATACTCTTAAATAGTGTTATTCCAATAAAATATAATTAAAGTCCACAGTATATGACAAGAAATCATTTCATTAGCTTGGAAATATAGTTTGTTGTTTCTTTTTGTAAAATAAAATAATATATATTTCAGTTTACAACAATTGAATTTATTTATATTATACTGGCAACATTGTATCTACTCATTGTCGCTTACCAAAATAGAAATTAGTTTAATTTGGCTACAACCACAACAACAGCAGGGACAACAACGAGTAGCCGTGTTGCCTGTGGTAGCAAAAATAATCAATCATATATATTCTATTTTTTACAAGTTGTAGTCGGTAGTCTGCTGTCGTTATTGTGTTTCATGCTTAACATTCTTTATTGTTGTTGCTGCTATTCGCATAGTTTTGTTTCTCTTTTTAAATAACTTAATTACATTCAAGCGAAAAATATCTCAAAAGAGAACAAAAATCGATCACTTGCTTAGTTCAGAATCTCTAGTGCCACCTTTTATTTTTTTATTCTTGCATTTCAGCATTTCCTTTTGATATTCTCTTATTCTTTAACGTCAAAGACTTTGGTGAATATATTTTTCCTTTAATTAGATTTTAATCCTCCAGTTCGGTTCGTTGTATAACTTTCAAATTGTTAATAAAAGAAAAGCGAGATTATTGGTTGTGTCATATTTCGCTTTTCAAATAAAATTGATAACAAATTACATTTTTATGGCAACAATTTTTGTTTGTGCTCCGAATATTATTTTAGCATTTTATTTCTTTAATAAATTAAAATTAGTTTGTGTGTGTGTGTGTGTGTGTGTGCTGTCTACTTATCGGCATCTTTGGAAATTTCTACTGCTGCACGCCTGTCTATTTACCTGAAGAAGAGATATTTAACAAGAACAATGAATCTCTAATGAAGTCGAAAAAATATTTAATCTCTATTTTGTCATACACTTTTCTCTTCTCTATCAGCGCATATAAAATTTTGTGGACTTTTTTTCCTCTTCCCTTTTTCATCACGAACAATCCTCTTAAATATTAATGCGAATTTTATACACGCACACACACACACACACACACATTTACTGTCGTCATACTATTACTTTTCTATAATGTCCTTTAATCATAAAGCACAGTTGCAAGGATACCTACTGCTGCTACAAAAACACATCATCAACTTTTGCTACAAATACATAAACGAAAAGAGCAAGAAGAAGAAAACAAGAGAAATGTAAAAAGAATTCAAGGAAAAATATATTAAAAAAACCAAATTTCATTGAACAAAACAAGAAAACAGCATCCTCAATACCAGACATCAACGAGACATTCGAATTTTAGTGTGGCACAAAGGACGAAGTTGATGTCATCGAGCAAATAAATCGGCTCTCTTCCTAATGCTATAACAAAGGCAACCATGATGTTCAAGTTGTTCTCTGAATATGAGTCATAGACATATTTACAACAATAAAAAAAAAAACAATAGAAATTGAGAAAAATCAAAATATTTACCAGAAATTTCAAGAACAAAACTATTTAAAATTGTGTGATTTTATTAAATATATATTTTACATAAAAATATGACGTCATTGAGTGTCCAAATTGTTTTAAAAACAAACCGGTTTCGCGTAGATGCGGATGGAGGACGCCAAAGATGCCACATAGTTGAACAACGAAACCTGGTGTACAAGTACAGTGAGATTCAAGAGTATTCGTATAAAGTGCATGGAAATCTTACATCACTAAGTAAAAAAATAACCGCCAAACTAAATCGAAAAAGTTAGATAATTAATAATATTTGAGTTATGAATCTTTGAAGTTTTCATTAATCGGTTAACCGGTTAATTCCAAATAACCGAAAATGACGACAATTAATAGCGAAAGTTATTGATTATTTTGCGAAAAATTAAAAAATAAGAAGCTCAAGAACTTTCTAACCTGGTGGTTACTTCACGAATTAATTGAAAACAGTTCAAGTACAGTGGAAATCAAAAGTATTCGCATGAAGTGCATGCCAATTTTACATCACTAAGTAAAAATATAACCGCCAAACTAAATCGAAAAAATTAGATAATTATTAATATCTGAGTTATGAGTTTCTGAAGTTTTCATTAATCGGGTAACCGATTAATTTAAAATAACCGAGAATTTATTGTTGATTATTTAGCAAAAAAAAAGTATATCTGAGAAGGTCAATGACTTTCTAATATTGGATTGACAGTAAATGATCTCATTTCTATTGAAAAACATTTGATTTTCGCCTAATTGCATCGCAAACTTATGTTTGCCTAGTTTTAGGCTTTTGAAGCAATTAAAAAACTACTTTAAGGCGCCATAGAAAATGTGTGCTTTTACTTTATTTCAAAAAATTTACAATTTGTGTCACTTGTTTTTGCTTTTATTCGACTTTTTATATTGTTGTTGTTGTTGTTGTTGTTGTTGTTGTTGTTGTTGTTAAACAATCAACTTTTTAACCAGTCGCGTGTTTTATGGTTATAAAATAAATTTATTTTTTTTTATTTTCTTTTTATCGTGTATAAAAGAAAACATTTTTTTTTGTAATTGCAGCTGGTAAAAATTGCTTTGAATTTGAGGTTTACAAATTCAGTTAATTGGGAAATATTTATGTACGAGTGTGTGTGTGTGTGCCTTAAAACTATTTAAATATAATATATATAAAGCTTTTGGGCAAAATTAATTTAATATATTTGGAATTGTGTAAAAGTCAGTTTTTATGGAAAATATGTTTTCCGTATTAAAGCATTAAACACGATAACTTGCTACAGACTACAACTTGTCAAAAATAGAATACATGTGCGTATATGAGAATGATTATTTTTACTACCACAGACAACACGGCTACTGGTTGTTGTCCCTGCTGTTGTTGTGGTTGTAACCAAATTAAACTAATTTCTATTTTGTTGAGCGACAATGAGTAGATGCAGTGTTGCCAGTATAATATAAATAAATTCAATTACTATAAACTTAAAAATATATTATTTTGTTATACAAACAGAAACAAAAAACGTATATTTCCAAGCAAATGAAATGATTTCTTGTCATGTACTGTGGCCTTTAAATATATTTTTTTGGAATAACACTATTTAAGAGTATTAAATATATGAAAGCGGCTACACTGGCGTATGAAGAGAATTCTACTACAAACAACAACTCATGGTTATTGATTTGGTGGTTTCGTCTTAAAAAATAATTAAGTAGCTGACTACGAGGCGACGATTGTAGCCAACGGGTTTTGTAGTCGGTGTTCGTGTAGCCTGCTGTCGTTATTGTGTTTATTGCTTAATATTTCAAGCAGTTTAAACACGTCGATTTCATTATACAAAAGCCAAGATTAAATTTAAAAATTCGTTCTTAATTAAATCAAAAAATTAATTTTAATAAAAGCACAAAAGACAAAACAAATCAAATTGATGACACTCTAAGGTCAAATTAAGTTTCAATTATCCCAATGCACACTGGGGCTGATGGAAAAAATAATGACCGGAAATAGAGTGTGAAAAAAATAAAAAAGTAATAATAAATAAAACAATAGAAATGAAGGAAAATCAAAATATTTACCAAAAATTTCAAGGAAAAAATTATTGAAAATCGTGTCGTTTTATTAAATATATTTTTTACATAAAAATATGATGTCACTGTACGCCAAAATTGTTTTGAAAAGAAACCGGTTTCGCGTTAATGCCGAATGGTGGATGCCAAAGTTGGCACATATTTGCACGACGCCACCTGGTGATCAATTCATGAAATAATTGGAAAAAGTTCAAGTACAGTGAAAATCGAAAGTATTCGCATGAAGTGCATGCAAATTTTACATCACTAAGCAAAAAATAACCGTCAAAGGAAATCGACAAAATTAGATAATTAATAATATCTGAGTTAGGAGTTTCTGAAGTTTTCATTAATCGGTTAACCGATTAATTCAAAATACATAATCATGAATGCGCCTTAGCGGCTTAAGCTCAAATTTGCAAATTTAAAAAATTGCTTTTGCTTTAAGAATTAATCTTCAATTCTAATTTTTTTTAAAGAATCGAATTTGGCAAGGCCGCTCAGCGTTCTTTGCTCACGTTTTTCCATATTCGATTTTAGCTTTCAACTTGATAATTTACGAAGTCATTTCGAAGTTGCCGCATTTGCAGCGAATACGTTTACGAATAGCTCCCAATCATGAAAATTGACTGATGACGTCATGGGTCCTCATCATGGTCGAAATTACCAAAAAGCTGCCTTTACTCTGAAGGAGTCAACGCTGAATTTTTGTCTGTAAAAATTTAAAGATTAAAATCCCATATTTTACATGAACGAATTAAATTTCCAATTAATAATCAATTGAGCGTAAATCGCTGTGACGCATATTTTACGGCGGCATGTGTTTACCTACACAATTATAATTCACATGTTCATTTGTATGCGTTTCTATTAGTTACTCATACTCGTATATTTATGCATGTATTTGTATCCTTGACTCAAATAATACTTCACAGCACCACTTGAGTCTTAAATGCTCTCATCAATTATTCATGATGTCAATAGACGAACCGACAAACAAATAAACAAACTAAAATTCTATTGTTAAAGCAGACTAACAAATAAATGTACACACACACACACATCTACATCCCAGTTGACCACATGTTACAGGCAGCATTAATAACGGTAAAACAAAAATGTTGAGAGCGGAACGGCACACGGGCGAATTCAATTTAACAACTCTATGTTGAATCAAATAAGTCTACGTGATTTTGTAAAATATTTACCGTCATGCGTGAAAGTACGTGATTAAAAATATTGCACTCTCGTGAGCTTGCATACTCGTGAATCTTTAGTATTGCCTAATCAAGATTTATGATCGTCTCTGATTGTGAGCGTAATTTTACTCACGCGCCCATCTCTAATACGTACGTAAAAGCGTTATGTATGTGTTTGTGTACGTTTGATCTGTTTGTTGACTTTGGAACAGTTTGTTTCACCAACAAAAACCTTAAGGACATGCACACACACACACACACACGCATACATATTTTGATGACAAAGAAAAACAATTACACACAAACAGTGTGCGTGTGCTTCTTTATGGGGTTTCTCGGTTCATGCTTTAGCAGTTGCTGTTATAGTTCTTAGAATCTTCTCTCTCTATCTCTCTCTTTAATACAAGTTGTTGTTGTAGTTGATGCAAAATCCATGAATAAATAATGGGAATAATTTGCAAAAATCGAAAAAAGAACATCCACAAAAAAGTGGGGAGAAAAATACAAGAGTGCAATAAAATGCATCATAGAGTGTTGCTCGACTTCATTTTTTTTTCTTCAGTATGAGTTATTTAAGTAAAGGGTGTATTTTTATGGAGGTATGAAAATTTCGAAAAGAAAGAAAATAAAGATGAATTTAAATTGACATGAAATTTACTGCATACGAAAGATATTCCACTGGCATTAAAATTTAAATATGATTTCTGTCATAAGGCCGCTATCGCTGGCAGGAACGTATTCTAATCTGGAGGTCCAATTTTCGATAAGTTTTTCCAATGCAAGTCGAATTTTTCTGAACTCCATATTTCAATATTGTCTCAATGATGACGGAATAGCACTGGCCGCTGAGCATTACCAAGACCGATTAACACTGTCATGTACAGCGTATATTTTAGAGTGCTACAACTTTGAGTTGGCATCACTGTTTTATTTGACCACCCATTTAATAGCAGATAGTTGATTTTTGTTTAGTCTGCTTTGAAATTTCGTTATAAATCCACTTACGCAACGCGAATTGTTAGAATTTTGAATCAAAATAATTGTTCTATTCGTCAAACTCCTCCATTCAAAATGGAATTTTCCGATGAAGCCCATTTCTGGTTGAATGGGCATGCAAATAAGCAGAATTGTCGCATTTGGAGTGGGTGGAATCCAAAAGCTTTTGTATCCACAGCAAATTACTGTCTGGAATGGGCCTGCGGAGACCTTGGCCCATGTGTCTTCAAAAACGACGGTGGTGAGAATGTTACAGTCAATGGCGAACGGTATCAGAACACGATTCGAAATTATTTTGTACCTCAATTACGTGGCGTTAATCTTCCTGACATGTGGTTGAAACAGAATGTAGCTACATGCCATACAGCGGTCGCTCCAATTGGTTTATTCGAAGACATTTTTTTATGAAAAAATAATTTCACATAATGGCCCAATTATTTGGGCACCCAGATCGTGAGATTTAACCCCGTTGGATTGTTTTCTTTGAGGTTATGTTAAGTCAGTTTCCAATTCGGAGAGTTATCGGAGAAATAGGGCTGCAAATGCTGTGAAAAGTTGCTGAAAATTGGTGTTCTAGATTGCGCCTTCCACGCATCAGCCGTGGCGGCCACATGGCAGAAATCATATTTAAATATAAATTTCATAAAGTTTTCTTTCAAATAGAGCCCGTTTAATTGGCATTAAAAATATATTTCCTTATTTTATTATGATTTAAAGTCTATGAAAAAAACACCCGTTTTTAAAAGAGCAAAAGACAGCGCCCTTTTTCGTCGGTGCCCGTAGCAAAAAATAAAAAATACTTACAAAAAAGTTCTCTATCTTATAATTTGTCTTCATCTGTCCTCCTAAACTATCCCCCTCCCTTTCCAGGGGTATCCCCTGGGTGCTGGTCCGAGACGAAAAAAACGAAAAACAATAACGCAGCGAGTGTTATTCTCTAATTGGTCAATGGCTTCTCGGTGCAGACCAGCTACTTTACATATCCCCACAGAAAACAGTCTATCGGAAGATCCTGGTAGAAATAATTCTGTTTTGTGGTTGATGGCTGATGGCTGAAGACGAATGACGTCGACGCCGTGAATGTATCGTTGACGGCGTAGAGTTCGTCGTTCGCCAGTGTTGTGTTCTCAGCATAAGAACGATTTCTACGGAAATTGAAAATTTTGTTTTAAATTGAATTTCAAACTTCAATAATTTTCTACATTTAAAGTTTTTTGGTGCTCGACTTCAACTTCGAAACGGCTGCATGCCGCTTATATTGTTTCCCATGTTGCTGGAAAATGTTGCAGACACATGTATGGTGTGTTTGCCTAAACATTTCAAGGAAGTGAATCTCTACACTCGAACATGTTTAGCGGAATAGCAGCCCAGAAACAAAATGAAATGAAATGAAATGAAAGGAAAATTTACATATTCATTAGAAATTGGAAAAAAACAAAAAAAAAAAAAAAATTGAAGTGAAACCAAATTATGTATGAGTACAGCTGACAAGAAAATGTTTTTCACACGATTCCCATGGAAAAGTGGAAAATTTATGTATGAATTTCCATTTTCCATAGTTGATATGCATGACGAGGTTTTTTTCTTCCTTTTTTTCTTTGTGTCCTTTTCAAGAAAAACGACTTTTTTAAAAGGCTGTTGTGACTCAATTTAAATACAAAATGATACATTTTGAGGTAAAAATGAAGTTTCTTGTTCTTCAGCCATGGCCGGGCCGATTCACTGTGTGAAAATGTTTAATGGAGGAGGTGAGAAGTGAAAAAGAAATGTTTTGTTAAATACATATTTTATTAATTATTCTATTCATGAATTATTCCACATACGCCCCTGTTTTTTTCCCCACATCACACAGTGATTTATGCAGAAGTATTTTTATATTAATATCATGATTATAAATGCATTATAACGAATTAATTCGTTACGAATGTGTTTGTGTTTCATGTCATTATTTTCAAATTAAAAGCTCAGCAAACATGTCGTCGCTGATCCTGCAAAAAGAGCAAGGCTTCCAGTGAAAATTAATTAACTTCTAAAAGCTGCTTTCGCCCACATTTTTCTTTGTTTCAACTTTACAAAAATAAAACGGATTTTTAATTACCTTAAACTAAAGTTGGCAAGAACATTGATTATAGCGCAGCTACAGCGCACAGTGGGATTTGTTCATAGAATTTTTGGCAAAAAATATAAGGAGTGCTCGTAGAATGTTGAAAGTTCTCTCTGAGCCTCAGTTAAGAAAAATATAAAGTTTTATCAAAATTGGTCACGCCCACTACCCACCGCCCATAGAACCCAAATTTTATTTTTGGTCCAAAGTTTTTGAAATTTCGCTCTGAGTCTTTGGTTAGCTCAATTAACAAAAATATAAAGTTTCATTAAAGTTGGCCACACCCACTACCCACCGCCCATAGAAACCAATATTTACTTTTGGCCCAAAGTTTTTGAAATTTGGCACAGAGCATTTTATTATCTCAATTAAGGAAAATATAAAGTTTTATCAAAATTGGTCACGTCCACTACCCACCACCCATAGAAACCAATATTTACTTTTGGCCCATAGTTTTTGAAATTTGGCACAAAGCCTTTTATTACCTCAATTAACCTAAACAGTTTTCAATATTTTGAACCAAAAGTTACATGTGACTGCTTCATTATTTCAAAGAAAAATAAACTTCTTTTTGGGATACAATTTATGGATTCTTCATACTGAATCAATTTTCTACAAAACTGTATCGTTACATCTTTAAATTTTATGTGTCGGAAAAATTTCTTATTCCACAAAAAATCCCACTGTGCAGCGTAACAAATATTTTTCCTTCAAAATACACGCGAATGCATATGCAAATAAATTGCAAGTCTAGTTGGCATAATCAAATTAAATACGCACATAACAAAGCCCAGATATGTGTGTGTGTGTGTCTTTGCTTCTATGTATAATAATAATTCATAAATTTATTAACTGTTCATATTCGTTAACATAGAGACAAGCTTTCATGTTTGTTCCTTTACAAATTTATATGTCCTTATCAGGATGCATTTGTGTAAGTTATACACATATGTACATACAAATATATATACACACACACATACTTAGAGTTTGTTTGAGCATGTTGAAATTTTTAATTTAATTACTCACACAGAAAAAAAAACTTATGACATTTTCTGCCTGCAAGTCAGCAGAAAATTTAAAATCTTACGCACACTGACACACAATAACTTGCCAACTCTTTCACATGTAAATAACTGTAAAACAGGGTGTCCAATAATTTAATGTTATACGATATATTTGATATGTAAAAGGATGTTATTTTTGATGCGATCATCAAATAGTTAATAAATTTGTTCGTTTCATTTTGGTGCTTCAATTGATGGCAATAACGGTGATGCTACGAGGGCTGCTTAATAAATTCGGAACATTTTGAATGCAACACTGCTGCCGCCATGCATATTCTATTTGTGGAAGACTATCAAATTTTGAAAAAGAAGCGTTATTTCAGATCTTAACATTTAGAAACCCCGCCGCTGACCGTGAACCAGATCAAAATCGGTTTATCTGCTCATGAGATATCGTGAACGAAATAATTCGAAAAAACTGATTTATTTTAAAAATCCGAAATTATATGTTCGATAAGTTGGAGTTCTCAATTCTTTTATAGTAATCGAAAACTACACGAGTGCCCCGTTTCTGTAAATGATATGAAATATATTTTGACTCATCCTGTGTTTCACAGAGTAACGAAACTTTTTTCGATGCGAGAAGTTCTCACGCCAGTTAAAAAAAAAAAAACGAGGCACAGGTTACGATAACTTTTCGGTTAAAATTAGCGGAAAGTTACAGGGATGGTTTTCGGGGTCAACCCTTTTTTATATATTTTATTTGACGTGTACAATGCTGCCATACTTTATTAAAAAAAACAGAGATATAAGAATATGGAAATAAACCAAAATCTATGAAAATTTTTAAATACGAAATCAAAGCCATTCCGATCAGAATGTGTGCCATGTCTGAATATCTCAAACAAATAAAGCATTAAACACAATAACGACAGCAGGCTACACGAACACCGACTACAAAAGCCGTTGGTTACAATTGTCGCCACGTAGTCAGCTACTTAATTATTTTTTTGAACGACACCACCAAATCAATAACCATGAGTTGTTGTTTGTAGTAGAATTCTCTTCATACGCCAGTGTAATAATACTCTTAAATAGTGTTATTCCAATAAAATATATTTAAAGTCCACAGTATATGACAAGAAATCATTTCATTAGCTTGGAAATATAGTTTATTGTTTCTTTTTGTAAAATAAAATAATATATTTTAAAGTTTACAATAATTGAATTTATTTATATTATACTGGCAACACTGCATCCACTCATTGTCGCTCACCAAAACAGAAATCAGTTTAATTTGACTACAACCACAAAAACAGCAGGGACAACAACCAGTAGCCGTGTTGCCTGTGGTAGTAAAAATAATCATTCTCATATACGCACATGGATTCTATTTTTGACAAGTTGTAGTCTGTAGTCTGCTGTCGTTATTGTGTTTAATGCTTTACATTAAATAATTTGGGATTAATTGCACCACATTTGGAAAAACGCTTTTGCATAGAAAATGATTATTAAGCAATTAATTTCTGCAACTTTTAATTAATGCCCGATATTCAAAATATGATTATAATAAACATTCCTACTCGGGCTGTATGTGGGGCCTGCCTGCCTGGTTGTGTGCGTGTTTGTGTGTGTGTGTGTGGTTGCATACAGAATTGTTAATCTTTATTGTATAATTGTGGACACACACAATTATTTCTATATAAACTAAGTATTTTCGCCCCACTACTGTTACACATATCAATTAAAGTTTTAATTAAAAACTTTTTTATTTTAATATTGTGCAACAGATCATACACACGAACGGGTGCAGGCACACATTTTCACTTCTCACTCGTACGCAAAACACATGGTCATCATAATACTCATATTCAACACAATTTAGTTCGATATACTTAATTAAATAATTAATTAGTTTATTATGGCACTGTTGGAGGGGGTTGTAACAGTTTTAGGAATCTGAAAATATGTAAGCAGACTTGTGTATTTATAAGCACATGGTTTCTATATTTAAGTGTTGATTTGGTTTATGCATGTTGGAGTTCTTCTTCTCTCTCTCTCTCTCTCTCCCGCTCATTTATTTGTTGATGCACAAGCCATTTAGAATTGTTAATAATAAATGAAATGAAAAACGCTCATATACGCAGTAATTAAATGGAACGCAAGTCATCTCATCTCTTTGATTTACGTGTTTTAGGACTGCGGATGTAAATTATTTTAATAATATGTACTACAGGGTGATCCTTATAACTTTTGTTTAGGACATGCAGGCATGTCACAGAATACTTACGAACTAAATGTAATTCTCTTTTTCCATTCCGTGAGAATTTTCTTATTTCGCTTCATATCACGATCATTTTTATCAACCCGAAAAAAGTTTAAAACGTTTTTATGTTAATAATTTCACAACAATCGTAACTGCTGAGCATAGCAAAAACCAACCATATGACAGAGGATCATAATATGATCCCAAGTGCATTGTAAATATTTTATTTTATTAATTGCTGACTCATAAAGGTCTTTCTAGTCTAGTAAAAAAAAAAATAAAAAAAAAAGAAAATTTGAAATTTTAAAAAATCAAGAAGTCGTTGGAGTATGTGTGCGTGTGTGTTTGAGTGTGTGTGTGTATGTATGGGATCTGCTTATAACTTGTAGCGTTCTGAAGGTGCGTTTTTAAACTCAGAATTCCTGTGAATTTGAACCGATTCGGTAGTTTTCAAAATATTAAAAAAAAACTTTTAAAAAGTTTTTTTTTTTTAAAATAATTTTTAAACGATCCCACTTTTACAACCACGTTCATCACTGAAAATCGAGTCAAACTTGGTTAAATCCTGCGTGATGTATCCTGAACGAATTCGAAATCCGAAAAAAGTAATTATATTTGGAAAAATTATATATCTGATCAGTTAGAGCCCTCGATTATTTTATAGCAACAGAACCTGGTTCTGCTGTGAATTCAAACCGGTAGATTTCAAGAAATCTCAAAAAAAAAAAAAAAATTAGAAGCTTGAAAAGTGGCTTTTTAGAATAACTTTTAAACGGCTTCATCGATCGATTTCTTAAACTGATCAGGTCTTAACATTTACAAACATGTCGATCATTGTAAACCGGGTCAAAATCGGTTAATACGTTCCTGAACGAAAAAAATTCGTAAAAGTGATTTTAGTTTTAAGTTTCGAAACTGTATATCTGATCAGTAAGCGATCTCGATTCTTTTATTGTAACCTGAAACTACATCAACCACCGCTTATCTTGTGGGAATCGGTTGATTTGAAATTTTAAATAATAGATTTTTAGTTCGAAGAGATCAAAAGCAGGTTGCAATAGCTTCGAGGTAAAAGTTGGTGGGAACTTACAGGGATGTCTTTTGGTGTCTACCGTTTTCCCAGTTTTTTAATCTTAAAAAATCACCCTTTACTTGACTGACTATTAAATTTACCATTTTGCTCCATAACCTTTAATTGCAAATTCTTACGATTTGAATAGAAGTACAATTTTTGGAAAAGGACAAAAATATTTTGTTGTTAAGTCCTGTCGTACAGTTCAAAGCAACTCTTCCCCAACCAACCCTTCGTAATTTATACCCCTACAACTCTACTTTAATAAACAGGTAACTTAACTTAACTTGACATCAAATTACGTTTGTCTGTGTGCAGTAACGATAATAACAGAATTTCACAAAATAGCCAATTTCAATAAAATACAAAAATACAATCAAACGGCCGTAACTCTTGAATAGGAGCTCTCAGCTCTGGCACACAATACAATTAATTTTAATTGATTATCATGTCGACTTGTATTAGGAATAATAAACACAAGAAAATGCTCTCTAATAAACGTAAAATTAAATGCTTGTCGAATGTGAACAGGCCACAGGCGGTGTACGAGCATGAAAGACAAGTCTGAAGATACGCCAAATAAAGGCCAAAGTGCGAGAGCTGCAAAGAGAAGGAGAGATGAATAAAATAAATAACAATTTTCGGGGCAGTGAAATAATTTTATGGATACGCATGAAATAAATAGATGACAGACAATCAATGAATTTTCAATTGAATCAAGGAATGACTGCTTCGTTGACTGGCAGTTGTTTGGCAGTAGAATTAATTTATTTTCACAAATTATTTTCGTATATTTTATCAAAGAAAAATTTTTATAAATTTCTTTAATCTCTTACAAATACTCGAGTCGACTCGAGAACCGTTATAAATCCAAATTTCTACAATTTTTAACTTTAATTTCTTTGATTCTTTTCTCCAAAAATATACAAAAAATTCAAAATGGTCATTAAAGAGTTTTACGCAGTTTCTATGCGCATTTCACTCGTAGCGAAAAATTTCCACTTGATTAATTAAGAAGTTTTAAAAAATAACAAGTTCAAATAGAAACTGGATCGTTTCTTCGACCAACAGGTACCAAAATTTTCATATAGAGAATAATCCGCCAGGATAAGCGTCCAATATTTTTGGTGAATAAGACAAATTTCATATAGGTAAATTGTCTTATAAGCGGTTAATAAACACCAAATATTGGTTGCGAATACGGCCTTAATAATAAGACCAATTTCGTACAGAAAATTTGTCTTATAAGGGGTTTATAAGTATCAAATTTTTTTTATGAATAAGATCTTAAGAATAATACAAATTTTGTATAAACATTTTGTCTTATAAGCGCTTTATAAGCATCAAGTGTTTTTTATGAATAAGACCTTAAGAATAATACAAATTTTATCTAAAAAAAATTTGTCTTATAAGCAGCTTATAAGCATGACTTTTTTTATTATGACTGTGGCTTTAAAAATGAGACAAATTTCGTATAGAAAATTTGTCTTATAAACGGTTTATAAACACCAAATATTTGTTGTGAATACGACCTTAAGAATAAACCTGTTTCTTATAAAAAAATTGTCTTATAAGCGGTTTATAAGTATCAAATATTTTTGGTGAATAAAACCTTAAGAATAAGACAAACTTCGTATAAAAACTTGTTTTATAAGTGGTTTATAAGCATCACAATAATATTTTTGTGAATGAGGTTTTAAAAATGAAACACATTTCGTTTATAATATTTGTCTTATAAGCAGTTTATAAGCATCAAATGTTTTTTATGAATAAGACCTTAAGAATAAGAAAAATTTTATTAAAAGAAATTTGTCTTATAAGCAGCTTATAAGCATGACTTTTTTTTTTAATATGACTGTGGCTTTAAAAATGAGACAAATTTCGTATAGAAAATTTGTCTTATAAACGGTTTATAAACACCAAATATTTGTTGTGAATACGACCTTAAGAATAAACCTGTTTCTTATAAAAAAATTGTCTTATAAGCGGTTTATAAGTATCAAATATTTTTGGTGAATAAAACCTTAAGAATAAGACAAACTTCGTATAAAAACTTGTTTTATAAGTGGTTTATAAGCATCACATTAATATTTTTGTGAATGAGGTTTTAAAAATGAAACACATTTCGTTTATAATATTTGTCTTATAAGCGGTTAAGAATAAGAAAAATTTTATTAAAAGAGATGTGTCTTATAAACGGTTTATAAGCACCAATTTGTTTGTTATGAATGTGGCTTTAAAAAGAAGACAAATGTCGTATAAAAAATTTGTCTTATTTCGTATAGAAACTTTGTCTTATAAGCGGTTTATAAGCATTTTTTTTTGTGTTATGAATAAGACTTTGAGAACAAGAAAAATTTCATATAGAAAATTTGTCTTATAAATGGTTTATAAAATCCAAATATTTGTTGTGAATACGACCTTAAGAATAATACCAATTTCGTATACAAAATTTGTCTTATAAGCGGTTTATAAGTATCAATTTTTTTTTTATGAATAAGATTTTAAAAATAATACAAATTTTGTCTTATAAATGGTTTATGAGCATCAATTTTTTGTTTGTTATGAATGGGGCTTTAAACATAAGACAAATCTCGTATAGAAAATTTGTGTTATTTCGTATAGAAAATTTGTCTTATAAGCGGTTTATAAGCATGAAATGTTTTTTATGAATAAGACACTAAGAATAAAAAAAATGTTATATAAAAATTTTGTCCTATAAACGGCTTATAAACACCAAATATTTGTTGGGAATACGTCTTTGAGAGTAAGACATATTTCCTATAGAAAATTTGTCTTATAAGCGGTTTATAAGGATCAATTTTTTTTTTGTTATAAAAAATTACTTTTAGTGATTTCTAACCGGTTTACGGTGATCGACAAGGTTTTTAAATGTACTGATCCCAATTTTATTTAGTCTTCAATCTTCCTAGAGGGAAATCAAATAATTTTTATTCCAACGATTATTTCTGTCTTTTAGTATAATTTTGAGTACTCATGCATATAAAAAATACACCCTATTCCTGGAAAACTTTTAATAAAAAATCGTAAAACTCTTAAATTAAACTCATACATTCATCCACTTTTCGATTTGCCGAAGATATCAGCGATTTCAGCGACACAATGCTGGAGAGGATGTAACGTGTCCTTGAGAGCTTCGCGCGCATCTCATTAATCATCAGCAGTATTAAGACCATATCCCACATGATTCCAAATACATACAAAACAGCCCACGGACTTACAAGAATGGCCTGTGGCCTTTGCTTTCCATCGTACCCGATTGTCTCCCCACCAACAATAATGATGCCATTTCCAATTGATAACTCTGTTATTGCGTTTGAAATGCTGGCCCAATAAAACATCTTTAGCCACATAATACATAATAAATATTTGTGTGACACACTCGGCAAGAACGAATGTCAGGAAGAATATTATTTGCCAGCTGTAGAGACGCATCAAAGTACGACTCAATTCGTAAATCTTCCAATGACTTTGACGCAATTCTTCCAACTGTTGTATCGAACATTCATCCAAATATTTGTGATGACTTTAATGGCTTTACACGTTCAAGCAAATTGTGATTTAATGCTTGTGCCATCAAAGAAATTATCCAGCTGCCATAGAATAACAAATTCAAGCTGGCCACCATAATCAAATGGCAGTATTGATTGAATGTACAGCAAAGTGAGGAAATACCAAAAGTTCTTAATCGCCTCATCATTAACCATTAAAAATATAATCCAATTAAGTTGTAACATGATTGTCAAGCATTTGGCCGTCATATTCCAAATGGCACGTTTGTTGTTAATATTCACTTGCAGAATGTCTCTGACGGCCAGCATGTTGTTAATACAATCTATTATGGCCATGCGATTATACATCTGCATATAGAGAGTGGCCCAGGCACAGAGCAGTAACATGCCATAGCGCATGTAGCCCACGTATGTGATCAGTTGATTTTGTCGTAAAAATGTCATTTCGTTATACAGGATGTGTATGGCAAATGGCATAAATGTCGCAGGCGGCCAATGTAAACAAACGTCTGCCAGGACTTCTTAGCACACTGACGTTTGTGGTCGAAAGAAAAGCAGGCAATGCCAAGCAAACGACTCACATAATAGGCAATAACAACGGCCATGCGAAATAATTTTTTTTGCAAAACTTAAATCCTTACGGAAAAGAAAATCTGTCATGTTTTAATGAAGCCTTTTTAAAGGAAACTGACGTCTACAAGCGGAAGGGCATTTGCTTACAATTAATATTTTCGTTACTCCACATTTCTTTCTCGCTCTTACTAATTTACTTGCTTTTAATTTGTCTTTTACAAACGCATACACATGCTTATATGTACATGTGGTTGTTTGTATAAAGGAAAAAAACGTGCTCAAGTATCCTTTTTAATTCCGTTAAGTAAAGGAAATCAGCATTTGAAACACAAGTTCCCAAACTTTTCGCACAGTAGCCCAGCAAGCAGATTATGTTTTGCAATTTAATAGCTGGTGAAAAGGAAACATGCAATTCAATCCCAGAAAAGATCAAAAAGCAAGACCAAGAATAAAGTATGGGTGGCAACCCATGAAATTTTCATACGTTTTTTTTTTAACATAAATAAATAAATAGTAAATAAATACCAAATAAAAGAGCTCCGAAAATAATTTCAAGAACATAATGTGGCATTTTGTGCCATCGTAAGCAAATAAAAAAGTGCGTATTATGGGCAACGTATTGCATTTGGGATATGATTCGTTGTCTGGCAATACCCATTTAATGTAAACGTTTTTTTCCCCAACAACTTGGCAGCATTGCAGCCACACATATAAAATAAATGAATTCCCCAAAAAGAAAAATGCGAAAGTAAGTCCGAGAACAATATGGTATTCTGTGCCATCGCAAGCAAACACAATAGTACGTATTAGCGGCAACGTATTCTATTTGCAATATATTTCATTGTCTGGCAACACTCATTTAATGTAAATGTTTTTTTTTTTCTTTTTTTTCTCAACAACTTGGCAGTATTGCAGCCACACAAACAAAATGAGTGCTTGTTTTCATTTTACCGCGTCAATTATGTAAGAAAAATATTGCAAATTTCAAATAGAGAAATATTTTTAACAACATAATTGAGTTTATTGTGCAAATAGAAACATTTTAATTAATAGAAAACAATAAAGAAAGTGGGCAAGAGAAAAAGCGCGTTAGAAAAATTAAAGTGTCCTGGACGCATGACGAACTGGATTGCATCCATAAATTGTAGTGTGAAGTAAAATAGAATCCTTTGGCGGCACGCATAGTAAGTCCTAGTCTTATCTACCACTTTCGTTTTGTTTGTGATCTTAAATTATTCCTTAATATTGCCAAATACACTGTGGGCAATCGAACAGCTTTGCGGTTTTTCCATTTGTGTTATATAACAAAGAATTAGTAAATAAGTCTTCCCCAGTTAATAAAAATTTGGCACCAATTGTGACATTCTGTTAAGTTAAAAATTGTGTTACACACATTTTGAAAATTTACAGCGAAGGAAATGCCAATTGGGTACTCAGCATTAAACTTACGATGTTTACACCAAAATTCATATATTGTTATTGCTTTTGAATGACATTTTAAACTCCATTTAATTAGCACTTATGCTAATAATTTAGAAAATTATTGCTGTTGTGCATATCTAAACAAAAATACCTTTTAAATCGTATATCCTTCATTAATATTGGCGAACGTTAAAATAGTTAGAATTGTACCACAAAAAATGCGTGTCGTAAATTTCCAATGAATCTCTATTTTTTCAGCTTGAACGGTGCTAAAGATATTAGAACTAATCAAATTATTGCATATTATTTTAAAAGTTATAAAATAAAATTTATAACTTTATAAAAATTATAAATACATGACTTCGGTACGCCTCCAAAATCATGTATTTATTAAAAGTAGTCTTACAAGTCAAGTTTGCCAACAACAAGCGCTTCGAGACTTGCTATTCTTGTGTCAATTTAATTATTCTGTGTTTCTGAATAATCGCGATAATCCACTCGTCATGTCATTTCTTTCACATACATGCTCTTTCATACATGTAAAGGGCCTTCCAACAGGGGCTTTTGAAATTTGACAGTTTCTAACTTTGTTGGAGCCTCTAATAATTACAAATCAAAATGAGCTTTGTGTTGAGGCAACGTAGCGATTCCATTTTACGTTCGTCATAATCGTCCTACCAGAAAGACTACATGGATAAATGGAGAATCCGAGGTCATCACTGTCAACTGCAAGCACTGTAGCTTGGTAATAAATAAGTTTTCTTGCCCTGAATTTAATGATCTGTACAGCAACGATATGTGATTTCGATAGGACAGCGCTACTCGCCCTACACCTCCTGTATATTCTGCACGAAGGATTGGAGGGCATGGTCATCTTACATGGAGGTGATAGGAACTGACTGAGAATTTTTTATGGGGTTTTCTTCAGGTGACGGTGTATGCGAATAAGTCACAAAGTACAGTGATTCTGAAAGTCAGCATAGCACATGTCATGGGTCAAATTCAGCCTGATTTAGGCTCCCGATGTTATATTCCACACATAATGGAATAAATAGGTCTTTTAATCGAATATAAAACGTCGTTAATATCTTATACACACTTTATTTTATTTAAATATAAAAACAGGCAGCGCTTAACGAAACACCCTTTATAAGATTCGCGTAGTTTTGTTCTATATATTCACACTTATCGTGAATAGTCGAATTTTTGTTCACTTGAAAACATTATTTCCCTGGAAGGGAAAAATAACATCGTGAATCTCCCATTAACACTTTTTCTCACTGTCAGTTCTCAGTGAATGTAAAATCGGAAAAAATTTAAAAAAATAAAAAAAATTCTAAGAAATTTTCACACAAACAAAATTTCGATGATAGTATCATACACATTTTGTTGTTATTTTTTTTAATTTAAAAATAAGAAGCGCTTAATGAAAGACCCTTTGCATTCATATGTGTGTATGTATATAAGTATGTTTGAATGCGTGTAAATAATTAAATATTAAAGTAAATTATAATTTTTCGCTAACGAAATTACAATTAAAACCATAGTTTTTTATATGCGTGTAACTTTTTGTTGAGTTTTTTCACAAACAACTAAAATATTTTAATTTTCATTTATTTGATGACTTTTTGCAGCAGAGCTGCCACACGGAAAATCCTAAAATTGTGGGATTAACAAAAATAAATCTCCATCTTCTTTTTTTATAATTTTGGGTCTTAGAAAGAACGTTAAAAATTTTTATAAATTCTATTTTATTACTATTATTTTTTTTTTGTGGAAACATTTACACTTCCTGACTGAATTCCCAAAAATGTCGGTCTTACCAGATTGTAATATTTAAAGTACTGAATTGTGGGATTTTTCTTTCTTTTTAAATTAAGAAAGGTTGAAATCTCTAGTTTTTAAAACCACATAAAATCCTTAGCTCCTGTATAAGAGGGAAGATGAAATGGCTACAAAGCTTGTGTGACGCTTGTTACAGGCAGTAAATTTGAAAGTTAAATTGTGATATCGAAATTTTTATCAAACTTTGCATAAAGCCACCGAAATCTAAATCTTAAATGGGAACTCAATTTGAAGAAAAAACCGAATATTTTATGCCACATCTTTTAACATAAAATCACCTGCAAACTGTGAATACCCTAAATGAGCTAATTTGTTATGTGTTAAAAAAATAATGGCATATGACAAATATACACATTTAATTATCCAGTCCAGTAGTTGTTTTTAATTATAATAAATTATATTATTTTGTGTTTATCCATTTCGCTAATTAAATATTCACTCACTGTTTATTCAAATATATCGCCGCACATTTAAAATTGCTATTATTTATTGATATTTATTTTCAAATTATTATTTTATGAAAAAAAAAAATTAAAAAGTAAAAAATATTAATATAATACGATTTGCTATAAAATTTTTCCAGTTAAATATTAAACTTTTCCATTCATTGTTATTTCCTGAGGGAAATTTGCATCAATTGTTGTTGTGGAGTTCATTTTGTAAGTGCTGTGAAAGTGTTAGTGTGGAGGAACAATCCATCAACAGCTTTAAAAGAGTGAAAAATATTATATCGCCAGTGTACAAGTATTTGCTCAATTTGCAGTCCCTGTTGTATCGGTTTAATTTCTGTTTGAAAAATTAAACCGATTTTTACCAAACGAAAACAAATTATTCGCATATTATTTTTGAGAATTTTTTTTATGGAAATGGTGTTTTTTCAGAAATAATTACTGATCCGTTCTGCTATTTTGATGAGCATGAAAAATATTAACAATTTTTCACTCTCAATAAAATTGAATGAATTCATAAAATAGCTTGAAGATCGCAGATTAGATCCTGTTAAATGAAGCATTAAACACAATAACGACAGCAGACTACAGGCTACAAGTTGTCAAAAATAGAATACCACAGGCAACAAGGGTACGGGTTGTTGTCCCTGCTGTTTTTGTACTTGTAGCCAAATTAAACTAATTTCTATTTTGGTGGGCGACAAAGAGATAATGCAGTGTTGCCAGTGCAATATCAATTAATTCAATTATTGTAAACTTAAAAATATATTATTTTATTATACAAAAAGAAACAACAAACAATATTTCCAAGCTAATGAAATGATTTCTTGTCATATACTGTGGCCTTTAAATATATTTTATTGGAATAACACTATTTAAGAGTATTAAATATATGAAAGCGGCTACACTACAAACAACAACACATGGTTATTGATTTGGTGGTGTCGTCTTAAAAATAATTAAGTAGCTGACTACAAGACGACGATTGTAGCCAACGGCTTTTGTAGTCGGTGTTCGTGTAGCCTGCTGTCATTGTTGTGTTTAATGCTTAATTTCCAACTTAGTAATTTCAAAATTCAAATTATTTGCAAAATTATTAGTAAAAATACAAAACAATTCAGAAATGAAGCGGTGAAAAAAGTAATCAAACGGCAACACTGGGATTTAAAATGTGTTGCCATTGGTTTGATTCTGTTCCCGTGTCTTATTGCTTATTAAAATCTATAGAAATATGAATTTTTATCACATTCAGCTCAATAAATGGCAATAAGCAGAAATACATATGGCTACTGATGATGAAAGTGCAGCGGCTACCGAAAGCAACTGTTCGGCTCTGCTGTATAAATGCTTCAAATTTTTATTGAGTTAAACTTTTTCTAATAATGTTGGATTCTACGCTACACAATTCGTTATGCAGGCATCTGTTTTACATAGGAAACACGTTTATAAATCAAAATATTTTTCTTTAGTGGTAACGCTCTTTTGGTCAGCTATTTGCCAAGTGTGACTGTACTTTAAGTCATCAGTAATATGAATGTGCGAATGAGTGATAAACTTTTCAAATAATACTCATACGCCGCCACCAGCGTTGCAACCTGCATGCCATTTATTAACTGGTTTGACAACATGTTCAGTCCTTTTCTCACAACAAATTCTCCGGTGACTTGCAGAAAGTGTTATTAATTCACGTATTTTACACTTCGTTTACCTTGAACATTTCTAGCATTTTCGCTCAATCTAAAAAAAAAAAAATAAAATTGTTATAAAATTGATTTTTTTCTTTCCAGTTGTTAATTTAAAAATTCGTTTATCTTATTCCATTTCCATTTCCTCTTCTCAAACCGATTTATATCAATTTGGTGTTCAAAGCTGAAATAGATAATTTCTAACTTCTGTACCAAAAACACAGGATTGCTGGGGTTTTAAAACAAAAATAGCAACAACAAAAAAAGTATATTTTCAAACTAAATAAATTAATTCAACTCAGTTGATTTGCAACAAAAATTCCATTTTATTAAACTCGATGTGCATGAACGTGTGTGTAAGTTGCGAGCTGAAACATGAAAACAATTTTACGAATACAAATACAAAGACGACAACCAACAAACAGCAACAAACTATTAAATAAAAACACTCACTCACACACATGCCAACTACAATAATAAAAGAAAAAAGGAATGCAACCAACTCGAATGCATTCGCAAACAAATAAACACATCGCAAACATTTGGGTCAATTCCATGCCAAATGATAAATTCGCAACATGAAAAAAATATATCGGAATCATTTTAACAGTGATTTAGTTCGAATTGATGTAAACGCCAGTTTTTATAAAAATATCTCAAACTGTAATAGACGCAAAAAAAAGAAAATAAATTAGTTTTGCGAAAAAAATATCCTCAAGTGAAGATAATTGCACACTCAGCACTTATAACAGTTTGCAACAAAATCACACATTCGTATGACACTTGACGGCCACTATAAATTTCGCATTCTTGTTGCAAAATCACTTGAAGTATGAAAATAAATAATATAAAATTAAAAAAAAATATTAAAAGATTAAATCGTGATTTTATTATAATTTAAGAAACACATTTTCAATTTGGCTGTAAAATGTTACAAGTTAGTCTAATGCTGGTTTCTTTTCTAGAAAAAAAAATTCAAAATTTTTTGCACTTTTCAATAGAAAATTTAAACATTGTGGTCTTTGAAAATTGAGAATTTATTAAAAATTAATTCAATATGAGTTAGGAAAAAAAATATCTGTTTTAAAACTTCTCCAAACTAATGCCTTAAACACAATAACGACGGCAGACTACACGAACACCGACTACAAACGCCGTTGGCTACAATCGTCGCCTCGTAGTCAGGTACTTAATTATTTTTAGAACGACACCACCAAATTAATAACCATGTCTTGTTGTTTGTAGTAGAATTCTCGTCATACGCCAGTGTAGCCGCTTTCATATATTTAGTACTCTTAAAGAGTGTTATTCCAATAAAATATATTTAAAGTCCACAGTATATGACAAGAAATCATTTCATTAGCTTGGAAATATTGTTTGTTGTTTCTTTTTGTATAACAAAATAAGATATTTTTAAGTTTACAATAATTTAATTTATTTATATTGCACTGGCAACATTGCATCTACTCATTGCCCCTCACCAAAATAGAAATTAGTTTAATTTGGCTACAACCACAAAAACAGCAGGGACAACAACCCGTAGCCGTGTTGCCTGTAGGAGTAAAAATAATCATTCTCATAAACGCACATGTATTCTAGTTTTGACAAGTTGTAGTCTGTAGTCTGCTGTCGGTATTGTGTTTAATGCTTAACACATTTTCCAAAATAAGTGAAAAAATGTCACATGTTTTTCACAAAAGAAAACGCCATAATACCTAAAACTTTTTTTATAATTTTCGTATACATGTTTTTTAAACTAATTTTGATTTCTTTTCTACAAAAAAATGCAAAATTTTTTACACTTTTTAATAGAAAATGGAAAACGTGTGGCATTTGAAGATAATGAATTTATTGAATATCAAACCCACATCCATTACGAACAATAAAGTTTGTTTCAAAATTTCTGCAAACTGCCTCTTTGAAAAAGAAATAAAAAAAAATGTTGCATATTTTGTAGAACAGAAAACGCCTTAAAATTTTCCTCAACTAAAATTTCAGTATTTACCATATGTTTGTTGCACAGTGTAATTAAAGTAATTTTAAAATTACAAATTTTACTAAAAATAGCTATGGCATAGAACTAAATAAAAAAATTTCTGACTACAATTAAAAATACAAACAAAAGCGGCGAATGATGCAAGGAATTATCTCTAATTGGCAACACTCGTTAATGTTTGCAATGCTACCAACTGAAAAATATTAGTCGCGTATTGTGCAAAATTCACTGTTTAAGCTGTTCAAAATAAATTGCAAAACTTAATTTGACATCAAAAGTAATCCCAGGGCTTAAACAGCAACAACAACAACAACTCCAAATAAATATTGGCAAAATATCTATTGAAACAAAACTCAGCAACAATGCTGAAACATGCAATTTATTTGTGCATTCTGTTGAACTTTCATGAAAATCTAAAACAACCATGCCGGAAAGCATTATAAAATTGTAAATTATTTAGTTAAATTTATCTGCAAAAAAAAAAAAAATTGAATCTCAAAAAAATCTAACAATATGAAAACAATACAAAACTACAGAGCAAAAACTCTCATACAAAACAAACTTCTACTTGTTACTGAGAAATAAATTATTTACAAATAAAAAATGCAAACAAACTGAAATAAAATACATACCAAAATTCAACAAATTTGTTTTCCTTCTTTTTTATATTTACAGGATCGTTACAAAACCGACATCAATTTAGCCATACAATTGTTGCAATGCAAACCCGAAGGATTTGTGCCACAAAAAATATCTTCCGTAAGTGTTTTGTTTTTGAGAAAACTTAAAATAATTTTATTAATTTATATATTATTTATATATTTTTCAATTGAATTCAGCTTCCAATTGATATACAATCAAAAGTAGCATCGTATGTGCGCTTGGATACCAACTCCCATTCCGATTCTGAGGGTAGTGTAACGGGAATTGGTATTTCAACAACAGCTGCCTATAAAGTGCTTCCAGCAACTGACTCACCACCACCAGCACCCTGCCCCTTTCCACCCACAGCCATGGTGTATTCAATGCGGGGCCTTGGTAAGTGTTAGTAGACTGAGCTTTTTTTCTTATTTTTATTTATTTATTTTATTTTATTTAACAATTTTATTTAATTATTTTTTATCAAGTCTTTATTTTTGAAGTAAATTTTTAAGCCCTTTTTGCTACGGGGGACTTTTTGTTGTACATTTTCAATTAATATTTGGTTCGTATGTACCTTGTAACTTTGGTCGCATTTAAGTTTTTATGAGTTTTTAATCCTGCTGTGCATTTGTGCTTCTGAAAGGTGCTGAATAACACTGTGCTGCAAAGAAATAAAATGTTACCAAGTATAATGTAAAAGCGTTTTTCATAGTTCTTGTCATGAAATGTATCGTTGTATAGCTGAATTTGTTTACATAATTTTAGAATAAAAATTATAGTCAAACTCATTGATTGTGATCATAGAAATTTGTGTAAGACAATTAAAACAAAGTGGAAAACTTCATCAAAAGTCGGAAAGGAAATTAGGAAATTTATCACTCGGATGTACATACATATTTATTGATTATCCGATTTCTGTGCTAAAATTTCCATGTATACTGCTAATATTTTTTAATTAATTTATTTATTTTTATTAAAAACAGTCCGCTGGTTTGTTTCGAATATTCAAAACCAGAAAATTCTGCATAAAAACTTAATTTTCTAATATTAGAGCTTCAAAAATGTCTCTACACTTAAATTCGAACATTCGAAAATATGTTCGAAAATTTCGAACACCGATTTAAAACCTTTTTAAAACCTTAATATATCTTAATTCATAGTATTATGTCCTTAACGATGTTGTATATCATATCACAAAGTTAAGTACGAATTTAAGTTTAATATATAAAAAAAAAAAACAATTATACTCACAAAACATTAAGTCACATTTACATTCTGTAAAATAGTTTTGCTAATTTCGTAATATGAAACAAATTCTTAGCATAAATTCAGTGTATATAATTTATTTGACATTGTCGCTTATAATATATTAACAACTTCTCTAAAACTTTCAATATAAAAAGCATACAGTTCCAATAAAAATATCAAATGGTTCTATATTTCATTCTAAATAAAGCTTTCATTAAGTTGTAATAAAAAAATAAAAAATAAAAAACGAAAGCCGTCAGTGTCCACAACAATTTTATGTGGGCTAAAACAGACACGAATATGTAGTTTTATATATAACATTTGTAATATTAATATTAAATAAAACTGGAAGATATTTTACTTGCCATATAAAATATTTGTAACAACAGTATAAAAATAAATTACTTCTGTAGCTCAGTGTAGTTAGAAATCTTTTACAGGGAAATGAAGCTTGTGGTTTTATAAAGTTTCAATCATTTTGCTTTTATTTATGATTTATTTTTATGGCATGTTGGTTTTTTTATATTTTCATTTTGCAAATACTGTAAATAAAACATCTTGTTTTTTAATTAACTTAAAAAACAGAAACATTATTAGCGACTGCATGTTTGATAAATTCGTATCATGAAAACCCTCAAACGTTATGTAACAAGTTTGTCGTGGCATAAAATCACCAGGTGTGAAGATTATAATTAATATTTTAAATAAAATCGTTTTATCAAAATATATTTTTAACAAGCTCTTCTAATTAAATTGGGGTTTAACATCAAACATGAAGTGTGCAATAGAAATATTGTGGTCGGATGGCAAATGGAACTAAAAATTGTGAAATTGGATGTAAAACTTGGATAAGACTCGAAAGTCTTCGTTCGCTATCCGATGCACTGCTTTCAGTGTGAAATAGCTACAGCAGCTACAGACCAACTGGTTTCTATCTATAAATCCGTGCTGGTTTTAAGCACTTCTATTAAATTTACAATTCATAATAATGTTTCTGTTCTTTAGGAATAATGAATTGTTTGTCTCTTTTTAATATCTTAATCTCCCCTTAAACTTTAGATGCTAAAGAAAATTCCGAGTCTGCAATAAATCTCACAAATAGTAACGACAGCACTAGTGATACGCTTAACAATAATAGCAACAATAACAAGAATAACGATAATAATTCAGGCAACAATACCGCAATGTGCAACTCCACCTCGACATCTTTAAACATGGCAAACACTACAAATTGTGTCCTCAATGGCAATGACATGATTTCACCAGTTGTCATGGCAAAGTTCCTAGAAGATGAACTGAAAGCTGGTGAAGTGAAACATTGTGATACCTGCCAGTGTTCCAAGGATCTGACGGTATTGGCCGATGTTTCACGTTCTTATTCAGTAGCCACTCAAACACCTTTTACCATTAACTCAAACGACAGTAGTGGCAATCTTAATGATTCCATGACCCAATTATGTTTGCGTTGTTACAGTAATTTAAATTCGCCCTCACGCACAAATAGTCCATTTACGAAAAATTTGCTAAAGTCCAGCGATTCAGTGATATCAGAAACGAAAAGTTCTGTCTCTGACCTCAATGATATGGACAAATTATTTACGCCTGCCAAAAAAGACGATTTAATGGTCAATCCCATATTGGGTCATCATCGCTTGTGCGAACGTACATCTCTACTGAAAGGAGTCAATGGGAAAATGGCCGCTAATAAGACTTCATACAATACAATTTTAGACAATATGAAATCGTTAACCGGATACCAAAGACGTTTCATAGATGGCGGCGGTACAGCGCTGGAACTGTTAGAAGAACGTTCCAAACTATTAAATCCTAAACAACATTTCATTAAGTTAAATGCCACCGAATATATTAATGGTAATGACGATGCCGAAGACGAACAAAAACCTCTGTTGGGTAACAAGCTGATGCATGCTAATCTTTTGAATTCCGATAGAGAAGGGAGAGAGCCGCTGAAAGTCAAAACTAAAATAAGAACTGAAAGTTCTTGTGAATTTAGTACGACAAGGGATAATGTTAAATCGCCTGCGGCCAGTACTAAAAGTACTTTGGATCCCAAAGCAGCAAATGGTTTAATAAAGACACACATTTCAGGCAGTGTCAATAGCGTGTGGAGTAAGACGAGCAGTTGTGAAGGTGCTAAAATATTTGAAAATTTCAATAGAAATTTAATTAAAACAATTAAGGTAAATTATTGTTTTTTTTATTTTAAATTTTTCATATCTAAAAAGTTACTGGTTGAAAAAAAAATTTAAACAAAAGCCAACATGTCCAATTAGTTTTGCAGTCTGTGAGCTCAGGTTTTGTGGAAATAAGACCTTAAAAATGAGAAATGAAACCCATAAATAAATACAATAACGAATCACACAGAATTATTATTGATTATTTCAGCAGACCTGAACAACTGCAATATTGTCATCTTAATTCAATTATTTGTACGTGGAAATGCTTTTTGCCACAAAATCTTACAAAAATGCATGCGTTTGCAATATAAATTGTGGTTTGCTTGGAAAAATTATGTGATTAAAAATAGATTTTTTATCGATTTGTTAATTTACATCATAATCAATAAAAAATTCTATTTTTAATTTGTCTCAGTTGCAGCCGTTTTGTCGATTCGTGTCCTTGGATTCGATCGTACTTAACTTTCATTTTATTTTTTGCTTGTTTAATTTGATGTGCACCTAATAATAAAATATTAATTTCTTTCAGGCTGAAAATCCCAAAAACCGAGGACCACGTTTGTGTGCAATGCGTATACAACAAAACGGACAAAGCAATATACTACTAGACAATATCGAATCAATTGAAACCATAACCCCAGTTATATACCGACGGCGCGAACGATTGCTGGACGAAGAGTTGGAAGACGGCAAAGAAGTAATAACGTCCAAAACTTCTATGGAAACTCATCCGACAGTTGAAACGGCCAAAGAGGCTATAGAAGCAGAACCCACTATAGACATGACTGAAGCAGCAGATGGCCTTTTAGTCAAAGAAGAAGAACCCTCAAATATTAGTTTCAATGACTTCGAGGATACTAAACAAAACGACGAAGCAATTGTAGTAAGTGGTAATGAAAAGACTGATAATTTATTAGAAATTAAGATGGAAGCAGCTAATAAACCCTGCCTACAAACCACCACAACTTCTAATTATGATAACACATCAAAAGTGTCGGGCACCCAATCGAGCTCTATAAGTGAAACAATAGATTTCCAAGAGACGGTGATATTAAGGCGGCAACAATTAAGTCGTGTTGCAGAATGGGTCCAAAATAATACCCAGCAAATGGAAATAGAACAACAGCAACAACATTTAAATACTGTGAATCACTGTGATTCATCCAGTGTGGATCAACAATCCACATTTTCTACCTTAGATCAATTGGACTCAGCTTCAGTGGAAAAGCTATCGATGGACTCGGGCTACAAGACTACACCTCAACTACAACCTATAACGAATTCCAGTCAAGATGAAACAATAAAAACTTCCGAAGACTCTTTGTCACCCAAATCAGATATAAACAATCAAAGTCCTTTGCAAATTACTTCAGACTCAAGTACATCTTCTCCAAAACAGCAACAACAGGAACTAACAGCAAATGCTCAAATCTATACAACGCCTCAAACCTACTACCGGCGTACATCACGTTCAGGTCTACCAGTAGCCTATACCGCTGCCTCACAAGATGCTCAAGACTCTAGTTCTCAGTGTTCCCAAATAATACCCGAACAGCCAACATGTGATATACTCAACTATAAATATTATCCCAATGACAATGACAAAACTAGAGCCATTAAAGCTGAACTGCATACAACCACTCAAAATGTCGATATTGCTCAAATGGAATATAACGTTAAACAATTCCTATTGAAACAGAATGAATGGTCCATGCGCACTACCAGAAATCAAAATCCCATAACAAGCTTGAATCCCATGACCTCTACAGCGGCAACCACTTCCACAAACAGACATTCTTCCATAAGGCACATTAAGCTGTTTACATCTTCTACAGCTGGTATAGGACCGGGCAAGGGTGAGCGTATAAGAACTACCATCAGTCAACATAGTGCCAGCACAGTGGCCTCAAGTTTAACAACCAATACGATAGCCTCCTCCTGTTCCTCAACTACGGCAGTATTGGGAACGAATTTCAATGATTTAAAAGTATCATCGACAGCTTCAAACACAAATTATTCTTCAATTAATAATCGTAAAATAACAACAACAACTACAAAAAAGAATGGTACAATGCCCCAAAGAACTGAAACGAATTTATAAAAAGCCTAAATCAAAATAAAAAGAAATATTAAAACAAATATAGTAAATAATCTTACGAGCAAATTTCCGTGTCCATGAAAACAAAAACTAAAATATTTTTCTTACTAAAAATATTATTTTATAGTTAGAACCGAATGCGTATAATCGTTATAGAGGAAATCGGTATATAGTTATTTCTTTGGACCCATATTTGGAATCGTATGATATTTAAATTCTTTAATAATATGAATGATAGAATTGTATATTTAAAGAAATAATCATAACAAACCGTACTTAGTATTAATGTAAAGTTTAGCCTTAATTATATTTAAAACAAATAACAATTATATACTCGTATACTTAATATTATATATATGTATTCGAAATAGGCTTTAAAACACAACTTATATACTTATTTACAGGCGCAGGCTGCATTCACATAAGGACATTTTTAATGGACACATCTTTATGTCTTTATTTGCAAAAAAAAAACACAATTGGAAACTTAAATTTCTTAATATATTTAATGAGCCGCTTTACAGCGAATGCAAAAATTTTTATACAAAAAAGTGAGAGAAATAATGCAGCAATTAATGCAGGAGTTAAAAATATTTATATTGTTGTTTCAATGCTAAATTCTTAAATTTCAATTTGTCTGATTTCTTTTTACAAAATTAAAAAAAATGTAGTGATCAGTGGCTGTAATGCAGACCCTCAAGGCACCTTTACCCAAAACTTTCAAAACTTAATGAAGATATTTAAAATTTCCACGTAAATCAAAGACAACAATAACACACTGATCACATTTCATTTTCTAACTATTATTCTATATATGTTGGCTTTTTCCAACTCTAATTGTTTGATATTTTGTACATTAAAAATCAATTTTTTTTTCAAACGCTAACTTAAGAGTTAATTTAATTTAAACTTTAGGCAATTGTCAATATTTTAAGGTGCTAAAAACTATCATATTTCTTTATTTCTTTGAACAATTAACAAACAAACAAAAAAAAAACAAAAATTAAAACTCAAAACTAAAAACATATAAAGCTATAAGCAATTTAAAGGCATATTATAACATGGTTACTTGTGTAAAATTTATAGAAATTTAAAAAAATATTGCTTAAGATTTAAAATTACAAAAATTTATATAAAATGTGAATAGTAGTTACGTAATGCCAGCCCCAAACAAACAAACTAACAAAATGCATTTAAAATTGTAATCAATGAAACAAAAATATATAATAAATATGCATAAGAGCATAGGATTTCACAAAATAATTAAATTTAAAGCATAAATCAATAGTAAAAATAGACCTCCACACACATTCATGTATTTATACATTCATTCTTAATATACATAAACATAAATTGTACAATAGGTTTTCAAAGCTAATGTAATTAAAATGTTAAAATCCAAATCTCAATCATCAAACAAATATCACACAGAAAAAAGTTATTTTGTAAATTTAATTACATAAACATTTCTTATTAGGTTTTCAATTCTTGTATGTACATTTATTTGGAAAGATTTATTTAAATTCTTGAGCTTCTTCTCTCACTACATAATAAAAGTATTTATGAAAACTATTTAAAACAGTACCTTCTTCTACAGAAATCTCAATACTTGTATGAAAAGTATATAACAAAACTGAAATCCTTCCTTTAAGAATACCTAAAAACAAACAAATTAAAGCCACTATTAACAAAATATACACTCCAAAATATTACAAAGCTTCTTATATACGAAACATATTGCTATTAGAAATTCCAAGGAAAAGATAATTCATAATAAAAACAAAATGTTCTATTATTCATATACACTTAACGAACGTATTTTATAAACACTCAACAAGAAAACATATTAATAGCAACGCATAGCAGACGCTAAAGAATAAATCTAATTTACTGTTTTTATATAACTAAGAACTGTTTAAAATGAAACAATCAACAACCGATATTGCAAATTATTTCTATTACTTCTGTGTATATTAATTTCTTTTTAATTATAAAACTATTTTTATCTGACTGTTGTAACATACGGTTTTGTATTGTATACAAAATTTTCGTATCGATATGAAATATGCAGACCTGTGAGACTACAAACCATGTGAACTACGAAATCTATTCAAATAGAATTTCGGCTTCAAAACCATTTCAAACTGTTTCTGTGACAGGCCTGTATATAACATAAAAGTTCGAATAGTCTTCATTTCAAAACGGATTGCAGCAGAACCCACAGGAAGTTATGTATAGAGTCAATTTCTCTTTCTCAATAAAAATGTTATAATCAACATTTTAGTCTGAAACACTATATCAAGTAGCAATGAAAAAATTATTGCTAACTAAAGCTCACAAATATCTATAATGAAAAGAAGCAAGTTTTAATTCTTTGAAAGCAGCTGTAGTCTGCAAAAATAGGGACTCCACACTCTTATGTATTCATAATCCGATTGAAAATCCAAATACTCGTAAATTTTTCCGTGTTGTCTAAAACGAATCCGAGTAAATAAAACTGATTGCAAAGAAATTGAAGAATTGAATTATTAAATCCCGAAAATTACTTCAATAGGAATCTCTTAAATAGTTTTAAATATATTAATTTAAAAATATTTATTTTACAAAGAGTTGCCAAAAATGTAACTTAAAAAATTATTCAATACTTATATTGAAACCGCATTGCATTTGCAAAATTGGGAGTGTATTTGAGAGTATCGTCAATTGTTGATATGTACTACGAAAATATTTTCAAAATGCAGATTTAAGGGGAACATTATGTCTGTTTTCAATTTCAGAAAATATTTCATTTTGAATAAAACTTTGAGTATATACTATAACTCCATGGGGATCAAAATATGTTTTTCTTTCAACAAAGTAGACCTATTCTCGAAATCCTATCAGATGGGTAGATCACTCTCTTCAAAAATCTCATATTTTTTAAAAGAATTTGAAATAAATGTCCATCTATTCCGGTTGAAAACAATGCAAAAAGATTTTAGAACGCCCTTTTTTATTAAAAGCTAAAAGTACTTAAAAATTTATATCCAAAGAAACAAACTATTTACAGCTTATAAAGGAAATGTTATAAAAAAAAGTAAAATTATATATTAAAATCCATGAAAACCAATGCAAGAAAACCAAAACAAATCATTTAAACGGCTTCATTTATATCAGTAAGTTAAACTATTTTGGTCCAATTATATTTAAAATAAAATATAAAGTAAATCGTATATAAAGTAATTAACCACCTTATTCATACCATAAGCAACTCAAAAATCAAACACACATACTTACATAAGTATGCACACACAACACATACATGCATACATGTTGTGCATTTGCATAACTAAAAAAAAGTATTCGTAAATTATTTATAATTTTTTGCCTTAACTTATCCACATATTTTAGAACACTGGACTCTATATACATACATATAAGAATTAACAAAAATTAAAAAAAAAAACAAATTATTTGGTTGACATATATTAACATTATAAGTATTTTTAGAATTATTAGTAATCCCAATAATCCTACGAAACAAATAAATGTTTTGCTCAATAAAAAAATCAATTAATGAAAGATTTATAAATACATTAAATATCATTATATTAACCAACAAAACTAAATTACACTTATGGCCAGTTTTTGACTTTGTATTTAATTTTATTTACATAAATAAATATCAAATTAAGTTTTACAAGTACAAATTTAAATGGCAAATCCCGGCTCAACACGTTACTAAATTTCGTGCTAAATATTTTGAAATACTTTTTATTAGAAATCGTACTATTTCGCTTTATAGAAAACACCACGCGGCATGTGGTGGCTTTATTAATAATAAGTGAAGTGCTAGTTTGAAATAATTTAAAACCATAACACAAAAAAATTTTATAATAATTTTTTAAGCTTGAAATCTTTTTATTTGATTTTATATTTTCAAAGTTTTGCCAAAAATTTTGTTTAAAGTTTACATAACATTTTTCTTTATATCAAAGAAAATATCCAATACAAAAATTGAATTTCGAAAAACCAAGGAAATGTTTTGAAATAAATCACATACATGCCTGTTTTATCTTGATATATGCTTCTGTCTGAATCTGGCCACACTGTTTACAACACAAACACACACTCTCATGCTGTCATATTGCATTACATATTGTTACACACCCACTCACTCACTCACATATTGCTTTTTAATTTCTCTACTTCTCAAAGCTAAATAACGGTAAACCTGACATAAAATAAAAGAAAACATAAAAACAAACAAACGCTGCTGTTCTTTACCTCCACAACAAGATACGATATTTATTTGATATTAAAAGTAAAATAGAAACTATTTTGCAAGTTTAGCAGCAAGAAAGAAAATCAAAATCGATTGTTATCAATATTAAATTTATTTGCAAATACAATAAAAGTGAAACAAATACAAATTACTAACTACTTGTGTAAATCTATAATTAAGTTGGCCTAATTGTTGTTCGTTTTTTAAGTTTGGTTCTGTTTTATAAAAATTGTTTTGTTGCAAATAAGAACTTACAGTTAAAAGAAAGAAAAGTTAATTTCTAACAAAAGCCGCAACTATTTATAATAAATTTGTGTATTTTTACCTGCTCTAATTAAAATAAAAAAACAACCACCTTATTCTCTAAGCCTAAATATAAACACAACAAAAAAAAACTTGAAATAAACAAAACTGATATACTTAAAAAAATGTATTCATGTATAATTAAACAACAATAATTATAATTAATCTAAAAAAATATGAATAATAAACTGGGACTGTATGTATCAAAATATGAAAAAGGAAACTAAAAAAAAATTTGCTTTTTATTCTACAATCAGTTCATTTGAAATTCCAATGATTTATTTAATCGAATGAGAGCTACTTTTGCTTTGTAACAATGAAATTTATGCAAAACTTGCTTAACCGTTTTCAATTATGAGAATTTAACTTTCTTGAAAGAATTATCACTGTGCGAATTTAATATTGTCGATGTACGGAAGTCATTTCTACAAACATACATAAATATTGGTAAGTAGAAAATATTGAAAGAATATATTTAAAAATATATATTTTCAAAAGCGATTGACTTAACAATCAGATAAATTATTGCAGCGAATATTTAAATTTTTATAAATAATTACAAATTCCCAGTTCAATTATTCTTCTTTAATTTAAAAACAGATTTGTGTCGCCTTTATAATAGTTTGTATATACAATTTTGACGGAACAGATTAGTTTTGCCAGAAATGTTGGTCATTTATGAAATAATAAATAAAAATAAAAGTTTTGCTAAAAAATTAAAGCTTCAGACTACGCTAAACTAAGTTTAAACTTAATCCACATATTATAAACACGGCCTAAATTGAAAATTATTAGTGAAATCTGGGGGCAAATTACAGCACTCGTTATCGAACGAAATTACGAAATATTTCAATAGAGTTTATATGGAAATATTTTAAAATTTCGAATCGTATCGAATACCGTCATTTGCCCCCTGGAGTTTTAAAAGTATTTTTATTTTAAGAATTTGTTATACTCAAAGTTTTTTTTTTTTTATTATTAAACGCTTTTACGAATTATTTTTTTTTTCAAAATATTACAAAATTTAAGCTTTACAAATTATTAATTTTTAAACTCAAGCCCCTTTAAATAGTTTTTATTTTATTTTTATTTTAACCTCGTTAAATCCAACTACAGTTATTTCGAAATTCGTAAATAGCAGCCAGTGGTGTCTTCGATTACGTATTATCGGCTTGCTACTGTATAAATAAAAACAGCTGTTGCCCAGCTGAATAAATTCTTTTGGCGGCGGCAAGTGACAAACCATTTAGGGCCTGGCAGTTACTTAAATAAGAAAAATATTTCGCTTTTATGATTTCTCATTTTGCGGTTTAATTCTTTTTTTTTACTCCATATTATTTTGTAAAAATGTGATTTAATGTACTCTGATATACAAGTGTGAATAATATTTAAACTGTTTTTTCTTGAATCATAACGGCGGCTAATATACTCGTATCGCCTTCTCGGCTAAGCGATTCTAGCCGCTCGATTCAGATTTCTGGAGCTTTTTTAAAAACAAAACAATCAAAATAGGTCAAAAAGTCTTATTTTATCATGAGCTATTTTTATGCAGCACAGCAAGAATTTCTTTAAACAGTTCTAAAATGTTATGACTTTATGACAACACATCTAATACAATACACTGTGTGAATACCCCCAGTTATTTTTTAAATTTATTTTCGCTACTTGAAAAAGATAAAATTTTAATTTAATTCACTAAGTCCCGCTCCACACGCTTCAACTTTTGCTGCTCAAGTACAAGCAACAACATACCGCAACTTATGTCGATTTCTTTTCTAGAAAATAATGCAACATTTTTCACACTTTAACAGCAAATGGCAACATTTTGTCATTTCAAAACAAGGAATTTATTAGAAATGAATCCTACATCCTTCACGAAAAATAAATTCTGTTTTAAAACTTTTCCAAACCGCCACGTTAAGAAAAGAAGTGAAAAAATTTTACATATTTTCCAGAAAAGGACACGCCATTATTGTCAGTTTAGCGAGCAAGAACGCGCATGCTTTTTGATTTAAATATTATTTGTTTATTTATCTTTTTTGGTGATAAAAAATGAAGTTACAGTTTTCGAAAGTATCTACGAACAATTGCAAAGAGGCAACAAATCGCACGGTTTTCACAATATGCTGAAGCGGTTTGGAAACGCTGCGTTTTGTTTTTCAAAACATCAACAAGTCCTAGTTGCTTAATTCACGTCACCTAAGTGACATTTATTTACAAAATTTAATATTCTTTTTAATCAATTTTTATGCATTCTGAAAAGGCAAAACAAACCCCAAATTTCTATGAATTTTTATGGTGTAAAAGTTTTATGAAACATTTATCGCTGTTGCTCGGTGGTTTGTACAATCAGGCCGAAAATTGTTTGAAAACATTTGCTGGCAGTCCCACGATGACACTTGAACTTAAAAATTTTTAAGTTCTTAATTTATTTTCGCGAAATAACGATGTTTAGTGGCATCGTGAAAAAGGCAGTAAATTTATTTTTGCTCAAAATTATTTTTAGTGCTTTAATAAAAAAAAAATTTTAAAAATAAATAATATTTAAAAAAGTATTGATGCAGAAAATTTTATGAAAATCTGACTTTCAGTAGTTATGGAACAATATTAACTTACTTGGGCGTGGCACTGTCCACTTTGTCAGGGGTCAAAATTTTGTGTGCAAAGATTAAAAGCAGCTGTTGAAGCAGAAACATTTAAAAAGAAATTTA
This sequence comes from Linnaemya vulpina, assembly GCA_963675445.1. NCBI lineage: Eukaryota > Metazoa > Arthropoda > Insecta > Diptera > Tachinidae > Linnaemya > Linnaemya vulpina. The sequence goes on along the minus strand of OY776278.1, from coordinate 12,323,222 downwards.
GAAATATTTAGGGCATGTTCTTTTCTGGAAAACGTGCAACATTTGCTCACATCTCTCCTGGGAAGTAGCAGTTTGGAGGAGTTTTAATAGATAAATAATTTTTCATGAGCGATATTGGATTGGTTTCTATTTTAAATGACACAACTTTGACATTTTCTGCTAAAAAGTGTAAAAAATGTTGCATTCTTTTTGTAGAAAAGAAAGCATCATTAGGGTGTCTCTGCAGTATGCAGGGGGAAATCGACGGAAATTGGGTGGTGTGAGTGCAGAAAAAAAAATTTCGAATTATATTAACGAAGAATTTAGGGGAGTGGCACCACCCACTTTGAAAGCCTGATTTAGTAGAACGCCATACAAAAGCTTTCATTTTACAAAATAACCCCCTGAATGCGCCAGTCAGAGGAAGTCAATGTACAAGCCAAATTTCATAATTCAGTTAACAAACTTTTCTCATGCACAATCTTGTCTTTTAAGGCGAACTTGATGTGTGAGAAAAGTTTCACAAGAATCGTTCAAGTAGAAGAAGTTGAAAACTATTTATTTCAAATGATCGTGCTGCCTCTGCCCCCACTGGTGAAGCGTTTCATAAGAAAAATGCTGTCACAGGCAAACAACTCTGCAACTAAATAAACGAAAAAAGGAGTTCAAGACAAATAATTTTAATGTGTTTTGTTTTGCTGTTTTATTATTCAATAAAATAGAGTGTAAAAAAATAAATAATTTCGTGTTTGTGCATGATGCTTGTGTGCATATAATTTTCATGTTTTTTTTTTAAATTAATTGAAAATAATGGCGATGATTACGGCGGCGAATGAGTTGGTTTCCTAAAACTAAATCGATTCCAAAGTCTTGTACGAAACACTTAAAAGTACTCCTACAATTTGCGAGTAAAATAACTAGACGAGGACACAATAAACTCAAGTGTTAATTTGAAACAACTACGGCCTCCGGTGCTTGATCGCTTTCCGTTTCGGAGGCATCATCGTTCACCACAATTAACTCGTTGGGCTGCACAGATTCTTCAAACGAATCGACTGCCTCACCACTGTCACGCACCGCGTTGCTTTCTTGTTCGACAGAAGTAGCAGCAGCAGCAGCAGCAGCAGTTGATTCGGCCGGAGTTTGTTCTACAACTTCTGGTTCCTTGGCTGGCTGAGGACTTGTGGCGGCAGCAGATTGTTGTGGCCTATTACCTTGGAACAAGTTTAGGAAGTTTTGTAAGGGACCTGGCTGAGCGGCAGTGGGTTGGGTAAAACTGTTCACAAATTGCTGTATGGGACCTGGTGGTCGGGCCGTAGTGACAGCACCAGCTGCTGCATCCTGTTGTTGTTGACCTCCTCCTCCTGCTAAGGCGGCAAAGGGGTTCTGAAATTGATTGCCCAAATTAGTGGTGAATTGTTGGAAGCCTTGAATAGCCTGGTTGGCAGCTGCAACGGGATCGAATGTTGGCAGTGTTGGCAATGAGGGGAAGGTAGGAAATGGTGCTGACGCCGATCCATTTTGTGGATTGAAAAATTGTCCCAAAGGCGAGTTTTGTATGAATTGTTGGACAACATTTGGTGGAGCAGTGGTTTGGGTGGGACTGGCTTGAGTAGCTTGGCGTACAACACCGGCGGGTTCTTCTGCTGCACTATTTTCATCTGCATCATTGGAATTCGCTGGTTCTGCTACCACCAGTTTTTCATTTTGTTGTACTTCTTGGACAGGATCTCTGGGGACTTCGCTGTACTCGGGCTCGGGTTGTATTACTGAAACAATTTCGGGTATTTCGGACAATTTATTTTCCTCCTCGAAAGCTTGAACAACTTCCTTATTTTGTTCCTCTTGTACGGCTTCTTTGATTTCCTCTTCAATTACGGCTTCATCGATGCGACGTTCGGCCTCTACAGCATCTGCAACAGCCTCCAACTTTTCTTCCTTGTCCACAGCAGCGGCAACATCTGCGGCCTGTGCTGCGGCTTCAACAGCCTCAAACTTTTCTTCCTTGTCCACAGCAGCGGCAACATCTGCGGCCTGTGCTGCGGCTTCAACAGCCTCAAACTTTTCTTCGTTGTCCACAGCAGCGGCAACATCTGCGGCCTGTGCTGCGGCTTCAACAGCCTCAAACTTTTCTTCCTTGTCCACAGCAGCGGCAACATCTGCGGCCTGTGCTGCGGCTTCAACAGCCTCAAACTTTTCTTCCTTGTCCACAGCAGCGGCAATATCTTGGGCAATTGCTGCCGGCTCTGAGTTATTAATATGAGCCTCGATTATATTATCCTTCACGTCTGCTGGCCTGCTTATCTCTTCACCATCTTGTATGATGGCCACAGGCACGAGTATTTCCTCCGTGTTGCGGTACGTACGTCTCTGCACTATGGCAGCGTTGCACAGTGAGACTAGCACGAAACATCCTATTAGGGAAACGGCGATGTGACGCATGGCAAAGCACTTGTTTTAATTAATCAATTCACTTGCTGAATAATCCACTAGTTGTGCTTTTATAAATCAGTTTAATCCCAACAATTTCGCTTTTGCTTAGATCTCTTTATGTGCGCTCGTCCGATCGTTGTCAGCACTTGAAATTCACTTTACAAACTGTTTGAAATTTCTTTGGCAGAAGCGCATTTATAGCCGGTTTGTTACAACATGCATGTTGCTGTTGTGTATTTGATTTTGTTGTATTTGATTTTGTTGTATTTGTTTTGTTAAGCGTCCACCAGCACCAGCACCACCACCACGATCGTCGTCATTGATCGTCATCGTTTGCACTTGGCTTTGAATTGAATTATTTCATCTGTGCGTTTATTTTCTTTATTTATTTATGTTTTTTTTTCCTACTCACTTATAAATATTTATATGCCACTAACAAACTGGAATTGTATCGATGGGAATAAAAATATGTATTGAAGATGTTTCAGTTGCATAAAAACACAAAATTCTGCTAAAACAATTGTGGCTTCCTCTCATTAACTGCAGTGGTTGGCTGAAAAAAAGTAAAATAAAATAAAATAAAAATAAAACACTGAAGGAAATACTTAGAAACTTAAAATAATTGTTTGGAAGACAATTCTTCAACATATTTTCGTTATTAAACGGGGGAACAAACACAAGCCAAAGAGTTATAAAACAAAAGACTGAAGAACAGAACTCGCCTGAACACAATGGGGCAAAACCTGAAATAATCGCAAGGATATGAAAGAATATTTTTGTTTTGGAATATATATCAAGTACTTCCACATATAATATTTAAAATCTTAGCCTTTTTAGGAACTATCTGTTCAGGTACTTTATAGTTATAGATATTTTAAAAGGTACTTTCCCTGAAAAGACTTTTTTTTAAGTATCTATTGACAAATAATTTTTCTGAGAAGTTATTTCTGTACAACTATGATTTCTTCTTCTTAAATAGTACTTTCCAATAAAGTAATTGTTTTAAAATGTACTTTTCTGAGGTACTTTAAAATAAAGATACTTTAAAACAAACATATATGTTTTAAAAAGTACTTTTTTCTTAAAAAGTACGTATTTTAAAATGTACTTTTCTTAAATGTTACATGTATAAAAATGTACTTATTTTAAAATATACTCTTCTCAAAAAGTACTTTTTCAAAAAGTACTTTGCTCAATATATACTTATCATAAAAAGAGCTCTTCTTAAAAGGTATTTTTTAGAAAGTACTTTTCTCAAAAGTAGCTTTTTTTGGAATGTATTTATCTTGATATATAGTTTTCTTCCAGGGTACTTTTCTCAAAAAGTACTATTAAAAACAAACTAGAAAGTTATTTTTCTCAAAATGCGCTTATCTTAAAAAGGTACTTTTCTTTAAGAGGTACCTATTTTCTCAAAAGTTACTTTGCTTAAGGTGTATTTTTCCTAAATTGTTCTTTTCTTAAAAAGGTACTTTTGTAAAAAGTACTTTTCTTAAAGTTGATTATCTCAAAATGTGCTTATATTGAAATGAGCTCTTCTTAGAATTTATATATCTAAAAATTTGTTTATATGAAAATTTGCTTTAATCAAAAGGTACTTTAGTTAAAAGGTACTTTAGTTGAAAGGTACTTTAATTAAGAGGTACTTTAATTAAAAGTTACTTTAATAAAATCTACTTTTCTTCGATGTTTTTTTCTCAAAATATGTTCATCTTAAAATTTCCTTAATCTAAAAGGTACTTTAGTTAAAAGTACTTTACTTAAAAGCTAATTTTTAAGAAAGTACTTAAGCTAAAAGTTAGTTTTGTAAAAAGTATTTTATTTAAAAGGTACTTTGGCAGAAAGTGCTTTACTTAAGTGCTACTTTTGAAGAAAGTACTTTCAGTAAAAGGTACTTTCGTAAGAAGTGTTTTTACTTTCGCAAAAGTACTTTACTTAAATACTACTTTTTAAGAAAGTACTTTGACTAAGAAGTACATTCGCAAAAAGTGTTTTACGTAAAAGGTACTTTCACAAAAAGTACTTTACTTAAATGCTACTTTTGAAGAAGGTGCTTTGACTAAAAGGCACTTTGGTAAAAAGTGTTTTTACTTTCGCAAAAGTACTTTCCTTAAGTGCTACTTTTTAACAAAGTCCTTTGACTAAAAGGTACTTTTGTAAAAATTATTATACTTAAAAGTTACATCTTAAGAAATTACTTTGACTAAAGGCGCTTTCGTAAAGTGTTTTACTTAAAAGCTACTTTCGCAAAAAGTACTTTACTTAAATGCTACTTTTAAAGAAAGTACTCTAACTAAAAGGTACTTTTGTGAAAATGCTTTTACTTAAAAGTTACTTTCATAAAAATAACTTATGTGTTACTTCTTAAGAAAGTACTTTGAATAAAAGGCACTTTCGTAAAGAGTATTTCACTAAAAAAGGTAACTTCCGCAAAAGTACTTTACCTAAAAGGTACTTTTAAGGAAAGTACTTTGACTAAAAAATACTTTTGTAAAAAGTGTTTTACTTAAAAGGTACATTCGCAAAACGTACTTTACTTAAATGGTACTTTTAAAAAAAGTACTTCCGCTAAAAAATACTTTTGTGAAAAGTAATTTACTCAAAAGGTACTGTCGCTAAAAGTACTTTACTTAAATGCTACTTTTCAAGAAAGTACTTTGACTAAAAAAGCACTTTCGCAAAAAGTATTTCACTTAAAAGAAGTACTTTACTTAAAAGGTACTTTACTTAAAAGGTACTTTTCTCAAAACATAATTTTTGAAAAAAGTATCTCTATTTCAGTGAGCATATTTTTTTTTTAAATAAAATAAAATTAAAACAAAACTTTCTTAAATCTAATCACTCGTTATTGTCTTGTATTGAACAACAATTTTCGTATTGGCCTATATTAACAACAACAATAACAACAGTTGACAATAACACGGTATCGTCTTGAAATCGTATCAAGATGACAACAATTCATTTGCATAACAATTAAGAAAAGTTTTTAAAGTTGAACGCTTTCTTTGGATTATTAAATTTAACAACGACAACAACGACACCAGCGATAAAATCAAGGCAGGGCTGTTTCACGTACTTATTTATAACGAGATACAAATGAAAAGGCAATTTTAATGCGATTAACCAACCGGTTTTAACGGTAATAAAACTCGCACTATGATTTTATATTTAACGTTTAAAATGTCTTTAAATTTTCTTAAAACCAAATCAACTTGGCGCGCTTAATTAACTTCATTTAAAACTTCATTAGGGTTAAAGTTTTATTCAGTTTTATTTTCAAGCTTCGTAAGCGGCCACAAACGCAAAACCAGTTTCATGAAACCATATTCGATATTCTTGCCTTTCCATAAGGCCAACCTAAAAATAAAATGCACTCGTTGCATAAGCCAGTCTTGGGCCAGCAACTTGGTCAAAAATTCTTGCCATCAAGTTGCTTAGAAACCAAAAAAAGAGGAAGAAATATCCAGCCTGAACAGCGAGCGCACTGCGTTTAAAGGTCTTCTCTTTTATCACGTTCGTCTGTTTTTTTTTTCTTCAATTTATTTTGCATTTTATATCATCAAACGCATCTCTATTTGTTGACTTTCCTCTTGCTGCCAACATGCTAAATCAAGTTCAATGACTGTTTATGGTGTCTGCAACACGAAAAAGAAGAAGAAGAAGAAGAACGACAAGCACAACAACAAGAACAAGAGGAAAAAATGCATGCGAAATAGCAACAACTTTAATCAATTTCTGAATCTTTAACCACTTTTAGTGGTAGAATCACTTTTTCTTCTGCGCACAAACTTCAGCCAGAAAGCAACAGCAAAAAAGCAAAAGGCAACTCGTTGTAACCAAAAACAACAACAACAACAACAACAGCAAAAGTTGTTTCATTAAATTTGCCAGAAGGGAAAATGGGAAAAAGGGGAATCACAGACATATTTTATGGCATTAAAATCACGTGTAATAAAAATAAAAAGAAATGACTGGTGTTTTACATGTAATTCAGACGGTGATTTTAGAACCGCGTTGCTTTTTTATTTGTTGGTAAAAATTTTTTATATTTATAGCGGGGTTGGTAAGTGAAGTGCTTAATTTGCCCCTCTATTCTACTCTTCTTTCTCGTTTGCTTATGAAGAAAAGTCATGATATTTAATGATATTATTAAATCGTTGTGTGAATGCTGCTGTTAATAGTTTTTAATACCCACGAAATTTAGTTGCAGATTGAATGCTTGTCAGCAGACAACGCGACAAATTTGACAAACGTTCAGAAAAAAATTCAGCGAAAAATATGTGGGCGTTCTTTGATTAAAATCATTTTCGAAATTTCAAAACTTTGCAGATATCACGTTTTGCCAGAGAATAACAATTTTTGTAGCTCCCCAAATACACGCTTAAAATTTTCTTTTCTTTTTTCATTTCTATGTTTTTGAGATATTGAAAAAATAATCTCAATTAAAGGGTGTTTCTTATAGAGTGATACAACTTTGAGTTGGCATCACTGCTTTATTTGGCAACCCATTTAACAGCTGATAGTTGCTTTTTCCTTAGTTTGCTTTGACATTTTATTATGGATCGACTTACGCCAGAGCAACGCGTGCAAATTGTTGAAATTTTTAATCAAAATAATGGTTCTGTTCGTCAAACTTATCCTGCACTTCGTCCGTTCAAAATTTTTTTTTCCGATAAAGCCCATTTCTGGTTGAATGGGTACGATAACAAGCAGAATTGTCGCACTTGCATCCACATAAAATTACTGTTTAGTGCGCTTTAAGGGCATCCGGAGTCATTGGCCCAGGTGTCTTCAAAAACGATGATGGTCAGAATGTTGCTGTTTGTGAAAATTGGTGTTAGAGATTGCGCCTTGTACGCGCCAGCCGTAGCGGCCACATGGCCGAAATCATATTCAAACATTAATGTCATAAAATTTTCTATCCAATAAAGACCGTTTCATTGATATCAAAATATTTTACTATGTTTTATTATGATTTAAACTTGTCTCACTCTATAAAAAGCACCCTATATTTCGGCAAATTCGGCGAAATTATAATATTTTGAATAATTTCTTAAATTTCTTTTCGTTCTTATAAAAGTTCGAATTGGAAACAGGGGCCAATCCGATTCTGCAATTTGCTTGCGTCAGCAAATAAAATTTATTTATTTGGTGCGACAACTCCAGTATTTTATTGGGGGTTAAGCTTGTCTACATGCCAGTATTTCATGAATAGACTTTGATATTGACAAAAACGTCTGCACACAATTTCTCACCACCGAGTATTTTCAAATCACGCGCAGGTATTCGAATATTTATATTTAAAAAAATAAGAAGACATTTTCTAGATTTTTGCTTGACCAGAATCTTTTCAAAATAATTTTTAAAATTCTGTTTTATTACATTTTTAATTTCCCAACAAACAAACAGCGTTTCCAATTTCAAAACGATTGCGACAACACCAAAACGAAAGCGAATTGAATAAAATTGTGTCAAAATTAAATGACTTCAATGAATCGTTTATTTCAACAACACAAAATTGAAAAATTAACTTTCTTTGTGTTATAAAACCAGCAGACAAGAAACAAACAACAAAAATTTGTTTCCACTGACCCATTTAAAATCAATAGGCGTCGAAAATATTAACAACACGATTTATTTAAAATTATTTAAATTAAATTTACATACAATTTTTATAAAAGGAAAACCAGCAGAGCGAGTGAACCAGCAGTTTCTCAGGCCTTTTTTTAGCTGCACAGAGAGAGAGAGAGAGTACTGACGCAATCAAAAAGTTTCGGCCTCCGCAACAATTTATTTCGTTGTTAAATTTATGAAATTCAACTGTGGGTCTAATGAAAAATTTCAAAACATGGGAAACGGTTGACCCTAAGCAGCCTTCCCTGCAACTTTCCGGTAATATTAACCTCGAAACTATTGTAACCTGATGCTTTTCAGCTCTTCGAGATAAAACTCTGTTAATTTAATTTTCAAATCAACCGGTTCCCACGTGATAAGCAGCAATTGATATAGTTTCCGGTTACTATAAAAGAATCGAGATCGATAACTGATCAGATATAAAATTTCGAGGCTCAAAAATAAATAAATTTTTTCGAATTCTTTCGTTCACGATAACTCACGAACGTATTAACCGATTTTGGCCCGGTTTATAACGATCGATGTGTTAAGACGTGATCAGTTTGGGAAATCAATCGATGAAGCCGCTAAAAATTTGTTCTAAAAATCACTTAAGTTTTTTGGACATTTCTCAAAATCTACCGGTTGGAATCAGTTCACCGGAAAACCAGGTTCAGGAATGCTACTCTTCCTCTCACTATAAAAGAATTGACAACAACAAGTGATCAGTTATACAATTTCTTAGTTTTTCAAAATAAATTACTTTTTTCGTATTTTTTCGTTCACGATAACGTACGAAAGGATTAAACGATTATGACCCGGTTTATAGTGGCCGACATGGTTTTTAAATATCAAGAGCTAATTAGTGGGCATCATTAACCGGTTAAGCCTTTTAAAAGTTGTTCTAAAGAAACACTTTGAAAAATACTTTTCTTTTTATATTTTTAAAGTCTTGAAATCTACGGGTTCGAATCGGTTCAAACTCACAGAAAGTCCAAGTTCAGGAATGCTCTCCAAAGTACTATGAGTTTGGCTGGATTTGGTTCAATCGGGTTATACACTTACAAACACACACATATACACACACACACACATATATATATATATATATATACATGTGCACACACAAATGCATACACACATCCATACAGACATTGTTATAGGCTCTCAGAATTAGCTCGGAAAGCTTCTCAGGGCCTCAAGACATCGAGATGTGATGATAATTCAATGTTGTCAAAACGGGCTAAAAGCATTAATTTTCTATTTCTCCAGTTCAATTATTAGAAATTCTTTTGTTTGGTGGACTGTTTTGCCATGTGCCCGCGAACAAATTTCGTCAACCGATTTGTATAGGGTGTTTTTTAAAGAGTGATACAACTTTGAGTTGGCATCACTGCCTTATTTGACCACCCATTTAACAGTTCATAATTGCTTTTTCTTTAGTTTGCTTTGACATTTTATTATGGATCGACTTACACCAGAGCAACGCGTGCAAATTGTGGACATTTTTAATCAAAATAATGGTTCTGTTCGTTAAACTTATCGTGCACTTCGTCCATTCAAAATTTTATATTCCGATGAAGCCCATTTTTTGTTGAATGGGTACGTAAATAAACAGAATTGTCGCATTCGGAGTGAGGAGAATCCGCAAACTTTCGTCGAGACATCATTAAATTCAAAGAAAGTTACTGTTTGGTGCACTTTATGGGCTGGCGGAGTCATTGGCCCGCATGTCTTCAAAAACGATGATGGTCAGAATGTTACTGTTTGTGAAAATTGGTGTGCCAGATTGCGCCTTGTACGCGCCAGCCGTGGCGGTCACATGGCCGAATTCATATTTAAACATTAATGTCATAACATTTTCTATCCAATAAAGATCGTTTCATTGATATCAAAAATATTTTACTATGTTTTATTATGATTTAAACTTGTATCACTAAAAAACACCCGATATAAATGAGAACAGCTGCAACATTCAATCAATAGAAGTGATCCACAGTTGCATCAGAGTGCAGGGTAAAATTATTTTTTTTTCTAACAAACGCTAGAATTAAACATATAAAAAAATAATAAATAACAATATTATAATAATACAATCTTTGCGATGTTTTTTAAGTTCCACGCTTTTTATGGAAACCCCCCTTTTGCAAAGCATCGTCATTGGCTTTTTCACTTGACTTTTTTTATTTTTTATTTTTTTTTCCTTTTACTGAGCCAAGTTCAATGACTGCTTATGGTGCCTGCAAAACTTGACAAACCGAATAATAAAAACAGAATGTTTTAAGAATCACTTTTTCTTCTCACCAAAATTCAATCGGAAAAAATAAAAAAACAAAAAAGCCAAGTTAGATGGCTTAATAAAAAGTTGTTGGCTTATAAAATTTTCAAGAAAAAAAAAACGAATCAATTCACAGGATTCAATACCGGTTTGATTACATAAATATTTTTGCGCTGGACAGCGTTTCTATAAGAATAAGAAAAAAGTTGTTTATTAATTTTTAAATTCATATTTCAGGCAAATTTTTTTATAAAACAGAGATTTTTTTTATAATTGTTTTATAGGGAAGAGCTCATTAATTGCAATTTACAGGACAGAACATAAAAACCAGAGTTCAAAGAACGATAGATGGCTTTTCTTCCTGCAAATAAATTTTAACGTTTCATTTTTTTCTTTCGTTTTTATATAAAATTTGGGAACGGAAAAATAATTTTAAAAATTAAATTATAAAAGAAAACTCGCGATGCATGTAAAAATACAAACGCCTCAACCACCATCGACTAAATTAATCGTACAATAACAGAAAGTGTACGACTTTTAGTCGTCTAAGAAAATCGCTTAAAGCTCTTTTATTCCTGTTTCGAATGCGCCTTGTAAAAATCGTCCAAATGACTATCGATAACGATCATTATGATCATTATAAGAATCGCCTACCATGGACTAAATTAATCGTACAATAACAGAAACTGTACGACTTTTAGTCGTCTAAGAAAATCGCTTAAAGCTCTTTTATTCCAAATGACTATCGATAACGATAATTATAAAAATCGCCTACCATCGTCTGAATTAATCGTACATAATAGAAACTGTACGACTTTTAGTCGCCTAAGAAAATCGCTTAAAGCTCTTTTATTCCTGTTTCGAATGCGCCTTGTAAAAATCGTCCAAACGACTATTCTGCGATGTTGGCCTAATAGGGGGCCAAATTTGAGGTTAGGACTTGGCTTGAAATTTTTTTTGTTTTTGCAAACTCAGTTTTATTGATACCAGAGTGAAGTAGAAATATGGCAAAATTATCCAGGGGCGTTAAATTGCACACAAAACGAAGTAGAAACATGGAAATTATTATTGGAATAACATTTTGGGGCAAATGTATACCTCTAACACATTAAAAATTTGAATTTTTTTTTTTACAAAATTTTCGCTTATCCTTCAATACAGCGCCGAATTTCATCTTTCAGAGTGTCAGTTGTTTGTGGTTGGTTTTCGTAAGCCCAGTCTTATATGGTCCCAGGAAAAATAATACAGCGGCGTGAAGACTCAAGAACGGGGCGGCCAATTAAATCGAGAGTTTACTCGACCGGGAAATTTTTCATGCAATAACCTAAATTGTTTGGCCGTTTGTGTGGCTTGTGGCACCGTCTTATTGAAATCGCAGGTCACTGATGTCAGCCGTTGATGCCACCTGACCACAAACCGCAGTATACAGACACATTCTTTGGATGCGATAGGGTTTCGAGGACTGTTTGCGGACTTTGTGAGCCATTTATTTTTTACAAAACCGCCTAATTGAATATGAAAAATAAAATTAAATTTGTCGTTTTGCGAACAGCCAATTTCCACATTTCAAATTCTTTGTTGGAAAGTGTAGCATTCCATGGTTAAAATTCCCCCAAATGCTGTGATTTGATCTACTCTTTTCCAAGGGAAAAGCGGTTTCAATTGAATTTTCATCTTAGGACGCAGAGTAGCTCAGCGTCATTTTCGAAGGGCGCTACAATGTTTAATAAATTAACTAAAAACATTTCGATAATTAATTGATTTGTATTGATGAATTCGAATAACTAGACCGCAGACCAGAGGAGTGGAGAGATCCCCTGTTTAGAAAAAAAAAAAATATATAAAATAAAATAAATAAATAAATAAAACAAAAAGAGCACAAGTTGTAATAAACCGCAATACGAGAATTGCATCATTGCTAAAGTTATATTGTCTTCTTCTTGGTTTTTCTTTTACTGCTTATAATGTGTCGTTAATCAGTAATTCACTTTCAGTTGTGTACCAAATATTTATGCCGATTTGTTGTTAATATTTTTATTCAATATATTTCACATAAAAATGCCACCATATATATGTTATATGTTACATATGTTATATATTATATTATATAATAAAAAGGTTGCATGTACTTAACATTTTCTGTATTAACTTCACTAACTGCCCTCCACGCATTATTAAATATGATGGCAATACAAACCTCAACCGACTGCAACTGATACTGATTTGAATGTTATTACCAAATTAGCATTTTTATTTGATCAAGAGAAGAAACAAAAAGGTGGAAACAAATTTCAATCAAATAAAATAATTAACACCTTCGTCACATACATTTTTAAAAGGCTGCATAAGACTTGAGCAAAACATAGAGAAAAATAAATTCTGCCCGTAATTCATTGATTCATGCATTCAGTAAAACGTTAATATGACAGGCCGAGACACAACAAGTCGACCGATCCGACAGCAAACAAACTAAAAACATCAAATTCAAATCATATGGATCATGATAAGACTTGTCTATCTGTTTGTCCATCAGTCAGTCTGTATGTGTGACTGGGGGCGTAAATATCTAAAACACTTTCACTCGATTTGCTGTAAAAAATATAAAAAAAGTCAATACAACTCAATCCCAAAAAAAAGTATTAAAAAAAAACAAAAACACACACTTCATAATTAAACGACTTTAAGTTAAACTTTTATATTGTAAATGAAATTACTTTTAAACTCTCTTTAATAATAAAAACACAAACAAACAAACAAAATAAATAAAAAGGCCCGTTTCGAAAATACAAAAGTTGCAAAATGACCATGAATTTGTTTAAACGATATTTTTATTTATCGTTTAAAGGAAAAGTTTACGAGGGCGGTACGAGAACATTTTTTATAAAAATCTTGTGCTAAACTCGTGTATAATTCGAATTCAGTATATTTAAATATACTAAAACTTTTACATCCGATTGCGATTTCAACTTAAATCCCCAACTTTCCAGTAGTTCGGTTCACTTTTCAAACCGCCCTCATATTTATGGATATTAATAACTGTCAACAACTTACGAAAACATTTACATGCAATTGTTGCCTCTTCTTTTATTACATAAACTAACGAAAATAAATACATAACGCGCTTTATTTAATGTATTTCTATTTATTTTCAACTTAAACTGCAGTTTTAATCAGTCGTTTGTTTTCTATCGTTGACTAGCAACTAAAAGACGAAAGACATGAATTATAAATTCGTGTCATATAAGAAATTTTCGTGACAACTGGGAATACTGATTGTGTAGCCACGCATGCTGCCGCTTAAAAATTCATCAAATATGCTCCCAAAGGTGTCCAATAATATGTTATTCATATTATTTCTTCTTTTTAAATGTTCAGTATTCAAACAGCATCGTACAAGGTCCGAAATTACACACGCGTAATGAAAGAAATTGAACTGATTTTGAAACAATAAAAATTTACTTTCAAACTGATGTGATGGAAATTAATTAACAGATAATTACTTTAATATATATATATATATATATATATATATATATATATATATATATATATATATATATATTGCTAAGTAATTTACAAGAAAAAAATATTTGAATTATTCTAGCCTAATGGTTTTTTTTATAATTCTTTTTATGTTAGAAAAGATTTTTCGAATTACGTGATTTTCGCCGGGTTGAGTTCTCAAGGTTTCTTAAAGGAAATTTAATTACTTAGTTATATACATTTCTTTCTCACAATTATACATTTCTAGTACTTTTATTCGATTTTGTACTTGTGTTATCACAACATAAAACGGCTGTTTAGCATAATTTGTATTCAAAAACATGTATAACCGAAACATATATAGAAAACCACCACCTCTACCACAGCCATAGTGCCTTACATCACTAAAAAACATCTGGCATCATCTTTATATTTCTAATTAAACATCTACAACTGCCAAGAAGTACATAAATACTGCAGCGCCACCTGGTTGTAGTATTATTTTTCAACAATGCATGGGATTACAACGTGATGATAGCGTGGTACCAACTTAATATGATTTATATTCCCATTTCGTTTTGACGGGTCAAAGCATATAATTACAGCTCATAATAATGAAATTATTTTTTACCCTGCAGGACTCTGTTCTACGTTAATTCATCCGAAACATATAACAATAATACATACAACATACATATACAAGGCGTTTGACAGTTATTGCTTCGTTAGATATTAAAATCATATTTTTCTATACGAGCACCCCCTGGGCGTCAGTCGTCTATGACTTTTTAGCATTAAAATTCGCCGAGTGCCAAAAATCTGATTTTGACAATTGCGATTGCAGGCGAATAATACTGCACAGCTCAGTTTTCCTTCTTCGTTCACAAAAATATCTACTAAATTGCGCGTGCGACGGACAGTTTTAAAAGACAATTGCATTAAATAAGTGAAGAAATTGTTAGCAGTTTGTTAAAAAATATACGAAAGCGTAATATGTCGAAAATTGTTATTAAACTGCAGTGTATTTATGTATTAAATTAAAATGCAAAAGATATATATCTCTTGGAATTTAAAGTTCAAACTGAAGGAAGTTAGCTGTTGCAAATGAGAGCGTGTGATGAAAACAATAACATTTTACAACTACAGCTAAGCTGGAAATAGTCCATATGAAATGCATTAATCTTGCAGTGTTTTTCTTCGAGAAATATATTGCTTTCGTCCAGAATTAATTAAATTTTAATGAAAACCTAATATATTATAACAAAGTGAAGACTAAAATACAAATTTACTATTTTGTTGCCTACTCAAATTCTTTTCAGAGGAGACAAAAACACTTGATAGCAATTGTCATTTTTGTATTTGTTTATATTGCCATAACAACCCTGTATGTTAGAAAGAGATAAACGTAGATATTATTTGATAAAGGAAAACGTGTGCCGCTCTCAATGCATTTTTCCTAACTTGCTTATTGTTCTACTCTTTCGTCTTCATCTTTCTGTTCCTGTGTTTAATGTTTTGCTTTTGCATTCAATTTTTCAAATTGGAACCACATACTTCAGTATCAATTGGACTATTTCTTCTGGTTTAGTAAGAAATAAAGTGTTAAATAAAACAAGTTAATAAAATTAGTATTTCACAAAAGGCGAAGTTCATAAAAGAAATAAATGTGGTTTTTAATAACAGAAATAAATAGATAAATTCGCTTCAAACAATGTTGTACATTTTGTGCAAAAAATTATTGAACAGCAGTGAAGACTATTTGTGTTATTATTGTAATTGAAATTTTGCAAAGTTATCTTTTTCTTCTTAATTTATTTTATAAAACGTGTCGTATATACTCGCTGGTCGGTTAGTTGTCTTCGTTCTGCTGTGTTTAATATATTTAGTGCAAAAAATAAATTGTAATATAAATCAAATGTGTAAAATATTTGTTTACAATTGGCTTGTAAAATAGTTAAAATAAAGTAGATAATAATAAAAAAATTATTAAAATTCTACGGTGTGCATTTATATGACCATGTTTGCGGTATAATATTTAAATAAGAAATATAAATATTATCAAATTTGTTAGTGCGTGTGTTTGGTATTTGAAAGGAAAAGTGTTTAATTATAATTTCATTGCGTCCGTAAATTGATTGTTTTGGTTTTCATTTAAATATATTTATTTCTCTACATTTGAAATTGTAATATTTGTAAAAAACAAAAACAATAAACGTGACTAATGCACTGTTCCATGGAGCGTAGCATATCAGCTGGTGGCACTACTAACGCTTCAGGCCAAACAACAACAATGGCCTCTGCGGCAGCAACAAATTCTAAAGATGGTAAGTTGCTATTGTTAATTTGATTATAATTAAAAATAAGCAATTTGCTAATTCTTATACAATTTAAGAGTCAATAACAGGCAGATACTCGTATTTGAATCATTGTAATCAACGATACTGTGAAATACGAACATCCTGCACCTACAGTTAATTATTCTTATTTCACAATATACATAAAATACTTCAACACCCTGTTCATATTGAAATAAAAGGATGAACGTTCTTTAACATGTTAATTATTGTTGAAAGTTAATTTGAAATTTTGATAATATATTTGATGCCAATTGAATATATTCACATTTGTGTGTATGTACATACACTTTTGAGTAACTTTGTAACAAACATTTTATGATTGTGGGAGTACGGACTGAGTACAACCTTGATATCACTTGGTTAATATTGCCAGATTTGTGAATCCTAGCAGTAACCAAGTAAAGAAAACATAAAAAGTTAAGGTTTTGTTAAAAAAGCCAGGGCAGAATTCTGTTACATTTCCAAATGTTGTATTAGAAGTCTGCTGTCCATGTGCCACACTTTCAGAAATAATGAAATGATTCATAAAAATATTAACTGTTTTTATAGCACACAAAGTTTTTTTGAATGATCTTTTGACTTAAATGAATAGCACACGCACAGTGGAGCTAGTAGATTAAAGTAATGCACCGGCTGACTTAGTCTCTAGGAAATATATTGGACATATTGTTAAAAATAATGCCTTGGCAAAAAAACCGATAAGGGAATAATTTCAGCTCTTTAACACACTTTTGGAATGTAGAGCTCCAGATTTGACGAGCCAAACCTGATATGTGTGATACTGCAGTTCTTTTTACGCTGGCATGGGTATAATAATTTTGGTTTTAACGCTAAAAATAACTGTTAAATATATAAAAGTTCAAAAACAGTTTTGAATTAGTTTTAAGTGGAATTTAGGAAATGCAGCGTTGCTTTGTCTCTACTAGATTTTATGTTGTCAATTTAAACAGCTAATAGTAATTGTTATAAGAATGGATTGGCTTTTTTTCGCTTCTCCTTTTAACTGATAAAATGTTCTGTAACTCTATGAGTATTTATACTGCTTCCATTATGTTTCAAACTACCATCCATCAAGAAAAATATTAGTCTCATCTTCTTAGAAAACCTTTCAAAATTCTATCGTTTTATTCAAATGCCTCTGCTCATATAAAATGTCTACGTCAAACTTCCTCAAACAAATATAATTTACAAACTCAAATTGCAAATTAATTAACATAATTACTTTGTTCTACAACATTTTTTTTCACAACCAGCAGCCGAAGGTGTTAAAAAACATTGTTTAATTAAAAGTAATTGTACATCTCTTATTTAATTCGTTTGCTAAATATATATAAACTTATTTGTAGATGCTGGCAATAAGCCGGCAGATTCCAGCAGTAATTGTTCTGCTAAATAGAGCTTTTTAAATGAATATTAAAGAAAAAATATATTAAATAAACAACTGTAATCTACGTTCGGCTGGTAGCGAATATTTCAAATATTTTGTTCACACAACCAACAAACGGCAGGTACTTACGAGCATTTTATTTGTTTATTCGGTTATCTAATTAAAAATACCTACAGACATAAATTCATACTTAAATACCTATTTATTTATATGTTTATGTGTGTGTGTATATCTGGAAATTTGTATTGCCATTTGCTGCGTTAGAGATATCTTATTTTCAATTAAAATATAAAGAAATATATTTCCAAGGAACGTAATAATTTATAAGACATTGTATCCTCATTTTTATAGTTTTATTTAACTTATTTAGAGTTTATATGCTGAAGATCATGAGTTTGAGGTCATAGTTGATTGTTTGTTTTATATGCCTAATCGATACACGTAGACATTCAGGTACGATTAAGCTGTTTTTTTTTTTTTATTGACAGGACAATATATTTTTCGGTGCTGGTAATTGCACGCGTGAGATCCCATTGATATCACCATTTGAAAAAAAAAACAAATCTCACTTAGATGGAATAAAATGTGCTGACAATTTACCCAACGTTCTCTAATTTATTGGAAACTGTGATATGACAAGATATCAGCCGTAGCAGGGACCGAAAGCAGAAAAAGTTGTCTGGCAATTCGCAAAGATGACCAACAGCGACACTGCAGTTTTGACCGATACGGCCTTGTGTAACCTTTTCTTGTTTCCAAAGTTGAAGAAATCCATTAAATTACTTTTTTTTGTGACAATTGAGCATATGAGATCCGATTAGCTGAGAGAGTTGAATCAAGGACATGCCAAAAAGTGTATGTTAGAACTGTTTCAAAGATGAAAGCAAAAATCTGGCACAAGAGGGACGGACTACTTTGACGTGGACAAAATAGAATTTATAAATAACTAATTTTCTTTTGTTTTTAAAATTCTGAATTCTCTTTGCATATTTTGAACAGAACTCGTCTGTTTTTTTCAATGCAACTATTTTAAATGCTCGTACCTCTTATCACGCACACAAAAAGTGAATGATTTTAAAGTTGTTTGTTTTTTAATCTGATTTACTTTGAATTTTTTATATTTTTATCTTAATTACTTACAAAATGTTTTGTTTTACAAATATTTTATATTAAAGCACAGTTTTTAAGAAAATATTATTAATGACTTATTATGGTCTAATATCCATTAAGAATCAAATAATGCGTTGTTGTGTGTTTGAAAATATAATAACCGAACTCAAGTCAGACATGCGTTCCATTGAAACTATTACTTACTTAATTTATGGAAGGATTTGAATCATATTTTTTTCGTTTAGAATCAAATTGTAAAAAATTTTCGCAATTTTAAAACTATTAAATTATTGAAAATATTAATACACTTTATTTTCTTTAAAAAAATATAAATAGAAAGAATTTTCATTGTTTTATCTTACCACACGATTAAAGCAAAACATTTTAGTCCTACAAACAATTTAAATTAATTAAAACAACTTTTGTAATAACATTTTAATTTGAATTTCGAACCTGCAAGATTGTGACACTGATGTCAACAGTAAAGCATTTAAAAAAATATTTATTCTTATTTATTTTCGTCTGACAGATAGGACTGACTGTGTAATCTGCATATATTTATTTATATATTCATTGATTCAACAACAACCGAAAATATCATGAAAGAGAATAAATTGAAAAATGTTGCAATCCATAAATTAAATATTCAATTGTGCATATTTTACTCCGAATTCGTATCCATTTACTCGTTCGGTGGCTCTTCTTTTTAAATTGATAAATACTCCACAGGAGTTTTTATGTGTTTTTATATGCCCAAATCTATTGTTTTACATACGAGCACGTTTGCTTATATATTTTTATTGTAAAAAAAGCACGTTGGTGGTGCTAGAAGTTTTCGAGGATTTGTGTTAAATGTGACACAAGATTTAAGTCAGTAACTAAAATATAATACAACAGTCCAATGCGAAGAGCTTTAATTAATTATCTCCATCAGTTTAATAGCATAATTGAAGTTTGAGTTACGGAATGAGGCAACAAACCACGAATACACTCGTAGTGAAAATATGTTAATAACCTTTGATTTGTCATAATTAATTACCATACAATTTATTTTTTTTAATAAAGATAATATAAAAATATCAAATGTGATTTGTGCAAATAATTACTAACGATGGTATTTGATAAATAAATATTTGTTTTCTACCGCTAAAGTGTGAACTTCAAACAGGAATTTAAATATACACAAACCAATAAGTCTTTAAAATATGTTGGAAAATTTCCAGCCATGATTTTTAATTTTATGACAAAACACCAACGCAAACAGACAGAAAGAAAGAATGAAAAAAAGCACAACACAACTTTGCATAAGGCAACGTATCTACAAGATTAAAATTTCTATTCTATTGTACTTAAATACGAAAATAAAACTATTTCAATAAAAAATATACTTTTCTGTTTATTATCTGCACAGTCGGTAGCGTGATGACTGACTGGGCGAAGAGAGTTGTTTTGAAATTCAATACAGTGTTGCCGCAATTGATTTTTAAAATTATAAAAGTATCTTCTTTTGAATTACAAAGATGAAAGTAATGCTGAGACCTTTTTAAGTTAAAATATGGGAATTTAAAAATAAATTTTATTTCAAGAATTTGTCATAAAATCCAAAATGTAGTGAAATTGAAGAACAAAGAACACCATAAGAGAAGTTTGCGATACTGATATCGACACATCAGACGGTTCAACATTTTCTCGAAGAAGCGTGTTGCGGTGACGTTGGTACCAAAACATCTGATTTTGAAAAAATTATAAAAAAACACTGCATTACGAACTCATTCAATAATACGCCAGATTTTTATGGATTTTTTTTAGACCAGCATTCAGGGGATGACCTCTACATGTGCAGTGCATTGCGCCAGAACTATAAAGGTAGGGAAAGTGTTAAGAAGACAGATGAAGACAGATAAAAAAAATTAGGAGTTTTTTTTTTTCGCTGAGGTACCGACGAAGGAGGATGTTGTATTCTGATTTTTAGTATATCCCGCTGTTAATCGCTGTCGAATCAGCAAACAGTGTCAGGCCGATAACAATTAGCACAATCCCGCACTATTGCAGATTAAAAAATTTTGCACCAACTATTTCATGACAGAATGTTGAATCGAACTCGGAATCGAAGGCATCGTCGTGGTCTTGCGTTCACTACTCCTGAGTTCTAGTCCAAGACAAAAAGGGTAATTTTTTTGGATGTTGGTTTTTCGAGGACTGTTTGTGGATTTTTCAGCCACGTATGCGATAGTGGACTCATCACTGCCTGATTACATGGAATAGCTGATCGAATTTCAGGAAATGATAGAATCAGCCTTGTCGTGTTTGGCGTTTTTCATCTTTGAATTTGACATATTGTAATAAATTAAAGACAACTTTTGCTTTTTGTCTTTAATCTATTACATATTGCCGAATTTTGAAGGCGAATACGAAAATATTCTTCATTTTGATAGTAAATTTTCAAAATTCCAATTCTTTGCTCACCAGTGTAGCATTTGATGGTTAAAATTTCATAATTTTTTACTAAATAAATGTCAAAAGATGACATTTAAATTTTTAACATTTCATCATTTGACAGCCAAGTTACTTCCTAACCTCAAACTTGCCAACTCTGTATAAAGCAGTTGTTTAGTTCAGAAATGGTAAATACGATTTTTAAAATGTTATAAACCGATTTAATTTTGATTAAATCCGTAATACCTGAAATTTTGACAAAATCAATAAAGAGAGATTTTTTAAAATGAAAATCAAAAAGCTCTTTTAATTTTTATTGCATAAGAACTTTTGAAATGAAAAATGTCAACTGCTATGTACGAATATATAATTTCTTTTATCATATATTATTTCTGGATTTATATTTAAATATAATTCTGGTGTATAAACAAACTGCACGTTATGGCATCTTTTAATAAATTTTCCAATTTGTACTCAAAAAGCATAAGAAATTGCATTCATTCGTTTGTTGTTTCTTTTTCAGTAAATGAACATAAATTTTCATTTCGTATTCCAAACATTCATCTCTTATTTTTACAAGTCACAAATGGAATACAATATCTTCGTAGACAAAACAACGAGTAGTTTCGAATGTGTGTTTCGTTGTGAATTTGTCGCATTTTTTCATGATGCTTTTGCTGACGTCAGCAGACGAGAAATATTCTGTTCTTTTTTTTGTTATTATTTTCAATTGCATTTCTTCTTTTGATAGTTGATTTTCCTTTTAACTAACTGTTTTTCACCATCTTTAATTTTGCTTATATTATTGTGTGTGTCTGTCAGGCGTTATTAAAACTTGACACTACAAATTTCATATTGTTGAGTTGATATTCATAAATATTTCTAATGTTATTTCCTTTTCAATTTGAAACTGATGTACTGAAAATGTTGACTGAAATGATGCATAATTATATTCGTTAAAAGAGTGCACTTTAAGGTTGCTAAAGTGTACTTTTGTTAAAAACATACTTCAGGTTTTCCATAGACAGTTAAAAATTTAGTTTAAATCGTTAACTATTCTATGATCTTTTGACATGAACGTAACGATCCTCTCATCAACGGAACACTATTCTGGTTGAAATAATAAGGGGATACGAAAAGTGTTGTGCTGGTCCAATAATAAACAGGAAAATAATTTCAGCCAACTTTAAACCAGTTTACATTTTAATTCAATTCCAGTATTTATAAAACTTAAGTTCAAGTAGAAGGTAGAAACTGGCTACGCTTCCACCAATTTACCATTAAAACAGTTCCAAGGACCATGTAGTCTGTCACAATATGCAGTTTCTACGTAACCAGTGAGAGTACATTCTTGGCACGAATTATTTATGATATCAACTCAGGTTTTTATTTGAATTCTGTGTTAATATGAAATAAATATTTTTATACATTTTAAGGTTTGAAATATTTCTCGCTTTCCAATTGAAGTTTGGGCATCCCTGCAAAGGGAAATTTTTACTACAAAAATAAGATAAATATATTTATAAGAAATTTTTAAACGATTTATCGCTATTATAACTATATATTTAGTCGTAAAACTATTTTCATTAAATAACAAGAAACGTGGCATAAATTGTAATCAGAGTCGAACGTTTAGGGTTCCCCTTAAATATTTGCATGTTAATATAAAAATTAATTATTTTTGTTATCAATTGCCTAATATTATTTTTTTCTTTTCTTTTTAGGTAAGTGGTAAAAAAAAACTTTTGTCTTAGGATCTAGTAAGTTTTAAATTTGAAAATAATATTATTTGGGCTTAGACAAATCATAAAAGTATATAATAAAACTGTTTTATAAATCGTCCTTAAAACAACTCATCAAACTCTGTAAATAGAATTTAACGAAAAAGTTTCATTTCTCTAAAAATTTTTATAAAAAAAAAATTTAAGAAAAAAGTTAAAAACCACAGGATATTTGCAAATTGTGTAGTCTATTCCTTAAAAATAATAGACTATCCTTGAATTTAGTTAGTCTTGCCTGCTTGTGTGCTGTTTTTCAATGGAATAAAAAAAACTCACTGCATATATTCCAACAATATTCTTATGAGGCAAAAAATATTGTGTTTCTAATCGAAAATGTTAAATGTAGTGAATCTCTTTTATATTAAACAAAAAATGCTTTCATTATCCTTTGAGCCGAACGAAGTACGTACAAAACAAATAAATTTTATTGAAGACACCAACGATGGGTTAAAATACAATTTCCGCAAATGTAAAAACCAAATAGAGGGAAAGGCTACGGAAGCATAATGAAAAAAAAAACAAAAAAAATGAAAAAATTCTAACAAAAAAGAAAATTGAAATGTCTCTTCTAATATAATAAAGCAATTTTACCAAAAAGTGTGTAAGCGATGAAACACAACTACATACGCAAAATTTACATTTAAAGTGACAATAAAATGTTAAAATATTGAAAATGCAAATCACACCAGCCAACAGAGAAACTCGCCTGGATTATATCATGTGTTGTGGTATCATCTCATGGCAAAAACAGTGGGAAATTCATTTTGGTTTGCGACATAAAAATTCTAAAAAGAAAAGGATTTTATTAATTTTGAATTTTCAAAGAGGCTGCTTTACTGAATTTCTGGTATCCTTTTGGATTTATTCAGATTAAAAAAAATATTGTTTTAATCAAACTTAATTCTTTTTTGCGAATTTTCAATTTTATTTTTCTAATCCAAAATTATTATTAAGCGCTAAAGGCCCTTCGTGTTTGAATCAAACTCATGTCTGTGAGATCTGCTATAATTGAATAAAAAAAATATATAAAAATAGAAATAAAAAAATAAAAAGTAATTAAGAAAAAAACGACTAAATAAAGAAATGAATAATAAAAGCAAGAGATCTATCGGGGCTGGTCGATCTTAACGACTTTGAAAAGTTAATCCAAATAAAGCGAAATTTTTTCTTATTATTTTTGAGATGCTACGAAATGTACCATTCCACTGGTTTGCTACGATTTGGTCAAACCGTTCATATACTTACACTCTCCTAAAGGCCCATACGCACTCATACTTACAGACGTAGAGAAAGCCTCTCAGAATTACGCAGAGAGGCTTCCTAGGAATTCAAAATGTGGAGAACTGTATTTTGCAAAACGAGGTGAAATTAACAACTTCCCGGTATTTGAAAATTTTATATATTCTGAAAAAAGAATCGACTGTTTCTAAGATCAGTAGCACCAGCAAGTCTCTCCAGATTGGCACGGGGCAATTGGGGCTCCAACTTTAGTAGTGGGTGTTCATTCTATGCTGGAAATATATCGAAATACTTTTGGGTTTGGGACTTGGCTAATGTGTGCGGTGGAATAGGTTCTGTCGGCAGAAGTACAAAAGGATTTTCATATGTCTTTAGTGAAGCGATAAATTGTGATTAAAATGGTGGGCGTTTGAAAAGTAGGCGTGGACAAATGCTGACATTCAGAATAGGTTCCGGATCTCAGCAAGATGGAGCCACAGCTGGCCAAACAATTCCGTTATTGCATGGGAAGCTTCACAGTAGCGCGATTTGGCGCTACATTGGCGACATAAGCGAAGATTTTTTACAAAATGTTTTTAAAAATTTTATGAAAAGAGCGGACATCTGCCAACGTGCTACAATAAACTCCCATATTTGCCCCTATTAATTCGTACCAATAAAACGAAATTTGATAAAAAAGTGCGCTTTTAAGCCAATTCTTTTTCTAACCTCAAAAAAAAAAAATTTCGTAAAAATATGTCACACTGTTGCTCAGTGTAATTTTTTCTTTGTTTGATTTCTGGTTTACAAAAAGAGCAACCCAACCGCAAACAAGTTTTGATATTAAACTAGCGCGCACATGTGTTGTTTTGACTATCTTCCGAAAACAAATAGACAATTGTTTTCTTCTTCTTCCTCTTTTACGTACGTTATTATTATGCACGAGTATTCATAAACATAAAAAAAATGTCTCAATTTTTTTAATAAAGTTTCAATATACTTAAGACAAAAAAGGTAACCGGGTCCCCATATATTTTTGCTATCTTGCTGAAGAGAGTGAGATGAAAGTAAAATTGTATATGTTTTGCAAAAACTACCAGGAGTACGGAAAGAGTTTAAATTTAAGGACAAATTTATGGAAGTACAAAATACTGGTAGAATTAAAGAAATTAAAAAAACTTGGGAATAAAAATATTTTAAAGTGTTATTTCTTTAATAATTTGTAAACGGCCTTACCGATCGATTCTAGAAACTAATCAGTTATAGGGTGTTTATTATAGAGTGATCCAAGTTTAAATCATAATAAAACATAGTAATATATTTTTGATATCAATGAAACGGTCTTTAATGAATAGAAAATTTTATGACATTAATGTTTAAATATGATTTCGGCCATGTGGCCGCCACGGCTGGCGCGTACAAGGCGCAAACTGGAACACCAATTTTCGCAAACAGTAACATTCTGACCATCTTCGTTTTTGAAGACATGCGGGCCAATGACTCCGCCAGCCGATAAATTGCACCCAACAGAAATTTTCTGAGGATGCAAAAGCCTTGTGGATTCTCCTCACTCCAAGTTCAATAATTTTGATTATTTACGTACCCATTCCACCAAAAAGGCGGCTTCATTGGAAAAGAAAATTTTGAATGGGGGAGTTTGACGAATAGAACAATTATTTTGATTAAAAATTTCAAGAATTTAACAAATTGCTCTGGTGTAAATCGATCCATAATAAAATGTCAAAGCAAACTAAACAAAAAGCAACTATCAGCTGTTAAGTGGGTGGTCAAATAAAGCGGTGATGCCAACTCAAAGATGTATCACTCTATAAAAAACACCCTGTCTTAAAATTAAAAACCACGTTGGTCACGGCAAATCTGCTCAAAATCGTTTAATCCGCTCGTGAGATATAGTGAACGAAAAAAAATTGGAAAAACTGATTCGGAACAGCTCCGAAATTAAACTTCTGATCAATTAAAGTTCTCAATTCTTTTATAGTAATCGAAAACTACATGAAACAACGCTTAGTGCGTGAAACTCGGTTGATTTAAAAATTAAAGTAATAGTGTTTTAGCTCGAAGATCTTAAAAGCATTGACCAGGTTCGATAGCTTCGGGGTTAAAACTAGCGGGAAGTTACAGCGCTGGCCTTTAGGGTCAACCGCTTTTCCATATTGTTTTTTCTTAAACAGACACTTGAAAAGGAAAGACATTAAGACACTATATATGTAAAGATTGATTTAAATTATTAACGGCCTTTAAAATAAAACGTGATATGGATGTGTTATACACTCCCTTCTTCAAATTATGGTTAGAGAATTTTCTTAAAATTGAAAGCAATTTGCTATTGTATGTCCTTGACTTTTCTCTACCAATTGTAAAGAAATCCCACAAACTTTTGAACGCTTTTTAAAAGTGTGTGTACTTCTGGGCATAAAATGAAAACGATATAAAAGCTTTTTAAGCTGCAAACTAATTTGAATTTCTTTCTTAACTATATATCCAAAAAATATTTATATTGTGCAGGTCTACACAAAAATACCTTTTCAATTTTATAAGTTTCATAAATTTTTCGGAATGATAATTTACCGAAAAGGGTACAACTAAAATAGGTGTGAAGAAGTAATTTATATAATTTAGATAACTAACATCAAATCGCTTATTCCAAAAAAATGTTCTCCGAGGTTTTTCCGTCTTCTAAAACAAAATTTCTAGATTATCTTAAATTTCCGAAATTCTATAAATAAAAATATCTCTCTATTCTATAGTGATTTCAATAGATTTTGATAGATAAATGTGTTAGAAGAATTTTCGATCGATCTCAAATCCGGTAATTCACAACAGTTTTTTTATATTCTGAATTCGGACCCACGCGAAATTCTTCAAATAATATTACCCTTGGACTTGATTGACCGCCTTATTAACGTTGGCATATTTGTTTTTATTTATAGTTTTGTAATTTTTAATGTAACAGACATTTCAATTTTGTGTCTGTGGGATTATTTCTTTATTTTAATTTTACATTTTTAGGTCTCATGCTTTTCAAGTAAATATTTAGTTCAAGTAAATTTGCATATGAATTTAATACTCGTACTTGTACTTGTACGGCATCAACTATGCCAAAGTCAAACTTGTACAAAATTAACCAAAAATCCCACACATCAGATGGTGACACACAGAGGAAAATAAATAAATGGGATAGGGAAGCAAATGAAACGGTGGGGCGGGGGGTAGGATAACGATGAGTAGAGATGATAATAATCCTACAAAATAAAGCTGCAAAGTCAACTGCTGTTTGTGTTGGTGAATATGACACAATTCCTTGTTAAATAAGCAGCCACACGAGCTCACAACATCCATGCCAGGGTACACAACTACTATTTTGGTCGAAGAGCGAGATAGAGAGAGTGAGAGTGAGAGGAGAGGAGGTGGAAAAATACAGTGGAATTATATGCAATTTTGTCAATGTTAAAAATGCACTGCGGAAAAAGCTCAAATATGTTAATGACACTCGAAAGTCTAATAAAAAAGAAATGAGAAAATTGTTTGGGACACACAGAAGCCGGGATTTTTTTTCCAGATTTCTCTCAGCAAAATTTTCGGTAAATTTACTACAGAATAGTTTTGTTTTTAAATGCATACAAACATTTCTGTCAGTGCTTGAATATATATTTTTTAGAATTGTATTCGAACACAACTTGTTTCCAATATCAACCCACCTTCAGACGCACACACACACACGCACAGACCCATACATGTACCCACTCTATTGCCATGTTTATTTACTCTAATAATGGAATGACATTCGTTAATTAAACAAATTGGTAACTGATAATAAAACTTAATAAAATGTTTAAGACATTTTATCTCATAATTGCACAATTACAAAAGCAACAACAATTGAATACCATGTGCGTGTGTGTGTTCGAGAAAACTCAAGCCACAAAATATATTAATTGCACAATGTCTGTACAATTAAGACTCCACAAAAATGTATGTAAACGTGTTAATTAAATATATATTTTTCTTCCACTAGACTTTAATAGTTAAATTATTATTTCTTAAATATATTTTGTTCCTTAAAAATTCTTTAATAGAGTTGCAGTTGCATTTATTTATTTATATTTTTATATCTCTTTTTCCTGTTGCTGCAAACTTTTTTCTACACACTCGTGTAGTGAATTATGCATGCAGCGTTGCATTGCACATTTCAATCTGCTGCTGCTGCACAGAGCGCTGGCTCGCGAGCATCTGCCAAACGGAATAGCTATCGGATGGCAAACAATTTTTATTACACTTGGAATTTCAAAAATGTTTTCTTTATGACATTTTTAAAATACAAGTAGTCAAGTATGTACGTTGGTTTCATAAATCTCTATTGTTAACAGTGACGTAGAGGCATTCAATAACGATTTGGGGGGAGAAATGGGATTTTTTGCTATTAATTTGGGAGTACATAAAAATAAACTTAAAATAAATTTTATACGTGGTCAAAGTTAGTGGAGGACTATAATAAAAAAATATATTAAAAGTGTCAGCAGTCACGGGCGCTGGATGAAGCAAAGTGATAGTGGAATTCTTGGGATTGGGACTTTCGTACTAACTTATAAAAATGAATATTAGAAACATTAAATTCTTGATAAACTTTTAAAAATGATATTCTTACATCTCGAATACGGTAAGTCGTGAAAATGCCAAAAAATTCGAACGTATAATTATTTGTAAAATAAACCATTGAATGAAATGAATCATGTGATTGAAATGAATCATTTGATTCATGTAGCTAATTTCATTCAAATGATTCATATTACTAAAATTAATCATTTAATTTAAAGCAAACATATGAATTAAATGAAAGATTTGAATGAAATGAATCGTGTGATTCAAATGAATCATATGATTCAAATGAATTATGTGATTCAAATGAATTATGTGATTCAAATGAATCGTATGATTCAAATGAATCATTTAATTCATTTAAATGAAATCATATGATTCAAATGGGTCATATGATTCAAATGACTCATATGATTCAAATGAATCATATGATTCAAATGAATCATATGATTCAAATGAATCATATGATTCAAATGAATCATTTAAATGAAATGAATCATTTAAATGAAATGAATCATTTAAATGAAATTAATAATATGATCCAAATGAGTCAATTGATTCAAGTGAATCATATGACTCAAATGAATTATATGATTTAAATAAATCATATGATCCAAATGAACCAGACGATTCAAATGAACGATACGATTCAAATGAATTATGTGATTCAAATGAATCATGATTAAAATTAATCATATGATTCAAATGAA
Source organism: Linnaemya vulpina (assembly GCA_963675445.1). Classification (NCBI taxonomy): domain Eukaryota; kingdom Metazoa; phylum Arthropoda; class Insecta; order Diptera; family Tachinidae; genus Linnaemya; species Linnaemya vulpina. The sequence goes on along the minus strand of OY776278.1, from coordinate 12,293,820 downwards.
TCATTTAATTCATATGATTTTAATAATTCATTATTGGAATGACTTATTTAATTCAAAGGCAACATTTGAATTATTTTAATGAAATGAATCATATGATTCAAATTAATCATGTGATTCAAATGAATTATGTGATTCAAATGTAACATATGATTCACATGAATCATTTAATTAATTTTAATAACTCATTGAAATGACTTATTTAATTCAAAGGAAACGTTTAATTATTTGAATAAAGTTAATCATATTATTGAAATTAATGAAGTGATCAAATCATAATAATTAAATTAAATAATAATAATATAAGTTGGCATTGCGTTTTTGGTTTCTCTAATAATAAAAAAAAGTTTGTAATTTTGTAAAACACTTTGTGCTGCTATCAAATGCTATCACATGATCACACACGTTCCCAATTCAAACAACGCCGCTGTCTTTTGACACCTACTAGAAAAATTCACTTACAATTCGGTCTAAATTATCGTCATGTACGACTACAGTAATTAGTTCCAATTAAGGCCTATTTATTACAGCCTGCATGTTAAGTGTGTTAATTTTTTATATATTTTTATTTATTTTTTATTTAGTTTTCGTAAGACTGATGTCGTTCCTTTTCATTCGTCTCAAAATCTATTAATCATGCAGTGAAAAATTTATTGCACTCAATTTAAATATTTTATTATGGCCATTAAAAAAAAAGAAAAAGAAAACAGAAAGCAACGAAAAAACAGACTGCAAATTGAAATAAAGTGCAAATAGAGCTGCTTCACATTAATAAAATTCTTTGACAAAAATTATTTTGCAAATGCAGGAATTATTAATGCAGATTAAAAAAAGAACACAAAAAGAAAAAAGTTAAAAGAAAAAGAAATGCTTTAAAGATTTGCAACAGAAACCTAAATTAATGAAGATGCCTGGTTTTAAATTATGTCCTTCTTTCAAACGTCCTAGAGATCCTTGTGTTCTTTTCATATAATTTGGGTGGCCTCAATTTTCTTGTTTGTATTTGTGTAAAGGGTTCGTCATTTTGTGGTTTGTAAAGTAAAACTAAATAAAAGATACAGAACTGTGATTTCAGTAAAACTTATCGTTCTAACGCTTAAGCCGATCTTGTCAACACACGATATATAAAAAAATTATGGGTTCAAATGCTTCGATATTGAGTGATCGTCCGAGAAGACATGGTCTCTGGCGTTGAAAAAAATTAAATTAAAAAAAATTTAAAATATAAAAATTAAAATATACAAAAAATAAAAATAAAGCAGGGAAATATCAAGATCTCGATGAAAACATGAAATTACGCGTTCAACAACCGTTTCATCTAATAAAACCGAAACCGGTCGCATTGTGTGGCTGGTGATACCGTCTTGTTCGATCCAAATATCGTTCACAATACCGCGATAGAGAAAAATTCATATTATCCACTTAAATTTCACTAGCAGAAGCGATATTTTCGAAAATACTCCAACGCCCAGTCAACGTTGTCAGATTTTTCAAATTTATTTGTAATCCTGTCGATTTCTGGGGCAGTATCCCGATTATAAAAAAAATCACCCCGTATTGCTCAAAAAGTAGAGCTGTATCGAACTTCATCAAACGCTCGTTTTTGACAAAAACCTCTGATCAAACCCATGTAATTTAAATTTGTTTGATCAGAGGTTGTTGTCAAAAACGAGCGTTTGAGAGCGTGTGATGTGCACATCTCTATCAAAAAGTGGCCACGTTTGCAACATCGTACATGTTGCAAGTCTTAATTATTGAATTCGTCCTTTTCACTAAATAATTGACATTTCACATGACCCATTTCTGACAGTTAACAGCCTTGCCAGACCGATGCTTTTAATACCACTTAATGGATAACCCGTTGTGTTCAATTTCCCAGAGTCATTGTAAATGAAAAATTCATGTCAAAGTCAGGTGCAATTGTGTATGCGATTTAGAAAAAAATTCAACATCAATGGCATTCTGGTTTCCTTCTGTCTCCTGCTCTCTCTCTCTCTCTCCTTCTCTCTTCCTCTCCATCCCATTTCTATCTACATAAGAATACCATCATCTATTATTTGTAGTTGAAACTTTTGTGAGATACTCTTGAATATTTGAAATATTAATGTCAATTGACATGAATATTTATATCGCAAAGCTGTTTTCCTTTTTCAACTATTTGGAGCAATTTTTAAAGGAAAAACGATGTGTTCAAAGAAAATGACAAATTTATTAAAATTTTAAATTTAACGAATAAATAAAACATGATGATGGTGTGCTGTTGCCACGGACTGTAGGTTGTGGCATCGATTGTCATGAAAAATTGTGCCTGGTTAACAATATTTTTTAATAACGTTGGATATGAGAGAATTAAAAAACAAGAGAAACAAGGTAATTAATGCCATCATACCCGGCGGAACATAAGAATGTGCAGATTTCATTAGCAGTGTGGAGAAAAAGCCTGCGGAGGTTTTAAGGTGTTTATTTTTATTTCCTGAAATAATTTATTTAAGCAGTGCTGCCAACTTTGTGCTGTTATTCTTCAATTCACACATGTCGTCAGTCATGTGTAAATTGTTGTGGGGTCATCCTCAATCTTAACAACGAAAAGGATGACTCAAAGTCGATAATCATCCTGAAGGCTGATGCGCAATTCCATACGCCCAATTCTATTTCAGCTGTTACGCTAATAAATACAATTTTCATTTCTAAGTCTAGGAAAATCGTTGATGCACAACGAGGCGTAATATCCATCTTAAAACCACTTTTAAAGGGGATAAATTTTTATCTATTATTTTTTTTTGAGGATGCCATCGCTGACCTTTCTAACGGCAGGAATTAAATGCGCCGGACTTGGTGAACAGCTGGTTTTAACAAGATAGTGCAAGTACAAACACAGCCAGAGCCACAATGAATACTATCAGCGAAAGCATTTCTTAGTCGTTTAATATCCTAATTTGGCGATTTCGCACGGCCATCAAAGTGGCCAGATTTAACAATCCCCCACTTCTTGCTTTTGGGCTACGTAAAGTAGCCGCTTTATGCTAACAATCCCCAGTTGCTAGCGGAAATCTTGCCGGGTGAATACTGGCATCAAACGGAGGATATCATCTTTCCCACTTACCAAATAAAAAAAAAAAAAAATAAAAATCAATAAAATAAATGCAAAAAAAAAATTACAAATTGATTCAGCTGGCGATTTTGATTTAAGACCGGTAAAGAATTTTTTCCCTGGAGTTAATTTTATTATTATTTTTTAATTACTTGAATTTTAAGTAGCTTAATGAACCACGAATCTGTGGTCCTTCCAACTTAATTCGATCCGAATGACTACCACAAAAGCAGTTATAAAATAAAACATTTCATTAAACAGGTTGTTGTTGTTATTCTATTTGGTAATTTTGCTTACTTGATTCACTTTATTCCTTTTAAGACTTTTTTTGTTTGTTTTTCTTCTTCAAAAGAAAGAACTCTTCGGGATATTAAAAAAAATCCATGACTTGCTTCGCGCCACTGTGCATATTTTTCTTTAAAGCAAAATCTCGAAAATGTTACACAATTCATTTAGTAAAAACTAGAATAAATATTTAATAGTTTCTTAAAAGCTTGTCTGTCTTTAGCCATGTTTACCTTCATCAATGGAAGAATATCTACAGCAACTCTTGATAATCTTTTAGTTGGAATGAAATTCAAAAATTTACTGCACAGCAGATATAAATCTTTGCAGGGGATTATATACAACGAATATTATGTGGAGGGAATAGTCCCTTTTGTTTTACAAGTATTTTCCAACCACTTAGCAAATTGGCCTTGTTATTGTTGTTGTAGCTTATTTTCTTAATACTGTCACAATTTCTATCAAAAAACGATATAAAAGTTTTCCCTCTGCTTTGGGAAATATTTAAAAATTTAATCTTCCAAAAGAAATATCCATGTAATACCATGATTAATTAGTTTTTGTTGTGTCTGGTTTATATTTTGATAAAAGTTTTTTTTTCGAATTTTTTCTCTTTTTGCTGCTGATGTTGATCCCTTTCAGTTTAATAATCAAATAAAAGAAGACAACAGCAAAACAGAAAACATAAACAAAGAAAAACAAATACAATCTCTAATCCGAAATATGCTGTTACATAAAAAAATCGAAATACCCAAGAATTAAAGAAATAATATTTTGGCCACTATAAATATTTCAAAATTATGCAAACAAAACAAAAAGTTAATAATTCAGCCAACAGATTTATTTCTCTTTATGATTAACAAATCGATTTTCAAGTTGGGTCACGTTTTTGTTCAACTTGTGCTTGTTTTCCCTTTTGTTCGAAAAGCGTTCGATACTTTAATTGTTTTAAATATTTGTTTTCGCTTAAATTTATTGTCAAACGAACGTGTATTTATTTATTTCTAGTGAATTTGGAGAATATCTAAAAATATTTGAGGTTAGAAAAAGTTTAGTGCTAAATTGAGTGTAAATTAAGCAATTTAAGTAAGCAAAAATATAAATGAATTCAATTGTACAACTTCAAAAGTTGAAGCAAAGAAATTAAATCTTTGCCGTAATATATTCAATTACGCTTGCCGCACACTGGGGGAATTGACAAAAGAATCGCCACTACTGTCCCGCAAATATAACAAATTTAATTGTTTAATTGGCACCAGAGACTAGTACTGAGTAGAGTTTTTGGTATTTCAAGTCTCAATTTTAAGTATAAGTCCGTAGGAGTCATCAGTAGAGCTGTATCGAACTTCATCAAACCCTCTCAAACGCTCGTTTTTGACAAAAACCTCTGATCAAACTCATGTAATTTAAATAGGTTTGATCAGAGATTGTTGTAAAAAACGAGCGTTTGAAAGCGTTTCATGAAGTTCGGCACAGCTCTACTGCACAGCTCTACTCTAAATTAGAGCTGTGCCGAACTTCATCAAACGCTCTGAAACGCTCGTTTTTGACAAAAACCTCTGATCAAACTCATGTAATTTAAATGGGTTTGATCAGAGTTTGTTGTCAAAAACGAGCGTTTCAGAGCGTTTGCTGAAGTTCGGCACAGCTCTACTCTAAATTAGCAACATCATACCTGTTGTAAGGCATAAATGTCAGGAGTACATCAAAGTTTTGTCCTTTTCAGTACTCACTGCTGGTCTCTGATGGCAAATCGTCCCCTTCTCCAACTTTTTGTTCTAAGATCCCCCACATAATGCTATTGAGCCTCACTATTGTGATTGAAAATAAATGAAATTAACATTTGATCCCATTGTGCATTAGCAAGATATCTTGTTTGTGTTCTGGTTACCGCTCAAAACCTAAACTTTAAGAAAACGTTAAAAATATCTTTTTTCGCAGTCCTACAACAAAAACTTTTGGAAGCACTTTAATTTGATTGCGATTAGTTTATTGGCTGAAATAATTTATTCTTATCACATGCCTGCTCAACTAATTGCTCTATTAATGCTCATTTAATTTTCTTTTATTTATTATTTTCCTTTACTTTCGCTTGCTATTTCTTTCGTTATACACAATATTTTCCTTAACTATTTCATATGATTTTTCTTGTTTGCCAATTTGCCAACAATTCGTACCGAATTGACAGCGCACAACTTCATATCAATTTTTAGTTTGTTTATTTTCCAGTTACGTTTTCACAGTCTTATCTGGGAAGTATTAAGAGTACAAAATTTACGAAACTAAAACTTATCAGAATGTCAATTAAAAGTTAAGGAATCACATAGAAAATAAAGTGAATGTTTCGGCTTGATGTTTTTTCTTTTTTTCTTCTTCAAGAGTATGACAACTTTTAATAAGTCATTAATTAAGTTTTAATGATACTTTTTTGTGGAGCTTAATTTTTTCTTTTCGTTGGTTTATTTTGTTGGAAGCGAATGTTTTTTTTTTACGAAAATGTAACTCAAAGAATAAAATATATAAAAAGAAACCCAACGAAATTCAGTAACGCGTCTCAAAGAAATGATATTGAAATCGTAACGTGTGGAGAGAATGCAGCGAAAATTATAGCAGGAAATGAGCGAAGTGCAGGTGGACAAGCAGATGATTAGCTCGTATTCACCGTCTTGTGGACTTTGTTACAATAGGCCTTGAGCAGTTAGTATTGAAGCGATTTTTAAAAAATGTCTTGACGGATTTAATATCTTTTAAAACTCTTGTCCAACTGTCTGTCGTATATTAAGTCCAAACAAAGTGATGGAAAGCTTTCCTTCCATTCAAACTGGCCCCACTGTACGGTGCGTTATTTTTAACTCGCTATTATTTGCGTGGAATGGAAACGTTGTTAATTAAAGTTTATTCAATAACAAGTTTAAAATAGAGCTGCATTTCCACGTTAGAGAAATATTAAAGAGCGCAGCATTTTTTTGTGCTCAGCTGAACTCAAGTAGTTGATGATTAATAACTCTCAAGTTCGCGCCATCACTTCAAGAGTTTAACATTTTTTTTGTCTTGTTCTAGCAAGACCCCCTACATATGCAGAGCATTATGAAAGAACTGTAAAGGAGGAGATAGTGTTAAGAGTACAGATGGAAACAGATTAGAAGATAGAGAGTTGTTCAGTCGCTTCACCGATAAATGTTTTGGTGAAGCTGCAGGCAACAAAATATGCAAATAAAACTCTTCCTTATTTGAGACAATTAAACTTTAAATTAAGTCATCGACCTTGGTATTCGCACATATTCTATTTCGCAGGCAGATACTTCACTGATGTCTTCTAAACGGGCTTCTTTCTATGCGGGTTTTATGACAATCATAATGATGTTAAAAAAAAAATTGTAACTAAAAGTTAGAATATAAAACTTTTTTTTTCGATAAAAATTAATTTGAATTATTAACTGTTGCTTGGCATTTCTTATTGTGTATGAGGAGTTTGACCAAATTTATGAAGCAATTAAGTACTAATTGTTCAATTTATTAACTTAGCTCCTGTACGGTAACTTGACTTTGAGGTAAATCTTCTAATTCTACAATTCAGCGACATGTCTGAATCACTACACAAATGAATTTCGCCAACAGATAAACACTACATTCTGCGCGACGTGGTTTAATTGTGTTAATACACTGTGAATTTCGTGGTCTTTGTAGCTCGATTTTCTTAGCGATTTTCTTAGTTTTTAAACTAAATTTATTAAAATTTTTAATGCTTCGAAAGCGTGTGAAAACACTTGCACATGAACCCCACCAACAATCTGTGTACAATGTGACGTATGTGTATTATTATTAATAGTATTGAGTATACGCGTGGAAACACAATAGAAACAAACAAATAAATATACGGGTGTAGCGAATGAAAAGCGTATGAAAATAGTGTTGCCGACGCCAAATAGAATAAAAGTGAGTGTATTGACAGTGGTTTTCGCTCGTAGGCAAGTGAATCTAAAATAGGAGGTCCGAGTGTTTGAAAAAATAGCCGTTTTAATGTATTTAACAAATATAAATAATAACAAAAATATATATAATTTTGGGCCGAAAATGCACGTTTTCTTGAGTGATTATGTATTTGAATTTTAGCTTCGTGAAATAAATTAATTTAAATAAAAACTAAAATAAAAATGCCAGCTCATGAATTAATATAATAAACGACTTGAAACACTTTTATGTGATATCGGTCAGTGCAATAAAATACACAAGAATGAGTTTGAGAAATCAAAAGTGAGATAAATTTGACTGCAGCGGTTGTATATTTCGAAATTTAAAAATATAATTACAAATACAATAAAAAGTGTGTTAAAAATTAACACTTTTTCTGCGGAATCTCCCACAGTGCGCCGCTTTATAGCATTAAAATGTTAGAAACATAAGCTGTTTTCTTTTCTAAAAAATAATGCGAAATTTCTTACACTTTTTATTAGAAAATGGCAACATTGTGTCATTTGAAAATATAGAATTTATGGGAAATTAATCCATCGTTCTTTACAAAAAATCGCTTCTATTCTAAATCTCCTCCAAACTGCCACTTTTTAAAAAAGAAGTAAAAAAATGTTGCATATTTTCCAGAAAAGAAAACGACAATAGAAATACTTTTGTTTCATTAAATTAAACGGAGCGTTGCTTAATAATATTACGAAATAAGATAACATGCATTTGACTTTGGGTGAATAACTTCATCTCATTTATCATTTAGAAAAAAAAAATTTTGAATTCCAACTTCATTTAAAATAAATTTCAATTTTAAAATTCATTTACCTTCCCATGCAATATTCAGGGCACAAAAGCCACACGGCCAAATATTCTGTTTACAATTTGTTTTAAACTCTTCATCAATAACTAATGCCACATGCCTGGCATTCCTGTTTCCATGGGACTTGCTTCATATCCTCAAACACAATCCTTTGCTTACGAAACAAATTTCATTTCTAATAAAACTAATATTTTGCATAACAGACAACAATTGCACCACAGAAACGAGCAGCAGCAGCAGCAGCAACACAACATTTTATCCCTGTTTGAAGTCTATCTACACTGAAATGGAAATATGAAAATATAAAGATTTTCCGAAAACATGGTAGACCACAAATATTCACCACATATTTCTTGGCAAGTGAATAAATTTGCAAGTGTACAACAGACACGTTCCCATTTAGAAATTCAATGCAAAAGATGTTTTCCATCCTGTTGAAGATGACACATAACAAATCCTTTTGTATTACGTTTAACAGACTTTTTCGGATCTTCAATGAAGTTGAACTATTGATAGAGAGAGAGAGAGGGAGCGGGTTAAGGATGTGCTGCTGCTGTGTAGTATGTCCTAATCAAAGCAGCTAAAACATCTCCTTAATACAAGCCAAAAGGACACATGAAACGTTTGATTGAAAAAAAAGAATCCTGGATTTCCATATTCCTTTCGTTGAAAGGTTGCTGTGCTTCAAAGGAGTAGCAGCTAATTTGTTGATGTTAGATTGCGTCTAACCATGATAAACACATGGTTTAGTCCCATGGTATTTTGTAAATAACCATCATAACGACCATTTTAGTTTTAAGTAGACTTTCATGGTGCGAAAGAAAAACTTTCGATAGCAGGTGCAGGGAGTGCAAAGAACACTAAGCAAAATATATACGCTCTGCTGTTACGTTATTATATCGCCGAGGATTGAGCCATTAAATTAAGATCAGGACGAGCAGGAATAATAGTGGTGTAAGTGAGCAAAACCAACAAAGTTTTATAGGTTGTCCCGGCGGAAGGTACCCAAGAAATATACTTTCAAAGTATTTTTTTCTTAAGTTGATTTCTTCTCTGGAAAATAAGGCTAAATTTTTTACACTTTTTAATAAAAAATTACACTTTTCTGTCACTTAAAAACAAAGAATTCATTTGAAATTAGTACAACATCTCCTACAAAATATGATTTCTGCATTAAAACTCCTCGAAACTAACACTTTTTTGATAAGAAGTGGAAAAATTTTACATCTTTTCGAGAAAGGAAAATGTTATTTGAGTTGGCATCACTGCTTTATTTGAGCACCCACTTAACAGCTGAGGGTGGCCATATTATTTAATTTCCCTTGAAACTTCATTATGAATCGGTTTATACCAGAGCTAACTTGTGAAATGCCTTAAGTTTTTAACCAAAATTATTATTCTATTTGTCAAAATCTTCTATAGGGTGTTTTTTATAGAGTGATACAACTTTGAGTTGGCATCACTGCTTCATTCGACCAGCCATTTAACAGCTGATAGTTGTTTTTTGTTTAGTCTGCTTTGACATTTCATTACGGATCGACTTATACCAGAGCAACGCGTGCGAATTGTGGAAATTTTTAATCAAAATAATGGTTCTGTTCGTCAAACTTATCGTGCACTTCGTCCATTCAAAATTTTATTTTCCGATAAAGCCCATTTTTGGTTGATTGGGTACGTAAGTAAACAGAATCCGCAAGCTTTTGCCGGAACACCATTACATCCACAGAAAATTCCTGTTTGGTGCACTTTATGGGCTGGCGGAGTCATTGGCCCATGTGTCTTCAAAAACGATGATGGCCAGAATGTTACTGTTTTTGAAAATTGGTGTTCCAGATTGCGCCTTGTACGCGCCAGCCGTGGCGGCCACATGACCGAATTCATATCTAAACATTAATGTCATAACATTTTCTATCCAATAAAGATCGTTTCATTGATATCAAAAATATATTACTATGTTTTATTATGATTTAAACTTGTATCACTCTATAAAAAAACACCCTATATTCAAAATTTAATTTCCCGATGAAGACCATTCCTGGTCCAATGGCTGCCGAAATAAGCAGAATTGTTGCATTTGGAGTCAGGATAATCCACAAGCTTTTTTTTACATTGACAGAAATGACTGTCTGGTGCGCTTTATGGTCTCCCGGAGGCCTTGGCCCATTTGTCTCCAAACACAAAAACTACCTCAACTACCGCTTATCAGGGGGAATCGGTTGATTCGAATATTTTTTTCTTTTAGCATAGAATGGCGCAAAAACCAGGTTACGACAGTCTTGTGGTTAAAATTAGCAGGATGTTACTGGGATGGCCTATAGGGTCCACCATTTTGCTTATTTATTTTTATTATTACCCACGCTTTTGAGTATATTTTAACTGACCAATAAGAAAATAAATAAACGCAAACGTTTACGATGGTGATTCGTAAAATGTGACATTGAAACTTATACAATTCACTTCGCGATAAGTCGTAGTCACTCACTTATGGATACTTTACAAGTAGCAAAAAGTAGTTCCCCAATTTTTTATTTAATTTTTGCAATATGACTTTGAAAATATACCAAATATTTCTGTCAGTGTAACACCGCAATCTAACAACTGCTTCATACAAGTTTAGGTGTTCTTTTCTATTATCTGCGTGTCGAGATGATGTACATTTTTTGGTTTCAACATTAACATTTACACTTGATTGGTTTCATTTTTCACTTCTGTGTTACAACAAAAACAAAAACAAAAACATTAACTTTACAACAAAATACATGCGAGTATTACCAAACTAGGAAAACTGTTGGATAAAAAAATTATTAAAAATACAAACCAACCATTTCACCAGCACACAATTACAAAAAGGAAAAGCTAAAGAAAAAAAAATGGAAGAGCTAAAGTTCAAACCACTTTGAATAACCACCGAGAACAAACGGAATAACTCATACACAATTGCAGGCATGCAGAGGCATGCCGACGCATGCCAGCGAGTCGAAACAATAAGATTTATGTTACTTCTCAGCCATTTAGGAAATTAGTCTACTGTCAAAATATTCACTTCATACATTCATTCTGGCCTTTCACTTCGGTGGGTTTTCTGAAAGTGAAAATTCCATAACGTTTTGCACGTTTTATTCGGTTTAAGTGCGCGAAAATCACGCTATTGACAACCGTCTGTTTGGGCATATAAATTTATTGCTTTTAGTTTTTTTGCAATTTTTTTTTCTCTTTCAATAAAATAAAATGTAAATGAAGTCTGGTGCGTACAACATGTTGCGGTTGCTTTGTTTTTTAAGGCAAAAACTTGATGCTGCTTTCTTGGTCTGGTGCCTGGTGGATAAGAATGAACACTTGTTCCCGATCTGGACTTTTTTATAGTGGATGTTTGTTGAGCTGCTTGAGAGTTATTGATGTCGATAGATGAGAATGTCAATTTTTTTAAGGCAAATCACATGATTTATTTATGCCAGAACAACGTTTAGAAATTGTGAGAATTTATAAAAGAAAACGGTCCATCCCTGCTATTCTATGCTTTTGGTCTCTTTAATTTCCATATCAACCGATTGCCACGTGATAAGCAGTGTTTGATTTAGTCATCGAAAGAATTAAGAATAATAACTGATCAGATATATAATTTTGAAGTTCTTTTTTAACGAAAAAATCACTTCGATATAATTTTTTCGTTCGCGATAACTCACGCATGGATTAACCGATTTTGGTCCGGTTGGACGTGGTTGACATGGTGTTTTTTTTTTTTTAAAGACAACAGCTGATTAGTTTGTATTAGATCGATAAGGGCGTTTAAAAATTATTAAAAATTCAAAATACTTTTTTTCGAAATGATTTTTTGTGATTTCTTGAATTCTACCGGGAACGCCCGTGAAGTTTCTGATCATTCAGCTGCGCTAAATCTTCCGATTTCAGACGCATTGTGGTTGAAAGAATAAAACGCAAGACCTGCTACCCAAATAAATAAGTCTCACTCTTGAATGCTTCACGATCCCATCCATAGATAACCGATGTAGCGTACGCAGGCGCCTTAAAGGGTGTTTTTTATAGAGTGATACAAGTTTAAATCATAATAAACTATTGTAATATATTTTTAATATCAATGAAACGGTCTTTATTGGAAAAAAAATTTTATGAAATTAATGTTTAAATATGATTTAGACCATGTGGTCGCCACAACTGGCGCATAGAAGGCGCAATCTGGAACACCAATTTTCACAAACAGTAACATTCTGACCATCATCGTTTTTGAAGACATGCGGGCCAATGACTCCGCCAGCCCATAAAGCGCACCAAACAGTAATTTTCTGTGGATGCAAGTGCGACAATTCTGCTTGTTTACGTACCCATTCAACTAAAAATGGGCTCAATCGGAAAATAAATTTTTGAATGGACGAAGTGCACGATAAGTTTGACGAACAGAACCATTATTTTGATTAAAAATATCCACAACATGCACGCGTTGCTCTGGTGTAAGTCGATTCATAATGAAATGTCAAAGAAAACTAAACAAAAAGCAACTATCAGCTGTTAAATGGGTGGTCAAATTAAGCAGTGATGCCAGCTCAAAGTTGTATCACTCTATAAAAAACACCCTTTAGTTTCATAGCATCAGAAATGTTTCATTCTATATTTTAAATTTCAATAAATTTTTATAAAGTAATCGAATGTTATAAAAAAAAAAATAATAATAATAATAAAGTATGATAAAATTAATTGGTATATTGTCTTAATTTATATATAAAAATTGCTTTGTTTGTTGGGGGTTAAACTTGTCTATTTGCCTTCATTTCATTGCCCTTAACACCAGCAATCAGCAGTTGACATCAAATCATATTTATTAAAATATTTAAAAAAATATATTTTAAGTCTGCTGAGGATTTGGCGTAAGTAAAAATAAAGCGCTTAGGCAAATAGACTTGTCTAACCCCCAACAATTAAAGCTGTTAAAAAAATAATAATAAAATAATAATAATAATGGAACTCTTAATATTTCGCATAAAATATTTTATATATGAAATAACTTATTGTTTAAAATTTATTGCTCAAAAACAACAACAAATTACACACTTCTATCTCTAACAAAATAATTTGTTGCTTGAAAAGTGTAAAAAGTTCCTTAACCCCGTTTACAAAAAAAACAAATTAAAATAACGAAAAATGTTTTCTGTGAAACTGCAACTGCAAAACTTGTTTATTAAAAAATAAAATAAAATTAAAATTAACTTGAGATGTTTTTTCTACATTTTTAAACTTTAAAGTGTTTGTTTGTGTGTGTGTGTGTGTGTGTGTGTGTGCGTGGATTTGTTTTAAGTCCTTTTCAGAAAAGGTAACCAGGCTTTTAATAAAGCGCACACATACACACCCCTGCACACAGAAAAGGCTCAACATCCGTTTCGTCTTACTTTTCTGATTGTGCTGCTGTTAGTTTTATTATTTATTTTTATTGTTGTTTTTCTTTTTCTATTTCGTTCAACTAAAAGTTAGTTTAACTAAATATTAAGCCTGAAGTGCAGGCTGCAGTTGCAGGTACATCTCGTTGCAAGAGTTAACCAACATTTTTAGGTCTCAAACGCTTTTGAGTGCCACAATTGTGTTGAGAATAGTTGCAATTGCCAACGTTTGTTGTTGTTTGCAGCGTTGACTTGGGATGAACAAATGAAACTAACAACTGGCCGGGAAGACAATATCTCAAAAATATGAAAGGGAAAAAGGAAAAAAGGAAAAATGATGCACAAAAAAAGGATGGTGGGGAAAAAGCAAGGCAAACCGCAAAGCGCTGCTGCTACTGCTGATGCTTCTGCTGTGGCATTTGTTGTTGTTATTTTTTACTCCATTTCTACTGGAGTGAAAAATTAAAACTGCGCCAGGAAAGTGAACAGGTGTCATGTGCTTGCCAAGCGCAGTTTGTTTTTTATGATACGATTTTTTTCCCTCTTCTTTTGGTTTGACATTTTTGCACGAATTTAACCAAAAAAAGGATTTCATTGGGGCTCAGCATTTGCCATTATCTGATTCAGTTTAGAAGTAAAAGTTTTTTAAAATACATTAAAATTGTGTACTTGTAATTTCATCTATTAAATCCAGACCTTCAAAACACTGAATTGTTGATTTAACAAAGACAGTTTATCAACACACTGTTAAAGAAAATTAAAGGAATAGAAATGAAGCAGCTTTACTTTTGCACTTGACTGTTTCAGTTAAGACTGCCCGGACTGCTTTTCGCACACTTCCCAACAGCTGATACGGACAAGTCGCATTGTGGTTTAAGCATGAAGAAAAATGATTTGTCATGTTGTATTTGAATATGACAAATTGTTTGTTCAATTCGCTCTTTTTTATGTTCTTTTCTAACAAAAAATGTGAGGGTGTGAAAGAGTGGATAACTTACAAAATGTTTATTGTTTTTTCTTTAAAGAAACTTAAACAATTTATATGATTTCAAAAGGTCTCACACTGGGCCAAAAATAAAACACGGCTTTAATTAGTGTGTTCGTCGACACTTTTGGACTAAATTTTGACCCATTTTCAACGAATAGATTTTCTTAAATTTTGCACACTTGAAGAATCGGTCATAATATAATAATTTTATAAAATTGACCAGCATTGCCGTAGTGGATTTTAGAGAAAAATAGTGTTGCCTTTGTATTTACGGGGAATTAGGAGGCACTTCTGGGATTTTGGGGATTTCAGCCGAAATTTTTAAGCTCAAAATGGGTTAGTGGCCCATAAAGTGGCGGGCCTTAACTATATAACACGATCTATAGTAATTTTAGTAGAATATTCTCATAATTTTCATATATTATTCGCTTCACTCGCATGTTTGCGGGTTTTTAGCCGACTCCTTTAAACTTGATTTCGATCCATTTCGAACGGAAACTTGTACAACAACAATAATTTGATAAGTTTCTCTCGTTCTTCTAAGCAGAATCGCCAGAATTAAATGATTTTCTCATATATCCTGTGCGGCAGAGCGAGGGAAATAAAATAAACCTGCAGTCTGCGCATGCGCACTTGATAATGAACGAATTTCGTATATAAATTGTATTGAAATTTAGTTATATCGATGTCGAATGCAGAAATTGGATACCTGAAATGTTTTCCAAAATGCACCACTGTGCGCTGCGTTAATGTGCATAATAAAATAATAAAGACACAAGTTAAAGACCAAACAAAGTTCAGGATGCACAAAAGCTTCAGAAGCTCTTTGCTAAGCCAAATACACCTACACACACACACACACACACACAGTCATATACATTCTTTCTTAAACAAACAGATGAGACATGAAACACTATGGGTTATAAAAAAGGAACTCTGCACTTTGCATCTCTACTATGGCCTCATAATCAAGTCAGCTGGTTGTGCAACAGCGGATTCCTTAGATTTATTTTTGCCAGCAGTTTTTTAAATTTCTTCTTCTTCAATATCCATTTTTTTCTAGGCAAAAGAGAAAAAATTATAAAAAAGATGAAGAAACTAAACTAACCTTTTCCAACGAAACCAGCTTTCAATTTTAGTTGCTGCAATAGATTTAAACCTTCACTAACAATAACGGGCTTGACTACCAGACAAGGCAAACAAAACTACAAAATGCATACATGGAGGCGTATATGTAAATGTGTAGGATGGATAATAGGGTGGCATATGTTGCATAAAACAGGGGGATTAATGCGGCACATCGAAAATAAAGTCAAGATATGACTCTTATTTTGTGAACGAAAAATAAAGTAAAAAAACTTATTTTCGGATCGAAAAATAAAAGTCAGAAAATAACTTTTATTTTCTAATCGGAAAGTAAAAGTCAAGAAATAACTTTTATTTTCTGATCGCAAAATAAAAGTCAAGAAATAAAGTTTGTTTTTTGATAGAAAAATAAACGTTAAGAAATAACTTTTATATTCCGACCGCAGAAATAAAAGTCAAGAAACAACTTTTATTTTCTGATCGAAAAATAAAAGTAAAGAAATAACTTTTATTTTCTGATCGAAAGAATAAAAGTCAAGATTATTTTCTGACGGAAAAATAAAAGTTTAGAAATAACCTTTATTTTTTATTAATAAGTCAAGAAATAACTTTTATATTCTGATCGAAAAAATAAAATTCAAGAAATAACTTTTATTTTCTGACGGAACAATAAAAGTTAAGAAATAACTCTTATTTTTCATTAAAAAGTCAAGAAATAACTTTTATTTTCTGATGGAAAAATAAAAGTCAACAAATAACTTTTATTTTCTTATGGAAAAATAAAAGTCAAGAAATAACTTTTATTTTCTGATCGATAAAATAAAAGTTTAGAAATAAATTTTACATTCTGATAAAAAATAAAAGTCAAGAAATAACTTTTATTTTCTGATCGAAAAATAAAAGTCCAGAAATAACTTTTACTCTCTGGTCCAAAAATAAAAGTCCAGAAATACCTTTTATTTTCTGATCGGTAAAATGAAAGTCAAGAAATATCTTTTATTTTCTGATATAAAAATAAAAGTCAAAAATAACTTTTATTTTCTGGTCGATAAAATAAAAGTCAAGATATAACTATTATTTTCTGATAAAAACATAATAATATATAAAAAAATAATAATAATAAAAGTAAAAGTCAATAAATAACTGTTATATTCTGAGGAATAAATAATACCAAAAAAATAACTCTTATTTTCTTAACGGAAATAAAAACTCAGGAAATAATAATTTCCTCTCGTTGTTTATCAGTAATTGGCCGCCTGTATTTTTTTTCATAATTAAAGGAAATTTCAGGAGAAAATCCAAACGACTTTTTCAAAGTAAACTTTTCCTTTGAAAACTATGTCTCAAGGACTTAATTCTATGCGATAATGAAATTTCGGTCGATATCGAGTGCTGTAACTTGTCTCTAGATCACATGATATTCCACTTTAAGCGGCGTAACTTTTTTGTATATTTTCTCCTGGACTAGAGATCACAAGATCACTCCCACATGTGCAGAGCAAAATTTATTGCAGCTGTTTTCACTTCGCCGTGGAATTTTCATACGTTGACAACTGCCGCCCTAATGTGGACTCACACGTGTGTGCTGAAAAATCTAAAAGTGTTTGTTCTTTATTGTTTCGTATTGTGCGTTTTAGACATAAAAGCTGGCGTTGGTGAGAATAGAACAAACAAACAAAAAAGCACCCTAAACAAGACACTACAATCCTTTGTTACAGTTAGTTTTAGTGCTTTTTGATATGAATGTATGTGTGCTGCTGTGGGTGTGTGTGTATATGATTGACGTTGCCGTAATAGGAAACTTAAAAATCTCACACTCTCTGCAACTGGTTCGTACATGAGACGATCTGTGAAATACAAAATGAAAATGTGAATTTCCCGCACGGTTCAATGGCATCTCCTTTAATACTCGATGGTTTTTCAGGTGTTGCGGTAGGGACGGACATGCATCTTTTTTGTATATGGGACTATTTAAGGATTTCGCTTTGTTTGTATGTGGGCGAATCTTTGACGTTTTCATAGTGTGTTACACAATACATCCGCAACAACAACAACAACAACAACAAACAACGGGAAGGACATTCTTGCAACAAACACTTTATGAAGTCATAAAGTTCATATTTAACTTTAAAAAAAAGTTATAAAAATAAGGAGTTTTGCTTTATTTTAAGGCCGATTAAATTTGAAATTGTAAAGAGTACCGCTAAAAATTTAACCATATCGCTAAAAAATATTATATCGAAAAATAAAAGTAAAAAAACAACTTTTGTTTTCTGACGGAAAAATTAAAGTTAAGAAATAACTTTTATTTTCTTTAATTTTATTTTTCTGACCGAAAAGTAAAGAAATAACTTTTATTTTCTGGTCGATAAAATAAAAGTCAAGAAATAACTTATAATTTCTGATGGAAAAATAAGAGTTAAGAAATAACTTTTATTAGTGTTCGATAAAATAAAAGTCAAGAAACAACTTGTAAAAGTCGAAAACTAACATTTGTTTTCTGATAAAAAAATAAACGCAAGAAATAACTTTAATTTTTTGATAAAGAAAAAATCAATAAATAACTATTTATTGATAACTTTTATTTTTTAATCGAAGTTACTTTTCAACTTTTATTTTTTGATAAATAAAATTTATAATAAAAATTGTAATAAAAATTAAATAAAAAATAATAATAAATTACAAACTTATGATTCAAAGAATGTGTCCTTTGAATGATAATAATAATTATTTTATAATATTTGTTTCATAACAATTATTTCATAATAATTATTTCATAACAATTATTTTATAAGAATTATTTCATAATAATTATTTCATAATAATCAGTTAATAATAATTATTTCATAACAATTATTTTATAATAATCAGTTAATAAAAACTATTTCATAATAATTATTTCATAATAATTATTTTATAACAATTATTTTATAATAATTGTTTCATAATAATTATATTATAATAATCAGTTAATAATAATTATTTCACAACAATTATTTTATAATAATCAGTTAATAAAAACTATTTCATAATAATTATTTCATAATAATTATTTTATAACAATTATTTCATAATAATTGTTTCATAATAATTATATTATAATAATCAGTTAATAATAATTATTTCATAACAATTATTTCATAATAATCAGTTAATAAAAACTATTTCATAATAATTATTTCATAATAATTATTTTATAACAATTATTTCGTAATAATTACTATATAATAATTATTTTATATATATTATTTCATAATAATTAATTAAGAATAATTATATCATAATAATTATTTCATAACAATTATTTTATAATAATTATTTCATAATAATTATTTCATAATAATCAGTTAATAATAATTATTTCATAATAATTATTTCATAATAATTATTTTATAATAATCAGTTAATAATAATTATATCATAATAATTATTTCATAATAATTATTTCATAACAACTGTTTTGTAATAATTATTTTATAATTTTTGCTGCTCGATAAAAACTCATCACATATTTGTACGAATGCAAACCTATTTCTCTCAGTGTACCATAATATACTGTTATAAATAAAGTTAATAACAAATAAATTCTATTGAAAGAAAATTCTATTTATTTTCCAATTTGCGTCATTCAATTGTTTGCAGTTGTGAATCGCAATAAAAAAAAAACAAGAATGAAAAGAAATTAATTTATTAAATATTTCCCATTCATGCATTAATTTCCATCTTCTCTTCCATATCTTTTCAGGTACGTACGTATGCCCATACAAATTGAATATCAAATAAAAATAATTCAAATATTTGTTAACTACAAAGTGTGTGAGTATGTGTATTGCAAATATGTAATTAAATTTAATTATAATTCTTTATCTACAAAATTTTATTTACAAAATGCTTGTTAACTCACATTTAATGAAAATTTTCTCACAATTAATGAAAATGAAAAATAGAACAGGAATAATAATCATAATAAAATTCCATTCAATATCTCAATAATTTTCCCACACATTCAAACTGAACGGGAGATTAAAAAATTTTCAGCAAAAGCTACAAATCCTTTTGCTCGTAACATGGAACAGATTCGTTTGCTTCGTTATCCTTTGAAAAGGATTTCAGTTACACATGACTGTTTTTCAAAATTCCTTTGGCCATAAACTTAACAAACTAAAATACCAACTAAAACAGAGAAACAAATTCAGCTAAATCCAAATCTGAACTGGGCTAATAAAACAAAAGTGGGGTAAATAAAGTTAAACCTCTGACACAGATTCATATTTAAATGCCACAAAAGCATGTTTGCTCGTTCTCTGCTGCTCAATTCAAATCTTTGTTAAGAGTATTTTTTCAAGGATAATTTGCTTTGTTTTCACCGAATTTTTCATTTCATATTATTTCTTTCGTGTTCCATTTTCAACAGCAAATAAGAAATCATTAGAAGAGATCGGCAAAGGGAACAAAAAGCATTCAGTGCAGTGCAACAATGAATTTCAATGGAAAATAATAGTGACTAAAAAGAACGTAAATGTAAATGTATTTATGTTAGATAAAATATATGTAAATACTCCTAATGTATAGAATATATACTTGCATGTGTGTGTGTGTGTTTGTGTGTTTGTGTGTTTTAATGTCTCTACATTAAAAAATCGTTGCAAAACGTACAGCATGACCTGATTTTGGTTGACGTTCAAATGAAGCTGAATGTGTTGAGTGTGACACTGCAAACGTGGGCTTTTACAAAGATGCCAGATGGTAGGATTTTATAAAGGGGAAAAAAGCCTTAAAATAAATATGGTAAAAAAGACGTGTTTTGACAAAATTCGAATGAAATAGTTGAAAATAAATTTCAAAATAAATTTAGACAAAAATTAACTAAAATACCAGTGTTTTTGTGGACAAAAGCGTTTGGCGCTCGACATGGGAATAATAGGGCACAAAGCGCCCATGGTTTTTTGGTTCATTATTGTTTTAGTCACGTTTTAAAATTTATTTTTATTCGATTTGCTCGAAAAGCGTGTTTTTATTTTATTTTTTTTTTATCTACTTTATTTATCAGCTTCTAATTTAATGTGCTTCGAAAGCGTGTAAAAATACTTACACATTATGAATATGAGCGTATGAGCGATATTATTAATAATATTAAGCATGCGAATGGAAGCACAATACGGAAAGAGAGTTAAATACCATTAAACAAGTTAAGCTAATAGAAAGCGTATAAAAGGAAATAGTCCATACCAGGCTCCAGTAAAATAAATTAACTAACTAAATTTAATTGGAGAACGCATGACGTGTCATTGTTTACAACAAATGCAAGACCCCCTTATCCCTAAGTCTCAATTTGGTATCCCCAAAAACTCCAAAGATGCTACAACTTTAATCTCTTGGTGGATACTAGGCGCAGGAGAGCATCGATATGGGAAAACAGGGAACTAAGATTTTGTAGACGTTTCGATATAAAATAAATAAAATAAAAATTTGTTAATAATAAGCTTCAGGTGACTTTTTATAAAATAGAAACGATTTTATAAAATAACTACCTCAAATTAATTATTAACAATTATTTATAAAAATAAACGACTGAAAATAATCTTATAAAATAATCAAATAATTTGAAGCCTTATTTACTACAATAATTACCACACTCGTTTTAAGTAGAAATCGAAATTAATTGAATGTCCTTTTGTCAGTCATGTAATCGTATTTCAGGTTCCACATTTCTGAATAAATAACACTATGCAACAGTGAAAAAAGTGCAGGGTCGTGACTATATGGGTTCGATTTTACTATCAAATTGTAGCAAAACCCTATACTCAGTTTGGCCAATTTGGTGACCGTTTTCTTTTTATGGGCCTCCAAAGTTTCCCAATATTAGCATGATGCCAAATAAAAGGTGTCATCAGTTTTTGCCAAATAGCTAATCAGCACTTAAAAATATCGCTTAACTATTTTCCGCAAAAATGTTGCCAAGTGTAGGTTGAATATTTCTTGCTAAAATTTTATGGCAGAAATGTATTTTATCTCAGAGTTTTTTTTTAAATGTTAGAGAACAAAAAATGTTATTTTTTCAGTTTTTTATTATCATAACTTTAGAAAATCCTGATTTTTCATACACTATATTTGGAAAAATGGTAGCCACGCTAAAGCTGAAGAACTTTTATAAACATACCAATAAAATCTGAACGTGTCTAGATACCAAAAACACAGGTCATAAAGACTCCCTTGTGCCTACAAATTTAAATTTTTAACTCAAATTTTATAATTTTGTAATAAAACTAAATTTTTTTGGAGAATAATTTAATAAAGCATTTGTTTTGGTATTTATATGTTATATATTAATTTTAAACATTATTTTGAGCTGTTATTTGAAAAAACACATATGAAACAAATTACTCTTGGTTTTTTGTTGAAAATTTCTCAAAGTCTACCAGCTCGAATCGGTTTCACTAGTTTTGCTCAATTCGCTGGAGCCGTTGAAAAGTTATAAGCTGTCATATACACCCACACACGCACATAGATAAAGATGTATTGGTCGGGGAAGTTTCATAGGAATCTAGAATGCGACTTCGATTTTTGACAAACGGTATAAAACTAGTAACTTCCAGATTATTTAATAAATTAAACATTCCTAGAGGGAAGTTAAAAAGTTCCTCAAAACGTTATAATTCATATAATCCATTCACCAGTGTTGAGAAAAACTATTCGCACTAAAAAACTCCCAAGTTTTCATATGGCAAAATTTTTGAGACCTAGTTCACAAAAAAGTAAATATGGCATCACCAATATTTATGTCCTTGAATTATTCTACTAAAAATAAAGGAACAAATTCAAATGCCTTCCTTCAAGGAGAAGGGAAAGTTTTAGTTTGTTTTTCATATCGAACTCTATTGAATTGCATTTGTAGTTTATTGAAGGAGAGCACTTGTTAAAAAAAAAAATTATAAATCTACTGCCTAGTGGTTTTAAAAAATCTGTTAATTTGTATACCAAATCTGTACAGGCATTTAAAAGTCACTGATAAATAAATCACAACAGCATATATTACTCCCAAGTAAGTCACAATAGGATTTTTACTCACAAAATATTCACGATAACGATGTGTTGTGAATGGGAATAAAAGGTTTTTCCCATACAAAGCATTCCCATAAAGTTGCGGATGGAGAGATTTTAAGTTCAAATGCAGCTAAAATAACAAGATATCTGAAAGTGGCACTAATAATTTGTGTACTTCTTTTTGTAACAAACAACTGCTGCTTCTTATTGTTTTGGGAGGTGTCGTTTTCAAAATAATGGAGTAGTTTATAACGAGGCAACAATCTGGTCCACTGCGAAGAGCTGGCAACCTTCAACTTGCCACAAAATCACTGTGAATGGTATCAGATATATTGCCGCACGTTTTGCTACACACACACACACACACACTTACACACAGCCACAGACATGTTTTAGCACCACTTACGCAATTTTTTTTAACGTTTTTGGCATTAAAACAAAGAACACAACTACAAAAAGCGAATATTACAAAACGACAACTTCAGACGATGATGATGCGGGAGAAGGGAAGTGGTTTGATGAGGGGGGGACGGTAGTGATATAATATTAAACCATAAGATTTTATAACTCTGAAATGTAACAAAAAACTAAAGGAAAGAAGCGTAAAGTAACACATTTACTGATTTCACGTTTACGCCACTTTTCCCACAGGATTTTTTTATGCGAATAATGTTCGTGGTCTATAAAGCAACGCACAAACAGACACTGAATGGTTAACAACTTAAGGGAAAGAACAGGAAGAAAATAAAATTTTATATTTAACATTAACCGTGTAACAACTAAAAACGAACACTCACTTACTAATAACTCCTCTTGCACTGCAGTCACAACCACTTGCGAAAATGTGTAAGAAAATTATTTTACGTCCTTTACGACCAGCAGCAGCAGCATCGACATCCACATCTAACAAACTCACTCACACAGTCTTTTATTTTGTACTTAAGAATTCTATTTTCCGTTGCCAGTTGCAAACAAAAGATGGCAAATTGTTTGAGTAGAGAAAATAAACCAGCAGAAAAGAAAAATAAACGTTAATATGAAATAAAATGAAATTGTGTTAACATTTCATTAGAGTCTCAACTTGGCAAACATGAGGAAACATTTAAGAACTCAAACTGTATGACCAGCGGCAGCGCATCCTGTTTGCCAGCAACTAAGAAACTTTTGCCAGCACCAAACGAATAAAAAGGAAAGTCTGCAAAAGTTACTGCTTGAAATGTTAAGAATCTCATAATAAGGACACTATTGCGTCTGAGTGTATATCCTTGTTTTCTTTCCTTCATTACATCTGCCCCATTCTGCATACTGTGTGACGTTAACTTGTCAAATGAAAGTGAGTAATTAGTGTTTTATTTCTGTTTTTTATAATTGTGTATAAGATTTAAAATGTTTTAAGGTTTTTATGTGAAAGAGTAGGGCAGGTCAGGTTTAATGAAGGATCCTGCATAATCGGTTGATTTATTCCGAAGAAAGGTGTAGGGACTGTATAAAATCATTTCTATTTATTGCGATTGTAGCCTTGAGTTTGTTAAAATTATGAAATATTTGGTAACAGTGCCGTTGACTGAAGTGGTTATCTCGAGGACTACGAAGTCAAAGTCATGAATATCGCATCGAATTTCACCTGTTGCCGACCTGTTGCCGACCTGTTTCAATAGCGATCACATGACAGGAATTGACTTAAATCATGTTGCAATGAGCCCATTACTTTACCCTCCTTTGGCGCTACTGCAGTAAAAATTCCCCGTTAAGGTATCAGCACTCAGGGAAAGGCCCCAACATATGCAATGTATGGCCCAGGACCTGAGAAAAAGGATGCTGGTGTCTGTGGATAAGCGATTTAAACCTTCTTGAATTTTGAATAGAGGGAAAGGTCTCTGCCACATATGGATCGTTCAGCCAAGGACCCAGTTCTCTCTGTAACTCGCAAAGCCCTTGTATTAGTGTATGAACCACAAATACATGCGTTCTTCATGAAAAAAACTCGTAAAGTAAATAATACCGGGGATCAGGAACAAGTTCCCTGATTTAATTAAAGCACTTCTCATTTAGTAGCGGCGATAGAACAACAAAAAGCGTCTCACATGGCGACGATACTCAAGAGAAGAATTAGAGTTGCTATCCAACTATGTGCGAAGATTTTCTCCGCCTTCTCCTGCACACGGTCGAATAATTGGAAACTGTAATTCATATATCCGGCCCACGGATTAGAGTCGTGCTCCGATTTTGGTCCGCCTTCAGAATGCAGTGGCTCTTAAAAGGTTCGAAAAAAGCAGGGAATTTGAATACTTCTATTGCGGCTTGAAAGATGTGAACCGTTTTTCTGTCATCACACTGCATTATCGTAAGCAGAACCTCAAGACCCCTGGCTTATTAATAATTGCACCAGCCGTAGAAATAGATCCATCTATTCTTTCAAAACTATCCACAGCTTTCATAGTTCCAGCACAATTTATTGCCTGAGTCGAGTTCATGCCCTGAATAGCGTTCTACGTAAAAAAAATATAAAAAAATTGTAATAAAAACTACGCCACACATATTTTTGTGGTACACTTTTTAGTATCTCATCGTTTACTAATATAATGAAACATATACCATTTGAAAGGTATTTTTATGTAGACATGCACAACATAAATATTTTTATTTTTCCAAAGCCTTCGAAGAAGAAAATACGAAGTGTATAGAGACCATTATTCATCTATAGCTAAATTGCAGTTCTTTCTTGCATGGCCTTCTTGTATCAACTTTTTGTGCTTTTTAATTTTTTATGTTTGAGTGTGTGTGTGCTTTTGTGTCCTTTAACTTTGTTATCATTTTTCTTATCTCCAGATTTTATTACAACTTGATTGAGTCATAAATTTTCATCTGCATCTTCACGTTGTCTTTTATTATTCCATGGAAAATTTATCCATGCCATTAGTTTATTCGTTTATATATTTTTTTCGCTCGTGTTGTCATGTCGTATCATGATTTTTTTTCTTTGCTTTTACCTTGTACACTTTGTCAGTATCTTTTTGATAAATAAATGAAGTGTTGGAAGAGCCGTCGTCGTTTTGAAATGTTATCAGGATGTGAATAATGATGACGCTCAAGTTGGTTAACTGCGGCAAATGTTTAGTTTTTGGTATTTCCTTGCGTGTCTTGGAATTTAATTCTTTCTTTTCTCTCTCTCTCTCTCTCTCTTTTTTTTAAGAATTACAAATAAGGCTACTAATCGCCGTTATAATTATTAATTAAGAAAATTTTAAGTTACACTTTTGCTTCATATTTTTGTAAAATTAATTGGAAATATAAAGTTATTTTTAAAATTGTACTTGTAGTTAAAGAATTTTATTTGGCCAAGTTTCAAAATCTGAAATAAATTTGCTTGGCCGAAATTTAAACTTCTTATAAAACGAAATGTTTCATATCATTTTTGGAACATATTTTTTAAATAAATTTTTTTTGTCCTGTTTGATTTTCAATTTCATTTATTTTCCTTATGGTCTCTACCACAATCCCTGGTTGTCAGTTTGTTGAAATTTATAAAACTCATAAAGAAAACTGTCCAAAGTTATTACAAAAATTATCAGCACAACAACAACAACAACAGTAAGAAACAAATGACACTTTCCACTACAAATGAAAAGAACGTTCGAGCAAATTGGCCATTAGTTGCACAAAGCCATGGCCAGGCAGTGTGTGACATTTCTCTTTCTCCACAACAGCCTGTTGTTGTTGTAACAAATTTTTGACACCTTCTGTATAATTTCAATTTGAGGTTATATTTAGTAAAGCTGCTTTTAGTTTTTATATATATTTTTTTTAATTTACCACAAACTTTTATTCTCGTTACTTCTTCGCTGGCTATAGACGTGGGTTTGATGTGTGAATGTGTGTGTTTGTGTGTTCGCTTCGAATATGTGGCGTAGCAGTCAATTTGTAACTGCTTTTTAAATAACTTGAGAAAAACATTTAGGGTAACCAATTTTTTTTTGTCTATTTGCAAGAGTGGTTATTTGAACGAACTAATAAATCGGATTTTAAGCATAATAGTTCTAAAGGTCATAATCGCTTCAAATGTCGAACAAGTTTTGGGTTAAATGACCGGCGTTGCCACAAGTCAAGAAGGGATTTTCACCCAAAATTAATGCTCATAAAAAAAGCCAACCCTTTTCTAATATATTTCGCCACAAATAACGCTATAAGTGACTGAATAATAATTTTTAGGGGATAAAAAAAAATGTTTTTGTTTGTTTGTTTTTTTTTTATGACAAAAAAGGAAGGGAACTATTTCTTAGTTATGAAAAAAAACATTATCTTCTAAATAATTAACAACATTCTTCCATTAATTGGCACTGACAAAAAGTAAAAAAAAAATTAATAATAATCCCGAACCAAAATGCTAATTTTTTTTCGTCCTGGCAACGCTGAACCGGGAAAATCTGACAGCTTACATTTTTATATAACATACAAATTTCTTTCCTTCGGCATAAAGATATTTGTAAACTGAATGATCAGAAATAACAAAAAAAGGTATTCTTGAGGCACGTTCACACTTGTGAAATATTTGATGAAAAAAGCGTAACCACTTAAAAAAAAAAAATAAGGAAAATGGTTGACTCTAAAGGCCATCCCTAAAACTTCCCGCTAATTTTAATCACAAAGCTGTCGTTACTGGCTTTTCTGCTATTCTATGCCTTGGAGCTCTACGGGCAAAAACGACACTATTTTAATTTTAAAACCCACGATTCCATCGTAATTAGCGGTGGTTGATGTCGTATCTGATTACTACAAAAGAATCGAGCACGGCAACTAATCAGATATATAGTTTCGGAGATTTAAGAAAGAAATGACTTTTTTGGAACGAATTAGTCGATTTGCTGTGGCCGACGGGCTGATTAGTTTCTGGAACGATAACTGATCAGATATATAATTTCGGAGATTTAAAAAAAAATAAATTTTTTTGAATTGTTTCCGTTCAAGATATTTCTCGAACGAATTAGCCGATTTTGAGCCGATTTTCAGTGGCCGACGAGCTGATTCGTTTCTAGAGTCGATCAAAAAAGCTGCTTAAAAGTTATTAAAAAAATTTAAAAAAAATGTAATATTTTCATTTAAGTTTTCTCACATTTCTTGAAGTCTACCGGTTCGAATCGGTTCATATTCACAGAAAATATAAGATCAGTTGAACCGTTTAAACCGCCAGTAGTTTGATTTAAATAGGTCAAGCCGTTTCAAAGTTTTAAGCTTTTTTTGAGCACACATGCAAAACGTCGAGATCTGATGAGAACTCGATTTTTTCAAAACGGGATAAAACCTATATCTTCCCGGTTTTTTTTTTTAATTTTTACTTCTCGTAGCGGGAAGTTAAAAACTTTTCCATATAGTCAAGTGTTATAGACTTAAACAGTTTCCAATAATAATTTATTCCGCAACAAGCATCTGAATCCATCTATTTCATACTAGTTTACAATGGTAACCCGGTTCTGATCAAATATTTGACAAGTGTGAACGTACATTTAAATCGAATTCTTTGTCTTAAACGGCCCAAGTAGAGCATCAATCATGATAAGAGTCGTGTGAGTCGTACATTCACAATAACAAACAGAAACTTCACGTATTACGGAAATAAATTTGAATTTACAAATCTAAAAATGATTTCTTATTCGTTTGAAAAAAATGCGAATCATCCATCATCGATCATCCTAAAAATTTTGCAACTTAAAAATTGTCTGTTTTCTTTGGCCAAGACGTGAGTTCATACAAAACAATTTTAATTAAATATAATAGTTTTCCACAATTCCCAATTAAATGACATGACAAATTGTCTACATCCATCTCTGTTTAATTTGCTACGTCTGTTGTTCCTGCGTCCGTCCGCCCATACGCCAGTTCGTCCATTCGTCCATTCGTCTTAGTTTCTGTTTCTGTTTCCGTAAGTTCAAGTGGTTTCGTATGCGATTCATATTGAAGTTAACAAAATCTGTGGTTGTGTATCATTTGAACATGTGACAGACATGTCATGTCATTTTATTTCAAAATGTTATGACATGTCATAATAGTTTTTTTGTTGTTTTTTTTTTGTTTTCGTTTATTTTTCTAGCCGCCACTTTATTAGAAAAACAGTTTGTGTCGCAACCGATTCTTTTGCTGCTGTAGTTTTTTTTTACAAAATGCTTTTAAGTTTTTACTGCAGCAAATGGAATTTATTTTTAAGTTTTTTTTCGCATTGATGAGTTTTTCTTCTTCAGTTTTTTTTCTTAATTTTGTTTTTCTTAATTTATTCTTTTCTGCACTCTTGTTAACAAATTGTGTGGCAGAGTTTATGATGTGTTTTTGTGTTTTTTTTTCAGCCGGTTTCTTGTGTCTTCATTTGAGAGTCTTCTTTTATTTTGTTATTTAATTGTAGTTTTTTCTTCGTTTGTTTTTAAACAAATCAATTTTGTTAAAATTTTTAGTTTGGTTTCTTAGGGACTCAGCGTCTAGTTTTTCTTTCTCTTTTTACTTACTTTTGCCAGTTTCATTGGAGTTGTGCCAAATCAGTGCGTGTCCAGCTAAATTCTTTTCTTTGCACTTTAACTTTCTGCTTTTCTTGTTCTTCGTTTTTTTTTGTTTTTTAATTTTAACAACAAAACAATTTGTTTGTTGTGTGTTATATATTTGAAATCTAACACATCGGCCGCTGTGTTGTTTTATAGGGTGTTTTTTATAGAGTGATGCAACTTTCAGTTGGCATCACTGCTTTATTTGACCACCCATTTAACAGCTGATAGCTGTTTTTTGTTTAGTTTGCTTTGACATTTCAATTATGGGTCGACTTGCACCCGAGTAATTCGTGCAAATTGTGGAAATTTTTAATCAAAATAATGGTTCTGTTTGTCAAACTTATCGTGCACTTCGTCCATTCAAAAATTTATTTTCCGATTGAGCCCATTTTTGGTTGAATGGGTAAGTAAATAAACAGGACTGTCTCATTTGGAGTCAGGTGATTCCACAAGCTTTTGTCGAAACACCATTACATCCACAGAAAATTACTGTTTGGTGTGCTTTATGGTTTGGCGGAGTCATTGGCCCCCGAATGTCTTCAAAAACGACGATGGTCAGAATGTTACTGTTTGTGAAAATTGGTGTTCCCGTTTGCGCCTTGTACGCGCCAGCCGTGGGGGCCACATGGCCGAAATCATTTTCATTGATATATAAAATATATTATTATGTTTTATTATGATTTAAACTTGTATCACTCTATAAAAAACATCCTATAGTTGCATGGTGTTCCTGATAATCGTGTGGATGATGCTGTTTGCGCTAAAGCGTTGAATAACAAGATAAATTAATAAGCATTTAAATATAAACAGTTCACAGGGACTCCCATAGAATCTCTTCTTGGTTTGCGCTAAAATTAAAATGCATACGGCCGTTCTTGCTGCACCGAGTCATATTGGCTTGTCTGAATGCCGGTTGTAGCGGAGATACATATAAAACTGCAGAAACGGAGAATGACCCTCGCCGCTGGATGCTTAAGACAACTCTGCGTATGTTAAATCTTTAAATATCATTGGAAAAATGTTGTTAATTTGGTATAGAATTGCACTACAGTCGGCATGTTATCTCTCGTGAAGTAGGAGTTACTGAGTAATAAAAAGATTTATTTTTTATTATTCGAACTCTATAACGCGCCACAACTTTGAGCTGGCATCACTGCTTTATTTGAGCACTCATTGAACAGCTGATAATTGGTTTTTGCTTACTCTGCGTCGACTTACACTAGAGTAATTCGTGCAAATTGTTGAAATTTTTAAAATTTCTATTTTTCTATTCCTTGAACGCTGGAGTGAGAAGAATTCACAAGCTTTTAAATCCATAGAAAAATTACTGTTTTATGCGCTTTATAGGCTGGCGGAGTCCTTGGTCCATGTGTCTTCAAAAAATATGGTGGTCAGAATGTTACTGTCAATGGGGAATGGGATGGGAACATGGGAACGTAGCATAATCTTGCTGATATGTGACTCCAATAGGATGGAGCCACATGCCACACAGTGGGCGCTACAATTGATTTACTCAAAAAAATTTTATATATAATTGTGGACAATTAACAATTATTATTGCTTTTCAAGTTCATTCAAGATGCCAGTAAAGGACACCCTACAAAGCACTCAACAAGATCCCAAATTTATGATCCGGGAGTAGCGCAAATCTGGATCTCTTTTAATGATTTTTACAACAGGATCAGCTTTTGTCAGCTTTTCAGTGAATTCAAAGAAGACCCTACAAAGCGCTCAATACGATCCTAAACTTATGATCCAGAAGTAGTGGATCTCTTCTAATGCTTTTTACAACAGGGTTGTCATTGCAGGAAGTTCCCTTTCTTTTCTCAGCTCGCCAGTGAATTCAAACTCGTATTATTGATGTTAATTAAATCAGATTTTCAATTAAATTAGAAAAAACATTTATATAGTGCACATCTGCACAAAAATATCTTTCATACTATATTTGTTGCAACAAAATCGGTGGTCTGTAACACACCTAAAAGTGTACCACAAAAATGTGTGTAAAATATTTACATCCATTTGGATCGGGTTTGATTCTGGTTTTTGATTTGTTATGAATTTATTTTTAGTGCTTAAAACTCAAATCATTTTTAGTGATAAAAAAAAATTAATGAAAAATTTTTAATAAAATGCAAAACGGTTTTAGTGATAATAATGTTGCCAACTTTTGTACGGTTAATGTGTCAACACTGTAATTAATTAGCAAATCAAAGACTGACACAATCTGCTGGTATGACTTCCTGTCACTGCCAAATGCACTGTGAAGATTTTATTGTTATTGTTGTTAAATATATTAATGATTATAATGTATATAATAATTTATATACAGAGTTTTTCGTAATTATGTTTTTTTTTCAAAATATCATTGGAATGAATTTAAAAAATTTCCAAAAATACTCTTAAAAAATTATTGAATAATATTTCATAATATTCTAAAATAATTTTTTTGAAAAACTATTTCATTTAGTTATACAAATAAGACAAGGAATTAACAATTCTGTTTAAGATATTAAAATTGATTTTATTATTAAGAAAATATTCGGTATATCTTTCTGAAAACCCCAACGACGCAATGAAATCCGTTTCGGAACGGAATTGAACTCTGTGAAATGGCTAATTATATCATGAATCTGCACAGTCACATCTCATGAACAAGTTCGTCCTTCCAGTCGATTTAGCGAGAACAGAAAATGCTTAAGCCCAACTCTCAAGCCTTCACGATTTCCAGTTAAACTTGAAACCAACCCCGTATCACAAGCTCCTAAAAAAATCAACTCTGCGTCTTATAGATCGTGTTTGTGCACGCACCCACACTTTGCCAACACAAATCTCAGATGTGTTGCACAAATAAAAGAGTTTGCACACGCTCGTCCATGGAAGAAAACTTTGCAATCTTTTAACTTCAAATTTAATTTAATTGCAGACATTTGGACGACGACATCATCTTTGAGTTGTAGACTCGTTTCCTCTGGTTTTGTTTATTTAAAAAATTTTTTTTCTTACTTAATATATTTAGTTTCTTCTTGTGTATTCTGTGTTAATTTTATTGTACATTTTCCTGTGGTCTTGTCTTCATTGTAACGAAAGTATCTGTAAAAAATGTACTCTTCCTTTTTTTTTTCTTCTTCGTTCAAAATGGTTGTGTTGCGGCTGATTTTACAGTCTTCCAAAATTTTTATTTGCTTTTAGTGGGTTTTCCTTTGTTTGGTTTTGCTTTTCGAGTGTTTTATTAGACTTTCTTGTGTAATTTTGATGTTGGTTGTTGCCTTGTCTTGCGGTTGCTGTGTTGTCTTGAGTGATTTTATTTTATATTTTTCATTTTTTTGGTTATTAGTAAATGTGTATGTGTCAGATGCATTCTTTGAGATATCTGTGAAGGAGACAAGCAAAAGGAAAGTTGTGTCACTTCCTAAAACAGAGAATTTTCAGAAAACTTTATTTAATCAAGAAGCACTTTAAGGTTGAATCGATTATTAATCACGAAGCACCTGAATAGTGCGCAGCTAACGAATATTCGTAAGGGAATTTTAATTGCAGCTATAAAGGCTGTGATTTTGTAAAACACTTTGGAAAGAAAAAATATTTTTTATATGTTTTCTTCACAATTTCTTTAGCGAACCAGTTGTGTTGCTTTGCAAAATGTTAAAAATGTATATGCATAACAAAAGAAAATAGAGTAAAAGGGAGCGCTTTAAGTTTCTTGTATATAAAAATTACATTAACGCAGTTATGCATTAAACACATTAACTACTGCAGGCTACCGACTACAACCTGTCAAAAGTAAACTATATTCACAACAATGGGGCAACACGGTTACGGGTTGTTGTCCATGATGATTTTGTTGTTGTCCTGAAATTCAAAAAATTTATATTTTTGTGAGCCAGAGTGAGCGAATTCAATGTTGCCAGTGTAAATAAAAAATTAAATGTTTTAGAAATTGAAATAATGGGTGTTTTTTGTAGAGTGATACAAGTTTAAAGCATAATAAAACATAGTAATATATTTTTGATATCAATGAAACGGTCTTTAATGGATAGAAAATTTTATGACATTAATGTTTAAATATGATTTCGGCCATGTTACCGCCACGGCTGGCGCGTACAATGCGCAATCTGGAACACCAATTTTCACAAACAGTGACATTCTGACCATCATCGTTTTTGAAGACATGCGGGCCAATGACTCCGCCAGCCCATAAAGCGCACACCAAACAGTAATTTTCTGTGGATGTAATCAGTGTTTCGACAAAAGCTTGTGGATTCTCTTCACTCCAAATGCGACAATTCTGTCTATTTACGTGTCCATTCCAGCAGAAATAAGCTTCATTGGAAAACGAATTTTCAGTGGAGTGTTCAAGGAATAGAATAATAATTTTGAATAAAAATATCAACAATTTGCACTCGTTGCTCTGGTGTAAGTCCATCCATAATAAAATGTCAAAGCAAACTTAACAAAAAGCAACCGTCAGCTGTTAAATGGGTGGTCAAATAAAGCAGTGATGGCAACTTAAAGTTGCATCACTCTATAAAAAACACCCTATTTTTATTCATCTGGTAGCGTCGTTTTCAAAATAGTTCAAAAGGTAACTACGCAGCGACAATTGTAGTTGGTAGTTTGCAGTGGTGAATATGTTTAAAGTATAAGACCAAAAGTTTCTTAAACCTTAATTTATTAAAAAAATTAAATTAAATTAAATAATAAAAACTTATTAAAAACCAGAATTATTTGGCTTTTCCTGCAGCCTTGAAAACCCCGCGCGGTTTAAAAATTCATATATTTTGTATTTTTTTCCGGGAGTAATCGCTACCTTTCGGCTTGAGGTTTTTAGACACCCTGTATATGTAAAATATTGGATTAAAAAAATAGAAGTGTAAAATAAAGTTTTACAAACCTGCATTCCGTATCGATGGAAATTTCAATACAATTGAAGTGGTAATTTCGATCGCTATCGAATGCCGAAATTCCCTCCCTGTACGAGATACATTGAAATTAGAATGAAATATTTTTAACGACAGGGGACTCGCCCAAAAGTTGGAAAATTATCTTTTTGCAAATTATATTTTTATAAATATATTTTAATAATTTTTTATTTTATTATCTCTTTTTCGTATTTTAAATTGTTTTAGTTATTTTTATTTTTAAATTGTTTTAATATTTTAAAAAATTTTGTTGTTTATTTTATGTTGTCTTATCTATAAACTGTTTTAATATAAAAAAAAATTTCTATTAAAATTTTTTTTCTTATTTTTAATTGTGTTAGTAATTTTTTATTTTATTATTTTTAAATTATAATATTTTTAATAATATTTTATTATTTATTAATTTTTTTCTTATAAATAATTTTTTGTAATACTTTTTACTTATTATTTTATATTATTTTTTATATATTTTATTAAATAATTACAAAGAAATCTATTGTTGTTCTGTATCATAAGTCGTACATTTTTCCTAATTGCTCCACTGTGCAATCCATTTATTTCTAAGAATTATTAATAGAGTTTTCTTTATGACAATTCTAAAAGAATATTCTAAACACTTAATGAAACACTTTTCAAAGCTATTTCGCTTACATTAAATGAATTAAATTGTTTTAAATTTTTTCTAAATTAATGCAAGAAAATTTCAATTTGAAAGAATTAAAAGTCTCTCTCACACCCTTCGTCCCCAGCAATATTTTCATTATAAAATAACACTTTCAATTTTCTACTCTAATGCCTGCTTGCAAGGAAAGTGTGTTTACCTTTTGAACGTCAAGTTGGATAAAATATTAGAAATTAAAAAAAAAAATGTAGTTCAACAAATTAATTGCCAACTCTTGCAATAACAACAACAAAACTGTTGGCACAACTGTGACAATAGAAAGTTGGTTGCAGTCGTGCTGCTGTGATAGTTAACCCAACACACATACATACACTGGAGGATAAACGAGCATGTATTTTTTTATATGAATGAATATGACAAGAAATAAACGGACCAATACTCAGCCATAAGGACGGCGACAGGGGCAGATAAATATTAGAGATCCACACAAAACTCAGACTAAAAAAAGAATTGATTTAATCGAAAAATAAAAGAAATTCCTGAAATGACAATAGAAATAATACCGACAACACACACCAACTGACCGACTGACTGAATGAACGAACGGGGGAATGAATGAACTTGAGCATGGCGGGCGAATATGCGGCTGCTGACGACACTGACTGCACTGGAGCAACGCTGCAAAAACTCACTTGAAAAAAAGTGCCATCAACAATCCTCAGACAATGCTGACAATGCACTCAAAGAAAAGCAGTTTTTACTTGATTTGAAATTAAAAAAAAAGAAAAGAAAGAAAAAAAAAACACACTTTAGCACAGGCCAGAAAGAAAAGTGCAATATTTAACCTTGACATTAACACTGGAAAAATACCACAAATCAAAGTCATCCACAGGCGCACTATTATTGAAACAACATGCTGCGACAACAGCAACAACAGCAACAATACAAAAAGCAGACAATCATTTGAACGACATAGAAAAAAAAGAAGTAAAAAATTAAAATGCAGCAAAAACTGTTTCATTATTATAAAATAATACGTACAGGAAAAGCTGGCAACAGTAGATGTTGTTGCAACTGGCGCAATGACAGCCAGATTTGTTACTGTGTTTGTTATTTTCTTCTTCTTCTTCTTGTTAAACATTTATTACAACCACTCCTCATACTTCTCTCACACACACTCACACCAGCAACACTTTAACTTGTATCTCGCACATCCATCCATCCATCCATCCATCTCCTGGTCTCTTGTCAGACAGTGAGTGAAATGCTTGTAAACTGATAACATGACATAAATTAAAAATTTGTTATTATTATTGTTATTATGCACTAACAACAACAACAACTGCACAGCAACAACTAATACCAACTCTTTACACGGTGTCCTTGTCCAGCCAACAACACAATTGCATTACAGTAATAGATTTATTATTTCCATATTCTTTGACGCAGAAGGACGACGTTTCATCCTTGTGTGCCGTTTTTTTTTGAAATTGTACTCCCTGCTCCAAACGCAGGAACGCGCGAACAAGCGAACAAACAGTTGTGAGGACAGCAGATAGAAATTTATGCAAATGAAGCAGCTAAAGTGCACTATAATTTTAATTAAATATTTATAATTGCAATTGCAAACGAAATGAATTAGTTTCTAAATTAATTGAAAAGCTGAATGTTGAAATAACTGTAATTACAATTATAACGTTAGGCGACGTCTGCCAGGGAATGATCTTTCTTTAAATGTTATTTTAGTTAATGTTATGAAATTTATTTGTCGGAGTAGATTTTTCTATCACAATTTGGTTCGAGCGTTTCTCAAATCAACAGGCACAACTCCTTCTTGTGCCGGTACTGTGAAAGCAGCCGCTGGTGTTGAGATGAGAAGTTAGAGAATTTGTTTTGGATACTTTTTTACTTCTTCCTGTGCTCTACTGTGCCAGTTGCTTATTTAAAATTGATGTTGCGTTTGCCTGAGTGCTGATGATGAAAGTGTAGCGGCTTTTGAAAACTGCTGTTATGCTCTGCTGTGTCAGTTAAATATACGAAACTGCTCTTGACTTTATCGAGTTGTAATAAATAAAAGAATTTTCGAACACTAGTGCTAAAAGTGCAGCGGCTTTCGAAAACAGCTGTTCTGCTCTTCTGTGCTAGTTTAATATTTGAAAGAGCTCTTGATTTTATCGATTTGCAATAAATAAAAATATGCATGACTGCTGATGACGAAAGTGCAGCGCCTTTCGAAAACAGATTTTCTGCTCTGCTGTGCCAGCTGATTATTTAAAACTGATGTTGACTTTATCGAGTTGTAATAAACAAAAATATGCATGAGTACTGTTGATGAAGGTGTAGCGGCTTTCGAAAACAGCTGTTCTGCTCTTCTGTGCCAGTTGATTATATAAGACTCGTGTTGACTTTATCGTCAACTCGAGTACTCGAGTACTGTTGATGAAAGCGCAGCGGCTTTCGAAAACAGCTGTTCTGTTCTGCTACGTCAGTTGTATATATGAAACTGCTCTTGATTTAATCGAGTTCCAATAAATAAAAAGATGCCCGAGCACTGTTGATAAAAGTGTAGCGGCTTCCGAAAACAGCTGTTCTGCTTTGCTGCGTCTGTTAAATATATGAAACTGCTCTTGACTTTATCGAGTTGTACTAAATAAATATATGTGCGAACACTGGTAATTAAAGTGGATCGCCTTTCAAAAACAACAGTTCTGCTCTGCTGTGGAAGTTGATTATTTAAAATTGATGTTGACTTTGTCGAATGGTCGTAAATAAAATATGTGTGAACACTGTTAATAAAAGTGCAGCGGCTTTCGAAAACAGCTGTTCTGCTCTTCTGTGCCAGTTTAATATTTGAAACAGCTCTTGATTTTATCGAATTGTAATAAACAAAAATATGCATGAGTGCTGATGGTGAAAGTGCAGCGGTTTTCGAAAACTGCTGTTCTGCTCTTCTGTGCCAATTGATTACATAAAACTGATATTGACTTTATCGAACTGTAATAAATTGAAGTGTAGCAGCTTTCGAAAACAGCTGTTCTGCTCTGCTGTGTTAGTTGATTATTTGAAACTGCTTATGACTTTCTTTTATACTTTGAAATATTTAATACGTTGTTCTGAATTAAAACCATTTTTGGAATAACTTGCCTATCAAAATTAAATTTAATAAAATTTCGTGCTGCTGTTTCGTTCGTGTTTTTACTTGTAGATTTGAGAAACAATCCCAGGAGCGTGAATGTATTTTTCATGCATAATTTAATTTATTCATAAATCATTTTGCAGAGTCCCACTTAAATCTCATTGAATATCACATAAAATCGAAATATTCGTGTAAGCGAATATCAAAAGCTTTTATTCGCCTTTTTACTGCTCTCACGATTCTTTCTACGTGGGCTTTGGTAGCAACTCGTTTGTGGAACAACAAGTTGAAACTGAAATTTTTCTCTGCCTTAAGTTTTTAACTAAAAAAAGCGCCCACTTGACTACGAAAATTAAACAACTCAAAATATCAGCTGAGAATAAAATTATTTTGAAAACAATCAATTCGAACGTCATTATCACCAAAAGCTGCTGAAATAAACAGAAGAAAAAATATGAATTGCAAATCTTATTTATAGAAATTCTTACCTCCAAGACATGAACAATTTCTAAAGAATTTCTATTGTTTTATTTCGATCGATTTCCCATTGAAAAATTGCGTAAAAAAATTATAACGAAAAGGAAAAAAATCAACACGTAATAAACCTGTTCAACGAGGCGTATGAAGACTTAAAAATAAATTGAGATTTTGTTTTTCAAATTTTTGCGCTTCGAAAGCCAACTTGCAGGCAACTCATTTCAGCAAGAAAGCGAACCAACCAACCAACACTCAAGCATCCATCCATCCAGCCATTCATGTGCCTTCGCAGCTACAAGTTTTGAAATAAAACAATTAAAATTAAAATTAAAATAAAAAAAAGAAATTAAAAAAAAACTGTGTGGCAATAAAAAGAGGTGGCGAAACCAGTTGTTCTGGCTCACCTTCAAAGTCCTTACAACTACTCTGCTGTTCATTGAAAGGAAAATCGAGTGTTTTCAACAAAAAGAAAAAAAAAATGCTGCCGCATTCACTGTTAATGGGAAGGGGTTACATCGCAAGTTCCCAAACTTTGGAGCTACGGATGGGTTAGTTGGGCAGGTCGGGTCCGTCTGATTCCTTAAGAACTGTTGTCCAGTTTTTAGCAGGATAATTTACGAAAAAGATCTGTGCAAAAACCAGGGTTGTCTAACTAATAACGGGTGTTTTTTTTAGATGCTTGAGATCTGAAAAGGATAAAGGCTTTCCAACATTAACTTTTACAGTTCAAATTAGTTGTCATTTATACAGTCTGCTTAGCCAAATAACCGTGGAATGAAATTGGGTTATCAAAGTGTGTGCTCCTTTCGGGTAACGCGTGGCCTCCATTTCACGGTTGCCATTGTCATCCATTCGAGAGTATTATTTACAATGTGGCGGATACATTTTGGTCAACTAATTCAGTAGAGGATCGACTAACAGCCGTCAATTATCGAAACGTAAGATCTGCCTAAAGAATCGGCGCTGTCCTTGAGAGTGTGCGGGGAAATCCGGGGCAGTAGATTTCATTTCGCTCACAAGAACACGGCCTATCACAGACCACAACTTGACTAACTTTACGCCTCTTGGCTTGGGCTTGGGCCCGCACCCGCAATAAATTTAACTGAAACAGCAACTGAAGGCAAACGGCCTGAATGCCCTCTGGAGTAGTTCCAAAGGGATCATAATTTTTATCCAAAAATCATATTCAACGATGAGGCCTTGGAGTCTTAAAAGCTTCAAACACTTCCTGCAAAAGTCATTTTTGGGTCTAAATTTTGGACTGGAGGTGCCGACGTTTCATATATATATGAAAACGGCGTTGGCCAGGTCGCTGGCTACCAACTTCTTTTAGGCTGAATTGTGTGATGTCAACATCAACGACAAGTGACTTTAACAGGACACCGCTACGTGCCACATAACTTTATGCCACATGCTTTATTATGCACGAGGCATTTGAGGACATGGTCATCTCATGTGATGGTGGTTTGACTTCATTGGATTTTTTCTTGCCGCGTTTTACTAAGTCGCAGTTGTAAGCGAATGGGGCTAAAACTAAAGCGGTCCTTAAAGTCAACAGAACGCTTGTCATCGTACGAATTCAGCCTGATTTATGATCCAGAATCATTGAAAATAGGAAATTTCGCATGCCATCGCCCTAAAAGAATCCCTATAATGGAAAGTGAATAAAAATTCCAGTGTTATTTTTTAAAGACACTTTTTTGTAGTTAAATTAAAAAAATAGCAAGCGCTTAAAGAAAGTCCCTTTACAGGATAGAAATATTGCTGGAATGAATTCCGTTTTTAAATATAATTTTTAAAATCGAATTGTTCGAAAAGTTCTTTTAGGTTTTTAGTGGAAACATGATAATTTTTCCAAAGCACAAGCGAAATGTCAACATCCATTTCGAAAGCAGCTGTTCTGATGAAAGTGCTGGTGATGAAAGTGTAGCGGCTTTCGAAAACAACTGTTCTGTTCTGCTGTGCCAGCTGATTATTTAAAACTGATTTGATGATTTACTTTATTTATAAAATATGCAGGAGTGCTGATGATGAAAGTGTAGCGGTTTTCGAAAACGGCTGTTCTGCTCTGCTGTGTCAATTGATTTTTAGAAACTACTCTTGACTTTCGCTTATGCTTTGGAGTTTTTATCATGTTTTTCTGAATTAAAAACTCTTTTCGAACTGTTGGCATATGATAATTAAATTGAATTATTATAATTTTTTTTTAAATATTGAATTATAACTGGCAACTTTCTTTGCAAAAGTGTTTGCGTTCAGTGGGCTTCCAATACACTCGTGCGATATAACGCCTTCAAATTACTTTTTATGGGGCTACTCTAAAGTATTGGAAGCCTACATTCAAGCCTCGATTGACGCCATTCGGATTATATTTGTTGACAAATCTAGTAAAATCATGGACTGATCAAATTCGGATTCGCCATGTCCTTTTTATCTGCCGATCCGCATTCTGCTGGGGTTCCAGGTACACCCATTTGGGAATCACGTTCTTAAAGGAAGTATTTATGGCTGAAATCTATGAGTTTTATATGACTTGACTTGCATGCAAAAATGCTCTTAAAGAACTCAACCACGATAGTGTTTTCCCTGCAAGTAAATATAAATAAAATGGTTGTTGATGTACCAGGAAACGTGTTGTAGGGTTACGGAGTGTTGCTGTGAATATCAGTGCGTGTGTGTGTGTTTGTATGTGTGAGTTCGTTCTTATGATTTATTTTGGTCAAAACGTGACATGTTGTGGAAAATTAGAATTTCCATACAATTTTTAAGCAAAATTTTTGGATTTGGATTTCTTTTATCCTTAACAGAGATTTTAATTGAAGATCTTGGACTGTAGAAGTAAACGGCAGATTTTTTTAACGTTTATGGATGAGGATATACGGGCTAGTGCTCCAAAAGTCATCGGTTTCGGTCTAACCAAAAGCCGGACTAGATTTTACCCTGAAACGAAAAAAATCTATCGAGCAGTTGGTCATTTTAATACGAGTATATATAAATTGAATTAATTTCAACTTGCGACCGTAAATATGTCGCGTATCGAAAAGGTTTAGCCACATTCTCAAATCGTGTTTCATTTCTCAGTCAGAATAATTCAAACTTGTTGTTCATATTTTCTTTTCCAACGAAATGTTGACATGTGCTTAAGTCGTGTTAATGCAATTCACAAACATGGTGCGGAATACTTATGCGAGGGTTACTCTTAATGTCTTGCTTATGTTGCTGATCGTTATATTAATTACCTTGATTGCATGTATATTTCTTGGTTAAACCAAAAAAACCATAAGTATTAAGGACTCGAGCCTCAAATATCTTGACAAGTACTTTAAATGCGTTGGACCACTGCAGAGATTATGAGTT
This sequence comes from Linnaemya vulpina, assembly GCA_963675445.1. Taxonomy (NCBI): domain Eukaryota; kingdom Metazoa; phylum Arthropoda; class Insecta; order Diptera; family Tachinidae; genus Linnaemya; species Linnaemya vulpina. The sequence continues at coordinate 12,252,118 of OY776278.1, read as the reverse complement.
AGAATTTATTCCTACTATTAGTTGCCCTCGTATTAAACGTAGTTTTTCAATATTAATTTTGCCACTATTAGTTACGGTGGGTTTTTCACAGCACAAGAGGCCAGGCAACATGAAAAGTGCTAAAAATATAAACTTGGAAAATCTGGGTGTAACTTGAATATAACTTAAAGTAAAACAAGAACAACAACAACAGCCAGTTTTTGTTTGAATTGTAAATAGTGCCAATTAATCGGTATGGAACAAAATGTTGTCATTTAATCGGTATCGAATAAAATGTTTTTAATTTCTAGGATTCGTTTATATATTAGAAAATTTGAGACCTTCTTGTTTTCTTTAAAAACATTTTTCAATAGTATTTTATATCCTTTTTGTAATCAATATATTAAAAAACATAAAAAATAATAAAAATAATAATATACCAAAATAATAAAACAATTTCAAATATTATACAAAAATAATATAAAAATAATATAAAAATAATATAAAAAATATTAAAACAATATTAAAAATGGTCTAAAAAATAAAACAGTATAATTAATGAAAAAAAAAAAATATAAGAAAATATAAAACTTAAATAAAGAATTTAAAATAATATATTAAATTAATATTACAAAACAATATAAAAAAGTTTGGCAAGTACAAAAAAAAAAAAAAAAAATAATATAAAAAATAATAAAAAAAACAATTTATAAAAAAATCATGTAAAAACTAATAACGTCAAAAAATAATGTACAAAAATATTATAAAAAATAATTAAAAATAATATAACTATATCAAAATAATACAAAAAATTAAACAAAAAAATTTTATTAAAAATAATAATAATAATAAAAATGGTAAAATATAAATAAATAAATAATAAAAAATAGTAAAAAAAATAGTAAACAAAAATAATGTACAAAAATAACTTAAAAATAATATAAAAAGTAATAATAAAAAAATTAATGCAAAAAGAATAATAAAAAAATTTAAAAAAACAATGTAAAAAGTTATATATCAAAATAAAAAAAAATTTTAAATTTGAACTATTTACAAAAATAATACAAATAAAATATAAAAAAAAAATTGTCGATAAAAAGCTAAAAAAAATAATAAGTAAAATACTATACAAGATTAATTAAAAATAATATGAAAAATAATATAAAAAATTATATGCAAAATAATAAAAAATAGTCTACAAAAATAATATACAAAAATAACATAAAAATAATATTAAATATATAAAAAAATTTGTGTAATAAAATAATTAAAAAAATAAAACAAAAAATAATAATTAAAAATATAAAACAAAAAATAATATATAAAAATAACATAAAAATAATATAAAATATATAAAAAATATTTGTGTAACAAAATAATTAAAAAAATAAAACAAAAAATAATAATAAAAAAAAATTATATACAAAAATAAAACAAAAAATTTTATAAAAAATTAATAATAAAAATAATAAAATATAAATAAGTAATAAAAATTAACATAAAAATTATATAAAAAATAAAAATAAAAATATTAATATAAAAAGAATAGTAAAAAAATAAAAGATAATACACAAAAAAATTTAACAAATTATATGAAAAATATAAAAAATTAAAAATATATTTTAAATAACATATATATAATATAAAAAAAATTATTAATAAAAAACTAAAAAAATAATACTCAGAAATAAAAAAATGGCGTATAAAAAGTTTCAAAAAGAATCATAGAAAGAAAAAAAGAAAAATTTCCCTTTAAGGAAATTTGTTAATGTGGTCCGTATTTATACGGAATTTGAACAAAAAAAAAAAAAAAAGAAGAGGAAACGTACAAGCAGTTTGTGAAATCAAAATTCCCCGTTAAGGGAAATTTATTATCTCCAGGAAATTTGTAAAATTTGTGGGATTATTTTTTAGTAAAATTGTTCCCGATTCAACACAATTTAATTAGTTTTTAAATTAAAATTTTTTATAAAAAAAATTTATTAAAAAAATGCCTAAAGAAAATCTCTTCCGATTATTCGCGTATCTTTTCAATCGAATGCCCGCCCCGGCAGCATTCCGGCTAAAAAGCCGAGAAATTAAAGGTAAAAAACATTTGCTCTTGAAGGTACACAAAATGCGTGACAGCAGCAATGAAATGTTGCTCATAGTTGCACGTACCAAATTCTTTCCTCTTTGTTTTTGTTTGCTTTCCTGCTGCTAACAGCCGGTTATTTCTTTCCGGCTTGCAACAATAACAACAACAGCAACAGCAGCAGCAGCAACAATAATAAAAATCTTAACATTTCTATCATACAATTCTATTAAAGTTTGCATTGTTTGTTATTGCCCCAAGAACGGTGGCATGTTGTGGCACGTTAAGTAAGTGATTTAGAAAGGGAAAGGGAAAAAACTGAGCGAGTGCATGAGAGATAAAGAGAGAGAGAGAGAGAGAGAGGGAGAGAGGGAAGCAGCAGTAAAGCCATTTCAAGACTAATAAAAGAAATGTGTGGTGCTGCAAGATTCAAAAATGTTGGTTGTTCAGTTGGTTGCATTGCTGGTGTATGTTGTTGCATGTATCCCCGACTTTTTTCCACGGGGAGGAGAAAATGTCTTATTTCTTTTACCTCGCGTAATATGTGCGGTGCACTGCACATATTTTTATTATTATTGTTGTTTTTTTTTCTTTCTTATTAAATATGTGTGTGTGTGTGTGTGTGTTTGTAGGTTCTTTTCTAGTTTGCTGGTGCTGTTGTTGTTGCTGGGATTATTGCCGGTTTTGTTGTTGCTGTTGTTGTTTTGTTTTGCAATTTGCAAGTTAACGACCGAGGAAGTGTATCTACACGCGACTGTGCCACCACAAGTGCTCATTCACTCACTGATTCGTTCATTCAGACATGTGTTTTTCTTGTTTGATTATGCAGAATGTGTGTGAGTTGTGTGGCAGTTGATTCCTGCTCGCTGCCGTTGCTGTTGTTGCTGTTGTTGTTATTATTGTTGTTATTACTTTATCAAGTGATTTTTACAATATTTTCTGTTGTTGCGCTATTGTTGGAGCATATTTTCTTTTCTTTCCGAGCTTATTTTGCGCTTATTGTGGCCACAAACGCACACACACACACACACACACTCTAACACAGTTGATACAATTTACGTGGCTGCCATTATTTATTTAGCTGTTCAACAGCAGCATGCAGCTTTTGAAAAACAACAAGAACTACAGCAAAACTGAAAGAATTTTAAGTCATGCATTAGCTGTTGGCTGAAAAGGCGGTTGTAGAGGCATGCAGTTGTTTACCCATGAATTGGATAGGGAAAAAAATCATATTCACGTATGGAAACAGAATACAGTGCAGTCGCGATAATATGAATTCCCCCAAATAAAGCGTTAGAGTGTCACTGCTTTCAGTTGGCATCACTGCTTTATTTGAGCGCCCATTTAACAGCTGATGGTTGCTTTTTGTTTATTTTGATTTGAAATTTCATAATGAAGCGACTTGCAGCACAGCAACGCGTGCAAATTGTTGAAATTTTTTAATCAAAATAATTGTTCCAATCGCCAAACTCATCCATTCAAAATTTTATTTTCCCATGAAGCCCATTTTTAAAATATCAAAAAATTTATTCTTGTTTTTTATCAACGAATTTTGTTTAATTACGCAGTCTTGGGATTGAACTGCACTGTAGTTTGGGCCTAAGATGCCTACTCTGTAATTCTCTTCAGCTGTCAAATAGAATTTGTTACGTACAATCAGCTGTAATTCAGCACAAGATTTTTTACTTTAAAGAAAATATTAGAAACGTGGACAGAAAAAGACCAAGAGATCTGTGTTAGTGAAGTTTTATAATAAAAATTTAAAACAACAATTTTGCAAATATTGCCAGGTTTGGTTTTAATTAGTTCATATTAACGCGGGTGTACTGTATGCTTTTTATTAGTATAGGGGTACGTGAGAGTTACTGTGAACTTTTGCATCTTGTGAAATTCACATATCGGAGTAGTTACGGAATGCGGTTTCTGTACCATATTTAATTAAACTTATTTTATTCATGTTAACTTTTGGGAAAATATTAATCTGAAGCTTTTGTGGATCCAACAACCTTTGGAAAGTAGTTCCCAGCGTTGCAGCACGATTATACATATTTTTTTCAACGATATTAAAACTTAGAAAGCAAAAAAAAATTTTAGAAAAAAAAAATAATAACAATAGTAATAATAATTATAATAAATTTATAAGCTAAAGGAACAATTTGGGGACGCATATATTGAATGGACCGTATTTTGCAAAGTTTTTCCATTCATAAATATAATTATTATGGGCATTTCCATGATGCCGAAGATGAAACAGATTTTAATCGTGGTGATTAAAATTCCCCAATAATTTTAATTTTAAATAGCGCGTTGATTCTTTTCAAATGTTGGGTAAATAATCCCTGACGATCTGCATTAGCCCCAGCTAAATGTGCATTGGAAATAGCTAAAACCCCCCAATTGATCACTTTGAATTTTTAATAAAATTTTGAAAAAAGAGCCAGCACGATATTTAACATTAAGTATTTTTTTTATTTTTTAACTAAAAAAGTTAAAATTTATAATTATTTCATTCGAAATAAAATATAAAATTTGCAATCGCGAAAGTTGCCATTCGCGGCACCACCAAAACAGAGCATGATGATTCTCTGTTACAAATCACTCGCTGATATGTAAACCGGTCGGTCGTGCATGTGTCATGCATCATTCCCAGCTTTCCCCAACTTAACCAACCTGTAAATCAATTACAGAAGAAATAAACATGGAAATAGGAAAAGAAGGAAAGAAAAAAATAAAAGATTCTTAAATGAGTTAAACAAACAGAAGCAAAAATAAAACTTAATTTTCTCAAAATCTGCCAGTCTAAGCAGAAAGAAAAAAAGAAAGAAAAAAAAGAGAATCTCCTCTTGTTGTGTGCATGTTGAAACAAATAGGACAGAATAGCAAAAATGTGGTGGCATGCAACATGGCGATGTGTGCCCAGTTGAGTTGGGCCGTTTGTGTATGTGTGTGTGTGTATTTAATTAAATTTACAGTTTTAATTAAAACATTCATCCACCCAGTCAGCCAAACAGGCTTCGATAAACACACCAAAGGAAAACACTACGCCCCAAAATAATTCAGTTACATCCACAAACAAACAACTCACTTTTAATTATAATGCAAATGCTGCAGGAATAAAACAAACTGTAACAAGTAAAACTAAATTGTACAATTGTTTTGGCAAGAAAAAAATTAAAATAAAAATCTTGGAAACATAAAAATAAGAAAACACAAAACACATTTTAAAAGTGATGCAGCAAACCACAAGGAGAATTTTTTCGCCTGAGATTTTTTTTAGCAGGAGGGGAAATTGTAGAGAAGTGGAATAGGAAAAGAGGTGATTCATTAACCAGGAACTTGTTAAAAGCGGTTTGGCCATTGAAAATAAATTTCTTTAATTTTACTTGATTGAATTGTTCAAAGCTGAAGCTCAAAAAAAGGGAACGTTAATCCCTCATGCTTCTTTGAACTTGAATTATGATGCTGTTAAATCAAGCGCAGGTCTGGCAACTCTATCAGCTGTTGTATATCTGTTATTTGAAGTGTTAGTTATTTAGGTATGCTGGGTGGCAAAATAATATATTTTCAATATCACAATCATTCAGTTTATTTATATTAAACTGGTAGGGAACATTAGGTCTGCTCATTGTCGCTCACAAAAACAGAAATTTATTTAATTAGAATGTAACCGCAAAATCAACACGGCAACACTGGCCGTCTTGCCCTATTTTCATCTAACTAATCATTCCCATGCACGCTCATGTGTTCTATCGGGTGTTTTTTATAGAGTGATAAAACTTTGAGTTGGCATCACTGCTTCATTAAAAACGATGATGGTCAGAATGTTAGTATCAATGGTGAACGGAATGGGAACATTATTCGAAATTTTTTCGCATTTCAATTACGTGGCATTAATCTTCGTGGTATGTGGTTCTTACAGGACGGAGCTACATGCCAAACAGTGGGTGCTACAATTGATTTACTCAAGGAAACTTTTGACGAAAAAATAATTTCACGAAATGACCCAATTAATTGGCCCCCAAGATCGTATGATTTAACCCCATTGGATTATTTTCTTTGGGGTTATGTAAAGTCACTTGTGTACGTCGATAAACCACAAATAATTGAACACCTGGTATCTACAGATTGCGCCTTGCACGCGCTAGCTGTGGCGGCCACATGGCCGAAATCATATTTAAATGTTAATGTCATAAAATTTTCTATCCAATAAAGACCGTTTCATTGATATCAAAAATTTATTACTATGTTTTATTATGATTCTAACTTGTATCACTCTATAAAAAACACGCGATATATCTGACAGGTTGCAGTCTGTAGCCTGCGGTAGGGATTATATTTCACGCATAATTATATAAATCAGTTTGCGTTAGTGAAGTTTATAAATACACACAAAGAAAGCTTTTTCAATATTACAAATTTTGACAAACAGTTCCACGCATTAAAAAATTATGCGCTTAAATAATTTTTAAATATTTTAAAATTTGAATTTTTTGCCTCCCTATAAATTTCAAAAGCAAAAAGAAAGCTCATGATATTAAAAAAAGAGTTCGTTTCGAAAAATAGTTTCCTTTTTTATTTTGTGACGAGTTGAAATACGGGATCAGTTACATTTCCGAATAAAATGAATTTAGTGAAGCGGCGGACTGCAGCTTTTTCAGCGTACAAAAATCAACTCTTAAGAGTCGTTTAAATCTCTTTAAGTTACTTAAGAGTTTATTATATATTATAACAGACTTTTTGGACGAAAATTTTAACATTTTTTAGGATCTGTGATAATTTTCACGTTCGTATTGGCGCGCCATGGCGTTTTAATACAATTTAATTGTTAGAAAAGAAAAAAGAGTCAATACCGACAGAAGGAGTAGTCTTAGTCAGTAAACCTTTATGTGGTCCTTCAATGCAGACTTATGGTTCTTCGAACCACATCTACGTTGCAGCTGGTGTTGTGGCCAAGAAGCTGTAGCGCGAACACTTTAATATTTTATTGTTGCATACAACTCGTCTATTGCGTTTTAAACGAAATTATTAAATCACTTTTTTTCTTCATATTTTATGGTCCATAAAAGCTTGAAAAGCTTAAAAGATAAATAGTTTTTTTTGCCACAATAATCCCTCTAATATTTTTCAGTCCATTTATGTTTTGTGTTGCTGAAAACAGGATGTGATTTAAAATCATTGAATCACTTAAGACACACACATTTTTTTTATTTTGATCTTTTTTTTTTGTATCTGCACGGATACATTTTTGCTGGCTGAGTTTATTTTATTCGAGCATTTATTTTGACAGTTTGTATGTTTGTTTATTGTGCCACTGCGGCTGACAACGTAAATTTTTTTTTAAATTTTTTATATTTTTTATTTTTATTCTCATAAACAAATTCGACAATGTGAAGTGGTTAACTGCATTCTAACAAAAACGTATTGAGGCTTAGAGAGAAATTTCGTATGTTGCAGCGTGAATAACCGATTGGACACTCGACAATATTTAAAATAAACCAAAAATAAAAGCGAAATAATTCAGAAAAAGAATACTATTTTGCTAGTGACTGTGCACTATGGGTTGATGAAATACTTTCAATATTGTTAATTGATTTCTGAGGAGTACGAAAGCTATCGGATTGTTATTCTTAATTAACAACTTGCATTCTGAATTTTTAAAATAAAAATATGATATTCAGTCAGAAGTATTTCACGAAGTATATATTTTTGTGATATTTTCCTAATTAATATATCTTTGTTTTAATTCTAAAACAAGTCTGAAATTTACTGCTGTTTTCCTCATTCAATAAGAAAGTTTCTCAAAATATTAAGTCTGCAGTATAAATTTAAATGTGTGCCGATATATTTTTTATTAAAAAAATTTAAAAGGTTGATCCTAAAGGCCATCCCTCTTCCCGCTAATTGTAATCACAAATTGTAATAATGATATTATGAATGACGACGTCGACATCACATCAACACGGCAGCAAAAACTTGTCACTTGTCATTTAATTGTCGACAATAATTAACTGCCTGTTCGCCGATGTCGAAAGCTATCGTTCGTTCGAGTAAATAACATTCAAAACAAAAACAAGTTTTGAAAATTGTTTTTGTTTTGAATGTTATTTATTCGAACGAACGATAGCTTTCGACATCGGCGAACAGGCAGTAATTATAATTAACAGCCTTTTGGTATTCTCTAAGGCGTGTAATATTAATAGCATATGTTACCAGCAGTCAATTTCTATCCATAAACACTAGACAAGCGAAATTTTTTTGCCGTCGTCTTGATGTGACGTCTACATCGTCATTCATAATACGGGCGATTATTAACAGCCTTTTGGTATCCTCTAAGGCGTAAAATATTTGTAGAAAATGTTACCAGAAGTTAATTTCTCTGTCGACAAAGACTAGACAAATGGCAATTTTTTTGCTGTCGTGTTTATATGATGTCGACGTCGTCATTCATAATACGGGCGATTGTCACCTGGTGTTTGTGCTATTCTGCTTTTGAGTACTTCCAGCTAAAACGCTATTATTTTAATTTATTATTTATAAATGAATAATGTATCGGAAAATCTTAAATTAAAAAAGTGATATGAACAGACCTCGTATATCTACCAGAGGACTTCTTTGAAGGAAACAAAATAGAAAGTGATGAATGAGTAACTATTTACAGGAAAAAAATGAAAATTGACTTAAAATTTTGAACAGACCTCGTATATATTTGGGAATACTTTGAAAGGAATAATATAGAAATATATAATATATTTAATATATTATATAATATATTTAATATATTATATATATCGAAAATGAAAATTCACTTAAAATGATGAACAGATCTCGTATAAAGGGCTATTTTTAAAGTGGATAACATAGAAAAGGGTAAATAAGTAGAAACATTTTTGTTTAATATATTAAAAGAATATTGTGACTCTAGTTAAACATTTCAACCCCATAGTGCACAGTTTGCCGGGTTATATGTGTTTATTAGGGTGGTAACTTTTCTGAGTGTTTAGTACACATTTGATTTGAGGTTTAATTATAGCTGCCAGTAAATATGAACTCTGGCTGATTAATATTCTTATAATCTGTTGCAAGTTGTTCGATTCTTGTAAATAAAAAGTTAATTTTTATAATTAAAATTTTACACTGAAACTCTCAATGAAATTTTTTGCAATGAATTTCCTAAATAGCGGTTTTGTTTCGCACTATTTACTGATCTATTAAATAACAGTTCGTAAGGGGGTTCTATTTTAAAAAGCCATGATAAACATTCCAAAGCACAAGGAAAAGTCTACAACAGTTTTAAATATTAAACTTACATTGCAGAGCAGAACAAATGTTTCCGAAAGCCGCTACACTCATCACTAGTACTCGTGAATTTCTTTTTTTATCATTATCACTCGATTAAACCAACATCAGTGTTGAATATTCAACCTATGCTACAGAGCAGAACAGGTGATTTCGAAAGCCGCTACACCTTCATCATAGATGTAACATGTTTTTTTATATAATTTTTTTGGGAATTAAAAAAAATATTATTTTTAGAGTACTAAATCTATGAATTGTATAAAATAATATAAAATGTTTATATATCGTGATACGAATTCATAAATGCCTTAAGTTACAGTGATTAAACTTTTGAAAGTGAATAAAATATTTTTCAAATAGGGAAAATTAATTTAAAAGTTTCCAAACATATTTAATTAGTTTCACCTGGTTATTTTCAAATATAGAAATTTAGATAAAAATATCGGTGTTAAATAAATTTAAACTATAACCTCTTTTCCTTTGCGACATTATCTGAATACCCCTAATGGACTTTCATAACCTTAAAAAACCGATTGTTTGTTAGGGAGGCACTTCAATATAAAGCAATTGCAATTCCAATTGACCACCAGCATGTTGAGTGCAACAATCATTTATTTTTATTGGGTGTTGTTGTTATTGTACAACATTTTTTTTTCCCAATCCACTTTATGCTTTCAATTGCCTGCTGCTGCTGCTGCCTTATTTTTTATTGTGGAGCTGCCTGCTGCCTTTCGACTCAGCTGTTGCAGTTAAAGTTGCCATGAATTGTTGTGTTTGTAAATTAAAGTATGAATCATTAAAATGAAATATGCACACATGCGAGAAATAAGACAAGAAATGAAATGTTGTAGGAGTGCTTCAACGAATTGTGGCACAATAATTTTCTAGTTGAATGTTAAGAGAGACTTGGAAAGTTGCATAAAATATGGGTGCAGAGAAAGGCCAGAAAGGACATTTGAGCAGCTGAAAGAAATAATTTTTTTTTAATATTTTCCATTTAACGAGGACAACTTTTATTATGACTTGATGAGGTTACGCCGGGTTAGGCAGCTGGTGAAAAAGATAAAAGAAAGTACTCGCCTCATTTACATTAAATGGAAAGGAAAAATCTAGTTTGTAGCATTTTAATGGGTTGAGTGTGGGTGCCATCTCGGTGAACGAAGAAGTCGTTTCGTTAATCTGCTCATTTTGACAGTATCGAGAGCTTGAAAAACTGCGTTTATTATGCCGCTTTGAAGGACTCCTCAACTGCCGAATACTGTGGGTTTAGCCTGTTTCTCTCTTCCGCCTGAAAAATGGGGCCTTGTTTTATCAAATAATTTCTGGTTTTCACGTCACAAGTCAGGAGTCAAGTTGCGTCCGATTTGGTACCTCCCTCAAGGTCTGGAAGTATACCACGATTATGCTGTAGAAGCTTTAAAAATTGCGCGCAAAGAGTTGCAAAGCCAAGCTGTGGGATATTTGAACGATACTCTCTTACGGAAGGGCGGCGAGGTGCAGGATGATATTAGGCAACGTTGGGAAGATATTTAGCGTTATTAATTAAGGCTGGACTATACTAATTCTGTGTGGAAAATATTTTGTTCCCAACTGTAAGTCCATCGATTCCTCATCTAACACTGTGTCAATGCACAGTGGCAAACAGCGATGCCAGATTTTTTTTCAAACTTTTCTAACTTTGGGGCTTCGTGGTTTCGCCCTCTTAGAGAATATAAAATTGATGGAAATTCTTTTTTTTATGTTTCTGTTGTGACTTTTTAATGGAAAGCAAAATTGCAAGTTTTGTTTCGCACTATTTATTGATCGTAATAGGGTTCCGTTTTAGAAGGACATGATAAACATTCCAAAGCACAAGGAAAAGTCTACAACAGTTTTAAATATTAAGCTTCCATTGCAGAGCAGAACACATGTGTTCGAAAGCCGCTACAATTATCACTAGTACTCGTGAATTTTTTTTTATTATTATCACTCGATAAAGTCAACATCAGTATTGATTAAACCTACGCTGCAGAGCAGAACACATGTTTTCGAAAGCCGCTACAGTTTCATCATTTAAACTCATGTGAATTTTTGGTCGTTACCGCTCAATAAAGTCAACATCAGTTTGAAATATTCAACTTACACTGCAGAGCACACCAGCTGTTTTCAAAAGCCGCTGCACTTTCAGCACCAGCACTCTTGCTCATTTTTATTTATTTCAATTCGATAAAGTCAACATAAATTTTAAAGAGTAGAGCAGACTAGCTGTTTCAGAAAGACGCTACACTTGCTTTTTTAATTTTTTTTTAATTTTTTAAAAATTTTTTAAATATTTAACTATCAAAGTAGAGTAGACCAGCTGTTTTCGAAAGCCACTACACTCTAATCACCAGCACCAGCGTGGGGTTTTTTTTATTATCACTCGATAAAGTCATATTATTGTTTATTTTACAATTCGATAAAGTCAACATAAATTTTAAGGAGTAGAGCAGACTAGCTGTTTTAGAAAGTCGCTACACTTGCTTTACCAGCACTCATGTATATTTTTGTTTATAAGAATTCCATAAAATCAACATCAGTTTTATATAATCAACTGGCACAGCAGAGCAGAACAGCTGTTTTCGAGAGCCACTACATTGTCATCATCAGTATTTGTGTATTTGATTATTATCACTGTTTTTTTTTGGTGATTTAGTTGAATGTGGTGGCAGTTTCTATATGTACCAAATTTCATTATGAAAAAGAATACGAGAATTGTAACAAACCGATGGTAGCATACATATTGTCAAGTGTTGCCGTTTGATTATTTTTGTCATGTCGAAATTACATTTTTTGCAAGAGGTTGTCTATTTTCATTGTCTGGAAAATACTAAGAGGTGCAGATTAATTAAAATTTTATGGTCATTGTGGATTAATAGTTGGTGGTTGATGGCAACACTTTAGAAATGACTGCATATTTTGTTTTTAAAATTGTGGGTACAAAAGAATGGGATTTTTACAACTAAAAGCCTGCATGAGCAGGGGATCCAGCTTCCTGCAGCGGCCTTGAATTTTGAAGCCAACAGTCATGCTTTTTTCTCAAGCACTCTTACGAAATGATAAATTATTTATTCTTTTGAACAGGAAGGATTATTGTTTATTTAGTAATTTGTTTTATTACTTTTTCCACTCACTGAAAAAAAAAAACATCCTGCGAGTGCAAACGTCATGTGCAGTCAGTTAATAAATCACTTGAATAAATTTATGGGGACATCTAACAAATATGTTGCGTTGCAAATTGTCTTGTTTCATTTTATTTTATTTCGTAAATATATTATTTAGAAACAAAATCTGTGCATACAATTATTTTTACAGATGGTGGTTTGCTTTTGGCGATAACTAAAAAGAGTTAAGAATTAAGTACAATATTTTGCAGTAATTTATGTTGTTGTTGTTGCTATTCACTAAATGTAATAGCAAACATGATGCTCATACGGTTTAACAATCAGCTTAAATAACAATCCCTAACAGACGGTGTTATTGACAGCAACAAGAGAGCAGCAGCAGCAGCTGTAAAGGAGTTGATAATATTTTAATATCGTTATTATGCTGGTTCATTCATGGCTGACACACAACATTAAACTGTGGATTCAGAATGCAACCAACCATCCAACCGAACAAACCAACCATATTATTGTTATTATTATTTGCATGGTTGCTTTGTTGTTGTAGCTTTTGTTTTAGTTATGAAACTAATAATAATTATCACCACCATCGTAGTAGTTCACCTCACTGTCATCAGTAGCAGCGGCAGCAGCAGCAGCAGCAGCAGCAGGAGCATCAATTCATACTCTCACACACACATTTTTTTGGAATTGTTATTGTCATGTTGCACAAGTTTGAACATAAACGCGAGATGAATTTCGCAATTTTTTTTTCGTTCGGTTCTTCCTGCAATTTGTTGGGTACTTTTCACTTTTCTGCCCGGCACTACTGCGATTGTTACTTGGCCACAACAACAACTGACATGACATACACTTGTTGTGTAAAAAGCAAACAAGCTGACAGACTGCATGTCTGTCTGTCCAACTGACTTTAACAATGTGTGACATAAAACATTTTTAGCGTTGCAAATGCTTGTTTGTCTGCCACTATTTTCCTGTTTGCAAGAATTATGAGAACACAAAAAAGAAGAATGAAATCTGCGACTAGAAAAAAAGGCTGTAAATAATTGTTTTGACTAGAAATAAGGGCGTCAAAAAGGCGCCATGGCATTAACATCCCAGCGACAGCAGAACAACAATAGCAAAATCATAAAATTCAAAATCATTGTTGTTCTGAAGGAAAGGAAAAACGGAATTTTCCTTCGGCCAAGAATTATGAATGTTTCATGTGGTTGCTCTTCTTCGTCATGTCAGTGGGAAAGGAAAACGTTCAAATTTTGTCATTGAACAAATACTTTTTTTTCATCTATCTTATATTTCCAAGGATAATCCAAAATAGTTTTAAATGTTATTTTAATGATTCGCCAAATAATTTGCAAAAGACAAATTAAAATGCTGCTTTTAAAAGTGAAAGAAAAAAGTTGAGCGCTTTTCATTGAAAATATTTTTCATTCGAAACAGTTTTTTAGCTTCAAGATTGTAATTCTATTCCCTATTAAGAATAAAGGGTTTCTTGAATTGATACAATCATGTACGAGGTCTGTTCAAAAATAAGGTGTTAGTGTATTAAAAATATATTAATATTTTTTTTATAAATTTTTATTTTGTCTCCTTCCAAGTAGTCCTATTTTGTCATGATGTTGTTGTTGTGTTCACTGATTTATTTCTATGCAGGTCTTCAGGGTCACTAAATTGAATTTAAATGCAATTTTAAATTAAATTTTTATTGGTAAAAAATTGTTGGAGAAGTGTTTTTTAATATAGAAAGACATCATAAATATTTCAAAGTACAAGTATTTTCCAGAAAAGAAAAAATGAGACCCGCCAACGATCTTCTGGGATTTAGGAGATTTGGACAAAAAAATTTAGGAATTTGAAAACGTGATTCTGTCTTAATTACGTGCTTGTTTTCATCATGTCTGTGTGTTTGATCAGGAACCCTTAACACTAGGCTTTGAGCCACTCCAACGTTGTCCAAAACCGTTGAGAATGCAATAGTTTAATAAGTTTTATCGGTGTTGCTGTGGTTGGTTTATGAGAAGAGAGGATGCTGCCGGGAAACGTCGGGATTTTCGGAGATTTCCAAAAGATTTGCGGTTACAAAACTGTTGTTGTTTCTTTTATAAGTGGTTGTTGACTCTGCTAAAGGACTTGGCTAGACTTATCAAGAACCGCTGAGAATGTAACAGTTTAATAAGTTTGATCAGCGGTGCCGTGGTTTATTTTTGAGAAAAAAAGGTGCTGCCGGATATTTGACGGGAAAAAAAAATTCGGGATATAATATTGTGTTATGATCAGATCTGATAAGTTTCGTGGCTAGATGATACATTGTATCAAGGGGTACTTGTGGGATTTTGGGTATTTTGTAAAACAGAAATTTGAGAATCAAAAAATTTATGAGAACTCCTCTATTAAATGATAATAAATCGAATTAAAACATTTAATAAGTTTGGTCAACGTTGCCGTATGTTATTTCTGAAAGAAAAGTTTGCTGCCGAGTATTTGACGGGAAACTTTTGGGTTTTTGGAGATTTTGAAAAAAGATTGGGAGTATAAAATTGGATTATGATCTGATCTGATAAGTTTCGTGTCTAGAGGATATATATATATATATATATATATATATATATATATATATATTATATATATATATATATATATATATATATATATATTATATATATATATATATATATATATATATATATATATATATATATATATATATATATATATATATATATATATATAATATATATATATATATATATATATATATATATAATATATATATATATATATATATATATATATATATATATATATATATATATATATATATATATATATATATATATATATATATATAATATATATATATATATATATATATATATAATATATATATAATATATATATATATATATATATATATATATATATATATATATTATAAAGGGAAACTTGTGGGATTTTGGGTATTTGGTAGAAAACATGACTTGAAGAAAAAATTTGGGAATTAAAAAATTGATGAGAACTCTTTTATTAAATATAAATAAATCGAACTAAAAAATTTAATAAGTTTGACCAACGTTGCCGTATATTATTTTTGAAAGAAAAGTATATAACGGGAAGCATTTGGATTTTTGGAGATTAACAAAAAAGTTGGGAGTATTAAATTGGATTCTGATCTGATAAGTTTCGTGACTAGATAGTATATTTTATAAAGGGGAACTTGTGGGATTTTGGGTATTTCGTAGAAGAGGCATTTGGGAATTAAAAAATTGATGAGCATTTTTTTATTAAATGGTAATAAATCGAAATAAAATTTAAAATCAATACTTTTTCAAAATATTGTAACAAATAAGTTTTCAATATGGAAATAAATTTATAAAAAAATAAAATGATTGTGAAAAAAGCTTGGGGTGCTCAATATATCAGTTTTTAAAAATCTCCCAAAATTTTTTTCGTAACAATAATATTCCTGTTCAGAATTTAATTTGTATTTTAGAATTATTCTTCACTTTTCAGTTCGATTCGCTATAAAAGATCGCGTCTTTTTTAGATTTTATCTAAAATCTAAATGTCCCTGTAATTATAATTATTCGCTTAGACGATGCTGAAATTAATTGGCCAAGTGGGCACTTAAAATGCATCCATTTCATTATTGAAACTCATCAACCCATTTCGCAAACAAGAAATGTAAACGTTTAAATCGTGCATTTATATCAATTTCCGATTATCAAATATTGTGGTTTGTTACGAATCGGGCTGGTTAATTCCACATTCACTAGAATGCGTTTTACTATCGAGTTTGCAAAATGTTTTTTTTCGAATGTTGATCCAAACGATTGCTTTTTTACGCACACCAGAGGACTTGTGGAATTTAAATGGGCGCTAATGAAAATTTATTTTATTAACAACAATTTAAATGCCACAAAAGCAAATGCAGATGGAATGTATTATTTCACTTTCATTATAATATATTTATTTAAAAAACTGAAAGATTAAAAGAGAAGACAAAAACGTCGTCTACTCGAAGTAAAAAAAATCTTTTAACGCACCACGACTCATTTCAAAAAGTTGCACATACATTTTAGGCCATTAAAATCGCTGACTTTAGATTTCTGTAAAAGCCAGTGCTGTAAGGCAATGAAATCGTTACAAAATTGAAAGCAAATGTTTTCAAGTATTTTTAAGAAATTAATTTTTTAAGAATCAATTTATTTACAAAAAAAATTTCATTATCAAAACACGACCATAAACATGCGAAGCATTTTTTAATATGTTGCTTCCAACAAATACTTAAAATGTTGAAGAAATATAAATAAAAGAATTGATAAAACAATAAGACACACACACACACACACACACTCACACATACAACCAACGATGTGTTTTATGGTCGTTGCTACTTTTATCAGGAGCGCTATTATTTCTACAGGCTACCAGCTACTCGCTGTGGCTTTGTAAAAACTATCAAACTTAATTTATCACTCTATTCACTTTACGAAAATTGTTCAGAGATAGAAGCGGAGTTGTGCATGTGTTGTGTTGTGTAAACAACTGAAATTTGAGTGTGTGCGAGTGTTCATTACTTTTTCTCCACAAAACAATTTTTCTTTTGCAGCTTTTCTTCATTTTCTCTCGTTGTTCTTATCAAGATTGTCGAAGAAGTCAGGGGTGGGGGGGATGTTGCAACTACAAGAAACAAAAAAAAAAAAAAAAAAATTTGTTTGCCAAGAAGCCATTTCATCGCATCTCTTTTGATGTTGGTTGTGCCCCAACAGCTCCAGCCAACACTAAGTTGCTTTGCAACAAACAAACTCATCTGTTTGTACTCTTCACCCAGTGGAGTGGATGATGATGCTGAAGTAGTTAAGCACTTCTTTTCGTTGCTGAAGTAACCTCAAACTATTTGCTCTGGTAATTGTCTAATTATGCAAAATTTATTTTACGCAACCACTAGAGTTCATAAAACTAGTTTGAAGTAAAATAAGAAGTAAACAAAAAATATGCTACTTTTGCTACTATTGTTGTTGTTGTTGTTGTTGTTGTTATGGAGTTGCTAAAGTGGATAAAATGGTAATTTTTTAAAAAAGTTTGAGAGAAATCAGATATGATTTTTATTTAAATTTGTACAGAGATATAGACAGAAAATATATTTGCCTTGTTTGTTGTGGGTTAAGTGCGTTTATATGCCTGCGTGTTTGCACCAAATTACCAAAACACTTCCAACTTTTTTTTCTTTTGTATACCGCCGGCAATCCAATTCTTGAATTGACAGATTAACGATGTTACTCTTCAGCCACAAAAATAACAAAACATCTTGGTTTGTGCAATAACTTTTCAAAACCAATTGAGAATTACACCGAAATAAGCATATTTTGTGATCCTATAATAAATTTAATCTTTCTTATTTAATTATATTATTTATTAAATAAATAATAAGTTTGTATTTTAAATGCATCACAAAAAGTTTGAGGAATCCCACTGCACTTCCAACTTCTCGCAAACTCTCTTCAAAGTTCAAAATATTATTTTAAAAATATCTCATAATTTGTTATATACAAGATTATAAATAATTTCAATATAATACCCTTAAAGTATTCAAGAGTTCTTCTGTAATAATTTTGATTAAGAATAAAAATATCTGTTTTAGATCACTTAAAAAATTTGTTTTTTTTTCAAACCTCAGAAACTATAACTAAAGCATTTATTAACCGATTTTGATAGGTAATATCAAAACCTTTAAACTGAAGAAACTTTTATAGAAATCCTTTGGGTAACAAAGAAGATATGCCATTTTCAGTTTGAGCCTCTAACAGACCCGCAATCAATTTACAATCAACTTGCATAGAGACTGGAAAAAAAACCAAAGAATTTTTCGTTCTCTACGGGCTCCAACAAAACAGAATTAATAACTGAGAACTTTAGAATCAAAGTCTGGTTTAGTAAATGTAAAAATTATTCTAAATATTTCACTCTTAGTTCTATTGAAATATATCGGACATATTAAAGCAAAAATAATAATTTTTAAAAATTAGCTGGCGATTTCACAGTGTCAAACTAAGTCGCCCTCCTGCACAATTACATTTGAAGCAACAACAATTTATAAAATATAATTATTGTTTCGAATATATTTTTACAAAAAAGAATGAACTCTTTCAAAATCTGCAAATCGTCAGTAAATGCAAACATTTTCGAAAATAGTGCCCCTCCTATCTTTCGATTCCACAAGCTAAACAGATCTTCACATTTTACTTCGAAAAAAGTGATTTAGATATATAATTTTCGAAATATCGATAGCGATCGAAATTTCAATAAAATTTTAAAAGAAATTTTGATAGATATCGAATGCGATTATTTGCATGCTGATCTGTTAATATTTTCGATCTTTTTATAGTAATCGATCCCTACACCAGTCAGCGGTTATCACGTAGGAACCGATCGATTTGAAATTAATCGGTTCCTCGAACCGTGAAGTGCTCAAAATCATAGAATTGCCCACAAACCAGGTTACAATAGATTTGCGGTTAAAAGAAGCGAGAAGTTACAGGGATGGCCTTTAGGGTCCACTGTTTTCCGTATATAATTTTAACGTATATCAGACTCAAAGATTTTCTTTCAAATGACATACGAATCGTTTATTGAAGCAGATGCATTTTGAGATATTCAAAAAATAAACCAAACAAATTTGGAAAATCGGGTGAAATTATGACATGATTTTGAAAAAACATTTCGAATATATATTTTTCTTTGGATAAGTGCTACATGAAATAAAACAGAGCTCATGGCCGAATTTAAGCCGAATCGAAAGGGTTCGTGTTTGACATGGAACTTCTTCTGTACAAAATAGAATTTATTTTCTTAACAGATCTCGTATAGGAAATATAGGATTATAGTAAAATAAAAGACATGAAATTTCTTTTGTGCACACTTCGCAATGTACTCTCGCATATTCATAAACGATCTCCTTCTCTCACTCCACAAATCATTTGCATCCTTTCAATGCACACAAATTCTAAAACAATTGACTTTTTATTATCAGAAGTTTGAATTTTATTACCCGTTGCTGAGAAAATTGCTCACAATTTGAAAAGTCTTTCTATAGAATTGATTTCATGACTTTAGCCCGACTGTTTGCATTGTTCCATTGATGGATATGATTGTGTGCACTGGAATGTGTGTCTGGGTGTGTGTATGGTAAAAGTTGGAACTCATAAATATTGAAATTTGAATCTGAGCGTGTTCACCACTCACTCGCTACATATTCTTAACGACTGACTCTGCTTTTCATCATTCTACTACAAAAATAATGTTGACTTGTTGAGCAAAAAACAAGCAAAAAAAAAAACGAGTAAAAGAAAAATGGAAGAAAACTTTGGAAACATAAAAATAAATCCATTATTATTATTCAGTTTAAAGATGAAAGTTTTCCATCTCAAAGAGTTCATTTATATCTGAACGTTTGCAAAATTCTTTCCATGCAGCAACAAAATATTGAGAGAACAAAAAAAAAAGAGAGAGAAAAAAACTACTTGAAACGACCTGCTCCACTACAAATTTTATTAACATAAATTCTGTATTCGTTGTTATTTCAACAATTCTTGTCTTATTTTTTTATATTTTTTTTTTGGTAAAGAAAAGAAAAAAAAATTATAGAAACCAAAATGTTGCATGAAACAAAACCAATTTTGTAAGTTTTCTCTCTCCTCAAGATTGTGTTAACAATTCGTTAGTAAAATCAAGTAAAAGAAAACAATTCTACAGTCGAATTCGGCTAAGCGAAATTGAAAATTTATGGAAACTTATGAATCGAATTTCGTATAAGGGAAAACTGTTAATAAAATGTTTGTAAGACATGTTATGTATTTTGAAATCGCCTTATAAACAGGCTTAATAATTATGGGAGTCTAATAACAGCGTAATAAAACAATATTTCATATGAAATTTGTTCTATTACACTCTTATAAGCCTCTCATAATTCATACAAATTATGAGAGTCTAATAACAGCGTAATAAAACAATATTTCATATGAAATTTGCTCTATTACACTTTTATAAGCCTCTTATAATTCATAAAAATTATGGGAGTCTATTAACACCGTAATAAAACAAAATTCCATATGAAATTTGATCTATTACACTCTTATAACAATAACAGCGTGATAACACAAACTTCCATATGAAATTTGCTCCATTACACTTTTATAAGCTTCTCATGATTCATAAAAATTATCAGAGTCTAATAACCGCATAATAAAACAAAATTTCATATGACATTATCTATTTATAAGACATTATCTATTTTAAATTCGTCTTAGAAACAGCTTGTAAACAGCTTATAAACAAAAAATAGGGTTAAAAATTATGCGAAGCTAATAACAGGGCAATAAAACAAAATTGCATATGAAAGTTGCTCTATTACACTCTTATTAGCCTCTCATAACACATAAAAATTATCAAAGTCTAATAACAGCAAAATAAAACAAAATTCCATACGAAATTTTCTCTATTACACTCTTATAAAATGCTTATAAGACATACTATATATTTTAGATTCGCCTTATAAGAAGCTTATAAACACAAAATAGTTTTAAATATTTTATGTTAAAAAAATGCTTATAAGACAATATATATTTTAAATCCGCCTTATAAGCAGCTTATAAACACAAAATAGTTTTAAATATTTTATGTTTATAAAATGCTTATAAGGCATATAATCTATTTTCAATTCGCCTTATAAGCAGCTTATAAGCATAAAACATTTTTTATGAATAAGGGCTTTCATATTTCACCCCTTTTCATCCATATATTTTTTTAATTCAATATAAATTTTATTTTTGTTTACAACTGGGAGAATAGAAATATCTTCGTGCCTCGAATGTAGTTTGAAAGCGAAGCATCTTAAAATAACGCGCTTCGCTCTCAGAATTTTATACGGCGAAGCAGGTTGTTCCAAATGCGATTTCAGTGCGAAGCTGGAATAAACTATTTAATATAAATTAGTATTTAATATAAGTTAATTACACTCCGTGCGCTTAACCGTATTCGACTGTACAATAACCCGTATTTTCTCATGCAGTCGGAAGGGAATGAAATATTATTTTTATTCTTTGTTTTATATCAATTTTTTGTTGTTGTTTGTTTTTTATCTCAGCTTGAAGTTATTTTAATTTGGCATCGTTAAAGTTTTATTATATATTTCAGTTCAAACAGGATAAACTGTGGAGTTTATTTTCTTGTTTAAATTTTTGTTTTTCTTCTCTATTTCAAAGCAGGGCTGTTGCACCGTATCTTCAGCTGAAACATTCATTTTAAGTTTGATCAAATTTTCTATTTCTTACGTGTTTAATATTTAACATCTTTCTTTCTTTATTGTTCTCTTTGCAGGTAAGTTTTATTCATCGAGAAACAATTACGTTGAGATTTAATGGCTGAACGAAATAGTTGCTTTTACCAGCAGCCCAAACTTTTAATACTCATGCAAGACGATTGATACTGGTTGCAAGGAGGAGAGGCGGGGGTTTGTAGATTTATGCATGTTGATGCTAACAATTTGGTATCAAATTACTATTGATTTATACATTTTATTTTTAATAAATTTTAAGGCAATAAATGATTTTTCGAAATACTTTATTGCAGTGATACCAGATTTTTCTCAGGGTATTTTACATTACGGGATTTCAAATGCCCATTTTTTCATATCTCAGTTCCTTTGAAACAATTTTAATAATGCGAATATATCTTACATGTGGCTTTTTTTTTGGTAATTTAGACGGACATTTATTTAATTTTTTTTGACTTTAAATCGATGAAACTTGTGGTTATAGTCCGGCAAGGCTTGCAAATAATAAGAATCGGATAAAGCGGAAAAACATCCCTGTAGAAAAACTAACCCCTCTCTAAAATATTAAAACAATTTTAAATGTTAAACAATAGTTGCTTAGCAATTGCAACCATTGAAAAAAATGCATTGAAAATAGCAATTCCACTATGAATAATTGAAATGGTCTCATTCTTTGCTTTAAGTTTTTGGAAGAACCGATTTTCGGAATTTAAATTACTTTCCATCGAAATCGCGTTCTGTGGAATGGCTGTATGAAAACTAATTTAAAAAAAAATTAATTTACCACAATTGTACCAATTCTTTTTGGTACCATTTGGTGTCCTTAAGCCTGGATTTCGTTGAATCGAGGAACAACTTTTAAAATTAATTTTAACGGAAGAATTTTTAAAGCTAAAATAGACAAAAATATATTTAGTTAAGTATTTTATTAAAAAATATTATAAAAAAATAATATGTAAGATGAAAGCTTTTTTTCCCCTCTTAAAATTAGATACGAATTTGAGCAAAATAAAATAGTTATATGATGACGAGTAGATGAGAGATTAAGAGTAACCATCTGGGGTTAAAGTACGGTTTCATAACTTGTTCTCAGTTTTTACTTCGCTGCTGAATTTTTGCTACCGTTCCGACGGAAGGAAATAAATAATTTTTCAAAAATATAAAATGATCTTGTCTTATTAAATTACTCTGGACAAAACTCAATCTCGTGGACTGCGTACATTCGTCGGAACACCCACACGTTAAGATTCGCAAAATTTACAAGTGTTTTGTGTGTTGGATGATTTTGAAAAAAAGGAAAAGAAAATGGATTCATAAATTTGCATAAAATGTTGTGTAAAAAATCAAAATTAAGTGCTTTAAAGCACTTGAAGTGTGGAAATTTGCATACGGCGATTGTAGTCTGAGTTAGAAAAATACTTTCAAGTGCTACAAGAATTTCAAAGAAAATCGAGAAGATGTAAATGACGACTCACATCCTGGTCAACACACACACATCCACATCCACATCAACAGCCGATGAAAATGTTGAGAATTACAAAGAATTTGTTATGCAGAGTCATCGAATCACTATAAAAAAACTATTTTGAAATTGAAAAAAAAGAATTATGAATAAATAAATTTTCTTTGCGAAACATTTAAATTTACCCGATGTTTTGAACACATCTCGTATAAAATAGTTGAAGCAAATATTTTACTTTGCTTTTCCCTTCTTTGGAAAAAAATTTTAATGCGTTTTGCTTCCTTCTTGTTTTCACAGCACTCAGCACAATTCGCCTCCACTGGTGGTGCACTTTCCTTCGCACATAAACAAGTTAATCATATTCATGTATTATTTGCACAATTTCAAATGTTTAGAATAACATTATTCCAAGTGTTCTTGGCAATTAAAATGCTTCAGGAGTAAAAAAATTATATCGACTGTTCACAAGGCAATTTTTTCCATCAGCCTACTGTTTGTTGTCTGTTGTCAGTTGCCGCCGCCGCCGCCATTGATTTTGTCTTGTTTTATAGACTCCCGTCAACTTAAGCAGCACGTTGTTGCATGAGATGTTTTACTGTGTTGCAATGGTTTGCTTTGTTGTTTTTTGTTGTTGTTGTTGTAGTCTATATCACTTATGCAAATTTTCCATGACTTCCGCTTTAGACGATATACTCGTAAAGTTATTGTGGCTCGTTTTTGAAAATTGTTTTTCCACCACATATTTTAAGAGATATTTAATTCAGATGTGTGAACGGTGTAAATGTTTATATGAGGGCGGTTCGAAAATATTTTTATTTCGGTTAAGTTTTTTGAGGCATTCGCAACAGTTTGTTTAGCACTCCTGGGATGACTACCACATATGCAGTGTATTGTACCCGAACTAGAAACGAGGGGATAGTGGTAAGAGGACAGACGAAGGCAGAGGTTTTTTCATTTCACTTCGCCTGTACATTTTCGGCATTCGATAACGATCGAAATTTGTAGTTAAATTGTATTGAAATTTTTATCGATATCGAATGAGGTAATTTGTTCCCAGGCACCGACGGAGACAGATGCACCATAACAATTTTGCTTTTGAGGCGAATTTAAACTGTCATGGGATCAATTCACAATAGAGGGGATTATTTGCGTATTAATTTGATACTTTTACATGAGTTTCTTTAAAATATATTTATTTCAAATAATAATTAAATACTACACTTGGCAACCGTTTAAAAAATTGACTTTGGGGAGTTATATAGGGTCCAAAAATTAGAGGGTCCGCCATACACCTGAGATATCAAACCTCTTCATGAGGATACTTGTGAGGAAGGCGAAGGGTGTATCAGCCCCCTAAAAAATCAACTTTTCTTCTTAAAAACCTGAACTTTTTTAGTTTTATTGATGTGGGTCTAAATGACATAAATTTTTTTTTCAATTTATGACGACAAAAAAAACATGGAAAACGTTTAACCCTAGAAGCCATCTCTGCAAGTTTCCACTAGTTTAATCCGCAAAGATATCAAAATAATTCGAATTTTTTTAGATGTCCCTCTTTCGATTTTTTTGCGTTCACGATATCGAACGGATGAACCGATTTTGACCCGATTTCTGCAGACGTGGTGAGAGCTGACTTGTTTCGGGAATCGATCGGCAAAACAGTTTAAAAGTTGTTTGTTGTGAAAATTTCAGATCAGTAGATCCGTGTAGAACGTCATCAGTTTGGTCAAGCCGTTTCAAAGTTATAAAAAGGGTCACACAATTACACACACACACACATACACACACACATACACACATACACACACACACACATACAGACTTAGTTACGGGCTCTCACAATTAGTCAGCGCAGCCTCCTAGGACCTCAAAACGTAAAGATCTGATAAGAACTCCAAGTTTTCAAAACGGGGTAACACCAATAACTTCCCTTTTTTTTTAATTTTCATAGTGGGAACTTAAAAATTACATTCAGAACTTGTTATATATTCACCATTTTTAAAATATGATGCGATGACGCCAACGGGTTAAAAATTATATATGAAATTTCTATTATTTTTGCGCCCTCCCTCGTAATCACATAATTGCAAGAACACTCAGTCCCCAACTCGCATGAACAAATAACACCGACAGCAACAACTGGGCACAAAAATGAACACTGAACACAATCTACTCCTCTATTAGCGATAAATGCTCATTTACGAAATAACTGTTGTTTCGTTATTGTCGTTGTTCGATGTTCGATTGAGCTGCTTCAAGTATATTTTATGCATGAATAAGAAAATTGCAATTTGAAATAATGTTTACATAATAAATGCATGTATAAAAGCTTTTACATGTGCGTGTGTATGTGTGCGTGTATGTGTGTACGTTGAAAGACACACAGACACACCTTCTGTATGGAAGAATGCGCTTATCAATGGCTGATCTTTTAGTTTTACTGCTCCTGAGTCAAATACCGTGTACAACAAAAGTTGCAACAAAAGCAAAAAAGCCAATTGATAGACTTTTATTCATGAGCACTAATACTCGCATGTACTTGTTTGTATGTGCAAAACAGACGCAGGCAATATGAGTGTGTGTGTGCTGAGAATTTACTGGATTTACTATTCAAATTAAATAATAATGCAAAACCCCAAAACAAAAGTGTGAAAATAACAAATATTCTTATTTACAATGCAAATACCACATCACAGTAACCCAGCAAACGTATTGGCTTATGAAGAAAAAAAAAATTAAATGGCAGGGTTTTAAACCCTGTTATCGTATACTAAATTGCCTATACTAAAGAGTTGTTTGGTTGAAATACTCATTCTTTGCGCCGATATTTACGTTTATCAGTAGCTGCAGCCGCTGTGCTTCGCTCTCCCAAATATCATAAAATCCCCAAAGTTTTTGGTACGCTATTGTGAAGGTTTTAAGTAACAAAATTTATAGGAGCGAACGTCATTCCTGTGAATTAATATAAACAATTAATTCACAATAGCAATCAATGAAAACGATAAGACAACATGTATGCAAGTTTTAATTTGTATGTAATTCATTAAACACATTCAGAACAGCAGGCTACCGACTGCAGTGAGATTGCAGTTGCCGCTTATCGCTGCGTAGTCAGCTGCTGAATTATTCTTAAAACGACACCACCAAATCCATAATGATGAGTTGCTGTTTGTAGCAGAAATTTCTACGTACGCCAGTGCTGCCGCTTTAATTTTTTGGATGTGATATCATTTCACTAAATTATATTTAAACTACACAATGTGTAAAAAGATATCATGTCATAAGGTATAATATCTTACAATTATTTTTTGTTAAATAAAACATTATGTTTTTAAGCTCAAAATAATTTAAATTATTTTTTATTATACTGGCAACATTGGATAATCTCATTGTCGCTTACAGATATAAGATAATATTTAATTTGCTTATAACTACCAACAACAGAATGAACAACAATCAGTACCCGTGTTGTCCGTTGTCGTGTTGTATTGTTGACAGATTGTAGTCGGTAGTCTGCTGTGGTGAATGTGTTAAGCAGGACTCTATTAAATGACAATTTTATATAATTTAAAACATTTTGATATCATTTAAAACAAGATTTTATTTAATTGATCTAGAAATAAGAAAAAAAAAATAATAATAAATCGTATCCATCGATTTGGGAAACTTTGCAATTTATTTGATGTTAAAGCTCGTCGCAAGCTATCTTGATACTGAATTTCAAATATCACTGTTCCAGTTGTGTAGATATAGTGAGAACATTAATTGAGTTTCAAGGGAACATTAATTGAGTTTCAAGGCGGTATCTGTCTTCCTCTTTTTGATTTATCAAAATGTTGGCAACTTATTCTTTTATTTCTGAAAAGAACTGATATAAAATTTAAATAATCTCACTGTTATAATTGTAGAGATGTGGAAAATATAAATTTTTTTGTTCTATGGGGCATATGTGTTCCTCCCCGTTTTGATCCTGCTTTAGTTGACGTTCAGGTGTGACTCACAATTAATAACGTGCATAGTGATTAGACCACCCTTTTATTTATTTTTTTATTCACTCATTAAAAATATAAAAAAAAAAATAAAAAATCAAACGTAGCAGTTGGGATCTTAAATGTTTGTTGGGTTACTTTTAGCACTAGTACGTACCTAAAAAGATATAGATAAATAAAATGTGAAATGAGGCCGGAAGTGTAATTTATTTTCCAAGACAAACAGCAGAGATTCTTATTTGCTGATTTCAAATTCTCTTTTTTATTTTATTTTTTCAAATGCTATTGAACTTGATTAAATGTCTTGTCGTCTTTAAAGACAGCAATGGAAGCCATCAGATTTGCATTCATAAATATCTGCAGTAAAAGAAAAATATTTCTCAAATCCAAGTTAATTTAATTCAAACTAAACTGTTTATAATTGAATTGTCACAAAAATTTCCGTATCACATCAAATTTACACACTCTCTGCTACACACATGACATGATATGGATGCTCTACCTTCACACACACACACACACACACACACACACACACACACACACACACACACACACACACACATGCTCGCAAAGGCAACTGGTTCATATGCAGCGTTTCGTAGAATGATAGTAATTCTTGTGCTCTTCCATATTCATATAAACTGTCGTGTCTGAGCGACCAGTTGGATTGGATTGCTGATTGTGTCTGGTTGCGATGTGCTGTGATGCATTTCGCCTGCATCTCATTGTGAGTGAGTTGCCTGGAGTGGCTGCATGTATAATGCAATTTTCTACCGAGCCGAGCCATGATGTATTTTAGTATCTGGCCTGACCACTTATGGAGGTTTTATCAAGTCCAACAAATAGTTATTTGACAAGTCTTTACGGATGTCATTGTGTGTAACGTTGCGCAATTATCATGAGTGTCTCTGGCTTACGGTCTCGTATCTGTAGCCGCCCGTGTGTCTGCCTGCTTGTCACTGTGAATGTGACGTTAACGTTTACAAAGTAAAAGAAGACAAAACAAAAACAAAAAAAAAGCAGAAATAACTTGTCCACATGACACAAAAATTGTGTTATAAAAGCCCTTTTGTTGTGCCTCTGCCATGTGGCAGTACCGAGACTGGGGTATTACGCACACCAGCAAATGTTGTGTGTCATATTTTTTTTTGTTGAGTATGAAGAAACGCATGTCAACTTTTAACACTCGCCTTTTTAACACACAAAATATTAAATAATTCTTTGGGAGGACAACGACACTGAGACCGTGCGGATGATGATGATGATGATTATCCTCATCATGATGATGTTAATGATTATCATGGTGATGCTTATGACATTCATTGTAATTGTAGCATGTAATTTTATGAACACTGTCGGAATGCATGCCTATGCATGCCCATGCATGCAGCATTCATTGAGTCAATAGATTCATTATTGCAACCAAACGCAGTACTTTGAAAGAATGTTGGGCAAAGCGAACGTGGTAGTTTTTTAAAATGCAATCGAATTCTATTCTTGGCGAAATTTATTAAGCGGAAAATTGTTAACCGGGCGACTCAATGGATTAAATTAAGTTGATTCGCCGATAGAATTTATTATTAATTCTTGTGCTTAAAAATCGATGGCTTTCGCGATCTACAGTCTCTTCACACAGCGAGTATCCTTTTGTGGTCGCGTTATCAGTGAACCACACGACTCATTGCAAAGAGAATTCGTTCTTTGGCTGAACGGTTCTTATGTGGAAAAAATTTTCTACAGAGATCTTTCCTGCCACGTTCAACTTGTAGAGTTTCAAATCGAAGGTCCGCAGGCACTACTCCCTTCATCCACCTTCCCACAACCAGTTTTCCCAGTTCTGGCACAATGCATCGCATATTCAGGGGCTATTGCGTGAGTATTGGTTCTCAAAGCCATCACAACTCCTGTCATCGGTCACATTCAGCCTGATTTTTTTTACATTTTATATGCGCTCCCCCTGGAGAATCCGATTGAGAACCAATAACGGCATTAACAGGTTTTTCAAATATAAAAATAGAAAGCGCTTAACGAAAACCCCTTTATTTAATTAAAAAAAATAAAACATTTAAAAGTCTACAAAATTGAACAGAAATTTTATGTGTTTAAAGTTCTTTTCCTATAAAGGGTGTTTTTTTTATAGAGTGATACAAGTTTAAATCATAATAAAACATAGTAATATATTTTTGATATCAATGAAACGGTCTTTATTGGATAGAACATTTTATGACATTAATGTTTAAATATGATTTCGGGCATGTGGCCGCCACGGCTGGCGCGTACAAGCCAATTTTCAAAAACTGTAACATTCTGACCATCATCCTTTTTGAAGTGCACGATAAGTTTGACGAAGAAAACCATTATTTTGATTAACGATTTCCACAATTTGCACAATTTGTTACTCTGTATAAGTCGATCCATAATCAAATGTCAAAGCAAACTAAACAAAAAGCAACTATCAGCTGTTAAATGGGTGGTCAAATAAAGCAGTGATGCCAACTCAAAGTTGTATCACTCTATAAAAAACACCATATACGAGGCCTATTAAAACAATAGCGTGGGTTACAAAATTTCGCTAAAATTTTTATTTTATTTTGAACTCAATTTTTTATAGAATGATTTTGTTGTTACTTTTTAAGAATTTTTTAAAATTCAATTTTATGACAAATAATAATTTAGTGTTTAGTAATTTTTTGATAAGCATTTATAAACAGTGTTTATGTTGCGCACATCTACACAAAAATACCTTTCGGACCAGGTCTATTTCGTTATTATAGCTGGACCATAAGATACTTAAAAGTGTACCACAATAATATGGGTGCGGTTGGCTGAAGTAGATTGCACTCGCACTTCAAACACTAACATCAACTCAGTCGTCAATATGGTTTGGTTTACGTATATGTATGGCCTGTTTCAGAGACGAAGGCACCATCGTGTACGATGCGGCACATTACAGAAGCCTCTGTCGATGGAAATATAGTAGAAGAAATTGAAGAGAAATTAGCAACAAAAAAGGCTGCAATAAATTTGTTTGTCTGTTTTCTCCACACCATCTCCCCCTTTCATAGTTGCGTTAGAATGTGTACCGCCAGTAGAGTTCGTACCCTGTGCGCCGCTGCAAGTAAGAAATACATTTTTGTTCGCAGCTCTTACGACAATTTTTGTTCCATACGATACGAATAACATCCCCGATAATATCGACTACCATATTCATTCCTTTTGATAGAGAAAACGAAATATGACAACTAACGAGAGCAGCGGGACGAGTAGAAAAAGCTACAGACTTAATGGCAGGAAAGAGTTTAATAAATCAGCAGAGAATTAATTACTTTACAGTTCTGTTGTTGAAAGTTCTTCATGCATATGGGACTTTGGCTTAAATGAGATTTTCGTTCACTCCCCCACTAAAGGATAACTACCATGTCCGATTGCAAAGAACACATCGATTAAGTCCTTGTAAGATTGTTATTACAGAACCCGTTCGTGTGTGTTAGTGTCGTTGTTGCGTGTATTCATAAATTGGTTTCATAATAATTGTGGGTAAATATTTGCAGTTGTCAAGCTGCCTGCTGGCTTCCCCAACTTTCTCAATCTATTTAGTAAAAATTGTTTTTTTTTTGTTTGTGCAACATTCAATTTGTTTAAGGGGAATCTTCATTCAGGATCGAATAAAAAGGACAGACAAAACAAAAACATACTTGAAATAGAGTAAAACTTTCCGGCTTTTAAAACTTTTCTAATGATGTTGTGACTGACTTTTTGTGTTTCGGAAATAATAAAATTTGTTTTTTTGCCAACCGAAGAGAGGAGATGCTCGTAATTCAAGTTTTCATTTCATGTGCTGGAAAGGAGATTTTCCTGCCCAGTTTTTGTTCGTCACTCAATTAAATTAATCTAATTCAGTGAACTTTATTTCTTGTTTATTTGCTGTCTTATCAGTTTCGATTGCTAATAAATAAATTTGTTTTATATATTATTTTCTTTTCGTACTAAATTCTATGAATATTTTACTTATTTCGATACACGAAGTAGAAACATTTTCTGTCTTTTTGTATTGATATTTTTTTCTACTGTAAATGCTGCCTCTCAAGTTGATGCACACATGAAAATTTATTTAATATGTCAGAGCAAGACAACTCCCCATGGAAAATTAGCATTTTATCATTTACTTTGCAAATTTATTTGTGCATTTTTTATACGACGACGTCTGTATTTGATTAGATGGCAAAAGTAGGACATGGATTTCCAGCAGAACGCTTAATTGGAATGTTTGTTTGCCTCTCTCTCTCTCTCTCTCTCTCTCTCTCTCTCTGGAAAAGCTTCTAAGCAATAAATATATTTTTTAAATTCTTTTAAAGTGTTCCCGATTGCGCTTTCTACATGGGAGTCGTGGCGGCCACATGACAGAAATATTTAATTTTATAAAATTATCTTTTAAATTTGGCCCGTTTTATTGACATTAAAAATATATATCCTTATTTTATTAAGATGTAAACTTGTGTCACTCTCTAAAAAAAACATCCATTATATGGGGTCATTATTATATTCAGTTTATTTTGCAATATCTTTTAGTTCGGTTGTTTTAAATAGCGTGTTTTTTAAAGCTTATTTTCAATTAAATTTATTTTGGATGTTATAATTTAATGTGTCTCGAAAACGTGTAAAAAGACTTGCACATTTTTATAAGTGAAGAACATGCAGTACACCAACCAACTTGTGCGAGTATAATTTGACGTGTAAGTAATATTTGTAATGATATTAAGTATACGCGTGGAAGCATAATAAAAAAAAGAGTAAAGCAGGAACACAATAACGACAGCAGACTACAGACTACAACTTGTCAAACATAGAATACATTTTTACTACTACAGGCAACACGGCTACTGGTTGTTGTCCCTGCTGTTTTTGTAGTTGTAGTCAAATTAAGCTCATTTCTATTTTGGTGAGCGACAATGAGTAGATGCAGTGTTGCCAGTGCAATAGAAATAAATTCAATTATTGTAAACTTAAAATTATATTATTTTATTTTACAAAAAGAAACAACAAACTATATTTCCAAGGTAATGAAATGATTTCTTGTCATATGTTGTTGAGTTTAAATTTATTTTATTGGAATAACGCTATTTAAGAGTATTAAATATATAAAAGCGGCTACACTGGCGTATGAAGAGAATTCTACTACAAACAACAACACATGGTTATTGATTTGATGGTGTCGTCTTAAAAATAATTAAGTAGCTGACTGCGAGTCGACGATTGTAGCCAACGGGTTTTGTAGTCGGTGTTCGTGTAGCCTGCTGTCGTTATTGTGTTTAATGTTTTAACTAAAACAAACATTTGAATTAAATAAAATGCGTAAAAGAAAGATTCTTCAAATAAAATAAAAAGTATCATCACGAACAAAATAAATTGTAAAAAATAAATAAAAAACGACAATTCCCAAAAATACTAGATAATTGATAAATCGCGTGTGGCTGCGCAAAAAACAGCGAAAGTTATCAACACTCTAAATTATTTATTATTATTATTTTTTTACTACAATACGTTTTAACTGTTGTTGCTTTCTCTGTTACAACTACAATTAGAGCCAACAAAACGGCCAATTGATGACCTTCAATTTGTTGTAGAATTTGTGAAACAGGAATCCGCAGGATTAAATTCTAATTGAAGTGTTAATAACAACACACAATCACACTAATTTAATTATAAAATAAAATTGCTTTAAAGTCAATATCATTTTATTAACTTTTATTTTTTATATCTTTTCAGGTAAGTGGAAATATTTTACACGAAAGCGGCTTCACTAAAGTGGGGTAAGACTTTTAGTTACTTAAAAATTTTATTTGAGATTGTAAAATTTAAAGAAAACATTTGCGTAGCTTTTACAAGTGTTTGGTGAAAGTTAATAATCTAAAAGAAAATTCGTTGCGGTGTAACATATTTTATAAGCCCTTAAAATCCAAATACCACCGTGTTTTATTAGCCATTGCAAATGTTTATGTGTGATTTTTACGAAAATTTAATTTTATTTATATGGACTTTTATAACGAAGAAAAAAAAATTTGTCTTGTATTTTTTTTCTCTTGTTGTTAACGTCTTGTAGCAGCAACACGTCATGCCAAAGCTCTCTCTCCCCCCTCCCTCCTATTCCCAGGCAGACGTAACACGATATAAATTCACTTATGCGTGTTGTAATAATTGAACAAAAAAAAAATCATCGTGTAAAAGGAGTAGGGGCTTCTTTACTACCGGCCTCGTCTGTGAGTTTAAGCTTTTTTATATATTTTTTATTATTTATATATAAAGGAATCGGAGAAAGGAAAATAAAAATTTTTCTCTTCCAAATCAAGTTGAGGGGGAAGAACATTTTAAGCAAAAAACGAAAACAACAGAAATTAAATTGAAATACAAAATTTAAGCAATAAAACTCGTCAGTGTGCGTGTCAAGGAATGGGAATGATAATAAAAATTATAACGAATAAATAGTACTCACACTCACACACACACACACACACACACACACGAAAGATAAACATAATCAATTGCATCTATTTTCCAACTCATTCTGCAAATGTCCCCTTTAAATGTGTCCTGCTTTACGTGTTCTCGTCTAATCAAGCCGTTCATTTTCCCCCTTTTTTTTCGTTTGCATAATTGTATTGTCTGGTCTCGGGAGACATAATAAACATACTCCCGTTTAAATATTCAATAGAATGTTTATAATTAATTGTTGCAACATGTTGTAACACTAATTTACACTTACTTTTGGTCAAAACTCTTGTTGGCCCTTTAATTTGAAAATTACAGCAACACAAAACTGTCAGACTTTCTTCCGTTTAATTTTGAAAAGAGACTTTGAGAAAAAGCAGCCGGTTGTTAACAATTTTGAGACACAGTTTCCAAATGGAATTTGTAATAAATTTTAATAAATTGACGATATTTTCTCACCAATTTCGGTTTCAGAAATTAAACGTAAAAATAATAATAATAAATTTTATTTCCACCCTGGCTTTTGCTTGAACACAAAATTGTGCTCTTTTGCTTGTCATCACTGTAGAAAAACGTAGTATTTGATTTCCTGTTAGCATATTTACACAGTGACTTTTTTGAAGCAACAGCATCGTCACGCGGTGGAGGCAAAAATGTTTATTAAAACAATTTTGTGGACCATAACCTGGTAGAAATATATGGCGAGATCGGCGATTTCCTGCTGGCGAAAAAAAGTGTATTAAAAAATTTCCTTAAAATTTTATATAAAAATTGATTCGGGCTCAAGAGCACTTAATGACAGTGACTTACGATGATTGTACTGCGAATCAGGAGAGTCCAGGACGAGCATCCTGCCCTCAAATAAAAAGTGAAAATATTTCGAAAGTGAAAGAAATTGTAAATTTCTTCACTACTAGTGATTCCTTAAATCACTAGTAGAGAAGATGTTGAGGATGTCGGCATTTCGATTGGCTTATGACGTGCAATTTTTTGGGAAATATTTCACATGAAGCGTGCGGCAGCAAAGATTTAGAATAAAAAAAAAATAAAAAAATGGAATCCCGGAGAACTCAAAGCCATGCCGGTAATTATAAATAAGAACATGTACGAGGAAATAACGCTGGTACAAGTGTATTCTATCAAAGAGGGGAAGAAGATTGAAGGGCAAAAAAAAATCGATAAATAAATAAATATAAATTTTTAAAAATGAAAATTTTCCTTAGTTTGTGAACAGACCAACTATATATATATATATATATATATATATATATATATATATAAGAGGGACTTGTTAAAAGAAGACTATGTAGAAATTGTTGGAAAAATAAGTTTTCGTAAAATTTTAAATTCACCAACCTTTTGAACAGACCTCGTATATCTAAGCTAAATAAATATGAAAAAGACAAATACAAATTTATGAATTAATAAATATAATTACATAAAATTTAAAATTCATCAAAATGGCATAACTCATTTTGTGTGAAAATTTTACCTGACTTATGAACAGACCTCGTTTGTATAAGTGGAATAACGTAAAAAGGAAAAAACTGTAAATCGATGAATAAGAAAATATGTTTCGAGAAAAATTAAGGTTAACCAAATATTTCAAAAGGCCTCGTATATATATACACGGATTTATTTTGAAGGAGACTAAATAGAAATTGATAAATTTATTTCGAGAAAATTTAAAAATCTACCAAAATTACTCAATAGAAGCGTATATCAGAGGGTGATTGCTTTGAAGGGAACAAACCAGGTATTCAAGAATAAAAAATTCTTTTTGAGAAAAATTAAAATATAACTAATATATCCAACAGACCTCGTATATCGGAGGCAGATTACTTTTAAGCAAATAAAATAGAAATTGATTGATAAAAACAACTGGTATTAAGAAAAGTTAAAATTTACTCAGTTTTTTCAACAGACCTCGTATATCTGAGCGGAATAACGTTGAAGGAGACAAAAAAGAAATCAATGGAGAAATAAAAAAATATAGTTAGAAAATTGTTTAACAGTCGTCGTATATCTGAGTGGAAGGGAACAAAATTGAAAATGAATAAAAAATTCTTTTTTCAAAAATTCAAATATACCAAAATTTTCGAACGAACCTCGTATATATGGGAGATATGACTTTCAAGAAAATAAAATAGAAATTTGTGATTGAAGAAATATATATTGGAAGAAAAAAAATTAACAGACCTCGCATATGTAATTGGAGAAAATATTTATTTCACGAAAATTGCTTAACAGACATCGTATATCTGAGTGGTTTTGCTTAAAAGGTAGCAAAATTTAAATTGATGAACAACAGCCTATTTTCTTAAAAATTAAAATGTACCAAATTTTGCCAACAGACCTCGTATATAAGAAGTGTGAATATATAAAATATAAAATACAAATTTTTTTAAATAGACCTCGTATATCTAAGGGATATTTCTTTTAAGAGAACAAAATAGAAGTTTTTATATAAGAAAAAATTACCAATTTTTTAACAGACCTCGTATGTCTGAGAAATATATTTTATATAAAAAATATTACGAAATTTTTTAACATACCTCGTATATTTCATGAATAAAAAATATATTTTTTTGTGGAAAATTAAAATTTATCCAATTTTTCTAACATACCTCGTATAATTAAGGGTGCATACTTCCAACGGACCAAACTAAAAAGTGATGATAAATATTTATTAAAAAAACCCTATATTAACCACAAATTTGAACAGGCCTCGTAAAGAAGTGTTGCCACAGTTTAGTTTAGTTTAGTTTAGATGTTGGATTGTGTATATTTTAAAGGGGGTGAAGGCACGATAAATTCAAGCCAAGTTGGATTACAAAGTCGTTGGCAGTATTCTTGTCAAGCGAGTGGTAGGTACTTGGGAAATAAACTTGTACCGAATTAATCATCCCTGGCTGGGCTTATAAAACAAAACGTGTATTAAGAGACAACAATAGAGACATGCATGACTCAAACAAACAAAAAGAGTGTTAATAATTTTTCTTCTCTTTGATTTGCAAAAACATGCGAATTTATTTGGCTCTTTTATTGGTTTTGCTGTTTGCTTTTGATTTATTGTAATTTTCCTACAATATTTGCGCCAATTTTCCTAGCCCCCAAGTGTGTGTGTGTGTGTGCAAGTGTCTTCCCATATTATTTCGTTGTAATACTTTATTTTCCGTCATCATGCAGCGACCAAATTCTTACGAATATGACGGACTATAAGCTTTATTT
This sequence comes from Linnaemya vulpina, assembly GCA_963675445.1. Classification (NCBI taxonomy): domain Eukaryota; kingdom Metazoa; phylum Arthropoda; class Insecta; order Diptera; family Tachinidae; genus Linnaemya; species Linnaemya vulpina. Next base: position 12,215,124 of record OY776278.1, on the reverse strand, counting down.
CTTTCTATTTTCCTTTAGTTGTTTCTATTAATTTCTTTTTTATTTTGTTCTGTTTAGCAGCTTTTTTTTAGTTTTGTTTACACCATCAGCAATGCCAACATTTCATTTCAGATGGATGCATCAGGAAATTCTTGTGTGTTTAACTTACACACAATTTAATTTGAATGTGTGATAATTATGATGAAACGAAGAGAAAAAAAACCGGCTGCACAGTGGCTTAGCAAATAAGAAGTGTTGGTGTAAATAATATTTAGTTACAATAGTGTTAATGCCTACGACATTGGAAATATTTTGTATCGAATAGATTAATTTTTTTATTGATGATCGTATATACAGAGGTGCGATATGAACGTGAAGAGGATCTAAAGCTTGTCCGTGCATGTTGAAAGTTTTCATAAATTGTTGTTTTTCTCGGCTTAGCTTAGATATCTTGGGGATTTCTTTACTGAGATTATAATCAAAAACTAATTGTGAATGATCTCTTAAAATATATATCCGGGCTGCTTGGAAATGTATGAAAACTCGATGAAGTTACCATGAAATAAATGTAGGTGCGTTTGATTTTTGATAGTAGATTTATAAAAATCGAAAAATGCAGTGTGAAATGGCACTGAATTCCACAGTGGATTTGCCTTTAATGGGCGTCACATATAATTGAATGCAGTGTTACCCATAGTGCACTTTTGGTTAAGGTTTAATTATAGTTGTGATTTACTTGTGTTTTTTATAGAGTAATACAACCTTGAGTTGGCATCGCTGCTTTATTTGACCACCCATTTAACAGCTGATAGTTGCTTTTTGTTTAGTTTGCTTTGACATTTTGTTATGGATCGACTTACAGCAGAGCAACGCGTGCAAATTGTGGAAATTTTTAATCAAAATAATGGTTCTGTTCGTCAAAATTATCGTGCACTTTGTCCATTCAAAATTTTATTTTCCCATGAAGCCCATTTTTGGTTGAATGGGTACGTAAATAAAAAGAATTGTCGCATTTGGAGTGAGGGGAATCCCCAAGCTTTTGTCGAAACATTATTACATCCCCAGACAATTACTGTTTAGTACGCTTTATGGGCCGGCGGAGTCATTGGCCCATGTGTCTTCAAAAATGATGATGGTCAGAATGTTACTGTTTGTGAAAATTGGTGTTCCAGATTGCGCCTTGTACGCGCCAGTCGTGGTGGCCACATGACTGAAATCATATTTAAACGTTAATGTCATAAGATTTTCTATCCAACAAAGACCGTTTCATTGATATCAAAGATATATTATTATGTTTTATTATGATTTAAACTTGTATCACTCTAAAAAAAACACCCTATAAAAGCTTTTCAGTGGTCGTTAGTTCGTTTTAACTACTTCTTTTCATATGATACACTCCCTGGCCCACTGTGCTGCCAAGATGATGTGGTTGATGATTCATCTGAAAATATTTTGAATAATTTATTTTATGGAATCGCATGTTGATTTGTTTTTTCACTTGCATCTCTTAAAGTTGGATTTGTAGATGCCTCTTGTGAGCATTTCACATGTTTTTATTTATTTTTGTTTTACAGTCTTTTTGTTGTGTTTTTTTGTTTTGTTTTTTGTTTTGTTTTGTTTTCCTCATATTTTTGTGTATGAAAAAAAAATGTGCATTTTAAAAATGAAGAGAAGATTTTATCCGTTAAGGTGGCATAACACAGTCGCACTGTTGCGATTGTTGTTTTCTGTGTATGTATGTGTGTGTTTGTGTGAGTGATTACATGTGTTTGGTGGGATCCTTCTCATCGCAAGTTAAATGAGCTCATTACAAGAAATGTGCTGGCAGCCAAATGGGGAAATGCATGCGAACGCCAGTATGATGAACGCGATATATTTTTAAAAAAATTTATTTTCGTAGTATTTTTTTTGTGTGTTTTTATTTCATAGAATTTTTTCGTATTCATTATGACTGTTTTTTGTGATTTCATTTCATCATTTTGTATGAGTGGCCGGCCGTTGAGCATATTCATGTGCATCGTATTCTTAATGACGCAAAGATCAGTGTTTTTTTTCTTGTTCTCTTAAAGAAACTTTTTTTTCAATATTAATTTATTTTAATTTATTCCATGGCATTGTTGGTTACTTGAGCTGCTTTTATTTACATTTTTTATTTTGTATGCTTTTCTTTAAATGTTTTTTAGTGTTTGATTATATCAATTTGTGCGCTGGCAATTTCCTAATCGCTTTTGATTTATTTAATAGTTTTATTAGAATGACGCATTTATTACAACGTGTAAATTGCTAAATGTAATAATAATTCTTGGGTATTGTGGGTCTAGCTAATCTCGAAGTCTGTCATTTGCTGATGGCGTGAACGAAGTGGCAATTCAAATTTTTAAAAAGTTTTTGAAAAACTCTCAAACGAATTATGGAAAAATAAACGTGCTGATTTTAAATTTAAAAAAAGAAAATTTTTTATGCGAACATTGAAGCTTTTTGGCGTCCTCTGGTGGCCAATAAATAGTTGCATCAGCTGTTTAATTAGCTGCAAGGGAACTATCGATATCGATAACTAGTTTGATAGCTGCTAATGTCAAACTTTGTTGACGTTTCTGTTCAATGAAGCCTGGCAAGTCATAATGAATCATTTAGCGTTGAGAACAACGCTTCTTAAGTTTTTCTCAATATGAAAGAAAAGATTAATAAATAAATCTGATCGTCGATTTCATAAGAAATAAAAAAAATTTCATGCCGTAAATATTTTGATATTGAATTATCGTTTTCACTTCTTTTTCAAATAAATAAAAACAAATTGTCGTAACAAACAAAAAACCAACTTCTTTTAAAAAAAATTCTATTAAATTTATTTCCCAGTGTATCGTAAATAAATTTATTAAAACTTTCAAGAACTTTGGCAAAGTTTAATTAACTTAATGGCTGAATGTAGCATGTCACTGATTTCGCTGGACGGCTGCACCAGCTAATCAGCAGTCATGAGTTGTGTAATCAGCTAATGGCCGGCTCAACTTCTTCTACCCCCTTTTCCTTGATGTTTTGTGTGTTTTTTCCTTCATAAAATTTAATGAATACAAAATCCTTTGAATTCTCATCTCAACTCACCAACAGCAGTTAAAATAATTCTTCATATTCTCAAACTTTTAAATATTCCAATTGAGTTATTAAAAGTTGAAAGTAGTTCAAGTCAAGAAGTTGTTTTTATTTTCTCTTATTTTCTTCTGGTTTAAAACTCACATGGAAGTTTTACCACATTTTGATTCTTGAATTCAATTCAATTGCTCCATAATGATTTATTATTAAATAATTTCTTTGTAGACATTCGCAAAACTTCTTTAATAAACTTTTTTTTTTTTGAGGACAGGGACCCAACGAACGAACTGCCAGCCAACCAGCCAGCCAGCCAGCCAGCCAGCCAGCCAACCATTCCAATCAGCCATTTAACTTATAAACAAATTTGTGTAAACTTTTACTCGAACACTCGTATAATTTATGAAATGTGCAGCTCAACTCGTACGAGTATCCGTCCGTTTTCGTATGTGCATTTATGCCCAACGCACATAAATTCTGTTACTTTTTCACACAACCTGACATTTCCCATGATTTTTACGTGCTCTCAAAGTTTTCTTATTTACTACTCTATTATTTTGATTATTATTATTTGTATTATTATCAAGTAGCAGCAGTATTTCTCGTAGTTGGGGTGTATTTTATAAGTGTTGGTGTCGTCTGAGCCAGGGTTAGGGAGATCATTATTTTAGTGCATTTATTTATATAAAATCGTCATAACGAATTTTGGAAGCCGCTAAACTTACATCATCAGTGTAGTTTTCTTTTATAGAATTTATATTAGGAAATTGCATACGAGAATTGTATCAATGCTAAACTGATGTCAACACAAATTAAATACACTAGAAATCGTAACGTATCATGAAAGTTTTAAAAAAGAAGAGAAAATCATCATGATCAATTCAATTATCTAAATTGCAAGTAAGAGCAGATCACCTGTTTTCGAAAGCCGCTACTCCCACATCATCAGTATTCATTTCTGTGTGTTTTGTTTATCGTGACATGGCTTAAAGGTCGTAATACTCTTCCTTTAAATAATTTATATTAGGAAATTGTATACGAGAATTGTATCAATATTAAACTGAATTTAACACAAATCAAATTCCAAATTTTAAATGCTGCTCAGACAAATTATTTATTATTCTTTTCAAATCTGTTGAGAAACTAAAAATCGGATGATAATGAGCGAATTTATTTGGGTAAAACTACGTGAAGGTTGCGGAGCTGTTTGACAAATGAAAAAAAAGGAGGAGGGAGTCTCATTCAAAATTGTTCGAAAACATATGATTTTAAAAACTTTCTTTCGCATTGAATTGCATAATAACGTATTCGTTAATTGGCCGAAACTTTTTATAGAAGTTTTTCCTGTCACTTTTTTGACTTTTGAAGTTCAAATCGAATGCGTACAAACTGTACTCCCTCAACAACCAATTTTCGTAGTTCTGAAACAATACGGAGCATATGCAGGGGTCATTCCCTGAGTACCAAAAAAGTAATAATAAATTTAAAAAAATGCGCTGGTCATTCACAATAAGTCAACAAAGTTTGACATTCTGAGCTGTCAAACTACAGTTATCGATAACTGTAGTTATGTAACAATTATAAAGCAGCCGTTGTATAGGGTGTTTTTTGTAGAGTGATATAACTTTGAGTTGGCATCACTGCTTTATTGGACCTCCCATTTAACAGCTGATAGTTCCTTTTTGTTTAGTTTGCTTTAACATTTTATTATGGATCGACATACTCCAGAGCAAAGCGTACACATTGTGGAAATTTTTAATATAAATAATGGTTCTGTTCGTCAAACTTATCGTGCACTTCGTCCATTCAAAATTTTGTTTTCCGGTGAAGCCCATGTCTGGTACGTAAATAAGCAGAATTTCCGTATTTGGAGTGAGGAGAATCCAAAAGCTTTATGGGCTGGCGGATGTCTTCAAAAACGATGATGGTCAGAATGTTACTGTTTGTGAAAATAAGTGTTCCAGATTGCGCCTTGTACGCGCCAGCCGTAGCGGCCACATGGCCGAAATCATATTTAAGCATTAATGTTATAAAATTTTCTATCCAAAAAAGACTGTTTCATTGATATCAAAAATATATTACTATGTTTTATTATGATTTAAACTTGTATCACTCTATAAAAAACACCCTATACAAGACATTGTACGACAGAACAATTTTTTTTCATTGTATTTGTTTTTGTATTGCAATAAATCTGTTACGAATATTCTAAAATATTCTTCAGACAGGCCTCATTTATTATATACGAACGAATCTTTGGTTTTCGTGCGAATATATAATTCGTCTGAGAACATGAATATCATTATGGTCCTTCTGACTGTTATAAAATTGCATGTTTAAGAATATTTATTTTCCCGATAAGTTGGCTGGATAATGCATTCGTAAAATGCTTTGATTTCCTGCAAAGTTGCATGTGCGTTTTGTCGCTGCATCGTCGGTCACTTCTTCCCAATCCCTACCTTCGTAACGGTTTGTAGTTCATTAACTCTTTAAATACGCTGAAAGAAATAAAGTGCATATATTTAATTAATTCTAATTAATTCCATTATGTTGTTATTCCTTTAGTTTTGTTGTATGTCTGAATAAGAAAAAAAAGAAGAACTTTCCCACCCCTGATCCAATACGATTATTTATTTGTGTGTGCGGTAAATTGTATAGTACTTGTGTATGTGTATAAATACATGCGTGGCTTGATGCCTTCCTGTGCATGCAACATAAAATTTAGTACCATAAATTTTTTTTCTCTTTGCCACTGCAACAATCTCATGCATATGAATGAGTCTTGTGGAAAGTAAGACAAATCTTGCAGTGCACACTGTTTAATACGGTATTTGGAATTAAACTCGAAACACAGTGCGAATCGCTTTCTCGGGTGGGGAGAGGTGAATGACAAATAAATTAGGGGGCACTTTAAGATACTTTTCAACTACTTTTATAGAAGTTATTGAATTTTGTAATTGAAAGGAAAACATTCACGCTGGAGGGTAGTCTCAAGATTGGCTGATACGTGGTAGCGGCTAGTCTGAATTTTAAAAATTTTAATGAAAGTTATCAGTCACATTTCGTTGTTATTGGAGGTTATCAATTGACAGTGAGTGTAAATGATTTAAATAATAGTGGCTTGCGTTGAAAATTAAGAAGATCATTTGCACTGGTCTCGTGTAATTGTGAAGAGTATGCTTAGCTAATTTCGACACAGAGTGCAAAATATCTGGTCTAGTGGTTATAGCCAGATAAATCAATGCTCTAATCATCGACTGATATTCATGCTGATCAATCTTTTCGCATTTTTCAGTGCAATGTGTTTGATGACCTGCATCAAGTGGTATTGCAACTTTTCTACAATCACTCATACCATATTTCTCTAACATATTTTGAATGTAGTTCTTCTGGCCAAACTTTATTGCTCCTGTCTTATCACTCCGATCAATTTCAATACCCAAGAAATGTTGTAATGGTCCTTTATCGGATACATCAAACTCTCTGCATAATTGCTTTTTTACCTGCAATACAATTTGCTCATCTGCACATCCAATAATGATGTCGTCTACATATACAGCTACCAATATTAAATTACCCTTAACTTCCTTTTTATATAAACAAGGGTCAGCTTCAGTTGGTTGAAAACCATATTTCTTTAACACCATGTCTAATTTTGAATTCCACTCCCTTCCTGATTGCTTAAGGCCATATATTGCCTTATTAAGGCGTAAAACTTTATTGGGATATTTTTCGTTTTTGAAACATTGTGGTTGCTTTATATAAATTTCATCATGTAATTCGCTATTCAGGTAAGCTGTTTTTATATCAATTTGGTGAAGGTGCATTTGATATTCAACAGATAATGCCAATAAAACTCTTATGGTAGAGTGTCTAGCAACAGGTGAGAATGTTTCCATATAATTAATCCCGTATTGCTGGCTGCAACCCTTAGCCACTAAACGAGCTTTGTAACGCTCAATATTACCTTGTTTGTCTCTTTTCAAAGAATATACCCATTTGCATGATATTGCGTTATGGCCATCAGGTAAATCTGACAATGACCATGTGTTATTCTTTTCAAGGGATTCAAATTCTGCTCTCATTGCCGCCAGCCACAATTTCTTTTCATTACTTAGAATTGCCTGTTCTAGAGTTTGAGGTATTTTAATTTCTATCAAACTGTTTAAAACATGAAATTGTTTTCGTGGTCTTCCAGGCTTTCCACTTCTTACAATTTTCGGCCTACCTCTTCCAATTACTTTAGGGATTTGTTCAACGTCTTGCTCTAGTTCATTTTGACTATCTTCATCAGCTGTGTTAAATTCTTCATCTTCAATATTTTCGCTTCCTGTATGAAAAACATTATCTGTATTATCAATACTCTCTGCGCTTTCCCTAACATGTTGACCTTCAGCGTCCTTATTATCAATATTCTCTAATATGAATTCGGTAATTATTAATAGAAACCTTTTTAAAACCGAAAAAAGTCTGTTTCTGTTTTTTTATTAAATTTTAAAACATAAATTTTGATAATCGCTTATATTTTGTACACCTAAGCCAAGTAAACATGACATTTAAAAAAATAAATAGTTGATATATTTCCATATCATATATTTCATATTCATATAACCTGGAATCCAACACGTTCTATCCAAAATATTGATAATTTTACTGAAGATAGAAAAATCGTATCAAAATGCTGACTATAGAAAAGCGCCAAAAGCAATAGAATCACTCTGCTATGGCAGCACTGTTTTTCTCTGCACACAATTGTGTTGCTATTGTGAATGAATGAATAGAAGAGTCAATATTTTGTTTGAGTTATAAAGTTTTGTTTTGTTTATTTCGCTGCCGCTATCGCTGCTGCTGCTGCTGCTGCTACTGCTACTGTTTGACTGTATGTCTCTTCGTATTTCTGTCTAACCATTTCTGCTGCCTTCCACTGCCACTTTGTATTATAAAATAAAATGTTTGAAATTGTTGTTTGATTTAGTGTTTTGTAGAATTGTTGTTGCTGTTGTTGCTGCTGTTTTGTGTTGTGTATTTAGGGTTGCATTGCATTTTTATTTTAATGTCACGTTTCAGTTCATAAATGAGCTTTGAGTTTATCGTACATATCGCGAGTTACGTTTTGCCATTTTACGTGTGCAATTTTTACGCGTTTCTGCTCAGTGCTTGTTTGATTTAATTTAAAAAAAAAATTATAATAATAAAATAAAGTAAATGCGAATAATTAACACATCGTTGTGCTAAATATAAACAAGCTACCGGTTTGCAATATGAATTAATTATTTCTAATCATTTAGATTCGTATAGGAAAGTGTCTGCTAGAAAAAAAATACCTGCTTTGCTGCACGAGATGTAATTTAATTGATATAATGATGTGATTTGTTGTTGTTTAATAGATTTTGCTATTTGATGAATATTATTAATTTTTTAAAAGAAAAAGCAAACAAACGATTTTTTAATTAAAAATAAATTAATAGGCCCACTGTGTTTTTAAGGCGGCTATAAATAAACACGTTTGTTCGAGTTCAGGGTCGTTTGTTGGATTGTTAAAATCTACTTAAAGTTAAAATCTACTCCATATCGTTTGTAAGAGTTTTGCGGAGATAAAAACAAAACAAAACGTAACACCGCAATGAAATTGTGTGAAATAATGTGGGTGTTTTATTTAAATATGATTTTGAGGGATAAAAAGATCCAGAGAGCTAAAAAGCAACACAAATAAAAAGTAAATAAATGACGTAAATTGTAAAGCAAATTGCTGCGGCTTAAATATCTGGTTAATAAAAAGTTTTGCAGGTTCTATAGAAATATTTTTCTCTAAATATGAAAAGGAAAAAAGAATAGTTTCAGTTCCGCCTACGAAATTTTGGTTTAAGAAAAAAAAATCTAAGTAAATAATAGATTTAGAATCTTTTATTAAAATGCACTTCTTTAGCTGGCATTTGTGTAACATGTGCGTAAAGTTTGACCTGCTTTTAACAGACTTGAGTTAGTTAACATGCCGCGAGAGTGTGAAGCAAATAAATATCTTATCAAAACACTGTTAGTTAACCAGAATATCTTGTAATCACAGTTACTCTTTGAGTTAACAGAGTTGAGTTTAAGGTTTGCACATATTTAATTAAAAGAGTTTTTTTTTAAGTTGTTAGAAAATATAATCATAATTAATAAAAATATAATTTTGAAAGAAAAATGCATTAATCGGTTGCTTTTTTAATTGGCTGAGAACTATTTTTGATAGCCGAGCTTGTCAAACCGTGTTAACATTTCTGTGCAGTCAAGTTTGTCCAGTCATTTGAAGTCGTTGAACGGCAGCAGATCAATTCCAAGTTGTGGAATTAAAAAAAAGTTGCCAAAACGTTTCATTGACAAGTTATTTTGTTTCAGTTATTTATCGTTTTCTCACTAATTTTACTCTTCTCTAGTCCACTGCATCAATGAGATAAAAGTCTGGAATACTCAATGGCATTATGTGTCATCGCATGCAAAAACATGACTGTATACTAGTGGCAGCGTTGTGTAGCATTGCCTTCCGATCTCTAAATTCCTAAATGGCATTATAAATGCGATAACTTGAAATTCTATAGTGTTTTATTTGCTAAGGAAATAGCGCGAGCACCCAAGTAAATAGTGCTGCTGTAGGGAGACACATTCAAGACGTCAAATACCTCTTCGCCATCCTTCTTGGCTTTTCTTCTTCGGCCATGTGGGAAATATTATGTAAGGATCTTTAGTCACGTATCAGAAGCTAATGCGTGCCATGTTAATAATGGCATCAGTGTTGTCAACTTTTCTATATCAAAGAGCACTAAAACCAAGAAAAAGTACTTTATTTAGCAAAAAAGCAGTCAATTTAAAACGTGTAATTTTATTTAAAAAATAATTATTTCCCTTAACTTAATGAATTTAAATTCAAGTCATTTTTAAATTGACTTTGAGAGCAGATTTTATGAAATGCAACCTTGTTTTTTGCCTGTTATTGTCTGTTCTGTGGTGAGTGCTGCCAAGTTCTATATGGAAACATCTGAGAATCCACCACATTTGCAGCTTTTCTTCCATAATTTCAATATATTTTTTTTTGTAGGAAATGATGTGTTTTTGCAGCATTTATTCGCTGTGTGTATTTCCATTGTTTTAAGACATTAATTTGTAAAATGGAAAATAATTCATAATTTAAGCTGCAGAACATTTTCAAAAATATATTTCATAAAAACAAAAAATTGCTCCAGTACAGATTGTGCATTAAGTATTATAAAAAGTAGAGGAAAATACCACAACAAATACGACGTTTTCTGTGGGATAGTTAAATTATTGTGATTGAAAAATTATTGTGATTAAATTTACTGGACAAACTGTGTGTTAGATCGTCAACGAATTCGGTAATTCGGCCTGTGAATTTATTAAATCTGCTGTGTGAACTCAAAATCGCATGTTTATGATTTTAATACTAAAACCAGCTGTTAACTTTCACGGTGAAAAATTTTTAAGTGACGTGGTTTTATGTGATAAAAGTTCTTGTTTATAAAAAATTTAATATATATTGATAAAAGGTTTTAAATTTAGGTTTCAGTGCTTTTATAAAAATTTTTATACAATTATATTGATAAAGATTTTAAATTTTAGTTTAAGTGTCACCGTCACTTAAAAAAACACAAAAAAAACCTTTAAAATATTTCGACAAATAAAAAAGAAATTCATTAAAAACGGTGTGAAAATCAACGGGCTGGCAACACTGCCTAGAATGCATTGAATGTCTTAAAAGTAGGCTGCGAAAACTTCTTTCTCTGCACTCGCAATTCTCTTTAACATATTTTACTCTGACAGAATTCTCTCTTTCTTTTGCAATGCGAGAGAGACTTTCGAATTTCCTGTTCAGTGCTGCTGCCCTGCAAAATGTTGTTAGCCCAGCTGTAGAAAAACGTTATTGTGATTGTTGTTGTTGTTATCCTATTCTGCAACACTTTGCAGGACTTGGAGCAGCCAGCAGAAATTGTTAGCAAACTTGCGAAGAATTTTGTTGTGGTGGGGTTGGATTCCATGAATGTGTTGTGTGTTGGTGTTGGTTGTGTAGTACTATTTGCAGCCAGCGCTGGCGTTTGATATTTCTACAGTTATTTTTGTGTGTGTTTTTTTTTCTTCTTTTGTTTTTGTATTTTTCCTACGATGTACGTACATCGTATAACGGCATTTTAGTAGTATCACTGTACAACTATCTTGTTGACCTCATTTTGTGACGGTATCTCAACGCATCCAGTCCTGTTTTAACGGAAAAACTTTGTTTGTCGTTTCAAATGTTGTATAAATTGTGGGCATAATAAAAATTTCTAAATATAAAGAAATTCCTTTGGACGAAGAAGTAGCAACTAACGGGAGTTGAAAAAAATACATTTTTTAACACAGTCAGTCGTTGTGTATGCGTGTGTATGGGTGCGAACGTATTTGCAAAGAAGCCAGTATAGCAGTGGTGTGTGTGTGTGTATTGCAATTTACCCGGTCAATTTTGTTTTTTGTATGTGAAGGATAAGAATTTTTTTCCTCATTTTCCTGCTCGCTTTTTGTGCGAAATCATTTTTATTGGCACAAGGTGAAAATTGTTAGCAAAAAAGGATACGAAAAAAAGAAAAGCGTTTAATAAAATAAAACTTGAATTGGAATTGCTGTAAAAAATATTAAAGAGGAAAATGTTACAGTTGCCAACAATTTTAAAACGAAGCGAGATTTAAAACTGGGCACAAGTGATTTATGAAATTATGTAATTTAAAGAAGTTTTCGGTTGGTCTGTTTATTCATCTACAGTTTTCCTGTAGATTTCACCGGACTACAGTGTTTTATGTGAATGAAATTTTCTCGGTTTATTTCTAATGAAATTTCTAATTAATAAATTTGCTGTGCAAACAGTTTATATCTTTATGGCTCCTGTCCAAGTGAAATATGACATTTTGAGAAGCAAACGAAATTCCATAATTAGTTTCTGTTAGTCTCTTGTGAGATTTAATACAAAGTTTGAGTTTTAACTTTTACACTTTTAGACTTGTTAACAAAATTTTGATTTATGATTGTGGAGGTTTTGCATAAAAAAACTTAAATCGGGGGCTTTTATTTTAGGCGTGAACAAACGATGCCCACACGAAACTATTGTGTGTTGTATTGATAGAAATATTATTGTGTAATAGTTTTAAATTTAGTTTGTGTTTAAATATAAAATATCTCTGGTTGCCGTGAACAAACGCATAAGTCTCAAATTAATTAATTTTGCAAAAGAGGCAAAACACACTGTAGTTTTAATCATAAAAATGGTAGAAACATTTCCTACTGCCGAAAAGCAATTAATTGTTATTTAAGGATCTTAAGAAAACATATAAGTTTCTACACATAAATCCAGGAGCTTTGAGGTCCTGCAACAGGACTTGTTTAGTAACAAATTGGTTCTTAATCTGAGTTGTTAATTTATTTTCTTAAAGTTATTAATATATTTCGTTTAAATAATAGCACTGAGAAACGTTTTATATTAATTAATTTAAGCCTGAAAGAACGTAACCCCATTGTTTTCGAAGGCCGCTACATAATCTAAACAGTGTTAACGTGTATTTGATGTAGTCCACAATACTCTATAAGGTTCCAATTCATGGGTATTAATATTTTATTTATAAAAGAAAGAACTTTAATTGTAAAATTTATTATTATTGCGACCAGTGTTGCCGTTTCAGCACAAGTGTTAGTATGAATTTCATGTAGTCCGAAATTTTCTGTAAAGTTCTATTGCATGTGAATTGAAATATTATTCATAAAAATAAAGTTTTAATTGTAAAGGTATTATGACAGCCACCAGTGTTGCCGTTTCGGCATTAGTGTTAATGTGAATATCATGCACTCCACAACTTCCTATGAAAATCTATTGCATGGGAATCAAAATATTATTCATAAAAAAAAACTTTAATTGTAAAATTTATTCTGATTGCGACCAGTGTTACCGTCCTGGCATTAGTGTTAATATGAATTTTATGTATTCCATAATATTTTATTAAATTCTATTGCATTTGAATTAAAATATTATTCTTAAAAATAAAATTTGAATTGCAAAATTTATCATGACATCCCCCAGTGCTGCCGTTTCGGCATTAGTGTTAATGTGAATATCATGTACTCCACAACTTCCTATGGAAATCTATTGCATGGGAATCAAAATATTCTTCATAAAAATAAAACTTTAATTGTAAAATTTATTCGGTTTCGCTGTTCGTAAATTCCAAGATCATTTGATTCATAGTGCAGTATCGCATTTCATTAAAAACAGGTGACAAATTGAGGTTATGTTAGCGGTAAATAATCCCCTGTTGAATTTATAACAGATTGTCCCAGATAAAATTTAAAAATATGAATAAATAAATATATAAATCTTTTTAAAAATAATTTAAAGTCAATAACCTTCAGTAAACCGTTGATGGCAAATGCTGCCATATTGACTTTTCAATAAATTCTTTTATTCCAACAACGTTATTGTTTTTATTCAATATCAAACAGCGATTATTAAAATTTTGCACAAAAAGCCTTTAAATTCGCAATAAATTTGTCATTGTGATTTTCAATTTGCATATATTTTTCTTTCTACTATTTCTTTTTTTATATCTGGTCTAGCCGTTTGTTCAATTGAAACTTGCCGTTGTCTGTAGTGTCGACTTTCGGCGAAATTGTTTTATTATTATATTTCTTGTTGTTGTTTTTCACTCGAGACATCTTGTGATCATCGAACTAAACGAACAATTTAATCAACTTTATGCAAATTATTATTTATGGCCAAGCAAAAAAAAAGAGTGGCTGAAAAGTGAGATGTAAAGGAGTAACTTGATGACGGCGAACTAACAATTCTTTTGTTGGTGTTGGGCAAGACAAAAGGAAACAAAACAAAATAGGAGTGATAAAAAAAACTTATTACACGGTTTCACAAGAAATAAAATAAGTTACACGACTATAGTCGGCATATCAATTATGGTTTAAAATTAAAAACACATAAAATTAAAAATCTAAAATTGAAAATTTAAAAATTTTTCCAGACTTCCAACCGGCTGCTAAAAATCAAATAAGAATTTTTGGTAGTTTTTTAATTATTCCTTGATAATTTTGCTTTTAAATATTTAAAACACTAACCGAAAAATATTTTAAATATTTAACAAAAATTTTTAAAAGAAAAAATTAAAAAGGTGTTTTTTCTAGAGTGATACAAGTTTAAATCACAATAAAACATAGTAATATATTTTTGATATCAATGAAACGATCTTAATTGGATAGAAAATTTTATGACATAAATAATTAAATATGATGTCGATCATGTGGCCGCCAAGGCTGACGCGTACAAGGCGCAATCTGGAACACCAATTTTCACAAACAGTAACATTCTGACCATCATCGTTTTTGAAGACATGCGGGCCAATGACTCCGCCAGCTCATAAAGCGCACCAAACAGTAATTTTCTGTAGAGGCATGTGCGACAAATCTGCTTGTTTACGTACCCATTCAACCAGAAATGGGCTTCATCGGAAAATAAAATTTTGAATGGACGAAGTTCACGATAAACTTGACGAACAGAACCGTTATTTTGATTAAAAATTTCTACAATTTGCACGCGTTGCTCCGGTGTAAGTCGATCCATAATAAAATGTCAAGGCAAACTAAACAAAAAGCAACTATCAGCTGTTAAATGGGTGGTCAAACCAAGCAGTGATGCCAACTCAAATTTGTATCACTCTATAAAAAATACCCTATAAATTCTAGAGTTTGAACTTGAGCCTGAATAATATTTTTGAAAGTCGAATAAATTGAAAAACAATTTTCTTCCTACTCAAAAAAAAAAGAAAATAAAATTTACGTCAGTGAAATCGATGTAAAAGCTCCTGATTCATTTATTCAATCACTGAAATTGTCTGAAAAAAATCTATATTAAAAAAATATATGGAAACCGGTTGATGCTAAAGAACATTCCCGTAACTTTCCGCTGGTTCCAAACTCAAAGTTATCCTGGTTTTTGCGTTATATTTTGCTTTTAAAATCTTCGAGCTAAAAGTTTATTATTTTAAAATCTAAATAAACCGATTGCCACCTGTTAAACAGAGATTTATATAGTTTTCCATTATTATAGAAGAATATATAGCATTAATCAATCACATGAATAATTTCAGAGTAAAAAGAAAAAATAATAATATATTGTAATTGTTCCCTTCACAAACCGATTAACCGATTTCGACCCGTTTCGCGGTAAAGGGTGTGATTTTGTTATATTAAGAGCTGATTAGTTTGTGGAATCGATCAGGGAAGACGCTGAAAAGTCACTATAAAAAAAACACACAAAAATTTTTTATTGTAAATATATTGAAATCTACCGGTTCAAATCGGCTTAAATTCTCAGGAAATTTAAACTCAGGTATGCTCTTCACAACGCTTAATTTGATTCGGCTTAGCTGTATAATAGGGTCACTTATACCAACACACACACACACACATAAAACACATACATAAAACACATCCATACATACAGATTTACATCCTTCCAGACATAGTGACGGGCTCTCAGAATCAGCCACGGAAATTTCCCTCAAAACGTGCAGATCTGATAAGTATTAGATTTTTTTAAAATGCGTTAAAAACAATGACTTTCCGATTATAGAAAATTTTTTATTTTCCTAAACAAAAAGTTAAAAAAGAAAGCGGGTGTATGAAAGAAATTGAAGATTTTTCTCAAGTGTAGGGATATCTAAAAAAATCCCTCTGGCATCACTGACTGATCATGATCTCATAAATTTTTTTCGAATAAATATTTCGAAACCAGTTGTAAATATCTCTCGGAATATATATTTAATAAATTTATTATTAAAGTATTTATTATCTGTCATGTCACTGAATCTAATACCGTTTGGCGACGGATTCTATTCCGTAGTTTGACTTTTCAAAAAACAAAAACTGAAAGAAATTGTTTTCATGAACAAAATTTTTAATTCCTGGAATTTTTATTAGTAAATAAATCAGTCGTATTTCTTTTTATAAGAAAATTTTTTGCTTGGAAATTTTATATGAAACTAAATTTCTAAATTTCTGATTTCTTTTCTAGAAAAGAGTGCAACATTTTTTGCACTTTTTAGTAAAAAATGCCAACATTCTGTCATTTGGAAATAAAGAATTTACTAGAAATTAATCCGACCCCCTCTACGAAAAATAATTCCTTTCTGAAAACTCCTTCCAACTGTCACTTTTTATCAAAGAAATTAAAAAGTATTACAAGTTTTCTAGAAAAGAAAAGAAAAAACTTTCCAAAATTGTATTTAAAAGATCACTAAGAATGCAAACATTTTTGATAAAATAATTAATATAAAACTAATTTATAGATTATTTCACAAAATTTTAAAATAATAATCCAATTAAAGGAGTCGCTTATTGAACAGCGATAAATAGAAAGACAAGACGCGATAGTGCCCAAAAGCAAATAAACTAAGAAAACTTGTCTAACAAATTGAAAACGTAAAATTGAATTTTATAAATCAAAAAGTAACACAATAAATTAGCGAACACAAAAATTTTGTGGATGTGATAACAGAAAAATTATTTTTGCCATGCAAACAACAATAAAAAGCCATTATAACTAGACAATTAAATCAATTGAAAAGAAAAGAAACAAATCAAAAACAAGCAGCCCATAATAAAACAACAAAAAATTAAATTATATTCTGTTTAATGTTTTTTACAGCAAATTAAATAAAAAGTTGAATAAAATATTAGAAATACTTTAAAAAATCATATAAAATCGATTCCAACACAACACCAGGGAAGCAAAAGTTATAAAATAGAAATAAATAAGAAATAAAAAAATTGTAAAACAGTTACATGTAAAAGCAAAAATAAACAACTAAAAAACCAATAAAATTAAAAGAAAATTTATTTTTTAAATGTGTCTGTGTGTGCGTGTGTTACTCAACAACTCCACAAATTTTAAATACTGCAAGTATTTGAGTCTGTGCTATCAAGTAAACTCTCTTAAATTGTGTGTGTGTGTACATGTGTGTTGACGTGTGTGTGTGTGTATAAGTGTTTGTGTTAACGGGGATAAACAGAGAAAAAGCGCCATAAAGTATACAACAGCTTCTTAAAACCATACAACAACATTGTTTTTGACCTCGTTATTTTGTCGTCAATTTCCAGCTGGGAGAAAAAACTCGGCAACAACAACAACAACTTGCCAAAGAATAACAATAACAACAAAGAAAAATACAATAACGCAATATGATACCCAAAATACAAGAACTCTAATAATAACAGAAACGGGGGAAAAATCTGTTAAAAAACAAAAACAAATTCGTTTCTACTCAATTCATTCCTGGAAATTAACCACTCCAGCACCTTAAAAAAAAAGCAAACAAAAAACAATAACAATAACCTAAACGTTGACAGCAACAACAACAACCATTAAAAAACATAAACAGTCTTTACAATTCCTGCCAGTTTGGTCGGTCTTTAATCCAGAGAAGTGTCAAGTTGTGTAACAACAAATAAAAATAGACAAAATTCAAATATTCTGCCATCTTCCAGCGGTTAAAAAAACTTCTTTAACTTGTTATTGTTGTAAAAAGTCTGCCTGTCAATTCCTGTTTCCTTATGCTGAAAGCAAAAGAGTGCTGCCAAAGTTGTGTGTGCTCTTCAAAATAAAAGCAGACATAGACTCTCCGCCATTTGTTTGCTTTTTGTTGTTTGTTGTTCTACAGCAGGCAGCCAACAACAACAACAACAAGTCAGCAGCAGACTCCTTGTTCTAGTTGTGTTTTTCCGTCGACTTAAATTCTCCGTCATTGAGACAATTTAGACAGCGCGTTAAGAAATGGATTAAAAATTGGGAACAAAAGCAGCAACTACAACAACGACACGTACAACAAGAACTTGTTTACCCAAGTTTGCTCGCTGTTGACACGACTCTAAAGCATTTGACTTTTTAATAAAACGAATTTGAAAATCTTTAAAAGAATAAAAAAATAAAATTTAACAAAAACAAAAAAGTTTTATTGTCAATCCTTGGAAATAAATCAGTCATCAAAATTGCCGAGTTCATAAGTTTGAATCATATCGGTGGTACTGATTTTAGTACCACAAACAACGGCTCCATCTTGGCTACCACAAACGTTAAAACCAACAACAACAATATAGGTAAAGTATGCAACATATTTATTTTTATTAATATTAAGTTTTATAAATAAAAAGGTCATGCAACAGCTAAAATATTCGGCCTTTATGAATTTTTGTAATCTTAACCACTACAGGACCACTGTACCTGTAGTGGTTACGGTAGTTACGAAAACCGAATTATGACAAGGGAATTTTTAAATTTAGGGAAAAAAGTTAAAAAAGAAAAAAAATTTATAAGACGTACGATTTTTTTTTTTTTTATTTTCTTAAAAAAGGTCAAATTTTCTCAAGCACCCTCTTCTTTGTCAAAACGTTCCATACGTTATTTTCAAAAGCACAGAAGCTTATTTTTAAATTTGTGGAAAAAAGTTGAAAATTTGAAATTTATAAAAAAAAATTGATATATTCAAAATTAAAAAAAAGCAAGTTTTGTGTTAGCAAACTCCTTTTTGTCAAAAGCATACATAACAAATCATTTTCAGAAGCAGAGAAGCTTATGCTGATTTCTTGTTTGGAAAAAAATGCTACATTTTTTGCACTTTTTAATAGAAAATGGCAACATTGCGCACTTTGAAAATTAAGAATTCATTGAAAATTAATTCAACATGAATTACGAAAAATTATTTTCGTTTTAAAGCACCTCCAAACCGACACTTTTTCGAAAATAAGTGCAAAAATTTTACATGTTTTTCAGAAAAGAGAACGCTATTATTTTTAAGGTTATGGAAAAAAGTTAAAAATTTAAAATTTTACAAGGCTTTGAAGTGTATTATAAATAAAAAAAAAAGAATAATGACAAATTAAAAAAAGTCTTACGGCGTGTTCTTTCTTAGAAAACATGTAACATTTTTTAACTTCTTTTTCAAAAAAGCGGCACTTTAGAGGAGTTTTAAAACAGCAACTATTATTCATAAAAGATTTTAAATTAATTTCTTGAAACTTTTTTATTTTTATATGGCAAAATGTTGCCATTTTGTACAAAAAAGTGTAAAAAATGTTGCCTTCTTTTCTAAAAAAGAAATCAACTTTCTCAAATATTTCATGTCTTAGAGATTAATTTCGATCGAAAGTTGTATCGATTCCGAGAAATCTTTTTCAATAAACAAAAAAATATTAAATATTCTGGCAGTGAAATCGCTTCAGATTTTAGAATCGGAACTAAAAATGTCTTTATGCCAGACTACAAACCACAAATTTAAATGCGTTAAAATCGATCAAATTCTGAAGACGATCAATTTGTTTCTAAGAAGCTTTTTATTCGATCCCGGTAAAAAATAAGAAAAAGAAAAACACAAATACAATTATTCACACGATCATGTTCGACATGGAAACCCAAATTATCGATAAAATTTAATAGTATAAAATATCGACAATATTTCCCATCACCATTCCCACTACAGGAAGAAGCAAAACAGTGACGCCCACTGTATTATTACATTTTGTTAAATATAATACAATATAAATTTAAATTATTTTCCTTTCTGTAATTATATGAAATGTTATCAATAAATTTTAATTATGAAACACTTGGCCTGTGCGCACCACCAATTAAAAGGTATTTAATCACAAAATACCTGCTTTTGCTTGTCAACCCTTATTTACTTGCATATTTATTTTGCTTGCATTTATAATATTTTAATTATTATTATTATTTATTTTCTTCTATATTGTGTAAGATTTAATCTGCCCAACGCAAGCGAAATTATTTAAATGGTTGCATGCAAAAGCGGTATTTTAAATTTGCTGTTCAATTCATAAATAATTTGCTGAAACATTTAATGTGGCGTATGGAAATTATGGAGTTGGTGAAATGGGATTTTATTTAAATTGAAAATTTGCATTAAAAGGAAAGAAAAAACTATTGAATCTAAAAGAGAATTTTGTATAGTTTTTAGTGCAGGTGCAACAAAGAAAACATTAAATCGCTAAATAAATAAATAAGTAAACAAATAAGTAAATAAATAAGTAAATAAATAATAATAAAAAATAAATAAATAAGTAAATGAATAATTAAATAAATAAGTAAAGAAATAAATAATAAAACTGTGAAATGAATAATAAAAAATTTAATTTAATAATAAAATGATTAAATAAGTAATAAAATTAATAAATAAGTAATCGAATTAGTAATTAAATAAATGATTAAATAAATAATTAAATAAATAATCAAATAAATAAATAAATAAATAATCAAATAAACAACTAAAAAAAATTTATGAAATAAATAAAGATGCAAATAAATAAATAATCTAACCTTCAAATTCTGTAGTGCGCGGATAGTTTTGTGTTTTAAAAAAGTTTACGATTCACAAGGTTACAACGGATCAGATAATCCTTTAAGAAGAAAAAAAAATCCAGCGCAACTATTTTGAAATAAAAAATTCAATTGCCTGCTACATTTCAATACCGCGATTTCAAATATTTTTCCATACAATTTCTCATATAAAAAATGAGTAAAAAAAGAAAAAAAATTGTTTAATAGTGTGAGTTTTAACTCACACACTCACAGACAATGAACTACGTCAGCTCAACTGATTGTTAGTCAGTTAGTTTGTCAGGGATATCCTGCCTGCACTGGCAACTACTTCTCAATATCCTCTGCCTTCATTTCCTTATTCGCGTTCGTTCGCTTGTTCGTTCGTTCATTATTTGTTCACTTGGCCAGAACGATTCATTCAGTAATTTATGCATTCATTGATGAAGCGTATCCAACACTATTATGATTTTTCATTAAGCCTTTTTGTGGTTGTTGTATAAAACCGCCGTGTGATGGTTTGTACTTCACTCTACCGCTCTCTCTCTCTCTCCCTCTCACTCTCACTCTCTGTTTCGCCTGATCCCTCGTAGTCTGTGTCTCACATCACAATTATTTTTACCGTTATATTTTTTATATTTAAATACTTATATTTTTCTCCCCCCAGTAATTATTTGTTGCATATTTAAATAGAGGGAAATGTATCGCCATACAATACAGTTCGGCTATAACGAATTGTGGGCTACTGTTTAGTAATAAGAGATATATATGAGCAACACATTTTGTATGATTAAAAATTTTAATAGCGCTCAACTTTCGTGCACTTGCTAATTTCGTAAGAAATAAGACCGGATGACGCCGTCAGCGTATAAAAGATTGCAAAAAATCAATTTTAATGACGCGATTCATTTCATGGCTTAAAGAGTGCTTTTTTCACAACAATTTCGCTTGCTGTCGGGTACTCTTTTCAACAGACCGCACAATTTTCATTATAAACATTTTGGGACCTGCTCAGACTTTTTACTTTAATTATGTCCCCTGCAGGGAAATTTATAAAAAAATGATACAACAAACAACATAAAAATAAGCAAAAAAGTTTATTAAATCAAGCAAAAATAATAATAATAATAAATTAATAAATAAAATATAAATGAAAAATAAAAACAAAAATTCAATATCGTGAAAAGAATCGAAAGATCGTCTGCATGACGGGAAACGAGTTCACTATCAATTCTGTCACTTCAGAAGACAAAAATTGTTACAAGACGGAGGGCTTAAATTTACGTAGGAGTTAATTGACCAACAGTAGCAGTATCACACTTTCCCTTAAGACCCGGGAAATCATAAAAACACTACGGAATTATTGGCCCGATCTCTATTTAAAAAAATCATTTCTTCAATCTCTTTCGCAATAATGATAAATAATTTATTACTTCAATTAGTTAATAAATTTAGGAAACATATTCGTAACAATTATATGATCACTACCAGCATACACATTTTTACAACATATTTTTGCGATACAAGTTAAAAGCCGGGAAATCGTAAAAATACTTCAGAATTATTGACCCAATCTCGTATAAAGAAATAATAAATTTTTTTAATATCTTCCGCAAACATGATAAAGGGAATATATTCGTAACAATTATATGATCACCACCAGCAAACACATTTTTAAAACATATTTTTGCAAGACAAGTTCGTCTTAGCCATATGACGAATTGCTTGGTACAGCAGGAGCTGATTTTATGGCAACCAATAATTCGTTATAATCGCTTTTTAGTTATAAGCGAACAACACTGTATCAGACGTTCCGTTAAAAGCCAGGATCTCGTAAAAATACTGCGGAATTATTGAACTGATCTCGTATGAAAAAAAATTTATTTCTTCAATCTCTGTCGCAATAATTATAAATAATTAATTACTTCAATTAGTTAATAAATTTAAGGAACATATTCGCAAAAATTATATTTTAAAACATATTGTCACAAGACAAGTTCTTCTTAGCCATGATAAGCTGTTTGAAATAATATGACGAATCGCAGGAGCTATTTATAAGGCAGCCAATAATTCGTTGTAATCGCTTTTTAGTTATAAACGAACTCCACTGTATTCGCATATAAAACGAGTGGCTTCTGGCATGCGGTTAACAATTTCGTTCCCGGTTTGGTTTTTGGTTTCTCTTCTCCTCCGTCCAAAACGTACATGCGGGAAAACATGTGAAATATTCTTCGAATCCCAGCCAGTCGGTGGACGCTTTTGGTTTGTTTTAATTTATTTTCAGCTGATGGGGAATTTATTATTGAAAAACTGCAGTGGTTGCATACATAATTTTTTTTTATTTATTCTTTGTATATTCAGCTTTTAATTATTAATTAAAAAATTCATGTTGTATTGGCAAATTGGTTTCGTTGGCTAATGCAGTTAAATATTTAAATGGAAGTTGTTATAAAATATATCGATTGAATTTTTTCCTCTTATTTTTCTAATTATTAGAAGACAAAATGGAATGAAGTGGAAGTAAAGAAATACAATTAAAAAAATTATAATAAAAAAATTAAAAAATTATAACAGACAATAATCACACAGTGAACAAAATGCTTCGGAAGTTTTCTTTTTAATATTTAATGTAGCAGTGCAAAAAAACTGCGCAAGTGTAGCGGCTGTCGAAAACTGATGTTCTGCCTTTTGAATTTACCTTTTCCTTATTATCTGCAATATTTATCATATCTTTCGGAACTCAAAAACATTCACAACACAATTAAATATAATCTAGAAATGAATTGTTTGATCTGTTAAATTTTTTATAACTTTTATGGGGTGGCTTAAAGAGTTCCTGGCTGATCGGTGTAAGCCAATGAATTAATATATGGCCCACATAAAAAGTAATCAAGAGGAGTTAAAACGCACGAACAAGGAAGCTTGTGAACCGGATCAGTTCGGGCAGTTACCTTTTGAACAAATTGACTTTGAAATAAAATGGTTGTGAAGCCCACTGTACCACATAAATTGCGCGGTCTTGTTGGCACTAAATGCCAAGTGATTTTGGAAGAAAAAAGAAAGAAACTAATTAAATAAGCATGGCTCGATAGCGCACATCATGTACCACTACAGCGGCTCATTTCGCAAAATACACGGATCGACAGCTGGTTAATTTTAGTGGATATCAATGGCGATTAATTAACGGCCTGACGATTGAGTTTCTAAAGTAAATTTTTTCTTGTGAAAAGAGTTTGAGTTGAATTTAAAAAAACCTAAACTTTATCTCTATTATATTTTCAAATATCGTTATTCAAATATCTGATTTAAAAAAAATACATTCAACGCCAATTCGTTACGCCAAACAGCCTTGATTCTTAGCAAAGGAAATATTCAAGATATTCAATATTATTTAATACATATTTTGTATGCCCGAATGTTTGTATTCGATTTCTAAAAAAAATCGTAATTCATGTTCAATTAAACCACAAATTAAACTCTGTTTTATAAATAAATCAGCAGCAACAAATCGCAAGTAATTCAAATCTAATTATTAAACACGAACTGCTAAACACGTGTTGTTGCCTTCAATTGCAAAAAAAAAAAAAAAAAAGAGGGGGAAAGAAATCCAAGCAATCAAAATAGTATCGCATAACAACACAATTAATTACAAAAAATATTAAAACGTCTCAACGTTGTAAAGAGATCAACTTGTTTTGTTACTCATTCTGTTGATTGAAATTAAACGTAAAAGCGATTTTTCCATTACCCAACCCCTCGCATATCTTAGTGGCTTCTATTAATATCAGTTTTTGTAATTTAAGCGCAAAAATCATTTAATATAATTATTATTTCCCCCACCAGGAGCATAACAAATCCACACCGTTTCTGTTAAAAATAAAACTGCTGGTTATGAAACATTCAATTCGTTTTTACACTCAACAACTCTGCAAAGAAAGTTGCTCTCCTCTTTATCCGTATTGTCAATTTATTTTATTGTTTCTTTCAGATGTTTTTAATAAATAGAAATTATGCCACGCAGATGTTAATTTCTTTTTCAAAGTGCAAACAGCTGATTGCTGGAGTTGCCAGAAATTCAGAAATCTAATATATTGTATGAGCGAGTTACGAAATTTATTGGCACATAATCGGCAACAGCGTGACTCTAGAATAAAATGTAAATAAATTTAAAAAATTAGGAGAATAGTTGACCCTAAAGGCCACCCCTGCAACTTCCCGCTAATTTTAACCGCAAATCTGGCAACTTTCGATTTTGTTTAATTATTAATATTAATCCAATTTTCTAAATGTTGTAAGTTTTAAATTAATAAACCCATTTTCACGTCATTAGTTTGGATTGATGTTTTTCAAGTCCTATAAAAAGATCGAGAACACTAATTGATTGGATATATAAATTCGAAGTGTTTTTTCGTTCGCGATATCTCACGAACAGATTAATCGACTTTGATCCAATTTTCAGTGGCCGACGTGGTTTTTTAATTTCGAGATCGGATTAGTTTCTGGAATCTATTGGTAAAGCCTTTTAGAAGTTATTAAAAAAAATTTCAAAAAAGTTTTTTTTGTTCAAAGTTTACTTTAAAATATCTTGAAATCTAGTCGTACTGGTTCGAATCGGTTTAAATTCACAGGAAATCGTAGTTTAGTAGAACCCTTTAGGACACCATCAGTTTAGTTGAAATCGGTCAAGTCGTTCCAAAGTTATAAGCAGGTCACATACATGCTCACACCCCCACCCACCCACACACACACACACATACAAACACATATAAACATAGTGACGGGTTCTGGGAATTAGTCAAGGAATCTTCCCGGGGCCTCAAAGCGTCAAGATCACACACACAAACACACACACAAACACACACATACACAAACACACACACAAACACACACACAAACACACACATACACAAACACACACATACACAAACACACACACACCCACACACACACACATACAAACACATATAGACATAGTGACGGGTTCTCGGAATTAGTCAAGGAATCTTCCTGGGGCCTCAAAGCGTCAAGATCTGATGGAAACTCAATTTTATCAAGATGAGGCAAAACGAAAATAACTTCCCGATTTTTGAAAATTATCAGTTTTCGTAGCGGGAAGTTAAAAAAGACAAAATATTAAAAATGGAAAAAAATTTGACTTAAAAATCAACTCTATTAATTTTCTAATATATTTAATTAATGTTTGTTTTGTTTTGTTATGGAAATGGTGTACTCGATTTAATTTGTAATACTTTTAAAACGTCGTTTAGTTTTTGTTGCTGCTGCTGCTGCTGTTGTTGTTGTTGTTGTTGTTGTTCCAAATCACAAATAATTTTCAGTTATTATTGGCATGCGAAATGATTTATGAACTGCAAATCAAATATTTTATTGAAACAATCACAATTAAAGCCGACAAATGATTCAAAATGTTGTCGTAAATTATGTTGAAACAAAAAGCAAAAATTAATTGGCAATTAATTCAATACAATTAACTGCTTAAACGTTTTTATTAAGATGTTAAAAAAGCTTTATTGATATAAAACAAAAAATGAAAAATTAGAATAAAAATTACTGATTTGGAACACCAGAACTTAAGTCGACTGAAGAAAATTTATCACTTATAAAATTTGTAAATACAAATTTCTTTTTCTGTCAGCTGCAATACTTTTTACGATCCTTTTATTTGAATTAATATTAAAATATAATAATCGAATCATTTTATATTAATTATGCTTATTACACTTTGATAGAAGTATTTTATTCGGATATTATTCGATTACTTCTCAAAAAATTGCTGTATTAAATTAATAGTCAAGCATAGCAATCGATTAACTTAATTTCAGCTATAATTTTTTTAATAAAAATATTATTCGAATAATATTTAAATATGTATTTATTATGAAAAGAATTGCTTAAATTAATATGCCATTATAATGCTTCATTAATTGAATTTAAAACTTGTTAAAGTTCTGAAATTAAAATTTTATTCGAATATTAATTAAATAATTAATAAAATGTAATAACCGTATTCGGGTGCAATATTCGTTTAATTTTACATAAATTAATACTTTAAAAAATTGAAACAAAAGTTGTATTCCAACAATTTTAAATTCGCTTGAATAAATTAAAAATTATAAAACACAAATTTTTTATATATAATATTCGACTACATCTTATTAAACAGTACTATAAAATCGTGTGCAAATTATTTAAAAAATTATTTTTTTCAAATAATACGTTTTAATAAACATGTTTTTGAAAGCAACGTGTGAGTATAATGTCCCTTATTACGCTTGTCGTAGGCGTAGTCGAAATTAAACGCCTTCGATGTTAAATGTACGACAAGCGCTACCACATTTTATCAATTGCCTTACGACTACGTCGAATAATCGAATGGTATTATTCTTACCCAAATATTTCGTCTTTAGAATTGTTCGTTTACTATGATTTTGAACCAAAAGCGTTCTCCAAGATATTAAATCATTTTCGAAAGCTCGAGATGTATTCGAATATTAATCGCATACAAATTTTTGTATTTTATTTTTGTATTTCATTTCGTTTAGTACTATTTTTTTTATAGAATTGCAAGTAAACCTTTTTATTACAATCATATTCGAAATTTTGAAATGTATTCGAATATTAATCGAATGCAATATATTGTAGCTTATTTTATATCCGTTTAATACTGTTTTGACCCAAATATTTTTTCGTCAGAATTGTAAATAAACGTTTTCGTTTCAATCATATTCGAAAGCTTGAGATGTATTCGAATATTAATCGATTAAAATTTTGAATATCATGTTTTAAGTTCCCTTAGTACTATTTTGATCCAAGTACATTTTGTTGAGAATTGTAAATAAACAGTGTTATTCTATTCATATTCGAAAGCTGGAGATGTATACGAATATTAATCGAATACATTTCTTATGGCATATTTTAAGTTCGTTTAATACTATTTTGACCCAAATATTTTTTCTTCAGAATTGTAAATGAACATTTTTGTTACAATCATATTCGAAAACTTGAGATGTATTCGAATATTAATCGGATACAACTTTATGCAGCATTTTCCAAGTAATTCTCTTAGACAAATGGAAGATTAAAGAAAAATCGATTACCCAATAGAACGCCATGCCAACGCAAGTGATTCGAAATTGTTCGAACACTTTCACTACCTTCAATTTATAAACTGTTCTAAATGTGAGATGATACAAACGACTATATTAAGAAACTCTTAAAGTTTTATAAAAACAACTTTTTGATTTCTTAAAGCAAAATAAATAAAGGTAAACCAAAATAATAAAAAAAGTATTAAAAACCTTAATAAAATGTTTTTTCCACAAGACGCAAAAGTCCCAAAAAAATCAATAATCATTCTGAAAAAAAAGACATATTTTGAGGGTCATTTCATAGAGTAGAAATAAAAAAGCGAAGCAAACAAATAAATAATTTCCCAACAATTCCTTTCATAAACAATAATCGAAGAGAGGAGGGAGGGGAGGGACTGACACATTCTCTTGCCTTCTAAGTTAAAGTTATTTGTGTTTTTGTTTTTTTGAAAGCTTGACCCAAATTAATTTCAGTTACTCTCTTCTGGACAATTGACTTCAAAGAGAATCAGTTGTATTTCAAGGATGTTTTTTGTAGTCGCGTTAAACCTGCATAAACGGCCTCATATTATTTATGGCCTCAGATTATTTATGAGGACTGTGGCAAGAGCTGGTATTTGTGTTGAGTGTGTGTGTTTGTGTGTTAGTTGAATTTACTTAAAACATTTAATACAATTACAAATACCAGCAAATGTCAAGTGTCTGAGCACGCCTAAACATTTTCCTCAAGTTGGTTTGTTCAATTAAGTCACTAAATTTAGTTTTCGTTGTTGGCGTTGTTGTTGCTGCTGTTGGAATTTTCATTTAGGAAAGTGTCTTGGAAAAAAATTGAGTGTCATTTTACTCATACAAACGCATGCAGATTGAGAAAAAGATAAACACATGCAGTGCGCAAAAATCTTTTGGCTTTTAAGTTATTAATAGAATGCAGATGAAATCGTAGTTTTAAAGAGTCAGCAGCTACAACTGATCCTCAATTTACGCAGTAGATAGATTATTATTATTATTGTTATTATTATTATTATTATTGTTATTATTATTATTATTATTACTATTACTATTATTATTATTATTATTATTATTATTATTATTGTTATTGTTGTTGTTGCTATTATTATTATTTTATCTTTAAATATAATTTTATTTTATTATTAATATATTTATTATTATATTTAGTAAAAATCTAATTGATTTTTTGGTTACTAAATAACCAAAAGTGGATCATCGTTTCTTTTTACATTTTAATAAAAACGTTTTGTATCGACAACTTCCGATTTTAAGAGTGTAATCGAAACTTTCAAAATGTCAGAATGATTTATTCCAGTCGCTTTACGGCTTCTTTCAAATCATTTTGAAAGTACAATTTTTTCAATATTTTGTCATCGTGTTATCTGTGATACGATGAATGAAGCGGAAGTTGTGTAACGTAAAATTTTATTACATTAAAAAAACAAGAACTATAATTAAAACTCTTTAATAACAAATAATTCCAGTTATTGTCACATTTAATATTCTCTCTTATCGCAAGAAGTTTCGTATGTTACCGATATTTCTTCTAAGTTTTCAAGTTTGTGAGAAAAAAAGAGTGTATGAAAGAGGCACCAGTCAACTAAATTTATTTCTATGCATACGCCGAGTATAATTCACATCATTTTTGCTGACCTTGACTTTTTGTTTATGAATGTTTCAGTGAAGAATTAAATAATAAACAAATAAAAAGTAGCAAAAACTTAAAAAATAACAAGAAAAAAAACTTGATAATAAAAACAACTAAAAAAAACAACTTAAATATTAAAATTGTCATGGTGATGAATAATTGCAACGCAGTGGTCGGTCGGTCGCTTGGTCGGTCGGTTGGTTGGTTGGTGTTTATTTGTTTGGGTTTTGGTTTTTATTTTGTCTCATTGTTGGCTTCATTCTGTTTAAATTTATTTCTATTATTTCTCTTTTCTCTTTCTGTTATTTATTTCACTTCTTATTTAGTCTCATGGTCAATTGTTATTAAGTATGAATGAATGGGTTGCGTTACAGCTGCGGCGGTTACGCGCGTACTGCCGCTGCTTAAACGCATGCACTTACAGTGACTGCCTCTAATCATGCAGATAATTAAACGGTTGTGTGTGTGTGTGTGTGTATGTCGACTTGAGACAAATGTTGAATGAGTGTTCGAATGACTGACAAACTGAATAGAAATAAATTTCTATTAAAAAAAAAATTCAATGGAAAATTATTATTCATACGTTATGATTGTGTGCGTGTGCTACAGTGAAACCTATGTTTAACGAAAGAACCGCAATCGGATATATTGAATAGTTTTCTTACTAATTAAGTGATTGGAAATGATTTTGCTAGAGAATATCTTTCAGCAGATACAAAAATTCAAATTTACAAGAAATAGAAGTTCAGGAACACTCTTCTTTGGGACTTTTTGAAATCGATTGAAATTTACAGAAAATTGAATTTTTCAGGAATGGTGTTTCCACCACTGCCAGTTTATCTTTGAAGCCTTGTGGAATTCGTTAAAATTTACAAAAAATTAAAATTTTCGCAAACACTCTGTAGAATGCTGCCAGTTTGGTTTGATTCGATTCAGTCGCTCAAAAACACATACATACGGACATAATAATGGGCTCTTAGAATTAGTCCGGGACATTTTTTAGGGCCTCCAAATGTGGAGATCTGGTAAGAACTCGATTTATTCAAGACGTGGGAAAACCAACAACTTCCCAATTTTCTTAAATTTTTAATTTTCCCAGGGGGAAGTTTAAAGCAATTAGGGCTCCTGCTGCATATCTCGAACTGTGCGTGGGCTAGTTCTGCATGTATACTTGTTTGTGGTGGGGCGTATACGTTATACGCAATCGCTCAAAATTGTTTGTAGCGCATGCTCCGTTTTGAATATTCGTATACTGAATTATGCCAACTTATTAGCCACGATAACTTTGTACAGACCTCGTTGCTTAAGATGCTTAGCGGCCTCGGGAACCGCCTACCTCATGGACTCGTTGACAACATGAAAAATAATAAATGGAAAACGTATTCATGGTTACGGGATCATATAAAATATTAAAAAAGCTGATGTACATTTAAAAAATTATGTTCCTTTGAAAATATAATCCTGCAGTTTCGATCCCATAAATAAACGAAGTTGGGTGCGAATCAATTTTTTTTTTCCAAAAATTCGTTTTTCAGGAACTGCAAAATAAAAATAAAATTCTTAGACGAAAACATATTCCAATCGAAATTGAGGAGGTTTTGAATCCCTTGAGTTTATTTTACATTCTGTACTTTAGCGAGTAATTGCTGACATACCCTCGTATATACATGCACACTTATTAACACGAAGCCTTGTGGCTGCCGCTTTTAATTATTAATTTGTACAGTTTGCGAATGACAAGTTTCAATTAAAGCATACGAATCAACATGATGTATCGCATCAAAAGAAATTTATCAGATTGATTTAATCGTTTTGCGAACTTGTGAAGGTGTTTCCTACAACAATTATTGTTCCTCCATTGAAGTGGAAAAAAAGTAAAAATGGCTTAAAAGCGCTGTATGAGTGCGCGTGTGTGTGAACTGGTGTTAATTAGGCTGAGAAAACTGAGCTGCATGCAAAAAGGGAAAAATAAAAACCATGTTTAAACTGTCTCTAGTATTACACACACACACACACACACGCACACACTTGCATTGCTGTGAATGACAGCAGCATGTTTTTGTGTCGTTAAATTAAATTCGAACATGATGTTGAACATCCAGCAAAACACTGAAGTTTGAATAGGCATTCACAACGCTGCATGATTTGGCATGCATTTGCGTGCAGGAAAGGAAACAAATGAAGTGTATCCTGGTGAATACGATAACGAAAAACATAACGGGAGTGTTAAACAGCCAATCAGCATTAAGTGTTTAATAAATAGTTTGACAAAATTCTCACGCATACACACCCACACACACACGCAACCAAACACACGCCAACATTCGAAAACCTGGCGGGCAGTTGATGTAAATAATCATGTTTCAAAAACAAAAAATATAATTTAATGTTTCTTAAAATGCTGTTTAATAATGTTTCCGTTTCTTTCCCTCTTTGGATTTATTTAACAACTACAACATGTCAAAGGGCATTGAGCCAGAAAGAATATAATAAATTTACATTTTGTTGAAGTTTATATAAATGGTTTTCATTTATTTTTGTGTTTTAATTTGCTGTAATTAAACAGCATTTTGGTTTTTATTGCATGAGCGAAAAGATAAAATCATATTATTAAACTAATTGCTGAATTGAAAAAAAATCTAAATATTTAACTAGTTTTCGAATACTTTAAATACGCTAAATATAATTTTTGAAGCAAATGCAAACAGTATAAAACGTTAAATAATAGAAGAGATAAAAGTACTTTTTTAAAAAGTCCTAAAAAATATAGTACATGCCAAAATCTCTTTATATGAGAAGTCCCGCAAAATTTATGTTTAAAAGTGGTACCTTTCAAAAAGTTACAAAATAAAATGATTATAAAAATTACAAAAAGAAAGAAAAAATAAGATGAAAAATTTATCATTTAAACGGGGATATTTTGAACGGAATTTACTTTTTCCATAACAGCAACTAAAAAGTACTGTTAACAAAAGCTTTTAAATAAAATATGTACTCGTCAAACTAAAAAAAGAAAAAAAAATAACAAAACTACTTGAAAGAGTTTTCCAAAAGCAAAAGTTTCTTTTTTTAAATTAAATAGCAAAAAGTACCTCCTTAAAGTTATATAGTAACAAACTCCATATAAAGAAAGTACTTCTTCAAACTAAAAAAAAAATTAGAGAAATTATACTTAAAAGTACTTTTCAAAAGCAAAAGTTTCTTTTTATAAATTATATGCGAAAAAGTACTTCCTTAAAATTGTATCTTAACAAACTCCATAGAAAGTACTTCTTCAGATGTACATCATAATATATTAACCAATAAAAACAGCTTTCAAAGGTATCTTCTTAAAAAAAAAAAAGACTAAAAAAGTACGTATCAATAAATTGTTTTTTACAAAAGTAGTCTAGAGAAGAGTGTCTATTAAAAAAGTAACTTTAAAATAGTACCCATTGAAAAGTTTCTATTTGAGAAGTACCTGTTAAAAAAACATATTAAAAAATAACCTTTTTTAAAAAGTAAACTTTAAAAATAGTACCTTTAAGACAAACCACCTTTTAAATAGTATGTTTTAAAAAAGTTCATTTTTAAAAAGTGCTTCGAAAAGTCTCCTTTAAAAAATGGTTCCAAAAATATTATTTGTAAAAGCACCCTTAACACCCGGTTTAAAAAAAATATGTCTTACAAAATATCTTTTTCAAAAAGTACTCCTTGAAAAAATACCTTTCATGAAATGTACGTCTGTAAAGTAATATTAAGAAAGTACCTCTTATAAAGTGCCCTTGGAAAAAGTTCTTTTTAAAAAAGTACTTCTGAATGTTCCCTTTGCAAAGTGTTTTAAAAGGTATTTATTATAAAAAGCCCCCATTTTAAAATCCCCCTTAAGAAAATATGTTCTAAAAAACACCTTTTGAAAAATACACTTTGAAAAATTAAATTTAAAGAAGTACATCTGAAAAAGTCTTTAAAAACCCCCCTGTAAAGTACATATAAAATAGTACCTTTTACTAAAAGTAGTTTTTTTAAAAAGTACTTTCAAAAGCATTAAGTATAAAAATAGTGCTTCTAGAAAAATTACCTTGCATAAAAGTACCATTTACAAAAGTTTCTTACAAAAGTTTCCTTTAACACAAAAAAGCCATTCAGAAGGCGACTTTATGAAAAGTACCTTCTTTAAACATTCTTTTAATAGTATTCACTAAAAAAATTTATTAAAAAATAGTAATTCAAATGAAGTAATAAAAAAAGTACTTAAAAAAAAAGAATTTCAAATTTTGGGTCTTTATTAGCTCACAAATTGCTGGTCTTTAATTGTGTGAAAACAATGTGCGGCATAGGCCCATAGTGAACATGTCTTTTAAACATCTCTCTGATTCTCTGTAGACCACAATCTTTCCTCGAAATGTTCCACATTGTGAACGTTAAATTGCGGGTGCTGAAAACGGCTTCGGATGGACTAATTTGAATTATTTGTTACACTTTTGCCCACAGCGGCGATAAAATAAAAAGATGTGATGACGTTTTCTCTCCAAGAAAAGATGTAACATTTTTTTAATATCTTTCCCAAAGAGTGGCTGTTTGGAAGAGCTTTAAAAGAGATTTTAATTTTCTTAAGGAACGCTGGTTTATTAATTATAAAATTTTTATCTCAAAATAACATAATTTTGCTATTTTGTAGTAAAAAGTGTAAATAATGTTGCATTTTTTTCTAGAAAAGAAATTAAAACTTAAAACAGTGTGTTGATGTTTAAAGTCAATCAAGTTAACACGATGGTCTAATAGATCCTAAATAATAATAGATTGAGAAAATTATTTAAATCGACCGTTTACTTGACAATTTTTATGAAATATTTGAATTCTATTTCGCCTTGATTTTGTTTCACATGTTGCGCGTGTTGAAAATCACTTCTTTTTTTTTCAAATTTGAATAGTTTGTTGCCGTCAGTCTTGTTTGCTTTCCCGCCCACTACACACACTACACGAGAGTGTAAAAGTTTCCAAATCGAAAATATTTTTGGATTTTTATTTTTAAAATTTAATTTTATGGTTGAATTTCAACAGACCACATTTTGAAACAAACGATTAAATAAATTATTTACAAAAATGCTTTCGTTAAACAAATCCTTAAATTTATTTTATTTCCAATTATCGTGTATTTATTTTGAAAATATTGTCCCCAGAGTAAAATCAACAATCAAATTGACAAATCCAATGAAAATTCGAAAACTTTTAAAAAAGCCTCAGAGTATTAAGAAAATTGCTGTTGGAAAAATATAAAAATAAAAATTAAAAAAATATAAATATAAAACAGCAACACTTCTAAACGCCGGCCTGATAGACACACTGTCTGTTGTTGTTTTTCTTGTTATTAAAGATTTTCAAATATAAAATTTTTTCTTTTATTTCAAATGCAGAATAGTTTTGTTTTATTGCATTTTTTAATTCACAAAATCATACAGTTCTTGCAATATAATATTCTTGTTCTTCTTGATTGGGGTCTTCTTGCTGTCTGCGACTCTTAAATATAAATAAAATCTAATTTCATTTTCACACCGAGTTAATAAATTTGCATGCAAATTATATTCATACAATAAATTCTATTATAATTGGCTTAATTCCAAGTAGATGTTGATTGTTTTCTCTATAGCACTTTTAATAATTTTTCCATACGAATAAACAGTGTGATGGAAAAATATTCGGACAAATATATTTTTATATCAACTATGAAATCTGGCAGCTGCCAAAAATCATCGAACTAATTCACTTCAGTACGACAGAATTAATAATTAATTAAATTTATTTATCTAAATTTTTTAATAAATTATATCGACATATTGAATGACAGCTACGAATTATTGTGAATAATGCATTTGAGTGTAATTCCCCATAACGCTTCGTTCTTCGTCGAAAGTGAGTCACAATAGTTTATTTAAATTGATTCGAATAACTCTTAATTCCGTTTCTCATACAACTACATTTAAAACAACAACAGCAATTTATAAAATTTAGTCTATTTCCTTAAATATAATTAAGCGTAAGAAATTAAATCTTTTTATATAGTATCTGATTTAAAAAAATTTTTTTTTTATATAATAAGTTCAACTTGTTAGAGGTCATGCAGTGGTTAGACTAAAATTTCAATACTTGAGTGTAGCATCAGCATGAAATTTAAACCTCTCCTTCAATTTTTTTCCATTTTTTGTTTCCTGTATGTACGCTTATTCTTTTGACACACTGTGTCTTAAGGTTGACTGCAATAAACTAAATTCTATTACCATCCATAAAACAAACTTTTTTATGGAAAACTTTTTTCCTGAATTGTGATAAAAACACTTAAAATATGTTGTTTATTTTTAGGACAAACACTCAACAACATTTTATGTTCGCACATACAGAAAGAAGACAGATTTGTGCACGTTGTTAATTGTCAAAAATTGAGAAAAAAAAATAATTTTATAAAAGCCGGTCTTCTAAACATGGTAAATAAAATAGAGATGAAAGGAAATATTCTGTTTTGTGTTTATGACGGGTGTTTTTTTAAGGTGAATGAAAATTTTAAATGACAATAAAAGACAGAAATATTATTAGAGAAATTTTTTTTTACTAAAATATGTTGGATAATTTCTTGGCATTTGATTTAATTCATTTTTGATATGCTAATTAATAAGAGAGTTTTTTAAAACAGAAAGACCTGATACATGTTTTGAAGCACAAAGAAAGTTTTATATATTCAACTTACACAGTAGAGCTGTACAGCTGTTTTCGAAAGCCACTGCACTTTCGTTATCATTATTCAGGTTTATATTTATTTATTGCCAATTGTTGGATGGTTAAGTTAATTGTGGTAACAGTTTCTGTTTGTATTAGTTTCATTAGAAAAGACGATACGAGAAGTGTATCAAACCGGCAGCAACACTTTTTAAACACCCTGTTTTGAAATTTTAGTATTCTCTTTATGTTCTATTTTCTTCGCAAATATATTATAATTTTTTTAAAGTAAATTTTTAACCCGTTCTCAGCTGTCAAACTGTAATTATTGATATCGAAACAGCAATAACACCCGTTATTGCTGTTTTGGTTAATAAAACTTAAAGACTCTTCTTCTTCGTTTAAATTCTAGATTGAATTAATGGATTGTTGAAAAATTGTTGTTTTTTATGAAAAATAAGCTCTTTTTGAAAAGAATTAATATGTTCTTGCTTTTCAAATGAATTTTATAAATTCAATTTAAAAAAATAATAATAAAAAAAATATCTCTTCTCAAAAATATGTTTTTTAACTTCACGCTACGAAAACTTAAAATTTTCAATGTTTTACCCCGTTTTAACAAAATTGAGTTCTTTTCTGATCTCGACGTTTTGAGGTCTTAAGAAGCATCGTGGCTAATTCTGTATGTCACTGTGTCTGTATGTATGTCTCTGTTTGTATGTGACCCGATTAAAACTATGGAACGGTTTGGCCGATTTCAACCAAACTGATGGCGTTCTAAGGATTTCTACTGAAGTTCGGTTTCAGGTGCACCGATTCGAACCGGTAGATTTCAAGTGATTTAAAAAAGAAAATTTTTAAAATGATTTTTATTAAAAATAATATTTAAACGGCTTTAGCGATCGATTCCAAAAAATTATCCTCTCAAGATTTAAAAACCACGTGGGTACTGCAAATCGGTTCAGAATCGGTTAATCAGTTCGTGAGATATCTTAGACGAAAAAAATTTTAAAAATGTTAATATTTTAGAAACTCCAAAATTAAATATTTAATCAGTTATATTCTCGCTTTTTTCACAATAATCGATCGGTTGATTTGAAACTTAAAATAACACGTGTTTAAGCTCGAAATTTTAAAATACGATAATTTTGCGGTTAAAATTATAGGGTCAACCTTTTTTTAAGCATAACAAGTGATGGGCGCAAAATAGATAGATATCGAAATAGTAACAACTTTTTAATTAATATTTTACTTCGCCGACGAATTGAAAAAAAAAAAAAAATCAGTTGGAGGAGGGTGCTGAAATAGTGAATTATTCGCTGAAATTTACCTCAATCCAAATAATGTTTTATTAACATTCACTATTTCCTTAAAATATTTTATTTATGATAAATAAACGTCGCATAAGTTTAGCCTGTATTTATAGACTCATTCAAATTTACAGAAAAAAATTTTATAAGAAAACAAATTTGAAAATATTTTATCGTCTCTATTTTGTTCCCACCTGCTAATGGCTCTGCTCATTGTTTTATACATCCCATTTTGTTTGCAATAATTTCACTCACGTCACAACAGGCCACTGAATTTTCGCAAAAAAAAATATTTATGACAAAAATATGAAAATATTTACAAATAAAAAACGCGAAAAAAAACATGCAAGAGCAACAACAACATTAACGTTATGACTTAAAATTATCTAAGAACACTGGCCAAATAGCAAAACAAAATACCAGAAATAGAAAAAAAAATAAAAGTTTTTAGTTTATGGGGCGCTTAATAAGAAGACAAGAAAAAGTGAAATTACAGAAACGTTTGGCGTGCCAAACTGGCACCGTTCCTACACAAATCAAAGAAAATTCACGCAGTGGCATGGCGTTGTTAGCAAAGAATTCGAGGGGGAACCCTCTTTTAAGAAAGAAATGTTGAAACATCGTAAATATTAGGAAAATAATGCGAGGATGGTTCAAGAAGTGTTTGAAAGGAAAGTGTTTGAAAAAAAAAAACAATTCATTTAATTGATCTGTTTGTTTAGTCAATAACTCCAAAAAAAGAAGCAAATCGCTACGCGGACTGTTTTTGTTATAAAAAAAACCTTCCTTTAATTTTTTAAATATTCTGCAAGACTTTAAAAATAATCTCTTGCAACTTACCCAACTGCTGGTTGTGCACCGTTTACAAACTCTATTCTCACACTGTCCACCAGAGACCAGAACCCCCAACAAATGTTCTTAATTTATTGTCTGCCCTTCTCCTTCCCCCTTCGAAAACAAGAATTCCTACTGGGTCTTCTTTGCAAAATTGTCAAGCAATTAAATAAAATAACAAAAACATGCACGTGAACTGTTTAACGTTTTTGTCTTATGCCGCCGATACAGTTTACATGTGCGAATGTGTGTGTGAGTGTGTGTGTATGTTTGAATTGTCATTCTGACCCGTAGTTCATAGTGACAACGGTCAGTTTTATGCTTCTCTTATAGTCTGCTTAAACAATTCATAAACGTTATGCAACACACACACACACTTTAAATAGAAAGAAAAAGAATTAAAAAAAAAACAAGCCGACTGCAACACACAAATGCGAAGCCCTAAACGTTGTGACGTTTTATGGAAATTTTATCAACCAGCCAACAAACCCTCCAATACAACAACAGATTAATGTGAGCCGAATAAATAGATGGACGGAAGGACAGTGGAGCTGGCGGTGGAAAAAAAAAAATAAAAGCGAAAAAAAAAAACAAAAGGATTTTGTTATGATTGTACGGGCATGACAAGTTGCTCAATGATGTATGAGTTTTGGCTGTGGGCCGGTTTTGCAGTGTGAGTGGGTGAGTGTGTTGGTTGGTTGGTTTGTTGTGTTTGTAATTTTTATGTTTTATGGAGGCTTTGCAACTGCTTTTCCCCCCTCTTGTAATATCGATATTCTCATCCTAGAGTTGCATTTCTTATTTGGACACAAATATTTGTAAATCTATTTTGCCGCTGTTGTTGTTGCCGTTGTATCCGTAACTAATTTGTTGGCTTTTTCAATTATTTTAATGCTATTTGCATACTAAAATGTTTTGCTATACATTCTCATCAATTTGTTTTCTTGTACTTTTTTTTATGTCTCTCCGCCGCTCACGTGTATTACGTACGTGTCTATTGTGAATGAGTATGCAAATTTTTTGTAATTATTGTTTGTATTTTCTTCTTTTTATTTTTTCGTTTTGATGAAACATGCCCGAATGGCGATTTTTCATTTGGGGGAAAATATTTGTTTGGGACAAAATATTGTCCGGTCTGGCGTTACCCTTTGACATTTCAATTACTCTAATAAATACACAAACAAATATTTGCATTTAAAGTTGTTGTGCATTTGGCATGCGAAATCAACTGCATGTAAATGTTCGAGTAGAAATTATTTAAATTTGCTTTATGAATTTTTAGTTTCCTTGCAAATTATTAGAGTTGAAAATGTTGGAATGAAAGATTTGAGTGATGGTTTTAAATATTAAAAATATTAAATATTTAATTCGTTAATATTGCCCTACATGAGGGATATTTAAATGCAAAATATTGTGCGCCAAAAATTCAAGTATTTGATTTATATTTTTTTATTGGGCACTATTTTTTATGGGATATGAAACTAAGATTAATAAACTAAAGTTCGTAAAATTCTATATTGAACAAGGGGAAATCAATAACACTACACTGACATTGAACTTAACAGCTGTTTTCGTTAGCCGCCACCCAAATGAGTGCAGTAATAAAGACTACTAAGCAACAATTTTTTAAATTAATACAAGAGATTATTTTTATGAATTGTTGAACGAATTTTTTCAAAGTAGTAAAAGTTGATATTTTCAAACAAATCCTACCCCGCCTCAGGCTTTCTAAATTTATGCAAAAAATTTAAAAATTTTAGGTGGGTTTTGATATAATTGCTTAAGCATTAAAATTAGGGTATTCAATTAATCGGGATTTTCTTATAACCGGTTATTCGCTAGATGTATTAATCGAGTTTAATTTTTAGTCGGCTAATTTTATGTCAGTTGGTTAAACGATTATAAATTAATAAGCGTTAATAACTAAAAATGGATTTTTGTATAATCGGTTAATTTTAAGTCAGTTAATCGATTAATACAAGTTTTAAAGAAATTAGTGAATTGTAATAAATCAAAATACTTTAAGCGTTTAATCTCTAGATAAATTCTACGATGTTGTTGTTTGATCGATTTTATTAATCGGTTAAGTTTGTTAGTTTTAATAATTACGAATAAATAAATCGGTTAGTCGCTAGATACATTAATCGAGGTTTTTGTATAATCGGTTATTAATGGGTTAATATTAAGTCAGTAAGTTAATTGGTTAATACACATTTTAAATGAGTGATGTAATTGTACTAAATCAAAATATTTCCACCGGTTAATCTATAGATAAGGTCTTCGATGTTGTTGTTGGAGCGGTAGTAATCGGTTAAGTTTGTTAGTTTTAATAAAATATATAAAAAATAATCGTGGTTTTTGTGTGTTCCTATTTTGTACTGATAATATAATTCTAGAATAAAAATTAAAAAAATTTGGCATATTAATCTATGTAGAGTGCGTCACGAGTCGACATCTACCGAAAACTGTTTTGAAAACCTTTGAAATTGTAAAATTCTTTTTCTGATTATATCACTTTTTAGCACTTTTCTTCGTCGCTCTGAAGAAGAGAAGTAAAAATCTTTATATCTACATCAAAAGTATAAAATACACTGCAAGAAAATTTATTAATTATCTCATATAGTTGCTTCATCTGAGCTCTCTAAAATTATATATTTAGGAATACAGATTTTCGCCACTGAATCAAAATTATTTAATTTTTTTTTGTAGCGTGCGTCACACAAGTTAGTAATGAGTTTTTAGTGAAAATGACATATGAATTTCATGTATGAATCTGGTGACTCAAGTAGAAAATGTCATAAATCTTTTTTAGAACTTCAATAAGAATATTTATTTTGATTTATAATTTTCTAAAACTTTAACACTTTATTAATTATTAATGCCGTATTCATAATATGAGCTTTATTGTGATAAACATTTTTAGGAATGTTTTATTTTCTAATACGAAAGCAGAAGTAATAAATATGTAGTCACGGGGTTTTCATACAATTCTTGCAACAATTTTCTACCGCACCTCGTATATACAAATAAAAAAAGTTGCAAAAAAAATTAAGTGCATGGAAAAAATTGTGTTATTTTTTAAGTCATGTCAGAGATTATATATATATGAAATAATACTTTTTATTTACATGATTTCTGCGATCGATTGCTCATTAAAAAAAAAAGTTTTAATTTCAAGCATGCATGATCATGCGTTCTTTGCTCCTATATCGGTGTGCACTGATATTTTTTTCTTAGTTTTTTCCATGCATGAATAAATATTTGTTGACTGAGAAAGAAAATTTCATAAATCTTTACTCTTTGGAACTTCCAATCGTTGCCAACATCAGCGACATTGTCGCCGATATATCTGCCGTTTTCTTTCATTTTCGTTTTCATTTTGTTGTCATTTTTATTATATTTATACACTCCATTGAATCTGTAAATAATGACAATGAAAATATGTTTCGCATTTATGTAAATGACTCCAGTTATCATCATCGTCATAATCATCATTATCTTCATCAACACAATCATCGTCATATCCCCACTTTGCCGTCATGTCTATTATAATCTGTAACATCAGTTAAAACTCCTCGAAGAACTCAATCACTTGTTTTGAAAACCGCTTAAGTCTTATGTTAAATAGATTAGAAAAAAAGTACAATAACAAAAACAAATAAAAAATAAAATAAAATAAGAAAAGTATTGTTTTGTATAAAGAAATTTTCAATATAAAATCTCCGTGGTTAATCGTTAAAAAATATTATCTCGATTCTGTAACGTCACTTCCAGACAATATCAAAAATAGGACACATTTATTCTGTTATAAATCAAAGAATTTGTTATATCGTTGTATTGAAAATACCAATTCAATTCCACCAGGTATGGGAAGTACAATTTAATCTTAAAGAAATTTTTATGGAATTAAATTGAAATTATTAAAATATTTATTTAATAATGAAAACAATTTTTCCAAATAAAAAAAAATTTAAAAATAAAAAAACTTAAAAAATAATTTGAAAATAAAATTTCCACTCCAATTTAAATGGAAATTTTTATCGACATCGGCGGCCCCAAAATGCCTCCTGGACTTATTTCAATCATAAAAATGTGTGAACTCTCCGCTAAGAAAGTTTTAAATTTAAAAAAAATCGGGGAGTTGTTGGTTTCACCCGTTTTGAAAAGCTTGAGTTTTCAATAGATCGCGACGTTTTCAGTTCCTAGCAGACTTCTCTGACTAATTCCGAGAACCCATTGCCTTGTCTTTGCGTATGTGTGTGTGCTTGTGTGCATGTGTATGTATGTATGTAAGTATGGGACTCGCTCATAACTTCGAAACGGTTGGATCAATTTCATTCAAACTGATGGTATCTACTGAACTTAGCATTACTGTGAGTTTGAACCGATTCGAACCGGTAGATTTCAAAACATTAAAAAAAATCCTCTTTTATTAAGTTTTTTTTTAAATGATAAACGGCTTTACCGATCGATTTACTTGTCAACTCCTTAAGATTGAAAAACCAAGTCGGCCACATCCAATCGGTTCAAAATCGGTTAATCCGTACGTGAGATATCGTGAATGAAAAAAATGCGAAGAAGTGATTTATTTCTTAAAAACTGGCAAGTTATTATCTGATTAAATTGTCTTATAATAATCAAAAACTACATCAATCACCGCTTTTCACTTGGGAATCGGTTGATTTGAAAATTAAAATAACAGCGTTTTAGCTGGAAGAGCTCAAGTAGCACAAAAACCAGGTTGCGATAACCTTGCGATTAAAATTATCGGGAAGTTACAGGGATGGCCTTTAGGGTCAACCGCTTTCCAGATTGTTTTCTAGTTATTTTATCGCAGAAGTTAACAAACCAGGTATGGGAACTCTAAGTGCAAACCAAACGGTTAATAAGTTTTCGTGACGAGCAATTTTAAAAATTAAATTGGAAATATAATTTAATTGCTGGTGCTGGTCACCATATATTCAAAAGATTTTTAGGAATTAATTTACAAATAAAACATTCCCAGGCCTGGCTTCAATTGAAGTATCGAGAGTAGCTTCTCACGCCCGTGAGTATTAACGATTGCTCAGTCACGATACTGATCAATTATCTCGAAAACTTTCAAGCCTAATAGCCAACTTGAATTCACTGTTTAACAAGGTTCTTATATTATCTCAAAAAAGTAGTTGTGCGGTTTTACTAAAAACTGATTTAATTTCTTTAATCATTTCCAAACTGCTCTTCAGCTGCTCATGCGACCCTCTTAATTTTGTGTTAAAGAGTCTGCTGAAGTTTTATTCCCCTTCATTTTCGTACTGGCGCTTGCAAATTTCCGCCCAACATTTTTGTTGTGTATTAAAGTCACGTCTTCGTCATTGTCATATTCTTCATCTCGTCATTATTTGAGTGAATGCAAAAGATTAGTCATTTTTCAGAACGCCAGCGAATGAACGATGCTGAGATACACAGTTTTTCTCCTATTGGATTTCGCTGGCATTTTCTCTGTTAATTTATCATAATTGTTGAG
The DNA here is from genome assembly GCA_963675445.1 of Linnaemya vulpina. Classification (NCBI taxonomy): domain Eukaryota; kingdom Metazoa; phylum Arthropoda; class Insecta; order Diptera; family Tachinidae; genus Linnaemya; species Linnaemya vulpina. The sequence continues at coordinate 12,171,551 of OY776278.1, read as the reverse complement.
GGAGTTGGGGAAGAAAAGTTTTGTAATTAGATAAAATTAGTTTGAGTTGTGTAGAAATCTGACTCAACGGAAATAGACATTTGAAAAACGATAGGAAACTTTCTTGCCGAAGAATTTGTTATTCTATTTGTAACATGACTTGGCTAAAGAGTTGTTAAGTTATTCAAAATTAGTTGATTCTATTAATTTGAAAATTCAAATTGTTGTGATTAAAATGAAAATATTTATTTATAATAGATTTAACACTCAGTCCCTAATTTTGGAAATCGCTTTGCGTTAATGAAATTTAGAGGAAAGAAAAAACAAGTTTCTAAACAAAAGTTTTGAAAATTTGTTGTTGGTTTGTACACAATTCCTCCACCGGAAGGAAGTCATGCCTCTAAAAGTGTTTGAAATTTATATTTAAAACGCATAGTGATTTACAAAATTAGGGCCCCTCTGTGTAGGCCTATTAGACACTTAAATGCTTGTAATCTTCGGATTGAATTTAATACTATAAAATTTAATTATTTTTCAATTTCTTAGGCGAACGTGGGATCTTGTATGACAATATCGTTAAACACAAAATTTTCGGAAACTTGACGTATTTTTCGGAGTACATTTGGGGGCTAATGATGATATTCTAAATGCATATTTTTTAAATAAAATAAACTAGTGATTTTTCGGTGAATTTAAACATTTTCGGAGTAATTCCAATTACGATTTATTTTCGGACTTTGATTTCTTATTTCGGAGAATGTTTTTAATCTAAAAATATTTTATTATATATAAGTTACGCTTCACCATCATTCAGCGATATTACAGCATATAACCGATATAAAATTTTCGGAGAATATTTGATATATTGCGGAGTACTTCAAGAATGTTATTATACGAACTTTTTTATTGCCTTAGCGAAATTATTGATGCGATAAGTTTTTTTATTGCTTATAGGAATTTCGTAAAATTTTGTGTGTATATTTTTCGGAGTACCATTAATTAATATGTTGGGAGTTTGTTACTCCTTTTAGTTTTTAATTATAAATGCCTTTTGGCGAGTTTGAAACTTTTCGGAGTACTTGCAAATTATAAATTATTTAATAATATTATTCTGAAATATTTTTAAGCTCAAAATTACGTTACTTTTTTGTGTGACTTCTACAGTACTCTGAATATTTTTTTTGATGTGAAATATTTTATTTTATGAAACAAAAATATTGTTTTTTAAAAGATTATTTGAATAATTTAAACATCAAATCTAATAATATTTAAATATATTTCGGAGTTTTTATATATATTTTTGTCGGTGTTTCTGGTTAGATGTAATATACAAGACATTGTTACCGATGTACAAATTTCGGAGCACATTAACTATTTTTCGGAGTGCATCAAAAACATTATTTTGCGAATATCTTTATATAGCAAAACTATTTATATGATAAATAATATTTGTTGCTTTTTCTGCGAGTTTGATAATTTTCGGAATGCTGTTGTTAATATATTTTCTTAATTTGTAATAAAATTATGATTTGCTAATATTTTCGGATAGTATTTGACATATCTAATGTTAATATCTTTAAATATTTCGGGAAAAAACATGTTATTTTTCGGAGTTACGATATTGTTGATTTCTATGGCTGATGTTGAATATAATAATTTTCGGAATATTTAAAAATTATTTTTTATGAAAACAGATATATTTTATTGTTTATTTTGAACTACTTTTGCTGCATGTTGTGTTATTTGCTTTTCGGAGTAAAAATTTGTTCCTTTTGTTATTTGAGTAGTAAATCAAAGTTTTGATAAAATTTAATACACTTATTAAATGAATGTTTTTTATTTTTAATTACATTTTCAGGTGTCACGATGCGGGAGAAAAAGGGTGGCGCACTGCAAAAGCTCAAAAAGAGACTTTCGCACAGTTTTGGCAGACTAAGTAAGTACTGCTTATTGATTTTATCTTATTTATAAAAAAAAACATTGCTGATTTGGGGTAAAAAGTAATATTTCTTACCGACTTAAAATTAATTGTAAAAGAGCGATTGCAACGTAATTTTATTTTTTATTTTCATATTTAAAAGTTAAAAAGGACAAAGACTGTTACTCTGACATCAAAATTTGTATATAAAAACGTTACAAATTTAAGTTTCCTTTCTCTTTGTTTTGGAATTATTTATCTGCTAATATTTTTTCGAGTTTCAAATAAATTCATCGTAAAAAATCGTTGTCCGCTTGCTTTTGGAAGAGACTGTAAAAGTATCTTTATATTTCAATGTTTCTTTGTTAAAATAAAACATTAGGGGTATTCACACCGAGTCTGTTAATCCGGTAATTTGTTAGTTGGTAATTTGTTGAAACACTTCACTGTGAACACACTTTTTGTTCTATCTCAGTAGTGCGGTAACTTTTGCTACAAAACAGATGATTTAAATTTATTAAAAAGCAAAAATGCCTCGAGAAAGTGCAAAAACAAAAATAGTAAAAAATTTAATTGAAAATTCTTTCTGTTGTTTTTTGTTACCGAGTAACAAGAAAATTACCAAGCTTGCCAGACTGGTACTTTGTTACTCGGCAGTTCGATAATTTGTTAATTTTACAAAAACAAAATACACGTAAAAAACTATCGAATAACGACTAACGAATTAACAAGGCCGGTGTGAATAACCCTATTAATTTTAAAACAGTTTTATATACGCCACAATATATTTTTTAACAAAAATATTTTGCAAAAAAAGGTTATAGATTTAAATAATTGTAACAAAATGTTTCCTCTTCAAATTTATAAGACTTTTACGAATTGAACGCATTTGAAAACGAGTTAAAAACAATCTTTCAATTTGTAACAGAGATAAAATTTATTTCTTTTCAACTATTCCTTTTACAAAATCTTTTTTTTCTTTTTTGTTTTCTTGTGAGGGAAACTAAATGCACTTATAAGCCTGTGCTGCAATTCAAATGTTAATGCCAACACTTTTGAACTTCACTCAGTGTCAACTATTTGTTGTCAGTCAGTCGGCAGGCACTTAACAATTGTGGCTGAGGAACTGCGAGCTTCAAAAGCCTTTTTATACTTACAAAATAATGCTTTCGAGTGTATCCAATCCGATAAGCAGATAATCATTTTAAACTGATGCTGATTTTGATTGTGAGTCTGATTGAAATGTAGAACCATTCGAAGATACCAACATCATCATCATCGCCAGCATCATCGTCATCATCAACACCATTTTCCTTTACGAAAAAACATCATCATTATTTTCATTGATTTTTGCTCCTCGTTGCTTGTTCTTCTTTCCAAAAGTGTATCACACTGACATGACAACATGTTGTCTAGTGTTCTCTTCCACTTCACTTTATTGACGAGATTTGTTGTTCAACACAATCTGAAACAACAAAGCAGACGACAAATGGCTGGCAACTATTGTTTTTCCGCATGTTCCGACTTTTTTTTCTTTATTATTGTTATTTATCTCTTAAGTCTCTTCCTCAATGTTTGGCAAGATATCCTTTTCTATCCATCCACTTTCAAAATATAAATAAATAAACTGAAGGAAAAAAAAACAACAACAACAAATTAGTTTTGCAGCGATTAAGTCGAAAGAACAAGAAAATACTTTTAAATAAATGCGATTAGTAGCACTTTATAGACGACGAGGACTCGGTGTAAATAACCATTTTTATTTACATGCTTTTTTTATAAATTGTTATATGTCTTTCTCGAAATACATAAACGTTGTTGCTGATAGTAAAATCGTTGTAGGATTGTGGTGTTGGGGGAATGTTGTTTTAACTGACACTTTTCGTTTTTAATAAATTCCAATATTTTAAAGTGAAGAGAATTCTCCAACTGCCCTCGTGTAATAAAAACATTGTTTGCTAGGAAAGCATATATATTATTTTATTTTTGGAAATCATCTCACTATGATTTAATTTTTATGGTGTGTTTTATAGAGTGATACAACTTCGAGTTGGCATCACTGCTTTATTTGACCATCCATTTAACAGCTGATAGTTTCTTTTTATGTAAATTGCTTTGACATTTTATTATGAATCGACTTACAGCAGAGCAATGCGTGCAAATTGTGGACATTTTTAATCAAAATAATGGTTCTGTTCGTCAAACTTATCGCGCACTTCGTCCATTCAAAATTTTATTTTCCGATGAAGCCCATTTTTGGTTGAATGGGTACGCAAAGAAGCAGAATTGTCGCACTTGGAGTGGGAAGAATTCATAAGCTTTTGCATCCACAGAAAATTACTATTGGGTGCGCTTTATGGGCTGGCGGAGTCATTGGCCCAAGTGTTTTCAAAAACGATGATGGTCAAAATGTTACTGTTTGTGAAAATTGGTGTTCCAGATTGCGCCTTGTAAGCGCCAGTTTTGGCGGCCACATGGTCTAAATCATATTTAAACATTAATTTCATAAAATTTTCTATCCCATAAGGACCGTTTCATTGATATCAAAAATATATTACAATGTTTTATTATGACTTAAACTTGTATAACTCTATAAAAAACACCCTTTATTTGTGAAAATCATATCAAAATTAATTTCACTTGTTATTTATAAAATTATTTTCACTAACGATTATCTGCCTTTGCCAAATCCTCTTCGGCTTAGATCTGCCAACTGCTTCATAGATCACCACTTCTTTTGTTTTCCTGCAAAGAAAGAAAAAAAAGAAAACTGCGATATTTAATATTCCAAAAGTTTATGAAATACACATTTAATAGGGATTTATCACGCTGCTGTGCACGACCGTTAGAGAATATAAATTTTGTTATGCGAATTAAATTTTTTGCTTTCATGTGATTTATTATCAAAAGAAATACAACAACAAAAAAGCAATAAAAATAAAAAAAAAGTTGTATAACAATTGTTTTAAAGTGTTGCAAAGACGGCACATTGAAACATTAAAAAAAGAAGATAATAAAAAATTAAGACAACAGCAACAAAAAAGCAGTAAAATTATTTTACATAATGAAACATGCACATGACGTGTGCAATTACAGCAGCGAATTAACAATAAAACTCTCAAACAGTTTCAAATTTAAAGAAGACCATCGTCAGTAAATTGTAGTGGGTTGTGTGTGATAAACCAAATAGACTTGGAATGTTGGTATCTTTTGGTTGAGATAAATAATGCAGGACTTTAAAAGAGTTGTGGAACTGAATGAAAAGTAGAGATGATCATAATCTTTTTCGCACAAGAAGTTTTAAAAATATATTTCCTTAACTGTCCTAATTCACTGCGGTTTGTTCGAACTCGAACTTGTAGGCCTGTAAAACAAAAAAATATTTGCTTAACAGGGCGTTAATAGAAGCGTAAAGCGCAATGATTTGTACCTTTAGCAAGTTATCATAAACCTGAACCAATTTTAAAAGGACAAAACAATTAAATTTAACTTTTAGTATCATGTATTAACCCTGAATGGTTACTTTTAATTTTGTACATTCAGTTTACTCTACACTAAATCAACGAACTCTTACTAAAAATAATTCTAGCGGGACAATTTTTAAATTTCAAAATAAACAAAAATGTTTTTCTTTAAGTTTTAAAAAAAAAAATTTTTTTATGTAAAGTAAAAACTTTTTTCTCACTTAAAATTCAATGCGAGTTTGAGGAAACATAAAAGAGTTATCCATCCAGGGTTAAATCAAATTACAACTTTCATGTTAAAATGATGTCACTATCCCTGAAATCATTGCATTCTTTCAACAATCTGTTTATTTAGTATCAAACATCCTCTTACCACCCATAGAAGAGATGGAAGAGTGAACAAGTTCTCACTGCCACGCGTGAGTTATGAAAATGCTAATATTTCTTGATATTCAGAGGACAGATGAAGGATAAAGTAGAAAATAGAAAATTTATTTTAGCAATTTTTTTTACTTCAACGATTAATATTTTTGCCACAGATACCGACGAAGGGGAGCGTTCTCTTTTAGTACATGACAGGCGTCAACCGCTGTCGGTATTATTTGGCGGCTTTCGGTATTGAGAAAAGACGTCAACAGTTAACACAATTCTGCACTACTGCAGGTCTAAAAAATTCGGCACCATATTCATCAATGAATGAGGAGTCCAACTCGGGACCTGAGGCATCGTGGTGTTTTGTTCACTGCTTAAGCCAAGAGCACGTTCATCTCTTGCATTTATTAGAAATTAAACTTGTTAAACTCCAAGTGGAAAATTACCCAATTTCATTTCTGTTCATGGAAAAAGAAAGAACCTTTAAAAAATATGCATGATTGATCTTGAATAGTCCTGCACGTTTTTGCTGAAAAACAAATTTAATTGATTTTCGCTAATTTCTTTTACAGTTTCAAAATGTTTAACAGAAATTCTAGTTAAAAACGCTCACTCAAGTGAAAATTGTTTTATTCACGTTGATGTACCTCCGTTTAAGTGATGGCACGAAAATCACGTGACTCACACGCTTCTCTCATTCGTACACACATAAACATATAAACATGTAGGGTTGAATAACACTGTTTATGAAGCCGATAGTGGTACGTGGTGCTAATCTAAATTTCATGAGGCTGATTGCCTTTTCCATGCATTCGGAGTCATACAAGTCCATACACAAGCCCATGAACATGCACGCAGCGTACAAACAAAATTATTGTTTCTTTTCTTTTTTTTCGTTAAGAACATAACAAACGATACGATGTTACCATTGAAAGGAACCCAGGCAAACACATGCCTACAAATATTTGAACCGCAAGAAATTTATATTTTAAGGAAACCAAAAGAAAAAAAAAACAAATGAAGCAAACGAAACACACACACACACACACACACACACACAAATTAAAGAACTTAATGATTTTTCCACATGCCGCTACAGCTTTTTGAGTCTTCTTAAGAAATTTTGCCAGAAGTATGAATAAATAAAACGAAAGCGATTGCAGTGAATTCCTTTTTGCTGTACAACAAACATCACAGCCCAGCCCAGCCTCCACCTCCGCCACCACCAATATGAGCCACGACAACAGTAAAAGACAGCCCAGCACTTTTAAGAACTTAACGAAAAATATTGGGTGGCACAACATCACGCCATCACTGGCATGGGAACATGTACGAGGGGCCGGAGTGTGTATAAATGAATGAAGGAAAGAATTACATTTCGTATGTACGAGAGTGTATAAAACATGGCCTGATTGCAAGTAAAATATGTTGCCTAAATTATTAATGAGCCATATGAGAGGCGAGCAGCAGCAGCAGCAGCAGTAGCAGTAGCAGCAGCCTGCTTAAGCATCATCCACGCCGTCATCCTAAATTTAGTCACGGTGGTTGTAATAATTCTCTAGAACTCATTCATTCATTCATTCATTCATTCCTGCTGCTTTGCCCTGCATTCTTCTCAATATATTTTTTTTTTCTTAATATTTTTTTTTCTTCCATTCTTCTCTGGTTCGTGTTTGTTCTTCTTGAAATATTTAGAGAAATTAGTAATTTATGTTTTTTCTAATATTAAACAATTTATCAAATAGATTTAAGAGGAAAAATGCTAAAATGTTCTCTAATTTTTGTGTGTGAAAATTTTTCCCAGTGAATTTCTGTTGCAAAGAAACGAACCCCTATTTTCGCTTCTTTTTTTTGTTGCCATTTCTTGTTGTTTCATTGAAACAAATCACTGTCAATTTGTATTACACGTACAAATATTTGTTGTTGCTTATTTGCTGCACAGGAAATGAAAGTGGATTACTTGTCTTACGGATACTAGACGAAATCTGCTGCTTCATAATTGAAGTAAAATGTGTTTTAGACCATAAATCATTTGGGGTTTGTTTTCTCCTTTTTCAGTTACTTCATATTTTTAGTCAATAATTTTTTGTTCAAATTGTCAACAATATTTTCTTATTAAAATAAATATTTGCTGGAAATATTTTGAAAGTAACAAAGGAAATTGTTTGAGTTTTTGTAGTGTATGGAAGCTTTTAGTAAAAATGTATTAATCCTGTAAACAAAATTTATTTAAAAAATAGAAAAAAATTATCTAAAAAACTCAGCCATAATAAAATAATTTATTGGCAGATTTTTTAAATAAACTTTAACAATTATTTTGCTCGTTTTATATGATTCCCAGGTAATAAAACTTATTTCCTGACTTTTATTTTTTCTTGAGAAAATAAAAATTATATTTTGAATTTTATAGTTCTACCAGAAAAAAATATAAACAAAAAAGTTTGGCTTAATAAACATACAATTTAAAAATGCTGAAAAATAGGATATGAAGAAAAAATAATCGAGCGGCAACACAGGAAAATTAACGCAAGTGTGTTGCGTTCAGTTTGATACACTTCTCGTATCCTTTTTTTTAATAATAAAATTGCAATAAATAGAAAATGTTATTTGATTCTGATTGTTCAGATTTAAGCTACCTAACAAGTGAGTTCTGGCAATGAAATTGCAGCGGCCTTCGAAAACAGCTGTTCTGCTTTGTTGTTTCAATTGAATATATAAAACTGATGTTGACTTTATCGAGTGGTAATAAACAAAAATTCACATGAAATAATATATTCAGTTATTTTAAGAAATGTTGGGTAAAGATTTCCCAATGATTTGTATTGGCCCCAGTGAAATGCACATGGAAACCAGCTAAAACCCCCCAATTGATCACTTTGATTTATTTAAATAACATATAGGGAAAAAAGAATCAGCACGAAATTAAAATTAAACAGTTAAAATACATTCTAATGATTTAAGTGTAGAGGCTTTCGAAAACAGCTGCTCTGCTGTGCTGCCTAAGTTTAATATACAAAACTGATGTTAACTTTTCCTTTGTACTTCAATATATTTCTTATGTCCTTTCGAATTAAAAACACTTTTCGAACATAAAATTCGAATATAAAACTAAATTCAATGCAACATTCAATAGTTCCATACAAATTGCTGGCAATTAGAAAAATGCCTGAAAAAATAACAGTTATTTTCTGATTTTTATTCTTTTTCATCAAAGTAGAAGTTAATTTGTGAAAAAATTACGCTTTTTAAAGAAATCGAAGAAAAAAGCTAAAAATTAATTTCAAAATCAGCTCAAAACAATAACGAACAAAAATATAAATATTGAGTAAAAAAGTGTCGAGCGCTCGATATAAAAAAATTAGAGTCCGCCCTTGTTTTCGCAATAAAACTTGAACTTTGAATTATTATTCTTTTAAATCTATTTTATGATTTGTTCTTTAATTTTTAGTTCGATTTTCTTAAAATATGTTGTGTATTAAATTAAATTTATTTTTGAATTTTATGTGCTTCAAAAGCGTGTAAAAATACTTACACATTTTATAACAGATAAGAACATAATCACACCAACAATTTTGCAATATGTTGTATGATTAACATTATTAATAATATTAAGTATACGCCTGGAAGCACAACGCAAAAAGAGAGATAAATGCTTAAAAATACACTCACACACACAGCAGTGAAGCTAAAAAAGTTTTAAAAGAATAAAACAATTTTTGAAATGGTTTAAAAATATTATGACATTAAGAATATAAGAATTGAATTCATTTAAATTATTTTAAATATTAAAAACGACTGTATTTTAATTTTATTGTAAAAATTTTCTTACTAATGCAAATTAATTTATATAGAAGATATAAAAATTTTTGTTATAATATATTTTTTTGTGCAAAAAGTCCCCCGGCTTAAAATTTTTTATTCAAATAAAAAGAATGTGCTGAAAACACGCTACTGCTGTTACACCCTGTTGTTGGTTGGCACTCCTCATTAAGCGCTCAAGTACTCTGAACTAACTGAAGTTATCAGTCACTATTTTTAACATTTCGCCAAGTGGTGGGGCACTTATTAACACGCTTCTCTACTCGCACTCACACTCACACAGTTTGTTGACAAGTTCTAGTCTGTCATGAATCATTAAAACGACGAAATCAGGAGATAACAAAACACTGACGACAACTTTATCGCTTTCATTTTATTCCTATTTGCTTTAGTTTTATTACTATTTATGGATTCTTTAATGTAGAAATAAATAATAATAAAGAATGAAGATATTAATTTCTACTATTCCTGCACAAAAAGATACTTAACAAAATCCCTACGAGCTGAGATTTTTTTCTTGTTTTTGTGTGGTTGGATGGATGACTCAAAAGGAAGTTGTTGGCTGATAATTGTTGGACTGTTTGTTGCTGATAACAAGACTACAGCAGAGAGGAGAACAGCAGTAGCACTTAATAATACTGTCCATTATAATTTATAGTGTTGTTGTTGTTGTTGTTGTTGTTCTTGGTGTTCTTGTTATTGCAATTGTCAGTGCAAATACGTAGATGATGGTTTATGTTGCTGATAACATTTTACAAGCTGGTTATTTGCGTTGGCTTGTCTCTCCCTTTCTTGTCTTGCGTTCTGGTCCGTAATCTATTACTTTGCCGGCAAAGTTCGAAAACTTTGTTACTTGAAGCATGATGAGCTGCAAGATGGATGAGGTTATTTTCTGTGGCTGTTCCTTATCAAGTCTTAATAAATTATGACAGCGAATATTTGATGATAAAATAATTACAGTTCAATTTTTTATTTTTGCCGAGAAAATCTTGCTCATGGCAGGTGTAGGAACAGTCCAAAGGCTAAAATGATTAATCCAACAATGGTAATTAAAAATTGTTGTACACATATTTTTTCAAGAAATGTATCTAGTAACTTTCGAAAAAAAAATCGAAATAGTCATATTTAAATATGGAGAGAATAACATAAAAATGATTTACATTTTACAACAACCCTACGCAACATGCATTTGTAATTGCTGTAGAGATACATTCACCACACTACCCATTCATACGTGTTACGTCATGGTAAATGTTGTGTGTTGCATTACAAATACATCACACTCGTTTGTACTCGTTCGTTCGTACTTCTACCCTGCCAATGTCAATGAGTTAATTCTTTCTTGTTTAAAACCAGCTTTTTTTTGTTCTTCTGATAGACACTCTTTTGTTATAACGTAGAGTCGTTGCAAAGCCTACAGTGAAATTGAAAACAAAAAAAAAAAGGTAAAGTGCGAGGCAACATGTTTGTATTGCATGTCTGGCTTTTGTGTGTGTTTTAAATACGTTTCGATGTAATTTCACACGTAGTTACACTGTTGTGTGCATTATTCGGGGGATAGTTTTGCTTTACACTTGTAGTCTGCTTGTTTTGTTGTGTGTAATTAACTTTGAAACGTGTTTTAAATATTGATTACTTTTTTGTATAAAGATTTTTTTAAAGCGAAAATACTATTTTTGTCATTGTTTTGTAACAATTTTATTTCTAGTAAAAGTTTCTCTTTGACATAAAAGTTTAGTCGTATGGATTTCATTAAATTTCAGTTAACTTCTGAACTTTTACTTTGTTTGAGACGCTATAGAACCATTTAAAATGTATATTCGAAAATTCGAACTTCAAATCGAATATACAATTATACTACAAAATAAATATTTCATAAAGAAGAAAGTAATTTTAGCTATAGAATTATTGAAAACATATGTTCGAAAATTCGAAATTTTATGCGACTATATAATTACACTACAAAATGTATATTTCATTGAGAATAAAACATTTTTGCTGTAGAACTATATAAAATATGCGTTCGAAAATTCGAAATTCAATTCGAATATCCAAGTATAATACAAAATTAATAATTCATAAAGAATAAAGTAATTTCTCCTATAGAACCTTTGATAATGTATGTATAATCCTAAATTAAGTATATGTTCGAAAATTCTAAACTCAATTCGAATATAAAATTACACTACAAACTAAATATTTCATTGAGAATAAAGTAATTTTTGCTATCGAACCCTTTTAAGTGTATGTTCGAAAATTCGAAATTCAATTCGAGTATACAATTTCCCTACAAAATGAATATTTCATTGAGAATAAAAAATGTTTGCTGTAGAACTATATAAAATATGTGTTCGAAAATTCGAAATTCAATTTGAATATCCAATTATAATACAAAATTAATAATGTATAAAGAATAAAGTAATTTCTGCTATAGAACCATTTAAAATGTATATTCGAAAATTCTAAATTCTATTCGAATATCCAATAACACTACAAAATGAATAACTCATACAAAATATATACACAGGTTTTCCTATAGAACCTTTTAAAATTTATATGTATTCGAAAATTAAAAATTTAATTTCGAATCATGTTTCCATACCGTTCATTATTAACAATGACATTCTGACTATCATCGTTGTTGAAGTCAACTGGGCCAATGACTCCGTTAGCCCATAAAGCGTACCAAACAGTAATTTTTCAACCAAAGGTTGTGGATTCTCCAGACTCCAAATACGCCAATTCTGCTTATTTACGTACCCATTCAACTAGAAATGGGCTTCCTCGGAAAATAAAATTTGAATGGATGAATAGAACAATAATTTTGATTAAATATTTCAATTGTCAGCTGTTAAGTGGGTGCTCAAATAAAGCAGTGATGCCAACGTAAAGTTGTACCACTCTTAAAAAAAACAAACGATGATTATTTCTTATGTTGACTTTAGCGACAGTCAATGTCATCGTCATCGTGTTGTGGAATGCGAAATTGTTATTGAATGAATAAAAAAAAAGAAAACAATGTTTTAATTGCAGGGTAAAATTAACTCAAAATTACTTTTCTCTCGGTATGTATGCGTATGGCGGCTTTATTTGCGATCCGAGATTTTTACTAGCATGTGATCAGCTCGGCCAAACCCATTTTTATATTTTATTATTGTTATTGTTTTTGTATGTGGATACAACAAAAAATATATTGACTAAAATCTTATGTGCATGAAAAATAATTTATTTTATTTTTCATTGCTGATATCGATTCAATTTTTAAGTTCAATGACTGATTCGCTGACTGTCTGTTTTGTATTGCGTTGCTGTTATACGAGGGAAACTAGGCAGGTCCGAGAAATCTCCAGTAGTTTTACAACAACACATCTATTCAAGTTTATACGATGAAGAAATGCGTGTTTGGAGCAAAAAATATTATTGAAATAGAATCAATTTAAAAAGTCTGATAGTGTCAAGTGAATTGTGATTTTATAAAAACTGTTTTATGATAATTATAATTATTCTAAAATCAATTCAAATTAATAGATTAAAATTGGTGACTTTATGTTCAGAATAATGTGATAATTATTATAGTCAACAAGAAAAAATTAAGAGCAGACTAGCTGTTTGGAAAGGACGCTACACTTTCATTATCTGTATTCGTGCAGTTTTTTTTTGTTTTTTATTATATTTTCTTTAATTTTTATAAATTTTATTATGAAATAAACAGTTTTGTAATAGGGACTTATTAATAGCCATCTTGTTAAATCAAAATCTGTGAAATAAGTTGTCATTTATCCAGTCAGTTGTCATTTATTCAGTGAGTTGTCATTTATTCAACAAAAAGTGCAGATAAAATTATTTTATGGGAAAGAAATTTTCAGAGTCTGATCAAAGTTTTTGTTTATTGTTAAATAATTGAACGAGTTCCACTCAAGTGTAAAGTTGCGGTCACAGTTGGCAAATATTTGCCAAAAAAAGGGTAACCGCTCCATAGTAAAGAATAATATTGATTTGCTTAAGTCTTTGTTAGGTGAAAGAGTTTCATGCATAAAAAATAGCCAGGGGAGTTGGGTCCAGTATTTTTGAACATCGTTTAACTCGATAAGCACTTCTTTGAATCAAAGTGATTTTCTTTAATAATTAGTGGTTACGTTGTTTTGGGCAAATATTTGCCAGAATGTGACCGTACCTTAAGTAGGCCTTTCCTACATAGAGTTTGGTTTATTCCAACTTGGAAAAGATCGGGAGCTTTCAGTGCAAGTTCAATTGATCAATTGATTTGAATTTTTTAGTAAAAAAAGAATCAACTCGTAACTAAAATTAATGAGGTTTAAACGGCAAGTTCCTTTAGGTTAAATAATTTTCTGCAAAGCGTTGTATTCGAGAACCGAAAAAAAAACATTAACAAGAGCGCTGATAAATAATTTTATGAAATTTATAAAAAAATTTGAATTTAATAAAAAACAAAACTTCAAATGAGATTCTTAAAAAGCTTTTTTAAGACCAATAAATTAATTAGTCTATCTAAAGGAATTCCAGAAAGTCTCGAACGAACTGAAATAAATATAAAAGAAACAATTATTGTACCGTATTACAGTAGGCGTTTCGACTCGAGAATTTGTACCGAATTAAAGAATAATAACGTGTTTTCTGTTCCAGCATTAGAATACGTTAAAAAATAAATTTTTAAATAATCACATACTATATATTTGGCAGCGGAAACCACGCAAAATTTCTGGCGGGAATCGAGCCCCCAACCATTTGACCTATCAGCCACAATGGCACCCAAGGACCCATAACTTAAAAAAAGAAGTCAATGAACATCTATTTCGTTAAAACATTAAACTAAATTATATTTTTTTTTAACAAAAAGGAAATAATAATAATAAGTCAATACAAAAAATATCGGTTACGTTAAGCACTTAAACAGCTGCCCTCGTATATAAAAATTTACTTAATTTTTATTTGAGGAAGCTCTTCGGAGTTTTATAGGATCTCAAAACGAGGAGAGCTGATGAGACCTCAATTTTTTTTTCTTCCAAACGGAGTGGAACCAATAACTTCCCGGTTTCTAAAAATTTTCCTTTTGAGACAATAAAAATGCAGATGTGGTGGATTATACAAATATTATCCGATGTTTTCAATATATAACTTGGCAGCACTCAACTTAGCACATGCAAACGCAAGGCTGCATTTCTTATAACTGCAGTTCTAAAATGGCACTTGAAGCAGCTCCCTGTACTCCTCAAGTAAACAGTAACCCTCGTATATAACAATTTATTTAATTTTTATTTGATTTTATTTAACTTAAGAAAAATTTTGTCCCTCTGTATAAACAAAAAAAAAAAATAGCACGAGGAAGAAAACAAACAGAAAATGACAACCGCCAGTTATCAGCACTGACGTGTGCTGGTTGGCAGTGACTTTGACCATGACTAACAGCATGTTAACAAGCAAAAAAGTAAATATCTCTAAATAAAATAATAAAAATAATAAAAATTTTAAGTTGTCAAAAACAACAAATTAAAAAAATTATTTAGAATTAAAAAAAAAATTCTTTTGCAGATAATTTTATTATTCTTTTTAGTCGTTTAAAATATTTAAAAGTTTCCCCTGCGAAGTAAATCCTTTATATATCTTTTTACTTTTTTCTAAACAACTTTAGCATCTCTTTCTTTATCACTTTTCATAAGTAGAAAATGAATATCTTTTTGCAATTTATGTGGCAGTTGACACCTTCGCTGAAAGTGTCAATCCCCCACCCCTCCCCACCATGATTCAAACATCCGAATTATGTGAGCGATTCTTTACATTTCCACTTCCATTTATGAATTAAATAGTAGAACTGGTTCAAGGTGTAGATAAATTTTTTTCATGTACTCGCACATATTCCTTTCACGATACTTTTTCATGCTCTCGTTCAGTTGTTTTCCTTTTTGTTTCACTTTTTTCCTTTTTGTCAGGTTGTTGTTGCAGCTTCCGGCAGAAGCATCTTTTTAAATTCATGCCTCTTCTCTGCTGAGTTGCTGTGAAATGAGTTTTGATGTAAATAAATGGTATTCTTTTTTTTTTTGGAATCCTTTAAGTATTTTAACTGAAAGACAGAAATTCAGCAGGCCTTGGAAATATCTGCCAGTCAGGGATCTGCCAAAGCGCTTTTAGTTTTATTTTTCAAAAGTCGCTTTTATTTATTGAAAGTGGAAACAACTTTAAATGCAATAAAAAGTCCACCAACGAGATATGAGGTAACGCCAAGTCAATTAGCCAAGTTTGTAGCATCGCAGTGATACGCTTGAATTCGAATACGGGTAGCTCCAATAATACTTTAATTTATTAACGGCCTTGGAAATAAATTTGATACTTATGCGTCCCCTGAAAACATGTTGTATAAAAGAACCCATAATATTTTTATAATATACTTACATAAGCGCTCTAATTTTGACCTCGCCTGTACATTTTCACTTCAACACATTCTTGTTCCCCTGCAACTTCAATTTATAACTCCTGTGGGTAGAATTGTTTGGAAAAAAAAAATTAATTTATTTTCAGCTTTTTGAAAGCCATTTTTTCCAAGTTTCATTTCAGTTTTTATTTGTTTGTATAGAATTGCAGTTTTCAAACTTTTGTTTATAAAAAACTTTTTAAAATTTTTTTCAATAACAGCAGACGTGTTGCCATCATCTTTTCTTTTGTTTCTGTGTAAATGTGTAACTACAAAATCCAAGGTCCTTTGGGCGAGCCTTTTAGTATCTCTTTGTTTAACAGGAGTTTTACAATTTTTAGTATTCGCTTAAATGGCAAGAGAAGTGTGAAATTAAATTAAATTAATTAATATATATTAAATGAAAGATTCGATCCATATCGAATGCCGTAACTTTCCCCCTGGTTTTAGTATTAAAACCATAAAACAAGCGACTTAACATTCACAGATTTATTGAGTTTAGGTTTTAACGCGCCGCTTGTCTAACAAATTTAATCACAATAAATTATATCTCTGATAGAAATTTTTGGACTCGTTCTACAATGTTGTCTAATATATATTAAGCTTAAGGTCTCTTTATTTTTATTATCTTATAAAATTGTTTTTCAATATTTCGTCACTCCTTTGTGTGACTTCTTCAGGAAATTTATTTTTTAATTTGATATGAAAAAATAATTTTTGTTTAATTTCCTGAAGAAGTCACACAAAGGAGTGACGAAATATTGAAAAACAATTTTATAAGATAATAAAAATAAAGAGACCTTAAGCTTAATATATATTAGACAACATTATTAATCAAAAAGAGGTCAAAAAACTAGAAGAATTTAAAGATTTGTTCTACATTTTATAGTAATTGATTCACAAACTGCATTGCAGCTGTTTTATATTTGTTCAACACTTAATGCACAAACTGTACTGCAGCTGTTTAAATTGCATTTTAAAGTAGGAATTATTTATAGAACGAATAAATACTTTAAAAATTTATCATTTCATATAAAATCGTACAAATTCTGAAAATATATGAAAACCTGTTGATCCTAAAAACTATCCCTGTTATTTCCCGATAATCTTGAGCTCTTCGAACTAAAACGCTATCATTTGAATTCAAATCAACCGATTCCCACATGATTAGCGGTGATTGATGTAGTTTTCGAATACTAGAAAAGTCGAGATCAGGTCCCAAATTAAGGGACCCGACGTCGGTGTGAATTTCAATACAAGGTATTTCCATGGAAATCGAATACCGTAATTTAGGGCCAGATATATAATTTCGGAGTGCTCTTAAGAGCACTATTTTCGAATTTTTTCATCCACGATATCTACCGATTGATTTAACCGATTTTGATACAGTTTAGGGTGATGGGCTTGATTTTATAATTAATTTGTTGAATGGATCGGTGAAGCTATCATAAAGTTATTTTCAAAAAGCACTTGGAAAAATGGTCATTATCTGCCGGCACGAATCGGTTAAAATTTACAGGAAAGGAAGTTCGAGGATGCTCTTCGGAACGCCTCACTCGGTTAAGCCATTCAAAAGTTATAAGCGGGTCACTTACTTCCGCACACAAATACACACACACACACACACACATACATACACACCCCTACATATATAAACATATAGTTACGGGCTCTCAGAATTAGCCAGGGAGCTGATGAGACCTTAATTTTTTTCTTCTTCAAAACGGAGTGAAACCAATAACTTCCCGGTTTCAAAAAATTTAAAATTTTCCTTTTGAGAAGATAAAAATACAGATGTGGTGGATTCTTCAAATATTATTAGATGTTTCCAATATATAACTTGGCAGCACTCAATTTGGCACATGCTAACGCAAGGTTGCATTTCTTAAAATTGTAATTCTAAAATGGCTTTCAGTTGCTGAATTCAGATTTTAATAGTTTGTTTTAGCGTTAAAACCAGAACTTATTAAAACCATGTCAATGTGAAAATACTCTTAAATAACAAACTTTTTTTTGAAACTTTTTTCACCAGAAAGGAATTTATTGTTTATTTTGAATTTTAAAATTCTTGGCAGCTGTGAAAATATTTTGTTTTTCATTTAAACAAGTTTTGGTTTATCCTGCAACATTTTTAAAATATTAGAGGGGTATTTTACATTCGGGGTTATGATTTATTTTGACGGCATCCCAAAAATCTTTAGGTCTCTTATTTTGATTTATTTAATCTTAACCGTTCTCGACTAGAAATTTTTAGCACCAAAAGTTTTGGCTTTAAACACCGGCCTTGGAAGTGGCCCATACCCCTTCATTTTATTTGTTATATCCTAACATATTCATGTTAGTTTTTGTACTGCCACTTTCTTTAATTTTTAACTCCGCTTTAATGGGTTAATATAAATTTAGGCAGGTGTCTTTTATTTCACCTTCACTCTCTGAATTTAGGGGGGGAAAAATCTGCTGTCCTGCAAAAGGGTATAAAAAATAATTTTGTTTATATTCTGTTCTTTCTTTTATAATTTTGTTACATTTTTTCATGTTCTCTTCTGTGTGAGTTTTCGTTTTTTTCTTTTTCAAGTCAAGTGCGTGCTCAAGAACTGTACCAGAAGTTAAAGTTTCTTTTTGCACAATAAATAGTTTTCTTTTTTTTTTTATTAGAGAGTCATATTTTTTAATAAAACAAGTTTTTAAAATGGACTCGCTGCCTTCAAAGATTATTTATTCTATGAGTTTTTCTGTTTTAGTGCTACTTTTTGAACTGCTGAAAATAAATTATTATAATTTTGTTGAACTAATTTTTTTATTTTTGCTGAGTTGTTTTATAATTCTTTTGCTTGTGCAGTTGGAAGTGAGATTATATTTTTTATTCTTATGTTAAATCCTGGACTTTAAACATATTAAATCAGCTGCGGATTTTATATAACCTTCAAGTATATAGACAGTTAGACAAAATAAGGTTTTTAAAGAATTGTTAAAAAAAGAAAAAAATTGTCCTTCTTGTTTTATACGTAATTAAGCGTCAAAACGATGTTGAGTGTTTTCGTGGGACGGGAGGTAAATCTGATGCATGTGTGTTATATTTTGTGGTACAGTTTTAAATATTTTATCGCGTATTAATATTAGTAAAACATATATGTTTTGAAAGGTATTCTTATGTAGATGTGCAGAATATAAAAATGTTGTCTAAATTCTTACCACTTAGCATTTGAAATTTTTTTGAAAAGCAACTATGAAAACTTTCTGTATCCTTCTTGTTTTGAACAGCGTGGTTTTTTAGAGTGTCACTGCTTTATTGGAGCACCCACTTAACGGAAATGATGAGAACTCGATTTTTTTTAAAGCTGAGTAAAACCAATAACTTCACAAATTTTTCCAAATTTTCAGTTTTCATTGTGGGAAGTTAATTAAAAATTGACGTTTTATTGAGAATTTCATATATGGGGAATTTAGAATTTTATGTATTTTTTAATATTAATTTCTTCATTTTTTTTTTGGAAAATTTGTGCATCTTAGCATTATAACATTAACAAATAAATAACAATAATAATAAAAAATTTAATATTTGTAAGAAAATTAGAAGAAAAGTCTTGAGCTTTTTCGGAGTTAAAATATTTAAGCAACTTTGAACTGGTTTTGGAAAGTAGTTGGTTGGGTAAATCGCTGCATTAAGAATGTCATACAATTTATTTTAATAAAAATAAATTTAATCATATTTTTTGCACTTGAATTTCATTCTCAATATTAATTATAAATTTCCAGTCGCCTTTTGCTATGGCGGTCCCTTGAGAAGGACGCGTAATTTTTAACTGATTTATTCTGCCTTGTCCGTGTTATGCCATAATCCGGCAAGTTAAAAAAGTTTTTTTATTGTTGTTGTTCTTTACAACAGTTAAACTTGTAACATTTGACATTTCTGGGGGCAGATATCAGATCGTTATAACGGCCAAGCGAGAAAAGTTGTTTTCACTAGACTCGTGACGTCTTCACCCGCGTTTGCAGTCTGTCTGTAAGGATTTTATGTCAACATTCTTGTCCTTTTTTTTTGTGTAAAATCAAGCTGATTTTTTCACTTCCAGTTTCGAAGTGTACTGAGGGCCACTTTAACGCGTGTTTTTATTTTATTTTAGTTTCCTTTTAACTGGTCTGGTTTGTGCAGTTCGGGCGAGATTTTAATTATAATTTGTTCGTTTTTTACAAAGTTTTTATTTTATTTCTTAAAATTTTTTCTTCTGGATTATAATTAAAAAAAAGTAGCTAAAAACGAAAATATTATATATTATTTTATTAAAAATTTTTTCTTATTAAAGAACACCAAAATTAAAACGTTGACTCTCCGCTTAAAATGCTCGTCACAACAAAAGTTCAGCATGTTGTTGTTTTTGATTTAGATTTGAATTTTTTTTCTCTTAAACGGCCGTCCGACTAGACTCTGGAAGAGGCAGACCGCGTAACATGTGAACATATTTTTATATAATTTTTCTTTTTTAAATTGCAAAATAATCCTCGTTTGTCTTAAGACTTGAGCATGTTTTTTTTCTAGGCTTCATGCTTTTAATTTTTTATTGCCGGTTTCATGTTTTATTTCTTTTCATATTATTTCTCGGTTTTAATGTTTTATATCTTTTCTACGTTTTATTGTTTGCCATAAGACATGAGACTCTTTTTTTTTGTTAAAAAAAAACAGCTAGAAAAAAGTGATAAAAACACTGATATTGTTTTCTTAAGTAGCTGTAAATTTCTTTCTATTTTCTAACATTTTCATGCCACAAACACTCTATTTACAGCCAGAGAATTCAAATAGCCAAAGAAGACTTTAATTGAAGTATGTGGGGAGTTTGGAGTTGGCAAAATACATTCGTGTAATGGCAGGATATTTAGGAACAAAAAAAAATAAACAAAATAAAAATTTGGTATGTACAAAAAGTACTTATTAAAAAGGTACTTTTAAAAAAAAGGACTTGTTTAAAAAAGTACTTTTTGTACAAACTCAAAAACTACTATTATGATCGATGCGCTAATGATCGCAGTATGTTTTATAAACATTCTTAAGTAAGTTGTAGCCCAATCAAAACCCACGATGTCAATTATAAAAACAGAAAAAAGCTTTAAAAAATTTGAGTAAAAGTTGTTTATGATAATAAAAGAATCTCTGAGAGTTATGTATGGATCAGAGGCTTTTCAAGGTTGGACCTCCCTTTACAAGGGAAAGTCAGCATCAGTACAATTATTCATGAAATACTTCGCAACACAAAATTTTATAAATTGATTTTGGCATGACGACAAGAAAAATAACGAAAAATAGTTCGCGTACTATTTAAAAAAATTAATTTATAAGAAACTATGACGCACAAAAGTACTTTTGGAGAAGTCTCTACGGAAAAATTCATTGAAAGAAATTGTTTTAATTAATATTCCTTAAACAAAATTTAATACAGAAACAGTACGTCATAAAAGTACTAAGAAAATCTTAAACAGTATTTTTAGAAAATACGCTGTTTATAAAAACTATACCTTCTAGCTGCTAGCCTGATCAACAAAGTACTTTTGAAAAAAAGTACTTTTTGAAAATAAGCCTTTAAAAAATATATATCTTTTAGCTTCTAACCTGATCAACAAAGTACCTTTGGTACTTTTTAAATAAGTACCTTTTGAAGAATTACTTTATGAAAAAACGTTCTTTTGATGGGTAGTGCCTTTTCGAAAAAGGTACTAATTGGAGAAAATCATATGTTAAATCAGCATCATAAAAATATATTCCATTTTGGAAAAAAAAGAAGGTTAAAAATTTAAAAATACCAGTTAGACAGAGTACCTTTTAAGCCAGGTGCCTTTTAAATAAAGTATTTTTGGAAAAAAGTACTTAATAAATATAGAACACTTTGTATGCAGCATTTTCTTAAGAATTTTGGAATGGCGCACGATGTAAAAATGTTTCATATGACAAAAAATATCATTATAATAATTGTAGGAAAAAGCCTTTTAATTAAAGTCCATTTAAATCTAGAAGTTTTTTGAAAAGATTCTTCCTAAAAAATTAAAAAAAAAAAAATTTTGTTAAACAATTATTTTTTTGCAAAAAAAAAAACATAATTTGAAGAAGAAACTCTTGAGTATTCCAACCTTTAACAAAAATTGATTCTGGATAATGAATATACTAAATAAAGTACCTTTTTATTACAGTAAATTTGGAATTAAGTACCTTTTTGAAAAAATTATTATTGAAAAAGTTGCCTCTTTAATATAGAGGCTTTTGAATATGGGTGCTGTCGCGAAAGCTTGTCTTTTCAAAAGTACTTTTTTTTTTAAGTATCTATTGCAGAAAGTACCTTTGGAACAAGTACCTTTTGAATAATGTAAGATATAAATATCATAGTTTTTGAATCAAGTACGTTTTATTTAATAACTTTTAGAAAAGTATCTCTTCGATATAGTACTTTTTGGGTAAAGTTAATTTTTGCCTAAGTCATTATTATATCAAAATATTTCCTTTTCAAAAAAGAAAGCAGCTTCTGAAAAAAACAGTGTTTACACCAAATCTTTAACAGACTGTGAACGCCCCTATTTGAACAGCTTTTCACCACGCTTGCTTGTACAAAATCTTTCTAAGAACAAATGAGAATTATAAACCTTCAAATATAGAGAACTAAAGAACAAAAAGATATTTTTTTAAATAAAATGTTTAAGGTCTTTCTCATGGATTTTAGCCATAAGAAATTCCTGGTTTAACCCACTACAAATAAATTAAATTTATTTTTCTAAAAAAAGTTTTATATATAATTTTATAATTTTCTTTTCTTTGCAGGTAAGTTTCGACTTGATTTAACAAAACCTTTTCCCATATTTGACAGGTATTTATGGTATTCATAATATAAATAAAATCGGTCTACTAACATTTACTTTGTGAGTGTATCTTTAGCTGTCTGCCGCTGCCAACTGCATCGTTGCACAGTCGCCCGTACTGGTATTAAATATTAATGAAAAATGAAAAAAAAGAAAGAAACAAGTACATGAAATAATAATAAAAACAATTGTAACTCAAATTACTTCTTCCCACTCTATTTTCTCATTTTTAATAACATCTTAAAAATTGCATATTTCTTTCCATATTATTATTCTGTTGTTGTAGTTTTTTTTAACTTCTCTCTTGTTCAAAAAGATTTTTCGTCTGCTTTGGTGGAGTTGGAATAGAAAACTAAAGAAAAAATAAGACAATAAAATTGAAGAAAAATGGGAAAAAGAAATTTGTATTCCATAACACGCATTCTTCTTCTATCATTGTGTCGTCTTAGGGTTTTGCGGATTATGGAGGAGGTAGGCAAACGTGTCGGAATTGCGGCTATAAATTACGGGTATTAAAAACTACCGACGAAATAAAACTTAAAATATAAAAAGATTAAATTGAAAAGCTCTAACGCTTTAGAAAAGTTTCTTTTGCCATGATTTTTTTTCCCGAGGTGAGTTTAGGGAGGGTCATTAATGCAGATCCTTGATGTTACTAACAGACCATCACAGTTGGATAACTCCAGTACATTTTGGGAAAAAATATAGAGATGGACGCTTATTTTTAGTGTGTTAATGTATTTTTATATTCTCTAAGAAAATAAGACGTCTCAAGAGTATCGATAATTTCCGTAAAAATTTCTTGATAGATTGTAATTTAAAAGCTCTCTTAATGTTAAATTTAAAAGCAGGAAATACCAAAGTTAAATCAGTCCACCGAGAGTTGACCGTTTCATATGCAATTCTCGGATTTTTGTCATTACGTTTGCACTCTTGGTTGGACACCACTGGCGGCAACTTTTACACGGCGAAATATTCATTTCAAATTGTTATCATACGACATAATACAACCTCAGCCCCGCTCAAGCATTATGAGTCTCAAAACTTCCTATTCAAAACCTTCGGAATATCTGGGAAATTTTATCATTTTAATTGCAGACATTTTTTAGTGAATTTCCGAAATAAATACAAAATCTTTTAGAAACCTTTAAAAATTAGTAAAAGCTTTCAAATTTGTATTAAACAAAATTTCTTATCACAAGTTTTATATATATAAAAAAAAACCGTGACGGTTTTAACTTTCCGCGATGAAAATATTTCTTCCAATTTTTTTTTTTTTAAACGCGACGACCACAAAAATCTTCTTTCTCAATTTTGCTAAATGAAAATTTTAATGGCTTTTGTTATATCCAACGTATTTTTTTAATATAAATTGGGATCTATTCAGAATTAAATACGCTTTTTAAATAATTCTGTTTTTTTGCTGGATAAATTCAAACGTATTTCCTATAACTTCTTGAACAATTATATATCATTCGAAAGGTCTCAGCTTAGGCTTTTCAAATCTGTCTGAAGAACTAAAAATCGGATAACATTTACCAAAGTTATATACGAATTAAAACTAGAGCTGTTTATAATTCGGGTTTATAGTCGTTCGAATAAAATTTCATTCAAATTTTTCTTCTTCGTACAGCAGAATAATTTCAAGCTTTTGTTACTGGATAAATTCAAACGTATTTCCTATAACTTTTGGAACAAATTATGTATCATTCGAAAGGTCTTAGCTTCTTCTTTTCAGATATATTAAAGAACTGGAAATCGGATAATATTTACCAAAGTTATTTATGAATGAAAACTAAAGTTGGTCGAATTAAATTTCATAAATTTTTTTTTCTTCGTACAGCAGAATAATTTAAAGCTTTTATTCGAATATTCGAACGAATAAAGAAAAAACAAGCATTCGAATAATTTTGAATAATTAAGAAGATGAAGACAGTCTAGTTTAACTTTTTCCCACTAGGAAATTTAAAAACTTTCAAAATTCATGCAGTTATTGGCTTTAACCCATTGAGAAATAATAGAGCTCCTATACGATCTACTTTTATTGAGGTCCTCAATAATTCTGAATCCCTATAAAATCCTTGCAGAAGCCTACAGCTTTTGTATCGTATGATGACTTAAAGTTTAATTTTAAATAAAAAATCCGAATTGAGTGTGAGTAAGAAACTAACCCTTAAATACAGTTTTAGATTTGAATTGTATCTGAACGTAAAGAATTGCAGTTGAATATTATGATTTATACAAAACCCCAACACACGTGCATTTGCACCAGAGTCAATCTCACAAACCCTGTTATCTCTGTTTCATTATACAGGGTGGTTGCTAAATGCCGAGGCATTTGCTACTACAAATAAACGGAAGCTCATAACTGATGTCGTTTTGAATAATCAACGGACATGGACAGCAACTTTTCATCATGAAATTCATACTTTAAATCTATTTCTTTTATATCATTCCTTGAATTTCTGTAGTCAATATTAATAATTTTGAAAATTCTAACTGAATGTCCTTTTTGTCTACTCACAATTACCTCATGCTGCTTTGCCAGCAATCAAATGCAAATTCATGAATTCTAATTTCCAACAAAAATTTAAAACCGAATTCCAGCAAAAATAAAAAGATAAATTATGCAAACGAGCTGGATGTAGTAGTCGTCGTTACACACACAAATACAAACACACATACAAACACACACACAGGCAGACAGACATGCACACACTCCTTCTTAATGAGATTTATTTTTAAAGGTCTGTGTGTGATGAAGTCATTAGGGTGGAGTAGAGAGCGCTTTGAAATCCACAAAATAAAGTACGACTACAAACACAATTGTAATTTAAAATTCAAAACCGAATAATAAATAATTTTGTAATGCCGCCTGTTGACTGATGGCGATGTGACACATCAAATATTTGAAGAAATTAAATAGTGTTATTTAGTTAGTGGAGATGGAACTGCCATGGCATTATTTAATAGAAGGATTGTCGTCGGGTTACCATCGTCATGGTGGTAGAATGAACGGTTTTTTGTTTGTGTTATAACTGATACTTTAAAAATATTCTTTTTTAATATTTTAAAACACAATATTCTTTTAAAAAAATTTTGCTTTAAAATTGTTGCTTTTAAATCATTTTTTCTCCCCAGCCAATTATTTAAGAGCCATAAAAATACAGAGCCAAACGTTGACCTCGAACTCGAAAATGTTTTTTTTAATAGAAGAACATAAACAATTTATTTTTAAATTGCAAGTTTTAACGAAAACTTCAAAAAATTATTACGTATTTGGAAAACCTTTTTGTAAAAAAATTCTAATTCAAAATAACACCCTTAACGAAATTGTTTTACAAGAAAGTACTTTTCAAAATAAATAACTTTAACAAAAATTGGGTTCAAAAAAGAATCTACAGGAAGTGTATTAAAGAAGTATGTGTTAAAAACTGTCTTAAAACTCCATGTGGAAAACCATTTTTTAGAAAATTTTATAAAACCGCGTACTATTTCCATCCATATTTTCTGTTAAAAAGAACTCTGTGGAAAAAATAACTCTAAGCAAAAAAAAATATATTCTGAAGTACTTTTTTTAAATTTAAAAAGTTTACAAAACTACAAATTTCATAATAATTTTTTTAAATTTGAAGTCTTTCTCCATATTTTATGCATTTAAGAATTCGCCACGCCTTCGGCTAGCTCCTTATATCGTTTATCTTTTTTTTTTAACAAAGATTCTAACCAAAAATGGGGCGAAATATTATTGCGTCCGTATTGTGAATGACGACGTCGACGTCTTATCAACACGACAGCAAAAAATTTTCACTTTTCTAGTCTTTGTCGACAGAAATTGACAGCCAAAAGGCAGTTATTAATAATAAATTATTGTTGAGAATTAAATGTCATTTTTGGCTGTCTTGTTGATGTGACATCGACGTCGTCATTCATAATATGGGCCGAATATATAAAAATAATTTGAACGATTTTTATTTAAGATAACCTCAATAACTATTATTGAAATTTATATACAAATTTCAGCAATAAATTGATGGCAATAACGCAGAAAATTATATTGGAAAATTACCCTCTTCCTTTAAAAAAGTAAAAAGAAATATATTTCGACAAAGTTTTTTCTTTCAATCTAAAAAGTCTGACAAATAAGAAGGTACTAAAAAAGTACATTATAAAAAACCCCACTGTTTTAAAAAATTTCTTTGTCGAAAATCAAAAAAATTAATATTGTCTGATTAAAAAATGTGTATAAAGTACCTTGTAAGAAAACTACCCCGTGAGAAAGTACTTTGCAAAATCCCACAATTTTAAAAAATTTCTTTGTAAATAAACTTAAAAAAGTATATTATTTCTGTTTGAATAATGTCTGCCTCAAAAGTACCTTGTAAGAAAAGTGCCCAGTGAAAAACTATTTTGTAAAATGTAGTTATTTAAACTTTACTCTGATACTTAAAAAAGTACTTTTAAAAAAGAACATTTTAAAAAAAGTTTGTGCATTAATTGATTTGCCAAAAGTACTTTTAATATTTCGAATTCCAGTATAAAAAAACTAACTTGTAAAAAAGTACTCTACAAAAAAGAGTTTTGTAAAAAGGTACGCTGTGAAGAGGCAGCATTTATAAATACCTTTTCTTAGAAAGAAACTTTTTAAAAGAGTAGATTTTTTCTTTTAAAAAGTTCCTGTTCAGGAATTGTTTAAATCAAACCAGCATCCATCCCTGTACTTATTTAAAAAAAGTTTTAAAAAGGACTTTTTTATATAGGAAACATATTAAAAACTTTTTTAGTTTTTTGGCTTAATGTTGGTGGCCAGTTGACATCAAAATTTCTTGACATAATTTGTTGTGGACATGGTTGCTGTTATAAATCAACTGAATCCAGAACAGGGAAAATAAGTGAAACTTGTGCTAGGCGTTGCGACAAAAATAAGGCCCTTAGAGAGGTCCAACATATCTTCTTGAGCGTGTGGAAAAGAGGCAGGGGATAGACTGGCATTGACAATGCCGGTTTTTATAAAAGTAAGTTCGTGGAAAAGGATGATGCTTTTCTGGCTATAAATTTCTGTAAAGAAATTTCTTCAAATTTTAGTTCATTATATTGTTAGAATTAAAATATTATTTGTTTATTAAAAAATAAGCTTTCGTGTAAAAGAAAACAGCTCATGCCCTTACCCAATACCCCATGACATCGCCCATTATATCAACACCCTCATGATATTAATACCGATACTTACGTACAGAGAGAGACACACACACAAAACATTTTCATTCTGATTTTTATTTTCATTTTGATGATTTATAAAGGTTGATAATGAAAGATGGTTAAATGGATTATGCATCTCTTTCTTCTCTCCTACTCTTATTTTTATTTTGTTGTTTCTTTTCTCACACAACCACACTCTAAAGCTGTAACACATTTGCATAAAAGGACTGAAAGCGAAACGAAAAACAAACTTGTCATATTGTAAAATCTCGTTAAACTTGTCGGCAAAATAGATAAAAATAAGTAGAAAAACAAAAAAAATCTGAAAGAGAGTAGGAAAAAAACACGCATATGCTGCTGTTACGAGTAAAACTTTTACGGCGATTAAAAAGGAAGGGGAGGGCAAAAATAACTCACACATACTGAGACAAAAAAAAAAGAAGAGTATTTGACTCTTTGCAAGAACTTTAACTACATTCAGTGGCGATGACGATAATGATGACTTGTGCCAGCAAACTAAAACGACAAAAAAAATCTCCCATTTAGTCGTGCAAAGGAAGGAAAACATTGACACCAACGTTAAGAACTTTCAAACTGCACGGGGTAAAAGCACACCCTTTGAGTTTATGAATTATGAATACGGATACGACCAACTTGCAAAAACAAACCATGACGGCTGCTCGTATACGGTTGTGCCGAATTTTCTGTACCCTTCAGCTGTACTTTACAATAACAAAAAAAAAAAAAGGAAAAGAAATTAAATAAAAAAGAATGAGTTACAAAATTCGTGTAAAATCATTAGCATACATTTTTTTAAATTTTGTCACTTTAATTATTTTAAAGGATTTATTATAAGCTCTTAAAGGAAAGCTGGGAATTAGTTTCGCGTAGTAATTTGTTGTTATCAATTATTTTGTGTTTTGCATTTCATTCAGTTTTCATTAAATAAAGTTGCCCTAATTGGATATATAATTTTTTTGGGCCGGCCAGTTCCACAAAATTTCTTTTAAAAGACGCCAAAGTTCCCCAGTTTTTGTATCGAATATACTTTAGCAGCATGAAATTTGGACAAGATTGGGCATGCCTCGTTTTATTAGCTTTTTCTCTGTGTTTAATGGAAATGGCTTCTTTGAACTTAATTTTGGATCATTCAAAAAGATATTACTTTATACCTACATTGAGAACTGGTGACACTACCATAATTTGCTAAGTTTTATCAGTGTTGCCGTGGTGAATTTTTAAGAAAAATAGTGCTGCCTCTGTTTTCGAAGCTTGAAGTGGCAAGGAACTTTTGTCCTGGTGGATTTTTAAGAAAATGTCTATTGCCATTATCTGTCACCAAAATGCCGCGGAGCTTCTGGTATATTGGGGATTTCGACTAACGTTTTTGGGAATTTAAAATTTGGTATACTTTCCACATTTTTCTCACAATAATAATAATAATTTTCTTTATCAATATATATTTATGTTGGGAATATTCGCCCGTATTATGAATGACGACGTAGACAGCACATAAATACGACAGCAAAAAATTGTCACTTGTTATTTTATTGTGGACAATAATCAATTTTTATTTACAGCCTTTTGGTATTCTCTAAGGCGGATAATATTAATAGAACATGTTACCAGAAGTCAATTTCACTCGACAAAGACTAGACTAGCGACAATTTTTTCCTGTCGTCTTGATGTGACGTCGATGCCGTCATTCATAATACGGGCGAATATGTCTTCACGTTTTTTTTCTATATAGAAAATTGTTTCTCTACACTTTTCGACTTGATTTGCTATAAGAGTTCGTTTTTTGTTTTTGTAATTTCATTTATTTGTTGTAATGAGCGAGGCTGCAAAACAGAAAATTGATAAGAAAAATGTTAGGCTGAAAAATCCAGGCTGTTAGGGTTTCCAAACAGGCTGTTTAGGGCAACACTGACTTTCCTCTTAGTTATTGTATGAAATTCGGTCTTTTTTTAGAGTCGATTTGGCAGATTTTTGTAGGAGAGTGTGGGCTGCAGAAGGCTGGGCATCATAAAAGATATAAAAGCCTTCGATTGTACTATCTAATTTTACGGGTACCCCTGTAATTTTATCTAACTAAAAGAGAACACAAAAACTCCAATATAATTTAATAATTTCATTGGAACTGATACAAAGAAAAATTTTAATAAAGAAAAAAATTCTCATACCGCATATTTTTTTACATTCTTCAAGGTCCTCCACAAAATTTTTAAATGTTTAATATTGAAGTTTCTAACTCCAGCATTTTTGTGCGTGTACTCGGTATGAAATTGTTGCAAAGAAACATGGGGAAAGAGGGCATTGCAAACTGACGGTATTATTTAAAGTTTCACTTTGAATATCGTACCTTTTTGGCGCCCAACTGTTATGCTACATATTTTTTTTAATATCATTTAATATTCAAACAGGAGTTTTTGTTGTTGTTGTTGCTCTTCTCCAGTTAGTTTATAGGGGCAAATGCAATTATAATTTATTTCTTGCTACACCTTTTACACAGGCTTTCACAAATTTATTTAATTATTTACACAACAATTGTTATTCTTTTCTTTTTTTCTTTTATTAAAACTGCTTTGCTGTAAAGAAAAAACATTCGATAAAAGAAAAACTCTTGCCTATTTACAAGGGCTTTAAAAAGAAAGCAAAATTATCATAAAAAGTTTATTGTATTAACTTGGAGTTCTTGTTGTTGTTTTTTATTAAATTTTTTCTTCCGTTCAAGTATTAAAAAGTTCAAGTATTAAAAAGTTGGTGTACTTCCATGTTCAACCCGTGTTATTTTTATAAATTAACCCCAGCTCTTTGATAAGTTTTTTTTCATAATTCTTTTTATTCTACTCAAGTGTTTTTCAGATACACGTGCTGGTGCTTAACTCTCACCATCATTATTCATAAATGTTTGTAAAGTTGTCCCTTTTATATAAACCGGTATTATTAAATCAAGACTTTATTTTTCATCCAAATAATGCAGTTTGTTGTATGCAACCACCCCTTAACTGAAAAACTGTATTGTGGAAGCAGGCTTATTTGGCCATTTTGTGGTAGTTAAAAGCATTTTCCAGCTTATTTGTTGCTCTGTTCATACTCAATATTATTGCCAACATCAAACACTCATAACCGGTTAATGTTCATATTCAATGCAGGCTGTTACAATATTTTCCTTCTTGTTTCGTAACTCTAACAAATATTGTGTGGTTTTCCAAAATGTTGCATACTTTTAGGGGGTTGAACTTTGTATGATAGCAAGTTTATTTCGTAGCAAAACTGTTTTGTTACATTGCCTGAGGATTAGAAAAAATATTGGCTTGAATATTTTTTTTTTATTTCAGAAGCTATTCATTGTTTGCTTTCTGGTTGTTCTTGGGACGTAGTTTGTGGATTAAACGTTGCATACGTTAAGGCTACAATCTGGAGATTTAATAGGATGTTGAATATTAATATCGTATCTTAATATTAATTGAAATGTTTATATTGTCGTTTATCATATTTTTGAATGTATTTGTTGTGAAAAGAAATGAGGGTTGTCATTGAAAAGAATTATATTGTCTTTTGATACGATTTGTAAATACATCATTGCATTTTTTTTTAGAAAATTTTTAAAATATGTGGCACTGAAATATATCCCTCACTGGAATACATATTTTGGAAAATAATAGTGTCATGTACGTCCTTAAATTTTATTAAGCCATTCGCAGGATTTTGAATTTTCAATTTTATTTCGAAATTACCTTTTAATTGCTTGTCAGTTACTTATTGCTTTTGCAATGGTATTAGTGTGGATTGAAATGGACGACTTTATCTCCTTAACTATGGCAAAAAACATTTAATTTTAAATACACAAAAAGATCTGTTTTTGAAAAAAATTTATGTTCTGGACATGTACGTGCAAGAGTTTGCTTTATATCGTTAACTCCGAAAATTTTCGGAGTAAGTTTTTTTTGCCTCATTTTAGAATAAATATCTGATCAACTTCGAATTTTCGGAACAATTGAGTTTTATGTTGAAACTCGAAATTTCAAAAAAGTTTTTCTCATCTTGAGTCAAATTATCACATTTTGTTTCGTAATATATATACAACACCTTCGGAGCTTCTGGTGATGTGTAAACACTTGAGAAATTTTCGGAGTAATTTCGGTTTATATACAAAACTTTAATATATTCAACTTTAGCAGATATAAATACTACACTGGGGTTTTATTTTGGTATATGACAATGACCATTTCCGAAGTTTCGGAACAATTTAAAACTTTCTTTGAAGCTTATAGTAATAAATGGATTTTCTGGTAATATACAAAAGCCTTAGAGCTATTCGGAGTGATTTCGTTTTCTTTTGGAAACGGATTTATTTAGTAAAGGTAAGTGTTTCAGCAGGTATGAAATACTACCGTTTGATTTTAGAAGAAATATATGACCAACTCCGAATTTTCGGAACAATTGATTTTGATGTAGAAGCTTGAAATTTCAAAAAAACGTTTCTTCTTTTTAATCAAGTTATAACATTTTCCTTCGGAGCTTCTGGTGATGTTTTCAAACTAAAGATATTTTCGGAGTAATTTAGATTTATTTGCAAAAACTCGATATATTTACCCATTATACTTGCTTTAGCAGATATAAATACTACACTTCGGTTTTATTTCGGTATATGACATATGACCTACTTGTAATATATATAAGTTAATACGACCTTTTGGCAAAATATATGAGTCTTAAATATTCTCGGAGTGATTTCGTTTTCTTTAAAATATTTGGATTTACTTAATAAAGTTAGTTGTTTCAGCAGGCATATAACACTACCGTTTAATTTTAGAATACACATGTGATCAACTCCGAATTTTCGGAAAATTTGATTTTTATTCAGCAACTTATAACATCCAAGTGTACAGCGCAATATTTCGAAAATTTTGAGTTACTGCATAAAATAAATTGTTCCGAAAATTCGGAGTTGATGATATGAATTAAATTTATGTGCAACTCGCTGATATTCCGAATAAGTTTATTGTACCATATTGAAGGTAAAACAATTCTTTTCGCTGTGTATTAATTTTTTATGGTTATTAATTTTTTTTTTTTAATTTTCATGAGATATGATGGTGTGCTAAAAGTTTATTCGGATTAACAATTCATTGGAAATGCATAATATTGAAATTAAAAAAAGGGTATGAAACAATATTTAGCACGATTTTAGAAGGGATAAATATTGTCTGTCATTACTGTTGGTTCCAAAAAATGTTAAAACGGCTCCTGAAGTTATGCTAAGATTTTGAATGTCAAATTGAGAGAGGGGTTCATATTTATCCTCTGAGATAAAAGAGATAATCCAGGAGGAACGTTAAATATGTTTGTGTTCTCAAAACTTGTTTAGCGTGACCTATATTTTATTTAAGATTAAGATTTTTAATTAAATATTTAAAAAATCTTAAATTATCAAACGAACTCTGATTTCATTGTGAAGATGCCAAATGAAACTTGAATTATTTTAATCCCATTGACCTATTGCAATTGCATTGTGAACAAGACAGTGACTGAGAACTTCAGGCAAACAAGAGAAATGCAAACAAGACTAAAAATACTCGTCGTACACAACCCGAATAAGAAGTTGTCTTGCCAAATAATGAGAACTTCAGGGAGAAAGAAGTGTGTGCTTTTGCAAGTATGAATTGTGGTCTGGTATTATTTCCTTCTTTAATAAGAACGATGTCAATATCACTGAAAATTATAAAAAACTGAATTGCAAAAAATACGAAACAACCTCAAGCAACGAATCAATATTCAAATTGACGACAAGAAAATAATTCAGCACAATATTCCAAGTACAATTCCAGCATCTATGAAATATATCTACAACCGCATGAAAGAGAAATAAAGAAAAAAAAGAGAAGATTCGTTGGAAAAACCAACATCATTATTTGACTGAAAAGAAAATTTTAAAAAGAACTGCAGCCAAGACAAAATGTACAGAATAATTTAGTTTTGATTTTTTCTCCCAACTCAAGATTTGATTCGGGGTTTTTGCCAATTTTTAAGGACAAGATTTTTTTTTGCAAGTGCAAATAAAAGTGAATAGGAAAGTAGATACTTGACAACTTGCAGATACAAAATCCACGTAGAGTCAGTCGTCTTCCTGTTGCACTTGTACTCCAAGAAGTCAGTTATATTCATTATTATTCTCCTCTTCCAAATAAATATTTATTTGGTTTCTTATTCCTTCTACCATTTCATATTATTCTCGTAATTGACTAGTTCATTTTCAACTCGTTGTGGTTGTTTGTTTTCATCGCTCTTTAACCGTCGCAAATGTAATTGTAATAAAAATGAAGAACATAAAATAAACTTCAGGAAATGACAATATTTTGCATCAGTTGCACTTGTAAAGGAAGACGATCTTGTTTTCTTTGTTTTTGTGTTACTAAAACACTTGTTCACCTGTTGTGAAACCAGGATATTTATACTTTCAAGGAATAAAATAAATTTGTCAGAAACAATCTTGGCTAAAAACGAAGACAAAAAAAAAAAAAAATGGAAAATTAAAACAGAATTGAACAGAAAGAAATTAATGAGTTTGTGCTTGTGATTGCTTGTCTCAACTTTCTGTTCAATTGTTGAGGAAAATAATGGAAATATCTGAGACAATAGATTTACTTTTTTTAATATGCAAAAATCGTTTTAGTTTTTAGTAGAATATTAAATAATTTGTTAAATATTTATTCATATTTGAAGTTTAAATAAGAGGTTTATATTTGAATTATAAAACAGTTAAATGATCTGTCTGTCTTTACACACAATTTCTAGCCAAATAATTTTTCGGAATAAAATAATTTTCAATAACTAATTTCGTTTATATTTCCTTTCCCGGTTTTTCTAAAAATCAAAAGGAAGTGTTCCAGCACTCATGTACAATATTTTATACTCCTTCTGGTGCTTAAAATGAATTTTGACATCAAAAAATTCTCAAAATCAAAGAACTTTTAAATTATTATTTTATTTTCCAATAGTTCGTCACACTTTCTGAAACTTTTTTAGGAAAATAATATAAATGAATTAATTGATACAATTTTCAGCAAAACTGTCCTAAAAAGAAAAAAATTATTTGAGGTTAGAAAAGATTTTTTGAAAACATTTCAAAATTTTGTTTTAAAACCAACCCTGACTTGCTGAATAATTTAAGAAATATAATAAATTTATAAAAAAATTAAGCAAAGAAAATTAGCTTTTTATTCCAGTATTTTCGTTCACGATATTTCACGAACGTATTAACCGATTTTTACCCGGTTTATGGAAAAAATCATTTTTTCGAATTCTTTCACTCACGATATTCTACGAACGGATTAATAGGTTTTGACTTGGTTAATCGAAAAAAATCTTTTATTCGAATTTTTTCGTTCACGATATCTCACGAACGGATTAACCGCTTTTTACCCGGTTTATGGAAATAATAATTTTTTCGAATTATTTCACTCACGATATTCTACGAACGGATTAATAGGTTTTGACCTGGTTAATCCAAAAAATCTTTTATTCGAATTTTTTCGTTCACGATATCTCACGGATCACTAAACGCTTTTTACCCTGTTAATCGAAGAAATCTTTTATTCGAACTTTCTCGTTCACGATATATCACGAATGGATTAACCGATTTTTACCTGAAAAAATCAATTATACGAATCTTTTCGTTCACGATACCTCACGAACGTAATAACCGGTTCTTACGCGGTTAATCGAAAAAATCACTTATTCGAATATTTTCGTTCACGATATCTCACGAATGGATTAACCGCTTTTCACCCGGTTAATCGAAAAAATCACTTATTCGAATATTTTCGTTCACGATATCTCACGAATGGATTAACCGCTTTTCACCCGGTTAATCGAAAAAATCACTTATTCGAATATTTTCGTTCACGATATCTCACGGATGGATTAACCGTTTTTTTACCCGGATTATGGAAAAAATAATTTTTTTTCTAATTTTTTTCACTCACGATATCTTTCTAACGCTTTAACAGATTTTGATCCGATTTGCAATGTCCGACATGGTGTTTTAATCTTGAGAGCTGATTAGTTTCTGGAATCGGTTGGTGAAGTCGTTAAAAAACTAAAAAAATACTTTCAAAAATATTTTTCTGTATTTTTTTTAATTTTACAAAAAATCTTAGTTCAGTAAATCCTTTTAGAACGCCATCAGTTTGGTTGAAATCGGTCAAGCTGTGCCAAAGTTATAAGCGGGCCTATGGTTTCTCAGAATTATTCGGGGAAGTTTCCTGTTATCAAAACGTCGAGATGTGATGAGAAGGCGATTTTTTTCAAAACAAGGCAAAACCAGTAACTTTCCGATTTAAAAAATTTTTAATTTTCGTAGCGGAAAGTTTAAAAGTTACGAGGAACTCAATTCCGTTTGGTTATTTTGCATGAATTTGTAAAACGACTAATTTTGAGTTCCCTAAAAATGAAAAACAGACAGACACCTGCGATTTCACTTAAAATCTTTAAAACAAATTCAATTGAATTTAATAACAAAAAGGAGAATCGCTATTCGCCGTGCACATGTGACAGGCCCACAACAACAAATAAAGACTCGAATTGTGTTTTTATTTCTCAAATGATTTAAATTCATCACATCTTGTACGTGCTTATTGTTGTTGTATTTTTGTTTCTCTTATTATTTAAAATGATTTCATCGCCAAGCGACAAAAAAGAAACTTTTTTCTGTTGCCTGATTTTCTTTATTATTCCAGAAATTGTACTCTTCAAAGGAAACACTCAATTTATGCAAATGAAATGTAAATTAGTCGAATGTCATGTAACACACACACACACACACACACACACACACACACACACTCGCATACACACACACAAGAAAGTCAGTCGTTGTAACCGTTTGCACAGAAATTCAACTTCCAAATTAGGTAATTGTTATTAAGAGGCCATAATTAAATTAAGGAGTGAGTGATGATGGTGACAACGACAAAAACATTCAAGACAAAACCAACCTCAATAGCAGAAAGAGGGGAGGGAGCAAAAGGTGAAAGGAAAGTGATGAAATTTCATATAATTAAATATTGATTTTGTCGATATTTAAACGAGAGTTTTCCATATTTGCTGATGGTTAAAAAGCACTTAGACTTTAATTAGTATTAAATGGCAAAATGGACTCAGTCAACTGCACAACACAAATTCCGAATTCCAAATCACAAGTTAATTTGAGTTGAAAAGCAGCCAAAATTACCACAGAGAAGTTGTAATGCCGTTATTAAGAGAAGAGCAGGGGCTGATGGAAAGGGATGAATTTTAATTTAAATACATTTAGCACACACACACACACACACACATGCACAAATTGTTTAATTTATTAAGTAATAAAATAACAAAGTGTGCTGGCAGCAAGGACTTTAAGGACTTAAGCAGCTTATTAATGTTATTTGTTTGCATTTGTAAATATAATAATTTTAGCAGGGGAACCCAAGGAAATATGGGAATGAGTCCATAAAGAGCAGAGTGCATTTCATATAGGACAGTTTGTGCAATAAATTTTACACAAGCACAAGTAGCATATTTTTATGTTTTGTACACAAATGCAAACCATTGCAGTACAGTTTGTGCATGAAGTGTTATAAAAATAAAAAAAAACCTGCATTTGTATTTAAAAATGTGCCTTAAGTATTTTTAAATGTAGAGAAAAATACGACAAGAATTACAATATCCATAACTGAGTGCGGAGTCGAAGTCGGGACCCAAGGCATCGTAGTCTGGTGTTCGCTACTTCACCCAACAGCAGTTTTAATTCAGAATGATAAAAAAAAAGAAATTAAAATTTTATGAAGATTTACTATATCAGAACAGTATCAAGCCTTTTAATCCCCTTGCTGGCATAATTATATTTTTAGTGTTTTATTTTCTAAGATTTAGTTTCATTTGTAGCGGCTTAGATGTTATGCTCAGCGGTAGAAATTGAATAA
Source organism: Linnaemya vulpina (assembly GCA_963675445.1). NCBI lineage: Eukaryota > Metazoa > Arthropoda > Insecta > Diptera > Tachinidae > Linnaemya > Linnaemya vulpina. Next base: position 12,133,568 of record OY776278.1, on the reverse strand, counting down.
TTTAACTTACGTGTTTCTTAAGATCCTGAAACTTTGAAGAACGTGTTTTTTTTACTCTCAAATATAATTAATTTTTAATATGAAACTTAATTTTATAGGCTAATTGTTCGAAGAGGGTGTTTTTATACAGAAAGTCTTCCAAAGCAGAAGGGAAAATCAACATCAGTTTTATATATTCCACTTACACAGCAGAGCAAAACAGTTTTTTTCAAACGCCAGTATTTCATTTTGATTTACTAACCCACTTTTTACTTTCTAAACCTTCATTAAAAGAATTTTAACTGTCATTTAAAATTTTAACTGTTCATTTAAAAATTATGTCTGTGTACTGGGATACAAAATTTTGTATTTTGATTTAAATTTACTCCTTATTTACAACTAAATCCACTTTTTAAATAGTTAAACATTTTATATTGATTTTTACTTTCTTATATAAGAACCTGGGCAGATATCTGTGAGCTTGAAAAAATTGTAACAAAATATTTTTGTTTCGGAGGAATATAAACAAAATTTTCAAAACTTTTTAAACAAACTCTATATCAATCGAAAGGTTTTAGCTTAGTCTTTCTAAATATAATAAAGAATTGAAAATCGGATAATATTTTCCCGAGTTATAGAGTATTCACTACAAATGAAACCAGATTTCTTCGGGATATTTTATTTATTTATTTAATATTGAAACATACATATTCTGAAAGTTTTCCACAAGACAACTGCTGAAATTTCAACAGGATTTTAAATCATTTTAATATTTTATTTTATCAATACGAACATTTCAAAACGTCATAAATTCTTTTGAAAACACTAGAAAATAAAAACTTAAAGATAAAGAAATGACAGAAAGAAAAAAATATTTACATCTTTACAACAGTATTCGGTAGAGCATAAATACTTGGATGCATACGATTATTTATTCAACTATTTTGTTTTCTACAAAAATGAGAAAAAAAATAAAAAAAAAAATCCCTGAATAAAAGCTCCCAACAATCGTGTATTTATTTACATGCGAAGGCATACAAAAAAGAAGAAGGAAATATTGTTAAATCCAAGATAAGAGGATGTACTCGTATATCTACAATGATGAAGCGCCTCTCTTCAGAATGCGAAAAAATGCATACAAACACGCACTCACACATGCTGGCACATATGAACAAACACAAACACAAATGCTAAAGGATCATCCAATATAAATTCCTACTCTATTCCTGCCCACAGTTACACACACAACGAACATCTTGACTTGCATTTTATTTTATAGAGATTTTTTTTTGTAGTATTTTTAGCCAAATTTCAGACAATGTGAATGTCACTGCATGATTTAGAATATCACAAAAACGTTCCGTTTTTTAGATCTCTTTTTTCGTTTTTTTTTTGGGCAGGACTTTTTATTTAGATTTTGCTCATGATTTTGTTATGTTGACTTATTTTCCTGTTACTGTTTTTCATGAATGTTTGTTATCTTCGTTATTTTATTTTACATATTAAATTTTATTTTTTATTTTATTTTCTTTTTTTTCCTGCAACAGAAACAAACATTTTATTATATGATTTAAGTAAACACTTCACAACAACAACAAAGAAGGGTGTATGTAACAGGAAAATGGTGGAAATAACGATGAAAAATTTATGAATATTCAAGGAATATATCATTATCGTTGAGCACCTAAAAATATATACTCTCTTAAATTTATGATGCCTAAATGTAGACAACAAAATTTCATTTATGTTCTTTCCTTTCGCATATGCAGCGTTTGTGTTCGCATTTACGAATTTATATCTTTTTTATTCAGTGTTTTAAAAAGCAGGCAAAGCAAATTATACTGGAGGCCTTGTTATAGTTCTGCAATTCACTGAAAAGTTTTTACTAAATTAAAGAAAAAATTTTTGTGTTTTCTTACTCTATTAAAAACTTTCGAGTTGTATCGAGAACCGTACTTTTTTTCCAGTGCATTAAAAGTATTTCTGAAACATAATTTTTCAATAAGCAAATCATCTTATGAAATACCATTCAAATATAATTTTACCTGAATGTCATACTTTAGTGGTTATCAATTATTTTATTTTCTTTCATGGTACAAAACCAGTAGTTAAAAATATTTTTATAAAAATTTTATCAAACGAAATATTAAAACCATAAACACGACAAAAGCTGCCAACAAAATATGTCCTAAAAGAAATGCATTTAATAGCAAAATCATAAAGGAGAAAATTAGTTTTGTTCATTTTTAGTTTTTTTAAAACTATTTTACCTACCCACAACTGGACAATATGGACAGAAAAATATTGTGTTGAGAGCTCAAGAATAAAGGCAGTTATGAGGTCAGCATAGAAACTTTATTGGCAACAAAAGAAGCAAAACAATAAATTAAATAATGAAAAAAAATAAAGAAAACAAAAAAGCAGAAAACAAGAACAGAAACATATTTTAAGGAAACTTAAATACCTACAAGTATGCTCCAGCAAGTATGCTACAAATTATCGTTAGCATACCTCAAGGGGTTGAATACTTATCTACTCAGAAATATGACCTCATTTGTAATAAATGGATTTTTCATTTGAAAAAGAAGAAGTGAAACAGAAGTATTTAAGAAATAACTCTTAACTATTATCTTCTTTATTAAATAAAATTCTAATTAACTTGAGTCTTAAAGTAGGCAACAGCTTTTGCTAACACTGTAATATTATATTTATTTTGAAATTTAATTAAAGTTTTTTACTAAAACTCTTTCTTCTTATTCTTGTCTTTGCAGGTAAGCATAATTTTTAATGACTTGAAATTTTAATTGCCCGCTTGAAACATCTTCTTTGAGGGAGGGGTGTGTGTGTGTCTCTTTGCAATTAGAAAAACTGCTGGCAAGTATGTTATGAAAGTAGATAAGTTGTTCTCTTGGGGAAATGGGGCAGGCGTTAGCCAGCGTCAGTTGTGACAAGTTTTTTTACAACTGCTGTTGTATTAGATTATCAAGTCCCCGCTGACTGACTTTTTGTTTCGAAAGTCAAAACAAAATTAGCACGCAGGGCTAAAATTGTAAAATAACCAAAATTTATTTCATATTAAATATTCCTTACAAAACTCGGAAGTACATTGAACGAATTTTCTTCATAAACTCTATGAATTTCGACATTAATCCAATGAAAAATATCATTGAAATTCAACCAACGTCATGTTGGTTTAAAAAAACAAGTTTCGTTGAAATGAGTTTATTGAAAACTTTGTCAAATAATTGGAATGTGAAATGGACTTTCATTAATGCTACGAACTCATTTCATTGACACGACGAAAGGATTTCAATGAAATAATTACAATGTTTAATGGAATAACTTCATTGATGCAGCGAAATTAATTAATTGATAAAATGATTTCCTGTCATTCACTGAATGAAGCAGGATATTTATTTCAATGAAATAATTGAAATGATCATACAAAACAATTTTTGGTTGACAACCGATTAAATACATTAGAAAATATGTATCCTTTCATTATATCAGACTTTTTTAATTTCAAAAAAATATTCATTAAGACAACGAATATATTTCGTAATAATACTTAATATTTTCAACGTCACGTTGGTTATATAAAACAAGTTTCAAAGTGTCATGAAAACTTTGTCAATTAAATGGCATACTTTCATTAATGCTACGAACTAATTTCATTGACACAACGACAGGAAATAATTACATTGATGCAGCGAAATTAATTAATTGACAAAATGACTTCGTGTCATTGACTTAATAAAGCAATATATATATATATATATATATATATATATATATATATATATATATTACAATGCAACAATTGATTTCTGAAATGAATGTATCCTTTCATTATATCAGACTTGTTTAATTTCAAAGAAATATTTATTAAGACAACGAATATATTCCGTAATGCAAAATTTTTTTTATTACTTTCAATTTTAAAGAATTTAACTCAAATCGTAATTGTGTTAAAAAGTAAATTTTTAAATATTTTTAAGCCAGAACTGAATAGCAGAACGCAAGAACAGAAACATATTTTTAGGCAACTTAAATACCGAAAAGTATGCTACTGCAAGTATGATACAAATTATCATTAGCATACCTCAAGGAGTTAAATACTTAACTTAAGAAGAAGTGGGTTAGAAGAAATGGTTTCTAAGAAGATACAAAATGTTGTCACAAATCCAAAGAAATGTTTTTACGAAACTAGGAAAGCGAATGAAGGATGATATTTCATAGAAACTTTTTCACAATATTCGTAAAATTTTCTTTGGGGTTCTTTGTTTCGTTGCCCGAATGCGTCCGTGCCTTCAATGTCCAGTTGGGAAATTGGGAACTTCTTTAAATCACAAATCGATCAATTGAATTAATTTCAATTAAAATAAATAAATGGGCCTGGTCCTGCAAAAGAATTAAAGTTATTTATATATCCTAAATTAAAGTATTTTAAGTACAAATATTTAGTACTTCCTTTAATGCACAGGATATAAGAATCATACACTCGTCCTTTAATGGAAGTTGTCATCGCCTCGTATTTAATGTTTAACTTGTGATAAAATTGTAAAAGCCACCCCGAAACTCTTACAATCTCCTTAACAAATAAAAATGAAATATTAATAGTTGCAGCCATAAACACGTTGGGAAAATGTGCCTTTTTTAGAGCCACTGAATGCGGGAGTGTGTAGTCATACATGTATTTTATGGATGGCTGACTTTTTGCTATAAAAAAAATTTTTTTTATAAAAAGTATTTTCTTTTTCTGCACTGGAATTTTCTTTTAGTTTGTTTGCTTATGATATCTCATATTTTTTATAAATATAATTTTTGTTTTACGCCAAAAGAAGAGAGGAAAAAAATTTATAAAAAGAAAATATATTATTCCATGCGATTACATGCTTAAATCTTATTTCATTCTTTAGTTGCTTTCCTTTTTTTTTTTTTTTGAGGCAGACATGATAACTTTTTCTTGGATGGTTAAGAAATACTTTGATTTTTCATTGATATTTTATCAATTCTTTTTGGATATTTTTTGCCAACATTTTTTATATGTTGTTTGTTAAATATCTTTCATGCGTGCTTGTGTTGTTGAATTTAGTCTTATTGCTTTTTATTTAGTTTTATTATCTGCTGATGATGATAATAATGAATGGAAAGGCGGCTGCTGCTGTTGGAGTAGGAGGAGTTGGATAAGGAAGGACTTCGAAGGTTAACTTAGATAAATATTAGTTATAAATAACACTGTGGGCAAACAGAAAAGGAAATGACCCACAAACGAAGTCTATACAAAATGGAATTCATCCCCTCTTTTATTTTACAATTTTGGTGTGCGAAAAATGAACAATTTCAGCAAATTTATACGATAAATAGTCATTTTAGAAAAATTAGTCAAGATTATAATAATCGTATTTATTAGAAAAGGAAACTTGGGTGGGTTTAAATAACAAACAAAGCATTTATTGGTTTATTTTAAGACAAAATAATGTAAAATAAAATCAATACCAAGAAACTGACTCTTCTTTACTTTTCAAAATTTATATGTCAAATAGTATTTGAACTCATAAGAAATTATAATGAGCAGGTAGTCTTAAATCAGGCCTAAAATATAAATTCTTTTAAACTAAAAATCGATACTCAACTCTCAGTACAAAAAAAATTTAAAAAAAATTTAGCATATCTAACAGGCTCACTTTCTTCAACCTCCTGGTTATATGCTACAACTAGAAGCACAAACTACTCATCGCCTTAACTTAAGACTTATTTTAATTACAATAACAAAAAACCACCCAACACTTGCACTCTTTTAGGCTCAAGTATTTTATTTTATTTTAATTTTTTTGTTTTTTTGCTCCGTGGCAAAACACTTTAAGGGAATATATTATTCGCAAAGTACATGCTGTTAACAACATACAGTCTCATTTAAAATTACAACAAACACATCCTCGTACAAAATTGTTTCACTTTTATTATGGCATTTTCTAACTGCGAAAGCTGCTGGCGTGCGTGTGCGTTTGTGCATGCCTAAACGTGAGTGCAGCAGTTTGAAAAGTACACGCTGCTACTTCGCTTTAAAGTAAAAGTACAAGTGCGACAACGAGTACACAATTAGATAGTGTGAGAAAGTAAAGAGTGTTTATGTGTATGTGCATGTGTGTGTGTGTGTGTGTTTTTATTATGTTTAAACGAAATACTTGCGCCTGCAAGTTGCAACCTAAACTACACTCTAAATTTCATCGCAGTATTATTATGTATAGCATACCTTTAGGGTTTTGTAATTGTAATAATCGTGTCAACTTTGTTTATTTGCAACATGTAGCACACACATGAGTTGATAATACAACATGTGGCGGAATAAACGTGTTAAATCTGCACAATTTAATCTGAATTGTGCAGGTACATGAAAAATAAAATTAAAAAAAGAAAAACTTAATTTCAAAACGAACGAAAACGGGGAAAACTTTGCTGATCCCCCTGGTGTAAATTTAAAGAAGGATTTATTTTATAAAATATTTTTATTAATAAAGTGAGTAGTTTAAAATATTTAAGTCAAATCAACTTGCTGGCCTACGATGCATATAAAAATTTTTTTTGAATATTTTTTGTTTTTGTTTTGTCGACAAAACGATATCGCCTGACATTGTGGTGCCTGCAGTAGAACTCTGTAGTAAAATAATCTTTCACAAGATAGCAGGTGCGGCTGCTTTCCACAAATTAACAGCTGGTTGGACATCTATAAAATTTGTATTGGGGGGCCTTTCACATGAAGTTGTTGATATGGAATTGCCATAATGAAGTTGCTGGGTCAGCCGGCGGTAAAACTGTACCGTTTGGTTCAGGGAGAACTTTTTAGATTTTTATATCAAAGAAAACAGTGTAGTTTGTGGCGTTTATTTTTTTTATTTTAATGCTCTTTTTAAAATTATGCTTGAAGAAAAAATAAGTCTGAAAAAAGTTCTTTACAAAAGGTGTGAAATTAGAGCGAAATTCATCTGAAAAAAATTTTATTTGATCGACAGTATGCGACCCTTTAAATCTAGCAAAAAATCCTCTTAAAATTTCTATGGTCCTTCGAACGGAAGTTGTTGAGTCAGCCGGGGGTAAAACTGTACCGTTTGGTTAAGAGAGAACTTTTTAGATTTTTATATCAAACAAAACTGTGTAATTTGTGGCGTTTTATATTTTTAATTTTAATGCTTTTTTTAAAATTATGCTTGAAGAAAAAATAAGTCTGAAAAAAGTTCTTTACAAAAGACGTGAAATTAAAGGAAAATACAGCTGAAAAAATTTGTATTGTATCAACAATATGCGGCGTTGAAAACTTATGAAAAATTTCCTAATTTCTAATAAAAATCTTCCTGAAGTTTATATGGTCCTTCGAACGAAATTCATTGTTTCGAGTCTTAAAAAAAAAAACCAATTTCGCTCCTTTGCCTGATCAACTTTAATTTAAACTGCTAAAATCAATCAAATTAATTTCAAATTGAAGATAAATTTGCAACATTGACTTTAAATTACTATCGATTTTATAGCCCCCAGTCATTTACTTGTCATCTTCATCTCCTTTTTTGAGTCGTCTTCCATTTCAGTTCTCATTGTCAAACAATACAATCAAGCACAAGTTGGAAACTGCAACAGAAAGCCCAACAATTTCCTCGACTTTCTCAAAACAAAAGGCTTCATTATGCAAACATGCAAATGAGTAGCAAAAACCAGCAAAAAAAAAAAAAAAATAAAATAAAAATTAAGGCAACAGGATAGACCAGAACGAATTAGAACAAAAACTAAATGCATGACAGCAAAAATGTTAAATTAGCTCATTACCAAGAAACAGCGAAAGCTGCAGCAAAGAAAAGGAAATTTAACTCAACCCTTTTTTAAATTTTTTATTTTATTTTCAAATACACCCGCCCCTAATGGACTGGCTTTCCGAGCTGTAAAATAAACTACAACAAAAAGGGGGGGAAAAATTTACCATTAAGAAAAATGTATGGTTGACATTAGAAACATGAAGAATAGAATTACTACTGAGCGATGAATGCGGAAAGGAAAACAGGAATTAAACTAAAACCGCAAAAGTGTACTTTTACTTGGCGCTGTTTTCTTTTTGTTAACAAAAAAAAAAAGGAAAAAAAAAAAAAAAAAAAAACAAGGAAAATAGTGAAAATTGGTTACATGAAGCACTTTTACAAAAACTGCAATTACTGGCTGGAGTGAAGTAAAAATTATAAGAATTAATTAAAGAGAATAAATTTGTACGAAAAAAGTATAATTAAAAACACTTTTAGCATTAATTTTTTAGCATCGTTCATGCACTGGGAGAAAAGCAAATTGATAAAATTTTTAATCTAGTCCCCGGTTTAGTGAAAAAGAATAGTCATCCTGATTACGGTTGTCGTTGTTCACCCTCAAATTCGACAGCTTCTTATAAATGAAAGAAAAATTTTACTTTTTGTCTTTAATCTACAACAAATTGTCGAATTTTAAGACGCCAAACGTCAACCGTAATCAGGTTGATTATTTCAATTATAAACTCGTCCTTGATATTTTTACATTTAAATTCAACAATTTGCAGTCGATTAACAAAAAGCTAAAGCCGTCTTTAAGCTATTCAATATGTCGTATTTGAAGGTGACAAACGCCAACTGTAATAAGGTTGATTATATCAATTATAAACTCGTCCTTAATATTTTTACATTTAAATTGAAACAATTTGCAATCGGTTAACAAAAAGCTAAAGCCGTCCTTAAGCTATTCAATATGTCGTATTTGAAGGCGACAAACGCCAACTGTAATAAGGTTGATTATATGAATTATAAACTCGTCCTTGATATTTTTACATTTAAACTAAACAATTTGCAATCGATTAACAAAAAGTTAAAGCCGTCTTTAAGATATTGAATGTGTCGTATTTGAAGGCGACAAACGCCAACTATAATAAGGCTGATTATATCAATTATAAACTCGTCCTTGATATTTTTACATTTAAACTCAACAATTTGCAATCGGTTAACAAAAAGCTAAAGCCGTCTTTAATCTTTTTAATATGTCGTAGTTAAAGGCGATAAACGCCAACTGTGATCAGGTAGATTATTTCTAACGCATTCATAGAAAAAGACTTAATAAATTCGTCCTTATCATGTTTGGCGTTTTTTTCATTCGAATTCGGCAATTTGCAATAGATTAAAAAAAGCTGAAATCTGTTTTAATCTATTACAAATGTCGTATATAAAGACGTAAAACGCAAACGCCAAACGTAATAGGGAAGACATTTTATTATTGAAAATAAAATCAAAACTTTCTTATTGATGAATTATATTTTAGAATGAATTGTTTAAAAAAAAGAAAATACGTTTTTTGGTTTTTGTAAAAATAAAATTTTGTTTAATTTCTTTTATACAACTGAAACTGAACTCTTTTTATATCCGCTGGAAGGGATCTGACATTATTGATGATTTTATTTTATTAAAAATATTATAAATATAATTTAGAAATGAGGCAGGGCAATTAAGATAAGTTTTTTATATTAAAATCGAGTACTGAACAATTTATTTGATGTCGTCGGTTTAGAGTGGAAACATGCTAACTCACTTTATCCAAATTTTTCAAGAGAAACTAACAACTTTTAACAGTTTCTGCTGCACTTGATTTAAAAAATTATCCCTAAAATACTTTTTAACTTAAAAATTTGAAAATTTAAAAAAAAATTGGGATGCTATTGATTTTATCGAGCTTTCGAAAATTGAGTTCTCCACAGATCTCCACATTTCGAGGACGTTGGAAGCTTCCTGACTTATTCTGATAGTCCCTCACTAAATCTCTATGTATATATGTATGTGTGTTTGTGTGCGTGTTTGTATGCGTGTGTAAGCATGTTACCCTCTTATAAGTTTTTAACGGCTAAACGGAGTTAAATCAAACTGATGGCGTTCTGAAGAGCATACCTGCAGAGGACTTCCCCGTCACTTTCAATTTGGGAAGCCTCAAGTCGAATGTCGACAGCCGATACTCCCTTTTCCCCCTCCCAAAAACAGTCTTTCCAATTCCAGCGCAAGGCATTGCATATATAGGAAATCTAAGATCTATATTTCGTACCGATTCGAATCGGTAAATTTACTTAAAAAAAAAAAAATTTTCAATGTAATATTTTTAGAATAACTTTTAAACAGCGTCATCGATCTTTTCCATAAACCTCTTGACATTTTGAAACCAGGTGAATCATCATCGAATACAGTGAATGATTTGAAAAACTCCGAAATTATATACCTGAAACTATCGGTTCTTTTATAGTAACTGAGAACTACATCACTTACGGGTTATCACGTGGAAATCGGTTGATTTAAAAATCAAAATAATATTCTTTAATTCGAAGAACTCAAAAAAGGCCAAAAACCAGGTTACGAAATTATTACGGTAAAAACTAGCGGTAAATTACAGGGATGGCCTTTAGGGACAAACGTTTTTCATATATATATTTTTTAATTTTTCGGCTGGAAAAACCTGAAGGGCGTTTCGAGTACATTTACTCTGTACGTTTGCAAACGTACCTACAAAAAATTTGCAAGAAAGTCGTATATTTCATGCAAAGTTTTATTTAAAATAAAATTGTAAATAAATATTAAAATAATTAAAAAAAAGTATTTTCATATGGAAATTTATATTAAAATGTTAATTTCTGAGTGAAAGTTTTTTGTGATAAATTAAATACTAAAATCACCAAATTACGAACTGGAAAATATTAAAATCTATTTTAATTTCATAAAAATGCCGTTTAACAGCTGATTATTTAATTTATACATTTTCAAAAATCCTTCTATTTATAAATGTATTTTTTTTTTTTTGCTTTGGTCCTGGCTTGCAAGATATTTAAGTATAAGAATATCTCTTTGCTGTTACTAACAACACAATGTCATAATGACTTTTTAGCATATTTTAATAATGAAATCTTAATACTTAAAAAACAATCATGAATAACATACTTTTTGGCTGCCGTTAATACGAAAACTTGCAGCATACTTTTCAAGCAGCGCCACTCATTTCAGCGCATTAAATTGTTAATAATTTCTAAACTTTTTATCATCGTTAAAAACAATGAAGCGAAATTAAAACTTTTAGCCATCAACATTTCATATGCTTCTCCTTCCAAATAAAGAGAAAAAAGAAAAGATACGGTGGAAACAAAAGAAAACTTTGCCAAGCCTTAAGCAAATAATTAAAGTGTTATAACAGCGTTATATTGTTTATTCCGCCAAACTCTTTCGCTTTATATTATTTGAGCCAATATTAGCATTGAATAATAATTATGCAACATTAAACTGAACTAAAAGAAAAAAAAAAGTAAAGCTGGGGAAGTGCAATTTTTTTTCCTCTCATTTGTTCCGGTCTCTGGGCTTTCTCTTCTGCACTTCTTCGTCTTAGACAATTTTGCGTTACACAAAAAATAAATGCAAAAAGACGAGAAACATTTTAGATGGTGAAATGAAAATTTCAAGTGCATGTGAGAGGCTGAAGAGGACAGAAGAGCAGCAGAAGCAGCAGCAGTTACAGCATCGCCAGCATAAGAAGAAGAAACGCAAGCACGAAGGGATGTGGGGTACTTGTATGGCTTAAGGATCTCGTAAAGTTACCAAACAAACATTTTAGGATTTTATTTATTTTGCTCTTGGCATTTCCCTAGACGACTTCTTCTTTAATTAAATTTCTATAGACTGTCGGCATAAAGTTTCATCGTCATTAGCCAAATATTCTTTTCCGACTACTCATTTTGATATATAATTTTATCCTGAATGTGTGTGCGAGTGTGTGTGTGTCTGTTAAATAACATGGAAAACTTAAAGGAGGCGAATGTGTAAACAAGGACGATAATAACACGTTTAAGCTACAGCAACCAGCTCAAGTGTAGGTGTTTGTTATCTCAGGCCTGCTGCATTCTCCCAGTGACAACAAGGCTAAAATTGTGTTTAACAATTTAAATAAAATTTTACAATGTCACGCACATGTTTAACTTGTTAAAAGCACTCAAATTAAATGATGGCATACGAGCATTAGCAAAAAGGCCAAGAACAAATTTTGTAAAATAAAAGCAAAATATTAAAACATTAAGCGGCTTCAAAGGCTGACTAAATATGCAAAAAAACGAGAAGGGGTCGATTGTGGAAAGAAAACCAAAATGTAAAGAGACTCAAACGGGCCACTTCACAAAAGGTGTTGACAAGAGCTTCATGCATATAAAAAAAATATGGCGATATAACATTGACTTTGCAAATAATCTGCCGGGTAGCGAAAGGAGAAGGATTTCTTAAGTACCACCAGCAAGTGGATTTTACACGGCGTCGTGTTTTCTCAGCATTTATCCGGAGATATCTGTGAAAGCAACAAATTACCAACTGCCAAATGTAAGTGGAATTTGTATGAAAAAAATACAATAATAATTCTTAAAGCGGTTGTAGCGGGTGTTTTTTTCATAGAGCGACACAAGCTTAAATCATAATAAAACCAGGAAATATATTTTTAATATCAAGAAAAGACAATCTTGTGAAGTTCATGTTTAAATATGATTTTTGCCAAGTGGCCGCTACGGCTGGCCCATAGAAGGCGTAGTCTGGAACACCAATTTTCAGCTACTTTTCGCAGAATTTGCGGCCGCTGATAACTCTGCGAATGGTGACCAAGTGTTCGACGTAGACTAGCGACTTAACATCACCCCAAAGAATGTAGTCCAACACGGTTAAATCAAACGATGTTGGTGGCCAATAAATTGGGAATTTATGTGAAATTCTTTTTTCATAGATTATTTTTTTTATAAATCAATTGTAGCGTCCACTGTGTGGCAAGTGGCTCCATCCTGTTGGAACTACGCATCAGTAAGATTAAAGCCATGTAATAGAGGTACGAAATAATTTGGAATCATGTTCCCATACCGTTCGCCATTGACTGTAACATTGTGACCATCATCGTTTTGAATACTTATAGGCCAGTGACTCCGCCCGCCTATAAAGCGCACCAGACAGTAATTTTCTGTGGATGTAAAAGCTTGGGGGTTCTTCTCACTCCAAATGCGGCAATTCTGCTTATTTACGTACCCATTCAATCAGAAGAAAGGCTTCATCGGAAAATAAAATTTTTAATGGATGAGTTCGACGAATAAAACATTATTTTGATTAAAAATTTCCACAATTTACACTCGTTGCTCTGGTGTAAGTCGTTTCATTATGAAATTTCAAAGCAGAGTAAACAAAAAGCAACAATCAGCTGTTAAATGTGTGCTCAAATAAACCAGTGATGCCAACTTAAAGTTGTGAAACTCTAAAAAGGCGGGCTGTGTTTGCTTTAGCATATAGACCGACGCTAAATGTGTGCGAATCTTTAAAGATCTTCAGTTTTGGCTATTAATTGCGGTATTGCGAACGAAAATTGTTTAATGATTCAATAAAAGTAGAATATCCGTGTCTTTCAGAAATTCTTTCTTTCAGGGTCTTTCGGCAGACCCTTAGTAAAAAATCACTCACGATGCAACAGATTGTCTATCTTCTAATCAGTCTTCATCTGCCCTCTTAATACAATCGCTCAATGCACTGCATGTGTAGGGGTCATCCCCCGAGTGCTGGTTTAAGACAAAAATAAAAAAGCCTGATAGGTGAAACTAGAGATCATTTTAAAGTATTAAAAACTTTAGAATTCAAATTATACTAAATAATTGGTGGGGATAAATTACCCCCCTTCGATATCGATTGAAATTTCAATACAATTCACAAATTTAAATCTCTATTGAATGATTCGTTGCGATTTATATTCTTGTAAACTTCATAAATTTTATCTTATTTTAATATTATTCAATATTAATTCATCTATTGAATTTATTTCTTTAACCTCTGCCATAAATAGAAATTAAATTATTTATCTCTTTTGAATATCGTTTATCCATTTAATTTAATAACGATTTAAGCAGTTAAAATCCTCAAAATATTTACACATACACCCAGAGATTTTTAAATATGCATTAAATTAAAGCATATCTTTAGGCTAACGGCACATAATTAAATACAAACTTGCCCTCCACTACCTGCCCGAAATGAAATCAAACTCTTATTCGCACCAGCCACTGTAATTGTAGCGTTTGTAGTTGTAACACGTGAACGTAAATGTTTGCAGGTGTGCGTTAGTTTTAGAAAATTAATTTCCAGCAAAAAAAAATAAAATAGTATCGTTACGTTTTACAAAAGAAAGTTTTACTTGGGGTCATAAACGTATACAAACTGTGTAATTTGGTAGTAAATGTTTAGCACGCTTTGCCCTCCCCTCCTCTTTCAATGTTTGTTTTGTTGTTTCTTTTAAATTCGGCAAATCATTTCAGTTAACACTGTTGATTTTCTTGATTTTTTTCTTCTGAAACATTTGAAAATCGCCAACAAATTGTTTTTTACTTCTTTGGGTGTATGTGTTGGATGCATTAAAGCTGCGTTTGTATATGTGTATGGGTGTGTGTGTAATGTGTGTTGTAACTAATAAAGAGTTGCGCATGTTGCTGCATTCAGTTTTTGACTATGAAAACATTTTGGTTTCAATTTGAATTAACCAACATTAATTTTCTTAGCATGTGTTGCAGAGCTCGCCAGGAGCATTTCTGTGTTTCCAAAAAAAAGTTGAGCTGATTTAAGCCAGGAGTATATGCAGAGAAGGTAGCGAAGCCTCAATATTTTGTGGCTGCCTGTGCACATTACACGGGAATTTAATATATTTTTTTAACAACAACGTCATATCAATTTAGATTAACTTTTTTTCATGTCACATATGTCGCAGGACTTGGACCTATTCAATTAATAGGCCACTGTTCGTATGACATGATAGATAATCCACGGATTAATGGAGGAATCAACGTCATTTAATTTGAAAGTGGAACAGCTCTGTTTTCGAAAGTCGCTACACTTTCTCATTAGTTCTCATGTGAATTAGATTAGTTTACTACGCTAATTGAAGCGGGTGCGGTGTAGGTTGGGAGCACCACCATTGACTTGTTAAATTCGAAACTTGGGGAAAAGTCGATTTTGAGAAATCTCCCTTGAAATCGTGCAATTCTAGACCCCCCGAGTATTTTCTGAGAGGCCAGATGATATCACTAGATTGTGCTGATAGATCAGCAACACTTGACAATTTAGGGGCGGGCGAAATAGTTCATCTTGTTCATGACCT
Source organism: Linnaemya vulpina (assembly GCA_963675445.1). Taxonomy (NCBI): domain Eukaryota; kingdom Metazoa; phylum Arthropoda; class Insecta; order Diptera; family Tachinidae; genus Linnaemya; species Linnaemya vulpina. Next base: position 12,118,406 of record OY776278.1, on the reverse strand, counting down.
ACGGCCAGCAATACTTGAAAAGTTGGTCCAAACTGATTCTTCAGAATGCAACTGGTCAAATCGAGAAACCAATTTCGCATAATATTTTATTATTATTATTATTATTATTATTATTATTATTATTATTATTATTATTACTTTTTTTATTACTCTTATTTTATTATTTTTTTTAAATAAAATTTGTATTAATTTTTTATATTTAACTTATAAAGTTCTCTTTTTTAAATTAATACTTTTTAATAAAGAAAAACCGGCAGTTGTATCAATTCGCCCACGACCTGTTTCCATTTTAATTTAATTTGACTCGTAGAATTCAAAAGGTTTTCTTAAAAACTTTTTTGACAATTTTGTGATTTTATTCAATTCGCTTGGAGTGCTTTAAAGGGTGCGTATCTTTCAGTGTCAGTTTACGCTTGATTTGATGCGCTCTAGTGGTTTTTATCTCTTTCCTTTTTTTTTATAGCAGAAACAAATTCCATACAATTTGTAACCTTTTAACTGATAATGACGTTGCTACTCACACAAACATACCGATACGGTTCTACTAATACCTGCACGTTCAAGTAGATATTCACTTTGACAGTTTGTTGAAAAAACGCTGTTATTCATTCATTCCAAATGTTTCTAAAGTGAATTGCAAAATAATGTTTTTTTGTCGCTATTTCTTGTACGAAGAGCCAAAGGCGATACATCATTTCGCTATTGAATTCATTGCGCGATTGTGTACGGGGCTATTTATTTAAGTACAGAGGCTTAAAGGAATTTATTCAAGTTTGTTTTATAAACTTTAAATATGATTCCAACTTAAAATAATTTTACTTCAGTGATTGCCGATTAACTTTGGTGATATGAAAAAGGTGACGTGAAACTTTAACGAGTCCTAAAATGACTGCCGGCAGTAAAGTTTGAGCTTGAGGTTTATTTTTATGAAATAATAACCTTAAAAATAATTTTTTATGTTTATTTTTATCGATATTCTTGTATTAAAAAAAAGAAAAATCGTTTCGATTCGATGATCAATCTTGCGGAATTTTTTTTAACCCCAGGGCAATTAAAAATTGGCTCAATTGACATCTGCAAGTTTAAATTATTGTATACAAAAATGTGCGATTTCTTGTTTATGTTAGACCTGCTGGAATTTCAAAATAATAACAACTATTTCATATATCCGTTTATCCATCACACAACACTTTTCAAAGGAACAGGAATCCGTTTCTCGAAACTGCAGCACCCGGCGATTTAAAAATGTCGAAAAAAATTCGCATGATTTTATTTGAAATAGAAACTAATGTCGTTTTCTTTTCTGAAAAACATGCAACATTTTTTCACTTATTTTTTAAAAAGTAGCAGTTTGGAGGAGTTATAAAACAGAAGTGATTTTTCGTAGAGGATGATGGATTAGTTTCCAATCAATTCTTTATTTTAAAATGAAAAATATTGCCATTTTCTAATAAAAAGTTTAAAAATGCAGCATTATTTTTTAGAAAAGAAAACACCATAAATCTTGGAATAATAAATGAGAAAATTATATCGAGAACCTTGAATTTATAGAAGTACACAGAAGCCACGATTTTTGCCTTTAAGAGGGACTGGTGTAAAGCCAGACATGTCAAGCGATGCACATCGAATCATTTGTCTCATGTCAAAAAGCACTGATTTTTAGTTAATGAGACCAAAAACTAAAAAAAAATAATAGGAAAATATTTATATTTCAGAGAACACAAGTCATATTTGATTCAACGAATATCGAAATTTAAATTGTGAAAATCAAATCGACACCAATTGAAGCAACAACGACGCCAACCGGGTTATTCAAAATTCATAGATGCGATGCAAATTGTTTCGAAACGCATATTTTCATACGCGTTTGCAAGTAGACAACAAAAATGAAATTTGTAGAAACATTTCACTGTTATTTTTTAAACAAAATTTTCCAAGTTTTCACGAAAAGAATTTCTATTGGCCATAACTACTTACTAATACCTTTCAAAATATATATCTTTCACTAACATTTCTAAATCATCAAAAACCAAAAAGTGTACCACAAAAAATTGGGTGGCGTATCCATACACAAGATTTCTTATTAATGAACAAAAAACGCAACATAATACAAAAACAAAATATTCTAAATTCCCTCTTCGCTGTAGCTCTCTTATACGTCTGCATTCGAGAGGGATTTGTCTGAATTAACCTTTTAACAAAAAAAAATTTCAATAACATTTTTTGACAAATTTCTCCATTAACTATTTCATTTGCTGCAGTCAAATTTCCATTTGATCTTTATTTTCCCTTTGGAATTAATTCCTTTCAAGTGTTTGCTTTGCAAATTCTAGCCACCATCACTTCCTGTAAACTCTTTTCCTTTAAACGGTCTTTATTAAAAACCACATACTACCATTTTTACACTCACACATACTCTCTCACATAGCAAAACACCTACAGTGAAATACGCAGACAAAAAAGAAACTAAAAAGTAAAGAAATGACAATGTGTGTGTGACATGTGTCGGGTTAACAAAGCACGCTAACACAACTAACAAGAAAAAGTAAAAGCTTTTAAGTACTCTCTCGCACTTTAGACTGGAAGCGTTCAAATGATGATGGCGCGTCGCTACTTCCGAAATAGTTGCAAATTTATTTTGGCAAAAAAGAAAATACCTCGTTGTTGTTTTTTCAGAGAGCACTAAAATCTGATTGACTTTCTCGTCCCCTCAAAATAAAAAATAATAATAAAAAAAATATTTAGGCAAACTATGGCTTTTCAACACCTTTTGTGTCGTTTTTGTTTTTGTTTTTTTTTTTTTTTTTGGTGAGAGAATAAAAAGTATTTCCTTTTCTCTTTCGTCATAAAAGGGTTCTCAAAGTAATAATATGTTGGATAACAACAATTGCAAAATTCACTTCAAGCCATGATGCGGCAAGAAATGGTGTATGAATGCAATAAACAGAGAAAAGCAAAACAGATAACAAACATGTCATCCCATTAGTTGTCAATATTATCCTTTATAAACGTGTGCATGTGTGTCTATGTGTTTTAAGTTCGTTGCCACATACACTCACAAAAACTAATGGGTTTTAAATGTAGTTTCGAATTCAAGTTGGCTGGGGGTGGCAGAAAATCTGAACGTGTTGTTTTTCTGGTGAGACAAGTGAAAAGCAAAAAAAAAGTTTATTTTCTTTGTGTACCTCGTAAAGACGATATTTTTTGTTTATGAAGTATTGAAAGAATAATTTGGTCTGGGTGTTTATTATTCTGGCAAACATTTGCAAATAATCTGCTTTCATGCAAACGAAGAATGGCCTTAAGCCATAATTTGTTTAGCAAATTCAACACTGATTTGATTAATACCACAGACAGAAAACACACTTGAGTTTCATTGAGGCTTTAACACTTTAAGTTCGAAGAAATATAAATATATTTAGAAGTCAAAAAATTTGAGAAATAAGTTTTGAAAAATTAAAATATATCGCCGTTATATAAAATATATTTACAAATAAATATTTACATATTTAGGGATATAAAACATAGAAAATTGTAAGAGAAAATAACAGTGTCCTCACAATGACGTGGTTTTAATAACGGCTGGTTTTAACGTTACACCCTTTTAAAACCCTGTTGTAGCCTACAAAATGATTTTGTGAAATCCAAAATCCAAAATAAAACAATTATAAGTAGATTTTATGAAATACAACTCTGTTTTTGTCTGTGCTAAGTTGAGTGCTGCCAAGTTATATATTGAAAACATCTGATAATGTCTGAAGTATGCATAAACAAACAACATTTGCATAATTTTTATATGAAATAATGTGATTTCTAAAGAAAATTAGAAGTATTTCTGGGGATCAATTTGAAAAACATTTTATTTTTTACAAACAGAAACAGTGCGGTACAGTTTGTAAATTAAATGTTAGAAAAAGTAAAGAGACGTGCAACAACAAGTGCATCTATTTTTATGAGAAAGCTAATTTATAGTGATTAAATGTGTGTTTAAACCTGATCTTATTCAACTTTCAGTGTAAACGTACCAATAGACCGTTTTCTTAACGAGTTGTAGAAAATGTAGCGTGCGTCACGTAGCCTTCATCAAAAAGGGTGTACTGCAAATATTGTTTGCTACAAAGAATTAATCCCCATTATTATGAATTACGACATTGATGTAACTCCAACACGACAGTAAAAAATTGTCATCATTCCTATTAAAGGGGAAATCCCCGTTTTTTAGTATTGCCAACGCTCAGAGAATGATCCATCCATAAGCAGTGCATTTCAATGGAATTAGAATGAGGGCGATAGTATTAAGAGAATAGATGAAAGAGGAACAGAAGGTATAGAATATGTTGTAGCCATTTTACTTTTTATTTGATCAGAGTAGAGGGTGTTACAATTCGCTCCTTGGTACACAGTACACTTCAGTCAACAGCACAACTTGGCTACGTTGTCTTAGGAGTTAGATTACTTTTAATTTATTATAAAAAACTCTAAAAATTACCAAATCTCACTTACCTTTCCAAGTTTCTCCCTTTTTTGTAGCGTGCGTCACACAATATTCTTATTATGTATCACGTTACTTGTGCCCGATAAAAAATGGTTTTGCATACCATTCGAAAGTACATTGAAACGCCATTAACCACTAAGTTGAAGACGTTTCTTTTAAAATAGCAAACAATTTTTATATTTTGATCCGAAAACTCTTCCGTTCGTCACGCAGGAGTTCTCAATATACGGGTAAAATATATTTTATGTTATTCATCATCGGCAACACATCTTCATTTCAAGAGAAATAATAACAGCTCTTGCTGGATATGAATATCAATTGTATGAAGATATTTTTCTATAAAAATTACATGGAATTAAACGAGAAGTCTAAATAAATCAAAACTCAAGCAAACCTCAACAATCAATCAAACAGTGTCATTCATTTCCCTACTAAATTGTTTCTTTGATTGTTAGAATACTTTCTTATCTGTGTAGAGTGTCCTTTCCTCATTATCAAAATAAAATAATAAATAAGATTTTCTAAAATAAAATTTTCTTCAGTCCGAATTCCCTACAACATCCTGGAAGACAATCTGAAGATAAATAGTTTGCATTGAATTCATAATTGACGTGCTTTGTTTGTAAATGTTGTGCTAATTGAAGAAATCAAAGAGATTTTCATTTGCAATTCCAACATAAATTACTTGTATTGAAATGAGAATTTTATTTCATGTCCTTTCGATATAATTTCTTTTATAATTTTGTTATGAAAATGTTTCGAACACGTACGTTCATTTATATAATGAATTGCTGGTAGTGTAATTAGATTCAGTCGTAATTTATTATTCAAAAGTATATATAATTGTTGGGGGTTAAGACAATCTATAAGGCTGTATATGATTTAACAAGTTTTCAAACAGCAAAGAGGACTAATGAAACAGAATAAATTTATTTACTTTGAAAAAAAAAAACAATTTAGCATAAATTGTTGGACATGAATCTATACATGTTCTCTACAACCCACCCGTTATGCCATTAACCAGCCATTGATGGAATGTATTTATTAGAATAAATCTTGACCATCAAACATTTATGAAACATTAATAGTTTCTAATAAATATGAAGACTTTTAAATTTAAAGGACTCATGTTGAATAACATTATTTTCACACGGACATGGTTTTGATAAATTCTGTTTTTAATATTAAAACCAACTGTTGAAACCTGGTTTATCACAGAAAATAATTTTTTGAAACACGAATTAAAACTATTTATAAATTAGTTTTGCATAGTTTTTAGAAAATTCAACCTTGTGTTTGTCTGTGCTAAGTTGAGTGCTGCTGCAGTACAGTTCGTGCACTAAATATTATACAAATGAAAAAGAACTGCGGTACAGTTTGTGCATAAAGTTTTATACAAATGAAACAGCTGCAGTATAGCTTGTGCACTAAATATTATACAAATGAAAAACAGCTGAAGTACAATTTGTGCATGAAGGGTTATACAAGTTAAAAACAACTGCAGCACAGTTTGTATATTAAGAATTATACAAGTAATAAAAAGCTGCAGTACAGTTTTGTCGCTAAATATTATACAAATAAAAATCAGCTGCAGTACAGTTTGTGAATGAAGTGTTGTACAAATAAAAAAACAGCTGTAGTACAGTTTGTCCGTAAAGTGTTATAAAAATAAAAAGCAGCTGCAATACATTTTGTGCATAAAGTGCTATACAAATGAAAAACAGCTGCAGTACAGTTTGTGCATTAAGTATTATACAAGTATAAAACTTCTGCAGTACAGTGCATGAAGTGTTATACAAATAAAAAACAGATGAAGTACAATTTCTGCATGAAGTATTATACAAATGGAAAACAGCTACAGTACAGTTTGTGTATTAAGTATTGTGAAATATAGAGAAATATACGACAACAAATACACCAATTACTTTTAGAGATTTAGTTTTTGTGATTTAATTTATTAGACAAACTGTTTTTTAAAACCTGAATTTATTAATTCTGCAGTGTGAACGTAAAATCACACGTTTGTGATTTTAATGCTGTAACCAGCTTTTAACTTTCAGTGTGAAAACACTAGAAAGTTATTCACTCTAGACGTACATTGATTAAGGGTATATAAGATTCTATACTGCCAAATATGCCATTATTTCTCATTTTGATGGTGTTCTTAATTAAGTCACGGCACTTCATTCTCTAATTCTGAGTTTAAAAATTCTTATACCAGCGCACTGAAATAAACATGTTCAGATGTCTGTTGCACATCCGTTTCAGCAACTCTCAGATACTTTGAGATTTTATAATTGTACAAAATATGCAAATAAATCCATATTGTTTGTTCTCATATAATTAACTTGGCCTGCAAGTATCCATTGGATTTTCCTAAACATTTTGTAATACGGCTCTTTAGGCGCTTTACTAAAATAACAGTTTTACACTGCGTTCTTTTGCATTTTGATAAAAATACTTCATTACAAATTTATAAGCCTGGCTAAAGGTATTTGCAGGTTTTCTGGTGTCTGTTTGGGTAAGGAATTTCGTTTAGTAGTTGCAATTGGAATATGAAACAAAATTAAATTTGTAAAAATGGGCACAACATGGAAACATTTTATTCGTATCAACTAGAAAGTCATACATTTCGTTTGTGTTTTGGTTGAATATCACACAGTCTGTGGCAGCAGTTTTGGCCATGTAACTTCAGTTTTTAACCGTTTGGCCGATGAATTTCTAGTCGAGTTGAATTTCCTACAAGTTGTAGTTGTTGCAAGTGCTATTTCGACCATAAAATATGAAATAGTCGTATAAAATGTTTATGTTATGGCTGGTGAATGCAATGAACACATTCATTCGTTCACTCATTCATTCATTCTTACATGCTTATAACGGAGTAAAACATGACCATAAAGTCCTTAGACAAACTCATTTGTATTTTACAAACATAAATTCCTGATGTATTTGATTATGATTATTATATATATTCCGTTGTACAGACAGACAGACAGACAGCCGGACACATTGAAATGTTTGTTTGTTGACTGCTTAAATTCCCTGCTGTACAAAAAGAAATGGATACTTTGATACGTATCCTTTTTGCTGGAGAGAGCCACTGCAGCAGCAGTTACATGTTTAAATATTTATTAATATTTGTAAATCGTATTTGCTGCTGGAGTTCGGGGCTTTTGGGGGGTAGGAAATCTTTGAGAAACATTCTTGTTGTACCATTCGGCCGGCTTATTTAATGCCGCAATGCAAAGGAAGCGGCCATAAAAAATAATGTAATTACATAAACTCTATTGGATGGTTGCTGTTTGGATTCAGTATCTTTTATTTGTTTATTTTTTTTTTCTTTTTCATATAGTCAAATATTATGTAATAGTTTTGGTTTGGAGAATATGTTTTCCTGAAAAATATTTTTATTTAAAAAATTACTTTTAGAAATTGTTATGACATTTAGGATGAAGATTAAATTGGGAAGACAAGGAAATAAAAAAGGAATAACAATTTATAAATTCAAATAAAAATAAATTTGCAAAATACTAATAATAGATAAAATAATAACAACATGCTGCTGAATTTTGTATAACTTTTTCTAAATCAAATTAAAATATATTGTGGAACGTCTTTATCTCTGCTCAATTTGCAGTCACCTGTTCTGTTGTATCCTTAACAATCAATCCTCATTGAGGACTTTAGCACACAAACATCAACTAATAAACTATGACAGGGGACATATTCTATCAATAATTTAGTTGACAGACTGTCTGCATAAGTTTAGCTTTGCACTCCGCCCTCAAAAGCCACACAAACTTTGTGTGTTAAATCAAATCAAGATTCAATTTAGAAAAATAACGATACAACACGGACATGAATAAAGAAAACTAAAGTGATATAAAAAAGAAAAAAAAATAATTGTCACAACCTTTTCCTTCAATACAACAAATCCAACAAATTGCTGGCTCGCCACCCCTCCCCTCAAACTAGATTAAATGGTTGTCTGTCATTGTTCAAGCAATAAATTGAATGAAACCATCAGGAAAATCTCACAAGGATCATTGTGACAGAAAACAGGTTATAGATTATTAGACATGATTCGACCACATGACTGACAGGCTGACTGACAGACTGGCTGACTGACTGGCTGCTGGTGGCAACAAAATCTTGACTATTTCCAAACACTATTTCCATTATTATTTGTTCTGAAGGAGGAGAAAAAAAGCCGAAATTAAATCAAAACAAATGTCATCATCGGACCACTTGTAAATCCTGCTAAAATATAATTTTATGTACCGAGTTTAAGCACAAAGTTTGCTGCTGCTTAAAAGCTAAAAGCAACCATAAAAGCTTATCTGCTTTCATTTGGATGGCTGAAATCTAATGCACGTATTTTATTTGCTAACAACAACAAAGAAGCAAAGATTTAATAAAATCTCTACTGCGGGGCTGCTGCTTTTGTTCAAGTAAGAAAAAAGAAGAGGATATAAGAATAATAATAACAACGTGATGAAAAGAAAAGAATTGAAGTTAAATGACCAGGACGGCATTTTTTTTATACATTTTGCTAAAAAATTTGTTTCTTTTTTTTCTTTTCTTCTAAATAACTAATAAAAAAAATCAAAAGAGTTGTTAAGTTTTTTTTAAGCAAAAATCGTAACAATTGAGCAATACTAAGGAAAATTAACTTTTAAAAAAGGTCCTTTTTAAGCGAATCATGTGTGGAAAAGTCATGTTGCAAAAATCACTGGCTGTTCAACAGCTACTTGGGTGTGAATTTATGTTTTTAGTAGGTACTTTTATTCGACAGCGTACTTTTTCGAAAAAGTACCCTGGAAGCACATTTCATAAAAGAGGCTTTGAACAAAATATTGAAATTTATTAAAATTTATAGGGTGTTTTTTATAGAGTGATACAAGTTTAAATCTTAATAAAATATCATAATATATTTTTTATATCAATGAAACGGTCTTTATTTGGTAGAAAACTTTATGACATTAACGTTTAAATATGATTTTGGCCATGTGGCCGCCACGGCTGGCGCGTACAAGGCGCAATCTGGAACACCAATTTTCACAAACAGTAACATTCTGACCATCATCGTTTTTGAAGATACGTGGGCCAAGACTCCGCCAGCCCTTAAAGCGCACCAAACAGTAGTTTTCTTTGGATGCAAGTGCTCCAATTCTGCTTGTTTACGTACCCATTCAACCAGAAATGGGCTTCATCGGAAAATAAAATTTTCAATGGACGAAGTGCACGATAAGTTTGACGAACAGAACCATTATTTTGATTAAAAATTTCCACAATTTGCACACGTTGCTCTGGTGTAAGTCGATCCATAATAAAATGTCAAAGCAAACTAAAGAAAAAGCAACTATCAACTGTTAAATGGGTGGTCAAATAAAACAGTGATGCCAACTCAAAGTTGTATCACTCTATAAAAAACACCCTATATATACGACGACTGTCAAGGTTTGACAGTCATTACAAGCAGATAATCTGGTGAATTTAAATAAAAATTAAAACGAATATATTTTCAAAAGTAATCACTTTAAAATTATGAAATGGTTTATAAAAGTCTTTGCATTAAATAAGAGGTTTGAAAGTTTTCAAAACTTCAATTAAAGGCTGAAGGGGATTATGTAGTCTATGAAGACATTTTTTAACCAGCCAACAAATAAATTTCTTTTATATTAAAAAAACGCGCTTTTTAAATCTTTTTGATTATTTTAGACTTCACAAAATTCTTTAATACAATTTTAAACTGCAGCCCTAAATTTCATAAATAAGTAAAAGAATATGTTTTCATCTACTTTTGAAAGCTTTTGCAAAATGCAAGCCAATTTTTGTTCTTCAGTCGTTGCACTTTGATTTAATGCTTTTACTCGGAAATATTTCTTTTATGTGATCAAAGAATGTCAACTTCATAAAATGTAATATTTTCCATTTAATCATTCAGTTAATTTCTCTTTATCTTCGGCTCCGTGAGCTCCAATTCAGAGGTACTCGATAAAAAAAATCTCAGATATTTCCGTAAGTCAAACGTTCATTCATGCTGCGTTCAGTCTGCCTTTTTTTAATTTATATTTTCCATATAATACATTTAATATAAATCTTTAAAGGAGAAAAGCTTTGCCAGGTTTTTATGAAGTAGAAGCGCTGCTGCTGTTTGCTGATAATTATTATTTTTTAATTAAAAGAAGTTGTTTGTTCTGTTTCGAATCTCTTCTTATTACGTTTTTCTAGAATTTGTTTCTATATATTTTTTGTTTTTAATATTAATAAAAGCTTTTAATACATTTTGCTTTTAGCTCTTGCATATCTCTGTGCAAGTGTTTGTTTCTATCGTCTTAAATTACTTAAAGAAAACTTAACAACATTAAAAATATGCTGACGCTTAGATTACACACTTTTGCCCTGTTCTTAATATCAAAGTCATGCACTGGAAAAAATTATCTCACATCTCTATTGTATTGTTTTTAATTTGATATCAACTCAACTAAATCTATATTAAAATTTCATATATTATTTCTTGACCTTGAACAGAATCAAAAGAGGCACCATGTTTTTTTAGGGATTTATTGGTGTTGACAGCTAAACATTGATACAATTCTCGTATATACATTTTTCATTAAATTTGTGTAAAAAGAGCTCTGCAGCTGTTAAATTGATCACAATCTTCTAGTTACACATAATCATATGAGGACTGGTTATAAAAAAAGATGAATTTTAATATTTCAATAAAAAATTTTACTATCAATCAATTTATATATCCCACAGATATACGATGTCTGTCCGAAAACTAAGCCGAATTTTAATCTTTCACTCAAGTTTTTTATATATTCATCAATTTTAATTTAACTGCTTTCAAAAAAGTTTCCCTCATATATATATAAGAGCTCAGATATGCGAGGTCTGTTCGTAAAATAAAGCGAATTTCAATCTTTAACACACGTTTTTTATATATTCAACAATTTTAATTTTGCTGTTTTGAAAACAGTTTCCCTCAGATATACGAGAGCTGTTCGAAAAATGCCGTGAATCATCATCAAATTTAATAAACTTTCTCTTGACTTTTGATATGCAATTTTTGTACGTCCTTGACCTCACTTAGGCACTTATTTTTTTAATCCTTAATTATCGTAAAACCAAAATTGGGAACGGGAAAAAATCGATCTCATCTTTTACAAAAAAAAACTTGTTGGAAATTTGTTGATGTCTGTGAAGATAAATTTGAATTTAACTAGCCGAGACACAAACCTAAAATTGTAGTTTATTCTGCAGTTAACAGGGCTCTAATAATCCCTTAACCTTTTCTGCTGGATAAAGGGCTTCGTGGACCACCTGAAATATGGGTAGTATTTCCCATTACCCCACAATGACCACTGATCTCTCCCGGAAGATACTTGTTTTCAAATGAGTTAGTGTGTTTATTTTACATCTTCAGTATATTTCCGAGTTAGATCTTCATTAAGTATCTCCTGGGTCATGTATCCTGCACACTGGTTGGGTTCCGATTCCTGGATTTCGCTCAGTAAATTAATTTAATCAGATTTTACTCCAACTGTTAACTCCATAATATGTTTGGTGCAATTTACGGTTTGTGTCTCGGCTAGTTAAATTTAAATTTATCTTCACACATGTAATTTTTTGCTAATATATTTTTTGGAGACGCAAATTGTTTTAAATTTTATAATTCTTACAAAGAAACTAAAAAAAAACCAAGACGTTATAAATTTCGTTGTCTCTCTTGAAGAGACATCGTATGTCTGTGTGAAGTGAACTTATATTTTATGTCTGAAAAACTGAAGTAAAATTCAATAGCAGTTTTTAATGTTTTAAATGTCATAAGAAATAATTAGTCTTTATGAACTGCATAAATGTGTTTCAGGTGAACTATTTTGTGGAAAATAAATATTTTCTTATGCCTCTAATTTGCGTTGATGAAATTGTGGAGATCCAGTTTCATCATAACATATTTTCGAGCTGGATGTAATTATAGTAATTAATCATGGTAAAATTCTCTAGGTAAATTGAATTTTTTGAATGTGTACATCGACTTCTTCCTGAAAATTTACTAACACACACACACAGACGCACCATCCCAAACAGAAACATTAAAGTTGACGTTACATGTCAATTGATACTCTTGTTGCGACACACCTTTTCCATTTTGAACAAAATAGTCGTCGTCGTCGTCGTCGTCTGTTGATTTTTACACTCTTTCTAGTTGTTCTTTTGTTTTAGTAAATTATTTTTCAAAAGAGCATTATTAAAATTCTGTTTGCAAAGTATTAGTTTCATTAAGGATTATAAAACTTGGCAGAGTTGCACTTTTTGTTCGTCGGTGTTTGTCTAACAATTGCAGTTTGAATAAGCAAATTAAAGGCGAACAAACTGTTGGTGCGAAACTTAATTACAATTTAATGTTTTAGGAGCTGCCTGCAAATGAAAAAGAAAAAAGAAGGCAACAGAACAAATTAATTAAACTCTTTTAGAACACGAATAGATACACCTTAACTTTGTAGTCTAAAGATTTTTGTTGTTGTTGATGTTGTTGTTGTGTAAACTTTCATCGAACTTTACTAGTTAATGAAGTTTTGTGAAGGGAATTTGTTTATGCAAAATAAACTTGCAATCAGCTGAAGGAAAAATGTTCACAATGCAGAGGAATTTATATAGACTTGAAGGGGCTGTTGCATGACAGGGATGGGAAATGGGAGTTTGGATTTACACCACTTTTTAAAAGTAAATCTAAAACGTTAGTGATTTTTTTTATTTTTCTAAAGTAGAATGTTACTGCTGGTCAAAGAGGAGTTGGAGCTTAACTCCTTGCAAGATTTCGCAGGGTCTATAAACTCTTATAACTTATTTGTGGAAACACATTAAAAACGAAGAACGATTTTTTACGCGAATGGTCGCCAAATTTAAAACTGTTTTGCTTATATTAAATCCTGGCGTTGGCTAAAGTTGTTCGTACGCGTTTAACTTTTTGTTTGTAATTCGTACTACGGCCAACGATGCACACTTGGATCAAAGGCTCTTCTGCTTTTAAATCCTGGTTTATTTGATTTCATTTACCACTAAAAAAAATTGTTTGCTGGGAAATGTAACAAAATCAGTATTTTCCTGTGCTCACTTGCGGTAATTTAATTCATAATAAATTAAACCCCATAATTAAAAAAAATTCAACATTTTTTCACCAAAATTGCTGGGCGTTTCTCATCTGCACCTGAAATGGCAGCAATTTTAGAGGCATCATGTTACCGTTGAAGTCTCTTTCTAAAGTTATTAAAAAAAATTAACTACTAAAAGGTAAATTAGCCCCATCCAATATATTTAATAATACCGTTAGTTGTTGCACGCGACACATTTGGCAAACAGCGAACTAACGCAAACCAACAAATTTTAAGTGGCGGTTGCTTTTAAATACTCCTGCTAGTTGAGTGACAATAAACGACATTAACGGGGGGATCCATTGGCCACGTTTATGTATCAGAAATTGATATCTGCATTAAATATATTATTTTAGCCAATAATTAATTGGGTCATCAGTGCCAGCAAAAAAAAAAAAAAAAAAAAAAAACACTTAGTCAGCCCAATTAGATGGGAAGGAAGGACAGCAGCAGCTACAAAAGTACCAGTTGACCGACATTTTCAACAGGAGGCAAAAGTGCTAGAAAATTATAGTTCTCGTTTGGCAGAAATACTTAATGACATGCTGGTGTTGTCTGGCATTTCTCATTTAATTTTTGTTGTGTATGTACGTGTAGCAGGAAGTCCTTTTCGTGTTAAAGGATATGAAGAAACAACGACAGGCAACATGAATGGCTACAAAAAGCCTTATTAAGGCAAACTGATGGCGATAAGGTGTGTTTGACTACAAAAACAAATTGCTGTCCGGGTCAAATGAATAAAATGGCAAATTTCGCTAAAGCCTGCAAAGAACAGGTGACAACTCTGTTGCTTGCAAAAGTGATTCTAATTAATGAGCAGCGATAAATTTTGTTAACAATATGAGGCGTTTATCTCTGAAATGTATCGCACAATACGCAAAGAAAATAACTAAGTGATTTTCATGCTTTCCACCAAATTCGCTACCTTTTTGTTTTCTCAGCAGTCAAATATTTCAATAATAAATCATTGACTTTGTAAGCCAAGCATTCATAAAAGCAAACTTTTCGTTTCTGCAAACAATTTTTAAAAAAGGAAAATGAAAACAAAAAGTCCTTAACCACAGAAAAGCTTTCAAAAATATTTTGAAGTGAAACAGCAAAAGTCAACCAAATGGAACCGTCATAAATCAGCAGAATATCTCTGAACGTAACGCAAGAAAATCACTGGTTTTGAATAAATCCCTTTGAAAAGAATTTGCAATTAAATTAAATTTATTTCGTTGTAAATCCGCTGAGAAATAATTTTTTTTCGCATAATTTATTGATATTTTTTAACAAAATTATCTGCTTTAGTTTTATATAAAGCACGTGGTTGTGTTTGAAATATTATTGTTGTCGCTTCTAATGCGACAATAAATTAGTCAGAAAACAGGTAGAAGGTTTAAATAATAATATAGGCACTTAAATAAAAAAGGCCTCAACGGGTTAAAGCCTGGATTCGATCAGGAAGAAAACACTTTATTTTAACGCGAGTTAAATGCCACTGGAAGTATGCATTCGCACTTAAATAAACTGAGCGCCATTTAAATAAACGAGAATTACTGACAGATCAACTTAAATTAGAGCATTAAACGTCGCGTTAGCATCGGGTTACATATTGCAGTTCCTTAAAAGGAAAAAAAAAGTATTAACGACGCTCAGCCCTCTAATTTAGGTTAAGTTTTTATGCATACATTTTTTTAATTATTTCGTGATTGCCTTAATAAGTGAAGCTGGAACTTGCGAAAGCTTCTGTAGAGTTATAAAGAAACGAAATATTATTCACCGGATTTGTATAAAACGGCCATACATATTTTTGTAGTACACTTTTGGGTCTCATATTGTCGACCAATACTGATGAAGCAAATACGATTTGAAAGATATTTTTAAGAAGATTTTCATAATATAAATAGTTTTTTGTAGTTCTTAACATATAGGTATAAACGAGGCAAAAACATTTTCGAACAAAAATGTAACTGTACATACAAACTAAAACACAGGAAATAAAAAACACAATTAATAATGGGTTTTTATTTTATAAAGTTACTCTAGTTTTAGTCATAATAAAACAAGGAAATATATTTTTGTAATATCAATGAAACGGGCGCTATTTGAAAGAAAATTTTATGAAATTAATTTTTAAATATGATTTCTGCCATGAGGCCGCCACGGTTGACTCATTGAAGGCGCAACCTGGAACACCAATTTTCAACAACTTGTTGTAGCATATGCGTCCGTATTTCGCCGCATAATCCCAAAGAAAATAATCGAATAGAGTTAAATCACACGATCTTGGTGGCCAAATAATTGGGGAATTATGTAAAATTATTTCTGGAAAAGATTCCTTTGAATAAATCAATTGTAGCGCCCACTGTGTGGCATGTAGGTCCGTCCTGTTAGAACCACATATCAGCGAGATTAATGCTACGTAATTGAGGTATGAAAAAAATTTCGAATCATGTTCCTATACCGTTCGCCATTGACTGTAACATTCTGACCATCATGGCTTTTCAAGACACATGGGCCAAGGACTCCGCCAGGACATAAAGCGCACCAAACAGTTATTTTCTGTGGATGTAAAAGCTTGGGGATTCTTCTTACTCAAAGTGCGACAATTTTAATTATTTATGTACCCATTCAACCAGAAATGTGCTTCATCGCGGAATAAAATTTTGAATGGATGAGTTTGACGAATAGAAGAATTATTTTGAATAAAAATTTTAACAATTTGCACGGGTTGCTCTGGTGTAAGTCGACTCATAATGAAATTTCAAATTAAAATAAACAAAACGCAACAATCAGATGTTAAATAGGAGCTCAAATAAACCAGTGATGCCAACCGACACTCTGAAAAAACACGCTGTACTATTTAGAGTCAAAATGTCTCCTCAAATTAAACAAGATAAGAATAATCAAAATTGTAGCTCTTTAGGAAAGAAATTCAAATTAATTGACAACCCTCTGCTACATGTGGCTGCTACTGAAAATAAAAAAGGCTCCTTGTCATGCTGTTTTAAAAGTATTAAAATTATAGCATTAAAATTTATATGCAAAACGCCTCTCAATATAAATCAAACTCCACTTAATAATGCTCCATCTGCAAACGGATGCGCTACCAAACATCCGTTTTAAGCAATTTATGAAAATAATATTTAAAAAAAAGTCGTTAACCCAAAAACATAAAAACCAACATGAGTTATAGTCGATTTGAACAAGTTTTAATAACTTTTCATTCTGTTCAGCAGGACTTGAGCAAAATACAAACTCCCTCATCTGCAATAGTGGAGCCCTAAAATCAACACAATAAGGAAATGAAATACTATTTAAATGGATGTCACAATTTAACTGAAACAATTGAAAGAAAAATGGGAATGTTGGAAGTTAAATTGGGTTAAAATAAAAAAATAAAAAAAGCAAACTAAATGCAAATTACTCTTCTATACCAACAATAACAACACAATAACAGCAACAACAACAGCAGCAGCAAATGATGACAGAAAAATATTACAACAAATTGCAACAATAACAACAAGAAAGAAAACTAAAAAAAAAATATAGAACATCAGGAAATCCTGTCCTGTTAACAACAACTGAAAGAGTAAAACGAAAGAAAAAAAAGAAGAACTGAATGAAAATTGTAAAACAACATCGTAGAAAATGTTACGAGCACAAATTGCAAACGGAGAAACACAAAAACAAGAAACGTTAAATACTGGAGCTCATTTGCATGAAGCTGGATTTCGCCGATTTGCATTTACAATTTATTATTCCCCATATTTTTTACGTAAACGAAAAATATCCCTGTTAGTTTAGGTATTTTCATTGTATGTTGTTGGCATAGCTGGTTTCGATGATGCGCTACCCTAAGTCATCTTTAATTTAATTTGTTTTTTTTTTTATCATTGACCTTTGTATTCACCAAGACGGCGCCACAAGCTACACAGACGTCCAAACAATTCGATTGTTGTATAAGAAATTTCTTGGTCGAGAATTGTTTACCAACATGAAAAGCAACGCCAATCGAAATTACGTCGACCGGAAATTTTAATATTTACCTGTTTTAACAGACCTCGTATTACAAACGTAGGCGCCGCTTTCACTTTAACTTGTTATGCTGGCGCATAGAAATCACCATGTTTTTTTTGAAACGTAGTGGATGCTTTCAGTTTGACTTTCTTTGCTGACGCATATAATTGACCTTGTTTTTTTTAACACACCTCGTATTACAAATTTATTGCCTTATTTCAATTCAAATGTTTTTGATGGCGCATATAATTCACCTATTTGTCTAAACAGACGTCGTATTACAAACGTAGTGGCTACTTTCAGTTTAGCTTTTTCTGCTGGCGCATATAATTCACCTTGATTTTTGAACAGACCTCGTACCACAAACGTAGTAGCTACTTTCAATTGAACTGTTCTTAATGTTGTGGATGCTTTTATACTGACGCATAGAAATCATCTTGTTTTTTTTTAACAGACCTCGTATTACATACGTTGTGGCGGCGAATTGGCAGATGTACTTCTGAAAAAAAAGGATTAATTTGAGTAAAAATAACTATTTAAAATACCCCGTTTTCTCAGACGGACAAATTATAAAAATTTATACAAAAAAACATCAACAGGTAGAGTGTGACACACATTCGACTTTGACCATGAGTTTTAAAAAAAAATATTTTTGGGGTTTTTCTTTGGCTCAAGTTCCCATTAACACAAACGTTAGTGGATAAATAATATTTATTATCAAAAAAATACAATTTTATTTGGTGCTTAAAAAGAAGGGATTTGTTCTCGAGTTGTTACAAATTCGTTGTTGAGAGTTTTGTAAAATATTCATGTGGCATAACGCAAACAAGTTGCAACACAAATACTTTTGCAACGATTATTTTATTTCTGTTAATTTTTTGTCGAACGTGCATGTTTATTTGAAGTTCAATCCAGTCATTCCGTTTGGTAAATGTAACTGGTTATTTACTCCCTTTTGATATCGCAAATCCCAATTTATCAAATAATACCAGCCAATGGATGACGGCACTTACAAAAATGTACAAAAAAAAAACACAATATCTATTCAGCATCAAAGGGATACCAGCAGGACAGACAAAAAAACGTTGCAACCAGCCGGTGTTTGTGTTAAAGGGCGATAGAAAGGACCGTTTTTTATATTGAAAAACAACAAGTAAAATTTCCATACGAGTGGTGGCGAATGTGGTTCTTTTCTCTCTCTCTCTCTCTCTCTTTATTTCAAACAACAAAATCGATTGCATAATTTTAGGTTCATCGACAAAAGGACACTATTTATTTGTATATATTTTCGGATCAGAGTTTTTATTTTGTAAAAACAAATGTATTCGTTTGTATGTATGTGTGCCGGTGTGTGTGTGTGTGTGTGTGTGTGATATTATTTTGTCCCTTTGACATTCTACTAAAAATGTTGAATGTTTTTGTTTCATCTCTTGTGTAACATTTAAACCACTTACTTTGTATGGACCACTGCAGACTGTAAAGAACTTGTGTAAACACGTAAAACATACAACGAATGTGTGCGCGTAGGTGCTACGAACACATAATAACAACAACAACACGTACAAATTCTGCTGTGGAATGAATACAGAGAACTTTTTTGTATAAACAGAAATTGACCAACTAACGAAAATTTCACATATTTTAAAGACCTTTAAAATTTCAAGATTTTATATATTTAGAATTTTAATTAAAAAAATTGTGCTTCTGGAAAAATCGAGAATAACTTTATATAAATTTTAAATTTTTCCCAAAATGCTTTGATTAAAAAATCACTCAAAAAGAAATTATTTGTTTCAAAAAAGTTTCAAAAAGTTTTCTATTAATGAGGAGTATTTAAAAAGGTTATATTAAAAAAGGTACTTCTTGAGAAATTTATCACCTTAAAAGGTACTTTTCAAAAAGAAATCTTTTGAAACACATTCATTTTTAAGAAATAAATATGCCTATTAAATATTTATAACAAGACATATTTTAAAAGTGCCCTATAAAAGGTATTCTTCGGTAAAAGTACTTTTAGAAAATATGTTTTCTTATTTTAAAAAGCTTTTTATGGAAAAAGTATATTATATATTTATTAAAAAAGTACATTTATTTTCATTAAAAAAGTACATTTTGAAAAAGCTATTTTTGGAAAAAATAATTTTATAAAAGTTCGATATTTGGAAAACTGCATTTTGAAAAAGTACCTTTTGAAAAAAGCACTTTATAAAGAATTATTATTTTAAACAGGTACTACATTAAAAGTACCTTTTGAGCAAAGTACCTTATAAAAAGTACTTTTTCAAAATTATTTCTCTAAAAAAATGTGCATTAAATTGCCAAGTTGAAAATTATCATACAGTTTCAAATCTGCGAATTTTACAAAATAAGATTGCATATATAAGAATTTTTTTTAATTCTCAGAGTTTTTTTATAATCAGTAAATTGGTCCGAATAATAATAATTTTAAGTCGAATTAGGGGAAAAAAGTTAATTTTTATATAAATTTTTATGACATTATATGGAAAAGGTACTTTTTAAAAAATATTTTCTGAAAAATTACTAATTGAATAAGTAACAGTTTAAAAATTTATTTTGAAAAATTTATATTTTTTTATTGACAACAAAGAAATATATTTAGAAAGAAACATATTTTAGGAGCGAACTTATTCCAGACTCCTCTAAGAAAACGATACTGTGATAAAAATCTGCTTTAAGAAAAAGTTAATGTAATAAAAGCCATATAAAAATTCCTAAAAGTGTTCTATATTTTTATAATAACAGTTTTATAAGAACATATTTTTAAAGAGTTGGTATTTTAATATAATTGGCCTTATTCATAAAAAATATATAGTGCTTATAAGCTGAAGAAAAACCTTGTGTAAAAAAAATTGTCTTATAAGCAGCTTATAAGCATAAAATAATTTTTATGCATAAGGCTGAATATCAAAGAATGTATTAGTTTTCAGCATTATGATAGGCAAAGGCGGGTCCTGAAAATGCTACTTTTGGAAAAAAGCATTTTAAATGGGGAAAAAACAATAAAAAAATAATTTTTCAAAAATTAGTAGAGAACACGTTTTAACCAGAAGACCGCTTTCATTTTAACCAGAAGACTGGAATAATCTTATTCATGATTCAATGGTTGGAAACACTTTCCTTTTTTTTCTATTAAAATACATTCAAAAGGACATTCGTTCTTTGTTATTGATATAATTCTATTCAAAAAATAACTATTACGAATATGTGAATTTATTTGAAAAGTTTCTTTTATAAAAAGAACAAGAATGAGTTCTCATAAAACTTCCCTGCTAGTCTTCTTCATAATGACTGTTGATTTCTAGTCAAAACAGGACGTGCAAAAATGTCTATCCTTTTTATAACAAAAAGAAATTGTGAAACATTTGCGATAATGCAACAACAATATTTTTTAAGACCCGAACAAGCACATGCTTCCACCGGATTACAACGGATTGTATCGGTTGTGTTATTTATTGAACTCGCAAAACTTTAAAGCAAGAAAAATAATCCTTGCAAATTGAAATTATTCGCTTGAGTGAAAATAAGTTCAGACGTTTTGCTTCAAATTTAATTTCATTCGATAAGTGACTGTCACTCAATTGAAAAGTTTATGGCAGCAACAATCCTTTTAACCCTTTTTTCCATTCTTTTATTCCGTTCTTATTAATTCCTGCACACGACATCCTTAACAGGAGTTTATTTGCAGCCACAAAACTTTTGTGAATAGAAATTTGTAAATCTCTTTTTGAGTTATTCCAGCCGTTTGAGTGGTGGCAACATGTGTCGCATGTAAAAAGTGCCTCGAAGTCAGTGGGTTTTTATTTTGGGGTTCACATTAAATTGACACAGAGTTGATCTCTGGCTGTGGTTTTTTTATGTCAAATGTCGGTGGGTGGATTATTTATGTTTTTGTTTTCTGTGTGTGTGTGTGTGTGTGTGTGTTTAAGCAGGGTAAAACCACAACAGCCACATTTAAACATGTTTTATGAATTGCAAATGAATTGTTAAAAAAAATGTATTTTAATTGCAAAAAAATATTTTTGTTATTATCAAACACTTTAATTTTACTCACAATTTGCTTTTTGCCGTTTGTCTCCCGTTTTAGCCATATCCCGAGAAGATAATGATGACACACACCATCACCACCACCATCATCACCATCATCGAGGTGGCCATAGTCACAATCACGGTAACAAAGTTCCCTACAATGGTTACAATTCCGAAGAGTATTTGGATAGACTGGAACCGAACGGTAATATTCCGACAGACAAAACAAATTGCCGATACGGAGGTGAGTCGCTTTAATGGCACATACGACTACTTTGTTATTGTTCATGTTTTTTAGTGGAGTAATTAATTATTTACTTTTATTATATCATCTGCCATCGCATTTGCAATGGAAATGTGAACGTAATTAACAATTAATTATAATCAATATTAATCTCTGGTGTAAAGCTTGACTAATTTGCTCTTATGGAAAAAAAAACGAAAGTAATTAAGAGTTCTTAGTTTGAAAAATGCGGGATGTTAAAGGTTTAACTTTGGATTTATTTGTTTTGTCAGGCGTATGAAATGTTATTTAAATAAGTCGCGAAAGCGAACATTGCAGATACACTGAGGATGTTTTCTATAGGGCAGGTATGGAAGAATACTTTTCGTATACTCAGTGGAACGCTGGTGTAATATTTTGTATATTTCTTTTAGTAAAGTTCCATAATTTTTGGGGTTTGCTGACAAATTTTATTTGTAAAAGTTTGACAATAACTTCTTCAGTCGTAACCGTAACTTTAAGAAAAAACTAATACAATTTAAGAAAATCAAAACAAAAAAGAAGTTTCGAAATGGTTTTTTATATAAATTTTATATGTTAGATATAGATAACGTGCTTCATGCTGGCTTCCAAAACACAACTCTGTGCAGGTCGCACACTGGGGCCAAAGACCTCATGAATTAATTAAAACGAGAATTTAAGTGCCATGAAAACTAAATTTACTTGCAGTAAAATTGTACATCACTAGGCAAACAAAAAATGTATTAAAAAGGTGACGCAACCTTTTCAGCGACGCGTTTAAACTAAATATTCACCCCTTAGGCGACTGTTAAGAGAATGATTTTATTTGGAAGCAAAAAATAGTCCGATTTTAAAGATTATTTCATAAAAAGGGGTTTTTAAATTAAATTTCTTAGGTACAAAGTACTTTTTATATAAAGTACAACTTATAATTAAAAGTACCTTTTATGACAGGCAATTTTCAACAAGAAGTACTTTTGACAAAAACTATTTTTGATAAATAATGAAATTTTAAAAGAGGTTCCTTTTAAACGAATTACATTTTGCCAAGTCTTTTTCAAATTATTAAAAAAAAACATTTTGTGTTGGAAGTTCTTTCATAAAAATTATATATATTTCGTATATTGGCAAAAAGTACTATATAATAAAATAACCTTTTACCACAAACTACATATTACAAAAAGTACCTTTTTAAATATATAATAACCTTTTGTAAAAAATACTTTTTATTAAAGGTTTTTTTTTGTTAAAAGTTTATTCCAATGAGTACTTTTTACAAAAACTCAAAAAAATTTTTTTTTTAAGATTTATTTAACTCAAAGTTCACATTGCAAAAAATAATAATTTTGTATAAAAAGAAAACTTTCTATTTAAGGGTCTTTTATTAAGGGTATGTTTTGCAAAAAGTAATTTTTCCCAAATTTTCCTTTTGCAAAAAGTACATTTTTAAATAATAATCTTTTTTAAAAAATACTTTTTATTAAAGGGTATTTTTCTTAAGCATATCTATTCCCAACAGTTACCTTTTGCAAAAACTGCTGTTGCACAAAGTATCTTCACAAAAAGTATTTTTTGTGAAAAGAACCTTTTACATTACAAAAAGTACTCTTTTTTTATCATACGATAAAAAAAGCTTGTCGCTTGATGTTATACTTACGTAGTATTAAAAATAGAGTGCAGAACTGTCGGCTCTATTTATCGCATTTCGAATCCTGTATCCCATAACTTGTAAGCTGTCAACCATAATGTTATTAATTATTCACAATTGTCAGCTGTGTTGTGTGCAGAAAATCCATTAACTACTGCTTTTTAACCTTTTAAATTTATTCTTCATTTAGCATTTAATAATTAAGTGAATTCATAGTTCATGTTCACTATTATTTGCCATCTGTGGTCCAACGAAACTGCCCACTTCAGCTTCAGCAATAGACGAGATTAAATGTTAAAGTTGTGATAAACACGTAAACAAACTCTGTTTTTTCAATCACAAATAATTTGCTATTTTGCATTTCGGTGCTACCAACCGCTGCTACTCATAAAAACTAACAAAATCTTCAAAACTCGTTTGTCGACATAAAACAGACAAAAGTAAACTTCGAAACTTTAAAATTTAATATTTTGACGTGAAGTATTAGAATTCTTGTATCAAAGAAGAATCTTAGAAAAGAAGTTCAATTTCTGCCAGATATTTTCATCACTTAAATTCTCTACGAAAACAATTTCAAAAAGCATCTGCTTTCATTCAAGCATATTTTCAAGGCATTTGCCAACTTGTATATATTTAATTCCCCAAATTGTTTTCCATAACATATTTCAAGAGAATTCTCCGCAAACAAAATTAATTGTCATTCGTTCATATACAAACAGAAACTAATTTGTATTTCCGCCCTTTTAAAACCACCACTAAAACTAAAATTTGTTTATTTATATTCCATTCACTCGTATATAGAGGAAGTAAATACTTACGCACATAAAGGGACTGCTTAAAGTCTCTTCTATTTAGATAATCATAAATTCGTACATTAATAAAAAAAAATGAATTGTTTATATTCCATGAAATATTGAGAACATATTGTGTTCTGTGTCATGTCGGTTATAATTGTCTGTAACTCATAACGTATAACCAAACGCCAGTACACTTGCACAAACATGATGCTTGCGGGTGCCCAATTGGAAAATTATCGAAAGTCTAAACACAAGCTAAAAAGTTAAAGAATTGTAAAGAATTTTTTTTTGAAAATATTCGTTTTGAAATGTACTTCCGTCGGGTTAGGGAACGACACGATACTTAGTGGCCAGTCAGATCAATAACAATTAATACAATCAGTTACGCAGATTAGAAAAATTCAATCCCACTACTGAAGTATCCAAATAATACGACACTCGGCCTCGTATTTAATGAGTTATATGTTAGAGACTAAAAGCGTTTTCTTTTCTGGAAAATATGTAACATTATTTTCTAAAATTGGCAGTTTGGAAGGATGTTGAACTAATTTCTTACCGATGCGTTACTATCAATTGACAAAATATTGCCTTTTTCTGTTAAAAAGTGTAAAAAATGTTGCATTTTTTTCTAGAAAAGAAACTAACATAAAGTACTTTATGTGGTGCCTATTTCAAGATACTATTTGCAAAAATAACTTTTAATTATGTAATTGTACACTTTACAAATTTGAAAAATGATACTCTATTAAAGGTACTCTTTAATAGTACTTCTATACAAAAGGTACTTTTTGTAAGTAGCAGATTATAAAAGATACTCTTTGTAATGGTACTTTGTAAAACATATATTTTGCAAATCATGCTTAAAAAGGTGCCTTTTGTAAATGGTACTTTATAAAAAGTACTTTTTGTAATAGGATACTTTTTGTAATTGGAAGTTCTTATAACAGGTTTTGCTATGTACTTTAATAAAAACTGATGCGTGTAAAATATACTTTTTGCGAAACATGAAATTTTTTTAAATATGTAACTTTAATAAAAAGTACTTTTTGTAAAAGAATCCTTTTTTAAAACGTGTTTGCAAAATGTACTTTAAATAAAAAGTGCTGCTTGTAAATTATATAAAAATTTGCTGGGTATAAACTTTTGATATATTTAGTAAATTTTCATAAAAAGTACTTTTTGTAAAAGGATATATTATATGAAAAATATTTTTAATAAATAGAGTTATCCTTTTATAAAAAGTGCCGCATATAACCTGTACTTTTTATAAAAATTATTTTAAGTTTTTTTCTAAGACGGACTTTTTATGTAAACGACTCTTTGAAATTATAACTTTTCTTGAAAATGTTTTCAGACATTTTCGTGCGAACCTTCTTATACACGAGCATATTTTACGGTGTATTAAAAGCATACACTTGTTCACACACATTTACATGCCAGAACAGCAGCAATAAAAATTTTGCGCTCATGTGTTGCTATTTTATTGTCCGACGATTCGTAAGAATGCGTGGGTAACTCGTTGTTAGCAAATGAGTGTGACACCCTTAACTAGGAAATGAAATATTATTTAATCCCTGTATCGCATACACTCTCATGGAAATATTAAATTTATTAAATAGCTGCGGTTTCGTGGTAGATATGAGACTAAAGGCAAAACAAATAACACACTCGCACTACGATTGAATGGTACCCTACACTCAGTTGTGTTGTTTGTTTACCGCAATCAAAGTTTTCAAGTGAATTTATTTGAAATGCATATTTCAACAGCATGTTTTCAGTTATTGACCGCAATTTGTTTTTATACCCAGAAGTTGTTCTGTCCAACATAAATCAATTTTGTTTTGAAAGAAACAACAACAAAGAAAAAAAACTATTGAAACTTTAATACTTCCCGAATATGTGCACTGCACAGCGCGGGAGTCTTCAGCAGTAATTTATCACAGCATTTTAAGTTTTTATGGGTCATTAATTAAATACGCTTTTTATGTGTCTTCCTTCCACTCTGCCACTTCTTCTTCCTGCCTGTTAAATTCTTGAAAAAGCTTTTCGATTTTTATTTTTGGCAACAATTTTGTGTGTGTTTTAAAGCATCGACTAGACTTGCAGCTTCATAAATAACTGGAGACATTTTAATTATTTTTATTGATGCTTTTGCAATGAAAACAATTTTTTTTTTCTGAGTAGAAAAAATTAAACAATCAATTGAATTGATAGTGAATTGGTGTCATGGTGAAATAAATTTTAACAACAACTTGATAACATTTAATAAATTACAAATTGATAAAAGTAACACTTAAGAGAATGTAGTTGTTTAACCCTGGTTGGTTACTCTTTATATATGTACAATACGAGTACTTTAACATGAATCGATGAACAATTTTTAAAAATAGTTCCAGCGGAGCAATTTTGAAAGTTAAAAATAAACAAAAATGTTTTACGATATTTAAAAAATTTACAAAAATATATAAAATATAATATAAAAATGTTTTTCTTTTAAAATTCATGAAATGAGCTTGGGCGTTTGAACGAACAGTTACCATCCAGGGTTAAATGTTTGCCATATCACTCATTTACAAAAAAGTATTTGAATGTAAATTTTTTAAGCAAAAAACTGAAAAACTAAAATTTATTTCTAGAAAAAAACCGTTGAGCATAAATAACGGGTGCTTTTTTCTGCTGCATGGAAACTGAAAGTGGCAATACAACACTGGAATATTTTTAAAATTAATTTTTGTTTATTATTATCTGGTAGATAATATCATGGCGTTTAATTGCTCAATATAATACGCGAATACGTTAAATTTTGCAGTACTTTTTTCTAAGAATACAGCGTTAAAGATCACAGCGTAAAGAATACAGCGTTAAAGCCAACATTTAGGCTTCTAATGCGACCACAGTTGCTGGTTTGTCGGCAGAAACCAATCGCTTAGCATTAACCCATAAAAAGTAATGCAGAGAAGCGCACGAACGAGGACAATGTGAACCGAATATAAATGAAGTCGCAATAAATCGCTTAATAAGCACGTTGATATTTAAATGATCAAATCTTGGAAACAAAAACTCAGCGATGGCAACTCTGTACTAATTTCGTAAGCAATAAGCAACGATAATACTTCGGTTTCGGTTCCGATTATTCTGATCGTTAAATAAACGAAGACCACTGTGAACTTCGTAAATCGATTTATATTTTCAAAGTAAACTTCTACAATTCAGCTCGTAAAATGTGACTGACATTCTCAGCTGTTTCATGCAGCTAAATAAAGCACCCGATATTATGAAACACCATCACAAATTTGTTTTTATTAATAATATTAATTAAATGCCATGCAAAGCTCATATAAAAAATTGGTTTTTGGTTATTCAATAATTTATTTCATGAAATCGAAGTTAAAAATATTCATAAAATAGTAGTTGGCATACGATCAGGCAGACTGCTGTTCATTGATAACCAGCTGAGAATTTTGTTGGCGCCGAAAGTAATAAATTAAAAAGATGGACACTTTTTTCATTATTCGTTAGCGTTTCATATATAAAATTTTTTCTTGTAAACAACGAAAGCAAAACAATCGATTTTTTATAAGACAATTGCCTGTGGCTACTAAAAAGTAGATGTTTTTGCAGTATTTAAAATCGATGGAAATTCCAAATATTTTCTTGCTAGTGAATTCTTCTAGATAAAACAAAACTAATTAAAACTAAAACTTTTTATCTTTGAACTTCAATATATTACAAAAGGTAAAAGTGCTGTTGGCTGAAATAGTAGAACACAAGATCACGATTCCTTAGACCCCGAGTTCGACTCTGCACTCAGTCATGAATTTGGTGTCGAATTTGTCTGATCTGCATTAGAGCAGGATTGTGTCGTCGGTTTATCTCAATGAAGAAGGCAGCTGGACATTACCGCCAGTGATTAACACCATGTACTAAAAGAGCAACATACAGCCCCTCATTCGTCGGTAAATTTAGCAAAAAATTCATCGGAGAAGTAAAAATAGTTACAACAGATTCTCTATCTTCTAATCTGTGTTCATCTGACCCAGTTCCAACGCAGTGCACTGCATATGTAAGGGTCGTCCCGAGGGTGCTGGTCCGCCTTATAAAATAACAAGAAAATAAAATATTGTTTGTTCAATCGTTTCAAAATTCAAACTTTCAGTCTCTTAAGTTTTATAAAAACTGCAAAAAATATTAATTTTGATGACACATAATATCAAAGTGATTAAAAATTTAATTGACAGCAACAGCAATTTGTATTGAATTTTTTTATTTGCTAAATTTTCCGCATTAAAAGAAATTCTTTAAATACACGATTTTCATAAGTGAAAGTTGGTATTCACCCCTATCCAGGTTTATTGTTCCCAAGGAATTCTTATTCACCTCAAAGAGAAAAATGCTGTCGTTAATATCCCATGATCATCATCAGTAAAGTCTGTCAGTGACTGTAAAAACGGGAAAAAGGTTAATAAAAATCAAAGAACTATTTTTTCAAAAATATAAGAAAAGTTAATAACTAATAAATATTTAATACTGGAGTGATAGTTTGATTGCAGCGCCAGTTTGTTGCACTTTTTTACTTTCATTAAAAAAAATAATGCGGTTATTTTTTGGAAACTTAAAAAACGACAACAAATTAAAATAAACAACATGGATATCAGTATGAGACTTGTGCTGATATCTTTTCTATAAAAAATGCAACATTTTTTACACTTTTTAACACAACAACATGGCCACATTCTGTCGTTTAAAAATAAAGAATTTATTAGAAATTAATTCAACATTTTTTGCGAAAAATATTTCATATATTAAAGCTCCTCTAAACTGAAACTTTTTAGAAAGAAAGTGAAAATTTTTTTACATATTTCCTAGAAAAGAAAATGCCATTAAGATAATTTTTGTAAATTATTATTCATTCAAATTATAGGATGCACTACTTACGTGTTCCGTTCTGCTCTGTTCCCCAGCAACATTAAAGCTTATAAATTAAGCAGAAAAAAAAATCATAGAGGATCAAGGGAATTTTATATGATTTACTTGGAATTTACTTACGACTGCTAAATTAGGGGGCAAAGAAAATTGTTCTGAAAAAACAATATTCATAATAGAGGCAATTAATTATTGTCCAGGATTAAAAAATTAATTATTAAATTTCCTAAAAACTTAAAATTTTCTTTAGTGTTTGACATCTAAAACAATTCAAAAATGTATCCTGTATAAAATGTTTAAACAAAAATATTTCTTTTTTAAATCCTTTTATAGGCTTTAAAAGCCTAAATTCCTTTAAAATATGTTTTGCCCGAGCAAATCCTTAAACAAACAAACGAATATAAAATCTAATAAAAACCTAACATGAGGTTGTTTTTTGTGGAGTCAAATTAAATTCTTTATGCGGTAAAGAAAGAAAAAAGTGGGGTTTTCTATTTTTTATTGTCTCAGCATGAAGATTTTGTTGTCTAGTGGTTAGGCCCATGTGTGTGCATGGCTGGGATGATGGAGGGATGCCTACTGGAGGAGTACGTACAGCTGAAGGCAGTAAAAAGGATTTAAAATTTAATGTTGCATACTTTTTTGAAAAAAAAAAAAAAAAAAAAAACCAAAGAAAAAACCAACTTAAATAAGCTGTAACATTTTTTATTGTTTGTTTTATCTATTTGTTTTACGTTTATAGAAAGTTTATGTAAATTGTAGGCGGCTTTTGCCGAGCAGAGGAGCGGATTAAAAGAAGAGAAACTTTGAAAAGGGTTAAAAAAAGTTTCAATTTATTCTAAAAGCATTCCGCTTCAGGTGATTATTCCAATAATTTAAACCGTTTCGACTGGCTTATCTAAATTTGAATTTATATTTCATAATTGTGGTTTTGTAAGTTTCATAATAACAATTCCAACTAAGATATTCCATTTTAATGAGCAGTTAAAAAACTATTTTAGTTCAACTTAATATTAAAAGGAAACATTTAATAACTTCATATATGAAAAGTCCTTTGCCTTTTAATCATAAAAATATATATTAAAATGCTACAGAAAGGCAAAACAGTGAATTTTTATTAAATAGATGATTACAAAGATTAAGAAGAAATAATAAACCCTGGAGGGCTACTCTTCATTTTTGTACATTAACGTTACTATTCGTTGAATCGAGCGACAATTTTTAAAATTAATTCTAGAGGAAGTTTTCTCAAGTTACCAGTTGCTATACCAAGGCCTTTTAACGTTTATATGTGTGAGTGTGTTTCCAAATATAAACCTTAAACGAGATAGAAAATTTTCTGTATTGCATTTCAAGCAACTTTAAACTGCTTTTTGGCATTTACGTGCTAAGAACTATGATTATATATTTACAGGCGGCATATCTTAATAAAATTACCTTTCCAACCATATATCTTTCATCAATATCAGTGGCAGACAAGATATTTAAAAATGTACCACAAAAGTGGGTGGCTTATTAATATAATTAAAACTGTTTAAATATACTTCCAACGAAAAGGTTAAGTTTTCTAAATTGAGAAATTTCAAGAAAAACATATTAATTCATTTTAGATTGAAATCTTATCATATTAAATCTTTGATTCCTTCGAGGATCTGCTTATTGAAAACTTAAATAAACACACAAACTTTACTACAAAAAGTTTTTAAATTATGGCAAATGATACATGCCATGATGGGCATTATTTTCATTTACAAAAAAAAAAAAAAAGAGTTTCATTCAATATTATGACTGCCTGACCACCACCCGCCCGACTATTATATATTTTTCAATCATTTTGTGCCCGCAATACAAAACCAACTGACGAACTTTATTGTCTGTGAAGTTCAAATAAAGCCTAAGTGCCATGCCATAACCTTCCTGTTGTTGTTGTTGTTGTTGTTTTAAACTTTATTTTTGTGTATTTATTTTCATGATTTTCGCCCCTTATTTCCGTTTCTCTGATTTCCTTTATTCCATGAAATGCACAATTTACTGCTAAAATGACTTTTCAGGATTCAATTTGAAATCGGCATTTATTGGCTGTTGCGGATGTTCGCTAGTCAATGTGACTATAGTTTAAGGCGATCTATAAAGATCTGGAAAATTCCTGAAATCGATTTGTATATAAAACTAAAAATTTTCTGTTTTTTTTTATTAAAAGAAAATGCAGTCAATTTTAATCCAAAAGTATAAGTAAAATGCTGATATTATGAAATTGCAATTTTTTTCTATAACAAGTTTCAATACTAAAAAATTAATACGTCAAGCGTATTAATTTCAGAATTGTTATCTGCTGACAATAATATATTAAAATTTCCCAAGGATATTTCATTTAATATTGTATTGGCAAAATAAACAATAAATTGTTGTGTCTTTGTACCTGTTCATCCACTGCTCGAGCTGATTGTTATGAAATCTCTAACTAATAGCGACAATGGAATCCGCAACGACAGACATTTCAACAAGTGATGAGCTCGTGAGAAGCTTTTGGCCGTGGCTATCACTAGTGAAATGGTGTTATTCAAAAGCCAAACGTCAGGGTTATTAATTTTTGGTGCTAAAAACATTGAAGAAATACAAATTTGGTAGCCATTAAAAAACTTTAATTGTTTTTTTTTATTTCCGAATTGAATCCCTTATAATTAACATCGCATTTACCGAATGGTTACATTTGTGGAACACTTTTAGCTATTTTATAGTGTCTTTAATTCGTTGCAAAATATTTAGTTTAAAAGTAGTTTTTATGAAGAAATGCACAATATAAACGCTAATACTGAATATAAAGACATCTTGTTCCCGATCGCAATCGTTAGAAGAATAAAATCCTTAGCAGGATATTTAAATTTCAGTGAGACAATTTTTAAAATAAGCAAGTCAAAATTTTAATATTTTAACAATAATAATATGATACATACAAGTTATATGATACAAAATAAAAATACCGATAAAAAATATATTTTATTGTAGTTGAAGTTTAAGCAACGAGGAATATCGGTGAAGTGTTCTGAAATATTTAATGCGTAATTTACGAAGCCAGAGATATTGGATTTTCCTGCAACGAGATGCAAAAATAATTGAATGGACAAGAACATTTTAATCATCAAAAAAATTTTGTTGTAGTTTGAACTTCAACAACATCACGCGAAGTAACTAGAACCGCCTGGGTGGTAAAATTTTTATATATCGTTTTACACAGTATTTTAGAAGAATAGCAAAAGGCAGCTGCTTTTTGAAAAGAAATCTTAAAAGTTTTCTGCCAACTTAGAAGACAAAATTTTTTTTGTTCATTATTTGTTTTTCGGCTTGAGGTCTTTTTTAAAATAAGACAAAATTAAAACTTTTCTTCTAATATATTTTTATTCCAATATTTCGATCTCTGTTGGTCATCTTCAGGGAATTGCAATTTTATTTTATAGTCCTGGTATAGTCACTTGTTTATACTTGTAAACTTTGTCACCTACTCGAAATATTTGGAATAAAAATATATTAAAAGAAAAGTTTAATTTTATTATTAAAAAAGACCTCAAGCCGAAAAACAAACAACGAACAAAGAAATATATTTAAAAAGTTCTACAACAAAACATATTCAAAATTTATTTTTTAAATATTATATTCTGTTTATCTACATGAAAATATCTGTTAAATCACATATTTTTCATCAATATTGGTGGACAATAATATAATTAAATATGTGCCACAACAAATATTAGTCGTGTATGTTGCTCAGTTGGCTGGCACCCTGGGAATGACCCTACTCATGTAATAAATTGTGCCGAAGCAATGAAAATAAATGAATAGTGTTGAGATGAGAAAAGATGAGAATTTTGTTGGAGCCATCTTTACCTTCTACTGCCCTGGTGAATTTTGTTTATAGTACCGAAAAAGGAGTGGAGCTGCAGTTTAGTGAACTTTTAATTAGAAAACTCCGATGATAAAAACTATATCAAACTTGATATACATATTTTTCTATATAAAATAGAGTCTTATCGAATAAAAGTTGTTTGTTGGGTTTGGTTTGTATAAGTTTCATAGCCTGCTACACTTATTACAATGTGATTTTTTGAAATCGTTTGTGAATTTTTATAGTTAATTTATTTAACATAATTCTCAGATGGTTTTTGGAAGTCTTTTAATAAGTTGAGAAGTTTGAAACTTTGTAAAACTGTGGTTGAAGTCTACTGACGATTTGGTAAGAAGCGCCAATGAAAAAGACATTGCTTAACCACCCAACAAATAAATTTCATATTATAATAGTACAATGACAATATGTCAAAAAATTGGTTTATTATTATTAAATAATTTTTAAAGATTTGTGACATTTTCTTTTCTAGAAAACATGCAACATATTTTCACTTATTTACCAAAAATTATCAGTTCCGAAAAGTTTTAATATAGAAATTAATTTCCGTGAGGAATTTGGATTAATTTCCAATAAATTTCTCATTTCCAAATGACATAATTCGGCCATTTTCTGTAAAAAAGTGTAAAAAATGTTGCACTCTTTTGTAGAAAAGAAATCAGTCGTAGTCAGTAAAAAATAATTTACATATAAAAACTGCTTGATTGGCAAAACTTTTATAGAAATTTGTCGAATTAGAATTTTCGAAAAATTATTTTTTATGAATTAAGCCTTAAATATATTTTTTCTTTAAAAAAAAATAATAAAAACGTCTTAAATATGATTTTATTAATAGATTTCAAAATGCAAAAATCATTTTGATCAATTTACAAAACGCCATATTCATTATACGAGTAAATGATCTCTGTATATGACATCATGACACCTCCTGTAATTGATATTAAAATTTACTCACGGTCACATCTAATCACGTTAACGTTGACCATCTCTATTAATAGAAAAGTACAGCGCAAATACCTGCATCTTTCACTGCTAACAATTTGTGGCATTGATAAGCTTTTAATAGCACACAAATACACACACACACAATATTTCTTTCTTCGCAGACAGCAAGTAAATCAAGAAAATAAATGTAGTTTCATCTATTTATCCAACTGTCTGTTAAGCTGTCTGTTTGTGTATATGTGTTTATGTGAGTGTGTGTGTGTGCTTGTGACTGTGGCATGGCAAAAGTATGCAACAATTTCTTCTAACTTTTCGTTGACAACGAAATGTTGCACTGCAACTGCAGAAGTAGAATTTCATATTTCACTTTTATGATGGGGCAACAAATACTGTGGCACAAAAAAAAAAATTACAAAAATGAATCTCTCAACTGAAGGTGTGTTCAGATTAGAAAAATATTTCACAAGATAAATTCAGACGTCTAGAAACTTTAGAACTTTTTAAATAGTCAGAAACTATCATGACTTGTCAGATAATTCTTGAAATAAGTGAAGCTTAAAAAATTAACGTTAAAATGTGTTTATTTTAGAGAAATAAAAAGGCTTTGAAATTGAGTAAAATGTACTTAAAAAGTACATTCCTTTCGAATTAAAAATACTTTTCGTACGATGGGTTAATCAAAAGTAAATTTATTATATTATGATTTTATGAGACTTCACGTCTTACACGCTTTTTATAAGCTTTACATGCATGTGTGTCATAGTGATTTCTTGTCTAGAAAATAATGCAACATTTTTTGCACCGTTTGATACAAAATGGCAACATTCGGTTATTTAAATATAAAGAATTTATTTGAAACTAATTTAGTTTACCCTACGCAAAATCATTACAGTTTTAAAACTCTTCCAATCTGCCACTTTTTAGAAAAGGGGTAAAAAATGTTACACTTTTTTCAGAAAAGAAAACGTCTATAGTTTGTATAAATAAACTATATATATTGTGCTTCTATGCGTATACTTAATGTTATTAATAATGGTACTCATACGTTACATTGTACTTATATAATTTTGTTGCTTTGGTTCATGTTCTTATCGTCCCATAAAGTGTAAATATTTTCACACGCTTTCGAAACATATTAAACAAACAAAAATATTTTCTTATAAAATTTATATTTATTCCTTTTCTTTCGCCACTTCTTTGTGTAGATTTTTCAGGAATATATAAAATTGTGTAATTTAAAATAAAATGTTTTTTTCTTCTTTCAATTTAACACATACAAACACAAATTATTTGAAACAAAATTTTTTTTAGTAAACAAAAACAAAAATATATTTCTAAGATAGTTGTTATTAACTCCTCTGGTCCGAAATTGCGTGTCCTCGATGGAATTATTCATACTGATCATGTCGGTAAATATTTACCCCCTCATTCATAAACGAGTATTAAAATTAAAGTAGCTTTAAAGTATGGATTTTGTATGGTTAAAGATCTCTAAAAACATTCATTATCTTTAACAGTCGTTTGTGAATTAGGGGGTTAATATTTAAACGTTGCTGTGGACTCAACGTTGCAAATTTATTTCTAAAATATATTCGACGGTGTTTTTTTCAATAATTATAAAAAAAATAATTGACCTTTTGCTTGAATAAATTCAATAAGTGATTGAAAAAAGTTTGAATAAATTTCTACAACAAAAATTTAGTATTGAAAGAAAATTAATTTAAAAGCTAAAAATAAGTTTTCAAATTATTGTGAAAAAAGCGTGGGCTCTTTTTGTTGTATTTTTCTTAGCCGAAGTAGGGAACACAAGACCACGGTGCCTTAGACCCCGAGATCCACTCCGTCCTCCGACATGTTTTGATCTGTATTAGGGAAGGATTGTGTTAGTCGTCGTCGGCTTGTCTCAATGAAGAAGGCACTGGTCCTGAACATGATCGGAAGCGACTACAACCGTCACTCGTGGCCGAGTTCAAGTCCGCACTCCGACATGTTAAGAGTGTGGAATTTTTTCGATCTGCATTTGGGAAGATTGTGTTAATTGTCATCGGCTTGTCTCAATGACGATGGCATAGCACTGATCCTGAACATGATCGGAAGCGACTAAAACCGTCATGTAGTAAAAGAGCATAATACAGCTCCCTTCCTTCGACGGTAAATGAGGAAAAAATTCACTGACGAAGTAAAAATAGGCACAACAAATTTTCCTTTCCTCTAAACACTATCCTCCCTTTCGCAACTCCAGCGGAATGCACTGCATAAAAAAATTAAAAGGCGAAGGCATATCCACTGGTCGTCAATTGTAGCAAACAATTCACTGGTGGGGTAAAAATAGCTCTCTGTGCTCATCTGCCTTTTTAAACTACCCCCTCCCCTCATAGTTTCGGAACAACGCATGGCGTAAGTGGTGATCATATTCTGGGTGTAAATACAGTGCAATAAAAAATTTAATAAAAGTTTTGCAGTTAACTATCTGATGCACTCTTGAACACCGTAAATTTTTCCTGTTAAAATATTTTCCGCGTCTGACCGTAACTGCCGGCGCACACAACACAAACACGGTGATACAAAAAATGTATTATTCTCGTAATTTTTTTTTTCATACTTCTTCCTTGAAGTTTAACAAAAAGGAGCAAATTGAAAAAAAAGAAAAAAAGAAAAAGTTAAGTGCATTAAAATCTCTCCGTCTCAATTTCTCAATTTTTATTGCGTTTTTATGATTCGCTAAAACCGAGATTTTCTTTGTTTTGCTCAAGAAATGTTGTCATGGTCGTTGGTTAAAGAAAAGAATTTAATAAAACTGTAATAAATATCACATTTCGTCGTTGCAATTGCTTTTCATCACTCGTTTCCTTCTCGTTCATCATCATTTCGTTTTTTTATGCGAATATTATGGCGCTTTGAAGCTTAAACGCTTATTTAGGGTTGGTGCGGTGTGGCAACCCTCCACCTCAGTTAACAACTTAAACTCCTTTTCTCTTTGTGATTGAAATACTGAAGTGGTTTATAATGGAATACACCAAAATCGTATTATAAATATATTATTTTATGTGGCAAAAGAAGCAGCTGAGAGAAGAGAAAATTTTCATGAATTTATAAAAATCAAATTAATAATCCTTTTTTAAAGTTTAATATTAAAATTTAAATTTAATACTTTTTATTTATAAAATTAAAATATAAAGTGCTATAACTTTTTGTATACTTGTATTGCTGCACAGTGTTACGCCATTTTATGTTGTAGCAATCCCGCCACAACCATGTCCTTTCTTAATATGCAGCTTTTACTGACGCATTAAACGCATTTTAATTCTCACGACATTTTATTAAATTCAATTCCTGTCAATATAAAATTAAACTTGTCGACATCAGGACGCGTCATCATTTATAACATTTTTTTTAATGGCTCCGGCTTAAATAATGACAAATTCCCAAGAACGGAAATCATTAAAATCCTTAAACACACAAAATGACCATTAAATGTGTGCGTGTGTGAGAGTATATGTGTTTGTTTCTGTGTTGAACTATAGTCATGTCAAAAGTGTCTGGTTTTTACGATTTTGATTTACTATTCGCTACTTGAGTTTTGTTGCCTTCTGCCCGGCCACCCGCATGTGCTCGCTGACTGGCTGACTAACTGGATGGCTGTCATCTGCCTTAATCATGTGTTATTATTGACGCAATGAAATCAATAATGCGAGTAAATATCCAAAATTTTTTTCCCTGTTATTTGCTTTAATGCTCGTATTGTTTTTAACTGCGTTTCTTGGCAGCAAATACTTTCCTTTTGGCTATTTTCGTTTTAATAGTTCCCCTTCATGAACGTCTGTTGATATTTTTATTTTTTTGTTTTTTTAATAGACTTTATTGGAAATTGTCAAATTGTTGTTTGCTGACATTTTTTTTTATGTGTTGTTGAATATAAAATATTTTTAAATGGAATGACAGCGAGTGTTAGCAGATACAGTTTTTCAATTGAAAGTTATAGGGACTGGTATAAATAATGATGTGTTAATTTATTGAATCGAAATTCTATATGGAAAATGTTATCTTCGGCTAAAAAAAAATCGTGGTTTGTTTGTTTTTAACATGCAAAATTTTTTAGCATTTCATTTCTATCTTGTACATATTTTTACTTCCCGTTACGAAAATTTTAAATTTTCAAAAATCGAGAACTTAATGGTTTCATCTTGTTAAAAAAAAAATAGAGTTCTCATCTCAACGTTTAGCGGTCCTCGGAAGCTTCCCTGACTAATTCTTACTGATTTCAAAAAAATTGGTGGCGTTCGAAAGGGTTCTACTAAACTTAGATTTCGAACCGGTAGATTCCAAGAAATTAAGAAAAAAATATTTTGAAAAAGTAAAATTTTTTAAAGTGTTTTATTTTTAATAACTCTAGAATGGCTTTACCGATCAATTCCAGAAACTAATCAGTGCCTCGTTTCTGTAACTGAAGTGAGAACTTGCGGCATCGCAACAATTGTCGTCACTCTGTGAAACACAGGATGAGTTAGAATATATATCTTAATGCATTCATAATTTTTTTCGATTTTTATAATAATCATATTATTATTCTATGAATAACTCTACAATAAAGAGCTTGACAACCATAATTATTAAGTTTTTCGATGCGAGAATTTCTCACATCAGTTACAGAAACGAGGCACAGCTCTCAAGATTTAAAAAAAAACCACGTCGGCCACTGAAAATCGGGTCAAAATCGGTTAATCAGTTCGTGAGATATCGTGAACGAAAAATTTCGAAAAAAGTTGTTTTATTTTTGAACTCCCTTTTTTATATATCCAATCACTTAGTCTTCTCGTTTCTTTTATAGGACTCGAAAAACTACATCAATCCACACTAATCTTGTGAAAATCGGTCTATTAATTTAAAAGTCATAACATTTTGAAAATTGGATTAATATTAAAACTTAAACAAAAACGAAATTTGCCAGATCTGCATTTGAAGTTAGCGGGGATGGCCTTCAGGGTCAACCGTTTTCCCATATTTTTTAATTGTCATTCAAATTTTGTTGACTGAAAGAGAGAGTTTATGCTTTAAGACAGTATAAAATGATTTCTTAACTTCTTTGTGTGAAAAATAATATTTTTTTTTTAAGAATGGGCACATTTTGTATTTAATTAAAATAACTGAAATGTATGTGAGATTCCTGACTTTCGTATGTAGATAGAAAGAAAGTCTGAATTATTTTAACTGCTCTTTTATGCCACTCACAGTGCGAGCCATTGACGGAATATTAAAACAGTTGATATCGAATTCATACAAAATATTTAATTTGAAAAAATCAAAACGTTTAACTTTTCTTTTTTTCTTAAATCTTTTTGCTTTAAATTGTTAAATGCCACGGCTTCAGGCTATAAAATTTAAACAAATCGAATGGTCAGAAATGATTTCAAATCTCAATTTAATGCAAAAATATTTCAGAATAAAATGTATCATCGTCACATGTCGGCTTACGTAAAACTATTTCTTCGAAACTAATTTCTTTTAGCCTCAATGGCTTTCATAAATAAAAACAGAAACATTCACAGTCTCCTTCTTTTTTTAATTTAAATGCAGATCACGTTTGCGTTGGAAATTACAGAATCATACCGATACGTCTCACTTTCATGTGGGTTTTATTTATTTATAATTAATAGTTATTTCATCAATTTATATGTCAATTATAAAAATAGCAAAGGAGAAAGAGAGAGAGAGAGAGGATAAAAGTGCATAAATACTACAGAGCTTAACCCCTTTTGAGCCATATATTAACTACAAGGAAAATTTTTAATAACTAATTGAAAACAATTTGAAAGTTTCTTTAAATAAGTAAAAAAGCTCTGCGGACAAGAGTTATCCTTAACAAAGGTCAAAGGTTCATATATGTGTGTATGATGGCCATTAATGGGTTAAAGGCCTTACAACCTTTTCCCATATTCAATACTAATCGTTTTGTGTTTCTATCTCTATTTGCCAAAAGGATACATTTTCATGTTCGTTTACAACAATTCCAACGTTTGTTTATTATTATTTCTTTCTTGCTTTTATTCACCAACTTCACTAACAACAACAGCAATACAAAAGAGAAATGAAGAAACTTTCACAATGGAAATATTTACACAGAAATAGGATATAAGTATATGCCCACACACACACTCACATTCATATAATATTCCCTATCAAAGGATAAAAATAGCTGCAATAGCAACAACAACGAATACAATAATAAAAATAATATGAAGTTTGTGCCTGTTTTGTGGCTCCAACTAGACACACGGAGCGGATACAATAACAAAAATTCATTAGATTAAACAAAAGCCAACAAGCACTTGAACAGATATGGAACACACTAAAGCGGCGGCTACACTGTTCAGATTTCCACAAATTGTTGGAATTTTGTATGCACTCGAACCCAGACTGGATGCAATTGTGTTGTATCGTTGTTAACTAACTGACTGACTGACTGACTGACTGACTGTGTTACATGTTCAGAAATGTGTGAACTTGGAAAAATTACTCTGCTTCACAAGCAGAAAAGTTTTGTTGCCAATTAATAATAGAAGGTAATAGAAATCCGTTCAAATAGACTTGCACAAAGCAAATTATAACGAAATTAATTTGTTTGAGTGAAAGATGAAAGTTTTGAAACCACAATAAGTCGCGTATTATGAGCGGTAGGCTGAAGAACTGAGGCAGATTAAATTGAGAGCTTTAAAATTAATGGGTGTTTTTTATAGAGCGGCACAAGTTTAAATCATAATAAAACAAGGAAATATATTATTAATATCAATGAAATGGGGTCTATTTGAAAGAAAATTTTATGAA
Source organism: Linnaemya vulpina (assembly GCA_963675445.1). Lineage (NCBI taxonomy): Eukaryota > Metazoa > Arthropoda > Insecta > Diptera > Tachinidae > Linnaemya > Linnaemya vulpina. The sequence continues at coordinate 12,077,418 of OY776278.1, read as the reverse complement.
ATTCATTTCTAAATATGATTTTTGCCAGGTGGGAGCCACGGCTGGCAATCAGGAACACCGATTTTCCACAAGTTTTCACAGCATCTGCGACCGCATTGAGCCAATAACTCTTCGAATGTTGATTTCCAGGTGTTCAATTTTTTGTGGATTATCGACATAGACAAGTGACTTGACATCACCCCAAATAATATAGTCCAACGATCTTGATGGCCAATTAATTGGGCCATTAAGTGAAATAGTTTTTTCATCAAAAGTTTCTTTGAGTAAATCAATTTTAGTGCCCGCTGTGTGGCATTGTGGCTCCGTCCTTTTGGAGCCACATTTCAGCGAGATTAATTCAGGTACGAAATAATTTCCAATCATGTTCCCATACCGTTCGCCATTGACTGTAACATTCCGACCATCATCGCTGTTGAAGTCAAATGAGCCAATGACTCCGCCAGCCCATACAGCGCACCAAACAGTAATTTGCTGTGGAGTCTCCTCTCTCCAAATGCGACAATTCTGATTATTTATGTACCCATTCAATCAGAAAAGGGCTTCATGTGAAACCCAAATTTTGAATGCAGGAGTTTGACGAATAGAATAATTATTTTTATTAAAAATTTCAATAATTTGCCCGTGTTACTCCGGTGCAAGACGATTTATAATGAAATTTCAAAGCGAACAGAAAGCAAATATCAGCTGTTAAATAGGTGCTCCAATAAAGCAGTGATGCCAACTCAAAGTTGTCACACTCTAAAAAAACACGTTGTATATTCGAAATTGAAATGATAAGATTATTTTTATTACGTGGAAAACTAAATTTAAATACCAGCATCCTTTACTTTTGCTGAGATAGGATCGAGACATTGGAATAGATGTGCATCATAATCCTGATACCATCTTACTTTAATAGAATTAAAAAAGCATAATATTTGTAATTAAATAAATAATTAGTTTAAAAAAACACCGTTTTTATAAAAGTCTAACTAAAACGTTAAATATAAATTTTCAAATAATAATAAACCGAAATTCAAGTCTTATTGTGAAAAAGGAAGCGTCGGGCTTTTTAAATTTTGTTAATTAAATTATTTTTTAGTTTACTTACACATTATGAGAAGATGATAACATGAATCACACCAACAACTTTCTATATACAGTGGGACATAATGAGAAACATTATGAATAATACTTAGAATAATCAATAGACTTGTTTGAGTTTTGAAGTTCTTTAAATTAAAATTTAATATTCGATATTTCCGTAACCATCGGTTAGCTTCCTGAAGACGCTAATATTAATATAAAAGAACCTCAAAACTCAAAAAAATCTATTAATTATTCTTAGTATTAAAAAAGGGTTAACAAATTAGACACAATAATCAGAATAATGTTAAGTATACCCCTGGAAGCACAATTCAAAAGAGAGTTAATAAAAAGCGTTTGTAAAATATGAAGACATCAGAAACTATTAGACGGACAAGCTCCAATTTTATAAGCCTTTAAAAATTTAACTCTTTTTCAATTTTGTTTAATACCTGGAGTCCTTTGGCAACTGCTTTTATCAACGCAAATTTAAAGCTCTTTGCAATAATAATTTTTTGAAGTACAAATTTCGTTTTATTTATTTATAATTTCCATTTTTTAATATATTTTTTATATGTACATACATTTTTGTTCACTTAACTTAATTTGCCGGAAATAATAGGATTCTCTTCGTAAGTAAATTGTAATAATAATATAGAAATATTTTTGAGACACATACTTTCACACATTAAAATGCAGACAACGACATTCTCGTTATACAAATACGAGGGTTTTAATAGAATTTCTCAAGTTTGTATTGCAACAAAATTATATTAGTTGCTCTCATGTAATACAGACATCTTGAGTCGCAAAAGGAATTCAGTATGGGTCATACTCCTTGGAAATTATAGATTTTTCTTTTCCTCAAGTGTTACCGAAAGGTTTTCAAGAAGAACGACTGCGAACGACTGAAGTTTTAGGAAGACCAACACATTTAACAAATTAAAAATAAATTTTAAATAGCCACAATGAACTTCTCTACCCTTCATTCTGTGTTCATCCGTTCTCTTAACACTATCCTCTACTTCCCCAGTTCCAGAACAATACACTGCATATACAGGGGTCGCCCCTGAGTGCTGGGCCTTCTCCCATTGGCACGCGTTTGCTATTGCAATTTTATTTAAGTTTGTAAAAAAAGTGGACAACGCTTGACCCTTCAGGGCATCCCTTCAACTTCGCGCTAATTCTATCCATTTTTAGTGCTGCTGTTTTCAATGAGAGTTTGATCGATTTGCTAACTGCAAACAGTTTAAGGATCACTAAATCCGTTTAGAAGTCGTTTCTAAAAAAAAAACATTAAAAAAAACTCTCAGTTCTTGTTTTAATTTTTTTCAAATCAACCCATTGAAATCGGTTCAAATTCACAGAAATTCTTAGTTTGAGCGCTTTCGATTGCCACCAGTTTGATTTGATTTGGTCCAGCTGTTCAAAACTTATAAGCGGCTCACATACTTACACACATACACATGCTTACACATATACAAACATCCAAACATAAACTCATAGTGACACTATCTATCTATCTCAAAACTAGTTAGGATCGCTTCCTAGTAACTCCAAACGTGGGAATGTGTTGAAAACTCGACTTTTGAAAAACTTAATGCTCGATCTTAATAAATATTTTGACCTAAAGGCGCTATAAAATCGTCATTAACCACTTACCTTCTATTTTTGAACTCAAGCTACATGTTAGCTTGAATGAGTTTAAGAAGCTTAAAAGCTGCTCTGCACACAAGCTTTTAAGCTTTGCGGATTATAATGTTAATATGAATTTAAAAAAATCTCCAGCTGCTGACTCTCAGCAATAAAATTGCATATATCGAATAATTTGCTTACCATTTCTTAATAAACTTACAATGCCGCCCTCGCTTATTTTGTACCTTAAAAAATAAGATGATCTCTTATTGTTGTCAGCCGTAAAACTTAAGGGTGGATAAAATGTTTAAGCAAAATGGAGTAGAGAATAGAGAGCTTTAGCAAAGCAAGTCACACGCTACAAAGATTTTCCACAAATAGTCGTTCTAGAGTGCAGAGATGTAAAAATATTTGCATACGCTGGCACACATCATATTCTCCACTATTTACTACGACTATTTATGCTAAAATTGGATTTTCCTTATCAACTACCACTGACAGCCACAATGTGTGGCAGAAGGGAAACGGAAATGCGTTGCTAAAGGTTACAAAAATAATGCATTCTTTAGTGTTTTGAAATTTTTCTTTCATACATTTTTCTCTATATTATTTTACTTATTATTTTACTTACGAGTACATTGTCAAGTTGAGTGTATTGCGAGGGCATAATGGAAAAATAGTTGAACCTTTTGTGTGACTCTTTGCAACCATTAAAATGGGATGGAACCAGTTTTTCTTTTGTTGGTTTTTATATTTAACTTGCCTTTCAATTACAGAAAGTTAAGGTGAGCGCAGTTTTACCCATTATTCTCACTTTGTTGCTCCAGTCCAATAACATCTCCCTGTTAGTTGCTCAGAATATGTTGCTTCCTAAAGTACACTTGATGTGCAATTTGCAACACTTTAACACACAAAACCTCTCACATATTCATTTTCTAATAGGTTTTTAAATCAGTTTTATTATAAAACATATTTTTTTTCTTTCGTTTATTATCTTTAAATTGTGTAACGATGACGCTGTTTTCTTTTTTTTTTTTTCTAACGTGCATGTGCAGTTTAAATGTGTTAAATATTCTTGAGCAAAAATGTGTTTGGCTGTGCATCACTATCGTTTATACGAACTCCTCCTGCATGTGCACTCTGACTCCGTTATGGAAATGTAATTAATATTCATGCATTTTATCATAACGGCTACAAGCAGCCGTGGTTGTGGTGCACAAGCCGTGATTTGAGTGCCAGCAGTTACGAGGCCAGTTGAATAATTTCTAGACAGAGTAACTTAAAATGTTTATTAGCAGACTACTGGAGAATATGGAGCTGCGTTTTGGGCACCCTTAAAAAGCAGACAAAATTACCTTCATATCTATAATGTTTAAAATAAGTTTGACATCTGCATTTTATTTAAAATGTTTTATTAAAAATTTTTTAAATCATAATATATTTCAAATACAGTTTATTTTCATTCTTTTATGATTATAAAGAATTGACATTTGTGCAATTGGAAAAACATAAAAACTTTTTATTTGTATGTTAAAAAATTTGGAAGACCGTTGACCCTAGAGGTCATCCCCGCAAATAATTTTAGCCACAAAACAATTGTAACATGAGTGTTAAGCTATTCTATGCTTTTGAGCTCTTGGAGCTTAACCCCTATTAAATAAGTTTTAAAATTAACCGATTGCAGAAGTATTTTTCAATTACTATAAAAGAACCGAGAACACCAACAGGTCAAATACATAATTTCGAATTTTTTTTAAATAAATCACGTCTTTAGAATGATTTCGTTCACGATGTCTCATGAACGGATTAACCGATTTGGACCCGCTTCACGGTGATCAACGTGATTTTTATGTCTTCAGAGCTGATTATGATTAATTCGTAAATTCGGTAATTGAAGCAGTTGAAAAGTTATTTGAAAAAAAAAAAACACTTTGGAAAAGGTTTTGTAGGATGTTTGAGAAATCTTGAAATTTACCGGTTCGAATCGGTTCAAATACACAGAAAATGTGAGTTCAAGAATGCTCTTCAGAACGCCATCAATTTCGTTTAAGTTAATAGCGGGACAAATACTTACATACATTCACACATGCGCACACACACACACTTAGCCACAAACACATTCACACATATATATTCCCATACATACCCTGTCTAAATTTAAGAACCCGTCAATTCTTAAATTTAGACAGGGAAGCTTTCGAGGATCTCAAAACGTAAAGATCTGATGAGAACTAATTTTTTTCAAAACAGAGTAAAACCAACAACTACCGGATTTTTTAAAACCTTAAATTTTCCGAGCGAAAAATTAAAAACCCAATGAAACCAAAAATCAGTTTAATATTTTGAACTGACTGATAGTTTTTTTTTACAAGAAAAGCTTTTAGTAAATATTAAATTTCAAGTTAAAACTATTATTCAAAACCCCGTCTTAACAATACAAAATGGTTTGGTGAAATCTATCCTGAAACTTTTTCTTGGGTTATTTTTAAATATAATTGAAGAAGTACAGCCTCGTTTGCACTTTACTAAAATCAGCGCCATCAAGTATGAGATTTAAAGCAGATGATAATGATAAAAGCGTAACCCAATATTTTCCCATTTGGCGCTACACAATATTTTGAAGTAATTTTTTTTTTATTTATTTATTTATTTATTTTATTTTTTTTGTATTATAATTTCTTTTAGCTTAAGAGAGTCACTTATTTTTCATTCTTCATTATCACTTTTTTTTTTTAATATAAAACTTTCACGTTTAAATTCGTGCTTAGGCATGCAAGATTTTCTTGTGACTTATCAAGCAATTTTAAAATGTTTAGTTCACACCTTTATGCCAAATATTTACATGATGCATATCTGCTTTAAAATACCTTTTAAATCATATAAGTTTTATCAATATCGGTGGACTATAACACAACTAAAACTGTACCACAAAGAAATATGTGGAGTATATAATTAAATTACATGCCTCTGCATGTTTATATTTTTATCTACACCCTGTAGTGTGTCTGAGTAGGTGCTCACAACTTTTAAAAAATTTTGGGAGAGAACTTTCCTTGTTTCGGTTAACTTCTCTCATTTAATATTTTGCTTTTAGTGAAATTGTTTCTTTTAATGTCTAGATTTCATCGCACATTAAATTGTTGTCTGTTTCGTTGATGGTTGTGCAGCGGCGGGATTCATACAAGCGAATGAATCTATGAAAGTGGTTTGTTTGAAAAAAAAATAAATTTTAAAATAAAAACTCCATGTTGAACAACTCCAGTGCAGATAGTTTTGCTAAAGTTGTATAATATTTTACTCTTTTTCATATCAACGACATGCCGATAGAGGAGTTTTTTTCCCCCATATTCTTTACCACTAAAAATAATATTTTATGTTAGTTTAAAAGCTTTTTGCACTCATATATGAGTTTAATTTAATATTAAATAACAACAGTGGGTGCATTCAAAAGTCACTGGAATTTTGCTAACAAATAGCTAAAAGTTGTAAAGCAAATTTTTTGTTAAAGTAGTTTTATAGAATTATGTTTTACTAAATTTGGAAAAATTTCACAATATTCTTAATTCTAACAACATCGCAATTCGCCTACTGCTGGAGCATATTGTTTTTGTATTCCATGTCATCGTGGTGGCATTTGTTGTTGATTGTAGTTTAAACTACTTGCAAAAACAGGACAAACAATATCAATTATTGTGTCTATTGGCAGTGCTGTTATGACAGTTGCTGGAAACTTTAAAATAATAAACATCAATAAAAGTGCAAACGAGAAAAAAATACAAGCTGTTGTTAACTGATTTTTAAAGCCATTTTTGCCAATAAGATAAACGAATGCAAATACAATTGTGTTGGTTAAAAGTGTATTAAATTTTTAAAAGCTTTTTTAAACTTCTTTCGAGTAGTACCAGATTTCGCTTCAAACATGATGTTTAAATTATCATGAAGCGTTACAAGGCCTTTTCTTATTATTGAAATTAAAGAGATAAGAAGCTTTATTGTTCTCTTTCTTTTCGTCCTGCTCTTCTTTGTTACTGCTGAAGTTTCAAGGCAAGTGGGGGCCATCAGCTGACTGTCGGCCAGAATAAAAAAATTAAATCGAATAGACTGAAAATTGGAAGTTAAAGTTATAAATGTTTCAGCCTTTTTTTTCTCAATGACAGTTGTGAAAGAGGAATATTTTTATTCCATAAAAATTAATATTAATAATAAAAAAAATATTAATAAATTTTTAATTTGTTTTACTAATTTCTTTAGAAATTTTTTTGGTTTTAATTCAGAGTTGAAATAACTGAATGATATTCTTTCTTACAGAGACAAATTTCTTAAAATTTCAACACTTTTTAAAATAATCTTGATTGAAGTTATAAATTTACAGCCCCAATTTCTCCTGTAGATTTCGAGTTTTCTAATAGTTTTTTTTTTTAATATATAATTTTATTGCTGTACAGCATTTTATTGTCCCTTGATTTTCCTACTACAAACATGTTCTATCTAATTTATGTGCTTCATACGATATTTCATTCTGGTGATTTTGATTGCAATTTCGCAAATTGATGTGAAATTGTTTACAATTAATTTCAAACGAACGACTGAATAAAACAAGAAAAAGTGCCACAATTAAACAGAAAGGAAGTGGCTGAAAGGTAGTTGCTCCTGCCCCTTAAGGAAGTGCCAAAAAAAAAAACAGGAAAAGGAGAAGGGAAAGTTGAAACCGAAACGAAATCAACGTTTAATTTCGAACGGATCCAAATTCAAATAAATTCTTTTTTATTAGACAATAACAGAGAAAACAATCTTTAATTTCTTAATTTCCTTTTTGCCTGAGTTTTCTTCACTTCGGGCACAAATTAAGAGAAAAAAAAAGATAATTATTTAACACCATTTCCACGTACAATTGTTGTTTTTCAAGCAAAAGAGCTTCGAAAACTATTAATTAATTAATTTTTTAAATTAAGTGTTAAGTGTTACAAATACAACTCTAAATTATTTCATAATTTAATTAATCGAGACCTTGATTTTGTAGTGAAACAGACTAGAGTTTAGATCAGGAAGCCACGACTTCCCTGAAGCCACTATTTTAAAACGAACTCCCTTGAAAATGCTTAAAAGGTAGATATTTTTAAATGGCCTCGTACACAGAAAAACTCTATTGAAGTCAAGCTCAACTAAATCTTCTTTCCCCGCTTATTGCTCCCACATCGTTCCCCTGGCTGTGGTTTCGCTAGTTAGTAAATCGGGGCATAAATAGCAAAATAAGGAATTTCGTACTGCGTGTTAAAGGTAATGCTTCCTAAAAGGATTTTGTTCCTACAAGATTGTTATCCTTGAAATATTTTTTTTCTCGAAGTTACTTCAGAAGAAGTTACCATCTTTATACGCTTTTTTTGTAAACTTCACTTGATGTTTGTTATCATTTCTTTCTCCTCCTGTATTGTGCTTCTACACGTATACTTAATATTATTAATAATGTTACTTCTACGCTAAAATATACTCATACAAATTTGTTGGTGTAATTCATGTTCTCATAATGAGTAAGTATTTTTAAACACTTTCCAAGCTCTACCAAAAAATAAAAAAATCAATATTTTTCCAAAACAAAGCACACATATTAAGAAATCGGTCCCTTTCAACGGTTATATCAGAAAGATCTCATACTTAGTAAAGCAGCTTCCTAATAATATATCCTGGAAAATGAATTCAATCTGTTAAAAGAAATGGTGTGTCTATGTTTCTACAATAACTGCCCCGCGTGTAGGTAGAGAATTTAGGGGACATTAATGTTTTTGTAAATCGGTATTAAGTGAGTGTAATTACTCATGCTTTGGCACTCCAAAGAAGACGATAAGAAGAAGAAAAAAAGGGAAAACATAAATAAAAGTTAGGAAAAACGTGAAAATTCTTAACATTATCCGCTGGCGCTGTTGTTGCTGTTTTGCGTTGTTTTTCTACACTTCATGCAGCTGTTGGCTGTTTTGTTTTACAACACAACAACTACAACAACAATAAGAGTAGGAAAGTTCTTGTTGCTGGTGTCATTATGCCAGTACTTTTAAGTACCGATAAAATGGGGAACAAAAAATAATAATAAAAATCTTTTATAAAATCTTAATGAGGGGTGGTTTGTTCTTTCATTATGTCGTGAGTTGACTTAACGAACCTTTTTTTCTTTTAGTTTGTGATTTGGCAAATTTTATTAATAAAAAGTCATTTTCATAGATTTTTAATTAAAATTGTTTTTTGTTTGTTGTTTAACAGTCATAATTCTCAGCCAAATATTTTTTCTCTTCTACTTCTTTTCGTTTGGACTAAAAGCTTTTTGCTGCGTTAACTTGTCTGCTGCAATTTTTATGATTTTTCCAGACAAAGTACGTGTGTTTTTTTTCCTTGAGAATTTGAATATTTTATGGTCCGCTTTCGTATTTAATAATTCGTTTTTTTTGTTGCTGGAAAGAACTCTTATTAATTTAATATATATTTTTTTAATATATAAAATTTTTGAAGAACATTTTCTAAAACAGTTATTAGTTTCGCTGGTTACTAAAAGCTAAAAAAAAAATTTCGAAGTCAATTTATCACAACCTCTCACATGACTTCTTGATTCCATCAATTGTTTTATGATTCTGGAGCAGAAAGATTTTACTGCCTGAAAAGATAAATCTGTTTCATGGTCGTATATAACGAGAACGTTTTGCATCAAATGATAACATAAAACTCCATAAATTAGTGGAGTCAACTCCATTTTATTATGTAATGAAATGGAATAAAATGCTCATGAAAATCTATAGATCAAGAAATTGCTCCATTAGAATCTCACAAACACGTTCCAATAATCGGTGTATTTAAAGATAAAACTTCAACTAAAATTTATCGCTCCGAAATGTTTAAGTGTAAAATAAAAGTATAAGACGTGTTTATGCATGCACTGGTGTATGTGTATGCGTGTGTGTGCATGTCTTTTTACAGCAGTTGGGGTGAACCAACGGCTGCGTTTACATGTGGAATATAAATTCAAGTTTTATACGTTTTATACTCTGCATGTTTTATTTTATCAATTTATACGTTTCTCATTATTGTGCTTTCCTTTTATTACGTCCTTGCGATACAATTGCTGTTGTTGGCTTGGGAAAAATTAAAACCGGAAGTTCTTTATATCACCTGGAATAAAGGGATTTTATTTTTATTTCCAATCAATATACGGAGTTGCACAGTTGGAAAACTTACCGGCAAAGAAGCTTCTTATAAATAAATTAAGTGTATGATTTTCGTGAGCATGTCAAAGTGTGTACGCACGTACAGAGTTTTAAAAACCTTTTTTATATGCGTCGGGTATATTCCCAGAGGCGCATACGTAAGATATTCAATACAAACAGTGTCAGGACAGTTGTCTTCTGTTTAAGGATTCTCAAAATCCTCTTATTTACATTAAAATAAATTTCTTTTAATCTCTTCTTTAAGCATATTAAATGTATTAAAGTTTGGTCGTATAAAAAAAGAGTTAATTTGAAAACATCTTTTTAAAAAAAATTCGGAAAAAGTTTTTGTTCAATATTCAGACTGATATTCCTGTCTGTTTACGATATACTCTTACTCTCAACCGGCTGTAAGCGCAATTTATACTGGAAATTCAAAAAATTTAAAGCGGATCGTAAGAGGTTAAAAATAATTTAATTTTTTTTTTTGCTTGACCCACCACTCAGGGAATGATCCCTACTTATTCAACGTACTGTGCCAGAACTAGTAAAATTGTTTATGTGGCAGAAGTTAGAGATAGTAGAGCATGTGATCGTTCGATTTGAATCTCAGTTCGCAACGTGCAGGAAAGAACGCTGCATGAGGTCTATTCCACATATAAACGAACGTTTCGGCCAAATAAAGATTTCTCTTCTTAATGTGTAGGGCAGTTCACTGTCAACTCTACCATAAAAGGATGAGGCCAAAATAGCGTGTGCATTTGGAATAAATCAATCTTGTATTTTATAAATACATTTTTCACAAAAGGGTAAACGATTTATATTTGGCTGATAGACAAAAACGAATAGCAGATTTCAAAACTGTGAACTCGTCATCCTTAACTCTAAATTATCAAAAAGGCATGTGCAGCTGATAAACCCCCAGCCGACGATGTACAACAGGCCAACACATTGAAAATTATAATAATTGATATTTATTATTGTTTTTATTTTAACATTAAAATTTGCTTAAAGTAAAAATAAATAAATCATCATTATTTCCTTTAAAAAAACTGTCTCCCTAAACCTGGTAATTTCTCAAAACTTTTACCATAAAAAAATCTACAAAAAATTCTAAACAAATCCTTAATATAAAATAACCATTCAATTGAGCTTAAAGGAAGCAAAAGTGTTGTTGGTTGCGTAACTGGAATGGCTGAGAATCTTGTGCAGTCGATGGCAAACGAAAGACTTGCGGCTAAAATTGATATAAAACAAAACAAACAAACAAAAAAAAATATCTAAAAATTAGCTTCGCTGTTCCACTCAGTTGTGCTCGCGTTTGTTTTTGTTGTAGCGCGTTTCTTATAACTTCATTGCAAAGAATGTGTATTCAACTAAACAAAAATAAAGTCATAAATAAATTCCTTCAAATATTATCTTTGATTTATGTTGCATTAACTGTTTTTCCCCTACAACTACTGACACTTTTATTAGCTCTCTGTTAGTTGTTTCTTCTGTTGCGAGTTGTTTTTTTTTTCTTTTTCTTGGTATCGAACATCTATCGCAGAGTGAAGTGGTGTGTGAAACATAATGCTGAGAGGATGCTGCTGCTGGATAACATGTTAATAAATTAGATGGGTTATTTGTTTCCCAACAGCAGTCTCCTCCCCTGCTATTACAAGAATTTTAAGGATGTCTTATGTCTGTTCTCTTCATAGTACTTTTACCAATTAATTTTTCTAGTTTTATTAACTGATTGTTAATGTTGGTATGATGTATTTCATTTTCTAATCATGCTAAATTAACTCCACTCACTTGGAAGGAACTAAACACGTGGGTAGAAGATTTTTATTATATAAGATGAATTTGATGGTTGACTTATTAGTGATTGAGAAGAAATTAATAGCAGCTTCAATATAGAAATACTTTGCACATACCAGTAGTTACGTCTATAGAGTATTTCTCTTTAATTAATACACTCATTTTAAAGAAGGAGAAATATATCTATGAAAGAGTAAATCATATCTATGAAAGAAATAAAACGGCTTTATTCCAGGTATATTTAAAACGCTTTATAAACATTCTTATATCCTGCTAATCTACATAGAAATATCTTTTGAATTATATATATTTGATAAATATTACAAGACGATATCATATCTAAAGGTGTACCACAATAAAATGTGTGCTCAATATTTAATATTTTAGTTAAATTGTTAATTTGCTATTTAATATTAAAATTATTTGAATAAACTGATTTAATTAAAGATTCTTCCTATAACTGTAGTAAAAGATGTATTTCTTTTTTTATATTAATATTACAATTTAATTCAGTTTTAGTTTTGCAATATTTCGCCTTAAACTTTGATAGCTTTTTTGGGAAAATGTAAAAATTTGTTTGAACAATTTTTAGTTAGAAGCTTTCCAAAGAATTGGCGACAAACTTAAAGAAAATATTGAACTAAATTATAATTTAATATAAAATTCAACTATTTTGAAAGGCCAAGAATAACTAAATTATTTGTAAAACATATTTGCGAATAATCAGCCCCTTCTTGAATTTTTACAAACGAATTCTATTAACGTTGCTATAGTCCGGTCTAATTGAAATTAATACCGGCCTGAAGTATATTTAGTTCTAAACCGATAATTAAAATATGCTGAAACTACTTGTAAATTCGTTTGTAAGAAAATAAGAATAAGTTAAGAATTAGAAAATTCATGCCAACAAAAAAAATGTATCCGTTTAAAAAATTGGAAAAAAATTTTAACAACTTCTATATGACTCTGAGTATTTTGTGGGCGCTTTTGCCAGTCTTTTAATGAGTCCCCTTTTTACCATTCATGACTCGAGAACATTTTCTACTGCTCCTCTTGGCACCAGTCATAAACAGATGCAGTCGAAAAAATTGGTACATTATTTTCTGTAATTTAATTCTCTAATTTTAATTAAATCCTTGGCATAGATATTAGTAAAAGCTTTATTAATAAACTTTTACTATAAAATATATTTTTACTAACTTTGTTTTCTATTTAGACTTTTTCACAAATTCCTTTGAAATAAATTCTTCAAACATTTTCGTTTGAAATTTTTTATTTTCCTCAAAAATAATCAGTTGGACGTAAAAGTGCAATAATGATTTCAATCCGACTCTCAACTCCATTTATTCTTTATGCTCAAACTAACTTAATGATGTAAAACACCCTAATTAACTTCTAATTAATTTTTAATTCTGTATTTGCTTTAAAATGGCAAAACAAAAGAATCTCTTTATTTGCTGCTTTATAATTTATTCGTATTTATTACGTCGTTCTTTTTCTCTCTCTGTTTTTCCTTCTCTTTCTTTCAATTTATATTTTGTATTTTAGGTCCTGAAATTGCTAAAAATGAAAAATCAAAAGGTATTTTTCGCTTTATGTTTTTTATGCATTTTTATTGTAGTTTTAATTTAGTTTGTAGTGGGAGTAGCGATAATTTTTGTAGTGTGTAGTTGTGTGTGTGTGTGTTTTGCAGTTAATTGCAATACAAAGTTCAAATACACGGAAAGAAAAATGTTACAATTATCTGTGAAGAAGATTTTGTGTATCATCATCTAACATTTTAAAGGTTATAACGAAGAAAATTTTTTAAATAAAACTTTGAATTTGATTATGGTATAAATTTACAAAAATATATAAAATAAATCCAACAGTCAGCATTAAATTATTTTGTCAGTTGGGATATTTTGGAGTTTAGATGACGATATATGGTAAAAAATTTGTGTGTGTTTATTGAAATTGTTTGTAATTGATTTTAGAATTTATTTTATTATTTATTTAATAAAAATAATATAGAAATTTTTATGTAAAACTCAATTGTTGAAAATTTTTTTCCGTGTATTTCTCACAAATAATGCTGCTGTAAATGCGTTGGCATTGGAAGTCTTTTAAGTTTCAAGAATAAAGATTAAGTTAATGAGGGGTGTGCACTGCTTTTAACGGATTTTATTTTAACATAAACAAAAAGATTTAATAGATGGTGTTAAAAAATTATTGAATTCGGAACGAAAACGTTTTGCATTTTTATTCCGCAGCATCCACAATTTCTTGTTTAGATTTAAAACAACTTTTTTCAATTAATTTATAAACATTTTAATACCATGGTACTGTTTATAAATTCATATTATCTTAAATTTTTAAAGTTAAGATGCAGAAAGTATCTCCTAAATACATAAATATTTATTATTTCATATTATTTTCCAATTTATAATCCTGTCAATCCATCTTTTTGTATAAATCAGCGCAGTTGTTAGAATGCTGACGGAACATTTTTCTTTTCCATTAATAAAATAAAAAAGAAATTTAATTGAATAGAAAAAATAAATAAAAAAGTTTGCAAAGTTTCCGTTTAATTTTAAATTGTTGGTGCAGCAGGTGCCACCAACTCCTACTCCATTTTGTTATTGTTGTTCACTGCATGGAGTAAGAAATTAATTTAATTTCTTCGTTCATATAATAAATCACATCAAAATGCATTCACACAAAGTCATTTATTCGCTCAGTCAATCATTCTTTTCATTCATTTATATCTCGTACTCCGTCATGGCTCACACACACCCACCCACACACACACGTACATGAGTGCATCCGTTTTAACATCAGTTGCACAGAAGAACAACATGAAAGAAGTCGCAAAATAAATTATAAAAACGAAATTGCTTTTCTTTCTCTTGTTTGCAAAAAAAAAAAAAAATTAAAAAAAGGGGGAGTTTTATTTTTTTTTCTAAATACCCGCTTTGATATCGATTTCCAAGAAATAAATATTTTAAATTACACCAGGTTACAAAAGAAAAAAAGTTCATAATATCCACAGAGCTGTTTTCCAAAATAAGTTTTGCGTCGTCAAACTCTTTCTGGAAAATAAGTGACATTCTTGAAATAACAAAATTAATTAAATTCACTTGAATCATAATTTTCATAACTGGTTTCCATGTAAAAAAGGCTACAATTTTCTGTTACTTTCAAGTTGTCACATCAAATCTCAGCCTTTTAGTTAAAAACAAACGTGTGTTTGTTTGTGTAGGTAATACAAGAAAAAAATTATAATAATTTGGTTAAAAATCTTGTCTTATTCTGATTCAAATTTAATTTTATGAACAAATTCCCTCCAACTTGTTCCATCTCTTTATTACAACTTTCAGAACGCACACACATACTCTCACACTTAAATAAATGTAAATACGAGTGTGGGCGGTTGTATTAAATTTTATTTTGAATTTTATTGTTGTACGCCGGTGTATGTGTGGCTGTGTGTGCCTGCGTTTGCATGTTTGTTTTAAGGATAATACAACTACAATAACGATAACAAAATATTTACCCAGTTATCTGAATGCCACAATAATAACACAAATAATGTTGATACCACAAACGCAATCATTTTATATCTGTGAATATACGAGTTCGTGCGTATATTTAACGGGTGTTTGTTTTGAATGTCCACAGTTTAAAATAAAATATGTGATCTTATATCCAACATTATTAAAACTGATTTCATTGAAACGATAATTTTAAGCCGTTCGTATTTGAATAACATTTTGTGAGCACCTACAATTATCTGCAGTTAATTTTTACACGGTTGTGAAGGTTTAATTCAGAAGTACTTTGCAAAGAAAATTTCTAAAGTATTGATACGAAGACTCGAACGAGGTGACCTGAACATATTTTGTCGACTATATTATTAACCCGTTTTTAAATCCATTGCTATGGCTGATTGTACATGACTCATGTCATGTAAAATTCCTCGAAAAAAATCTGTCGGGGAGAAAGTAAACGATCTTGTTGATGTGATCTTGTTATGGGTAAAAAATACCTGCCATGAGGTTTGATAATGACTGACTCAGAGCGGCTTTTCGACTGATGCTTTTGCGGTCACATTTTTTCAAGGCAATTTTGCATGTTCTCATCCCAGAGTACTGCTCTTAAAAAAAATATTACTCATGCTGATTTCTTTTCTAAAAAATTCATGGAAAGAAATAAAAATATAATCGCACGATCCACTTAATACTAGCATATTATTTGAAATGTGTCGTTTATCGCCTGTGCGTTTAAGTTGTGTTCTTTTCTAAAGACATGCAAAAATTTGTCCACTTTTTTATAAAAATTTGCAGTTAAATGAAGTAGTAAAACAAAATTATATTTTCAAAAAGAATAACATATTAAATTTTTGTAAAATCCATTTTTCTAAATGGCATAAAAGTTCGGCTTTTTTAAAGAAAAGTGTAAAATATCAGCATGAGTAATTATTTTTTAAGAGCGGCACTATGGGAAGGTACCTGATTATACCTGGTGTAGCGGAACTAAAAAATAGGGTGAAAGTCAAAAGAATTTGTTGCATCCATTATCTCTGTTATTCATTTTATGTCGCCTGGCTTGCCGAAACTAGAAAGTAGGGTGAACATGGGACGAATTAATAATTTGCAATTGTATGCGTGACATGAGTCTAACTACAAAACCAAGAGCCTACTGGAAACACATTCACTGCAGCAGGCTACTGAGATATTGTTATTTTAACAACAATTGGGTAATACGGCTGCTGGTTGTTGTCCACGTCAAATAACACTCATTTCTGCACTTTTGAGCGGATCCAATATTGCCAGTATAAAATAAATGAATTAAATTCTTGTGTATATAAAGGAAATAAAAAAAGAATAGAAACAATATTATTTAGCAAATGAAATGATTTGCTTATATATTTTGTAGAGTTGAAGAAAATTTTTGTAGAGCCGTCACATTAACAAGATTAAATGTATAAAAACGGCAACACTGACATATTTATTCATTTTTACTACGAACAGCTTCTCATAATTATAGATTTGATGGCGACTATTATAAAATAAATCAGTAGTAGACTACACAGCGATAGTAGTTGCCAGTAGCATTTGTAGTCATTGTAGTCTTTAAGCCTGCTGTGGTGAATATGTTTACAGCATCAGCTGTTAAATTGGCTTTCAAAGAAAAACCACTATAAACAGTTCGTCAGATATGACCGTATGAAAATACACCCTTTAGCCATGTATCTATTAATTTATTGTAGTTGTGGGTGTGAATGATATTGTATTGCTTGTGTACGACGTACTAAATCTACAAAGTTTACATGATGTAAAATTTTAAAAGTTTTTTTTACACCAGAATTATAGCCAGCCGTACATGTGTTTCCACTTTGCGTTTTTTTTTCGTATACATTTTTTTAATGAAAAAAAAAAAAAACACTAACACACACATGCAAATCAGAACAAATATGAAAACATTGTCAACAATTTTATTGAATTTTTTCTGCTTAAGTTTTAGTTTTATTTATTTTTTCGCATACCAACCGACTGTGGCGAATGCTGGTGATGTGCAATTAAGATTAAAAAATGCTGATGATTCGGAAATGGGATTGGGTTTGGTTTTTGTGTTGTTTGCTAAAAACTATGCCAGAGGCAAAACTTTAACAAAAGCAAATGTGTTGCATTTTTTGTTTCTTCCACATTTTCTAAGTGGCACACGGCATAAATTAGTTTTGAACAATTTTTACGTATCGGGAAGTTTGAATAATAGAGAGCATTTTCTTTTATGGCACAAAATGGTTTCAACATGTTGACCACACCCACTGCCAAGTGAGGGCACTCATGCGATAACAAATAAGTTTTGGACTTTGCAATTAATCTACTTGTCACTTGAAACATATACAGTGTGTTTTTTTTAGAGTGTCTCAACTTGGAGTTGGCGTCACTGCTTTATTTGAGCACTCATTAAACAGCTGATAGTTGCTTTTGGTTTAGTCTGCTTGGAAATTTCATTATGTGTCAACTTACACCAGAGGAACCCGTGGAAATTGTTGAAATTTTTTAATCAAAACAATTGTTCTATTCGTCAAACTCAAAATATATTTCGCTGGTTTATTATGATTTAAACTTGTATCGCTCTATAAAAAACACCCTTTACAAAAACAAACATTTAATAAGTGACCATTTTTTAATGTCCACAATTTTTAGAAAATATGAAGAAAAAATCTTGTGAGTTTCAAAAAGTAGTTGAAATATGAACTAGATTTTGTTAAATATTTTTGAAACAAAAGAGTATGTTTTTCATATTAATTAAGTCTAATAAATTCGTAAAAATTAAATCAAAATATTGTTGAGTCTTACTACCATAATTTTCATCACGACTGAAACTTGTTAGCCAACTTGCGAATAAATAAATACCAGCAACATTTTTTGTGTCAGTCATTTCCCTTCGAGCTCAAGAGACTAGAAAAAAGCTACAATGAAGCGCTATAAATTTAATAAAACCTAGTTGTAAAAAATATCTGGTGCATATTCGTTAGAATTTTATTTATAACAGCATTTCTATTTCCTTTTTTTCGTGTTTAATTTTTTTCTATTTATATTTTATCTATTTCTCTCTTCGTGGCATCAAAAATAACCTTGAGATTAAACTACAGATTTGTGCTAAACTAAAGTCAAATAAAAGGACGAACATTTTTCTAAAGAAAAATAAAAAAAAATTATAATCCATCCGCATGAGTAAAAGTGAAGAGAAATGTAAAGTTAAAAAAAAAGTCTCACCCATTTTGTCTCCTCCAGCGGAGGGGACACCCAAATTATGCATGCAGATGGTGAACAGCGCGCGTACAGCATCCATTTATTTTTAATAACGAGTTACAATTCTTGGATATGTGTAATTCGTAAGATTCATAGTTCATTTTATATTAAAGAAGCTTAAAGGAATGAACTCATTTTTTAGAGCGAAACATTAAAATTGTTAGATAATTTTTAATGATAAGATTTTGAGAAAACCACTGCTTTAACTTAAATTTAAGGAACATGTTTTATTAGTAATTCTTTATAGAAGAATGGAACTTTATTGTGTAAACATTTTTTTTAGGGGTTGGTATTAAATGACATCGCTGCAACTTTCGCTATTCGAGCGTGGTTTCTTGTGTTGTAGCTTTTTTCTAGTCTCCTGAGCTCGAAGGGAAATGACTGACACAAAAAATGTTGCTGGTATTTATTTATTCGCAAGTTGGCTAACAAGTTTCAGTCGTGATGAAAATTATAGTGGTAAAACTCAACAATATTTTATTTTGAAATCTTGGAGCTCAACAGGGTGTTTTTTTTTTGTTTACGAAGGCTCACATGATATATAATTTTGATAGACCGTTCAAAAGTTACAATCCAGTCATATACACACACACACACACACACAGACATAGGGATACTCTCTTAGGAATAGGCAGGAAAGCTTCCTAGAAACGCAGAACGTAGAGATCTGATTTGAACCAAATTTGTGCGAAACGGTGTAAAACCATTCTTAGCGGGATAGAAAAAATTGTAACTTGTTGGATAATCTTCCACAAGGAAATGAGAATCTTCTCTGACAGACTGATTTTTTCGGTTACGAATAACATCGAAAATTTGTATGGCAAAATGCGAGCTATTAAGTTTTCACTTAGAAATCTGATTAAAATAGTTGGAATTAAATCTGTATTGTTCTTTATAATTAAAAAAAATAAAAAAACAATCAAAAAGCTATTTAATATTTTACACGAACGTGTCCAAAATTAATACAAGTTTACAGTACGAACTTCGATCGACTTCGAATGCTTTCAGTTGCTTCCAGGATAGGAAAAAACTCTACTATCTGAAACAATTTTATTTTCATTCTTTATTTTCAACCTCCCTGTAAGAAAATTGCAAATCGTTAAGTTATTGGTTTTACCCCGTTTTGAAAAAATCGAGCTCGCATCAGGTTTCCACGTTTTGAGATTTCTGACAGCCCGTCACTCTGTCTGTATGTGCGTGTGTAAGTATGTGACCCGCTTTTAACTTCTGAACGGCTGAACCCAGGTAAACCAAACCGGTCTAAAATACTCTGTAGAACTTAGATATCCTAGAAATTGGAACCGGTTCGACCCGATAGATTTTTGTACAACCCAAAGAACCTTAAAAAGAAGCAGTTCTCAAAATGGTTTTTTAGAATAACTTTTAAACGGATTCACCGAACGATTTCAGAAACTAAAACCACGTCGATCACCTTGAACCGTGTCAAAATCGGTTAATACGTCCGTGAGATATCGCGAACGAAAAAATTTTTATTTATTTTAAAACTTCTGAAATTATATATTTGAATAGTTAGTGGTCCCGATTCTTCTATAATAATCGAGAACTACTTCAATCACCGCTTATCATGAGGGAATCGGTTGATTAAAAATTAAAATCAGGCTGCGATAGATCTGTGGTTGCAATTAGCGGGAAGTTACCGGAACGGCCTTTACGGTCAAACGTTTTTGTAATTTTTATTTTCATCGCGAACTTTTTTTTCCGTTTGATAATTTTTAAAATCGATTTTGCATTCGTTTGTGAATTCAAATAGCAAAATTCGGAAATAAAATTCAATAGAATAACAAAAACGAAATTCGTTCAAATTAGATTCCAAGAAAAGGTTAAAATGGATAGTCAATAAAATTTTAAGTGTTACCTAAAAATACGAATCAAATTTGAGAAGAAAAAATTTTTACATTTAAGCTCTAATTGTGTAAATCACTTTGGCTTAGTGATAATATACACAAAAGCAAAATTTTAATGAATTTTATTGTCTTGGCGCTTTTTGAAATAAGCAGAAAAGTGAATCTCATTTTTAATTTAAAAAAAATATATATATATATATAAAAATTTATTGAAAATAGTGGCTCAATTTAATATCATGGTATTTCTTTAGAGCTCAATTAAACACGATATCCCTGTTTAACACTGTGCGTTATGGCCACATCAGCCATAATCTCTTGCAGATGTTTTAGTTAATTTTCAGCCATGTCTGGTCTACTGTTTCCCAGGATTTTTATAACATAAAATTGCTAAATATGAACTTGTGTTTCGCACAAAAAAAAAAAGAAAACTGCTTAAAAACAATACAAGAAAAATTGACCTGTAAAAATACAAAATAAAGGAAACCAAATAAAAGTGAACTTTTCCAAAGAGTCGTCTTTCGTAACCCACATAATTCTCTCTCGCTTTTGTTTTCCACTATTTAAAAACGAATTATGAACCACCTGCCTGCCTCCCATTCATACAATTCAAGTCGTTTATGTTTTTATGAGTACGTGTGTGCTGAATTACATTTCTATGGTGACATATGAATTGTGCTCTTGCGGCTGCAACTTTAATGTGGAATAACCAAAATAGTTTTACATATTCAGTCTTCTTCACCACCGACCGGGTTTTCTACAATATTTTATTATAATTACGAATTCATGCACTCGCTGTCGTCCTCAATGCCAGTGTTGGCTTTTCATATTTTTTGGGGTTTACGTGTTAATTTTTTAGTAGGTCACCCAGTAACCTGAAGACATTTACCTTAAATAGCAAAATATGAATAGGAAAAGTTTTATGAAACTAAAAAGAGTTGATAAAATTTCTTTCATTACAAACATAATTAATATTTGAATATGATAGCAGGGATATGGTCGTCATGGTTGGGTTATGTGTGAAGGAAGTATTCCGAGGGTTCAGCAAACATTCAGAATTAAGGCTTCTATTTCCGAAATCCAACTTGTATGAAATTTCCACTCTGAAAAAGTGAAACGGCGTTCTTATCTTTAATTCATTATTTTGCACTACCATTGACATCTTTTTATAAATGCAGAGGATATTAAAAATGCATTTAATTAAAATGGAATAACTCTGAGAGAATAAAATAAAATGCATTTTTTATGGGACACACTTCAATTAAAATATACAATTCATTTTGAATGCAACACAAAAGAAAAATAAGTCAACTGCAATTTTTATTTATTTATATACTTCTTTTTTTGTTCTTAATTGTATCTACAATACGAATTTCGGAAACAACAGAGAAAATATAAAAAGTTCGTAATTTAATTTCGGCATAATTAAAGTTTGAGTGAAAATATATTAAAAACACACAAAAAAAAACTGAATTCTTCAACACATTTTGGAACACTGACACTGTTCTGGTAGTCAGCACACTAGGCAACATATAAAAGCACACACCTGGGGCTGTAATAATAGGTACACTACAAGTATGTTATATAAAATGTGGGAAAAATTAAAAAAAATCAAATCTCGGAATAAGATCATAAAATGTTCTCAAGCATATTCAAGCCGTTGAAACTCTGTCAACTGGAATATATTTACTTGAATAAATTAAGCCTTAAACTATAATCAGCAGTATGTGTAGGATGCATGCAACGAATATCTACCAGAGAAAAAAATAAAGAAAAGTAAAAAAGGGTGACACTCGCAATCAGCACCGGATGCAGCAGCAACAATGATGTGATTCAACGTGCCACTCAACTGTCTGTCCCCCTCGTGTATGTGGATACACGAGCACTTATTTATTAATTTATATTTTATTACACATTTTATTAAATTTTACCGTAATCAAGACCAGATTATTAAATATAATTTGTAAAAAGGTTTTTTTTTCAAGATATTGTCGTGATATTAAAAAATGTGTGTGAGAACCGAGAAGTTGATGGTTTCTCAAATAATTTAAATCTTTTAAAGGCATCCCACAAAAAAGCATGTTTTATGCTGTTATTTTTAAATGATAATTCTCTATTCGAATTATTTCAATAATAGTTTATTATTGTCCATATAAATTCAATAACATAGAAATAAAAATGGAGGGGGTTTTGAATATGTGGCATTGGTTGAATAGTTAGTTGGCAGTTATGATTCTATTTAAATAAGTTTGTTGCTGGTTCAGTGCCCATCGAACAAGTTCCGTTTAATTTAACGGTGTCTTTAATTAGTAAAACTGCTTGATGCAGTTGTCAACTATATTTTGAACTACTTAAATTCATCCCTTTTAATTTCCCGCTAAAAAATTAAAATTTTCAAAAATCGGGCAGTTATTGGTTTTATCCTGTTTTTTCAAAAATCCAGGTCTAAAATTATGTCCCGATGCTCTGTGTTTTTAGAAAGCTTCCCTCGCTACTCCTGAAAGGATTGTGGTTATAAAAAGGTGCATTAACACTTGTCAAATATTGAGCCTAAAATGCGTAACCACTACTTATCAATGCAAAAATATTTTGAATCAGATACGTTTTTATCTAATAAAAAAAATTTCACACCAAAGTAATAAGAAATAGTCATAAAATTCTATGTAATTCGAAGCTGTTTAACTTGCCTGGTTATTTAGTGGTTACTTTTTTTTTTTATCAAATCAAATATTTGACAAGTGTGAACGCACCTTCATGCAGATGTGAAGCGCTTATAACTTTTGAATGACTTCAAGGAATAAAATGAAACAAGTGCCGTTCCAAGAATTTCAACAGAGTACCAAATATAGTATTAAATTTAAATTTTTTGTATATTAAAACCGCTACGGACTGTTAAATTTCGAGAAATCTCAAAATACTTGTAAAAAAAATTTTATATGGTTTATTTTTGAAATAACTTTCAAACCTCCATCATCGTCAACCGGTTCAAAAACGGTTTGTTCGTTAGATGTCAAAAAAAGTAAAAAAAAGTGAATTTATTTTAACCTCCGCAACTATATCTGATAAACTAGCATTCTCGATTCTTTTATTGAACTCGAAAAGCTATATCAATCACCGCCAGTCACGTAAAAATTGATTAATTCATTCAAAATTTATAGCAGCTGAAAAATTTTTAATTTTTATTATGTCATTCTGAACTAAAAGAAATTTTTCGAAAAATTAACCCATCAAATATTTCATTAAATCGAAGAAACCGGAAGATCGATTAAAATTAGAGGGAAGTTGCCGGGATGGCTTTTAAAGCCAACTGTTTTCAATATATTTTTTCTTACTTTTATCGGCACTCAGGTCATGAAACCTACTCTTGCCTTTCGTCAGATCTATGAAAGTAAGGAGAAGAAGATAAGATAAGAAGATAAAGAATTTGTTGTACTTCTTTCATTCTATACTACACCGTTAAATTGTTGCTACAATACCGACGACAGCTGCTGTACTACGCTCTTTAGTATGTCAGTGTCAATCGCTGTCGTTAGTATCCAGCGGCCACTGCTATACCTTCATCATTGAAGCAGGCCGATAACAACTGACACGGCCATGCATCAAAGCAGATCAGAAAAATTCCATACCATATTCGGGACTGGGTGCGAAATCAAAGTCGGTATATTTGAAATCGAAGCCTAAGCATTAATAACTTCAGCCAACATCACCGTCACGAAATGTCACTTCACTTGGAAAATAAAATGGCTCAATTTGCGAATAGATTTATTTATGTTTTTTAGAAGTAAATTTTTTCAGTTCAGAACCGTTGTTCTGGCATTAAACGATTCAAGATGAGGCTTCTCGAAATGACAACACAATTTGACCTACTCAGTTGTCAAACCATCCCCATCGATATCGGTAGATCTCATGTGGCTAAAAAAATACCAGCAACATTTAAAAGCTTTAAACATTTTATAGCACCTTGAGTTGACCTCATTTTTTCCGCTCCTGCTGTTCGCATTAACTTTATTGACAATTTCAGCTTTCCGTCATTATTTCTGACCAGCTTCAACAAATATTTTATTATTATTTTTCATATTTGGCCGAGAGACAAAATGAAAACAAGAAATGAAAAATAATAAAATTAAACTCAATTTATTTTTATATGTTCACGCATTTACGGAAATAATATTATTATTTGTAGTTGTAGGGGCTGGAAGTAGAACAACACTTGTGACAATCGCAGTGGTTAGTGGCGGCAGTTGTGATTCGTTGATGTGGCAGAAGTGGCAGCGGCTTGGCTGCGAAGTTTCATAATTTCAATAAGAGACATTTTTTTTATGTAGCTGGAAGGGAAGTGGGAAGGGTAACTGCTGAGTAGGGGTGTGAAAGTTCAGTGAGTGGTATCGTTGTTGTTGCTGTTGATTTGGTGCCCTTAGGGCAGGTGTATTGTTAAGCTACTTTTTCACCACCGTGTCCAGTACGATTTGTTGTTATTTTTCCTTTATATGGAATAACAATATCTATTTTGCTCGTTACGCTAATGGAAGTATCACGTTCGAGTAGCAGAAACAATAGATTTTTTCATTTCGAAAAAAAAAATTATATTGTTAAAAATTTCTAGCTCGAGGCTGTTTAAGCTACACGATTTGTAAAATACAAGTTGCTTCCATTTTGCATGGCGTCTGCACAACAGGACAATAAATATTAGCAAAATTAAAAGATTCAAGGGATATCATTTCGCCTCCTTTTTAACACCAACAAAATCTATTTTCTCTAACCCAACGAAAGGAAAACCGTGTTAACTCTAATGCCTACAGCTAAATCGTTAAGTGTCTTCAAACGTTTCTTTGTGTTAAGCCCGAGAAGCACTACCTTAAGTTTTGCTTTTACATTTTCAATTTACAAAGTGAACAAAAAGGCAGAAGTAGTTTTTCTCAAGTTGGCAGTTTTTGTTGCTCGTTTTTTTTATCGCTGCAAAAGTACAAGATATTTAAAAATAAAACAAAATAAAAAGAAGTTGTTGTTGGTTGGTCTCTTTAAGCATTCATTTTCAACGGAAATCCTTATGTCACTCAAAACGTTTTGTTTTGTTTTCTTTTATTTTGTTTTGTTTTGTTTTTAATGGTTGGTTTCAAGAAGCTTCCAACTTAAAATGTATTATCCTTGAACTATTTACTGCAACGCTTGGAAACTTTTTGCCATCAATCCATGAAAAGCAAAACTAAAACAGAAAAAAAGAACAGTTTAAGAAAATAAAAGTTTGGTTTAGTTTGCTTTAACTCCATAAATCTCGATTAAGTTCTTCATTTTTTTTTTTCAGGTTAAAAATTGTTTTTCCAAGTGAAAAAGAAAATGTTCAGCTGTTGCAAAATAAAATTGAGAGTTATTCCAGTCACTTTTTCTTTTGAATTTAGTAAATATTTTGCTTTAAAATCTTTTAAACAATTTCAAATTTCTTTCGTTACAGACTGGCGCAGCACAGATAGCACCGACCATCACGATCGTGTCCAAAGACAATTGTCTGTTTCGTCCGACAGCAAATTGTTAGATGATGATATTAGAGAAGAAGCACGTGTTATAATGCGTCCCAAGAAGCCACCCAGACCCAAATCTGAAGTCTTTCTCAATAAACAAGATCAACATCCGCGTCGCAAACGTTTCAGTGCATTTGGTGTGAGTAGCGAATTTTCATATCTACTTATTTTAATACAAAAAATATAAAAATGAAATGGGATACTTGTAATAAAGTCCAATATTAACCAGCAATTCTGTAATTCAATCGAAGTTAAAATCTATATTTTCAATTGTTCTGGTAGTACGGAAAAAGGATTTATTTAGAATAACAACGAAATGAGTACTGCGACCAAATTACCGCATTCGATATTGATCGAAATTTCTATACAATTTAAATGGAAATTTCTTTCGATATCGAATGCCCCTTGATTTTAGTTCCATGTAGATAGAACAGAATACAGGGGCAATTTTATTAAATATGCGAGTATTCTTAGATCACAAGGCTACACTGAAAAAAGTTTTTAAACAACCCTGAGTTCTAATGTGCTGTTAAATATTAAAAGAAGGCAGCGAAAAAAAAATTTTTTTTTAAATTGTGAGGATTTCGGAAATAAAGCGGACTCTTTCCAATATATAAATTCTAGATGGTTTCCACTTAAAAGCGAATTTAAATCTAAGTTATTAACAAGGGAAAATTGTATAGTACATTTTTGCTTTAGAGCCCTTAAAGTCTCGTCCTCTTGCAAACTTAAATAAGTTCACACGGCTGAACCATCAAAAAAAAAATTATTACAAAAAGTTTTTTTAAATTTTAAATATTTTATTTATTTAATTTATTTTATTTGGAAGTTAATGCTGGAGCAAGAAAACAAGAAAATGTCAGACCACATGATCGCTGTGTGATACCTGTTTAGTAGAATAGAAAGTGAGCAAAAGAGAGAGTATGCATGAAAAATAGAAGCACAACGAAGAGCTGAAGAATAGTGAAAAGAGTTGAAATTGATAGACAGATTAAGAAATAAAAACGCTGCAGGAGCTGAATCAACCACTGCGCCTAATAAAGTAACTGAAGTGCTTGAGGCTCATTTCTGTTAGCTCTAACATGTTTCTGAAGTAGGCTTTCCTAAAAGGCTACAGACAACGGCCTTTTTTTGAAGCAGGACAGAGACAAAGTAAATGCTCAATATTCTCCTTTTCTTCTTCCTCCTTCTCCTCCTCCTCCTCCTCCCATTGCTTGCAAGTATGATAATAATCATTCTAAGGGACGCCCATACGTTTGAAATGAAACCCCAAAAGTAAAATGGCTATTGACTATGGCTAGGAGATGATTTTTTGTGAAGTCCTTACGACTACTATTTCCTTAAGGAGGAGAGCAGAAATCTAGATAATCGATATTGACTTCTTGACATAGAGTTCCTCTCTGTGCAAGATCATCCGTCACCGTAAAATGATCCCATATCTCCGCATATAGTTGAAGGTGATGCGTGATATTCAGCAGGTCTGTCAGTGGCCTTGGGACATTATTAGACAAGTTAGAATTTTAACCGATAAAGCCTTAGCCGTAGCGTTTTTCTTTTAATGACGGACGTTTCCGCCTATACAATCGTCTAGGTGTTTGAACGATAGCCCAAATTCTTTGGGCAGCTTTTTCAGGAAAATTTAGTAAACAACTTTACTAATAGTGTCAGTGTTAAGACATGGTTTTAATAAATTGTGGTTTTAATGTTAACCGACTGTGTAACACCTTTTTGTTTTGCCCGTTTTTCTCTGTGGTAGATGGAGTGCTGCCAAGTTATTTATTGGAAACATCTGATTATGCTGAAAGAATGCACAGGAAAATCTGCCACATCTGAATTTTGTCTTTAGAAATATCATGATATTTATATGAAATAATGTGATTTACAAGTATTTTTTTCGCTTTTCATTAGTGTTTCCACATCTTTGAAATATTCATTTGTAAAACATAATAGAAATTTTATTTTAAACTGCAATTAAAATTTTTTTTATATATTAAACCAAATAAAAACAGCTGTAGTACAGTTTGTGCATTAAGTATTATAAAATGCAGAGGAAAATACTACAACAAATACACCAATTTCTATGAGCGAACTAATTTATTGTGCTTAAATTTATCACACGAAAAATTGCTTATTGTCTTCTTGATATTCTGAAAATTTTGGATCTACTTTATGATTGAATTTCAGATATCAAAATGCAATAATTTCAGCGGTTCAAAAGATTTATTACAAGTACCCCCTGCATTAAATATTTATAAATATAGTGGGCAAAGAAAATATTGAAAAACTTTTAATAAGTCATGTATCAAAATTTTTCATTTCAGGGTGATTCGCCGTTCGGTAAACAGGATGCCTACGTGAAATTGGAACCCTTAGGAGAGGGTTCATATGCTACAGTGTACAGGGGTTTTAGCAAGTAAGTAAAATTTCAATTCTAATATTCACTCCGATAATCTTATTCACAATATTGTGTAGTCTCGTACTCGACAAAATACTGTACACCAGCAAAATACTTTGAAAATACTCTGTCGTTTTGCAAACGCAATCAATCATTAATATTTAACAAAAATATTTTATAAAGTTTGAAATCCTTAAAAAATCTTCACTTTCTGCTCTTTTCTTATCTCAAGAAACCCAAATTGCGCTCCACTTCGTGGGCGGTTTAGTTAATTCAAAAAGAAAAAAAATGTATTATATAGATAAAAAGTCCCAAGTTTCCATTGTTAATGACCACATTTTCGGTGACTTATTTACGTGTCCTTTCATACGACAGAAACTGTCTGTCTGGTACACCAAATTTACTTCTGTTCCTATTAAATGTTTATTTAGCATCAGAATTGTTACAAAATTTTTATTTTACTAAAAGGGTTGTTTCCTTAGAAGTCTATTTAAAAATGTGCTGCTGTTGTTTTGGGACAGAAGGCGTGGGTGTTGCTGGCTAATAATGTCTCTTATTATTCAACATTTCGGGGTGTTGATATATAACTTGCGTTCTGTCATTGTCACACAACAGTTTCATAAAAATAATTCTTTAGCT
Source organism: Linnaemya vulpina (assembly GCA_963675445.1). Taxonomy (NCBI): domain Eukaryota; kingdom Metazoa; phylum Arthropoda; class Insecta; order Diptera; family Tachinidae; genus Linnaemya; species Linnaemya vulpina. The sequence goes on along the minus strand of OY776278.1, from coordinate 12,048,513 downwards.
TTTCACAAACTCATACTTCATGTCCTGTTCTCATATTTGCTGAAACTTTTCCAGAGGCTGTGGCTGATGTCATTGAATAATATTGCACCATTTTTTTGTGTCATAAACGGGTTCTATTGACCGTCTACTAACTGCTTTAGTACTCCAGCTCGTGTTACCAAGTGATTGATAACTGGCAGGCGGAAAATGTCAGAGGCAGTTCTGTATCACACTGATACAGAAATTTGCTTGGCCTTACATGTCCTTTTAATTTATTATTATAATAATTTTTTTTTTCATTTTCTTGCCTTGTGATTATCATAAAAATCAGTTGAATCATGACATTTCTTTTTTTTATCGTGATAAATTTATATTGATTTAAACAAAATTCTTAATGTATCAATCGTGTAACAGTTTTTCCATATTTTTTTTTTTCAATATTTTTTCAGCTTTTATGTTAGTTTCATTCGTCCTGTCTTTTATTTTGTTTAATTGTTCATTAATTTTGTTTGCCTTGTGGGATTATTTTTTCATTATTTTTTGAATTTCTCATAATATTTTTTGCAATTTATTTTCCATGTTTTATATGTTTTTATGAATTGCAGTTTTATACAGCGATATCGTACTGAACTTTTTTGAGTGTTTCTGTTACAATTAAAATTTATTAGATGAAGCAAATTAGAAATCAGTGAACCGTAATTAATTTTTGTTAAATATCTGTAAAATTTTTGTAAGTAGATTCGAACGAGACTTTAAAATATTTATAAAACAAAAAGAATGCAGACAATTAAAAATCATAAAGTCTACTCTAGTTTCGCTGTTCTTATATCTCATTGAATATACTTAACATAGATTTTTTTTAATTTTAATTAGAAATACATCATTAATATTTTAGCTACAGACAGTTGATTAGATAGAAACCCTTTTCCTAATTATCAGCAAAAATAAAAAGCGAAATAAAAACGCAAACAAGCACGTCTCAATCACGGCAACAATCTAAGTATTCTTTGTTAATAGTATCTGCAAGTTTGTGTAACTAATAACACAAGAAACTTTTACAAATTATTATTGCCGTGTTCCAATTGGATGTGATTTTACCAACAACAACATAATAACAAAGCGAAATAATTAATTGCAACAAGGATCAAAGCATCATCCTATAATAATACTACACACATGACACAACGTCTGCTTGTGTGTGTGTGTGTGTGTTTGTGTGTGTATTCATACGAGTATTACTCATACTGAAAACTTAAGAATATAACGTTGACATTCTTATTCATCTAGCAGATAACAAAAAGTGAAAGTGAACATGAAATTACACGACGAAGAGCACAACAAAACTAGTGATTATTTGTGATGAACAAAAATAACAAGAAAGCAGCGCACTTCATGCGCTCAACAATGAAAACAAAAGTCCTACTTTCACTCACTATTCTTCCATCATTAATAATTTCATTGTTGAATACAAAAGAAGCTCGCATTATTACTGTTCTTTTAGATTTTTAGCATTAACATGTTCAAAATGAGCTCATTGTGCAATAGTTCAAGTAAGAGAATAATGTAGAAGGGTAAAAATGTAGATGAAATAGTTTGTTTTATTCATATGATACGAGGGGTGCGTGACAAGTAACGAAGTGGAAAATTTTTTAGGAATGGAAGTTGTAAAATACGTTTTTTTATGTAATTTATATAGATCATTATGACCACCTATCGTCACTTCAAAACTGAAAATGTGCAACTGCTTTCTTTATTAATTGTGAAAAATTCTTGACATCCTTCTATAATTATAAATATCAATTTTTCCTTGTGGCACTCTCTATTCGTATCAGAGGATCTTTAATAATGAGTAGAACAATATTTTGCTCAGATCTGGCTAGACTTTGATTTTACTTGTGGAGTCACTTGCTTGTGACTCTGAAATCTCTGAGATATTAGCTCTTGGTTGTTGGCTCCTCTTTTGTGGTACACTTGAGGTATCTTATCGTTCATAGATATTAATGCAACATGCATGATTTGACAGGTATGGTTGTGCATATATGCAACGTATAGGGTGTTTTTTATAGAGTGATACAAGTTTAAATCATAATAAAACTTAGTAATATATTTTTGATATCAATGAAACGGTCTTTATTGGATATAAAATTTTGTGACATTAATGTTTAAATATGATTTCGGCCATGTGGCCGTCACAGCTGGCGCGTGCAAGGCGCAATCTGGAACACAAATTTTCACAAACAGTAACAATCCGGCCATCGTCGTTTTTGAAGACATATGGGCCAATGACTCCGCCAGCCCATAAAGCGCACCAAACAGTAATTTTTTGCGGATGCAAGTGCGACAATTCTGCTTGTTTACGTACCCATTCAACCAGAAATGAGCTTCATCGGAAATTAAAATTTTGAATGGACGAAGTGCACGATAAGTTTGACGAACAGAACCATTATTTTGATTAAAAATTTCCACAATTTGCACAATTCGTAAGTCGATCCATAATGAAATGTTAAAGCAAACTAAACAAAAAGAAACTATCAGCTGTTAAATGGGTGGTCAAATAAAGCAGTGATGCCAACCCAAAGATGTATCACTCCATAAAAAACACCCTATATAAATAAATATCGTTAAAATACATTAAATTTGCTTGAATAGCAACAACAAAATCTTTCCATATCGTAGGAAGAAGTCAAGTGCTATTTTTGGTTCTAGGAACACTAGGATTGGAAAGAAAATATCCACCACAAATCCTCTGTCCTCAACTTTCGGCATATGTCCTTCCTACTGGAGCAATATATTGCCAGAGAAGAGGACATCCCCCTTAAATGCTGGCTCTAAAGATAAAATAGATTCAAATAAAATAAGGATTCAAGACCCAAAAGCATGTAGATATTTAGAGAAAATAAAACTCAAGAGTTTCAAAAATCTTGTCGAAAAGCGAATAAACTGTGGTTTCTATAAACGAATCAACACTTTGATTCAAGTAAAATTTTGAAATGCCACGTCTAAACAAGTTGATATGCCATCTTCTGTACTTTATTTCATAAAGAAAATGGAAATCTGATATATTATATCAAACAATTTCTGATAATATAAAAATACAACCATAAAATTATCAACTTGAAATACTTCCCAAGTAGGCGTTTTAATAAAAGACTTTTGCAACAACTATCCTTTGAACAGCTGCTGCAATAACATTCAACTGAAAGAGTTTCACATTCTCTGCGGAAAGTGGGTCACTGGCACCGCAATAAAGAAGAATTTACAAGTTAATCACGACGTACTCTGGTCCCTTAAAAATGTCATTGCCTGTAAAATAAAAAATGAAAAAGATAGAATCGTAGAGAAAAATTACACCGTTTGCCCAAGACAATTTCAACAACAAACAAAAATGATGTATGAGGTTGCAGTGTTCAACTTAAAGCCACGTTTTTATAAAAATATAAATTTTCTATAAAAAAATAAGTATAAGTTTGTATTAATATGTGTTGGAATTAAATTAACACTTTTGTGTTCCTTAATAAGTATTCCTTACAACCGACTTTTATTTTTGTTATTGTGTGTGATTGACTGACTGACTGACTGACTGCCTCTGTTCTGTGAGCAAAACACACAAAAGAGTGCAAAAAGTTAAGTAGCAAAATCATTAGGGATCTCAATATAAAGTACTCAGATACTGTTTTTTTTCGTAGATATAAAAACATCAATCACTTGGCACTTCTTCTGCATTCAGATCCTTTATGTGTGTTACATGTTTTTGCTTTTTGGTGTGTAGGGGAAACCAAATTGGCTTTAAGAAGCTTTTTACTGTCGCTCATTCATTATGTGGAACAGCAAAAGAAAATATTGTTAAAAGTTATCAGAAATCTGTTTAAGCACGTTTTGAGAATAAAACTAAATTGATGCCATCCATTCATGTATTTGTTTTAATTCCTTCATTCTTTAAGATTGTGTTAAGAAATATTTGATTTGAATTGAACAAAAAGACATGTACGCTCATATATAAATTATAACGTACTATTAAAGCCCTAATCCAATAAAACATGTACTTGCCCATTGCCTTAAAATAAATTTTCTGTGAAAATTGTTTTGAAACAGTAAAAATTTAATATTTGGAAGTGTTTAAAATTTTTGTTTATTTTTATTAGTATTATTTTGTAATTTAATATAAACTCTGCCAACATTCTAATTTTGTGTCAATCATATTATTGCGCATTGAACTTTTGCCTCAATTTAACTTTTTACAACAACTCTGCTTCATATATTTGGTAACAGGAGTAAGATCTTAAAAATTTTAACTCGAGTTTGTTATAGTTTTGAAACCCTCAAAGGTCCAGACTGAAAACATTTTTAATGCTGTTGGATATCGCATTATTTGATATGCCCTTGAAATATATTCCAACACATGCGAATATATAACTCTTGAACAAAAAATATTGATAAATTTTAAAATTTTAATTTAAAATTTCTTCTTTATTAAATTCAAATATAAATTGAAAGTGGAGAGTTTAGGATATTGGAATTATTATAATAGCAGGCGGATCACTTAAGTGATTTAAAATTTATATTCAGAAAATTGATGAGGAGTTATAGGTTACAATGAAGAATGTTTTTTTTATAGGAATGTAGAGCTTTAGGTTGACCACATCCTTTCAACTGGCGGCCATTTTGTTAAGTGTCAAGTGATTTATGATAAGTTTGATTTGACATTTCAACACGAATAGACTGTCGCCTGTCATAGTCATAGGACTTATCTCTCCTGACACTCCCAGCAGCAACAACACACCACCACCTCCGCAACGTCTGCTGATTCGCAGCAGCCCATAGAGGCCACCATCAGCTGGGTCGAAGTCCCAGCATAGTATGCATATGCCAGAACATCAACGCTTCTCTGACATCTCTCCCAGCGACGTTTAGTATCAAACCACAACCACCACGTGGCCTCAATGAAGAGACCTCAGCCAATATCTGGCCACAGAAGCAACCAAAGTCTCATCTGTGGGGCTCAACCAGATCCCGTGATTCCAGTGTAAGGAAACTGGTTACGCCTCGCAGGTCAAACCAATGTAGGTTTGTAACCTACTATTGATTCTTGATCCTCTGTAATGTCGGACCCTGGTATCCTTTCACCTGTATTTCTTATCTTTTTCCCAGAAAGCACTGCAACAAGGCGTTACGACTGACCAAGTTGCCTATTCGGCCCCCCGGGGGGAGCTCGTTCCACAATTGATTTATTGAAAGAAACATTTAGCAACCGCATAGTTTCGAACCCATGGCTTTCAATATCGCGCAATTTAACGCCGCTGAGTATTTTCTGTAGAGATATGTGGAGTCGCTAGTCTACGCCGATGAGCCCGAAATGATTGACTACTTGGAGGACAACGTTTAACGAATTATTGCTGATATACGGCCGCATAAAAACGTAATCGAAAATTGAAGCTCCACATCAGACCTTGTCTAAGCCAGACTTGGCGGTCTCATGTAAGAACTCATACTTCAATTATAACGCCAGAAGTTTATCTTTCGAATAAAGTAAACTTGTATGTTAATTTAAAAAGTTCGTCTTTGTTTCTTTTTCTATTTCAAAATTCTATACCTTTACAAGGACACTCCTTTACAAGTGCCGTGTTATGTGGGGGTTACCTGTACTTGTTGACTGATAATAAAAGTCTGCATTCGACTTCCCCGAACTTTTTTGTTAGCAGCATTCAAATAGTTCATATACGGACGCGAATTTCTGGGTCATGACTATTTATAAAAATAAAAACGTGAATTCTTATCTTGTATAATAAATTTGCATTCAAAATTTGGATAAAAAAAATCTAGGACCTCCACATCACACCACACCCAAGCCAGCCTTGGCGGTCGTTCAAGAAATTATACTTAAATTATAATGCCAGAATGTTATCTTTGTTTTATTTTAAAGGTCTATATCTCTATAAGTACAGTGTTGTGTATGGGTTATCTGTAATTGTTAACTAATAATAAAAGTATATATTGGACTTCTTAGAAGTTTCTTAATAGCACCATCCAAGACATGACTTATGATCTTGTAAAACAAATTTGTATTCACAAAAATTTGGACTTAAAAACTTTGTTTTTCCTTCACATATTCGCTCTTTAAACCTTTTGTAATTTTAAATTTACTTAATCAATAATTGAACTTATTGTAAGAGGCAGAGTTAATTTCGTTAAGAGCACCTGAATTTTTGTCTAATTCGTGAAAAGAAAATTGTTCTTCTTGTTCCGTAAAGCGATCGATTAAATCCTTTTTCTTATTGATAAAAATAGCAGCCATATATTCCCTTTCACAAAAAGTTTATTTATACTAAAGTTTATCTCCAGCTCACTCCCTACAATTCCATACAATTACCTGATTTAGTGGTTGGATTTCCAAAAGTATATTTCAACAAACTTTCTTTTCCTTTTTAACTTTAACAGCTAAATTTCAATTTGAACTGCACAAAGCTTTTATAACAATAAACGTACTATTTTTGGTTTATGGCATAAAACTATTCGTATTTTTGCCCACATATAAAAACATTGTGGATTAACCTCCTGAAAATAAAATACAAAGAAATTCCATGTGTGTGTTGCCATATAAAACCCGTAAAGTTTCTCTTAAAAACCAACCATAAACATAAAAAAAAAAACTTTCTTAATTTAACATTTTTCAACAAGTTTTCTTTCAAGGCTCATCATTTTCCATCCGACAATGACAACAATTTTATTTTGGCAACGTACAACATACTCGTACACCATCATCGAAGAAAGTAATCATGCCGGTGCAGGCACAATCGTGTCTCATATTCGTGAAAGTATCATAAAGTATCAACCGCATGGATGTTTGTTGAACTTTTGGCAAATTTTTTTTCCTATGGGGTTGTATGGGTTTGAATTCTTTTAGGAAATTTAACTTCAAAAAGTTTGCACTTTCCGCAAAGTTTTTCCATCCAGCTGATGCTTTGCTTATGGCCACTGCTCGGCGAAAATTGTTCGGGAAAAAACTGAGGTGTCATAAAATTTAACCTAATTTGACACTTTTAGTTATTTGCCACTATTTTTTACTTTTTATATACAAGATTTCTCGGGATGTTATCACACATAAAAATGTTAAGTTTATATTCTTGAGTATTTCTTTGGAGACACTGGCTAAAATTTGCTTAGGGGCATTAAAATTTTTGTTCAAATATGCTGTGGATAAAGCAAATTATAAATTTTTGTCATCGAGTTTAATTGTTAGACAGGACGGGAAACTATAGAATAATTTGTAAAAAATATAAAAATTGTTTTTGTGGAACAAGAAAAATAAGAGCAGCGTTTATGAAGATTTGATTGGGATTTTCCATGTCACCTACGACAGACTCGCAGGGAGTTCATTTTAATATTGGAACAGTTTGGTTAAAGAAGGTGATTTTTTTGCTATGGGTAGTGCGTTTTACTGTGGAATCGGCTACAATTGAGTTCGATTTACATAAATGCAGAGATCGTTGTGCAAAGAACGTTTCGGGAAAGCAATAAGTGATTTCATTGGAACCCATATCGTTATAATAAAGAAAAAAAGAATGAATCAAACCCTTCATTGTAAAGATGCTCAAGTGAGTCTATTGTACGTTCAACCAAAATGGGTATCTGCGGCCTCTTGTGTTCGCAGTCGAGTAACTTCAAAATAGAGTTTAAAGCACCGGCCCTTCCACAAGAGTTGTATTGCATTTTCTGTCGGATATAAGTCGTATAAGTGCTGAGGGAATCAGATGGGCCCGAGAAAGTCGAAGCACTTGAAATCTTTTCTTGCTACAAGAAGAATGTACGTAACACAGGATGTGCATCATAAAAATTGGAAAGCTTCTGATTTCTCAAAACCTATACCGTTCACACTTACATATGCAGCCTTAGTGGGCATGTGTCGCTGTGTAAGCGAATAGTAGACATTAATGACACTAACGGAAATAAGTTTCGTTAAAAAAGATTTTTGCAAAAGGGACTAACATTTAATATTGTCCTTTAAAAAAGTCATTTCCAAATCATGCAACAACTGGAAAATCCTAACTTTCGCTTGTCGTAATTAATATTATTTACAGTCAATTCATGTCTTTGAGGCTCAAGCAATTGTCATGCATGAACGTGCATGCACAATTTGTGTGAAATTCTTATTCTCCAGTGTATTAAACGCAATTGGCAAAGTGTTTGCAATCAAACTGCAATTAGTAAAATTTTCCAGACTATAAGACAACAACATGTCCTCATGGAGCTTCGCCGTAATATGCAAACATGTAACCTAATTTGGTCTTTATTACACATTCTTGTTAGTTACTCCTACATAAACTTTTGAATTTATTACATTTCTTTTTATATATTGCAATTTATTTGTGTACTTTGCATTTAGGTTTAGTTGTATTTGAAGTGGCAAAACTGTAATTGTGTCATACTCTGTGTATCATTTTATGACATCGTATATGTTTCATACATAAAATCAGCACAAATGTGTGACATTCAACAGAGGTTATCTCTGGCACATGTCCTTTTTATGTTGGAAGTGTTTGAATATACGAGCATAACAGAATTTCTTATGTTTATCGAGGGAAAGGAGAAGACTACCTGCATGCTGAGCCAGACAAATGAAAAAGTTTAGCAACAATTTTGTTGGTAGTACCAGTGTTTTTAGCAATTTAATTATAGCAGACATTTGAAGAGTTAAAACAAGAAAAAAACATCAATAGCTTTAGTGTCGTTGCATTCTAATGCAATGAGGATACTTCCCACATTTAAATATTTGCCAAAATTGTTTAACATTTTTATTAACTCAACTTCTTGGGCCTAATAACAAACTACATTTTATGTTATTCTATGTTTGCAATTGTGGTTTACATGAGTTACTAAACAAAGAACCAAAAACTCTTGTCTTTAATATTTGCCAAAATGAAATTTTGTGACAGTTATAAAAATAAAATAAATTTCTTAAAGTGCAAATTCTTTATTAGAAACTTAATTAAATTAATTACAAAATTATTTACAATTCAATTCCAGACTAACTTATCAACGTGTTGCTTTAAAAGAAATCCGGCTGCAGGAAGAAGAAGGTGCACCGTTTACAGCGATACGTGAAGCCTCCCTACTAAAAGAACTGAAACACTCAAATATTGTAACACTTCATGATATTGTGCATACGAGGGAAACCCTAACATTTGTATTTGAATATGTGGTGAGTTGAAATGCAATTCAGTTCTCTCAATACATTTCCTTAATATCTTCCAATTTACTATTTCAGAATACAGACTTATCTCAGTATATGGAAAAGCATCCAGGCGGTCTGGATCACCGCAATGTTAGACTATTTTTATTTCAATTGTTGCGTGGCCTCTCCTACTGCCATAAACGACGTGTTTTACATCGTGATGTTAAGCCTCAGAATCTGTTGATCAGCGATTGTGGTGAATTGAAACTGGCCGATTTTGGTTTGGCGCGAGCAAAAAGTGTACCCAGTCATACATATTCGCATGAAGTGGTTACGTTATGGTACCGTCCTCCAGGTAAGTGTTAACATTTCATTTAAATCTTTTAATTTAATTGCATATTTAAATATAAATTAATGCAATTTTTCAAATTGTTGGATGTTTATATACTGAATTTTCATTGTAACTGAAATTGTTGTCATGCAAATTCGGTTGTTTTAACTGGTAAAGTTTTTCTAAAGTCTTCTCTTTGTCTTTGTGAATGGAAGTTTTTCGTCTGTTTGTTGGCGTTAATTAAAAGTACTTAAGAAATTCTTTTGTTTTCCCAAAAACTTTAGTTTTATTTGCAGTTGAATGAGTGATTTTCCAAAAACAAATAAGTGTTTTGTTCTTTTTTTCTTTCTTCTGTTTGTGATTTAATTTCGCTAACTGTGTCTCAAGTCTTGGGACATCAAATGTCTCGAAAGTTTTCCAACAGCTACAGCACGTATATAAAGTTAAGTCAGGCAAATGCTGCAGCTGATATATTTGTAACGCGAAAATAAAATTTATAAGTACGGCCGAGAACTCGAGTATCTGGCGCCCTTTTTTCAAAACTACAACTTAAAATATACAAATAAAATACCAACAAAACAACATTCATAATTTTTCTAAGTGTTATTTGTGGATAGTTTACTCGTAGGCTAGGAATTTGTAGTTATAAGAAATGGGCCCTGTTATTTTTAGCTCCATGAAAAAATCAAAATTATAATATAAGAAATATATATCATTTTAATGAGATGTTTTGTTATATTCTGTTAAATAATTTCATGAATTTATTTATTTAGATTTTTTTGTTATATATTGTTAAAAATCTATTTTGTTTGGCATTTATTTTTTATATGATTTTCGGCGTAATCGCCTGCGATTGTTCAGACCATTATTCTAATAAATCCGATCGTATGGCGTCAATGGGGACTCCCAATGCTTCAAGAATTGCTGGCTTATCGACTCAAACTTGGGATGAAATATAGTCCCAATAAGAGTAATCCAGAGGCGTCAAATCGTATGAGCCAGGGCGCTTCCCGAAATAAATTGGTCATCAAATTTATTTTGCAATAAATGGAATGTTATGTCGTCGTGTTAAAATCAAACGCCGATGATCGCCTTTAGAAACAAAATTTCAGCCAGCATGTGCTCAATATTGCACGATTTTCACCGCAATAGCAGCTCCATGGCCTATTTCGCTACAGCGGTAATATTCTCTTAGTAACGCATATATCTTTGCCTTGTTGATAGTTTTAAAATGAGAAGAGGTAAATTAGCGCGAACACGATCAAGAGCTGTACGAATTGTTTTCTCTACTCTTCAGTTTTAATTTTAGCCGCCCTGATTCTCTTTTCTCAAATTTTGTTAAAAATTTAAAGGGATCAACATGTTGACCATAAAATTGACGAAGGGCTTTATAAACTTTCGAACAGATCATTTTGATTATCACTTAAGTGAAGTGAAATGTCAACACAGTTTGACATCCTCAACTGTCAAACCATAGTTTTCGATACATCCCATACAGTTTAAAAAAATGCGATACTAAATTTTGTTCAAAATTTCAGCGTTAAATTTATGTCATATTTAACTCAAGACTCAAACTATACGTCTGCAGTTTCCTCATTAATTTAAAATATTATTAAATTAATTAATTAATTATTAAATAATTATGTGCTTTGTTCTGCTTTTGTTTCTCCTTAATCCCACTATTTTGAGACCGATTTATTAAATTTTGTCCTGTAAGAATTATCACACTAAAAGCAAAGTTCTTTCTTAAATCTTTCTTAATTTTTTCGTTTATATAAAATAGAGTACCGAAAATTCGCCAAATATTTAATTATTCCATTTAAGAATGTTTAGCTGAATTTTTTTAAATTTATATCAAATGATAAAAGTTTTGAAAATAATTTAATTGAATTAAATGTCTTTTTACCATTTAACAGACATTTAAAATTTTAATACCCCCATGTACGCTCGAATAAATATTAATATTTATTATTCCATGATTTAAAATACACAACTTTTTTTTTTCTTTTTGTTCCTTTTTGGTTATTAACATTTTCTTTTAAGAAACCTTTGATGCAATCAAAACAAGAAGAAATGCCAGGACAAAGCAAAAGAAAAAAATTTACAAATCCCTTTCATTTCAAATGTTGATTTTGCTTTCTACACGAAATACTTCTTTTAAAGTTTTCTTCACTTCATTTTTTTAAATTTAATTTATTCTCTTTTTCTTACATACTTTTTTATAATTCCTTTGTATTTTCTTTAAGCAAATATATGAAAGGATTTTTCTTAAGTTTTCTCTTTGCGTTTCTTTATTTCTTTTTACTTTTTTTTTTTATATTGTGAATTTTTTCTTGTTAACAAGTTAAACGTTTCTGGAATATTTAATTTGATGCCATTGCACAGTGGGGTAGTAGTAATGAATTTATAGGTAATATAAGAGGTTACATGTCAAACTGTCCAATATCAGTAGTTTTTGTTTTTACGCTCTAATGCAATTGCTTATAGAAAATATGTGCCAATCGCAGAGAAGAAAGCATAATCCGACCTATTCAAAATCGGTTAGCTCAGCATCGTATCATAAGTCTGCGAAGGCGCTACTAATCAATATATAAGAAAAGGCTGGGTTCCAGCTGGTTTACTCACCTGAACATTGAGGCCCGCAATGTGGGTGGTTACTATTTATAATAAATATTTACACTGTCTATTAAGTTACTATGGCACTGTCTATACAAAACTGTGCAGTAGCATCGAAGCAACTTAATTTTTTCGCAACAATACCACTGTGCATTATAAAATGAAATAAAATATTATGAAATATGAAAGTAATTGCTTATAATTAAAAGTAATAATGAAAGAATATACAAAATATCCGGCTTAAATAGATTTTCTTTTTAGAAAATGTTTGAATATTTTTTTTATTATTATATTTTGTGCTTCAGTTTTTAAAATTTTGTGTCTTCTCTTTTGGCTTAAGTGTTTTTTTTAGAAACAGTCGCAGTGTATTTATTCCCTTTTTATCTAGACATTATTTTAGCAATTTAAAATATTATCATCGGCTTGATACTGTTCTTGGACTGTCGTAACTGACCCTCGCATGTTTACACAGAATCATTTAATGAAACTACGCAAACATTTGCTCATATAAAATATATTAAAAATTACCAGCATCAATTCTGCATATAAAAGCATGTCTAATCAATTGTGGTTTTAACAATCAATATTATTTATCTCTTTAGTTATTTTATCAGAATTCTTCAGAACAAAATACTTTTGATTTAATTACTTTGTGTTTATTGCAGAAGATACACAATCTTAAATACGAGTGCGTTTGTGTAAATAAATAAAAAATGCTTTCGATTTGTGTAAAAGAAAAACCCAGCAAATATTAAATGTGTGTCTACTCCTTCTTATTGCAGATCTACTTGCAAGTCTTAAGGCATCTATTTCGACGCTTCTAGTGTTGATTCGAAAATTTGGAATTGCAACAAAATAGTCACAGATTTCTAAGCTTGTTTAAAGTATATAAATTTTTTTTTTCCAAAATAATAAGGAGTTTTTTGAACATCGGGAAGAAGGGTGTTATTTGCAAAATAACCCCAAAAGCAATTATTCTATCTGGTATCTGATGGCCATTTATATCCCCAGTCCGTTGCTCTGGTCTTTTTCTTTTTTCCTTTATGAAAATGAAAAATTGAAAATTGTTTTAGTGTTAAATTATAAATGTAAATAATTCCATAATAAGTCGCTATTTATTTCTCTATTTGGACGCAGTTTTCTTAAGAATTATTTTCCGTTTTGTGATTTAATTTTTAAATTTTAGCAAAAGTTTACTGGGTCATGAACAGGAAACAATATTTAACTGCAAATCTTTCTTTATTGGTTTCTTTAATCTGTTGTACACAAACATTTAGCAAAGTTTTCAATTAGCATATTTAGATATATACAACAACATAATAAAACATTCTGCAAATACTGAATGTAATTTCTATTTGAATTCTGGCCAGCACAACTTCCAAATATAAGAATATTTTCTTTGTTTCCTAAATGTAAAATGTGTTGGAAGCAACATGTCTGAGGAATAAAATACTTACATAAATATTTTTAATTGAAATTGATGAAATTAAATTGCTGCACTAAAATTCCATATAATTTTGAATTTAAATAATTTATATAAATTGCTAAAGAAAATTAAATAAATGAGGATAATTGAAATTTAATATCAGGATAAGAAGAAAAATTTCTTAAACCTTGAATTGGTTGTGTCAACGCCTGCTGAAGGGTGCCGCAAAGTGACTGAAGGGGTTGGAGTTCATGATAACTTTTCATCTGTAACATTTTTTGTTAAATTTTTATTTTAATATAGTGTATTAAGAGAAAATATTTTAATTTAATTATGAAAAATTTTACATCGAAAGTGGTGGTTGTTTTCTGCTGCACATATTCGTGCAAAACATTGATCATAATTTGTATATAAATTATATATACATTTCAATCGATATCGAATGCGGTAATTCAGATACAAATCGCGGCATTCAATATCCGTGAAATTTGTGTTTAAATTATATTAAAATTCTGTTGAATACTGAACGCAAAAATTTTACCTTTAAATCCGAATTAAAAATTTCAATGTTTTACAATATTAACTTATTCATATTGTTTTATAATTTCAGATGTCCTGCTCGGTAGTACAGAATACTCTACATCGTTAGATATGTGGGGTGTGGGTTGTATATTTGTTGAAATGGTTACTGGTATGCCAACATTCCCCGGTATACGTGACACGTACGATCAATTGGATAAAATCTTTAAACTTCTGGGTACGCCAACCGAAGAAACGTGGCCTGGGTGTACACATTTTCCTGGTTATAAACCGCACAAATTAGGTGAGTGTGCGCAATTTACTGATAAAAAATTTCAATGTTTCTAATTCTCTTTATTTAATATAATTTCAGGTTTTTATCGTCCTCGCAAATTAGGTCACAATTTTCCTAGACTATACGATATCGTCGAGGGTGAAACGATAGCAAATGCTTTCCTGCAATTGAATCCTGACAAAAGAATAGGCGCCGAAGAGGCGTTACTTCATTCATATTTTGATCAGCTACCAAAAAAATTATATGAATTGCCTGATGGTAAGTTGTTCTCCAAATATAAAAATTTGATTTAAATTGTAATTTAGAGAAATTAGAAATGATCGGAAGGGTGGATAGTTGCAACTAGATATTTTCATAAAAGTCACGCAAAGTTTTACAAATTAGCGGCCTGTTCGCCCATGACGCAAAATATCGTTCCTTCGTAAAAATAACATTTGTACACAATTGGGATGAACAACGAACTTCGCACAGCACGACGAACTTATCATCATGAATTCGTTGCGTAAATTCGTCGAATGAGACACAATTAGAGCGAAATTAACAGCTGTTAATGTCATTGAAAACTATTTGTTATTCAGGTACATAAATAAATAAAATATTGGAAAAACATTTTACGTGTGACCATATTTCAATAACAAAAAAAACATTAATGTGACAAGATAAAAAAATTACAAAAATTAATTAAAACAATATTTTGTATAACTAAAAATTTAATTTATTTGCTGTAAATAAAAGTTATTTGCTATAACTAAAAAATTGTTAAGAAACATGGCTACACTGCTCCAATTTATTCGCTATTCGTCGGCGTAAGAAATAGAAATAATTCTATCGCCAAGTTCATTGTGCACGACGTATTTCGTCCAACGTACATATTGTGGGTATTTTCATTTACATAAATGTGTTCTATTTCCAACGACGAATATTCGTCGTTCGTCCCAGTTGTGTTTACGCAATAATAATAACACTATCAAAGTACCCTTTTTCGTTAGTACTGCACTGCCCATGTAAATAATACAATGACTACAACAAATTATCCATCTTCTCATCTTTCTACATCTGTGCTCTTAACATTATCCCCTCGTTCTACCGTTTCAGTTAAATGCATTGCTTTAGTAGGGGCTATTCCTCGACTACCAGTGCAAGAAAAGAAGTTTCATCAGTCTGAATAACAAAAGCAAATCTCTTAATCTTAAAACTTATTATTTATTTATTAATAAAAAAAAATCAATATGGCCTACCAAAATCGAAAATTTCGTTAATTTACAATTTGATTTCATGCTCCTGTTAGACACAATTTTTTGCCTCTTGATCAATATCAACTATTCCAAAACAGTTACAAGCAACTTTTGAGAAGATTCTCCCAGGACATGTTATTCATATTTAATAAACATTCAAAGACCTATATTGCAATCATGTGATTGAAAATATTCCAGTGATGTGGATGATTATCGTACACTGATGTGATGTTCTTTGTGATGTTGATGCTGGCGGTGTAATAAAAATTATCAAATATGCATAATGCGCCGGGTATTATATAAAGTGCTGGCAGAAATGAGACTCACATGTGTCGTTGCAATAATTGGAGGTTAGATAAGTGGCTTAGCGCTAAATTCCATGACAAAATTCTGACAATAATTAACACAGGAAATGTGAAAATGTACGAATTATACATTAAATTGCCTGCAACATGTGTGCGGTTGCGAAAAATGTTGCATCTTTTGGAAATTGTAATTTTCAGCTCATTTGCTAATGAGAGATAAAAGCTCCATAATGTACGGATACATGCGAGTATATGGAATGGAATAATTGGAACATTTTAAGAATGTTTTTTTTTTAACTAAATTATATTGAGAAGATGTGCTTACAGTTTCTTCCTGAAGTTGTTTATTAGCATTGCAAATTTGAAAACAGCGCAGGGAAGTCTTTATTTCAAAAGAATCAATTTATTGCTGTTTTATATCATTCTTAAGCATTAAAGCAGCATTTAAAATGTAAATGGATTTAGGCGCAGTAGCTGCTGGCATCTGATTACTGTTATTAGTTTTTCTTAAAGTCAATTCATTATAAATGCAATGAGCGTATCACTCGATTATTATACTCGTCAGCAACAGAGTCCTACTGATGATTACATTGTGCCGAAATTATGAAAAAAATAGTGTTGAAAGGAAATTTGAAGAAAAATGAGGAAATAAAGAATTTGATTTAGCAATTTTCTTGCATTAAAACTTTATTACTATTTTCTACAAAAAAAAAATTGAATTTATTTGAAAATTCAATTGAGTATTTTTTTAAACCAAATATATTAAGAATATTAGCTATGAAGCAATTAAAAGGATAATTAGTTTTGAAACTCAATATCCAGTTCTTTAAATTAAAAAGTTTCCTATTAGTATTTATTTAGTGGTTACGTTCTTTAAGGAAAAGATTTGAGCAGTGTTAACGTACTCTTAGACTTCTATTCCTTAAAATAAAGTTTAAAAAATTATTCTGTCTAAAACACCGGGTGACTGTGGTTGAAACCAAATTGACTAGGATCGGCTAAGTCTGCATTTTACTGACAGTTGTTCTAGAATATTTCACTAATATAATATTATCTCTGCTTAAGGCGAATATTTCGTCTTTTTTTTGCTTTTTTTTTTTTTTTTTTTGTAAGACTGTGAGAAAAAGGAAATCTTTTGGCTAAGACGTGTGGAGCAAAAATGTTCCACAAAAATGTTAAATGATTTACATAAACGTAATAAATCCAGCTAAAGCTTCAATGTAGGGATTACTAAGACCGAAAACACACCATGAAATTTCGTTTCACCATGTGAACTCGTGACCCCTTTTATCATATTCGTATATATATTTAAGTGACGGTCCAAGAACTGTAGGCTTCTAAATGACAGCCGAAATGTTATGCCACAAAATACCATAGTACTTTGGACTTAAGCCTTTCTACTCACTACTCTCCAACAGATTGTGTTGTTTAATTTTAATTTTTAATTTTATTTTGAAAACAAAAAAAATTTTGTTCTACACTGTTATTTGTGGGTGTAAAAAATGGTGCTTCCTATCTCTATAACGTTTCAAAATAATTTTATAATTTATTCTTAAATCACAAAGCAAGTGCAAACAATTTAAGCATTTATTAAATATTTGATTACCAAAATTTGCAATTATGTAAATTCAAATAAATATAAACTATAAAATTCAAATACAAACAATAAAAATCAATTTGGATTTTATTAAAAGTAAAAAAAGCAAACAAACAAATCAGGCAAATAATTTATTTTCAAGTGGCTTAATTTATGTTTTAATATAATTTTTTTTTTTTGCATCTAAATGATTCCATTAACCTCTAATAAAACGTATAAACCAATTGAAAATGAAACAATAATAATATTTGCTTGTGCAACCAACAGAAATAAAAACCACTTTCGTTGTGGACATTTAATTTGAATTGGAATGCATTCAGCTAAAATTGTAACGAATACTTCCTTCCACTGTCAGTCATCGCGGTGTGTACGTTTTTCTTTTTGCGTGCGTAGCAAAATTTCAAATCAACAGTATTTGTGAGTACTATTTTGTTAAGCAAATATTTACAAAATTTTGAAATTGAATGCTGAAATCAAAATGCCAACTCTACTTAATTAGTGTAAACGCAGTTGTAGCTGGTGCCTTCTACGCCACTTGAAACTACTACGAGTGTGTACCATCACACAATTTGCTTCTGCTGGATGTCATTATGTCCTGCACACATACTGGCACAGCCAATATCATCGACTAATTGAGTTTAAATTAAATTCAGTGAAATGGAAATTGAATTTCCTGTTTTTCATTGTAAAGGAGTTTCAGTGCTTTACATTAGGGTGACGACTTACTTTTTTGACAGATTATTTATTATTTAAAGTTTTTAAATACAAAGTCTGTTTAAAAATTAAGGTGGATTGTTAAATTTTGAGGGTTTTGTTCAATCGATTCTCGACTTCAAAGAATTGGCATGGATTTTTGTGTAAAAACTGCCATTTTAAATACTCAAGAGCGTTTGCAATAAAATTGTACAAGTGCCGAAACCTTTTCAAGGAAGTTCGAGTAGAGGGGAATTTCGGCGTTCGTCCTGGATGTCCCAGCACTTTTGGAACGACGAAAATGTCAAGAATGCGATGGAATCTGTTTTGAAGAACCGTCGAACCACTATTAGAAATTTTACGGGGAAAGTCAGCATATCGGTTGGCTCGTGTGATTTAACATTTTCGTATAATTTGGGCACGATAATAATAATAATAATAATAATAATAATAATAATAATAATAATGCATTCGGCCAAAAACAACACGGTTTCTCTAAGACTTTTTCCTATTTTGATCCTTTCATGGATCTGAAAGGACGGAGATTCACAATGATTGAGCAGATGGAAAGTAAATCCGACAGAGAGTTCAAGGACATATCAAAAAGTGCATATCCGGACTTCTTCGAGGAAGAATAATGTAAAAGTACATTATTTCAAAGAAGGGATATTTCAAAGGGGACTGAAAAGAAATTGCTGATTTTTTTTTATTAAGTTATATTCTTCCATATTATGAATAACGACGTCGACGTCTCATCAACAGGACAGAAAAAATGGTCGCAAGTCTTTCTCGACAGAAATTGACTTCTGATAATATGTTCTATTAGTGTTATACGCCTTAGAGAATAACAAAGGGCGGTTAATAATAATTCATTATTATCGACAACTAAATGACAAGTGACAATTTTTTGCTGTCCTGTTGATGTGACGTCGACGTCGTTATTCATAATATATGCGATTATTACATCGTTTTACAATTGTTGAATAACTGGTTTGAATTTTATAAAATATCTCCTTTCCCCTGACTACCCTAATTAAATTTGAATGTAGTCGTTTGTTTTTGTTTGGATGTAATTAGCGCTAAATCCGATATAAAACCAATTTAAATATCTGATATGCATTAAATCTTAAGAAGCAAATAAATTCCTAAGCTAATTTGAACATCTGAAGCAATTTCCTCATTTAAAGTGCATTTAATTTTATTATATAGTTTTTTTCAAATGCGAACGGTTTTTTTTTTGTGTGACTTTACAATTCAAATAAAATTCCACCCGCATTATTTGCTGCCTCAATATTTACCTGCACAAATAATTGTAGGATTTTAATTTAAACAGCCATTAATTCGCCTCCTGTTCTCATCAAGTGAATATAAACATTTTGTGGTTTTCATTAGTGCAGATATTGTGTTGTGTGTCGTTTATTCATCTGGCATTTCCGTTTAGAACATTAAATTATAATTATTTGCGGTTTCTATACAAAATTTTTCATTTAAAATTTTCTACATAAATACACTTTTTATTCACTGGCAAAAAAAGAAAGAAAAAAAGAAATGGTGTGTATAAAAGGATGCATTCTAGTTATTAATATCGTTGATAGAGGTATCAGGGGTTTTTTAGCTGCATGCTATCGATTACTATGACTTGACAGCTGAGAATAGGAAACTGGGTTCTGTTCACAGAGTTTTGGAAAGTCATTATAAATAGAACTAACGTCAGAACAACGCTTCCGAATTGTAGAAATTTACTTTTTTACTGCAATAGCATAAAAAACTTTGTTGAGACTCAGCAGCGATTTGTCGTGAATATATTTAAGGACTCACTTTGCCATCTCTGGTTACTTGAGTGCTTTTATAGCCATTTAAAAATCCTAAGTTTCACTTAAATCTTGTATCTCTTAATTTTTCGAAATTATGCAAATCAAGAATAATTTTATACTTAAATTCTGTGGTTTCCTTTTCTTAATATTACAAGGAAAATATTTCTTCTTAAAAATCGTTTTAAAAGCTCATAAAAGCAACCCAGAAAGTAAAAGCGGTCACTCTAGTGGAAACACTCCATTGACTCATGCTGCTCAAATAAAAAACCTCAGAATTAGTAACGAATTAATCAGTGAAAAGCTTTACTGTGAAATTAATAAACTCATAGTTCTCTCTCTCTCTAGAATTATTTGAGTAATTATTAATTGAGTAATTTAAACTTAAAAAAATTTAATAAACATTTTTTGCACAGGATTTTTTTTTATTTGAACGAGATAATTAATTGCACATACAACATATATTTTTTAATTAAATAAAACGAAATTTTTTTACTGCCTCTAATTGAAATGCTTATTGAATGTAAACAGGATTATTAGTTTATTTGCTTTTGTTAAATGATTTAGTTGAACGTGGTTTTTGTGGCCAAAATTGATTATCCCACTTAAGCAGTTCGTAGGGGTATAAAAAATAATTTTAATTATAAATTATAATTTGTGTAGAAATATAATTGTTTATTAAAATGTTTAGCAAAGCAGAATTTATGTTTTATGAAGCATAAACAAGTTAAAAAAAAACCCAACAAAAAACATTAAACTAATAAATTTCAACACGATAAATAATTCGCATTGTTCGAATAATAATACGCACTCATGACGTCTGCTTTTAATGAAGACCAAGTAAAACGCTGCAAACAACAACACTTTAGTGATTTGCATTTGATTACTTTGTTACAGTGGACTTAAATAATTATGATCGCCTGAAGGTCGGGTATTAGTGGAAAAATGTGTGCTTTTGAAAAAACCTACCGCATATAAAATTTTAAATTAATATAAATCTCAATATTATTTCTTGTATTCCAGAAACCTCCATATTTACGGTAGAAGGTGTGCATTTATATCCGGAACCCAATAGACAGACTAAATGAAAATTAAAGCAAGTCCTGTCTGTGGATGGTGTACGTTTCTACTGTTAGCAGTAACTAACTAATACTGCAACAACTACACATAATTAACTACAACAACATTAACTACTACTAACTACAACAGCAACAACAAAACAGCCATAAATAATATCATTATTATATTAAAAACCAGCAACAACAAGAACAACAACAACACGTACTATATAATTTAGTTTTAAATGTGAAACATTAAACTAAAAAAAAACTTTATAATTTATATATATATATATATATATATATATATATATATATATTTGTTTATATATTCTAACTCGTTTCTTTCCTTTTTCATATTTCCAAAAGCAATTCAAAAAACTCTAACCCCAATTGTTTATATCTCTCTACTGTTGTTCGTAACAATTATATCAAAGGTTTTATAGAAAGAAAAAAATTTATACGGAAATTTGTTTTGTAATCTTTTACTAAACCTGCGATAAATTCTTACGAACAAAGTAGTTTGTGTTTATGTGATTATAAAACTTTAATTAAATTTTAACGAATAAAAAATTAATAATAATAATAATAATAATTGTAGAAAAAGAGTTCAGATAAACCCTGTGAAAAATCTAAAAACTAAATTTAATTAATTTTAATAATGTAAAACGAAAATAAAAATACAAAAGTAATTAATAATATATTGAATAAGCGAAAAGATAAATAAATTTAAGTAACTAAATTTAACTATAAAATTTAAAACTAGTTTAACTAAAAGCGAAAAATATAATAAAGATGAAATGAAAACAAAAAAACGCCAAAAAATCGAATTGAAAAACTTTAAACTGAAATAAATAAATAAACCGCAAAAAATAGTCGAACAACAATTGCAGTAGTTATAAAATAAAAATAATGTAAAACAATTTTAAAACACGTGCCTCCAGGTCCTCAGGTCCTTGATGAGCGTTAGCACCATTAACAACAACAACAACAAAATCACAAATACGATTTAACTAATAAAATCCAACATCAAACTAAACAAAAACCTCAACAGCAGAAATTAAAAATTAAAATGATAAAATAAAAACACGTTAAAAACACCACATTTTAGAAATTTAGAAGCAAAAATTAAGAGAACAAAACACACCCAAACACACGAATTAAATGCTTGATTTTTAAAGCACTAGAAAACTGTTATAAGAATTCAAATGATATAAAAGTTTTAAATGTTTAAATTTGGACCAATTCAAGGCAAACGTATTTAAGGCAGAAAGGAAATTAAGATGAAATGAAAATAAAGATGAAACTTTCAAATAACTTCGTAGCTCATTGAATTAAATTCCAGAAATTGTGTTTAAAATTTTTCCCTTCAAAATACATGTAAATAAAACAAGTTGTTTATATTTTTAAATAGTTATTTATTGAAAGTATGTTTATAGCCAATTTCATAATGTGGGAAGAATAACTTTGTTTTTGTTTCCAACGTAATTGTTTTCAAAACAAGTAATTCTTTCGACATGGTGAAAAAGGCAGCTAAAAAATACTTATTTCAAACAAGTGCTAGAAAGTTATTAGAAAGAAAAAAAAACGAATCACCCTAAAAGTGTTTACTGACTGTTTTTGCAAATAAAATAAAAATTCTCCCCTGGGTATTAGTATTGAAACAGTTCAAATTTGTTTTTGCTTTTTATATAAATTCGGAAAGGAGAATTTTTATTTTATTTTATTTGACAACAACAAACAGTTGTGATTTTTTATTCTTGTTAAATATTTGTTTGTACAATAATTCATTTCAATTCGGTAAACTTTGCCTCAGCGCTCATTAGAAATGAGAAAACGTTCAGTTGACTTAAGGAATTCCCTAAAAAATACTTTCTTTTGAAACTCGCAGTAGTTAAAATTGTATTTAAATCAGGCTGGGCCATGTTAGAAATTATAAGCCTTTTAGCAGTGGCGTAAAAACTTTATAAAAAATTCACTAGAATTTGTTAAACAGTTGTTGCTTTTTGCTAAAAAAAAATTTTTTTAAATAAAAGAATTTTAAAAGGAACTTTTTGCCAGTTTTTAAAATTGCTGTTCGAAAATGTACGCTATCAAAGAATATTGTTAAAGAAAATAGTTTTTATAAATATAATTCTTTTACATAATTAAAAATCTAGTTAGAAATAATATTCTTGAGTCCATCACACTGGAACAAGTATTTAAAGAAGGCCATTTTAAAAATGTACTTCTCGAAAAAAAATTCAAGTGTCATTCCAAAAAGTAAATATGTTTTTGTTGTTTCCTCAGTTCGCAAGCCTTGTCGTATCGTTTATCATCGAGTTTGATAAGACAAGTTCAAGCAAAATTTCTCAGAACAAAAATAAATAATTTGTAAAATATTTTTGTTTAGAGAGACTTTATTGGAAATTGTCTGCTAATTCAACTTTAAGCGAAACAATTTGCACAATTGTATAAAAAATTGTATATATTTTCCTTCCCGCTTTCAAATACGTTTGTTTTCAACGAAATAAAATTAAAAAGAAATTAGAAAACTGCATTTTATACAAAAATGAAGTCAAATAAATGAATAAATAAAAAAAACACACACACACAAATAATTAAGACTCAGACACAACTTTTTCTGTTACTCCACTTTGTCTGTCAATCGTTTTTATATCTGCTTCTAAAAAAGATTTCATATTAATTCTAAAGTTTGATTTTTCCTCTGTTTTGCAGTGTATTTTATTACACACATTTTCTTTATTTTATATTTAATTTTTATTCAATTAGATAGTCTTTTTTTCCAACTAATGTTTGCCAATAATTCAACTTAGTTTTTATTATGTGTTTAATTTTGTATTATAGTAAAATTTAATTATTGACAAAAAACTGTATATTTTTTTTTTACAATACAACTATTAAAAAGAGAATTAAATAAATAAAATATATATTTTATTCAATTTCACTCACAATATTTTGCTATTAAAAAGATTCACGAAACATCAAACAGGCATCCATATTATTCAGTTAATAGTAAAAAATTGAAAATTTCATAAGGGGTAGTACCTCTTTGTTCAAAAAATCGAATTTAAAAAATTTTTTTTAGAAAAGGCTAATTTTTTGTCAGCGACCTTATTTTTCCCAGTATTTATCATAACAAAACATTTTAAAACGGTTAGAAGCGTATTTTAAATTTTTTGGGAAAATGACAAAAATTGAAAATTTCATAAGAGGTACCTCTTTGTTCAAAAAATCGAATTTTAAAAAATTTTTTTAGAAAAGGCTAATTTTTTGTCAGCAACCTTATTTTTCCCAGTATTTATCATAACAAAACATTTTAAAACGGTTAGAAGCGTATTTTAAATTTTTTGGGAAAATGACAAAAATTGAAAATTTCATAAGAGGTACCTCTTTGTTCAAAAAATCGAATTTTAAAAAATTTTTTTAGAAATGGCTAATTTTTTGTCAGCAACCTTATTTTTCCCAGTATTTATCATAACAAAACATTTTAAAACGGTTAGAAGCGTATTTTAAATTTTTTGGGAAAATGACAAAAATTGAAAATTTCATAAGAGTACCTCTTTGTTCAAAAAATCGAATTTTAAAAAATTTTTTTAGAAAAGGCTAATTTTTTGTCAGCAACCTTATTTTTCCCAGTATTTATCATAACAAAACATTTTAAAACGGTTAGAAGCGTATTTTAAATTTTTTGGGAAAATGACAAAAATTGAAAATTTCATAAGAGGTACCTCTTTGTTCAAAAAATCGAATTTTAAAAAATTTTTTTAGAAAAGGCTAATTTTTTGTCAGCAACCTTATTTTTCCCAGTATTTATCATAACAAAACATTTTAAAACGGTTAGAAGCGTATTTTAAATTTTTTGGGAAAATGACAAAAATTGAAAATTTCATAAGAGGTACCTCTTTGTTCAAAAAATCGAATTTTAAAAAATTTTTTTAGAAATGGCTAATTTTTTGTCAGCAACCTTATTTTTCCCAGTATTTATCATAACAAAACATTTTAAAACGGTTAGAAGCGTATTTTAAATTTTTTGGGAAAATGACAAAAATTTAAAATTTCATAAGAGGTACCTCTTTGTTCAAAAAATCGAATTTTAAAAAATTTTTTTAGAAAAGGCTAATTTTTTGTCAGCAACCTTATTTTTCCCAGTATTTATCATAACAAAACATTTTAAAACGGTTAGAAGCGTATTTTAAATTTTTTGGGAAAATGACAAAAATTGAAAATTTCATAAGAGGTACCTCTTTGTTCAAAAAATCGAATTTTAAAAAATTTTTTTAGAAATGGCTAATTTTTTGTCAGCAACCTTATTTTTCCCAGTATTTATCATAACAAAACATTTTAAAACGGTTAGAAGCGTATTTTAAATTTTTTGGGAAAATGACAAAAATTGAAAATTTCATAAGAGGTACCTCTTTGTTCAAAAAATCGAATTTTAAAAAATTTTTTTAGAAAAGGCTAATTTTTTGTCAGCAACCTTATTTTTCCCAGTATTTATCATAACAAAACATTTTAAAACGGTTAGAAGCGTATTTTAAATTTTTTGGGAAAATGACAAAAATTGAAAATTTCATAAGAGGTACCTCTTTGTTCAAAAAATCGAATTTTAAAAAATTTTTTTGGAAATGGCTAATTTTTTGTCAGCAACCTTATTTTTCCCAGTATTTATCATAACAAAACATTTTAAAACGGTTAGAAGCGTATTTTAAATTTTTTGGGAAAATGACAAAAATTGAAAATTTCATAAGAGGTACCTCTTTGTTCAAAAAATCGAATTTTAAAAAATTTTTTTAGAAAAGGCAAATTTTTTGTCAGCAACCTTATTTTTCCCAGTATTTATCATAACAAAACATTTTAAAACGGTTAGAAGCGTATTTTAAATTTTTTGGGAAAATGACAAAAATTGAAAATTTCATAAGAGGTACGTACCTCTTTGTTCAAAAAATCGAATTTTAAAAAATTTTTTTAGAAAAGGCTAATTTTTTGTCAGCAACCTTATTTTTCCCAGTATTTATCATAACAAAACATTTTAAAACGGTTAGAAGCGTATTTTAAATTTTTTGGGAAAATGACAAAAATTGAAAATTTCATAAGAGGTACCTCTTTGTTCAAAAAATCGAATTTTAAAAAATTTTTTTAGAAAAGGCTAATTTTTTGTCAGCAACCTTATTTTTCCCAGTATTTATCATAACAAAACATTTTAAAACGGTTAGAAGCGTATTTTAAATTTTTTGGGAAAATGACAAAAATTGAAAATTTCATAAGAGGTACCTCTTTGTTCAAAAAATCGAATTTTAAAAAATTTTTTTAGAAAAGGCAAATTTTTTGTCAGCAACCTTATTTTTCCCAGTATTTATCATAACAAAACATTTTAAAACGGTTAGAAGTGTATTTTAAATTTTTTGGGAAAATGACAAAAATTGAAAATTTCATAAGAGGTACCTCTTTGTTCAAAAAATCGAATTTTAAAAAATTTTTTTAGAAATGGCTAATTTTTTGTCAGCAACCTTATTTTCCCCAGTATTTATCATAACAAAACATTTTAAAACGGTTAGAAGCGTATTTTAAATTTTTTGGGAAAATGACAAAAATTGAAAATTTCATAAGAGGTACCTCTTTGTTCAAAAAATCGAATTTTAAAAAATTTTTTTAGAAAAGGCTAATTTTTTGTCAGCAACCTTATTTTTCCCAGTATTTATCATAACAAAACATTTTAAAACGGTTAGAAGCGTATTTTAAATTTTTTGGGAAAATGACAAAAATTGAAAATTTCATAAGAGGTACCTCTTTGTTCAAAAAATCGAATTTTAAAAATTTTTTTTAGAAAAGGCTAATTTTTTGTCAGCAACCTTATTTTTCCCAGTATTTATCATAACAAAACATTTTAAAACGGTTAGAAGCGTATTTTAAATTTTTTGGGAAAATGACAAAAATTGAAAATTTCATAAGAGGTACCTCTTTGTTCAAAAAATCGAATTTTAAACAATTTTTTTAGAAAAGGCTAATTTTTTGTCAGCAACCTTATTTTTCCCAGTATTTATCATAACAAAACATTTTAAAACGGTTAGAAGCGTATTTAAAATTTTTTGGGAAAATGACAAAAATTGAAAATTTCATAAGAGGTACGTACCTCTTTGTTCAAAAAATCGAATTTTAAACAATTTTTTTAGAAAAGGCTAATTTTTTGTCAGCAACCTTATTTTTCCCAGTATTTATCATAACAAAACATTTTAAAACGGTTAGAAGCGTATTTTAAATTTTTTGGGAAAATGACAAAAATTGAAAATTTCATAAGAGGTACCTCTTTGTTCAAAAAATCGAATTTTAAAAAATTTTTTTAGAAAAGGCTAATTTTTTGTCAGCAACCTTATTTTTCCCAGTATTTATCATAACAAAACATTTTAAAACGGTTAGAAGCGTATTTTAAATTTTTTGGGAAAATGACAAAAATTGAAAATTTCATAAGAGGTACCTCTTTGTTCAAAAAATCGAATTTTAAAAAATTTTTTTAGAAAAGGCTAATTTTTTGTCAGCAACCTTATTTTTCCCAGTATTTATCATAACAAAACATTTTAAAACGGTTAGAAGCGTATTTTAAATTTTTTGGGAAAATGACAAAAATTGAAAATTTCATAAGAGGTACCTCTTTGTTCAAAAAATCGAATTTTAAAAATTTTTTTTAGAAAAGGCTAATTTTTTGTCAGCAACCTTATTTTTCCCAGTATTTATCATAACAAAACATTTTAAAACGGTTAGAAGCGTATTTTAAATTTTTTGGGAAAATGACAAAAATTGAAAATTTCATAAGAGGTACCTCTTTGTTCAAAAAATCGAATTTTAAACAATTTTTTTAGAAAATGCTAATTTTTTGTCAGCAACCTTATTTTTCCCAGTATTTATCATAACAAAACATTTTAAAACGGTTAGAAGCGTATTTAAAATTTTTTGGGAAAATGACAAAAATTGAAAATTTCATAAGAGGTACCTCTTTGTTCAAAAAATCGAATTTTAA
Organism: Linnaemya vulpina; assembly: GCA_963675445.1. Lineage (NCBI taxonomy): Eukaryota > Metazoa > Arthropoda > Insecta > Diptera > Tachinidae > Linnaemya > Linnaemya vulpina. The sequence continues at coordinate 12,020,464 of OY776278.1, read as the reverse complement.
ACAATTTTTTTAGAAATGGCTAATTTTTTGTTAGCAACCTTATTTTTCCCAGTATTTATCATAACAAAACATTTTAAAACGGTTAGAAGCGTATTTTAAATTTTTTGGGAAAATGACAAAAATTGAAAATTTCATAAGAGGTACGTACCTCTTTGTTCAAAAAATCGAATTTTAAAAAATTTTTTTAGAAAAGGCTAATTTTTTGTCAGCAACCTTATTTTTCCCAGTATTTATCATAACAAAACATTTTAAAACGGTTAGAAGCGTATTTTAAATTTTTTGGGAAAATGACAAAAATTGAAAATTTCATAAGAGGTACGTACCTCTTTGTTCAAAAAATCGTATTTTAAAAAATTTTTTTAGAAAAGGCTAATTTTTTGTCAGCAACCTTATTTTTCCCAGTATTTATCATAACAAAACATTTTAAAACGGTTAGAAGCGTATTTTAAATTTTTTGGGAAAATGACAAAAATTGAAAATTTCATAAGAGGTACCTCTTTGTTCAAAAAATCGAATTTTAAAAAATTTTTTTAGAAAAGGCTAATTTTTTGTCAGCAACCTTATTTTTCCCAGTATTTATCATAACAAAACATTTTAAAACGGTTAGAAGCGTATTTTAAATTTTTTGGGAAAATGACAAAAATTGAAAATTTCATAAGAGGTACCTCTTTGTTCAAAAAATCGAATTTTAAAAAATTTTTTTAGAAAAGGCTAATTTTTTGTCAGCAACCTTATTTTTCCCAGTATTTATCATAACAAAACATTTTAAAACGGTTAGAAGCGTATTTTAAATTTTTTGGGAAAATGACAAAAATTGAAAATTTCATAAGAGGTACGTACCTCTTTGTTCAAAAAATCGTATTTTAAAAAATTTTTTTAGAAAAGGCTAATTTTTTGTCAGCAACCTTATTTTTCCCAGTATTTATCATAACAAAACATTTTAAAACGGTTAGAAGCGTATTTTAAATTTTTTGGGAAAATGACAAAAATTGAAAATTTCATAAGAGGTACCTCTTTGTTCAAAAAATCGAATTTTAAAAAATTTTTTTAGAAAAGGCTAATTTTTTGTCAGCAACCTTATTTTTCCCAGTATTTATCATAACAAAACATTTTAAAACGGTTAGAAGCGTATTTTAAATTTTTTGGGAAAATGACAAAAATTGAAAATTTCATAAGAGGTACGTACCTCTTTGTTCAAAAAATCGAATTTTAAACAATTTTTTTAGAAATGGCTAATTTTTTGTTAGCAACCTTATTTTTCCCAGTATTTATCATAACAAAACATTTTAAAACGGTTAGAAACGTATTTTAAATTTTTTGGGAAAATGACAAAAATTGAAAATTTCATAAGAGGTACCTCTTTGTTCAAAAAATCGAATTTTAAAAAATTTTTTTAGAAAAGGCTAATTTTTTGTCAGCAACCTTATTTTTCCCAGTATTTATCATAACAAAACATTTTAAAACGGTTAGAAGCGTATTTTAAATTTTTTGGGAAAATGACAAAAATTGAAAATTTCATAAGAGGTACGTACCTCTTTGTTCAAAAAATCGTATTTTAAAAAATTTTTTTAGAAAAGGCTAATTTTTTGTCAGCAACCTTATTTTTCCCAGTATTTATCATAACAAAACATTTTAAAACGGTTAGAAGCGTATTTTAAATTTTTTGGGAAAATGACAAAAATTGAAAATTTCATAAGAGGTACCTCTTTGTTCAAAAAATCGAATTTTAAAAAATTTTTTTAGAAAAGGCTAATTTTTTGTCAGCAACCTTATTTTTCCCAGTATTTATCATAACAAAACATTTTAAAACGGTTAGAAGCGTATTTTAAATTTTTTGGGAAAATGACAAAAATTGAAAATTTCATAAGAGGTACCTCTTTGTTCAAAAAATCGAATTTTAAAAAATTTTTTTAGAAAAGGCTAATTTTTTGTCAGCAACCTTATTTTTCCCAGTATTTATCATAACAAAACATTTTAAAACGGTTAGAAGCGTATTTAAAATTTTTTGGGAAAATGACAAAAATTGAAAATTTCATAAGAGGTACGTACCTCTTTGTTCAAAAAATCGTATTTTAAAAAATTTTTTTAGAAAAGGCTAATTTTTTGTCAGCAACCTTATTTTTCCCAGTATTTATCATAACAAAACATTTTAAAACGGTTAGAAGCGTATTTAAAATTTTTTGGGAAAATGACAAAAATTGAAAATTTCATAAGAGGTACCTCTTTGTTCAAAAAATCGAATTTTAAAAAATTTTTTTAGAAAAGGCTAATTTTTTGTCAGCAACCTTATTTTTCCCAGTATTTATCATAACAAACCATTTTAAAACGGTTAGAAACGTATTTTAAATTTTTTGGGAAAACGACAAAAATTGAAAATTTCATAAGGGGTACCTCTTTGTTCAAAAAATCGAGTTTTAAAAAATTTTTTTAGAAAAGGCCAATTTTTTGTCAGCAACCTTATTTTTCCCAGTATTTATCATAACAAAACATTTTAAAACGGTTAGAAGCGTATTTTAAATTTTTTTGGGAAAATGACAAAAATTGAAAATTTCATAAGAGGTACCTCTTTGTTCAAAAAATCGAATTTTAAAAAATTTTTTTAGAAAAGGCTAATTTTTTGTCAGCAACCTTATTTTTCCCAGTATTTATCATAACAAAACATTTTAAAACGGTTAGAAGCGTATTTTAAATTTTTTGGGAAAATGACAAAAATTGAAAATTTCATAAGAGGTACACCTCTTTGTTCAAAAAATCGAATTTTAAAAAATTTTTTTAGAAAAGGCTAATTTTTTGTCAGCAACCTTATTTTTCCCAGTATTTATCATAACAAAACATTTTAAAACGGTTAGAAGCGTATTTTAAATTTTTTGGGAAAATGACAAAAATTGAAAATTTCATAAGAGGTACCTCTTTGTTCAAAAAATCGAATTTTAAAAAATTTTTTTAGAAATGGCTAATTTTTTGTCAGCAACCTTATTTTTCCCAGTATTTATCATAACAAAACATTTTAAAACGGTTAGAAGCGTATTTTAAATTTTTTGGGAAAATGACAAAAATTGAAAATTTCATAAGAGGTACCTCTTTGTTCAAAAAATCGAATTTTAAAAAATTTTTTTGGAAATGGCTAATTTTTTGTCAGCAACCTTATTTTTCCCAGTATTTATCATAACAAAACATTTTAAAACGGTTAGAAGCGTATTTTAAATTTTTTGGGAAAATGACAAAAATTGAAAATTTCATAAGAGGTACCTCTTTGTTCAAAAAATCGAATTTTAAAAAATTTTTTTAGAAAAGGCTAATTTTTTGTCAGCAACCTTATTTTTCCCAGTATTTATCATAACAAAACATTTTAAAACGGTTAGAAGCGTATTTTAAATTTTTTGGGAAAATGACAAAAATTGAAAATTTCATAAGAGGTACCTCTTTGTTCAAAAAATCGAATTTTAAAAAATTTTTTTAGAAATGGCTAATTTTTTGTCAGCAACCTTATTTTTCCCAGTATTTATCATAACAAAACATTTTAAAACGGTTAGAAGCGTATTTTAAATTTTTTGGGAAAATGACAAAAATTGAAAATTTCATAAGAGGTACCTCTTTGTTCAAAAAATCGAATTTTAAAAAATTTTTTTGGAAATGGCTAATTTTTTGTCAGCAACCTTATTTTTCCCAGTATTTATCATAACAAAACATTTTAAAACGGTTAGAAGCGTATTTTAAATTTTTTGGGAAAATGACAAAAATTGAAAATTTCATAAGAGGTACCTCTTTGTTCAAAAAATCGAATTTTAAAAAATTTTTTTAGAAAAGGCTAATTTTTTGTCAGCAACCTTATTTTTCCCAGTATTTATCATAACAAAACATTTTAAAACGGTTAGAAGCGTATTTTAAATTTTTTGGGAAAATGACAAAAATTGAAAATTTCATAAGAGGTACCTCTTTGTTCAAAAAATCGAATTTTAAAAAATTTTTTTAGAAAAGGCTAATTTTTTGTCAGCAACCTTATTTTTCCCAGTATTTATCATAACAAAACATTTTAAAACGGTTAGAAGCGTATTTTAAATTTTTTGGGAAAATGACAAAAATTGAAAATTTCATAAGAGGTACGTACCTCTTTGTTCAAAAAATCGAATTTTAAAAAATTTTTTTAGAAAAGGCTAATTTTTTGTCAGCAACCTTATTTTTCCCAGTATTTATCATAACAAAACATTTTAAAACGGTTAGAAGCGTATTTTAAATTTTTTGGGAAAATTACAAAAATTGAAAATTTCATAAGAGGTACCTCTTTGTTCAAAAAATCGAATTTTAAAAAATTTTTTTAGAAAAGGCTAATTTTTTGTCAGCAACCTTATTTTTCCCAGTATTTATCATAACAAAACATTTTAAAACGGTTAGAAGCGTATTTTAAATTTTTTGGGAAAATGACAAAAATTGAAAATTTCATAAGAGGTACCTCTCTGTTCAAAAAATCGAATTTTAAAAAATTTTTTTAGAAAAGGCTAATTTTTTGTCAGCAACCTTATTTTTCCCAGTATTTATCATAACAAAACATTTTAAAACGGTTAGAAGCGTATTTTAAATTTTTTGGGAAAATGACAAAAATTGAAAATTTCATAAGAGGTACCTCTTTGTTCAAAAAATCGAATTTTAAAAAATTTTTTTAGAAAAGGCTAATTTTTTGTCAGCAACCTTATTTTTCCCAGTATTTATCATAACAAAACATTTTAAAACGGTTAGAAGCGTATTTTAAATTTTTTGGGAAAATGACAAAAATTGAAAATTTCATAAGAGGTACCTCTTTGTTCAAAAAATCGAATTTTAAAAAATTTTTTTAGAAAAGGCTAATTTTTTGTCAGCAACCTTATTTTTCCCAGTATTTATCATAACAAAACATTTTAAAACGGTTAGAAGCGTATTTTAAATTTTTTGGGAAAATGACAAAAATTGAAAATTTCATAAGAGGTACCTCTTTGTTCAAAAAATCGAATTTAAAAAAATTTTTTTAGAAAAGGCTAATTTTTTGTCAGCAACCTTATTTTTCCCAGTATTTATCATAACAAAACATTTTAAAACGGTTAGAAGCGTATTTTAAATTTTTTGGGAAAATGACAAAAATTGAAAATTTCATAAGAGGTACCTCTTTGTTCAAAAAATCGAATTTTAAAAAATTTTTTTAGAAAAGGCTAATTTTTTGTCAGCTACCTTATTTTTCCCAGTATTTATCATAACAAAACATTTTAAAACGGTTAGAAGCGTATTTTAAATTTTTTGGGAAAATGACAAAAATTGAAAATTTCATAAGAGGTACGTACCTCTTTGTTCAAAAAATCGAATTTTAAAAAATTTTTTTAGAAAAGGCTAATTTTTTGTCAGCAACCTTATTTTTCCCAGTATTTATCATAACAAAACATTTTAAAACGGTTAGAAGCGTATTTTAAATTTTTTGGGAAAATGACAAAAATTGAAAATTTCATAAGAGGTACCTCTTTGTTCAAAAAATCGAATTTTAAAAAATTTTTTTAGAAAAGGCTAATTTTTTGTCAGCAACCTTATTTTTCCCAGTATTTATCATAACAAAACATTTTAAAACGGTTAGAAGCGTATTTTAAATTTTTTGGGAAAATGACAAAAATTGAAAATTTCATAAGAGGTACCTCTTTGTTCAAAAAATCGAATTTTAAAAAATTTTTTTAGAAAAGGCTAATTTTTTGTGAGCAACCTTATTTTTCCCAGTATTTATCATAACAAAACATTTTAAAACGGTTAGAAGCGTATTTTAAATTTTTTGGGAAAATGACAAAAATTGAAAATTTCATAAGAGGTACCTCTTTGTTCAAAAAATCGAATTTTAAAAAATTTTTTTAGAAAAGGCTAATTTTTTGTCAGCAACCTTATTTTTCCCAGTATTTATCATAACAAAACATTTTAAAACGGTTAGAAGCGTATTTTAAATTTTTTGGGAAAATTACAAAAATTGAAAATTTCATAAGAGGTACCTCTTTGTTCAAAAAATCGAATTTTAAAAAATTTTTTTAGAAAAGGCTAATTTTTTGTCAGCAACCTTATTTTTCCCAGTATTTATCATAACAAAACATTTTAAAACGGTTAGAAGCGTATTTTAAATTTTTTGGGAAAATGACAAAAATTGAAAATTTCATAAGAGGTACGTACCTCTTTGTTCAAAAAATCGAATTTTAAAAAATTTTTTTAGAAAAGGCTAATTTTTTGTCAGCAACCTTATTTTTCCCAGTATTTATCATAACAAAACATTTTAAAACGGTTAGAAGCGTATTTTAAATTTTTTGGGAAAATGACAAAAATTGAAAATTTCATAAGAGGTACCTCTTTGTTCAAAAAATCGAATTTTAAAAAATTTTTTTAGAAAAGGCTAATTTTTTGTCAGCAACCTTATTTTTCCCAGTATTTATCATAACAAAACATTTTAAAACGGTTAGAAGCGTATTTTAAATTTTTTGGGAAAATGACAAAAATTGAAAATTTCATAAGAGGTACCTCTTTGTTCAAAAAATCGAATTTTAAAAAATTTTTTTAGAAAAGGCTAATTTTTTGTCAGCAACCTTATTTTTCCCAGTATTTATCATAACAAAACATTTTAAAACGGTTAGAAGCGTATTTTAAATTTTTTGGGAAAATGACAAAAATTGAAAATTTCATAAGAGGTACCTCTTTGTTCAAAAAATCGAATTTTAAAAAATTTTTTTAGAAAAGGCTAATTTTTTGTCAGCAACCTTATTTTTCCCAGTATTTATCATAACAAAACATTTTAAAACGGTTAGAAACGTATTTTAAATTTTTTGGGAAAATGACAAAAATTGAAAATTTCATAAGAGGTACCTCTTTGTTCAAAAAATCGAATTTTAAAAAATTTTTTTAGAAAAGGCTAATTTTTTGTCAGCAACCTTATTTTTCCCAGTATTTATCATAACAAAACATTTTAAAACGGTTAGAAGCGTATTTTAAATTTTTTGGGAAAATGACAAAAATTGAAAATTTCATAAGAGGTACCTCTTTGTTCAAAAAATCGAATTTTAAAAAATTTTTTTAGAAAAGGCTAATTTTTTGTCAGCAACCTTATTTTTCCCAGTATTTATCATAACAAAACATTTTAAAACGGTTAGAAGCGTATTTTAAATTTTTTGGGAAAATGACAAAAATTGAAAATTTCATAAGAGGTACCTCTTTGTTCAAAAAATCGAATTTAAAAAAATTTTTTTAGAAAAGGCTAATTTTTTGTCAGCAACCTTATTTTTCCCAGTATTTATCATAACAAAACATTTTAAAACGGTTAGAAGCGTATTTTAAATTTTTTGGGAAAATGACAAAAATTGAAAATTTCATAAGAGGTACCTCTTTGTTCAAAAAATCGAATTTTAAAAAATTTTTTTAGAAAAGGCTAATTTTTTGTCAGCAACCTTATTTTTCCCAGTATTTATCATAACAAAACATTTTAAAACGGTTAGAAGCGTATTTTAAATTTTTTGGGAAAATGACAAAAATTGAAAATTTCATAAGAGGTACCTCTTTGTTCAAAAAATCGAATTTTAAAAAATTTTTTTAGAAAAGGCTAATTTTTTGTCAGCAACCTTATTTTTCCCAGTATTTATCATAACAAAACATTTTAAAACGGTTAGAAGCGTATTTTAAATTTTTTGGGAAAATGACAAAAATTGAAAATTTCATAAGAGGTACCTCTTTGTTCAAAAAATCGAATTTAAGAAAATTTTTTTAGAAAAGGCTAATTTTTTGTCAGCAACCTTATTTTTCCCAGTATTTATCATAACAAAACATTTTAAAACGGTTAGAAGCGTATTTTAAATTTTTTGGGAAAATGACAAAAATTGAAAATTTCATAAGAGGTACCTCTTTGTTCAAAAAATCGAATTTTAAAAATTTTTTAGAAAAGGCTAATTTTTTGTCAGCAACCTTATTTTTCCCAGTATTTATCATAACAAAACATTTTAAAACGGTTAGAAGCGTATTTTAAATTTTTTGGGAAAATGACAAAAATTGAAAATTTCATAAGAGGTACCTCTTTGTTCAAAAAATCGAATTTTAAAAATTTTTTAGAAAAGGCTAATTTTTTGTCAGCAACCTTATTTTTCCCAGTATTTATCATAACAAAACATTTTAAAACGGTTAGAAGCGTATTTTAAATTTTTTGGGAAAATGACAAAAATTGAAAATTTCATAAGAGGTACCTCTTTGTTCAAAAAATCGAATTTTAAAAAATTTTTTTAGAAAAGGCTAATTTTTTGTCAGCAACCTTATTTTTCCCAGTATTTATCATAACAAAACATTTTAAAACGGTTAGAAGCGTATTTTAAATTTTTTGGGAAAATGACAAAAATTGAAAATTTCATAAGAGGTACTCTTTGTTCAAAAAATCGAATTTTAAAAAATTTTTTTAGAAAAGGCTAATTTTTTGTGAGCAACCTTATTTTTCCCAGTATTTATCATAACAAAACATTTTAAAACGGTTAGAAGCGTATTTTAAATTTTTTGGGAAAATGACAAAAATTGAAAATTTCATAAGAGGTACCTCTTTGTTCAAAAAATCGAATTTTAAAAAATTTTTTTAGAAAAGGCTAATTTTTTGTGAGCAACCTTATTTTTCCCAGTATTTATCATAACAAAACATTTTAAAACGGTTAGAAGCGTATTTTAAATTTTTTGGGAAAATGACAAAAATTGAAAATTTCATAAGAGGTACCTCTCTGTTCAAAAAATCGAATTTTAAAAAATTTTTTTAGAAAAGGCTAATTTTTTGTCAGCAACCTTATTTTTCCCAGTATTTATCATAACAAAACATTTTAAAACGGTTAGAAGCGTATTTTAAATTTTTTGGGAAAATGACAAAAATTGAAAATTTCATAAGAGGTACGTACCTCTTTGTTCAAAAAATCGAATTTTAAAAAATTTTTTTAGAAAAGGCTAATTTTTTGTCAGCAACCTTATTTTTCCCAGTATTTATTATAACAAAACATTTTAAAACGGTTAGAAGCGTATTTTAAATTTTTTGGGAAAATGACAAAAATTGAAAATTTCATAAGAGGTACCTCTTTGTTCAAAAAATCGAATTTTAAAAATTTTTTTTAGAAAAGGCTAATTTTTTGTCAGCAACCTTATTTTTCCCAGTATTTATCATAACAAAACATTTTAAAACGGTTAGAAGCGTATTTTAAATTTTTTGGGAAAATGACAAAAATTGAAAATTTCATAAGAGGTACACCTCTTTGTTCAAAAAATCGAATTTTAAAAAATTTTTTTAGAAAAGGCTAATTTTTTGTGGGCAACCTTATTTTTCCCAGTATTTATCATAACAAAACATTTTAAAACGGTTAGAAGCGTATTTTAAATTTTTTGGGAAAATGACAAAAATTGAAAATTTCATAAGAGGTACGTACCTCTTTGTTCAAAAAATCGAATTTTAAAAAATTTTTTTAGAAAAGGCTAATTTTTTGTCAGCAACCTTATTTTTCCCAGTATTTATCATAACAAAACATTTTAAAACGGTTAGAAGCGTATTTTAAATTTTTTGGGAAAATGACAAAAATTGAAAATTTCATAAGAGGTACCTCTTTGTTCAAAAAATCGAATTTTAAAAATTTTTTTTAGAAAAGGCTAATTTTTTGTCAGCAACCTTATTTTTCCCAGTATTTATCATAACAAAACATTTTAAAACGGTTAGAAGCGTATTTTAAATTTTTTGGGAAAATGACAAAAATTGAAAATTTCATAAGAGGTACCTCTTTGTTCAAAAAATCGAATTTTAAAAAATTTTTTTAGAAAAGGCTAATTTTTTGTCAGCAACCATATTTTTCCCAGTATTTATCATAACAAAACATTTTAAAACGGTTAGAAGCGTATTTTAAATTTTTTGGGAAAATGACAAAAATTGAAAATTTCATAAGAGGGTACCTCTTTGTTCAAAAAATCGAATTTTAAAAAATTTTTTTAGAAAAGGCTAATTTTTTGTCAGCAACCTTATTTTTCCCAGTATTTATCATAACAAAACATTTTAAAACGGTTAGAAGCGTATTTTAAATTTTTTGGGAAAATGACAAAAATTGAAAATTTCATAAGAGGTACCTCTTTGTTCAAAAAATCGAATTTTAAAAAATTTTTTTAGAAAAGGCTAATTTTTTGTCAGCAACCTTATTTTTCCCAGTATTTATCATAACAAAACATTTTAAAACGGTTAGAAGCGTATTTTAAATTTTTTGGGAAAATGACAAAAATTGAAAATTTCATAAGAGGTACCTCTTTGTTCAAAAAATCGAATTTTAAAAAATTTTTTTAGAAAAGGCTAATTTTTTGTCAGCAACCTTATTTTTCCCAGTATTTATCATAACAAAACATTTTAAAACGGTTAGAAGCGTATTTTAAATTTTTTGGGAAAATGACAAAAATTGAAAATTTCATAAGAGGTACCTCTTTGTTCAAAAAATCGAATTTCAAAAAATTTTTTTAGAAAAGGCTAATTTTTTTCAGCAACCTTATTTTTCCCAGTATTTATCATAACAAAACATTTTAAAACGGTTAGAAACGTATTTTAAATTTTTTGGGAAAACGACTAAAATTGAAAATTTCATAAGGGGGTACCTCTTTGTTCAAAAAATCGAATTTAAAAAAAATTTTTTAGAAAAGGCTAATTTTTTGTCAGCAACCTTATTTTTCCCAGTATTTATCATAACAAAACATTTTAAAACGGTTAGAAGCGTATTTTAAATTTTTTGGGAAAATGACAAAAATTGAAAATTTCATAAGAGGTACCTCTTTGTTCAAAAAATCGAATTTTAAAAAATTTTCTTAGAAAAGGCTAATTTTTTGTCAGCAACCTTATTTTTCCCAGTATTTATCATAACAAAACATTTTAAAACGGTTAGAAGCGTATTTTAAATTTTTTGGGAAAATGACAAAAATTGAAAATTTCATAAGAGGTACCTCTTTGTTCAAAAAATCGAATTTTAAAAAATTTTTTTAGAAATGGCTAATTTTTTGTCAGCAACCTTATTTTTCCCAGTATTTATCATAACAAAACATTTTAAAACGGTTAGAAGCGTATTTTAAATTTTTTGGGAAAATGACAAAAATTGAAAATTTCATAAGAGGTACCTCTTTGTTCAAAAAATCGAATTTTAAAAAATTTTTTTAGAAATGGCTAATTTTTTGTCAGCGACCTTATTTTTCCCAGTATTTATCATAACAAAACATTTTAAAACGGTTAGAAGCGTATTTTAAATTTTTTGGGAAAACGACAAAAATTGAAAATTTCATAAGGGGTACCTCTTTGTTCAAAAAATCGAATTTAAAAAAAATTTTTTAGAAAAGGCTAATTTTTTGTCAGCAACCTTATTTTTCCCAGTATTTATCATAACAAAACATTTTAAAACGGTTAGAAACGTATTTTAAATTTTTTGGGAAAATGACAAAAATTGAAAATTTCATAAGAGGTACCTCTTTGTTCAAAAAATCGAATTTTAAAAAATTTTTTTAGAAATGGCTAATTTTTTGTTAGCAACCTTATTTTTCCCAGTATTTATCATAACAAAACATTTTAAAACGGTTAGAAACGTATTTTAAATTTTTTGGGAAAATGACAAAAATTGAAAATTTCATAAGAGGTACGTACTCTTTGTTCAAAAAATCGAATTTTAAAAAATTTTTTTAGAAAAGGCTAATTTTTTGTCAGCAACCTTATTTTTCCCAGTATTTATCATAACAAAACATTTTAAAACGGTTAGAAACGTATTTTAAATTTTTTGGGAAAATGACAAAAATTGAAAATTTCATAAGAGGTACCTCTTTGTTCAAAAAATCGAATTTTAAAAAATTTTTTTAGAAAAGGCTAATTTTTTGTCAGCGACCTTATTTTTCCCAGTATTTATCATAACAAAACATTTTAAAACGGTTAGAAACGTATTTTAAATTTTTTGGGAAAACGACAAAAATTGAAAATTTCATAAGGGGTACCTCTTTGTTCAAAAAATCGAATTTTAAAAATTTTTTTTAGAAAAGGCTAATTTTTTGTCAGCAACCTTATTTTTCCCAGTATTTATCATAACAAAACATTTTAAAACGGTTAGAAACGTATTTTAAATTTTTTGGGAAAATGACAAAAATTGAAAATTTCATAAGAGGTACCTCTTTGTTCAAAAAATCGAATTTTAAAAAATTTTTTTAGAAAAGGCTAATTTTTTGTCAGCAACCTTATTTTTCCCAGTATTTATCATAACAAAACATTTTAAAACGGTTAGAAACGTATTTTAAATTTTTTGGGAAAACGACAAAAATTGAAAATTTCATAAGGGGTACGTACCTCTTTGTTCAAAAAATCGAATTTAAAAAAAATTTTTTAGAAAAGGCTAATTTTTTGTCTGCAACCTTATTTTTCCCAGTATTTATCATAACAAAACATTTTAAAACGGTTAGAAACGTACTCTTTGTTCAAAAAATCGAATTTTAAAAAATTTTTTTAGAAAAGGCTAATTTTTTGTCAGCAACCTTATTTTTCCCAGTATTTATCATAACAAAACATTTTAAAACGGTTAGAAACGTATTTTAAATTTTTTGGGAAAACGACAAAAATTGAAAATTTCATAAGGGGTACCTCTTTGTTCAAAAAATCGAATTTTAAAAATTTTTTTTAGAAAAGGCTAATTTTTTGTCAGCAACCTTATTTTTCCCAGTATTTATCATAACAAAACATTTTAAAACGGTTAGAAACGTATTTTAAATTTTTTGGGAAAACGACAAAAATTGAAAATTTCATAAGGGGTACGTACCTCTTTGTTCAAAAAATCGAATTTAAAAAAAATTTTTTAGAAAAGGCTAATTTTTTGTCAGCAACCTTATTTTTCCCAGTATTTATCATAACAAAACATTTTAAAACGGTTAGAAACGTACTCTTTGTTCAAAAAATCGAATTTTAAAAAATTTTTTTAGAAAAGGCTAATTTTCTGTCAGCAACCTTATTTTTCCCAGTATTTATCATAACAAAACATTTTAAAACGGTTAGAAACGTATTTTAAATTTTTTGGGAAAACGACAAAAATTGAAAATTTCATAAGGGGTACCTCTTTGTTCAAAAAATCGAATTTAAAAAAAATTTTTTAGAAAAGGCTAATTTTTTGTCAGCAACCTTATTTTTCCCAGTATTTATCATAACAAAACATTTTAAAACGGTTAGAAACGTACTCTTTGTTCAAAAAATCGAATTTTAAAAAATTTTTTTAGAAAAGGCTAATTTTTTGTCAGCAACCTTATTTTTCCCAGTATTTATCATAACAAAACATTTTAAAACGGTTAGAAACGTATTTTAAATTTTTTGGGAAAACGACAAAAATTGAAAATTTCATAAGGGGTACCTCTTTGTTCAAAAAATCGAATTTTAAAAATTTTTTTTAGAAAAGGCTAATTTTTTGTCAGCAACCTTATTTTTCCCAGTATTTATCATAACAAAACATTTTAAAACGGTTAGAAACGTATTTTAAATTTTTTGGGAAAACGACAAAAATTGAAAATTTCATAAGGGGTACGTACCTCTTTGTTCAAAAAATCGAATTTAAAAAAAATTTTTTAGAAAAGGCTAATTTTTTGTCAGCAACCTTATTTTTCCCAGTATTTATCATAACAAAATATTTTAAAACGGTTAGAAACGTACTCTTTGTTCAAAAAATCGAATTTTAAAAAATTTTTTTAGAAAAGGCTAATTTTCTGTCAGCAACCTTATTTTTCCCAGTATTTATCATAACAAAACATTTTAAAACGGTTAGAAACGTATTTTAAATTTTTTGGGAAAATGACAAAAATTGAAAATTTCATAAGAGGTACGTACTCTTTGTTCAAAAAATCGAATTTTAAAAAATTTTTTTAGAAATGGCTAATTTTTTGTTAGCAACCTTATTTTTCCCAGTATTTATCATAACAAAACATTTTAAAACGGTTAGAAACGTATTTTAAATTTTTTGGGAAAATGACAAAAATTGAAAATTTCATAAGAGGTACGTACTCTTTGTTCAAAAAATCGAATTTTAAAAAATTTTTTTAGAAAAGGCTAATTTTTTGTCAGCAACCTTATTTTTCCCAGTATTTATCATAACAAAACATTTTAAAACGGTTAGAAACGTATTTTAAATTTTTTGGGAAAATGACAAAAATTGAAAATTTCATAAGAGGTACCTCTTTGTTCAAAAAATCGAATTTAAAAAAATTTTTTTAGAAAAGGCTAATTTTTTGTCAGCAACCTTATTTTTCCCAGTATTTATCATAACAAAACATTTTAAAACGGTTAGAAGCGTATTTTAAATTTTTTGGGAAAATGACAAAAATTGAAAATTTCATAAGAGGTACCTCTTTGTTCAAAAAATCGAATTTTAAAAAATTTTTTTAGAAAAGGCTAATTTTTTGTCAGCAACCTTATTTTTCCCAGTATTTATCATAACAAAACATTTTAAAACGGTTAGAAACGTATTTTAAATTTTTTGGGAAAACGACAAAAATTGAAAATTTCATAAGGGGTACGTACCTCTTTGTTCAAAAAATCGAATTTAAAAAAAATTTTTTAGAAAAGGCTAATTTTTTGTCTGCAACCTTATTTTTCCCAGTATTTATCATAACAAAACATTTTAAAACGGTTAGAAACGTACTCTTTGTTCAAAAAATCGAATTTTAAAAAATTTTTTTAGAAAAGGCTAATTTTTTGTCAGCAACCTTATTTTTCCCAGTATTTATCATAACAAAACATTTTAAAACGGTTAGAAACGTATTTTAAATTTTTTGGGAAAACGACAAAAATTGAAAATTTCATAAGGGGTACCTCTTTGTTCAAAAAATCGAATTTTAAAAATTTTTTTTAGAAAAGGCTAATTTTTTGTCAGCAACCTTATTTTTCCCAGTATTTATCATAACAAAACATTTTAAAACGGTTAGAAACGTATTTTAAATTTTTTGGGAAAACGACAAAAATTGAAAATTTCATAAGGGGTACGTACCTCTTTGTTCAAAAAATCGAATTTAAAAAAAATTTTTTAGAAAAGGCTAATTTTTTGTCAGCAACCTTATTTTTCCCAGTATTTATCATAACAAAACATTTTAAAACGGTTAGAAACGTATTTTAAATTTTTTGGGAAAATGACAAAAATTGAAAATTTCATAAGAGGTACCTCTTTGTTCAAAAAATCGAATTATAAAAAATTTTTTTAGAAAAGGCTAATTTTTTGTCAGCAACCTTATTTTTCCCAGTATTTATCATAACAAAACATTTTAAAACGGTTAGAAACGTATTTTAAATTTTTTGGGAAAATGACAAAAATTGAAAATTTCATAAGAGGTACCTCTTTGTTCAAAAAATCGAATTTTAAAAAATTTTTTTAGAAAAGGCTAATTTTTTGTCAGCAACCTTATTTTTCCCAGTATTTATCATAACAAAACATTTTAAAACGGTTAGAAACGTATTTTAAATTTTTTGGGAAAATGACAAAAATTGAAAATTTCATAAGAGTACCTCTTTGTTCAAAAAATCGAATTTAAAAAAATTTTTTTAGAAAAGGCTAATTTTTTGTCAGCAACCTTATTTTTCCCAGTATTTATCATAACAAAACATTTTAAAACGGTTAGAAACGTATTTTAAATTTTTTGGGAAAATGACAAAAATTGAAAATTTCATAAGAGGTAACTCTTTGTTCAAAAAATCGAATTTTAAAAAACTTTTTTAGAAAAGGCTAATTTTTTGTCAGCAACCTTATTTTTCCCAGTATTTATCATAACAAAACATTTTAAAACGGTTAGAAACGTATTTTAAATTTTTTGGGAAAATGACAAAAATTGAAAATTTCATAAGAGGTACCTCTTTGTTCAAAAAATCGAATTTTAAAAAATTTTTTTAGAAAAGGCTAATTTTTTGTCAGCAACCTTATTTTTCCCAGTATTTATCATAACAAAACATTTTAAAACGGTTAGAAGCGTATTTTAAATTTTTTGGGAAAATGACAAAAATTGAAAATTTCATAAGAGGTACCTCTTTGTTAAAAAAATCGAATTTTAAAAAATTTTTTTAGAAAAGGCTAATTTTTTGTCAGCAACCTTATTTTTCCCAGTATTTATCATAACAAAACATTTTAAAACGGTTAGAAACGTATTTTAAATTTTTTGGGAAAATGACAAAAATTGAAAATTTCATAAGAGGTAACTCTTTGTTCAAAAAATCGAATTTTAAAAAATTTTTTTAGAAAAGGCTAATTTTTTGTCAGCAACCTTATTTTTCCCAGTATTTATCATAACAAAACATTTTAAAACGGTTAGAAGCGTATTTTAAATTTTTTGGGAAAATGACAAAAATTGAAAATTTCATAAGAGGTACCTCTTTGTTAAAAAAATCGAATTTTAAAAAATTTTTTTAGAAAAGGCTAATTTTTTGTCAGCAACCTTATTTTTCCCAGTATTTATCATAACAAAACATTTTAAAACGGTTAGAAACGTATTTTAAATTTTTTGGGAAAATGACAAAAATTGAAAATTTCATAAGAGGTAACTCTTTGTTCAAAAAATCGAATTTTAAAAAATTTTTTTAGAAAAGGCTAATTTTTTGTCAGCAACCTTATTTTTCCCAGTATTTATCATAACAAAACATTTTAAAACGGTTAGAAGCGTATTTTAAATTTTTTGGGAAAATGACAAAAATTGAAAATTTCATAAGAGGTACCTCTTTGTTCAAAAAATCGAAGTAAAAAAAAATTTTTTAGAAAAGGCTAATTTTTTGTCAGCAACCTTATTTTTCCCAGTATTTATCATAACAAAACATTTTAAAACGGTTAGAAACGTATTTTAAATTTTTTGGGAAAATGACAAAAATTTAAAATTTCATAAGAGGTACCTCTTTGTTCAAAAAATCGAATTTTAAAAAATTTTTTTAGAAAAGGCTAATTTTTTGTCAGCAACCTTATTTTTCCCAGTATTTATCATAACAAAACATTTTAAAACGGTTAGAAACGTATTTTAAATTTTTTGGGAAAACGACAAAAATTGAAAATTTCATAAGGGGTACCTCTTTGTTCAAAAAATCGAAGTAAAAAAAAATTTTTTAGAAAAGGCTAATTTTTTGTCAGCAACCTTATTTTTCCCAGTATTTATCATAACAAAACATTTTAAAACGGTTAGAAACGTATTTTAAATTTTTTGGGAAAATGACAAAAATTGAAAATTTCATAAGAGGTACCTCTTTGTTCAAAAAATCGAATTTTAAAAAATTTTTTTAGAAAAGGCTAATTTTTTGTCAGCAACCTTATTTTTCCCAGTATTTATCATAACAAAACATTTTAAAACGGTTAGAAACGTATTTTAAATTTTTTGGGAAAACGACAAAAATTTAAAATTTCATAAGGGGTACCTCTTTGTTCAAAAAATCGAATTTAAAAAAAATTTTTTAGAAAAGGCTAATTTTTTGTCAGCAACCTTATTTTTCCCAGTATTTATCATAACAAAACATTTTAAAACGGTTAGAAACGTATTTTAAATTTTTTGGGAAAACGACAAAAATTGAAAATTTCATAAGAGTACCTCTTTGTTAAAAAAATCGAATTTTAAACAATTTTTTTAGAAAAGGCTAATTTTTTGTCAGCAACCTTATTTTTCCCAGTATTTATCATAACAAAACATTTTAAAACGGTTAGAAGCGTATTTTAAATTTTTTGGGAAAATGACAAAAATTGAAAATTTCATAAGAGGTACCTCTTTGTTCAAAAAATCGAATTTTAAAAAATTTTTTTAGAAAAGGCTAATTTTTTGTCAGCGACCTTATTTTTCCCAGTATTTATCATAACAAAACATTTTAAAACGGTTAGAAGCGTATTTTAAATTTTTTGGGAAAATGACAAAAATTGAAAATTTCATAAGAGGTACCTCTTTGTTAAAAAAATCGAATTTTAAAAAATTTTTTTAGAAAAGGCTAATTTTTTGTCAGCGACCTTATTTTTCCCAGTATTTATCATAACAAAACATTTTAAAACGGTTAGAAGCGTATTTTAAATTTTTTGGGAAAATGACAAAAATTGAAAATTTCATAAGGGGTACCTCTTTGTTCAAAAAATCGAATTTTAAAAAATTTTTTTAGAAAAGGCTAATTTTTTGTCAGCGACCTTATTTTTCCCAGTATTTATCATAACAAAACATTTTAAAACGGTTAGAAGCGTATTTTAAATTTTTTGGGAAAATGACAAAAATTGAAAATTTCATAAGAGGTACCTCTTTGTTCAAAAAATCGAATTTAAAAAAATTTTTTTAGAAAAGGCTAATTTTTTGTCAGCAACCTTATTTTTCCCAGTATTTATCATAACAAAACATTTTAAAACGGTTAGAAGCGTATTTTAAATTTTTTGGGAAAACGACAAAAATTGAAAATTTCATAAGGGGTACCTCTTTGTTCAAAAAATCGAATTTAATAGAAATTTTTTTAGAAAAGGCTAATTTTTTGTCAGCGACCTTATTTTTCCCAGTATTTATCATAACAAAACATTTTAAAACGGTTAGAAGCGTATTTTAAATTTTTTGGGAAAATGACAAAAATTGAAAATTTCATAAGAGGTACCTCTTTGTTCAAAAAATCGAATTTTAAAAAATTTTTTTAGAAAAGGCTAATTTTTTGTCAGCAACCTTATTTTTCCCAGTATTTATCATAACAAAACATTTTAAAACGGTTAGAAGCGTATTATTTTTCCCAGTATTTATCATAACAAAACATTTTAAAAAGTTATAAAAATGTTTCCGCCTAAGAATATGCATTAAACAAGATATTGTCATATAAGAAAAATTGCCGGAATTCAATAATAAATTAATACCAGACAGCAACAGCAGTCTTGCCATTTGTTTTTTTCTTAATTACCCGAAAAATGAAAAATGCATATCTGATTTCGTTTGCAATAATCTTTTATCATGATTTCTAAGCATTATTATGTAACAATTACATTACGGGAAAATCTGTTTATGTTTATATATGAGAGCGCCGCGTCCATAACGTAGAAGGTATTTAAATATTTCTCATCGATCACATCTGTATTTTACTTGTCCCACATGCATCTTGTGTTCCAATTGTTTAATTAATGAAAACATCTCGGCATAGGCAACTAACGTGGAAATAGTTTCCTGGAAAAAGATTTGAAAAAAAAAATTATTAATTATCTGCTAGTAAATATAATCATAGAATTAAAACAAGCTTGACAAAATTTTATAACTGAAAGGGAAACCCCACAAACAGTGTAACCAAACTTTCTTTAATTAATCAACTTTATTTTTTGTTTCTGTACTGTTGTGTCTTTGAAGATTTTTAATATGTTTTCCATTCTTTTACTAGACAAAACCTATAACTGCGTTACTTATATAACACAAGCAATTGAAAAAACAGGGACAAATATAAGAAAAAAAAAAACAGTAACAGGGCCGGATAAAATATATTATAACCAACACCACCATCATCATCAAGAAATTTGCAAGCTAAAAATATATACACACATTCAATTGATTATTTTAACAAATACTAATATAAAATACAATTTTACAAATTCAATAAAAACTTAAAAAAAGAAAGCAAAACATAGAAAACTCCAAAAAATACAACAAACAAATAGTTATTAAAAATCAAAACAAACAAAAAAAATAAACCTAAAAAATAAATACCAAAAAGCGAACAAAATGTTTAACAAAAATCAAAATAAAAACAGAAGTAATAAAAGAAAAATAAATTAATAAAAAGTATCTTTAAGGTTACAAAAATATTTTTTGTGCAAGACAGTTAGTAGGGAAACGAAAAGGAAAATAACGTCAACCTCAATCCATTATAAAACCAACAAACGACATTAACAATTTCGGTTGGGAAAAGTAGAAAAATTGACTTAAATAAAACTTAAGTAGTAGATCAATTAGAAATTAAAAATTAAAAATTAAAAAAAAAAACACTAACAACAAATATGCAAGTAAATAGATTTGTTATTCAAAATTTGGCAGTAACGAGTTGCAAAAATATTTAAAATTTGTTACGAAACGCTTTAGACCACGACGCATTTTCATTAAGTACCCTCCACTTTGCCAGTGAGCCCACCCACATATAAAGAAACTTATTTTTAATTATAAAAAAATAATTTCTTTGAAAAGAATAAACATTTTTGGATTTTCATGTTTGTAACAGAAGAGTGAAAATTTCATAAGGGCTACCCGTTTTTGTAAGTACCCTCCTTTTTGCTAAGAGGTTCCATAACAAATCATTTTCAAAAGCAGAGAAGCTTATTTTTATATTTATGGAAAAAATTTAAGCAAATCGAATTTTAAGACATTTTCTCAAAAAAGGCTAATTTTTTGTCAGCAACCTTATTTGTCCCATTATTTTCCATAGCAAAACATTTTAAAACGGCTAGAAGCGCATTTTAAATTTTTTGGGAAAATGACAAAAATTGAAAATTTCATAAGGGGTACCTCTTTGTTCAAAAAACGAATTTAAAAAAATTTTTTTAGAAAAGGCTAATTTTTTGTCAGCAACCTTATTTTTCCCAGTATTTTCCATAACAAAACATTTTAAAACGGCTAGAAGCGTATTTTTAATTTTTTGGGAAAATGACAAAAATTGAAAATTTCATAAGGGGTACCTCTTTGTTCAAAAAATCGAATTTAAAAAAATTTTCTTAGAAAAGGCTAATTTTTTGTCAGCAACCTTATTTTTACCAGTATTTTCCATAACAAAACATTTTAAAACGGCTAGAAGCGTATTTTGGATTTTTTGGGAAAATGACAAAAATTGAAAATTTCATAAGGGGTACCTCTTTGTTCAAAAAATCGAATTTAAAAAAATTTTCTTAGAAAAGGCTAATTTTTTGTCAGCAACCTTATTTTTACCAGTTTTTTCCATAACAAAACATTTTGAAACGGTTAGAAGCGCATTTTAAATTTTTTGGGAAAATGACAAAAATTGAAAATTTCATAAGGGGTACCTCTTATGAAAAAAAATTACTTTTTAAACATTTCCTTAAAAAAGACTAAATTTTTGTAAGCATCCTCCTTTTTTCCAATGGGACCCATAATAAATAATTTTTAAAGGCAGAGAAGCTTATTTTTAAATTTATGGAAAATGACAAAAATTGAAAATTTCATAAGTTTAATACTATTTTGAGTTTTTTTGTAAATATTCTTTTGCCAATAACAGCAGCAATAAGACTTTTTTGAAGCATTCTCTTCAAACATTTTCTGAACTGCTTTCTCTTGGCTGCAGTGGAGGGCATATCCGGTACTAACTTCAAAAGCTCTGAGAAAACGTAAAACGATGAAATAATAAAACGGTTGTATAAATTTTAGAACACACAGAAACAGCACGAGATAGGAGAGGTAAGAGAAAAAAAATTAAAAGAATTATTAAGAAGAATTCAAAAACTTAAAATTATGCTGTGATTAACTAAAAATAGAAATAAACTTAATTAAATTAAATTTTGTATGAAAATACGATATTTCCAACAACTTGCAAAGCAGCACTCTCCCACACGCACGCACACACGATAAAATGTTAAAATTAAATTTAAGAAATTATTAATCTCGGCACCTCAATTGATACTGGATGAAATTGTATTTCAAGATCTTTTCAAGGCGTATTTTCGACTCTAAAAACAATTCGAATTTCAGTTTCCTGTAAACATTTCCGTTCATCAAAAGCCAAGGAAAGTTATAAAATGTTTTAGTTCTTAATTAATTAGTTGAATTATATAAATTTAAGCACTTTTCATGAATGAAAACCTAAAACGAAGCAAACGAAAAGTTTTAATTAAAAATTGTAACGCACTTTTTGCACTTTCCCATCCCGGAGTTACGTCCATAGATTTTAAGTGATACATTTGATTGATATGATTTTGAACAAACGCAAATCGGACATTTATGTAATTAAAATTGGCTTAACGCTGAGCTTTTTTTTTTGTTTTATTTAGTAAATGGTTTTGGTTACATGGAATAAAAAATTTGGTTTTCGCATTAAAATACATGATACGAAATATTTTAAGCTTGAAAAAACTAAAACAAAAACTGTGAGTACTTTTTAAATTTAAAACAAAAAAAAAACAAAAACAAAAAATAGTCGTATTGAAATATTGATTTTAAAATCGTATTTAGCTAATAGAAAAGTAGTTGTACAGATAATAAATAAATTATTATAGATTCAAATCAAATAAATTTAGAACAACTTCAGTGAGTTATGAAAGTGGAGAATATTGTTGATGTGCAAGAGAAATAATTTTAGATGGATAATTCCAATTATATCATAATATTTTACTTCGGAAAACTTTAAATAGAGATGTTTTTTGGAAGATGGATTTTAAGAAATTTTATCAAAAAGAAAAGTTTTGAAAAACATATCAGTTTGAAAAGCAACTCCAAAAAAAGCACTATGGAAAAAGTACATTTACAAAAGAAATCTTTTTTAAACTTTTAAGGAGAATAAATCTTGGAAAAAATAACTTCGAGAAGTAGCAAATTTTAATGATAATTTAAAAAAATTTTTATAATATGAAATTTATTTGTTGGGTGCTTAAGCAATGTCTATATGAATTTCATTGGCGCTTTTTACCAAATCGTCAGTAGACTTCAACCACAGTTTTGAAAAGTTTCAAACTTCTCAACTTATTGAAAGACTTTTGTAAACCATCTGAGAATTACGTTAATAAATTAACTATAAGAATTCACAAATGATTTCAAAAAATCACATTATAATAAGTATAGTAGGCTATGAAACTTATACAAACCAAAACCCAACAAACAACTTTTATTCGATATGGCTCTATTTTACTTTTCTACCTACACCTTTGTACAATTAGAAATCCTTTGTATAACAATGAAAGTATTTATAAGGCAAAATGAAAAATAAAATCTCAATCAAATAAATTTCATATTATAATAATACAATGACAGTATGTCAAATAGTTAATTTATTAAAAAATTTGTTTAATATTTGGTTCAGGTTGGTAGAAGAATATTTATTTCTTTCTTCCAACTGTCCGGACTGGCCTCGTAAAAATACTTATTGAAAATGTGCAAAGACTTACTGGAGATACTGTCCCAGTTAATTTATCAAGCAAGTGCTTTTAAACACTTAATTTTTTTTTAACCCAAATCATCAATAGACTTTAATTTTAAAACAAAAAATCGATTTTTATGATGGTCGTTTTTTTCGGAAAAGTGAATATTTTAAAGATACTTTTTCTGCCTCAAATCTTAAAGCAGTTTTTCAATCCATACTTTTTTGTAAAGCTAAAGTTAAATTTTCAAAAGATGGGAGTTATGTAAAGGAACATTTTTAAAAGATAAAGTTTTCGATAGATAAGTTTATATAAAAGTACCTTTTTAATAGATCAGTTGTTGTAGAGGTACTTTTTTTGTTATAATACTTTTTTCGTAAAGGTACTTTTATAACATGTATTTTTTTTGTAATAAACTTTTTTGCAAATATACTTTCTTAAAAGGTACTTTTGCCAAAGGTACTTTGTAAAGGTGCTTTCTTGAAATTAAGTTTTGCGTGAAAATAAATTTCTGTTAAGATAATTTTGCGTAAAGTTATTTTCTCAAAAGATACAATTTTGTGAAAGTACTTTTGCAAAAGGTACTTCTTTGTAAAGGTACTTTCTGGAAAGAAACTTTCGCATGAAAATAAGATTTTGTAAAGATAAATTTGCGTAAAGTTATCTTCTCAAAAGATACAATTTTGTAAAGGTACTTTTACAAAAGGTACTTCTTTGTAAAGGTACTTTCTGGAAAGGAACTTTTCAGTGAAAATAAGTTTTCGTTAAGATAATTTTGTGTAAAGTTATTTTCGTAAAAGATTAAATTTCGTAAAGGTACTTTTGCAAAACGTACTTCTTTTAAAGGTACTTTCCAAAAATAACTTTCATGTAAGAACACATATTTCTTAAAGTTTGTTTTTGTAAAGATATTTTATTAGAAGATACATTCTGGAAAGGTACTTTTCTAACACATACTTTTTTTTTGTAATTTTACTATCTGAAACGAAACTTTTCTGTACAAGTATCTTTCATAGAAGTGTTTTTTCAACAAATGCTTTGACTAGAAATTTTTTTTTAATTCTTCATTTTAAATGTTTTTTTAGGAAGTACTTCCCCAAAAGGTACTTTTCAGGATCTACTAATTTTAGGAGCACATTTTGAACGATACTTTCTTAGAAGGTACATCTCAGGAGTACATTCCAGGAGTACTTTTATAGAAGCTCTGTTTTTATTTAATATTTGGGCATGCTTTTTTACAAGCTTGTTTTTGTAAGGCGGCCTCTTTAAGTACTTTTTCTTGCATGGTACTTTTTTACAAAAGTACTTGCTTAACTTCTTAAAATCCCTTTTCACTGTTTATTTCGATTCTTTGAAACTAATAAATCATTTCTCAATTATTAATCAACTGCACACAATCAGTATTCAACATTTCATATTGAATTCTAAAGTTTGTGTATAAAATCGCCGAAGGGTTAGTGAAAATAAGCTCTTAGTAAAATGATTATGAATTAAGCAAAACTTTTCACACAAAATCAATAACGATTTTGAGTTGAAGAATATTTACCGTACCTTTAAAAATTTGTTTACGATAAAATTACAAACAATACATTAACAACATGTTAAGTAACATTTTGTTTAATTAAAATTAATTTACATGAACAAACTGATAAACATATTTTGTATAGTGAAATTATTAAAATTGTACTCCGTAAAATAATTTGTAAATATTTTTGTCGTATAGAAAACACAAAAATTCAAAAAAAACTTACAAAAATATTTGTTGTCACTTAAGAATTATAAGAATATAAAAATATTTTTAACTTTTAAGTTCAAATTGTACAATAATTTCACGGAAACAAAACCTTAAAGCCATAACTAATTAGAAATTAATTTATAACACTGTGTTGAATGTTATAAATTTTTATATAAAAAATAAATTTAGAATATTATTAAATTTAACAGAAAACCAAAAAAAAAAACTTAGAAATCAACTAGATTAGTATTGAAAAAACAATAAAAAATTAATTAAAAATCTTCTTCTATTTTCTTCTGCTGTAGAACTGTGGATGCGAAAGTCATTGATGAGAAAACAAAAACAAGAACAAAAACGTAAATGAGATTGAAACTAAATAAAATTTAATACAAATTATTGTAACGTAATAAGTTAAGAAACCAAGCGATAAACAACAATTTCTTTAAATAAATGACGTATTATAAACCTCATGGTTGGAAAAAATTCAAATTCTTTTAAGTGTTTTATTTCACTTGCAGCAAAAGCTGGGCCAAACAGATGCATACGATTTTTGTTGGAATAAAAGAGGTGGTAGTCCTACAGAAATCCTTTCAGCAGTAAAGTACTTTTAAAAAAGTGCCAAAGTTTATTTTTATATTTATAACAGAAAATTATATTTTAAAATTTTCTGAAAAAGGACTAAATTTTTTAAGCACCCTCCTTTTTGCCAATAAGTTCCATAACAAATCATTTTCAAAAGTAGAGAACCTTATTTTTAAATTTATCGAAAATAGTTAAAAATTGAAAATTTAAAAATTTTTTTTAGAAAAGGCTAATTTTTTGTCAGCAACCTTATTTTTCCCAGTATTTATCATAACAAAACATTTTGAAACGGTTAGAAGCGCATTTTTAATTTTTTGGGAAAATGAAAGAAATTGAAAATTTCATAAGGGGTACGTACCTCTTTGTTCAAAAAATCGAATTTTAAAAAATTTTTTTAGAAAAGGCTAATTTTTTGTCAGCAACCTTATTTTTCCCAGTATTTATCATAACAAAACGTTTTAAAACGGTTAGAAGCGTATTTTAAATTTTTTGGGAAAATGACAAAAATTTAAAATTTCATAAGGGGTACGTACGTACCTCTTTGTTCAAAAATGGAATTAAAAAAAAATTTTTTAGAAAAGGCACGTACCCCTTATTGATTTTTTAAAAATTTTCTTGGAACTGATCAAATATTTGTTGGCTTTCTCTTTTCGTCCGTATAAGTATATAAACTAATTTTTCGATTTATAAAAAAATTTGTTTTGGCAATTTTGGTACCTCTTTTGAAAACAAATAATTTTTTTTAATTTTTTTTTGTAAGAGGCTGAACTTTTGTTGGCATTGATATAATAAAGTGTTTGTGTTTGCCAGGATTACCTGCAAATTTTTTTTTTGCAAGAACCTTAAGCCGAGTTTCTAAAATCCACAATGAAATATTTAATATATGAAATGCAACTGAGATCTTGTCTTTGTTATGAATAATAAATTTTTTTTACTTCAGGCTTTCATTGTTGCAGTTCTAATTTTAATCTCATCTCTATTTAGCAATTACGTAAAGTCAAATACTAACGAAGAATTCAAGATGACTAAATCAAAGACATAATTTCCATTTTTCGTATTATTGTATTTTAATATAATCAAAATAAATTAAATAAGAAATCATTATGAAGTTAATTTGAAAAGCATGAATCAAGATAAATTTGGCATAATAAGTTTGAGATTTCGTGTTGCGAAACATTCACAATTGCTGCCATGTTGACGTGCCTACACAACAACATCAGTTAAGAATTTTACAGCAACAATTACAGCTGTCAAGTTTTGCAAAAAGCTTTATTTTTACTGTTGTTTCTCAAAACTCATCAAACAAACAACAAACCGTTTTTATGATCCGCTTATTTTTTTTAATGCAAAAAATTAGAACTCTGGCAAGATATTTTTTATCACTCCCAACCAACAGTTGACATCATTACGATTTCGAAAAATTTCAAAGACACTTTGAATGCACAAAATATATTTATAAATATATAATAAATGTAAAATTGTCTGCCTCAATTAAATATTTCCTAAGAAATAGCAGGGGGTGAGAAATGGGTTCAAGATTTTGTTTCTTTCTAGCGCCACATCTTTATTTTTATTTTAAATTATTTTGCTGGATTTTATTTTCTTGCAAAACATATTTCCCCATAAATTTAAAATCTTTGTTAATAATACTAAAACAAATAAACAACAACTAAAATGTATATTGTACAAGTAATTGTTTGGAATAAATAAATATAGAAATCAATTGGATCTTCGATCGAACAATAAAATAAGGCTGTTCATATTACAAACGCTGAACATTGAAATCATTAATTTTAATTCATGGAAATTTCTAAATGTTATCGAAGAAACTATTTTTAGCTGCAACCAAATCGGAGTAGACTAAACAATAGACGAGTATTTTTGAGGCTGGATGGAGCAACATCTGATTACAAAAATAAGTTCCACCTTAATAAACACCCTAAACTAAATTCTTTTGCATTCACACAATGAAAACTGTTCAGTTATAATTTATTCATTGTTGATTTTAAACCATCCACACAATGATCGACTTTATGGCCAAAGCGAATTGAGCTCAAGGTGATCTCACATTAATTTCAAATACGCCACTGCTTATTATATTATTGTAGAAAATTCCCTATCAAAAGCAGATGTCTGCTTGATATGCCATTAAAACAAATATTTGCTTGGAAAGATGCAAACATATTCAGTTGATTCTTGGAGTCTTACAGTAACCGTGATATAATTGAAAAAGTCATAAAGTTAAGGTAAATACGTTTATGTCATTTATAATTCCCAATTATGTAAATTTCAGGAAAAAAATTTCCTACGAAAAGAACTTCAAACACATCACTTCCTTCAGATGTTCCACAAGAAACAGTGTGTAAGTTTGCTAAAGCTGAAGAAATTACAAACAAACAACTGCTAAGAACGTGGTAGCATAGAAATAAATCGTGGAATTTTCTGGTCCGGAACAGCAAAAGTCAAAACAATATATAAGATGCGTGTTCTCAAAAAGCTCAAGATGACAAGAGGAAATTAAACTTGGTGAAACATTAAAGAGATGCAGCAGCCCAGCGATGAAAATACTGCAGTTGCTAGTGCACCATGCTTAACTCAATGCCACAAAAAAAATATGTATATATATGACCGCAATTAAGGAGAAATATAAAAATTATAAACCGGGAGCAATTAATATGTTTATGATGGACTAAAACTTAAAAAAGAAATCAACACTGAAGAGTAAGCAACCTCTTCATTGAATCGACGAACAATTTTTTGAAATAGTTCTAACGGAGCCGATTTTTAAAGTTAAAAGTGAACAATAATATTTTTGTTAAGTAATTCATTAAAAAATAATAATAAAACAATCATATATAAGATAAAAACTTTTTTTCTCTTCAAATTCGATACGAATTTGAGTAATATAAGAGAATTAAAGGGTGTTTTTTATAGAGTGATACAAGTTTAAATCATAATAAAACATACTAATATATTTTTGATATCAATCAAACGGTCTTTATTAGATAGAAAATTCTATGACATTATTGTTTAAATATGATTTCGGCCATGTGACCGCCACGGCTGGCGCGTACAAGGCGCAATCTGGAACACAAATTTTCACCAACAGTAACATTCTGACCATCATCGTTTTTGAAGACACTCGGGCCAATGACTCCGCCAGCCAATAGAGCGCATCAAACAGTAATTTTCTGTGGATGTAATGGTGTTTCGACAAATGCTTCTGGATTCCCCTCACATTCAACTAAAAATGGGCTTCATCGGAAAATAAAATTTTGAATGGACCAAGTGCACGATAAGTTTGACGAACAGAACCATTATTTTGATTAAAAATGTCCACAATTTGCGCGCGTTGCTCTGGTGTAAATCGATCCATAATGAAATGTCAAAGCAAACTAAAGAAAAAGCAACTATCAGCTGTTAAATGGGTGATCAAATAAAGCAGTGATGTCACCTCAAAGTTGTATCACTCTATAAAAAACACCCTATATATGATAAGTATTAAATGAGCTTCATGGATTCGACGAATACTAACCATCCAGGGTTGAGAAAGTGTTAAACCAAAATCACCTTCAAAAGCTTTTTGAATTTAACTTTGAAATTACAATCCTCCATGCACATGCTGTATTGAAGGTATGCCGGAGAAGCAGAGAATAAAAGTTTCTTCTCATCTGTTTTCATCTGAACTCTCAATACTATTCTTCCATTTGATGGTTCCGGAAAAATATCTTGCATCATTGGGGGTCATTCTCTAATTTAGTTTAAAATATTCTATATGAATATATGCTATATGCTGATTTGGTCTACTGCTGTTTGTAGAAAATGAAACCACCCTCGTTGTTTTGCTTATCAAGTCGATGAAAATATTCAAGTTTTTTTTTTCAATTCGGTCAAAATTTATTTTTATGTTACTTCAGTGCTATTAAAATCACATTGATCTTGAAATTGAATATCTATTAAAAAATATTTGGAAATCTCAGTTCTACAAAACAAGTGCATGTTGTCTGTCGGGATAAACTAGTGAAACCACGAGAAGATTGTGGGTTCTATTCCCCTTAAAGACCCTGATTTATTAAGAGAAAATTATGCCATAATATTTTACTATTTTAATGATATTAAACAAATAAATATTAAAGAAAAATTGTTCTCCAAAGAAATATTTCACTTTTATTTAATTTTATACCCGGATCTGAGGCCAAATTACCGCATTCGATATCCAACGAAATTTCAATTTAGTTTACATATAAACTTCGATCGATATCGAGTTCCGTAATTTACCCCCGGTTTTTCAAAAATTACAGCTCCCAAAAAATACAAGTAAAAAAACCACGACACATGAATTGGTTTTGTAAAAAAGTTGTTGTTTTGTGGGCATTTTTACTTCCAGACTTGTAACAAACGGGCCCCAGCAGCTTTCTAAAATAATAGCATTCGAAATAACAACTTCTAAGGCAACACTTTGAAAATTTTAAGCCGTTTGAAAACGCACTCATAAAATGTTGAGAAGAGCAAGAATTATCATTGGAATTTCGCACCAGATTTAAAAGTTAAAAGATTCTTTAATTTATTTAATTTGCAAATTGCAAAAAAATCCACTTTTTTATGTTAAAAATATCTATTAATTCTTAACAAAAATAAACGCGCCAATTAGTTGTGTATTCTGAAAATTCTTTTTAACTTCAAATGAATTATCACCTCACCTTTTGTTTGCCAAAAGATAAAACGCAAACTGATCTGCTTTCAAAAATGTTTACAAATTGCTTGGCAATAAATGAATTAAATAAACGTTCAAACTTTAGACGGATGCCAGAGCATAACAATTAATTGATGATTAAAATAAATCTTAGCGATATGAAAGCCAGATGTTTTTGCCTTAAACAACTACTTAAAAATAAAGCAATTGAAAAGCAAAAACAAAACATAAATAAGTCTCTTGAGTACGTACAGATTATAAACTTTTAGACTCGCATAGAATGAATACGCTGCTGTTAGTCGAACAAAAACTATTTGAATATTCCAAGAACTTTTTGTAATTTTATTGGAAAAAATATACATATACATATATTTTGACAATTTATTTCAGTAATTGCATAGTCGAGTAATTTAAATTATTGAAATATAATTCAGCACTATTGAACGTGCATTAAAAGGCGGGGTTAAGAAATAAATTTTAATCTTTTCATTACGGATCATATTTTCATATGTAGACTCAATTGTTTTAACAAAAGCAATTTTGTCTGCCATATGAAGTGTTTATGTCGTCATTTGATTGTAATTACAACAACAAATACACTTTAATTTTATGTTCTCTGAAACATTTTTATATAATTTTGCGTGTCAATTGACTGAAATAAATATTGCGTTGCAGCCATAATTTACAATTTTGTGTTAAGCAAATTACAAAATGACAACAAGACACGTTCCGAATTTGACAACTGCTTATTTTAATTTCTGATTATAGATATTATAAATTACTTTTGAAGTTTAAGTCTTTTGGACGTAAATCATAAATAAAAACAAACAATTTTTATTTTGTTTAATCAATTGAGTCATTATTTTAAATTTATGATATTAAATATTTGCTTTTTGTAAAACAGCAAAAAAATTTCGACAACTTTTTAGGACACATTAAAGTGTTTTCTTTCTTTCCTTTTTTGTAAGTAAAACGCCAAAAAAATAAACAAAGAAAGATGAGATTTAAACAATTGGGGGATTGACACTGTAGTCATAAGGTCATAAGTCATAAAATAATAGCACAAAATATATGACTAGTGTGAACAACCCGTCATAACTTGGTGTGCTAAATAAATTTGTATTTATAAAATATACCAGCTGCCGCCTTGTTATAAACTGAATACATTTATTTTGCGGCGGCATGCCGAAAAACGTTCGTTGGCTGCCCGGTACGTAATTTAAACGAGAAAAATTTTTCGCTGGAATATAATTACTTTTTGCGATTTAGTGCTCTTTTAATATTTTTTATGTCATAAAAATGTGATTTAATGTACAGACATATAAGTTTTGAATAATTTTTTAGTCGCTTTTTAGTCGTAAATGAAATATAAGTAATGGCGGCAAACATATTCTATCGCTGTCGCGCCTAAAGATTTGCTCTCTGGAGATATTTTATGACAACACAAAAAAATAACTGAAAGAGTGCTATTGTTTTATGACTTTTTTATATGCAGCACAACAACACCTTTTTTAAACTAGTCTAACATTTTATGACTTTATGACAATATGACTAAATAGCAGGAAAAGTGAATACCCCTAATGAATGTTTAGCGATATTTTCTCATGATTCATACTGCACAATGGCAAGAGAACGCTTTAAGCCGAAGGCACAGTATTCCATTATGTTTGTGTGCCAGTGGCAACGTCCTCTTTTTTTATAGTTAATTATGTGGCGACGCCTTCTAAACTCTAAATTTCTAAGTGGCCCTGATTTTATATTTTTTCCATTTATAAAAAAAATGTATTTTTAGTGTTTTGAATAATTAATAAATTTCTAAAATTTTCTTGTTTTTAACAAAATAGTTTTCAAAACGTATTTATTTCTAATCAAAATATTTCTGAAATGATTTCTTACAGCCGACTTCTTTTCAAATAGTGATTTATCAAAATTTACTTTTCTAAGAGTTACTTTAGGTACTTTAATGAAAAGTACTATCTTTAATAACCAACGTACTTTTGTAGAAGGTATGACTTTCATAGAAACAGCTTTTATGGAAAGTGTTTTATTTAAAAAGTCAAAGAGTTTTTTCGAGAGCTATCACTTTTACGGAAAGTACATCCTTTAATGGGAAAATTTTCAAAAAGCACCTTCTTATAAGTTACTTTTTTAAAAGTTCTGTTTTACGTACCAATTTTAAAAAACAATTCCTTGAAGGTAAATATGAACATGATAGTTTTGAAAAGTTACTCCATTTTTTTAAAACAACGTGTTCTTTAAAAATTAAGTTTTTTTGCAAGTGATTTTGTAAACTTTGTAATAGATATTTAATAATAACTACTTTTTAAAGAAAATTTTTGTTGAAATTTACTTCTTTAAGAGGAATTTCTTAAAACAAACTTTATCAGAAACAACCTTTAAGAAAATAAATTTTGGAGGACTTTTTTAAAACTTTTTCAATATACAGCGTGCTTTTTCAGAGTGTCACAAATCTGAGTTGGCATAATTGGATCATTTGAGCACCGATTTAACAGCTGATAGTTGCTCCCTTCTAAGTTTATTTTGAAATTTCATCATGAACCTTTTTAAAATATTTTTTGAAACAGCACTTGTCTTAAGAGGTTACATTTTAAAAACTATTTAAAAAAGTTGCTATTTTCTTCAATAGAGTATTGAATCAAAAACCTCTTTAATTAAAGAAACTTTTAAGCTTAATATTTGAATAGATACTCTTTAAAAAGCACTTCTTTTTCGACATACTATTTTATAAAACGTATTCATAAATGGAAAGTTGGAATTCATTTATAAAACTTTAAATAAATTTTATTAATTACATTTTATTATAATATTATAATTTATTATAATTATATTTTATTAATACAGAAAACACTAAAACAAAAGATTGCATTGTTTTAGAGAGCTGTGATTATTAAACAAACAAACAAAAAATTTTAGTATTATTTAATAAATAGTTAGTACTAATTAATAAATTTTATATTAAACTAATTTTTTTGGCAATACATTTTTTTAGGAATGGATAAGTTATTTAGAAATTGTTCTTCCCTTTCTGAAGAGAATAATTTAACTTGGAATGAAAAAGTATTGATTTTAGTATTTTTATAGATCAAAAACGCTCATGGGGAACTTTAACAATAGAAATATTTAAATAAATACAATTTTTAATTGCCAATAAGTATTTTTTTTTCATGCATAATATATTCAAGGTCAAGTTCCAGCCGCACCCACAATTGATTTGTCAATTTTGTCAAACGCTGTCGTGTCCTCATTGTAACGATTTGAAAAATAAAATCTGCATAAAGAAAACGTTTTTTTTATGAAAACTATACAACATTTTGAAATTGTTTGATAGGAATTAATATGATACATATTTTATGACTCAGTTTTATTTTTTTTAGAACAAAATGCCAGAAACTCTGATTTACTTTTGTTCATTTCAAACCCGTTTGTGTGTAGTCTGATAAGAATAATGAATACTGCTCGAATTAAACCTTCATTTCTAATAAACTTTTCAATATAATTTTCTGCCAATAAAATATTTATATCTTCATTAATATTTATGACCCACTTATTTTCTTTTTTTTTATTAAAAACTATTCATTAATTTTCTCAATAAATCTAAACAGCGATCTCGAAAGCAAACAAAACGTCTGGTCGTTTGTAAAACGTTTAAGTCATTAGCGGACTTAGAGTACGATTTCCATTTAGTTTTCTTATGAATGAAATTTATAAAAAATTTCCGCGATAACCATGTTGTCTATGAGTTGATACTATTTTTGAAAATATAAAAAATATTACTAGAATATTTTTTATTATTGTTAGTAATGCACGATGTTGAATTTGCTATTGAAATCTTGCAAGTTTTACTTATTTATTTAGTAACTATTTGTTAGTGCCGTTTCACGAAATCATTATTGTTTTGCATAATTTTATTAATGTGAGATTAATTGTGGCGATGACAAATTTTGATCAAATTAATAAATAGTTAAGCTATAAATAAACTTCATGAAAAAGCATTAAGATAAAAAATATAGATAAATAAACAATATAATTATATTTATAAGAATTTATTAGGAAACAATTGATATGAAACCTATAAGAAATATTTATCCTTTTAAAGTTAGTTGGTAACAAAATTATAGAATAACAAGTCCGGTTTTGTTAAGGTCCTCGTAAAGTAAGATTCGAACTGAAACACTGCAGAAAAGATGTCTTAGCGAATTTGATTTCGGGCCTGTGCTATTTTCTGGTTAAAGCGAATGAATCATGTAGTTTTTGAATGTTTTATTTACTGACTGTTTCTCGTTGTCGAAAGAAGTGCTTCGTTTCTATAACCACATTTAAAACAAAAAACAATTTATTGAATTTATTCGACATCGTGAAACAGGCAGTTGATAAACAGTGCCATGGTAATCATGACCCCCCTCCACAGTGTCCTCACCTCTATAACTAAATGCCCTTGATGAACTCTCAATAGCTTTAGAGTATCGTTTATTCGTTTTCGTTTCTGCACAAACCCACAGCCTTATTAAATGCGTATTTTTAATTATTAAAATATTATAAATCACTTTTGGCAGTTCTTTCAAGAGGAGTTCTAAAAAGTCATAACAGCTCTTTCATTTTGTTTTCCATTATATTCTATTATTGTGATGACCTCATTGGTAGCATATAAAAAGAGAAATTAGAAAACAAAAACTATATTGACGTAATCTTCTGAACTCGCAATCGTATGGAGTCAACATGTGTACTAGTTTTTTTCGTAACGTTCGTTCCATGGTAATAAATCTAGAAACTTAATAGCTGAATTTATGACAGACTTATTATAATTGCATATGAATATGGACTTTAATTTCAATATTAAGACTCTATAATTAAATATTGGAAATACATTAAAGTAGTAATTTAAAACTAGACTACAGATGGCTTACAATATGCTAGACTTTTTATTTTTTAAAATCAACTGGTGTTTTAGTAAATATTTAATTGTGCTAAATATTAATAAATTTTAAAGAAAAATAATATAAAATGCAGGAGAAAGATATTCGAAAAACTCCAGCCTTTGCAGATGGAATGATTCAAAAGGATAACAAGAGAGAGAGAGAGAGAGAGAGAGGAATAACTACTAAACTGATTTAATAAAACAAAATTTAGTAAAAGAAACTTTCAAATCTTGTTTTTGTAAACATATATCGGGTGTTTTTTATGGAGTGATACAACTTTGAGTTGGCATTTGACCACCCATTTAACAGCTGATAGTTGCTTTTTGTTTAGTTTGCTTTGACATTTCACTATGGATCGACTTACACCAGAGCAACGCGTGTAAATTTTGGAAATTTTTAATCAAAATAATGGTTCTGTTCGTCAAACTTATCGTGCACTTCGTCCATTTTAAGGCGTACATAGTCGTCCTTCAGAGCTGCTAATTCGAAGAACAAGAAAAAACACAGAATTGTCGCATTTGGAGTGAGGAGAATCCACAAGCTTTTGTCGAAATACCATAACATCCACAGAAAATTACTGTTTGGTGCGCTTTATTGGCTGGCGGAGTCATTGGCCCGTGTGTCTTCAAAAACGATGACGGTCAGAATGTTACTGTTTGAGAAAATTGGTGTTCCAGATTGCGCCTTGTACGCGCCAGCCGTGGCGGCCACATGGCCGAAATTATATTTAAACATTAATGTCATACAATTGTCTATCCAATAAAGGCTGTTTCATTGATATCATAAATATATTACTATGTTTTATTATGATTTAAACTTCTATCACTCTATAAGAAACACCCGATAAAATTCACTAACTCAAAGTGATTTACAAAATTAGCGCCTTAAAGTTTTCATAGCCCATCAATTCCAATTTCTTTTTAATCATCAAAACTTAAGTTATTTATTTTTGTTTTTAATTTGGCTCTATTTTTCTATGTTTTTGCTTGCAGCAGCGTGAGTCTAATTCTTTGGTGTTGTTATAACTGAGTTATCTCTGCACATCGTTATTCATAATAACAAAAGATGTCAAGGTTTGCTGGCATACAAAATCTTATTTGCGAATATTATTGGCATTTTTAATAAGCACCAAAATGTGTAGAAAACAAATTGAATATAAATGAATTTATATATTTTAAAGAATATTCAAGAAATAACATTTTAAATTGATTAATAAATTATCGTAGACAAGCGTTTGTGGTGTTCCTACAATAAATATTTCTTTCTAATAACTTAATGAATCTTATTTAATCGGTTTGGATATTATAAAATGTGAGTAAAAGCACTGAATCACAATATATTTCAGTTTCCTGATTCGTAGCAAATAAATTGCTCATAAATTTGAAGATCTCTTTTGCTTTCGTTTTAATTTAAATTACGTATGTCTTGACTGTTTTAACTGCTTTAGCTTAAGCAAAAATCTCTGTATACTTTTTTTAATTTACTTTAAAATTTCTTTAGTACTAATTTTCACTTATCTGTAGATCTTTAAATCGAATTTTTATATTATTGTTTACTATTTAATATTCTAAGTTTTTTTTAATATCTTAAAGTCTTCTTTGCCCGAATCGATTCACATTCGGAAGAGATCTAAGTTGGGTGGAATTCTTTCAAAATCCACCGGTTTATTTTGATTCGGTTCAGCAGTTCAAAAGTTATAAGCGGGTGTCATACTTACACACACACACACACACACACATACTCATATTTACACCTACAAACACATATAGATATAGTGCCACTCTCTTAGCGCCACTCAGAACCTCGAGATCTGTTGACAACTATATTTTTAACAACAGGGTGAAACCAACCACCTCCCGATTAAAAAAAAAAATTTAATTTTTCTAGCGGGAAGTTAAAAATTAATTGTTTCCTCATCTGCAATTAGATCAGCACATTTTTACTCAATCAACTCTTTTACAGTGACGTACAATGTTAAAAGGTTTTCCCAGCACATACTTATTGCATAGAAGTCTCTGCTGTTAGACTGTAGGGTGTACAAATCGTAAAAGAAACATAAACAAAAACAGTTCAAACATCTTCAGAAACAATAAATTTCTCATTTTAGCATCCATCAGTCTGTCCATCCCACAATCGTACAAATAGGGCGCACACAGCAAACGAAAGATGTCTGTTAAATGTGAGAGAGAAATGTTGAACCGTTTCAGCGTTAATATTTTTTAGAAGTTCAATTGTATTGAGTTTTGCTATACTCGTATTGTGGATGGATTGTTAGTCTGTTAAAAGTTTATAGTTTTTTATTTTTTCAAATACAAAAATCTCTAAACCCGCGATCATTAACTTGTCAGTCTCATTGCAAACGCTGAACGGTGCGGTTCGTCTTGAAATTTTGTTGTTTGTTTGCATATAATAAAAAAAAACCACACTCGAATATAAATTATTATTAAAAACAATTATTATATGAATCACATATAAATTTAATAGTTTATAGAGGAACTAATTCAAGCCAAATCGATATGATATTATTTAATAAATTCAAACATCTCGTTATTGAGGTTTTACTAATTAATTTATTGTCCAATTTATCAATCTGTCATATGCAAGAGGTGGTAACCTCGACTCCCGCTACCCAAACACATCTGCAGCGACCAGCTCATGTAACGCGCAATACGGTCACTCGCTGGAGAACGGTGGGTTAAGTTGTTATACTCTAAACAAAGAATTTAATAATTGAGTTATTAAAAATTTAATAAGTACCGATGGTACTATAAAACGTGCGTTAAAAAGTTCAATGTTTTTCAAAGTGACCTAATGAGGTGTTAGTAATTTGTTTGTAACAATTCACAAGGTTGTTTGTTAGGAGAACCAGAAGTTTGTGTCATGCTGTAAATATTGAAATTTTTATACAGATGAAATAAAAAAATTGCCCAAGTTTGTTATTCAAAATGCGATTTCTTGTGTTTTCATGTTGAACAAGAAATATTCAAAGTTAAAACGTACGCATGTTTCATACGAGAAGCAAAAATAAAACGAACGCGTGGCGTGAGTGATCTTGAACATTAAAATACACAAAGTCAGTAAGACAAGTTTAACAACTTTGCAGATAACACATATTTGTTCGCGTCTTTTATTTGGTCATTCCGATGGCTAACAAATAATGAGCAAATATATGAAAAGGCCAAAAATAAATAATTAACACTAAGAAAAATTTAACACAAATAATTAGTTTGTTAAACACAAATAATTCGTATCTCCGTGTATCTTATTTTAGAGTCAAACTCCTGCAGCCACGTCTGTTGCGTCCAGCCGCAATTGTGATTATAAAGAATTGATAACGAATTTACATGATCGCGTAAGCCTTTTGGCAACCGTGGATGAGGATCTGCGCAAGCGCTTGGATAATATTGAAAAGAAGTGAGTCACTTTATGTTAATCGCAGCAAACTATTTTAACATTTTACATATTAAACAGCATAGTTAATGGTTGTTTATACTGAATACTAATTAAATGGCTTTTGCCAAGTACTAAATGCAAATATTTAATGTGACAATAAAGCACTGATAGTGACAACTTGTAAGAAACTTATGGTAGGGTCAGACGGCACAAATGTTTGGCTAAATTATGGTGGCTTTGAAGTTTACCAGGTAAATGGTTGATTTACAAGGCGATATTCATAACGTCATCAGTAGTTTTAGTCAAAAATAATGTTTTACAAGATATATTATTAGTATTTTGCTGGGAACACAATTGAGGCGATCGACGAATTTTAGCCAGATATATTATTCGTCATATATAAAACTCAAATGTGTTTGTGGAAATACACACACTCATAAACTGGCGCGCAAGTCATCGTAACCGTTGAGCCATGTCTTACATTTATCTCCATGTCATATGCAGGCCTAGGAGAAACATATCAGTACCATGTGACCATATTTTATTTTAATTTTCAAATGCTTAAGCATATAAAAAGTTACTTCGGACTAACAATTGCGTAGATTCTATTATACAACTTTTCAAAAGTCTATGGAAATTTTAAAAATTATATCGACTTGTTTTCTTAATGGTTAATTTTAAAGAATTGTTTGTCAATATGGTCACACTATCATAGAAACAATGAACAACTTTATCTATATAAAATTGGGAAGCTGATATCCAATAGTTCCTTGTGGTTTTTTCTCTTTAGTTTATTGCAATTTTAACTACTAGCAATTTAAAAATATAATAAGATTTATTATATAATAACGACAATTGTTCCTCACACTAGGCGATATTTGCCGCTCGTTCCATTTGTGTTTCTGGTTCAATAAAAAATTCAATCCATGTGAATTTTTATATACTATTTACATAAATAATTCATGCATGATCTTTTATAACAGAAATTTTCGCTCTGGGAACTTCCATGAAAAAAAAAAAACACTTTTAATTTGCTTAATGTGAACGTGCATAACAGAAAACAATCACGCGCAGG
This sequence comes from Linnaemya vulpina, assembly GCA_963675445.1. Taxonomy (NCBI): domain Eukaryota; kingdom Metazoa; phylum Arthropoda; class Insecta; order Diptera; family Tachinidae; genus Linnaemya; species Linnaemya vulpina. The sequence goes on along the minus strand of OY776278.1, from coordinate 11,980,995 downwards.
TTTCTATATAAGATGTTGTCATTTTGGTACTATTAAGTAACAAATGGTTGTGTTCCTTTTTTGTAAAAAACTAACTTCGTTACAAACTAAAAAAAATCTGAGTAACATGACATTTACATTTCGACTTTTAAGCATTTGCAAGCATCATAAATTTTTGCAAGAGAATCTTCTTCAGTTTTTCTTCATTTCTTTATTTTTTTGCAATTTATTTTAACATGTTTCAGGTGCGGGCCCAGAGAGAGGGGAAATACATATATAGTTTCCACCCCCAAGCATTTAAAATATATTAATTATTTCTGTTGCCTTAATAAAGAAAAATTTAAAGTGTTTCTTGATTTAAATTTTCACCCTGCAAAAGCCCTGATAGTTCCACACCTGATTGATCCCTACACACGGTAATTAAGAGTGTACATATTCAATTAATTTGCAGTCATGAAACTAATGGCATTTTCTTTTCTGAAAAACATGTAACATTTTTTTTTACTTATTTTATGAAGTGGCAGTTGGGAGGAGATTTAAAAGAGAAATAGCTTTTCGTAAACGATGTTGCATTAGTTTCTTATATATACCCTATTTTTTAATAAAATCATGTTACTTTTTTTATTAAAAAGTGTAAGAAATGTAGCATTCTTTTTAGAAAAGAAAACAGATGACCTAATTTTTTAAAAAGCGCAAACAGTTGTTACGTGAATATTTTTAACTAAAATTGTGCAAAACAATAAATTTTTTTAATGAATCTTCAAACTACAAATTCGGTAAGAAATCTGCCATATTTTAAAATTTTATTAAGAGCGGCTGATCGCCAAAAGTTGCAACAAAAGGGAATATATATTTTTGCTTCTGTGAGAATTCGAAAGCTGAACCAATTGCTTGAACTGAGTGCAATTTCATCAATTAAATTATCTTAATCGTCGACAAATTTCGATATAGATCGAAACTTTTATATATCGGGTGTTTTTTATAGAGTGATACAACTTTTAGTTGGCATCACTGCTTTATTTGAACACCCATTTAACAGAAAATTGTTTGCTTTTTGTTTAGTTTGCTTTGACATTTTATTATGAATCGACTTACACCAGAGCAACGCGTGTAAATTGTGGAAATTTCCAATCAAAATAATGGTTCTGTTCGTCAAACTAATCATGCACTTCATCCATTTTATGGCGTACATAATCGTCTTTCACAGCTGCGCTTTATAGCCTGGCGGAGTCATTAGATCATATGCCTTAAAAAACGAGGATGGGCAGAATGTTACTATTTGTGAAAATTGGTGTTCCAGATTGCGCCTTGTACGCGCCAGCCGTGGCGGCCACATGGCCGAAATAATATTTAAACATTAATGTCATACAATTTTCTATCCAATAAATACTGTTTCATGGATATCAAAAATATATTACTATGTTTTATTATGATTTAAACTTGTATCACTCTATAAAAAACACCCTATATATTGTAATGAAATTTCGATGTTGTCGAGTGCGGTAATTGGGGCCCTGCTTTTAATCACAAAAATTTTTTTCTTTTCGCCTGTTTAAAATTAATACAAATTTTATAATTATTTTAAAACTGCAATAAATTAAATAGAACAATCACCAGCAACTATTTGCTAGCGGCTATCGGATGTTTTATACTCGTTTTAGTATCTCCGTTAACATCTTTAAGTTTTGTAGGGCATTCTTTTGTTATATTTTATATATATTTTTTTCTTTGTGCTTTTGATCTTTCAACTCAAAGAAGCAAAAAAAAAAACTTGATAAAAGCATTTTGCCAACAATAATTTTAGAGTTTTGGGAGTACGATGATGGCGATGATGATGATGATGATGACTTTTATGTTGCCGTATCTCGCCGGTATTTAAATTATTTAGTTTTTTGTGAAGCAGTTTGTGTTATTTTGTTAATATTAATTTAATTGAATTTAGTTATCTGTTAAACAATAATACGAATTTATGCACAAACATATTCATATACGAGTATTAAACGACCTCGATGCGAGCAACAATTTTATAAGTATTTTGCCTATTAAGTAAAGCCAACAATGCCGAGATACTCTATTGTGCTGAGTACTTTTGGTGCAACAATAATTTTTTCCGTCTGTCAGTCTATCTGCCTGTCTGCCAATATTAGTCTCATTATGAAGATGCCGTGTACTACATGCTAATTAGGTTTTTGAAATAAGATTGTAGGAGTACGAGTATGTTTGTTTTTAGTTTGTGTTATATTAAATAAGCAGGTAAATAAAAGCAATCGAATGGGGTGAAGAACATATTTGAACATATTTTTCCTAGTTCTATTTACAGACATAATGACATACAAATATTTAATCAAATTAATTGTTATTGAAACTTAAATAAAAGATTTATAAATTCGCAAAAAATTTTATATTGGGATTCGCAATTACTTGCAACTTGAACTGATACAGAGTTTTATTCAAGGAGTTAAGATATAAGCGGTATCCTTTAGGAATGTTTTTATACACCAGCAATTATACAACTATTATTTAACTTAATAAAAAAGATAAATAAATATTTTTTTTTGAAACACAAGGCTGTCATATCATTAAACAAAGGGATGATATAAAAACTTTATAGGCGGTTAATTTATGTTGATTTCTTTTCTACAAAAAAATGCAACATTTTTTACACTTTTTCATAAAAAATGCAATAATTGTGGCATTTAAAGATAAGGAACTTATTCCATTACCAACAATAATGTTTATTTCAAAGTTTCTGCCAACTGCCTGTTTAAAAAATAAATAAAAAAATTTTGCATATTTCCTAGAAAAGAAAAAATCTGCTGCTCTGATAACAAACAAAGAAATGTGCAACATTCTGCTACTGATATTCTTACTGGCCTAAAGAACAAAAATTCCAAAACAAAACTTATCACATAAAAATCAATCTTATTACCAGCGACTTACAAGCGCTGATCTTGTTTATCTACTTCATCTCAATTTTTTTTAAACCAAAACAACCTGTGAATTAGTTTGCTTGTTTACGGAAATCATAATGCAGCTGCTATTTTATAATATTTTTCATTTATAACAGTCTTATGTCAAGTAAATTAAGAATGCTTATTCGCAATCTTTGAAACATCTTTTATGAATTGTTAATCATGGATATTAAAATTTTTATGAGCATGATCATGCATGCTTAAGAGAACATTTCAAAATCTTGCTAACCATTCAACACTTGATTATGTCTGTCGATACAAGATACAAGAAGATCAATAATTTTAAATGCTAAATATCACATTTAGTGTCAGCCTTCGAAAACTAGATGATTTAAAATATAATTTTTTAAATGCTTTGAAATTCTGCTGTTTTGATTTGTGATATGAAATACTTTTCGAATAGATGAAATTAAAAACATATTTCTTTATGGCATTTTGAAACGTAAGATACATTTCAAATGCAGCGCATTTTAATTTTAAAAGTAGGTTACGAATTTAATTTTATTAAAGTTTTTTACTTAATTTTACAAAACTTAGTTTTTATGTAGAACGAACTCAGTTATGAGCTACTTATTAAAGGATAGTTTCCTGCAGTAAATTGTTTATGTAATATTATTCCTCCAAGATAATTTTTTAAAAGTACTTTTCCAAAATATACTTTTTTTAAAAATGCTGTCAAGAAATAGTTAGTCAAAAGGTACTTTTTAAGACCTAATTTGTCAAAAAGCTATTTTTGCAAGAAACTTTTCGTAAAGTAATTTTCAAAAAGTTCTTTTTTAAAAGTATTTTTTTGGAAATGTTTTTCTTTCTTTCTTTTGAGAATGCTCTATTTAAAAGATACTTATATGAATGGTGCTTTTATTAACAAGTACTTTTATAACATGAACTTGTTTTTAAATGTTGCGTTTATACAGGTAATTTTTTTAAGTTACGGACCGTTTCAATAGGCAGCTTTTTTATGTCTTTTTTAAAGGCAATTTTTAAAAATTATTTCTAAAGGATTTTCGTTTGATTAAGTCACTTATCAAAGGGTAATGCTTTAAATGGTCTATGTATTTAAGAGAAATCTTTTTGGTTTGAATGCATAATTTTTAATTATGTAGTATTTTTCATTGCCTGAATGCGTGGAGTTAAGACGATTTCTTTAGAGACATTATAAATCAGTAACTATTTTTGTTGGTTAGATCAATAGATTAGATCTAATAAATATTGGAGTAATCAATGGGAACTGAAACATTTTTTGTATAAAATGTTAATAAATTTCTTATTATTTATATAAAAATATTTATTGACAATTATTTAAGAAGAATTTAAATATTAGAAGAAGAATTTAAATATTTATTAACAATATATAAAACATTTACAAAAAAATTCACAAAATACTTAATATTGTTTTTAAAAAAATATATTATATCATATTAAAAAATATTTAAATAAATAGCTTTTAATTTTATTAATAAAATATTTTAAAAAGTTAAATTGTAAACTCAAGTATCGCAGGTATGGGTTACTTCCCTAATATTTACTGCTGACGAATACGAACTTTCTTTCACATGATATTTTGGTTGAATAATTGATTCCCACATTTAAAATTATAATGAAAAAGCGCTTATATTTTAATATAAACGTACGTTTTGTATAACAGCTCATATATAACAACAACAACAACAACAACAATTTTGTTTTATAATTAAAAACATTTTGGCAGAACGTGTCGTTAATGGTATTCCAAGATTCTATTTCTAGTTTCAACAAATCGCCTACAACAAACAAATAAAATAACATTTCAATTTTCGAAGTATAAAACAAACTGGAAACTTTGCAAAATATTTTTTTTTTAGTTTTCTGCTCGCAATGAATCTAATTTAAAATGCTGGTTGATCTGATCAGTTAACTAATTCGAATATATTAAAATTGTGCCGGAATGCAGGAAATAAATTTGCATATTCAAAAGCAACGATCATATATATTTTTCCTTATTATTTATATATATTTTTTTCTTTCAGAATAGTACAATTCGAATCGAGCAATTTGGCGCGCATTGATTCGCTGGCAGTACAACAAATGGATTTCAGTAAACGTATGGAAGTATCTGAGCATATACAACGTTTAACGCGACATGGTGTGGATCAATTATTAGGTGAATTCGAAGAATATATGAAAACACTAAATCACACTCAATTAACCGACAACAGAAATCACAGAAACGACAGTAGCGATAATGGTAAATAATGAACGGTGTTGGTAGTTTTACAAACAAACAACTGATTTCAATTCAAACAATTTTACATGGAAACAATCTAACAAATTCTTTGTATTACAATTAATTAAAAGAATAACTTCAATATTTTATTTTACATGTAGTAGAAACAAATATTTTGCGCAAGTCAAGACAAGCAGATCTACGTGCCCAGCAACAGCCGCAGTTTCAAACTCCGGGGCCACAAGGCGTCTTTTCTGTCAGTGATTCACAAAAATTGGATGCTTTGGCAACGCTGCTGACTTCCACTAGAGTTGCAATCAATGCATTGCAAGCGCAATTGCAACTAAATGTCACCAAATTGATGCAAACAACGAGGTAAGTAAAAGATAATGATTGTAATTTTTTCAAATTAATAAAAAATATAATAATAGGCTTTGAATTTACACACACATGCAAACATATATTTTAGTTGGTTGGAGTTAAATGTTAAATTGCTTTTAAGTGAAGGTGTAAAACTTTGCTGTCAGCGTTTTCTGACGAATGCCTTTATCCATAAGAATGATTTGAGTTAAATACAGGGTGATTCATTAAGAAGTGTACTCAATTCGTTCTTTCAAAGGGCCATTATTATATTTTTATGTTAGTTAAACGCAAAATTTTAGCTGATGGATAAACAGTTCTTGATGTTTACAATTTCAATTTAACCTGAAGTGAGTGATAAGTTACAGGGTGGATGATTTTACTAATAATTTTATCACAAGGTTTATGCTACCAAATTTGCTATTATATATGTTATATATGACAGGCATATACTAAATTTTGTGGCATAGTTTAGGGAGTAAAAATATGTTTTTTCTTCTTTAGAATAGAGTAGCAAAAGTGCACTGAAAAGGCGCCTAAAAATAGCGCTCAGTGTGAGGTCCGGTGCTGCCACATAACAAAGAAAATTAAATTGTATTTTACCAAAATCGTTATAAGTTACTTTATTTCACACTTCATGTACTTTAAGGACAAGTTGCAACAGGGATCTCAAGTTTCCCGTTTTTCACTCTGTGGTCTTATATTTGTTTTTATTTTTATATAAAAACTGCACCCACAAAACACCCATCTGCCTTTAACACATCCAATTATTTATCTATTTCACCACTTGCAGGAAATCTCTGTACATATTAAATAATATTTAACTTTAAGAAGGTATTTAAGGCGGTTAAGATCATAGTTAAAAATAACTTAAACTTAAATTCACTGTAAATAATTATGCAATTGCAACATGTCCATGTGCCAATCAATTATTAACTGTCCGTTCTATTGACAAACGTGTAATTGTATAGGTGTTAGTATTTACTTGCATGTATGTGTGTGCTTAAAACTGATAGATTTTAAATTACGATTCAAAGAGGTGGTTTTAAGTGTAAACACCTTTCGAGCACGAATTAATTATTGAATATTATTTTTTTAAATTAAACGAAGAACTTGCAGTCATCTAAAAGACAAAAGAATGTGACGTATTCCCAGTGGCGTTTATGAATGTAAGAAGTAAAATAATAAAATTCGTTTAACCAATTAATTTTATCAAAAGCTCAGCAAAGTTAGCGATAGTGAAATTGCTTCAAAAGTAGAAGAGCTTAATTTGAAATTTATGAAAAAAGTGAATATTTAAAATTTCTTTGTTCAACAAATCGAATTTAAAACAATTTTTTTTAGAAAAGGCTAATTTTTTGTCAGCAACTTTATTTTTGCCAGTATTTATCATAACAAAACATTTTAAAACGGTTAGAAGCGTATTTTTAATTTTTTGGGAAAATGACAAAAATTTAAAATTTCAAAAAATCGACTTTTTAAGAATTTTAAGCACCCTCCTTTTTGCCAATAGGTTCCATAACAAATCATTTTCAAAAGGAGAGAAGTTTATTTTTCAATTTATAAAAAAGTTAAAATTGAAAGATATTTCGTCACACCAACAGCCGCATTCGATTGTTATGTCTAGATCTTCTTGATATCAGAAAGTATCTTAATTCTTAGGATACATGTTTTTAAATTTGTCCATTTTGAATAGAGCAAAAATTATGGAGACAAAAGATGATAAGCAAACAAATATTTTTATACAAGAAAACCATTTTCACAAAATAAAATCTAATTGAAAATAGGACGTATGAAAAATTATTATTTCCATTATAAGTGGAATACCTTCCCTTCTGTTATAATACAAGAAAAAAAACCACTCCGCACACGGTTCAATTGATTAAATTAGTTGTGGCTGCAAGTCGTTATTATGCATTTTGAAAGACAAACAAATAAAATCGAAAACACACTTGATGAATATTTTTAGATGTTCAATGTCATTGTAAGAATGACGTTTACAAGTCAATGCCAACGATTGTAAAAGTTTAAAAATGTTATAATTAACTAACAATTGCTTCAGTAAAATATCTCGCATCATGTTAAGCATTTCTCTTTGTGTGTATGTGTGTGTATTTGCAGTAACTTGCAAAGACGTTTCAACAACTTGTATAGAAGGCAACAACAAAATCAAGGAGCTTTTCCAGTCCTGGCGTCAAATTTTTATGCCCACGAAAATAATCCACAACAACTGACGACTAGTTGCGCTCAAGGCGTTTTGCCCACAAATAACATTTTAAAATTGCAACTGACCGCCAATTCGGATCCGTTTTATGTGGCGTGTGATGAAGAGCTCATGGGTGGCGGATGGACTGTAATAATGAATCGTTTCAATGGCGACATCAACTTCCAACGTGGCTGGTTGGAATACAAACATGGTTTTGGCAATTTGGCGGGAGAGTTTTTCATTGGCCTGGACAAATTGTATGCTCTGACGGCTTCCAACGTGCACGAGCTGTTAATAGTGCTGGAAGATTTTGACAACAAACGCAAATACGCCCGCTACAATTTGTTTGCTATTGGAAATGAACAAGAATCGTATGAGTTGAAATTGTTGGGCAAATATCAGGGAGATGCGGGTGATTCGTTTAGTTATCATGCCGGCAGCAAATTTTCTACTTTCGATAACGACAACGATGGTTGTGTGGATTGTAATTGCGCCCAGTCGCATAAAGGGGCGTGGTGGTACAACTGGTGTGATCAGAGGTGGGCTATTATTTTTTTCTTGTATTGACAAAAAGAGAATTTATAATTAATTTATTTGCTTTTAGCAATTTGATGGGGCCTTATCATGACAAAGACTATGACAAAATTGAACAATATCGTGGAATGTATTGGCAAGACTGGCTGGGGCCCAACTATTCCTTAAAGGCGGCTAAAATGATGATACGTCCTTTAAATGTCGAACAAGATGCCCGGCGTTAAAATGTTCATGTGAACTTCGGTTTGTTTGTGTTCATTAAAAGTGTACAAGAGACCATTTATTTTTTTAAATCACAAATTTATTTAATAATTATTTTGTAAGTGTGCCATCGTCACATGGTATTCATTTGAAATAAAATTCTTTGTAGGTCATTGTGCCAGTTGTGTGTTTGTTGCATTTGTAAATTATATTTTTTTGCATTTTTTTAATTAAAACTGATATTTGAGATTTTTTTTATAATTTATTTCGTTGTTATGTGTTCGTTGTGGTGTGAGTTTTATTTTGAAAAGTTTGGGTGATAAAATGATATGTGAGTATCGAAATGTTTCAAATATTTTAAGAAAATTTTAACATGATAATACTTTTAGCTGAGAATTTATTGTAAGTGGATAATTACGTTGACCATGTTTATAAAGAGAAGGGGGTGTTTCTCTTGCTAAGAGAATTTTATAATTTGATTGCACTGTTCCAAGTTGCATTTTATTTGATATCTTGACTTAGAAGTTGAAACAACTTTTCTAATCAATGATTTTGGTTAACACATCCTGGTCCTGCGTGCAATAAATATGTTAACATAGAATATATACCTTTTGAAATCATTGAGCACCTGCTGAATATATTTAGAAGTTAATTTTTTAACAATAGATTTGAAGTTGTTCATATTCAAGATGAACTTTTCCTAAGCTGTTGTAAATTATTCGTTGTCAGATTAGTTTCCATTCAAATACATTCTAAAGATTAACAGTGAAATGCATGAAATAAATTTTTCCCATTAGAAAGTCATGTAACAACTAAGCAGACAGACCACTTAAGGAATCTTTCAAAAACAGCAGATCTGTCTTATGGAAGGACATTTTGAAAATGTGCATTAGCAGATCGCTAAACAAATTAGGAATATATTATTACTTGTGGCACGCTAAAGGATTCCTTTATTCGATTCATTAATCCAAATCTCTACTGTTGTGCAAGTCTCTTGTCCGTTTTATTTTTTATAGTAATCGCTACAGGTACTCCTTCAAAAAAAAAAAAAACTTTGAGAGATAAAGAACACGATCTTTTTTATGTTCCATTATTTGTGGCATGAAGGAGTCCTTTAATGCAGGCTAAGTTTACTTTGACAAAGTCCTGTTGCTTCTGCCCATGCAATTGTTAGTTTGGCAAAGTCCTTCAAATTTCCTTTTAAACTTTCGTTCACTTTATATTAATTAAATGAAAAAATTTATAGAAACGGCGAATGTAGTGAAAAGCAACGTTTTGAGAATATCAAGGTATGGCCTTACTCCAATTCATTTCTCAATTTTCGCCAAACAAACCCGAGACTTTGAAGGCAAAAAAATATTTGCCAGTGCAAATGTTTCCCTTTTCCCAATACATCAATGAACAAATAATAAATTGTAGTTTCAGTTAATTTTCATAAAAAATTCAAAAAATTTTTTTACATACACTTTCCGTTCTTCAGTCACATTTAAATGCTGTCATTGATTTCTGGCAAAAATCTGGTAGCACTTTGAAGTGTTACACCACACGCGTATTATATGTGTTTTTCGTATTGTTGTTGCATTTAAAATTGTAGAGATTTCAACATCATTAATGTCCTCTTCATCTGAATGACATTTATTTAACTTTTAAAGTTTTTTAGCAGTATTTTTTCAGTAGCACAAGAAGATTATGATGATTTTGTATGTATTTAATTATGGAGCATTTAAATTTTAATTAGTTTTGCAGTGTAAAATGAAATTTTTTGATATAGAATTTAAATTAAAAAACGTTTGATTATCCATTAATTTATTAGGCATTAATCATATAGTTTTATTTAAGCGAGTTTATTATCAACATTAAACGATTTTTTGGAAAAAGGTATAGCAGCATTGCTTCTCACTTAAACTATTTCAATTCACTGTGGTGGTTGCCTTAGCTAAGCCAAAGCACTCAAATCTTTACTACTCTTACAAAACAAAAAATAGTAATGCCAGATATTCATTAGCTTCCAACGTCAGAGTATGAACTGAATAACGTCTACTCATATTTTGATTGAGATATTATATATGTCGTATATTATATCATATGAAAGATTTGGAACTTTTTCATTATTATTTTAAGCTTATGTATTTTAAAATTTATTTTCAACTTTTTAGTTCGATTTTATTATGAGGCTTGTTTTATATTTATAATCGTATCCTGGCAGCTCGAGTAGCATTTAAATAATAAAAAAAAAAACTTTTATAATTCATGCATAAAAGCGCAGCAGTTATCATTTTATTACTTGCAAGTAATTAAAAGATAAGTTTATTTACTTAATTATTATATATTATGATTATGATTATTATTATTATTATTAGTATTATTATTATTATTATTATTATTATTATTATTATTATTTTATTTATTTTTTTTTGTAAAGCACAATTTGCACCTTTCATTCACCCTTGCATTGGTTATATATTGTCTATGTAAAATAATTTCTCCTCTTCAATGGCAAAATTATTACCATAGAATTTATATATCTTAATTTCTATTCTACGCACAAAAATAAATGCTATGAAAAATTTGCTACAGAACAGATTTTATTTTTCCAAATTACTTAATAAGAAAATTATCTAAACGAAAATTGCTTCAAACATGAACATACGATTTGAATCCCTATCGGCATAAAAGACATAACTGACATACTTTTTAATAAATTTTTTTTTTACTAAAATTGGCAGAACTTAAAAGCCATGAAACTAAAGTAAGATTTTATTAAGTTTTCTTATAACAAATTTAAAACAAACCCAATTTCACTGCCACCGTTATTCACCCTCATCGTGTTTGGCATATTCGCCTTCCAGATTCGACTTTTTCTAATACATTAAAAAAAGCCATGTTTTCTTTAATCTATTATAATATTTCGAATTAAAAGGCGAAAAACGTCAAACACTATAAGGGTGATTGTAAAAGGTATAAGATCTCTTGGGGAAATTAAAAATTTTGCTGTTAAGTCATTTTGATATTTATCGCCTGCTATCAAAACAACAAGAAAAAAAGTTCAAGTAAACTAACATGCATTTAGATACAATTCCAATAATTCTAATCTTACAATTGATGATCAGTCAACTTCATACTTTGAAATAGAAAATATGGCCGCTTTTAAAAGTCTTATATTTATTTGCAATATATTTTGCATGCTGTTGGTGAAGGCAGATATTTTGGATAATTTTGTTAAAAAATCAAATATTTATTACCAACAGCCGTAAGTAATTTCTCTTGAAAGCAACGTAAAATATCACAAGTTTAGACTGTTGAAATTCTTTTAGACTTAAAGATGGGAAACCTCATGAATACAGTTTGGAGTCCATAAAAGAGTTATCCAGTAAAACTGATATTAAAGTTATTGTTCACGGTTATCTGGGAAATCGTTTTCACACTTCTATAGTGCCTTTAAGGAACGGTAAATATAATTTTAAAAATGTTAAATGGATTTTATCACCGATTAAATTATAAAATATGTGAGATGTATTATTGATATATCAGCAAGCAAGATAAATGAAATATTTTCTTTCCTTTTTTTTGTTCTTAAGCTTACATGGCCCAAGGAAAGGAAAATGTCTTTTTGGCGGATTGGGAGAGTGCGGCAACATTCGATTATGCTACATCTCGAGCGGCTGTAGCAAAAGTTGCTGCATTTCTGGCAACTTTATTGGAAAAATTCTTAAGGTGATCCACACTTATTCCGTATTAATAATGTCTTAAGATATATTAAAACGTTTTCTTAGCAGACGCAACTTCAATGAACTATTAAATTAATATATGTATTTTATATATAAATACTTTGTAGCTTAAAGTTCTGAAAATAATTTTTTTTAATATTTCTATGTAGCAAACATGGCATTCCTTTAAGCGAAGTCCATATAATAGGCCATAGTTTAGGCGCTCACATAGCAGGCAATATGGGCCGCTATTTCAATGGCAGTGTGGGCAGGGTGACCGGTTTAGATCCAGCCCTTCCGCTCTTTACCGCCAATGCAACTGACAGCTTACAATCAAATGCAGCTTTATTTGTTGATGTTGTACACACCGATTTTCCCGTATTTGGCGATAATACACCGCGAGGAACGGCAGATTTTTATCCCAATTACGGCCAGGTTCCACAAAAAGGATGCGATGATGTTAATTTAATATCTGCTAGCAAGTTGATTTTTGAGGCTTGTATGTCCGTGCAATTTTAAATTAATAATTTAAAATTTAATATTTTTCATTAAAAAATGACCTGCAGACAGTTGCAGTCACAATAGGGCTGTTATATTGTACGCTGAGTCTATTGGTTTGCCACAGAACTTTCCAGCCATACCATGTTCATCAGCAGCCATACACAAGCGTTCATATAAATTGTGCTTGCAAAATCTAAGCAACGGCCAAATAACAAAATCATCTTTAGCAGCAGCAATTGCAGAGAAAAATGAAGAGGTGATTGCTTACATGGGTGAAGGAGCTACAAAAAGGTATGTTTAAATCAGGGAATAAGTATCGAAGTAAGGACACCACTATATTACTGTTTTATCACACATTTTATTAAGCACAACTTCGTTGTCTCAACTTCATTATCATGGACTCATTTAAGCATTAAACACAATAACGACAGCAGGTTACACGAACACCGACTACAAAAGCCGTTGGCTACAACCGTGGCCTTATAGTCAGCTACTTAATTATTTTTAAAATGACACCACTAAATCAATAACCATGAGTTATTGTTTGTAGTAGAATTCTCTTCAAACGCCAATGTAGCCGCTTTCATATATTTAATACTCTTAAATCATGTTATTCCAATAAAATATATATTAAGTTCAGAATATATGATAATAAATCATTTCATTAGCTTGGAAATATAGTTTGTTGTGTTTTTTATAACAGTATATTTTCAAGTTTGCAATAATTGAATTTATTTATAATAAACTGGCAACACTGCATTTGTTCATTGTCGCTCCCCAAAATAGGAATTAATTAAATTTGGTTACAACCTCAAAAACAGCATGGACAACAACCAGTACTTGTGTTGCAAAGCATTCATTCTCATATACATGACAACTTGTGGTCTGTAGTCTGCTGTCGTTATTGTGTTTAATGCCTTTACCTTCCATAAAGGGTAGAATATTCAATATTTTTGTTCCGACTTTCGTATAATTTTGTTGCTGTATGCAAGGCAATTCAGATCTGCTAAATTTAACAGTTTAAATTACTGCACTTAATAACTGTTATACTGATTTTAGTTAACATAAAATGTTATTTACAGCGCCTCTGGTTTATATTACTTGGAGACTTATGATGTGCCCCCTTACGGCTTGGGTTTATACAGTCAAGTGTACTAAGTTTGCTTTCAGAATATTATTCTCTAGAGGTTGATGGATTAGCTAAGACACCACTCTGCGGTGTGAACCCTGAATATGTGCTACAAATAATTTCTCACATGCATTTTCACCAAAAAGACAGAGTGGAGAAATAACATAATTAATTTTAACCACCCAAAATTTTTTAAATTCTAGACGATTAAAGTACTTACGCGGTATAACGAATACTATTATTTACAGTTGAGTACTTTTTATGTGCTTAATAGTATTCAAACCTAAAATGTAATTATATATAATAAAAAATATATTTAAAGAACAGCTGAAAAATTATTGAGTTTAATTTAGTTTTTTTTTATCAAAACAACCACTGTGAAATATAGTACAAATTGTTTTAGTTGCCCGTTTTAGAAGAAATTTGATTTGAATATGTTGCGGGTATTTGGAAAAGAAAAAAACATCAAAAAAATAACCAAACGTTCAACACTAATAAAAACATTAACACAAACAGCGTTGCCAAATCCTTTTTCATTGACACACTCATTGGGGAACAGCGGGATAAAACCAATAACTTCCCGATTTTTTAAAACTTTAAATTTTCCCAGCGGAAAATTAAAAACACTAATATGGGAATAAAATTATAAAACACTTTACTTTGGAAGGTGTTTTCAATACAAATATTTTATCGAGACAATTGTAGAAATGAAATTCACTGGATCCCACTACTGGCAGGATTACCAACCTGTGGGGTTTTTAAGCTGATCAGTGCATTCAGGGATATTCAGTAATTTGTTCCAAAATATACGAGAAAGGGATATACAATTTAAATTGCAGTTCTACTTTTAATACTTGTTTTTTCAATACGTATTTTTGAGAGCGCATTCCAAAAGACAATAACAAACAAAATTAATTTCATTCTAAAACTATCAAAACATGTACGAGGTCTTCGTTAGCAACTGAAAATATTACTTTTGTTGCATAAACACGTTGCTCTTATACGCTCCTTGAGAGCCAATTTACTTATTGTGTAACTGGTGGAAGTCAACGAAATCCGTTAATTTACTGACCAAAAGGCCATAAATACATTGTATTTTATGTTAAACACTACTTTTATTAAGAGGCATTAAGAGCCATAAAAAGCAACCTCAACCAGGAGAACAAACAGCCGTCCGTCCGCCCGTCCATCTATCCGTCTGCTTGGGTTTGTTTGGTGAAGAGCACACGAAGTGCAAGACTTGTGTAAGAAATAATTTAGTTTTTATTATCTTTGTAACACAGTATTTGTTTAGACACCTAAAGATGGGTTTTCTTGCAAGACAACGCTTCTGTCTGTCGTGTCAGTTTGCTGAGCAAAAAAGGTGTCAACTAAAATGTTATTATTTTTCTTTTTAATTTAATTTTAATTTTTTATGTAACTGGTTTCTTTTCGTCTGCCTCTCTGGTTTCAAATTTAATGTGTGACGAAGATTTCACCAATTCCTCTTGTCACTGGCAGTTGTAAAAGGCCGTAAATAGTCTTTGTTTTCTTTCCTCTGCACATGTCCTCGGGCGTTATTTTCCTTTTTATTTACTTTTTCTTTGGTGTTTTAGGCGATTGATTCCATGTGAAGTTTTTATTGGTATTTTATGGCCGTATTTTAAGGACATAAAAAATGTTGTGAACCAAATTAAATGAGGAAAAAGGAAATGAAATAGGCTTAAGCTCGTAAAAACTAGGAGATGAGTTAAATTAGTTTTGAATGGGAAAAGACAGGTGCTGAGCCAAAATTATATATTGAGTGGTGTTTTTTTTACTAAATTCAATTTTAATAGAGTGATATAATAAACGAAATTTTTGTTGTTTTATTTATAAAATATTTAGCCTCCAAAGTTATTCTGAATATTGAAATATATAAAATACTTGAAAGGATATAACTTTTGGTGCTGAAAATCAATAACAAAATTTCATTTTTTAGCTCCAGTTCTATTCAGAATACTGATAAAAAAATTTTTAAATCATTTTAAATTTATTCGGAATATTAATAAAATATACTTTGAAAATCATTTTGTTCTCTTTTTGGTGCACATTTTACTTGTTGTCTGTTGTTGTTGTTGTTGCTTAGCAGTTTCATTCAAATGCATTTAACCATTAACACAATTTATTTTCCTATAATTGTTTTTTTTTCCTGTGACAAAACTGACCATTAACAAATTTTTAAATAAAAAATTTCTTTACTTTCAATTTCAAGCATCACTAGTTTATTGATGAATGCATTTTGTCGTTGTTGTAGTTATTGTTGCTGTTGTTGTTGTGTGTTTTGTTTAAAAGCCAAATAAAAGAAATTAAGCACAATAAACAAATGCGGAATGGAAAAGTATGTTAAAAGCTAAATTAAGTACGCAACCGGATATTTTAACAAAAACAGAAATTTATTTCCAACGTTATTGTTTGCAAGAACATTTAACATTTTCTTGTATAAACAATTTAAGTATTAAAATTATGTGTGTGCGTGTGTATATGTTGCGCTAATATTTAAAAAAAAGTTGTAAAATTCGTTCTAACTACTTTTACACTAGATATCAAAAGTGGAAAGATACGATTTCCTTTTGGAGACTTACAAATATAAAAGGGAAATTAACGCACCTTCAAATTTCCCTTTCAGGAATAATTTCCAAACCTCCAATTTTTACAAAATAAATGAAAAAAGTTACATGTTTTCTAGAAAAGAAAACGTCATTAATTTCTGTGTTTCCTTATTCTTAAATAGCGGAAGTTGTGCAACTGCTGCCGCTTGTTTTAACACTCACTGTAGATTATCACGCTTTGCGGCATTTCCCGGCACTAGTTAAATATCCAAAGTCTTCTTTGTATCTCTAGTCTATTTGTTTTATTTCGAAGAGCAAATAGAAATGCGTAAAATAGTTTTCCATTCATTCAGGCAAACAAATAGATCACACGACAACGTCATGATTGTCACTCGTCAGTCAAAAAGTCAGCCCGTCATTAAGTTAAACATGAAATCGTTCAAGTCATCGTTCTGTCAGCCATTTAGTCATTCATTTGATGTCAACGCAATGCGGCACTACGATGACATCAATTTACATAAACAATTTTGTTTTATTTTCTGCACCCTACACTATAGCTAAGCATAATTGAATAAGTCATCCCATTTCCTATTTACTGAAATGAAAATTTATTTAAATGAAAATTCATTTAAATGAAAATTTTTCAAAATGAAAATTTATTAAAATGAAAATTTTTCAAAATGAAAACTTATTAAAATTAAAATTTATTAAAATGAAAATTTATTAAAATGAAATTTAATTTTTAAAAAATTTATTAAAATGAAAATTTATTAAAACAAAAATTTATTAAATTGAAAACATATTGAAATGAAAACTTATTAAAATGAAAATTTTATTAAACTGAAAATTTAATTTATGGAAAATTGTCAATAAAATTAAAATATTGAAAAAAGACAAGATATTTGAAAAAGTAAATTAAATATTTATTTGGAGCGCTAAATGGTTGTCTGTCTCTGGCCTTTTAAAGAACATTTCATTTATATATTAACCACGCCTACATCATGGATGGGCGTCATGTGAGAGCAGCAATTTATTCACAGTTTTTGCAACATTTTGGTCACCCTTTAACTAGTGGCAGCTGTTATGTTGTCTTCTAGGGCTAAAATTGTGTCTGCCTGGTCCTAGTACATGACAAGTTTCGCATATCGCAAACAGAAAGAAAAAAAATTATGGGATCGATGTGAAAATCGAAGTATTGGTAGACTCGTCTCACCACGTCTTCTCAGCAGCTGACACAGTTAGTCTGCACGGGACTACACGCATTAAGAATTGTGCTGCAGAGAAGACGCAATCCTCGCCTTTAAAAATTAAAGGCTCAACTAATAAAAAATTTGGGGAATTTTGTTATCTGAGCAGCATCACCACACCTGAGCAAGGCGACTTAGAAGATGTGGAAAACCGAAAGACTGAAGCCAAAAGTGTTGTTTGACATCTGGAAATCAAACGAACTCTGTCCGATGGCCAGTATTTCTTAACTTCCCACTAGGAAAATTTAATATATTAAAAAGATCGGGAAGTTATTGATATTACCCCGATTTGCGAAAATTGAGTTCTCATCAGATCTCCACGTTTTGAAGTCTTTTAAAGCGTTCCTGACTAATTTTGAAAGGGTGCCACTTTGTCTGAATGCATGCGCGAGTGTGGGTACGTATGTGGCTTTGTGTGTGTGTGTGAGTTTATGTGTGTATGTGTATGTGTATGTGTATGTGTATGTGTATGTGACCCGCTTATAACCTATTAACGGTTAAACCGAACCCGACCGTTCCCTGAACTTGGATTTCTTATGAATTTGAACCGATTTGAACCGATTTGAACCGATAGATTTCAATACACCCTAAACAAATTTAGAAAAAAAATTCTTTAAGATATTCTCTTTCTAAAATAACTTATAAACGGCTCCACCAATCGATTTCCCAAATAATCAGCTCTTGTCCCTTGAAAACAACGGCGATCACCGTAAACCAACTCCATATCGGTTGATCCGTTCGTGAGATATTCAAAAACGCAGTTAAAATTACCGGGTCAACGCTCTTCCAGCACTGAAGTGTTGAAGATTATCGTCTGCATCTAGGCCTTGCGGTTTACTAGGAACGCCCAAGTGGCAGCTGCAGTTGCATAGTAAAGAGGCAGCCTACTGAGATATTTGGGCCTACCTTTCGTCCTTTAATTCTTGCTTGGCTTGACGAATAACCAGCAAGGCGAACGTTCACAAGCACAGACGTGAGCAATAGTTGGCGTCTCCAGAACCAACTTTATTACACCAAATTCCATGGCATCTGGTGATCGCGCAACAGCACATAGAAATCGCTACAATCGGTTCGACCGAAGTCCAACAAATCAAAGGAGAACTTTGAAAATCTCTTGCGACATGTTGATGAGTGGGTGAAGTGATAAATACAGTCGCCACTACCGAGTAAAGCACATTCTATCACTTTCAGTCTACCGTGTGACGTTGTTGTACGATGGGAAATTCAAATAGTCCAAATAATTTCCCAATGATTTTCAATTTTATGCTCTATTTGAATTAAGTATTTTTTGTTTTTGTTTAAACAGGCAGGGTGAGTTTTTTCTACAAGAGGGATGAAACCGCTTCAACAGTGTAGAGTTACAGGGATCAATAAATAAGTGAGTGAAGAATTTAAAAAATATGGAAAACAGAAGGGTTGAATAGAGTGAAAGTTTGTAAATTAAAGCGAAGGAAGTTTGTTTGCTGGTGCGAAGAGGATCCCTTTTTGATCAACGATCAATATTTATTTATGCAAATTTAGATGAAATTTTAAAACGAAATATTAAATTACCACAAGTGAAGGTGGAAGAAGATAATTCATGGATAGTTTTTTTTTAAAGAAGTGCTATTCAGGTGGTGCGGGAAGTTTCATTGAACTTTCGGAGGGCTGCATGTTGTTGATTTATTTGTTAAGAATAAGAAAGTAGTTTCAGAAAATTTTAATTATTTTTATTTTCAATTATAAAAATATAGTTTCGTTATAAGATAAATTAATTTTTATTAACTCGTAGTTGTCGCCACTTGTCGTTTAACATTTGATGACGATTGAATAAATAAATAATATAGGGTGTTTTTTATAGAGTGATACAAGTTTAAATCATAATAAAATATAGAAATATACTTTTGATATCAATGAAACGGTCTTTATTGGATAGAAAACTTTATGACATTAATGCTTAAATATGATTTCGGCCGGCGTGTACAAGACGCAATCTGGAACACCAATTTTCAAAAACAGTAACATATTGACCGTCATCGTTTTTGAAGACACATGGGCCAATGACTCTGCCAACCCATAAAACGCACCAAACAGCAATTTTCTATGGATGTTAAAGCGGGCTCTCGGCAGTCCAAATGCGACTATTCTGTTTATTTACGTACCCATGCAACCAAAAATGTGCTTCTTCGGAAAATAAAATTTTTAATGGACGAAGTGCACGATAAGTTTGAACAACAGAACCATCGTTTTGATTAAAAATTTACACAATTTGCACGCGGTGCTCTGGTGTAAGTCGACCGATAGTGAAAATTTCAAAGCAAACTAAACAAAAAGCAACTATCAGCTGTTAAATGGGTCGTCAAATAAAGCAGTGATGCCAACTCAAAGTTGTATCACTCCATAAGAAACACCCTATATGTCAAACAAAATTGTTTTTGTTGTATATATATGCGACATCGGCGATCAGGCGGTAAATTTGTTTTTATCGTCCCACGTTAATGATTTTTCTCAAATTGATGGTTTCAAGAAATTAAAGTTTCAGGAAATAATTCCGCCAGAACTTCTTAAAAAGCCGGAGATGGTATTAAAAATTGTTGGTCAAGTGATTGAGAAATTTAAAATTTATATATTTTATAAAATATTTATATTTTATAATTAATATAAGAAATATAAATTCTTTTACTTTATCATTTTTATTAGTCTGGTTTTTTTTCAAAAACATTTTGTCAAATATTTCTTTATTAAATTGATATGCCATCGTAAGTGTTTTCTTCTCAGCAAAATTATTAATTTATAAAATCTAAAACATATTGAAATCAATTAAAACCCACTTCTTAATGACATTTTAATGCGTAAAAAGTTTCATTTAATCAGTCATCGTTTAGAATTCATCAAAGACAAATAAAAATGAAATAAAAACATAAATTTGGGTTAAAAAGGTTGAAGCAATAAAACCTTTTTTTTTTGTATCAAAGACCAACGAAGAAACAGAAATGATCAATGGCAGTGGCACGGCTTCAGTGGCACACACGAAATGAAACAAAACAATTTTATAAATTCACTTTGACACTCTTAAATGCAACAGAGTACGAGTAGCCAGCAAAACAGTCAATCAGTCAAATCGATTAGAATACGTTCGTTTCTTTGTGATATTTATTTTCTGGACAACAGAAAGAGGGCTGAAATTTTATTTGTATTTTTCATTTGCTGGTGGACTGGTTGCCAAAAGATCACAAAGTTGTTTTGGGTTAATGAAATTAATATTTCTGTTTTAGTGTTAAATCTACTAGGATTCATGGAACATATTATTCTGCATATAAAGCCAATTTTAAAACGCAGTTTCAAAATTTCTTTGGGAATTGTTAATGTTTTTAAATGAGAACATCTGCGTGGCAAATGCGTCATTAGTAAACGTTTTAGGGTTAAACAACTTTTGATCCTGCATATCTGCATAATTAACTTTTAATTTCGTGTGGTATAAAAATAATTTTTCAATAACTATTTATTGCAAAAAAAAATCGATTACAAAACTGTGTGACGCACGCTACAAAATTTTAATGAATTGGTGTAGGCAAAGAATAATGATAAGAAGTGAGTATTTAAAATATATTATAACAATTGCAAAGGTTTTTAATGCAATTCAGCGGAGACTTATATTGTGACGCTCGCTACTGAAATTACCAAGCAAACATTTTCTTTACTTTTAATTTTACTAGTTTAATTTATAGTTTTCTAAAAAGCAGATGGTAAGTTTTAGTTCAAATTATAGAAATGTTATTTTATGAATTTATTCGACCTTGTTTTTTTTCAATTAATTTATTAGGTTTATTTAAGCAAAAGGTCTATTAAGTCTATTATTTTTTATATAAAAATTATGTTTTTATTCCAGTATTGCGCCACTTCTTTGTATGACTTCTTCAGGGATATGTAATTTAAAATAAAAAAGAAAAAAAAGTTTACAAATATATTAAAAAAACACAATATGAAATATATATGTGTATGCATATGTTCCGTGACGCTTGCTACAACTCCTGAACCCATCATTTTATACCCAACTATAGTCTCTGCGAAATGCTGACAAAAATTAAAAAGAACTGAATTTCGAAAATCCAGGAGATTTCAATGGACATAAATAACGCCCTCGCTCGGACCACCCGTATTGTGATGAGCAACTAAAACACTATAAAATGATTTTTTTTTCTTCAATTTTAATTATGTGCTAATTCTTTTCTCCCAAAATCTTACCCAAAAATTTTAAAAATCAATTAAGGAATTTTAGCCAGATCCCCTGCGCATCTCACTGGGGCAAATGCAGATCATCAGGGACCGTTTACCCAGCATTTCTTAGAATAACTGAAGCTATTTATTTCAAACTTTCATTTCAATAACTGAGAAATCTAAAACAAATATCAAAGTCATAACTAGAAGTCACTGATCACTGATCACTTTTTATTTTTTATTTTCTTACGTTTCATTCTACAACTGATTGGTATTTTGCCAACTTTAATTGTAGTTGTAAGAGAAATAAGGAACAACAACAATATATTTTTATATTATAAGATTTGAGGTAGAGTTAGCTGGTAATCAAAATAGTTTAATTGTTATATTTCTAAAATTGTATATCTAAACTAATATTCCACTAAAAATTAAATTAAGTGCCACAACATTGTGACTGGTGGAATACTTCTGGGGCTTCTCTCAAGCTCGAATGAATATAAAAAGAAAATAAAATAATAATAACAAATTAAATAAAAAAATTATTAAACGAAATATGGTTAGATTTAACCAAATTTGTTGGTTGAAACCATCAACAAAAATAGTAGAAATAAACGACTTTAAATTGTAAAATAAAAATTTTCAAAAAAACCTGGCGACGGTGTAGTTTTAGTGAAAAGGCTACAAATAACACTGGATATTAAATAATTTCTAAATTAGCCGAGTTGAAATAATAATTTTCAAATTAATAATTTAATCTTTAAAGTTTGAATAATAATAAATAAATAAATAAATTTCGATTGAAAAAATATTTCACATGATCTACCTGGCAATCGCTTGAAAATGTTCATACAAAATATTTATTTACTTGGCAAGATCGTATTTGCTCTTAACACCAATTCGGCCATAACAATCGAATACAATTTAAGCCCAGAAAACTGGGCAAACTGAAGCTGCAACAGCAGTCACTGGTGATTGATTTTTCAAAGAAATTAATACATTCGGTAGCTGCCGCCCCGTGAACATGAAGTCAAGCGTTTTAAAGATATTGAATTTAATATTGAAATTTAATGTGTATCCCAGGCAACAAACGCAAGGGATACTTATGTAGAGTGATACAACTTTCAGTTGGCATCACTGCTTTATTTCACCACCCATTTAACAGCTGCTACTTGCTTTTTGTTTAGTTTGCTTTGACATTTTCATTATCGATCGACTTACACGAGAGCAACGCGTGCAAATTGTGGAAATTTTTAATCAAAATAATGGTTCTGTTCGTCAAACTTATCGTGCACTTCGTCCATTCAAAATCTTATTTTCCGATGAAGCCCATTTTTGGTTGAATGGGCACGTAAATAAACAGAATTGTCCCATTTGGATTGCGGAGAGCCCACTTTTACATCCACAGAAAATTGCTGTTTGGTGCGCTTTATGGGCTGGCGTTGTCATTGGCCCTTGTGTCTTCAAAAACGATGACGGTCAGAATGTTACTGTTGGTGAAAATTGGTGTTCCAGATTGCGCCTTGTACGCGCCAGCCGTAGCGGCCACATGACCGAAATCATATTTAAACATTAATGTCATAAAGTTTTCTATCCAATAAAGACCGTTCCATTGATATCAAAAATATTTTACTATGTTTTATTATGATTTAAACTTGTATCACTATATAAAAAACACATTTCGATTAATGAAATTTATAACCAAAGAAATATAAAATTTTACATAAATTTTTTTGCTCTATTTGTTTTTATTTTTGAAGGACAAAGACGCCGGATAGTAGCTATCAGAGATCTGCAATGAGTGGTATTTTTGGCATTTAAAAAAGTCATTCATGAATCGTGGGAATAAAACTTATTTGAGTTGCGTATGAATTCCACATCATCATCATACGTACAACGAATGAACTCTATTTGATTCACAATTGATTTATGAATACAAGGAAATAATTTTGATACTCCAAAATGATTCAGTTTCTCCTGCTGAGTACTTTAATGACGATTATTTCTTGGCATCGTTAATGGATTAAGTACAGAAGAGCGGGTGACGCAGGAGCTTTTACAACAATTTTGAGTCATAATTCATCTCTACCCGCCTTTTCAGTACTCAGTGCAGATCTCTGATTAAGTACAGAAGACTATAAATAAGCAGCGAGTGTCGCAGGAGCTTTTACTACAATTTTGAGTCATGGTTCAACTCTAGTCGCCTTTTCAGTACTCATTGCAGATCTCTGATTAAGTAGAGAAGAGTATAAATAAGCATCGAGTGTCGCAGGAGCTTTTGCAACAATTTTGAGTCATAATTCATCTCTACTCGACTTTTCAGTACTCAGTGCAGATCTCTGATTAAGTACAGAAGAGTATAAATAAGCAGCGAGTGTCGCAGGAGCTTTTACAACAATTTTGAGTCATGGTTCAACTCTAGTCGCCTTTTCAGTACTCATTGCAGATCTCTGATTAAGTACAGAAGAGTATAAATAAGCAGGGACTGTTGAATGAGTTTTAGAGCGATTTTGAGTCCTGATTCAACTCTACTCGCTTTTTCAGTACTCATTGCAGATCTCTGATAGCTGTACGTTTGATCAGTAAATAAATTGTGTGCAAGACTGTGGCAATTTTTCTTAACTGCCTGTTCGCCGATGTCGCCAGTTATCCTCCGATCAAATAATGAAACATTTAAAACAAAAACAATTTTTAAAATTTCTTTTTTTTTAATTTTTATTTATTTGATCGAATGATAAATTGCGACAACGGCGAACAGGCAGTAAATGTTTTAGAAATTTGTTGTTGCTTTCCTATAAGTTTTATTCGTGATTTAAAAATCACTAATTTTTAGTAAATGCGGTTTTTGAATGCTGCAGTTAATTTTTGTTTGGACTTTTATTCGCATATTTTTGTGTAGCACATGCCCTGCTCAAAGCTGATTTCTTTTCTAGAAAAGAGTGCAACATTTTTTACGCTTTTTAGCAGAAAATGGCAACATGCCGATATTTGAAATGAAGGAATTTATTAGAAATCAATTCAACATCGTTACGAAAAGTAATTTCGGTTTTAAGACTCTTCAAAGCTTGGACTATTTATAAGACAAGTGAAAAAATGTTACATGTTTTTGAGAAAAGAAGACGCTATAAGACTTTTGTATTCGGGCAATATATTTCAGTGCAAATATCACCGTCTGCAGTTCACTAAAAGGCTGTTTTACATGACATTACATTTTCAAGTGACTTGTAAAGCACTTGAAATTCTCAATTAGCCCACGATTTGAAATTATATAAAAGATTTCTGAGCAATTACAATCCAACTATTTTCAAATCATTGTTGGCTTTTACCCAACCACTCAAAATCCATGATCATTATCAAATGTTTACTGGGTTGCCTTTCCTTTTGCTACACAAGTGTTAGTATTATTGGCTTAATACTTTATAAATGTGTAAGTGTGTTTGTATTTGTGGTTACCTTGTGATTGTCGTCAAGATGTCGCCTTTTATATGCTGCGGTTAAACAATAAAAAAAATAATATCAAAGAGTAGACAAATAAATCCAAGTAAATTAAGAAGAAAAAGTTCCCATTCCATGCGCAACTGTAGTTGTTTTCCTTGCAGTCAGTTTATTGCTGTTAGTAGTTATCGGTCGATATTGCAGTCAAACATTTAACATTTGCCCAACAGCAGTTTTGGCTACAACAACAACAACCGTGGCCGCTTAACTGATAAGTCCATTCAGCCAACCAAATATGTAAAATAATGAAAAGTAGTCAGACATTTTTCACAAGGACATACCTAGAAGTCTATTAAATTTACTGTTGATTTAAAAAAATATTTGAAACAAAAACATAATGAAATTAAAAATATAAGCAAACTGAAAATCGTAGGTCTTTGGTGTTGACAATAAATAAGAAATCATAAATATATTTCATATCATTCATTATACGCCACGATCCGATCAGATTCTAGTAAAATTCATTGAACTGGATGAGAAATATAATTTTTTCCGGGCCATTGGCTATCACATAGAAAACAAGCAGCTTTCTTATATTTATTTTACAACTTTACAAACTGGCCTCGTACTATTTCATAAACACTGCGCTGCAAAGAAGCTGAGGAGAGGTAGACGGGATATGAAAAGTGGTTTCTTTACTTATTGTTGTGATCAATCACGAGCAACTCATCTGTCATTTACTTAATAGAGTTCATTATTTATAAAATTTATTTAACTTTTGCTTGATTCCTTGTTCGTGGCCATTGTTTGTTTTTAGCATTTTCCATATAAATATTTTAAATTTAAATTTTTTCCTCAACGCTCTTCTAAATGTGGTCAGTTGCCAGTAGATATCTGAACGTTATTCTCATTTTTAAATTTTCGTTTGATTTGTCAGAGATATGAATTTCTGTTTTTTTTTGTTAGTTTTGTTGACAAATTAGCTTTAGAAATATATTTGAAATTTGTTAATGATTAATTAGTGTCGCACAACAAACACAAACACACCAACAGGCTTCTGTATGGGCAACCATTTCGTGGCATATGAATTGAAGCGCGCTGGTTTTAAAGTCGGTAGCCATGAAACGTCTTTATTAATTCTTTGTTATTTCGCTTAATATTTGCTCCAATTGTATATGAGTGATGGCGGTTTTAATTTTGGTTTCATAAAAATACAATTAAACGCCACCGATTGATCCACATATTTATTTGAAAAATTTCAGTTTTGCAGATCTCTTCGAAATAATAAATTATGTCTTTATAGAGGACATTTTTGCTGAAAATAATTATTATTTCAATTATTATTTTAAGAATAAAGAAAAATTCAATATAGACTGATAACTGATATACAACGTGTTTTTTTTTAGAAAACCACAACTTCGAGTTGGCATCACTGCACCCATTTAACAGCTGATGGTTGCAGATCTCTTGGAAATAATAAATTATGTCTTTATAAAAGAATTTTTTTTTAAATAATTATTTTATTATTTTAAGAATAAAGCACTAAACACAATAACGACAGCAGGCTACACGAACACCGACTACAAAAGCCGTTGGCTACAATCGTTGCCTCGTAGTCATCTACTTAATTATTTTTAGAACGACACCACCAAATCAATAACCATGTGTGGTTGCTTGTAGTGAAATTCTTTTCATACGGCAGTGTAGCCGCTTTCATATATTTAAGACTCTTAAATAGTGTTATTGCAATAAAATACATTTAAAGTCAACAATATATGACAAGAAATAATTTCATTAGCTTGGAAATAAAGTTTTTTATTTCTTTCTGTGAAATAAAACAATATATTTTTAAGTTTACAATAATTGAATTTATTTATATCATACTGGCAACAGTGCATCTACTTATTGTCGCTCACCAAAGTAGAAGAAATTAGTTTAAGTTTGGCTACAGCTACAACGGTGGTCGGTAGTCGTGTGGCTGTGTCGTCGCTAAAATAGTCATGCCCATTTTAATGCGTGTATTCTAATTTTGACAGGTTGTAGCTCGTAGCCTGCTGTCGTTATTGTGTTCAATTCCTAAGGAAAAATTCCTTATACACTGATAAACGATATGCAGGATGTTTTTTAGAGTGTCATAACTTTCAGTTGGCATGACTGCTTTATTTGAGCATCCGTTAAACAGCTGATGGATGCTTTTTGTTTAGCCTACTCTGAAATTTCATTATGAATCGTCTTACACCAGGCCCACCCGTGGAAATTGTTGAAATTTTTAATCAAAATAATTCTTCTGTTTGTCAAACTCCTCCATTCGAAATTTCATTTCCCGATGAAGCCCTTTTTCTGATTGAATGGGTACGTATGTAAGCAGAATTGTCGCATTTGGAGTGAGGAGAATCCACAACCTTTTATATCCACAGAAAACTACTGTCTGGTGCGTTTTATGGACTGGCGGAGTCCTTGGCCCTTGTATCTTCAAAAACGATGATGGTCAGAATGTTACAGTCAATGGCGAACGGTATGGCAACATGATTCGAAATTTGTTCGTACCTCAATTACGTGGCTTTAATCTCGCTGATATGGGGTTGCAACAGCACGGAACCACAGCGGGTTCCACAATTGATTTACTCAAAGAAACTTTTGAGGAGAAACTAATTCCAATTAATTGGCCTCCAAAAAGGTGTGATTTAACTCTGTTGGATTATTTTCTTTGGAGTCAATTTAACTCACTTCGTCTTCGTTGATAAACCACAAACAATTGAACGCCTGGAAAATCAACATCCGAAGAGTTGTCCGGCGCAAATGCTGTGAAAATCTAATGAAAATTTCTGTTCCAGGTTGCTACTTTTACGCGCCAGCCGTGGCGACCGTTTAATTTTATAGCAGTGAAATTTATTTTATTTCAATAATTTATGTAAACTGATAATTAAAATTAGTTTTTGAGCTCCACTAAAAAAAAAAATTGTATGTTCGTAGGTGAGGAAATCTCATTTTACTCCTACGGTAAAAAAAAAGTCAGCTACGCCACAGTAATTTTACGTACATCTTTTTCACATATAAATCATTTTAATATGAAGATTTCATTTGAATATTAAAGTTTCACTTTAAAATTTTAAAAATTTCTCTTTAAGGTTGAGGAATAAAAAACAATTCTTCACAAAATATTTGTGAAAATAAATATAACAATTTTAAAAGGGAGATTTAGTGTGTGCAGGAAGTTATTGCCGATTGCGGCGAGTATGGCCTCGAAATAAAAATACTGCCGATGGCCATTTTATCTTATCTGAGAGATCTTGTCGCACTGTCGGGTAGTGCTTTTTGTAGTGTATGTGGAATCTACTTAAGCCTGCAGTTACACTCTCAAGTCTGGGATTCGAAAAAAGATTATTTTTAGTCTTCTGTTTAGATACAACCAGCCGATACTCGAGCTCTGATACAAGAAAAGAAAACTCACTATTTCAATAAACTGCCTATTAAAATGTGTCAGAATTGATAGAACCAACAACAAAATTAACCCAAAGTTGTTTACGATTTTTACCTTCAACTTAATTATTGTGGTTCATTGTTTTCGAAAGAAAATCTTTATTCCGCCAGACATAAACTAATAAAACCAATTATGTCTTAAAGTAGTTCAAATGCGCCGCTTTTAAATCACCTGAAAGTAATCAAATTGTTTTACGATCACTCGACATCAACAATGAATTTAAAAAAATATATATATATGATTTTTATTATCTAAGAATTCTTTATTTTATTTACCCTGTTTTGGAATGAATTGCGTTATTTTCCAAAAACCTAAATCTTTATCAATCGAAGAGATAAAATTATTTGTCTCTGACATGCAAGAAATAATTTTAATTTACTTACCAAACAAATGGAAAATGAACGAGATTAATAATAAATTTTATTTAAAATATTCTTAAAACAAAAAATTATTACCCAAATTAACTGAAAAGATAAAGACAATTTTAGCAAAAATGCAAATGCAGCAACAATAATCGTGAATAGAAATAAGTTTGTTAAAGATGTTTGAATATGTAAAACATTTTAATAGCAAATATTTTCCTAAGAAAGTTTCATCACGTTCAGCTCAAATGCCACACCCCTTAAGGCCAAAGCCATGCATACAAACACACATTTTCCCCCCACTTCTGTACTATTTCAAACAACCACCCTGACAACCAACAACGTCTTATCGTGTTCTCTACAGCAGCAACAACAAAATCCATTCCATTTCCTTTTTGTTTTCGTCAATACATATAAATATTTTAATAACTTTCTAGCATGTTTCCAACTAAAATTCAGACCGATTTGAAACAAAGAAAAGAAAAATTATACGTCCAGTGTAATCAAACGTAAATAAAAGATAAGCAAAACGACTTTGACGGCTTGGAAAAATTGAAAAGCTTCGACCATCACAAATAGAAATTAACTACAGTTTCGTTTCATAACAAACTACGAAAACATTAATCTTAAAAGGAATTTAGTTCAAAGGAGCCAAGATAAAAAAAAATGGACGTTATAAAGAAAAATTGGCTAGAAAGTGTCTACAAACACGCCAAAGCAAAAATTGAAAAAAGGGAATGGGAATGGGAAACAAAAAACTGCGGCCAGAAGAGGACACATTTCAAAGCAGCGAATATTTCAAACAACAGCGAATAATAGAACGAGAATAGCAGAAGAGTAAATTGGAAAATTTCCATTAACTAATTGAACACCAGGTTGGACTGCAAGAACAGTCAGTTGGCCATTTTGTGCAGAACTGACAGCAGGACTTTAAAAGTGTTAATGAATCACAGGGAAATGAAATTGTGAATAACTTTTTGCTTAAGATCATGCTCTCTTCTTATCCTGATATTGCTGAAGAATTGTTTTTATCAAAAAGATATTTTAAAAAAGTAGGGAAAACTTATGACCCTAAAGGCCATCTTTGCAACTACTGCCAAGTTGGCGTAACCTGGTTTTTAAGTTTTTCTTGTTTCAATTTTCAAATCCACCGCTTTCTACGTGACAACTGGTCATTGAGTTGTGTTCGGTAACAAGAAGAGAATCAAGAACATTAACTGATCAGATTTATAATATCGGAGTTTTAAAAGAAATCACTTCCTTCCGAATTTTTCCATTCACGGTATCTCAGGAACAATTTTAATCAATGACGAGTTCTCGTTATGACTTTGATATTTATTTTAGACTTCTCACTTATTAAAGTGGAAGTTTGAAATAAATATCTTCAGTTATTCTAAGAAATGCTGGGTAAATGATCCCTGATGATCTGCATTAGCCCCAGTGAAATGCGCATGGGCATGATACGAAATTTTTTCGTACCTCAATTACGTTGCATTAATCTAGCTGATGTGTGGTTCCAACAGGACGGAGCCACAGACCATACAGCGGGCGCTACAATTGATTTACTCAAGGAATCTTTTGACGAAAAAATAGTTTCACGAAATGGTCCGCGAGATCGTGTAATTTAATCCCATTGAATTATTTTCTTTGGCGTTATGTAAAGTCACTTGTGTAGGTCGTTAAACTACAAACAATTGAACACCTGGAAATCAATATTCGAAGAGTTATCGGCGAGATACGGCCGCAAGTGCTGCGAAAAGTTTGTGAAAATTGGTGTTCCAGATCGGGCCTTGTACGCGCCAGCCGTGGCGGCCACATGGCCGAAATCATATTTAAACATTAATGTCATAAAATTTTCTATCCAATAAAGATCGTTTTATTGATATAAAGAATATAATACTATGTTTTATTATGATTTAAACTTGTATCGCTCTATAAAAAACACCTGATATATGACGTAGAAAAAAATCTGTCATACGATCGAGTGTAATGGAATAATCTTTGCGGGCCTCTGCTTTTTAAAAGAGTATTCATTTAGATCTTTAACTGGACTTTGAAATTTTTCCGAAATAAATATTCGACGTCATGAACAGAAAAATATAAAGAACTTGGCTGGGGAATTAAGAAGTGAAAGGGCTACAACAAGTTCTCTATCTTCTCGTCTTTCTTTATCTGCTTTTTCAGTCGTACCCCCTACTTTCCAGTTAAAGCACAGTGCACTGCATAAGTAGTGGTCGCACCCTGAGTGCTGGACCTGCCAAGAGAACATATTAAAATTTTCTTAAATGAAACCTTAAAACTCGCACCTATTCAAAGTTGCTCTTTTGATACGAGGCTAAATTTATTATAATAAAATCATCTTCTTCTTAGTGCGGTCCCATAATCGGGTTAAATGCTAATACTCCAGATATCCATTTCAACTACCTTGACCACACTGTAATCCCCACCAAAAAATAAAATCCGCACTTAGCGAAGCGAAAAGCATAAACAACATGCTGAGCATTAAAGCACCACTAAAAGTCAAACAAAATTAGATGAAAAGTTGGGGGGAGGGGGGGTGGAAAGGAGGGGTGTTATTCACATGTCTAACCACAAACACGAGTGAGTCTATTAAGAACACTTTCCTACACACGTTATTGATGATACTTTTTATTAAATGACTTGAGCACACACACACACGCACGACCATCAAATTACAGCAACAATAGCAAAAACTACCAAAAGGGAACACAAAACAGTAGTGGAACAGTGAAAAAATTATAGTTGAAAGGAAAACTAAAAATAAAGCACACACATAAAAAACGAGTAGAAAATAAGGCCTCTAAATGAATGTAGCACGCCATGGCTATTAACATGGCCTTAACGTACACTGAGCGAAATGTTATAGACCTCTTTTAGGAAAGTCTTATCTCTAGGCCGGTTTATTTACAAGTAAAAGAGCTTGTGTTTGTGTTTACAAAATAAATTTATATGAGAAGAGTTTTATAAAATTTCTCTCAGTGTATATTTTAGCACAAATTCATTTATAACTACATAGACATGCAGGCTTGCGTTTGTTTGTTTGTCTATGATTATTTTTTTAGCTTTTCATTTTAATGTGTATATTTTTGTTAAGATATTTTATCTAGAGAATATCCTTCTATACGCTGTTTCTATATATCAACGTTGTTGCTGCTGTTGTTGTTGTTGCTGTTGTTATTTTTCATTTAAAGCTTTAACATTTTGACTTTTCATACTGTCGTTTGGTTGTTTACGTTGTCCCAAAAATAATATTAACGTCTGTTTTCCACGTACGCTGCGGAATGGAATATTGAAGATAATTTATGGCAGTAAAAATGTTTAATTTTTTTGTTCTTTTGCTTTTTATTTCATTTTATTTCGTAAAAACTGTTTTGTTCAATTTACATATCGGACATTTTATATCAAAATAGACAAAAAAAAAAATAAGAATAATAGAGGCTACACATTTAATTGTTAATCATATTAGCGGAGTGTATGGCTGTTTGGAGTTACTTGGAAGTATGATGGTGGTTTGGCATTGATTGGTTGGCCTTTTGCCCGTTTAAAAGTCATTTGATATTGTTTTATTGCAGGTTCTATTTGCCTGAGCATAATTTTGAAATTAATATGGGAAATTTATTATCGCTTAAGGAGTTCATAAGATTCTAATTCGTGATATAACAAAATTTAGCCAGCGGTAGTACAAAAAGTAGCTCGTTTCTCATGAATCTAATCAATGTAAATATGCCATCAGAGAGAGTTTCAATTAAATGAATTGAATTTTCATATTCCTCAGCGACCATTAAGATCGTGGAGGTTACCTCATGTCACCGCTCATCGAATGAACTTTGCACTGAATGATCCTTGCGGAGGATGCGCTGATGTTTCAGGGATATATTCCGTTCTACGGATTTCTCATGCAATTTTAATGTTATAAAACTCAAAGCTGTTACTAATTTAAGTTGCTAATTTAATTGAACTTATTTATAATTGATTAAATTGCAAAGGGTGTTTTTAATAGAGTGACACAAATTTAAATCATAATAAATCAGGGAAATATATTTTTAATATTAATAAAACGTTTTCTATTTGAAAGAAAATTTTATGAATTCAATGTTTAAATACGATTTCTGTCCTGTGGTCGCCATGGCTGGCGCATAGAAGGCACAATCTGCAACACCACTTTTCAACAACTTTTCGCAGCATTTGCGGCCATAGTTCGCCGATAACTTTGGAAATATTGATTTCCAGGCGTTCAATTGTTTGTGGTTTATCAACGAAGACGGAGTGAGGTAACATGACCCCAAAGAAAATCATCCAATAGAGTTAAATCACACGATCTTGGTGGCCACAAATCACATAATCGGGCGATTACGTAAAATTATTTTTTCCTCAAAAGTTTCTTTGAGTGAAACAATTGTGACACCCGCTGTGTGGCCTGTGGTTGCATGCTGTTAGAACCACTAAGCGAGAACAATGCCACGTTATTGAGGTACGAAATAAATTCGATTCAAGTTCCTATAGCGTTCCCCATAGACAGTGACATTCTGATCATCATCGCTTTTGAAGACATACGGGCCAATAACTCCGCCAATCCATACAGCGCAGCAAATAGTATTTGTATAGCTTTTGTATTTTAACGAAAGCTTATGGATTCTCCTCACTCCAAGTGCGATAATTTTGCTTATTTACGTGCTTATTCAAGCAGAAATCGGGCTTCATGGGAAAAATCAAATTTTGAATGGATGAATTAAACGAATAAAACTATTATTTTAATTAAAACTTTCAACAATTTGCACGCGTTACTCTAGTGTAAGTCGACTCATAATGAAATTTCAGAGCAGGCTAAACAAAAAGCAACCATCAGCTG
This sequence comes from Linnaemya vulpina, assembly GCA_963675445.1. NCBI lineage: Eukaryota > Metazoa > Arthropoda > Insecta > Diptera > Tachinidae > Linnaemya > Linnaemya vulpina. The sequence continues at coordinate 11,947,044 of OY776278.1, read as the reverse complement.
TTGAATGGATGATCAAATACAACAGTGATGCCTACTGAAAGTTGTAACACTCTAAAAAAAACATGCTGTATATCGTTTATCAGTCTATAATGAATTTTTCCTTATTCCTAAAATAATTGAATAATTATTTTCAGAAAAAATTACCTCTACAAAGACATAATTTATTATTTCCAAGAGATCTGAAACCATCAGGTGTTAAATGAGTTTTGTGACACTAAAAAAACAAGCTGCATAAATGGAACTCAAGCAAGAACTTACAATTATTCTGATTCTGTACTTTTAGGCTCCTCTTCAGAACACTATTACTATATAATTCTAATGAAGAAAAGCATTTGTTTTTACTCTTAAAACAAAGACAATAAGTTCACTAAATGTCTCTCATGGTTATGCGTTTATAACAACTTTCGTTAAAATTATAAGTGTGTTCATCCACCCTGTAGTTTAACACACAGTTCAGGTTGAAGTTAACTTTTAATATTCAAAAACCGTTTGTCCGTGAGATAAAATTCTACTCCCAGTTAAGGATTTTATTAACTTCTTTGGAAGATATTTTTTGCAAAGATGTTACTGGTATAAATAAATAAACAAAGTTTTGATATCTCTTTCAGATTAAAACAAGCCAATGAAATTTTGTTTTCAATTGAAACCAAATTCACCCCTATGTAACACGTCTTTAAGAAAAACAGATTTTTTTGAGAAATTATGCCATACCGGAGCTGTGCCCCATCTATGCCTCTTGTAGTGTAAATCATAATTAAATTTATTTTAATATGAATTAAAGAAAAAACGGCCTCTGATAACTCAACAGTTTTATTTTTTTCAAGTTTCTAAAAAAAACTAAAAATCAACAACTCGTTATTAATCATCTTGGCGAAGATGTTCCAAAGATGGTTAATAAAAAGCAAATCTATTTATTTTCTTTGCTTATAAATCGCGCCCGCAACGCCCACACAAACCTGCAATCAGGCAAAACTAGACATTCAGCCAGCGTTAAGTACCCCGATTATTTATTACAAAAGCCAGACAGACACACAGTAAATGATTGAAGAAATAAGATTGAAGAAAAAAAACAATGGCAACGAATGCTCTTCACAAGTAATAAAATTAATAGAAATTATTGTATTAAAATCAAAAATAATGTTGCTGCATTTATAACAGGCTGCTTACGCTTCAGTTCTGACTGACTGACTGACTGAATGTCTGTCGGGGTTTTGATGTCAGACAACAGTTAGAAATTATTAATGAAAAACAAAATTTTTTCTAGCGAACAAATTGCTGCAGAAAAAAATAAATTTTTTTTGTCTGTAACTCCCAGCCAAGCGCGTATCAGATCATAAACTGTAGCCCTGATTAAAAACAAACAGACTTCAATCTAAAGTTTTTTGTTTTTTTTTAAGACAAACACAATTAATTTAATTTAATTATAATTTTTATACAACAGCTTATTATTTGTTCCTCTCTTTTATTTATTTTTTGTGGCAGCGAATATTCAATTATTCAAAAGATTAGACAACAACAGTATGAGACTGTAAATATTGTGTGGGCCGTTTGACATCAATGATCATGCTGTTGTTCATGATATTGAAGTAAAATGAGGATCACTTTAATGATGAGAAACATCATTTTTATTACACTTTCGCTACCTCAAATAGAAAAATATATTTTATAGCAAAACTCTATTTGCAACATTAAAAAAAAAAAGAAAATATGACGATCGTTCTGCAAATCAACGCAATATTTTGAGATCTCGGGTAGTGCTTTAGCACAGTTTCATATCAGCAATGTTTTATGGCGTTTTCTTTTCTGGAAAATGTGTAAAATTTTTTCACTTCTTTTCTCAGGAAATTGATTTTGTTGTTGCTGTTGTAGAGAACATGATAAGACGTTGTTGGTTGGCAGGGTAGTTGATTGAAATAGTACAGCAGTGGGGGGGAAATATGTTTCTATGCACATCTTTGGTCTTAAGGGGTGTGGCATATTTTAGAAGTGGCAGTTTGGACAAGTTTTAAAACAAAAAATACTTTTCTTAATTGACGTTGGATTAATTTCTAAAAAATTCCTTAATTTCATATATCAGAATGTTGCCATTTTCTGTTAAATGGTGTAAAAAATGTTGCACTCTTTTCTAGAAAAGAAATCAATATTTTATTAGATTGAATCGACAATAAGAAAAGTGCTCATTACTTTTTCCCAATTTCTGGGTGACTTAAAAATTTGAACTTGTTGATTTGAGAACGCAACACGATATCTTCAGTTGTTGGACTGCAGATATATAGTTTTTTTAATAAAATTTCAATTACCTTTTTCAATTTGTTATATATCTTTGCTGTATTTCAATGAAACATGTGAATTAATTGGATGAAAAGCCATAATTATTTGCAGCAGTTACGATCAGCATCAAAAGCAACCAACATTAAAAGAAAATTATTTTAATTTTTCTTATATAAAATATAACAACTGCCGAGATGTGCTGGTATAACGTCCGGCTTTTCACATAAAAAGTCGTTGTTAAAAATATATTCAGACACGTTTCGGTTGGATAAAGCAAAAGAATGCCGGTTGTTTCAGCCAGTGTTGGGGACAAACCCGAACAAAAATACATCCCACATTTAAGAACGTCTTGCAGCATTGCTTCACTGGCTACCAACACGCTTTTTAATGGACGGTCATTTTTGACGGGATATTAAATTGAAATTATATATTAAACAAAATTTCTAAAAAAATAAAATTTTATTCATGTTGATTATTCTTTTTGCTAGAAGAAACTAACAAATAAAATATTCTCGTATGTACGAGTGCTGATGATGAAATTGCAGTGGCTTTCGTAAACAGCTGTTCTGCTCTCCTGTGTAAGCTGAATATATGAAACTGAAGTTAAGTTTCTATTGCGCTTTGGAATATATATCACGCCTTTTTAAATTCAAAACACTTTTCGAACAACTAAATTTATTAACTATCGAGTGTTTTTTATAGAGTGATACAAGTTCAAATCATAATAAAACATAGTAATATATTTTTTATATCAATGAAGCGGTCTTTGTTGGATAGAAAATCTTATGACATTAACGTTTAAATATGATTTGAGTCATATGGCCGCCACGGCTGGCGCTTACAAGGCGCAATCTGGAACACCAATTTTCACAAACAGTAACATTCTGACTATCATTGTTTTTGAAGACACAAGAACCAAGGACTCCGCCAGCCCATAAAGCGCACTAATTTTCTATGAATGTCAAGGTGGACTCTCCCCTCTCCAAATGCGACAATTCTGCTTATTTATGTACCCATTCAACCAGAAATGGGCTTTTTCGGAAAATAAAGTTTTGAACGGACGAAGTGCACGATAAGTTGGACGAACAGAACCATTATTTTGATTAAAAATTTCCACAATTTGCACGCGTTGCTCTGGCGTAAGTCGATCCATAATGAAATGTCAAAGCAAACTAAACAAAAATCAACAATCTGCTGTTAAATGGGTGGTCAAATAAAGCAGTGATGCCAACTCAAAGTTGTATCACTCTATAAAAGACACCACATATAATTTTTTTAAATTTCTTTCTCGAAGCTTAAAACAATATCTTTAGTTTTTCTAAGCAAATTTTAGTAAATAGAGCAGAACAGCTGTTTTCAAAAGCCGCTAACTACATTATCGTAGTCAGCACTAGTGCTTGTTTTTGTTTATTAGCACTTGTTAGGCGGTCTGACAGAACCTGGTACTAACAGTTTGTATTTGTACCAATTTGATTATGAAAAAACCGTACGAGAAGTGTATCAAACCGAGGGTTATACAGTTTTATTAAGTCCCTGTATTGTCGTTGACATTTTGCTTCAAACAATGGCCCAGCTGGTATTCAGTTACAGTACAGTTCTCATGTATGAGTGAGAACATGTACGTGTAACTACCACAAGTGTAAGATTTATTAATTTTGAAATGGTAGAAGTAAACAGAAGTGGGTAAAAATTTAGCATCTTTTTCTCTGTCAATATTTAGGTGTTTGAAGAAATTTCAATTCCTAGAATTAATATATTAAAATATAATTAAAATTAAATGAAATTATAAGTCAGTTTTAGGTTTTGTTTTAAGAATTTGTGTTAAACTTTAATATTGTTAAATCATAGATATTGACTAGTAGCACCAAACAAAATTAAAAGCGTTTTATTAAGTCCTTGTGTTGCCGGTGACTTTTTGCTTCAAACAATGGCGCAGCTGGAATTCATCTACAGTACAGCACAGTTTTCGATATCTTTTCAGCAAAAAATAAAATATTATAAGATTAAGTTTTCTATATCTTTTAAGGAAAAAAATCAGATTAAATTGGTTTATTTTACATCAATCATAATGATATTTGAACCCCTTTTTAATAAGCCACATTTTAAATATTAAACACATGCCCTTCACCTCAAGAGAAAAAAACGAATTAAACACTTCTAAAGATCTTAAACCGATCAAGAAAACGTTCATATTCAAACGTTCTTATAAATTAAAGATACAGTTTGACTTCAAGTGTTTTGTCATCAACAGCTCATTAAGAAGACACTCATGAAAACTCATGCTGCCTGAAGAACTATTCAAAAATATAACAGACGTCTGAAGGGCTGAAGCACGCGCTAAAAAACTAAAAATCACGCTGATCACTGAGGGATATTAAAAATATATACGATGATCATTTCATATCGCGTCATTCATTTATTTCCCAGCTCGGCATGAGATAAATTTCAAATTAAACTTGAAGCCCACTTGAGCGAACGATCTTAAAGATTCATTATCATTCACAAGAGTTACACGTCAGTCTTTCAATCAAATTAATACAAGCGCAATGCAGGCACTCACTCACTTGGCTACAAGCAGATGATTTTCAAAACAAAATATTATTTAACTTTAATTTTTTTTTTTGCCGATTGTTGGTAAATAAATATGTAAAACACAAATCCAGGTGTTGAAAGAAATTCATGTTTATTAATTGTTTTCGGGTCAGATGCCACAAGTACAACAACGCATCTGATGAGTTTTTCTTTTCAAAGCGTGGGCTGGTAAAACAAATTTATGGACACGCTTTTTATCGAGACTTTAATTGAAACTTTAATTATTATTATAGGATTTTATGTTGGATATTTTTCAATGAAATTTTACAGTTTTTGTGACCCGATTTAGAAACGAATGATTTCTCTGACATACAAAAATAATTGATTTGAAATCAAATTGTTCAACGAGTATTACAGAAGGCCTCATGTGGCGAGATCCCATCAGGGTTTTAAATTTTGAAATAAAAATATGGAACAACAAATTTAAAATTTCATGTGATATTTTTTATATAATTAATGGTGTTTTCTTTTGTTCAAAAAATATGCTGCATTTTCTTTTATTAATTTATACTTAAACAACAATAAAAAAATCGTAATTTTTTTGCTGCAAAAGAAATTTCAAATGAAAATTTTATATACAAAAATTAAAATTATAAAAATTATTTTTAATTCCTGCTCTACTCGGTGCAACATCTTAAGTTGCTTAAAATGTGTTGTAACTGTATACATATAATGAGAGAGAGAGGAAAAGGGCTCTCAGTCCCACTGTGCACCCTTTAATCCGTGCAATATTTTTAAGCCCTTTTATACCGCATCATTGAGAGGGAAATCTTTGCTTTCATATAATCTAGAAATCGGATCGTCAGTTAGAGGAATGAAAGATGACGCCTGAACTGTAAAAAAATACGCTCCCGGTCCCACTGTGCGCCCTTGAATCTGTGCAATATTTTTAAGCCCTTTTATATCGCATCACTGAGGGGGAAATCTTTCCTTTTATCCAATCAAAAGTTCGGATCATCAATCAGAGGAATGAAAGATGCCGCCTAAACTGTAAAAAAATACGCTCCCGGTACCACTGTGCACCCATGAATCTGTGCAATATTTTTAAGCCCTTTTATATCGCACCACTGAGGGGGAAATCTTTCCTTTTATCCAATCAAAAGTTCGGATCATCAATCAGAGGAATGAAAGATGCCGCCTGAACTGTAAAATAATGGCCTCCCGGTCCCACTGTGCGCCCTTGAATCTGTGCAATATTTTTAAGCCCTTCCCATCGTTGAGGGGAAAATCTGTGCTTTCATATAATCAAGAAATCGGATCATCAATCAGAGGAACGAAAGATGCCGCCTGAACTGTATTGAATCTGTGCAATATTTTTAAGCCCTTTTATACCGCATCATTAAGCCGGAATTCTTTGCTTTCATGTAATCAAGAGTTCGGATCATCATAGAGAGGAATGAAAGATGCCGCCTGAACTGTGAAATATCTGAAACTTTTCCCAATTTCGGCACTTATTCACAAACACACACATCCATACTGGCCTATTAGCAAATTTACATCATCTTTTCTTTTTATAAATAATATTATTTATGATCTATCATCTGCAAAAGCTTTCTATGCCTATAAAATTCTCATCACTTTCTCTTTGTTTTGTTCAATTTGATTAATGAAATCATTTGGACTGTTTTGGAAGGCGAAACCACTCTTAACTTTTTCTATTTTTAATTGAAAAGATTTATATGATTGATAGCGGAATTAATTATAAAAAATGTTTGTAAATTATGTTTGATAATTTTGCATATTTCCTTTAATGAAAATATCTCTATGGCAACAGTATTTCAAATGAATATCGTTATCAATACAAAATATTTCAAGAAGACATATTAATTTCCATGTGTGAGTGAGTTTGGAATGGTAGAAGTAAACAGAAGGGGGTAAAAATTTAGCATCTTTTTATGTGTCAATATTTAAGTGCTTAGAGATATTTCAATTCCTAGAATTAATATATTAAAATATAATTAAAATTAAAGGAAAGTATAAATTTGAGAATTTCTTCTTCTTGTTTTATAAATTTGAGTTAAATTTTAATATTGCTAAATTATAGATATTGACCAGTAGCAGCATTAAAAGTGGAACAGTCTTTTCATCGAATATTTGACAAGTTTGAATGCACTTTGAGAAAAAAGTCTGCTTTGACTCTAAAATAATTATTTCACTGTCTCTTTGCAACTCTTTTAATAACTGCAACTATTTCTTCCACAGCACTAAAAAATCAATAACAACAAAATCATCATAATCTTTTTCACACCTTCAGGTATTAACAAATATTTTCTATCTTTTTTTCCTAAATAAATTTACACCGATGCCATTTATTATTACAATTGTATGGGAGATGAGGGGAGAAAATTAAATTCAATTAGCATAGAATTTGCATTAAAAACAGCCATTATAAATGAGAAGACAGACACGAGCTAAAGCAACAACTGAAAATAATTAATGAACCACAAAACTCTTTTAACCCTGATGATGATGACGATGACAAAGATGTCTGGCCAAGAGGTGAGAGAAGTAGCAGAAGAAGGGCACTTTAATTCGCAAATAAAAAGAAGCGCACTGAATGCTGAAAGAAATATTCATATTGAAGGCATTTGCAATGACGCCTCTTGCAGTGGAGGCAAAATTAGAATTGTGTTAGAAAGAATAATAAAAATAAAAAACAAATACATTCAAATTGTACATGCAACAGACAGACGGATAAACAGAAAGTAGGTTAATGTCTAATTTAAGTAACAATGATATTTAATCTGTCATTCAAATATTTAAAGGGGGCTGCAGTAAGAAGTGTTATTTTTAAATTAAGCCTCACGTCTTTAATAAAATTTATAGACATGCTAAGAGTCAGTATATTAAGCCTACACTAATAATTCACGCTACACATGCGTACTAGTGATGAATATGCAGTGGTCTTCGAAAACAGCTGTTCTGCTCTTTTGTGTAAATTGAATAGTATTGTGCTTAGAAATATTTATCATATATTTTCGGATAAAAAATACTTTTCGAACAACAATTCGGCAACAAATAAAGAAGCTTTCATGTCATATTCTCTACTGAACCACGTCCGTAAGAACTTTTCGCATTGAAAAAATCGTCGTCATTCTGTAAAACACAGGACGAGTCGAAATATATCTTTTTTCTTGTTAAAAGTTTAATGATCAATATTTTATTCCTTGGATCGCCCTACAAAATCCTATCTAAAATCGTATTTTTATTTCTTTAATATTATTAATTATGTATTTTAGTTTTTCTATTCACATTTTTACGCAGCACTGAATTTAATTTTTCAATAAACAAATTGTCCAAAAAAACCCCCTATTATTTAAACACCCTGTTACCTTTAATAAAACACTATATTTATAATGGATTATTAGTGTTAAGTAGGCGTTCGTTTGCTGTTTGTGCGCATGGAGACACGTAACATGGTTGGCTGTTTTAGCAAAATTTATGTGACATCTTTTAAGAACATATTTTTTTGAAAAAGAACACACAAAAAAATCTATCATCATCATGACTTCAATTTTACTAGACGCTTTTTTCTCTTATCAGAGATTTATTAGATTTATTAAAGACTTCAATGTGTGTGGTGAACAGATAAATAAATAAATTCAGCTAAATTATTAGTGTCTTCTACCCAAAACTTTAATACCCCAGAGAGTTGCAGTAAAAAATAAAATTAATATGAAAATTTATATCTTTAATAATTAGAATTATTGTTGTTTTCCAAGAACTGAAATTCGTTAACAACACAAATTGCCTTGTAATGCCTTTTATGGCCCAAAATAAAGAAACAACAACGTAATCACTTATTTATTGAAAAATTAAGTGTCTTTTTTGGGGAAATTAAATTCAAAAGAGGGTGACAAATCATATTTGAGATTTGAATCTTAATATGAAATATTTTTTTTTTCAAATACTTATTCATTTTAATAAATTGTCCTTTTAGATTAAATATCAAATTCAAAAACAAATAAAAAATTTTTATACGAATTTCCTACCTTTTAATGGAATAAGAAAAGAGGAGAACACTGTGAAATAGTTTGATTATTGATAATTAAAGAAATCAATCACCAAAAGTACATGGAAACACAATGCTTTTAAGTAGGTGCGTGTGTATGGGCAAAAGTCAATGGAATGCGATTGATTAGAGCTCAGCTTATTTGTGGACATGAGAGTTTCTGTAAAATATGTTGTTTCTATGTCTATATCTAAGTCTAAGTCTAGGTCTAAGTCCAAGTCTAAGTTTAGGTCTATATCTATATCTAAGTCTATATCTAAGTCTAAGTCTATATCTGAGTCTAAGTCTATATCTAGTCTAAGTCTATATCTAAGTGTATTTCTAAGTCTATTCTTGGTCTAAGTCTATGTCGAAGGCTAAGTCTAAGTCTATATCTGAGTCTAAGTCTAAGTCTGTATCTAGTCTAAGTCTAAGTTTAAGTCTAAGTCTATATCTAAGTCCATTTCTAAGTCTATTCTTAGTCTAAGTCTATGTGGAAGTCTAAGTCTATGTCTAAGTTTATATCTGAGTTTAAGTCTAAGTGTATATCTAGTCTAAGTCTAAGTTTAAGTCTAAGTCTATATCTAGTCTAAGTCTATATTTGAGTCCGTTTCTAAGTCTATCCTTAGTCTAAGTCTATGTCGAATTCTAAGTCTAGGTCTAAATCTATGTCTAAGTCTAAGTCTAAGTCTAAATCTATATCTAGGTCTAAGTCTAAATCTATATCTAGTCTAAGTCTAAGTTTAAGTGTTAGTCTAAGTCTAAGTCTATATCTAGTCTAGTTCTAAGTCTAAGTTTAAGTCTAAGTCTATGTCTATTCTAAGTCTAAGTCTAAATCTAAGTCTATATCTGAGTCTAAGTCTAAGTCTGTACCTAAGTCTAAGTCTATATCTAAGTTTAGGTCTAAGTCTATATCTGAGTCTAAGTCTAAGCCTAAGTCTAACTCTAGCTCGAACTCTAACTTTAAGTCTAAGTCTATATCTAAGCCTAACTCTAACTTTAACTTAAAGTCTAAGTCTAAGTCTATCTCTAAGTCTATATCTAAGTGTAGGATTAAGTCTAAGTCTTAACTGTTTTGAATAAACAAGAAATTGCTGTTTCTCCCAACCAATCAATTTACTAAATTAATATTCAAAAATCATTTTTTACTGATCAAAATAATATCAGCCCCGCACAATTTTACCATGAAAATAAATAAAAATTCAAGAGATACTGTCAGACAAACACACACACACACAAACACAAAAAACAGCAGCCACTTTTGTCAAAAAGCGTGACATTTTCATTGATATTGACATTAAAGAGTCTGTGATACACAACGAACGAACCACTCAGTAAAAAGATCGATGTCTTAACGAGGCCTTTTCTGAAAAGAACAACCTACAAAACGTACGCAGAGAGGAGAATGAACATGTAAAAATCACAAGAGAACAAAAAAAAAAAAAATTGTCATGCATCAGATTGATAATTAATCATTTGTAAAGTGCTCACACACACACGCGCACTTCATCTGATAATTATTTTATTTTGTAGAATTATTACTGTTGCATTTCGTTTTGTTAAATATTCAGACACATGAAAAGAATATGAAAGAACGCCAGAAACCATTCATGCGAAGGCTTTTTCCAGTTCGGCAAGTGTGTGTGTGCGTGTGTGTGTGTGAGGGGTAACAGGTTCGCTGTAAAAGATTTAAATTCCGTCTGTTTGTCTGGCTTTCAGTCGATTTCATTTTGCTTAATTTTAATGTAAATGCGCCTGTTGATTTTTAAATTTGTTTGTGAAATTTTTGTTCTTCAATCGAATTTTCTATACCCCCCACAAACACACACACACACACACACACACACACCTGTAACTTCGATAACGATCTTTCAAGTGAATGAGAAAAACATTTTATTTTCAGGCAGCACAAGAAAGAAAAGAACAACCAACTTGACAAATGCCTGGAATTTTTAATTCCGGTGGCATAATTGATTAATTGGAGGTGCACAATTTACATAAATCCGAGATGCAGAGAAATTATTTAATATCGACAGTGTTTGGGAAAAAGTCATCTGTCATGTGCGAGTAGATTTTTGGAGAAATTATAAGTTTTTTTCATACAAAATTTTGCTTGCAGGAGGGATGTCAGTGTGTTTGTGTGAAGCAGACAGCGGGTTTAATAGTCAGAATATCGATTAAAAATTAACTTTTAAGAATCCCAGTGAAAGAAACTGGAAGTAATTTTTGGGGAAACGCTTTTTCTTCATTTTCAAAGAGTCGTTGTAATTTTTGCAAGTATTAATTTTTTTACGAATATATTTTTAGTAAAAAAAATTATTTATAACAAAATACTTTTAATTATTAACAAAATTTATTCATAAAAAAATTTATAAATAATATTTTATTAATAATATTTTTATTTATAAGAAGTTATTTTAATGACTCTTTTTTTTAACAAACAAAAAAAAAATTTATATAAAAAAAAATATTTTTATTTATTAAAAAATTATTTTCAAAAACCTTTTTTTATTTATAAAAAATTTAAGAAAGCATTTTTATTTATAAAAAAATCTATTTAAAATTTTTTATTTATTTATAGAAAAATATTTTATTTATTAGAAACAAAAACTTATTTTGTAAGAAACCTTTCAATTTATTTAAAAAAAAAAATATATTTATTAAAAAAACTTTAAAAAAATTTTTTTAATAAAAATATTCTTTAAATATTTTTAATTTGAATAATTTTAATTTTAAATAAGTTTGTAGAAAAAAAAATATGTATAACAGCCTATTCTATTGTGTTTATGTCAAACTGTTAAATATTTGCCGCAAATTTATTTAAATACATCCAAATATTAGGAACACTTTCCTTCAATCAATGACCAGATACTGAAAAATCATTTGAAATTATTAACTGATTTGGGCTCATGTTCATGCAAAAACATAAATAAATTACGAATTTCCAAAATGTCAATTCATTTAAAATGTGTTCAGACAATGTTTCTGTTCTAATTTTGTTGTAATATAAACAACAACAACAACTGCAAGAGTATTCCACAGCCATGCTGGTTCGATTCCATTCTTTCTGCTCATTTTGACAGCTTTTAATGTACGCGAACATGAAGTCCATGTCCAAAGTTTTGTCCCGCAACAAAATTCAATTAAAATGCTTTAAAGGAGAGGGTGTGTTTTTTAATGTTGAAACTTGTAAAGAGGCAGTGAAAAAAATAAATAAATAAAAATGTGAGTTAAACAACGTTGCAGATCTAATAATTCCATGGACGAGATAAGGAAAAATTACAAAAACATTTAGAATGTTTAGCAGTGGAATATGAGTGCAGAACACTAAATTCAAATGGTTTCAGAAATTGCAACACACACACACACACACACATTAAAATGTTTGTTGTAGTTGTTGTTTAAGGTGTTAATTTCGAAATAACGCAGCTCGATTGTGTGGAAGATTAGAAAAATAAAATGTTGTGGAATAAAAAGTTATTTGTTTTATATTCATCAATTCCTAGAAGCTTTTTCTTCGTAAAATAAAAACTTCAAAATGGCGGATGTTGTCTACTCCTGTGAAAAATTGTTTGATTGAAACATTCTAAAACAATTTTTGATTCTTCTAGCCGTCGTGCATGAAAGTGTTTTAATTAAATAAAAACCTGTCTGAAACAAAATATTTTTCTTAGCGCATTTCGGAAAATACTCTGCCGAGTACGGCCGACTTTTAAGTGATCAGCGGTGATTCATTTAATTATCGCTCAATATGAAATAAACGAGAGCGTTAACTTCAGATATATAATATCGGAGTTCTTTAAAGAGAAATCACTTTTATCGGAATTTTTCGTTCACGATATCTCAAGAATATTAACCAATTAAGAGCTGGTTTGCGGTGATCGCTGTGGTTTTTTAATGTCAATATTAACAGCTTGGCTTGTGAAATCAATCGGTGAATCCGTTTAAAAGTTGTATAAATCACTTCAATAAAAATTTTTGTTTCAAGTTATTTTTAGATTTCATGAAATCTATTTTTTTTTTATTTATTATATTTAGTTTGAATCGGTTAAAATTCAATAGAAATCTAAATTTTAAAACATTCTTTAGAACATTTTCGGTACAGTTGTGCAAACGTTATAGGCGGATCACATACACATAACCACACACACATACACATACACACACTTATACACATATACACAAACATATGTAAAGTCATAGCGTCACCATCTCGAAATTTGTTAAGAACGATTCCTCCTGAATGATTGAACAACTGAATAGGGAGTGTTCTAAAGTTATAGGCGGATCATATACACACACATCCCCATAAACATGCACACACACACACACATACATAAAGTCATAGCGTCACCTTCTGGAAATTTGTTAAGAACGGTTCCTCAGTACACAAAATGTCGAGATCTGACGAGAGCTCGATTTTTGCAAAACCAATAACTTTTTGATTTTGGAAAATTTTAAAATTTCCTTATTTATCTATTTTATTTATAATTTTAATCAATTCAAGTACATTTGAAAATTTTGCATTCACAGGGTGATAATATAGGGTGTTTTTTATGGAGTGATACAACTTTGAGTTGGCATCACTGCTTTATTGGACCACCCATTTAACAGCTGATAGTTGCTTTTTGTTTAGCTTGCTTTGACATTTCATTATGGATCGATTTACACCAGAGCAACGTGTGCAAATTGTGGAAATTTTTAATCAAAATAATGGTTCTGTTCGTCAAACTTATCGTGCTCTTCGTGCATTCAAAATTTTATTTTCCGATGAAGCTCATTTTTATTTGAATGGGTACGTAAACAAGCAGAATTGTCGCATTTGGAGTGAGAAGAATCCACAAGCTTTTGTCGAAACGCCATGACAACCACAGAAAATTTCTGTTTGATGAGCTTTATGGGCATTGGAGTCATTGGCCCGTGTGTCTTTAAAAACGATGATGGTCAGAATGTTACTGTTTGTGAAAATTGGTGTTCCAGATTGCGCCTTGCACGCGCCAGCCGTGGCGGCCACATGGCTGAAATCATATTTAAACATTAATGTCATAACATTTTCTATCCAATAAAGACCGTTTCATTTATATCAAGAATATATTACTATGGTTTATTATGATTTAAACTTGTATCACTCTATGAAAAACACCCTTTATATGATCAGGTGAACTGTAGAAAAGTCTGGAAAAGATCGAGCTGTTAAATTTTAATTAAAGAGAATCACAGTTTATGTGAAGCCCGCAAAACATATTTTGATTACCCAGTTCGGAATAAATACTTCTTGCGTTTATTTTAAAAGAAGTTTAGAAAGTAAGACATTTTCATTAAGTGCTGAATGAAATGGAACAGACGTATTAAATTTTATATCTGAGCTGAGAAAGATGATGTGGAACTTATGTTAGGGGGTTGATAAAAGCATCAGAAGCTTTTCAGTACTTGACAAACTATGAAAAGTTAATGAAAATATTTCTATGAAAAATCAATGGAGGATATGCTGAAAGTATATAAGGACGTGGAGGACAGGATGGTATTACAAGTACATATTTATTTAAATAATAAAAGTGAATGAAAATCATAAAGATATTTATTTCAGTTGCTTCATCTTCAATTGGATATTAAAATTTTAAAAATTTCGTTCAATCAGTCGTCCACATACAGAAAATAACAATCGTTAAACGTCGTTACTTTATACTCCGTTAATGAAAAGCCAACAAAATTCAATATAAACTGCAGATTAAAAGACACCCCTACTAACGAGCAACATTTTTGTATCTTCTTAAAGTGTACGTATTATTTTTATAATTTAAACTCATTAAAATCTGAACCCTCTAAATCATTAATATCTTAAATGGTAACCTCGTTAAAGTAAAATCTCTTTATTTAGAATATTTTTTCTAACAAAAAAATGTACTTGGCCTGTGGGAATACGAATAAAAATTACATTATCGTATTTTGCCTTTTAATACTATCAACAACTTCAATATATGTAACTGAGATTTTGTTTAATATTCGATATGAAAAACAATTTCATTATAACTGGAACGGCAAATACAATCAATTGTATGCTTTTATCTGTCTTGAGGAAATCATAATTCTTCTTAAAGCAGAATATCTGCACAATAGTTGGAACTTATTTTATATATTGAAACGTTGATATAAGAAAATTAGTTTATTAAAATAAAATCTACAAACACAAGCACTTTTATAAACGTCACTTTGCTGGCATTTTGAGCACAAAATGTTCTGACAATGCAAGAACTAATACCCGACATGTTGTTTAAAGTAGATAAATAGAAATAAAAGAATTTGCAGAAAAGGCAATAAATTTACGAAACATTTGTGCTGCACAAGGAATATGTAGCCTCAAACAAGCGTAGATATATTTATTTTTAAATAATTCTATTAAAAGCTGAATGTGCGTGCATGTGTGCGTTCAAATTTCCAGCTTATAAACAAGCATTTCATCAATTAGAACTCATACTTTCTTTTGGCTTAAAGCTAATAACTAAAATTAAAGAAATATATTCATTTTGTTTTCATACCACCAGAGTTTGTTGTTGTTGTTATGAAATTTTTAAAGCCATTCATTATTGTATTTGTTGCAACAGCAGAGCATGAGTTATTAAACCGTATTATTATTTGCTCTTTCTGACACTTTAAACGTCTGCTTGTTCTCTCTTCCTCTATCAGGGTGCAACCTTTTGCTACGGTAAAAAACTGTTTGTGTCTCTCTTTTTCTTGTTACTCTTGGGAATATATTTCTGGCCTGTGATTGGTGGTTTCGTGATTGGCCGCGCCTTTACTGTTAATGTTGGTTTTTTTTTGCTTTTTGTGTTTTTGAATACTCTGTTTTATGATTTTTTATTTTATTTTCTAATCCATTTGTTTTATTTGATAAAACAACCAACATAATGCGTTGTTTTTTTATTTTTATCTATTTTTACATAAAAGTTTATTATAACTATTAGTTTGTTGTTGTTGTTGTATTCACTGGCCATGTGGAATTCTTGGAGTTTCGTTTTTATTTTTACAATTGTTTAGCGTGAATTGTAGTGATTAAAAAGGTGACTACAGCCATGTTATTGTATACTTCTTTTTAGTTGTTGTTATTGTTTTAATGCTTTAAATGCATGTAATTTTTACTTAAATATATACTTTAATAGCGATGGAGGTACAAATTGGAATACTTTCATTTTGTTTTCATTACTAATAAGATGACTCTAAATTCTTCTTTATATAATAAAACTGTATTGATTATAGAGACAATATGCTTAAGTTCTTATTCATAAAAATATATCTTATGCTTATGGCGTTGTTATTTGACAAATTTCTACACAAATATTGGCCAATAAGGAGTTTATAAAATGAAATACTTTTTTCTGTTTAATTTAAAAACTTATTAAATATTCAAAGTGATCAATTAAGGGGTCTTAGCTTTTTCTTTTTAAATTAGGCCGTAAATATATTGAATTGGTACATAATTTCTCTTTGTTATAATTCAAATGCAGCATTTAAATTAAATATTTAGTTAAGAAAACAGTGAAATATTTAACAACTCATCAAATATTTAATTAAACGCCATGGAAAACTGAAAGCTATTTAAAAAAAACTTAACTTAATACTGTTGACGAGTATCTTCGACACTCTGCGGTATGTATTATATCAGTTCTATGGCCGACGAAAGAAGACAAGGCTTTTAAGTGCAAACATTTTTTTAAAGTAGCAGGCGTTTTTATAGAGGTATAGAACTCTAAAATGAAATAAAATAGAGATGAATGTTTGAAATTGTCATGATATTTTTTATTCGTAGGGTAATCTTCAGCCATTATAATATATATATATATATATATATATATATATATATATATATATATATACATGACTTCTGCCATATAACCTCCATGTCTGAGTTGCACGTAGTCTAATCTGGAGGTCCAATTGTCGATGACTTTTGCCAACACGTGTGTCCGTAAATAATCCATAATACGGCGCTTGCTTTCCTCCAAGTATTCAATCATTTCGGGCTTATCGGCGTAGACTAGCTATCCCTTATATCTCCTAGAAAATAGTATAGAGCCGGTAAATCCCACGGTTTAGGAGGGCAATTCGAGAGTCCGAAAAGTAAAGTTATGCGGTTACCAAAAATGTCCTTTATTAAATCAATTACGACATGAGCTGAGTGACATGTCGTGCGGTTTTCTTGAATCCTCAGCTCCTGCTCAGCCTTTTTGTTTAATTGATTAAACAAAAGCCAGTTATCATGGTTCTATTGCAGTCCCCATTGACTGCAACGTTCTGGGCAGCATCGTTCTTAAATAAATGAGGACCGATGATTCCACCAGCATGAGCCAAGCAACAGCAACAACTTTTTTGAAAGTGATTCGACGATTCTCTAAAAAATCTCTTTTTATATTCTCATTTTTTATATGCTGGGGTATCCAGGACGTCATGTCACATCTTCTGGATGTTTTTTGAAAAGTTTTTTTGACTTGTTTTTGAGTACTTATTTAATTTTTTATTTTATTTTCCAAAAACGTGACCCAAATTCGTTTATAAGTTTTATTGAACAGTAGAGAATAACCGGGCACGAAAAGCATCTCCAACTTTTATTACGCTCGTAAAATATATCAATTAATATTGAAAATTCAAATACAATTTCAATTTTATGCTGAATCGATTCCATATTTTGATTCTTTCATACAACCATCACACACACACATCCACATCGTGGTGAAAATTGGTGAAAACACCTTCTCGAGATCAGTACTACTGCCGATAGCTGGTGGTTACAAAGTGTTGAACGAATTAACTTCGTTATAAATAAAATAAAAGAGAAGATTATAAAACTACAGTTTTCATGAGATCTTCAAAATTATGTTGATCTTTTTTTACAGAAGAGACAGCAAATTTGTTGCTATTTTCAATAGAATATAAAAGAAATATAAAGAAATAATTAATAATTATAAATAAATACAACATCTATTCCGAAAAATAATTTCTACTTTAAGACTCCTGCAAACAGACACTTTTTAGAAAAGAAATGAAAAAAATGTAAAATTTTTTCCAAGAAGAAAAACGTCATTAATTTTGAATAAGACTTTTAGATTTATTTTTACAAAAAAACCTAATTTTTTTCTTATAAAACAAGACAACAAAAAGTTGGAACATTTTTGTGTAAATATTTTCTAAATGTTTAAACAAACGTGAGTCAATTATTTATATAAAAAAAAAGTTTTTCAAATGTTCGGTTATCTGATGAACAATTATTAAGATTTCAAGTTATTTGTTTTTTTTTTCTTTTCGTGGAAAAATAAACAGCCAAAAGTGCAAAAAGTCAAGCAGACGCAGTCAGCCGCAGGCTTTCAACTTTTGACTGAAAGACAAACATCAGTGTCACAGTCATAGTGGCAGTCATACCGGCACTTGCATCTGACACAAGATCACCATGTCATATTATTATTATCGAGATCATCATTTTAAGAAATTTCATTCATAACTATTTTTAGCTTTTTTCCTTTATTTACAGTTTGCTTACGGTTTTATTAGCTTTTGCTGGCCTTAAAGCAGATACAAAACAGCCAAAATTTTATATAGAAAAAGAAACTCTTATACCTGCAATCAAACACATAGAAGACTCTCTTAAACAGAGAGAGTAAACATTTTAAGTAAACAGTTGCTGTTTGTTTAAATTTAGAGCACCTGAGAGAATTAAGTTTGATCAATATTAACGATCGATTAGTGACGGGAGAGAACGCTAAAGCTCTCAGGTAAAGCAGAGGCTTACCAACACATGCTCAAAGTGAGGGAGAATTTCGTGTACAAGAAATCCTCATCATCACCTGCGTGTTGCAAAAAATAAACAACAACAACAACAACCACACTTCGACAAACCATCTACAACAATAAGAAAAACAAAAAAGTTTGCCATAGAAGTATGAACAAGAAATACAATCAACTAACCAGCCAGCCAGCCAGCCAGCTTTTAAAACTTGGCTGGCTGAGTGCTTAACAAACAACAACAAAGTTACTGGTTGTGGCTCTTACGGACCGACTGACTGGCTTGGAGCGTGGTGTTACCCAGTTGTTTGTTCGTATAAGACAAATTTTTCAAACTCATACAACACCGATGGTTGGTTAATAATAATAACAATTATACGAGTTAGTGTTAGTGGTGGTGCTGCTGATGTTGGAGTGTGAGTAGTACAATTTTAGTTTGTGTACGTCTGAGCTGAACCTTTTGCTTATCCAGCCATTCAGTCTGAACTCGGTTACCGACAGCGCAAGAAATCTATACGGCCAGCACACGCGTAATCCAATTGAATAATAAAAAGTTTTAGAAAAACACAACTATTTCACAAAGTTAACGAGCGTATGAATAAAAATTAGAAATTTTAAGTGTGTGTGTGTGTGTGTTTTAGTCTTTTTTTATACGTTCCCAAAACTACAACTTAATAATAATAATAAATAAAGAAAAGATAGCAAAGAAAATAGCAACAACAGCAACAACAACAGCAAACGTTATGGCGTTACTAAACAGTTCTATGCGCGATACAAAAATATTTATCTAACAACTACAAGTACGTGTTCATGCCAAATTGTCTGTGGACTGATTGACGTGTGCTTTTTTTTATTGTACGCCGTGTTTTTCAAACGAAAAAGGAAAAAATTGTTTGGAATTTGAAACAGTGAAAAGCGGACGGATTGAAACGTGGAAAAATAACAATATTTTTCAATCCCAAGTTGCGAATTCTTTTGAATAAAAATATCAAAGAAATTAAAAAATATTTTAATTATAAGGCAACTTAAGTATTTATAAAAGATTTAGCAGCCGTCGCTAAAAATAGCCTGCTAAAGGAATTTAAAAGTCAAAATCCTTATGAAAATCGGAAATTAATATATAGAAAAATGCAACTTCTGTAGCCAATAAATAATAACCTAAAAAAACAAGTGCCTTGAAAATGTTTTTATTACAATTCTATACTCAAGAAAATATTTAAAAAAGATGTGTGAAATTTTTTATACAAAAAATATGACTTCTAACAGCATGACCAGAGTTTTCAATTAAAGTGCCATTTTTTTATTTTATTTTATTTTTCTAAGAGAAAAGTGTTTAACGAAAAAGTTTCAATAAATCCAGTTATTTGGAATTTAAAATTAAAAAAGTGAATATATTTTTTTGGATAGAAAATATTTTGAAAGTAATTTTACAAATAGTTGGTTAAATGCATACGGATATATTGATTGGCGATCAATTTGTAGCATCAACAAATTACTGGGTAATGCAGGTGAGTGGAAAAGGGAAATTAAATTCAAACTACAAGGGGATATAAAAAAAGTGTTTTGAAAATCGAATGCATCGTTATGAAACAATTAAAATAATTTTAATAAAGAAATTAACGGCCGATAAAATAAATAATAAGCGACAGTGAAAATCGAAAATGGTGACGGAAAGTGGAACTGCTGTTAAGGCCTGGATATTTTTTCAAATTTGAAATGAAAATTTTCCAATTTTAAATTTTAAAAAGCCTTAAGTGAAGACTTTTTAACATCCTTTTTTAAGCCGATTTGTTTTAAACATTTAAAAAAGTTCCGGTCGGTTGCTGAAAGCATTAAAAATAAGGATTTCATGTGGGATAACGTTTTACAAAATACGGGCAGCTGAAAATCTTAAGGCCTGGATCTAAGTGTAACTCACTACAGAGTCCAGCTGATATTTTCTCTTACTTTTCAAATCAAAATTTTCAAATTTTAAAAAGCCTTAAAATGAGACTTTTTAAAAATCGTTTGAATGATATAATATTTTGGTTAAACATGAAATTATTTGCTCAACTTTAAACTTGATGCGAATTCTTTGATCTATTTTATTGAACAGTGGAGAATAACCGCGGGCATGAAAAACACCTCTAACTTTTATTACGCTCATAAAATTTATTAATCAAAATAATAAAAATTCAAATACAATTTTAATTTCACGCCCAATCGATTCCGTTTTCTGATTCTTTCATACAACCATCACACACATACATCCACATCGTGGTGATAATTGGTGAAAACACCTTCCCGAGACCAGTACTACTACCGATAGCTGGTGGTCACAAAGTGTTTAACGAATTAATTTCATTATAAATAAAATAAAAGAGAAGATTATAAAACTACTGTTTTCATGAGATCTTCAAAATTATGTTGATTTCTTTTACAGAAGAGACAGCAAATTTGTTGCTATTTTCAATAGAAAATTACAATATTCGGCCAGTTAAATAGAAAGAAATATAAAAAATATATTTAAAAAAAAAATTTGTGATGAATCATCAGAAGACATCAACTTTGACTGCAGCCCTTGAGAAATATTTTTTTTATTTTGGGCCAGGACGGGTATACCTTTTGGAAGGAGTAGAAAGACAGGTTATATAATTCTTCCACTTGTTTGACCTCTTTTAGATTAATAATATGCCCTAATATTATAAATTCCTTATTTTTATTAAATTATAAATTGTTTTTCAATATTTCGTCACTCCTTTGTGTGACTTCTTCAGGAAATATTGAAAAACGATTTATAATTTAATAAAAATAAAGAGCAACGCGTGCAAATTGTGGAAATTTTTAATCAAAATAATGGTTCTGTTCGTCAAACTTATCGTGCACTTCGTCCATTCAAAATTTTATTTTCCGATGAAGCCCATTTTTGGTTGAATGGGTACGTAAATAAACAGAATTGTCGCATTTGGAGTTAGAAGAATCCACAAACTTTTGTCGAAACACCATTACAACCACAGAAAATTACTGTTTGCTACGTTTAATGGGCTGGCGGAGTCCTTGGCTCTTGTGTCTTCAAAAACGATGATGGTCAGAATGATACTGTTTGTGAAAATTGGTGTTCCAGATTGCGTCTTGTGCGCGTCAGCCGTGGCGGCCGCATGGCCGAAATCATATTTAAGCATTAATGTCATACAATTTTCTATCCAATAAAGAACGTTTCATTGATATCAAAAATATTTTACTATGTTTTATTATGATTTAAACTTGTATCACTCTATATAAAACACCCTTATATATGACGCTGACAAATCGCTGTTGGTTAGGAGTGAGTGCACTATTGAGACAAGCCGACAATAACTGACATGATCCTGCATGATCCTGCGTTGATTTATATCAAATAAATTCCGCTGCATATTTATGACTGAGAGGGATAACGAATCCGGAATTTAAACGTTCTTTAGCCAACAGCATCAACATTGGAAATAGTTTGTACATAAAAATTAAAAATATGGAAAACGGTCGGCCATTCCCTGTAACTTCCTGATAATTTTAACTGCCTGTCTAACGTCACCTGGTCCTTGTGCTTTTCTAGGCTTTTGAGCTCTTCAAACTAAAACTCAATTATGTTAATTAACAAATCAACCGATTTCAATACAATTTATATGCAAATTTCAATAGATATCGACTTTAATATATAATTTCGAATTAAATATATAATATCGGAGTTTGTCAAAGCAAAATCCCTTTTTCGAATCTTTTTCCTTCACGATATCTCACGAAGGAGTTAAACGATTTGTAGTAGTCAAGCTGTTTCGTTTCTCGGACCATTTAAAGGTTATTTAAAAAAACACTTTAAAAAAGTTGTATATTTTGGGGAATTGTCGTTTTATGTCTCCTCAATTTTAATTATGTGCTGATTCTTTTTTCCCAAAATTTTACTGAGAAATTCAAAGTGATCAATTGAGGGGTTGTAGCTGGTTCCCAGGCGCATTTCACTGGGGCTAATGCAGATCATCAGGGATCATTTACCCAGCATTTCTTAGAATAACTAAGGATGTTTATCTTAAACTTCTAAATTAAAAATATTTAAAAAATGTTTTTTCTAAGTTTTTTTCAAAACATTGAGATCTGCTGAGAACTCAATTTTTTTTTTCAAAACGGGGTAAAACCAATAACTTCCCGATTTTGGAAAATTTTCAATTTTCGTAGCGAGAAATTAAAAATATTTTTCTTGTGGTTTCAGTTAGTGGACACGCCTGCATTGCGGTGCATCATATTAAAAACCTTTTGAAACATAAATTTCTAAGAAAAATTTATAAAATTTTTTAAGATTTCCAGCATTTAAACAGACCGACTCATACTAAAAGTGCATTTCTACTACGAGCAGAGCAACTGCTTTTTTCATTTTTGGAAACTGAAATTGTTTTCATGAACAATAACAAATAAATAGTTTTTATTTGTTTCTATCAAAAACTATTCAATATTTTAAAAATTTTTCTGTAAATATGAAACGGTTTTAAAAGCCACGATTCCAATCGAAATAAGTTTGATGCCGTAGGAATTTATTTGTGGGGATTAAGATTCCCATCAGCTTAAGCGATCTAAAAGAAATTTCTTTTTAAAGTTTTTCATGTTAAAAATCTGGAAATCTAATCAATCCCGGACAACAGAGCCAGCATAAGAGGGCAGATGATCATATCATGATCCTCCATCCAACCCAAGTTGCGTTGTAAATATTTTTATTTCTTAATTTTATTCAACAACAGTTTAATGAAAATCGCATTAATTACACACTTATTAGCTTGTATCGAGTGAATATAGAAGTGATCGTACAAAAAATAATAGTAAATCAATTGCGACAGATGTTTTCCTAAAACACTTTTTTGGAAGGTGTTATAAAACTTTCTAAAAATACGCTTTAAGAATGATTAAAATAGTTTTTGTCTAAATTAAATCTATTCCAAACTGAAGTCGATCTCTTTTGTGGAAAATAATGCAACATTTTTCACACTTTTTAATAGAAAAGGGCAACATTTTGCCATTTTAAAATAAGGAATTTGTTAGAAATGGATCCTTCATCTCTCAAGAATAACAATTTCCGTTTTAAAACTTTTCCAAACCCCGCCACTTTTTAGAAAATAAGTGAAAAAAATTGTACAAGTTTTCCAGAAAAGAACACACCATAATTTATTTACTCACAAAAAGTAGTTTCAATTATTTATTTACACTGTGAGACAAAGATTTAATTAACACAGTTCATGCTATTGAAAGGAATTTTATTATCAAGACTTTTAAGGTTAAGATACGGGGGAAGTTTTTTAAGATGAATTCTTTTATTTTATAAATTATAAAAAATAGTTATTCCACAATGACTATTTGAAATGGTTTTATTCTGAAGAAATCTTGATTTCATTTTCTTTCGAAATTGGAAACACTTTCGTTGTTAATTGTGTTCTGTGGTTGATCATATTTTATCGCTTCGAAACTACTGACAATTTCTTAATGCCCAAATAGAAGCAATCAACAAATAAATTTCGTTTATAATAAAATTTTTACAAAACTGATGTCGAAAAACTTATATATCTTCAAAATTTCTGTTAGTTAATAGAAGTTTCATTAAAATAAATAATTAATTTAAAATACGTTGCCTCAGCCTCTAAAAGTCTGTGGGTGAGACCAGTGTAAAGCATATTAATCCCCAACACTCGTAAGTTTTATAAAACCCTTGAAGGACATTCATTCAATATCCTGACAAGTTGCATGTTGGAGGGTAAATTTCTTAAAAACTCAAAATTTTTATATTTTGTAATTCCTGGAGCAAAACATCCCCCTTTATTTTTTATTAAAAAAAAATTATTAAAATTTCTTTTTTATTTTTTTACAACGTGCAACTTGTTCAGAGATATCCGCCAAAGGATATTTTCAAAATCGGTATTTATGAAAAATTATTTGACACAAACACTTAAATTTATTTCAAATAAGTTAAATTAATTCTTCAACTCTTTTTATTAGTTCCAACTTTATAACGTTCTTTTTGCAAAATTTAAAAATTCCTAAACAAAAACGAGTTTAAATAAACAACACAAGAAATCTCAATAAACTGAGTGATTCATGTGCATCGTAGAACCGACTGATAAGACTGAAAAGAACAAAAATTAAAAATAGAATTTAAGCTTTCTTTGCCAAGTTTTTGTATTGCAAAATATGAAAGCCAATTAATATGCGATTTTTAATAAAAAAAGAAATAAATTCATGTGATATTAATGAGGCAATTAGAAAATAATATATTTTCGGAAAAAATGCTATCAAATATTTCAGAAATATTTTAAGACAAACAAAATAATTAACAGCTAAAATTTATATTTTTATATTTAAAAGCCATAAATTTATTAAAAACAATATTAAATTGTCACAATTTTAGGAAGAACAAATTAATCTATTGCAAGTTAATTATGGTTTCTAATTAACGAATTATTTTTTCTCAAGGCGAAAACCACTTTAAGGAGTCAGTTAATTGTGAAAGTTATAGAAATAGAAATAATAACATGAAATGAAAGTTTATCACTTGTCAGGGTATTGAATCCTTGAGTGAATATCCTACAAGGGTTTTATAAAACTAACGAGTGTTGGGGATGAACATTTTTGATTTCTTAGCAGCATTACACTGGCCTCAACAGAGTCTTTCAAGGGGCTGAGGCAACGCATTTTAAATTAATAATTTATTTTAATGAAACTTATATTAACTAAAAAATATTTTGGTGAAGATATTTAAATTTTTCCGTCAAACTGATCTTTATTACTGAGACATGATATTTGGCAAACTACACTGGGTAACAAAAATAACACATAATAATAGTAATAATGACAATAATAATAATAATAATAATAATAATAATAATAGTAATAAATAAATAAATAAAAGAGAAGATGAAAACGAAGCTTTACAATTTCCTGGGGGCAAAATTATTGAATTCAATATCAATCAATATTTCAATACAATTTAAATGCAAAATTTCAAGCGACAGTGAAGGCGCTAATTCGCTCTCTTTTATTTTGCAAACTTTTAACTACAAAAAATATTTCAAATTTAATAGAAGCTGTAGATTAAAAAAATAAATAAAATTTTAAAACAAATACTAAGAGTTGAAATAAAATTGTTAATAAAAGAATTCACTCGATCGGTCAAAGTGTAGAATCGGATGTTTTTTATAGAATGATACAAGTTTAAATCATAATAAAATATCATAATATATGTTTGATATCAATAAAACGGTCTTTTTTAAATAGAAAATTTTATGACATTAATGTTTAAATATAATTTCGGCCATGTGGCCCCCACGGCTGGCGCGCACAAGGCCCGATCTGGAATACCAATTTTCACAAACTTTGCGCAACATTTGCGGCCGTATCTCGCCGATAACTCTTCGAATGTTGATATCCAGGTGTTCAATTGTTTGTGGTTTATCGACGTACACAAGTGACTTCACATAACCCCAAAGAAAATAATTCAATGGGGTTAAATCACACGATCGTGAAATTATTATTTTCGTCAAAAGTTTCCTGGAATAAATCAATTGCAGCGCTCGCTGTGTGGCATGTGGCTCCGTTCTGTTGGAACCACATATCAGCAGGATTAATGCCAGCTAATTGAGATACGAAAAAAACTTCGAATCAGGTTCCTATACCGTTCACCATTGACAGTAAAATTGTGACCATCACCGTTTTTGAAGACACATGGGCCAACAACTCCGCCAGCCCATAAAGCGCACCAAACAGTAATTTTCTGCGTTTCGACAAAAGCTTGTGGATTCTTCTCACTACAAATCCGACAATTCTGTTTATTTACGTGCCCATTCAATCAGAAATGCCCTTCATGGGAAAATAAAATTTGGAGTGGATGAGTTTAATGAATAGAACAATTATTTTGATTAAAAATTTCCACAATTTGCACGCGTTGCTCTGGTGTAAGTCAACCCATAATGAAATGTCAAAGCGAACTAAACAAAAGGCAACTATCAGCTGTTAAATGGGTGGTCAAATAAAGCAGTGATGCCAACTCAAAGTTGTATCACTCTATAAAAAACACCCATACATCCACAAATTAGCGCCGTTTAAAGGACATGTCTGTTAGGGGAGGTTTCACTGTATATTATTTATTTTATTTTATATTTTAATTTTGATTCAGTTGGAGTTATTTTCTTATGACTTATTTTCTTATCACAAATTTTTTCCCGTTTTATGGAGATGTCCGTTAGGGGAGGTTTCACTGTATATAATTGATTTTCACTTTAACTCAGATTAAGTTATTTCCTTAATCATTTATTTAATATAAAAAAGTTTTTAAAATCTCCACACCGAAGTAATAAAAATATTATAAAAAAATAATTAAATTTTTGCCGAATAAAAAGAATTTTTTAAAACCCCTTTTGTTTTCTATTATTTTTGCTAAAATACTGACGAACAAAAAAGCGCTCTTTAATTGTTAGAAAAATAGCAGATTTTCCACTAAAACAAACTTCTTTAACAACAAATTGACTTCAAGCTTAATTTTAACACGAGAGGGAGAAGTTTTCAAATGTAACACGGACAGACAACAATTGTGCTGCTAAAATTAATCAGGTTAATTTTACAATTTCCCCTATTTTCAAGTGTTTTTAAATGTTAAAAAAATTCAATTTAATGTCTCCCGTATATAAAATTCAAGCAGGTTTCCTAATAGTTTTGCTTTTGCTTTTTCCATTACAACAAAAACACTTGAAATTATTTCAATAAAATTATCAAAAATAAAAAATAAACTTTAACTTATCATTTTCCAGAATTGCTTGCGCAAAACTTGCGCTTTTATTGAAATCACAACTTACCTGGAAGTCCATCTGAAATATAAAAAAAGAAAGAACAACAATGAAAAATTGTTAAATATTTATTTTAAAAACTATAAAATAAACAAACGAATTTGAAATAATTTTCAATATCTAAATTCCAAGAAGACCTCATAATTACAAGTGTTCTAAATTCGCTTTACAAAAAGGCTTTTAACACATAGAAAAGGCGTGGGAAAAGAAACGAATAAATAAACGAAGTAATTCTTACAACAAATAAAGTTTATCTAAACGAACTACACATTTTGGGACAACTTCAGTTCCACTGAAGTAATTCTATCCAGCAACAACATCTATTGGAAAGCAATTATTATTTATTTAACTTCAGTGACTTCCTTTTTTTTTCTTCCAACACCCCAACGGACAATTGAACAAAAACAGCCTGTTTGTAGCCGTAACTGTGGACAGACGTTAGTAGCTTGGCGTGGTGCCCGGCCGGTACGGAGTTTCATTTAAAAAAACTTTTATCGAAAAAGAAATTCTTGTGTCAAAAGTATGTCAATGTTAGACTCAATAAAAGTGTACAAAAAGTGTTGTACGACAAAAATGCAAATAAAGCGAGTTTTTTTTTTCGTTTTGCTCTTCAAGTAACTCATGGAGAATTGTAGTGTTCTGGCTGCAGTGTTTGTTGTTGTTGTTGTTCGGTTTGTTTTGTGACGTTGTGGGAATTTGAGTGAATCGTTTGAAGTTTAGCGACATCTTTTTCTTTTGTTTGTTTTAGCAAATATTTAACTATTTGGGCTTAATTAGTTCACAAACGCAATGCAAAGTGTTATAAACACACATACAAGTAAATAAATGTGTGTGTGTGTGTGTATATGCAGTGTATATTTACATACCAGGGATGGAAAAGTCGATGCAATTGCACATACTGTTTTTTGAAACTATTGATGGTTATTAAACAATTAAACTATTTCCAGTATTTTCATTTAAAAATTACACAAAAAATTGACTGTGAAAATGAAACTCAGGAATTATAACTATTTTGAAAGATTCAAGAGTTTATAAGAAAATTACGAACTAAAAATAACGTGTGTAGTTTTAAATTAAATAAGATTTTTATAAATACTTGCAAAAACTCAAGAGTTCTTAAAAAATTAATATTAAAAAACTTTTTAGTTTCAAAATGAATAAAATTCTTATAAAAGCGGTAACTCCGGCAGTTCAACTGCTTAATATTTTTTGTACATTTTTGTTGCACATTTTTATTTTTGAAAAAAAAGCACAATAATTCTGAAAATCTTTTGTATTTATCCCCCAACACATACACGTTGTTGTGACTAAATTATTTATTCTTCTTTAATTTTTAATAAATTCAAAAAGAGGCCACGATAAATATGCCAAAGCTTAAGAAAAAGTCAACATCAGTTTTGTTTAAATTCAGATTAAGCAGCTGAACTACCTGGATCACCGCTTCTATAAGAAATTTATTTATTTTTAAATTCCACACGTTCTTTATGGTTCGTAATTTTTTTGATAACGCTTGAGTTTTTTTCAAATATTTGTAATCCCTGTGTTGCATTTTTAAAATCAATTTTTCGTGTTTTCGAAGGCCGCTACATTTCCAACACTAGTACTCAAGGGTATTTTTATTTGTTATCGCTTGTTTTGGGTGAAAGTGACAACCGTTTCTATTTGCAGCAATTTTATTATGAAAAAGGATATTTTCTTTTATTATAAAACTGGTGTTACCTGGTAATTGTGCCCTGGCTTGAAGCAATTTTAAGACTCCGAGCTTTAATAAAAAAACAAAAAAGTATTTTCTTTAACAAATATATAAACACGTCTTCTAAACATACTGTTGTGGTACACTTTACTGGTCTTAAAGTCTATAAATATTGACCAATTTTTAATATACACAATTAAAAATGTGGTACAGTTTTATAAATAATTTTGCAAGAGAATGTTAACAGAATTCAAATAGTTTTAAGGCAATTTTTGTGTAGATGTGCACAACATTTTCTTTTTCTTTTAATAACTCAACATAAACATATTAAAAAGCTTAAATAGTGACAACAAAATCTTTCTACTCCGATTTTATTTGGTATGAATAACAATTCCACACATAATTAAACATTCAATAAATGAAAGAAAATATATAGGTGATTTATACAATTTGAGATTTAAGACAGTAAAATTGTAATTGAAAATATTTTGATACAAAAATGCTTCTCGTATTCACAAACAAAATTTGAAGAAAGAAGAAGAACATTTTACTACATATTTTAGAGAATTGTCGTTTTTTAAGACTCTTAAATTTTAATTATGAAGCAGTGGTGCCTACTCAAAGTTGTGGCACTCTAACAAAACACCCTATATAAGCAAGAAGTGTTATTATATAGAACCAGGTCTCATCACAGAAATTTCCTACTTTAAGAAATTCTTTCAATTATTAATAAGTAGGCGGTCAAGTAAAATGTTTCTTGACAAAAGAACAACCAATTTTTTTTTCATGCGTGGAAGCGGTTTAATAAACAGTGATTAATATATTGATATGGGGGACTGATGATGGCAACATGGCGCCTTCCGAGAACTTAAGTCTTCTCTTTGTTGCGAATTTTAGCTAATTAAATTCAATTAAGCGGCCAAAAAATTGTAGAACAAAAACGTAGGAAAATAAAAAAGGAAAAGTGATCAGTGATCAGTGAGTTCTTGTTATGACTTTGATATTTATTTTACGCTTCTCACTTATTAAAGAGGAAATTTGATATAAATATCTTCAGTTATTCTAAGAAATGCTGGGTAAATGGTCACTGATGGTCTGCATTAGCCCCAGTGAAATGCGCTTGGGAACCAGCTAAAACCCATCATTCGATCACTTTGAGTTTTTTAATAAGATTTTGGGAAAAAAGAAGCAGCACAGAATTAAAATTGAAGAGTTTAGAAGTAAATTTTATTAGCTGGTCCAGCATATTGAAAGAAAATGTATTTTGAATAATTTACCTTCAATATGAAAAGATAATGTTTTCATTAAAAGTGAGTTACACAAGGAAATACATTTTTTGATTTACTTAGCCCAGCAGTTAAGTTTCTATAATGGAAATTATTTTATATTTAATAAACAGAAGTTTCAAAATAATTGCAGTTTTAAGCATCTTTCCTTGTTGTTAGAAATTTTTCTTTTATATATATAAGATTTAAATTAATTTTAATTTCCATTAATTTAAACGTTTCGAGTGTTATATTTCGTTTCATTTAATTTACAGCTCTGGCTGTTCGTTGACAATCAAACAAGATAATGCTGCTTTACAGCAACAGTCCAAAAATATTCTTCTCACTTTGTTAATGAGTTGAAACAGACAAAGAAAAAAATTTATAAATTATTTTTCTCCGTAAATGTATTCTTATTTGGTGAAACTTTATGACTGACAATAGAGATAATGACAGGAAGTGTCAGGTATTCAAATAACTGAAACAAGGGGATATAGAAAACTTAAAAAATTGATAAAAAAATATGCCAATAAAAGTTTAAAAATCAATCATGAAACCATTTGAAATCCAAACAGATCATAAAATATATTTCAATATCAATTTGAACGATTTTTGAATAATTTCGAGATAACAGACCCTCTAGAATGTCATGGTCTTCTAACGCTAAAATTATATCTCCAATTTATTTGTAAATTTAAAGTATTCGTAATTTCATTTGAAAAATAAATTATTACCAGGAACATCAGAAATTCATAACTCACAGCAGAACCATATTCACAATCATCTTCATTATTGAACTGGAATCTTTTTTTCTTTGCATTTGCATGCTATTAAAATGTTGTTAAATAACACAAAATATTATATTTAGCATTAATTTCAAAAATATCACAAGTAAATAATAAATAGAAACAAGAAAGAAACCAGCACTCATGTCATAACCATCGTCATAACACCGACCAACAGCTTGAAATGTGTGGACAATAACCCAGCAAACAAATGAGTTTTATTTTACAAAATTCCTAAGAATATTAAAGCTTTTGTTGTATCGAAAAATTAAATAAAAATCTAAATCCTACTACATCTCTACGTATTGAGGTTGTGGAAAGCTTTCCTGACTACTTCTAAGAGCCCGTCACTATGCCTGTTTGTATGTGTGTGTCCGTGACCCGTTTATAACTTTTCAATGACTGAACCGAAAACGCGTTGTCTGAATCCATCTTGAACTTCGATTTCCTGTGAATTTGAGCCGCTTAGAACCGGCAAATTTTAAAACATTAAAAAAAACAGAAAACGTTCTTCAAAATTATTTATATAGATTAATTTTTTACCGAACGGTTCCACAAACTAATCAGCGGTCAAATCACGGCATTCGATATTGAGCGAAATTCCAATACAATTGACATAAAAAAAATTCGATCAACAAGGAAAATTGCAAATTTGAAAGTTAATTAAAAGACTCCGATATCGAAT
This sequence comes from Linnaemya vulpina, assembly GCA_963675445.1. Classification (NCBI taxonomy): domain Eukaryota; kingdom Metazoa; phylum Arthropoda; class Insecta; order Diptera; family Tachinidae; genus Linnaemya; species Linnaemya vulpina. The sequence goes on along the minus strand of OY776278.1, from coordinate 11,915,160 downwards.
CTGAGATTTACAAATTGTTTTATGAGTAAATAGGGTGTTTTTCATAGAGTGATACAAGTTTAAATCATAATAAAACATAGTATTATATTTTTGATATCAATGAAACGGCCTTTGTTGGATAGATAATTTTATGACATTAATGTCTAAATATAATTTCGAATATGTGACCGCCACGGATGGCGCGTACCAGGCCCGATCTGGAAGACCAATTTTCACAAACTTTTCGCAGCATTTGCGGCCACATCTCGCCGATAACTCTTCGAATATTGATTTCCAGGTGTTCAATTGTTTATAGTTTATCGACCTACACAAGTGACTTTACATAACCCCAAAGAAAATAATTCAATGGGGTTAAATCACACGATCTGGGGGGCCAATTAATTGGGCCATTTCGTTAAATTTTTTTTCGACAAGTTTCCTTGAGTAAATCAGTTGCAGCGCTCGCTGTGTGGCATGTGGCTCCGTCCTGTTGGAGCCACATATCAGCAGGATTAATGCCAGCTAATTGAGGTACGAAAAAACTTCGAATCATGTTCCCATACCGTTCGCCATTGACAGTAAAATTGTGACCATCACCGTTTTTGAAGACACATGGGTCAACAACTCCGCTAGCCCATAAAGCGCACCAAACAGTAATTTTCTGTGTTGCGACAAAAGCTTGTGGATTCTTCTCACTACAAATCCGACAATTTTGTTTATTTACGTGCCCATTCAACCAAAAATGGGCTTCATGGGAAAATAAAATTTGGAGTGGATGAGTTTAATGAATAGAACAATTATTTTGATTAAAACTTTCCGTTGCTCTGGTTTAAGTCGATTCATAATGAAATGTCAAAGCAAACTAAACAAAAAGCAACTATCAGCTGTTAAATGGGTGGTTAAATAGAGCAGTGATGCCAACTCAAAGTTGTATCACTCTATAAGAAACAACCTATATAATATATGTGTCGTAGTCACATACTTTTGTGGTACACTTTCTTTTATTTTAGAATCCAAAATTTTTAATTAATTTTTAATAATTTAAGAGATATTTTTCTGTAGATTTACACAATTATAATTGTTGTAATATTCTAAAAATTTTATTATCGAAAAATATTAACAGAACTGAAAGAGTTTAACCAAAGACTCTATTATATTATAGGGTCTTTGGTTTAACGTCTGACTTAATCAGCTACTTAAAGGCCACACTCTTTCTCTGGTATTTCTTATTAAGTTCGCCAGTCAAGTAAATCTATAAATTTAATTGATAACTCAAATATGGACTTTACAAGCCTATTGTCATTATAAAAATTAAATTATTTGGTACAATTTATTAGAGTACAATTAAAACAGTGGTAGCATTTACGCAAGAGTAAGACATATCAATTATCGGTTCATTAAATTTATATATATATTATTGTTTTCAAAATTCATTTTCATTTAAAAATCAATATCTCACGCAATTAGTACCCTCTGAATTTATGTTTGCTGGTTATAACATAAAAAAAAACACAAACAACATGAACAAAAATAGTTGACACAACTGGAGATACATTCACAAAAAAAAAGGCGAAAGCGAAAACCTCCACACAAGAAGATCAACAAAAACAGCCACAAAACAAAAACCCTTTTCTCCAAAACCGCATTAAAAGTAAAAAAAAACAAACAACAACAACAACAAACGAATAAAATATTCAAACCATTTGCACCAGCATGAGGGCAAACACGCCAGTGGATTTTACAATGAGAAGCAGAGAAAAAAAGAACCCTCCATAAAAAAACCGAAAGAAAAATATTTCCGTTTTATTTAGTCAAGAGTTTCGTTTTTGAAGAGCATCATGCCCCACAGCAAAGTGCAAGTGATAACAACATTAACAAATCGTTTGCAACAGTTTATAAATTTATAAGTTGTGCGGTTGGTGCAGCTTTTTTTTTTTTTGTTTCTTCCTTGGGGAGTTCCTTCTTTTTCGTTTTTATATTTTATTAAAAGGTTTCGTTCCCATTCACACGAAGACTTTTTGGCTGGATTTACAACTGAAGAGTTGGCTAAAATTAAACGAGTTGCAAAGTCTTCGTGTAAATCCTGACAGAGATGTGGAGTTTGTAATTTTTATAGCTGTTGACCGCCGGTATTTTGTAATTTTTGTTCAATGAATGACTTGCAGCTGCACACACGCACCGTGTAAGCGATGCATTATTAAATATGTGGCAAAGAGCTAAAGGCAGTTCTTTAAAGGAATTTTATTATACAATTCTAAGCTCGCAGTTCCTTAACAATTTCCTTGGACTTTTATGTAACATGTTAATTTGGTAGTTATTTTTTCTTAAAAGAAAATATTATTTGAAGACGTTCTAATTTGTTGTTGTCTTTTAAGGGGAATTAATGACTGTAATTTCATGTCAGATTTTTCAAGAATTTTAAAGCAAAGCGTGACTCCACAATAAAAGTAACACATTTATTATATGAAGTGGTACAACAGTAAAAACCATTCAACTGAAATAAATTTTATAATTGAGGCTGATTCCTGCTTTAAATCTTTGTTGTGTTGATTATAATTCTATCGGGTGTTTTTTATAGAGTGATGCAACTTCGAGTTGGCTTCACTACTTTATTTGACCACCCATTTAACAGCTGATAGTTGCTTTATGTTGAGTTTGCTTTGGCATTTCATTATGGATCGACTTATACCAGAGCAACGCGTGCAAATTGTGGAAATTTCTAATCAAAATAATTGTTCTATTCGTTAAACTCCTACATTCAAAATATGATTTTCCGATGAAGTTCATTTCTAATTAAATGGGTACGTAAATGATCAAAATTGTCGCATTTGGAGTGATGAGAGTAATCAAACTTTTACATCTACATAAAATGACTGTCTGGTGCGCTTTATGGCCTGGCGGGGTCATTGGCCCATATGAATTCTATAAACGATGATGGTAAGAATGTTACTGTCAATGGTGAACGGTATAGCAACATGATTGGGAATTATTTCGTAACTGAATTACGTGGCTTTCACCTCGCTGATATGTGGTTCCAACAGGACGGAGCCACATGCCACACAGCGGGCGCGGCAATTGATTTGCTCCAGGAAACTTTTGACGAAAAAATAATTTCACGAAATGACCCAATTAGTTGGGCCCCAGGATTGTGTGATTTAACCCCATTGAATTATTTTCTTTGGGGTTTTGTAAAGTCACTTGTGTACGTCGATAAACCACAAACAATTGAATACCTGGAAATCAACATTCGAAGAGTTATCGGCGAGATACGGACGCAAAGGCTGCGAAAAGTTTGTGAAAATTGGTGTTCCAGACTGCACCTTGTACGCACCAGCCGTGGCGGCCACATGATCGAAATCATATTTAAACGTTAATGTCATAAGATTTTCTACCCAATAAAGGCCGTTTCATTGATATCAAAAATATATTAGTATGCTTTATTGTGATTTAAACTTGTATCACTCTATAAAAAACACCCGATATTTAATAAACTCTATATCGCTTGAATTTATTACTTTGATTTTTTTTTTATTATTACTTTTGATTATTTTCCTTTGAAGAATTTCTTCTTTTAATACTCTGTTTGGCTGACCAACAAACAGCGTCTGCTTTGGTATTTATTTTATGGGACTTTTTACATGGAACGTCTCGTTTGTCTCAAAGTATCATTGGCTGTTGTTGTTGTTGGTGTTGTTGTGCCGTCTTACAATGTAACAGGATTGATTTGTTTATTTATTTTCAACTATTTATAACATTTAGTATTGTTCATGTGGATATTGTTGTTGTTGTTGTTTAAGATTCTTTCAAGTTTTTGTTACAAATCATTCCTGCACACGTCATCATCCCCATCGTCATCACAATCTCATCAATTAATTTAATATTTGCGTTGAAAAAGGTGTTAATTCTTCAAGATAATGGGCATGACTTTACGTTACAACATGTTTTACAACGGTTTGTGTTGTTGTAAGAGCAAAGAGAAGAAGAAGAAGAAGGAAATCAACATGTTGAAAAGGAGAAACTGAAAGTTGTATTTACTTTAAAAATCATAATATTTATTTAAAAATGGTTTGAGCTTTGATATGTTTTCTTTTGTTGGTGTTGAGTTCTTTTTTTTTGTTTGTCCTTAAACTGGAACGGCTTTATTGAAGTTGTCAGTGATACTCCACTTAAGATACACACGTAGCAAAACTTGTGTAGGAGTTCAAAAAGGCTCGTACGTTCGTTTTCCGATCATTTTTATTAAAAAACAATAGAAAAATCATTTTAAGTTTTTATAAAATTTTTGATTCAGAAAGACATGATAAACATTCGAAAGCACAGTGGACACTCAAGATCACTTTTAACTAACCAACTCTGCATTGAATAGTTCCATACAAAACACTTCTATTAATTTCTTTTCTAGAAAAGAATGCAACATTTCTTGCACTTTTTATTAAAAAAAAATGCCAACATTTCACCATTTGCAAGGAAAAAGTTTATTGAAAATTAATCTAACATCGCTCAAGAGAAATTAATTTAAATTACATGGGTTTGACCAGAGGTCTTTGGCAAAGCTGAGCGTTTGATGAAGGTGGACCCAACTCTATTTGGAGGTGCAATTTTCGATAAATTTTTCCCAGAAACGTGGCCGTATAGTGGCGAATTTTGCCCTCCTAGTGTTTAATCGTTTCGGGCTTTGCGTATAAGATCCTACAGAAAACTGTCTAGAGGTGTTAAATCGCTTGATCTTGGGGGATAATTTACGGGAACGAAATATGACACTATGTGGTTACCAAACGTTGCCTTCAATAAATCAATTGTAACACCGTGTTGTTGAAAGCACAGCTCTGAAACAACATGCTCGGTTCAATTGATGAATGAAAAGGCTCGTTATCAGGGGTCTCTAGCGGTCGCCATTGACTTAAACCTTCTGACCAGCTTCGTTTTTAAAGAAGTACAGACCCACGATTCCACAAGCCCATAAAGCACACCAAACAGTCAGCTCTTCTGGTTGCTACGGCGTTTCAACATACACTTCCCGATGATCCTCTCCCTCCATATACGGCAGTTTGGTTTGCTGACCCATCCATTCAAACAAAAGTGATCTTCATTCACTCATGAAAATCGGGATCACCGACAATCTTGTATTCGGCCCATTCACTACACTAGCGCATTGTTAGTTGCTCGTTTGGCTTCAATTGTAGCACGAATTCGAACTTTTCAGGAAATCTTTCGTTAAATAGATGGGCCGTTTTTAGTAGAGTTGGGTCAAACCCATGTAATTTAAATGGGTTTGTCTAAAGGTTTTTGGCAAAAACTGAGCGTTTTATGAAGTTGGACCCAACTCTAGTTTTTAGTGCTCTACAGCAGATAAACTGATTCGTTTCTTGTTGTACGTTACGCTCTACAGCAGTAGTGACTGACGACTTTTGTACGCACTATTCGGTGTCTCTGTGAATACGTTTCATCATATAGATTAAACGTGTTGCGAAAACGTTCCATAGTGAATCAGATAAATTGCGCTGATGGACGATTATGTTGGTCGCAAAATGGACGGTAGTGCCGCGATACGCCTTCCAAACACAACCATGATTTTCAAACTATATTTGCACATAGGGGAAGCAGCTGCTCAGGCGTCAGACTATTCAGGTTGAAATGCGGGAACGAATCAACTATTCTTGACAGCTGATTAACTGGATGCCAGTTGAGAAAGTATTGCCAGCTTTGACTTTTTGTGTTGTTTATAAAGTTGTTTGGTTGTTGGCTCAATTGTTTGAAGCTGGTTTAAGCAAAAATCATTCCAACAATATTTCTGATTTCTACTACAATTTGAAGTTGTCAGGCAGCTAGAAAAAGTTGCAGTTGAAGTTGCGAAAATCTAAATATTTGATGCATTTAAATCTAAAACTGTTCTGGTGCGATAGTGCCAATAAGGCAACGCCCCATGATTGACTTATTTTTATAATATTTTCCGTAAGATAATTGATTTTAAGATTTGAAAAATGCAATGATTATTTCAAGGAAAATTTAACTCCCATAAAACGTAATTTTTTTTGTCAAGCTCATTTTTAATTGCCCCGTTTATTACGGATCTTGTGTGTAGGACAAACGCATTCAGGCAGAAACTGATCGTTTACACATTTTTATCATAAACTTTAGCCTTTAGTTTGAATAAACAACAACTCGTAAATTCAAAATCATAATATCAAAATAAATAAACTTCAAGGATTTGTCGTAATTCGTACTAATTTTTTATATCAACAATAAATTCTTAACAAAATGCGCTATAAAATCAATTCACTGGGTGTGTGTGTCTGAATAGAAAAATGAAGTCAGAGATAAACTGGTGTTACTTTTCATATATTTAATTTCTATCTCAACTTTATATCGTTTCATTTGATTTGATTGGTTTTGGATTTCAATACGAAATATATCTGCAATCGTTGAATGGTAAATGAAATAAAAAAACTTAATATTTAACAATCACAAATGCGACTGCCACTCGTTAATAAAATAAAACTTAATCTTATCAATTAACCTCAATGAGTTGGAAGAATTTAATCAACCATCCAGCCAATCAGAAGGAAGTTAAGAAATATATTAAATTCTCGTTTCATTCCAACAACTAATAAAAAACAATATCAGGCCGGGGTTTACAGATTAAAAACTTGAAATAAAAAACATATTTTTTACGTAATTTATTAAGAGTGTTTTTATGCAAGAAAATAAAATGGAGTTACAAACTGTTCTTGAAGTCTTATAATTTTATTTACCAGGATTTCACACCACAAGCGCAACAACTATTGACATTTTAAGTTTAAATGCTTCTTAACTCTATTGATTATTAATCGATAAATCAATGACACTATTGCTAATATTGCTCTATTGCTAATATATCATTTAAGTTCTTTTATGCTTCAATTACCGTTTCAAAATGTGCAATAAATTGTAAGTAAATAAAATACATAAAACAATAAATTAATTATTATCATAAAGAAAATAAAGGAACGGCTTAACGTATCAATTAAACTATTCAAAGATTATTGATAACAATTGTTGGTAATTGATTGGCTTTGCTGGTGTGTTTGCGTCTTAAATTCCTGGTTTAGTTTAAATTTTCATGTTAATTAATCATTTAATGAGTAGGCAGAGATAATATTAAATTGCTTAGCGCCACATTCTTTTTAAAGGAAAAATATTTATTGAAAATAAACGATTTAGAAAAGAGTTTGAAATCATGTGTCATAATAAAATATCTGAAATAGGTTGTGATTTATGCCATAAAAAATTTTCATAATTGTATTCAATTGCTAATAAAAAAATATTTCAGCTTCGTAAAACTCCTTTCAGATTAGGGAAGTTTTGTTTTTGAAATTTCTTTTCTAGTTCTCTTTTCATCTTTTGCCTCTGTTTGGAAAATTAGATTTTCTTATAAAGAAATTATGATTTTTACTTGATTTATTCCACCACAATTATGAAAAAGAATTTAAGAAATAAAACTGCAGCCAACTTCATGACTACGACAAAAAAGCACAAGAGAATTTCTAAGTACATGAAACAGAGTACTCCACTGCGTTCTCCTCTCCCATTTGAGAGAGTTTTCCCCCTGCAAAATTGCTTAGTTTGCTTTGACAGTTTACTATCAATCGACTTACACCAGAGCAACGCGTGCAAATTATGGAAATTTTTAATCAAAATAATGGTTCTGTTCGTCAAACTTATCGTGCACTTCGTCCATTCAAAATTTTATTTTCCGATGAAGCCCATTTTTGGTTGAATGGGCACGTAAATAAACAGAATTGTCGCATTTGGACTGCCGAGAGCCCACTTTTACATGCACAGAAAATTGCTGTTTGGTGCGCTTTATGGGCTGGCGGAGTCCTTGGCCCTTGTGTCTTCAAAAACGATGATGGTCAGAATGTTACTGTTAGTGAAAATTGGTGTTCCCGATTGCGCCTTGTACGCGCCAGACGAGGCGTCCACATGGCCGAAATCATATTTAAACATTAATGTCATAAGATTTTCTATCCATTAAAGACCGTTTCATTGATATCAAAAATATATTACTATGTTTTATTATGATTTAAACTTGTATCACTCTATGAAAAACACCCTTTATAAATTTACTGAAAAATATGTTCATTAAAACAATGCGAATAGTGCCAAAATATATAAATTTTTTTTTAAACCACTTTCAATTTCATTATGGCGAAATATATAATTTTTTTCCGTCTAAAAAATTAAGTTAAAAGAAATTGGGGCAAATTTAATGCATCTTATCTTAAGACAATTCGAACAAATATTCATGAAAGAATAACAAAATTAAAATGTTATTTAAGGGGGGGAAAAAAAACAAAGCAAAAAATAATAAAACCGCCAAATTTCAAACAGCTTTAATAACAATAAAAATATATTAATAAATCTCATTCATGCAAATTAATTTTATTTTTGCGAGGCGAAAATGAAGAGTTAAAAATATTGCGGCATTCACGCAGTGGGATACAAATCAATTAAATGCCAATTTCTTAAACGGAATGGAAAAAACTATTGATTACAAATTAAATTCTATAGTTTATAACAATAAATATAATGAAAGAATGGATAATGAAATAATGCATCAATTCAATGAACATCTTTTGGCACACGAATTGCAAAAAATAGACTTCTTTCTATCCGCCAACGAATGCAGAGTTTTAACGGATTTTAAAACTCATGATTTTTCTATTTGGAGATTTGCTTTTTTTTTGTTGAGGTTTTCTTTTGTTTTGGCTTAATTATTTTTAACAAAAGCATGGCACGTACTCTTTGAAATATTAGAGGTCAAAATATTGAAAAAAAAGCAAAAAATAAAAAAAAATCTTTTATATGCACACACATTCACATACTCATGAGTGTAATTTAAAGAAACTGAAACTGAAGAAAATACAAAAAAAAAATATCTCTAAAAATAAGATTAATGAACAATGACTTTTTAAGCAACTGCCACAAATTATATAAAATTCAATCACTCACACTTTCGTTGCGGTTACTAAAGCTTAAGATATTGACAGGTAAGCGCAGCAGCAACAACAATAACAACAACAACAATAATAACAACAACAACAATAACATTAACAAAAAGCATCAGCTGTAGCTACAACAATTCACTGCCACAATGACAAAAAAAAGCCAAGCGAAAAAAACAACAACATGCACCGTCAAAATCATGTATCAAACAACACACGCTGATTTAAACTTCTTCCTCAAATTTTGTTGTGTTTTGTTTTTGTTCTTTCAATCAGATATTTGAAGTAGTTTCAGTTTCAGTTTCAGTTTCAGTTTCACTGTAACTCGAGTTTAATTCTTTGCAGGCCAAAGGAAAACTGGGTCACACAGTGAATTTTTGTCATGATATTTTTTATTAAATATCACAAAATTTTTAAACTCTTTTTTTAATTCTAATTCTGTGCTGCTTCTTCTTTCCCAAAATCTTACTGAAAAAGTGATCACTTGAGGGGTTTCAGCTGGTTCGCATGCGCATTTCACTGGGGCTAATGCTGATCATCAGGGACCATTTACCCAGCATTTCTTAGAATAACTGAATATATTTATTTCAAATTTCTTCTTTAATAAGTGAGAAGTCTAAGATAAATATCAAAGTCATGACAAGAACTCACTGATCACTGATCACTTTTCCTTCTTTATTTTCTTACGTTTTTATTCTACAATTGGTTGGCTCTTTTCCGGCTTTAATTTTAGTTGTAAGAGAAATAAAGAACAACAACTAACAATTGTTTGAATGTAAAAACAATTTTTGAATCACTTTGAATTTTTAGTAACATTTTGGAAAAAAAGAATCAGCACAAAATTGAAATTAAGAGGTTTTCGCGTCTATTGCGGAAAATGGTGCGGAAAGTACGAAGTTGTCAATTCTGGGCGTATTAAAGAAATTTATGAAAATAATATTTTAAACAACTTTGCTTACAAAAAATGCCAGATTTTTTAAATATTTCTTAACAGCCTTTAATTAATTAACCCGTTTAAAGCTCTGCTTCGCGCTCATGCTTAAACAGCAACCAAGTTTACTCCTTCATTTTTAATATTAAATTGTTTAAAAAAAATTTAAGAGTTCTTTTTAATTCTTTTACTTAAATAAAATTTAAAAAAATTAATTTATTTTGCTATTAAAACGTACAGCACGTGATTACTGTTTGATGTGCCTGCCCTTTTATTTAAACGAACACGAAATACCCAAAAAAAAAACTTTTTAAATATATTTTCATAAATAACTTTTTGATGTTAAAAGTCTTGTCTTTTATTTTTAACTCTCAAAAAAAAAATTACTTTAATAAAAAATATTTATCTGTAATTTTCAATCGTTAATGATCAATATGTGTGACTGACTGACTGACTGACAGACTGAGTGACAGTTTCGTTGTGTTTGAGGCATGATTATGAATTCATAGGAATTTGTCCCAAAATAATCAGAAACGTGCTTATGTTTTTTAAGTTTTAATTTAAAAGTTTTTTTTCTTTGTTTTTTCAATATTTTTTGGTGTCTATTCGTTCAATGACGAACTGTTTGTTTGAAAATCTCAAAATAAAAGAAGTCATTGAATTGGAAATAAGACTTATAAAATTGTTACAGTTTCTGGTTGTTGATGTTTTATAATGAAATCAAAGATTTTTTGAAAAAATTTTCTTTGAAAACAATTATTGTTTTTGGGTTAAATTTTAAAATAAAGTTTATTACCGTTGATGGGTTGTTGTGATGTCTGTGAAGTTGCATTCGAATGAAATCGAAACCCTAATCAAACCACAATTCGTTTTAAAAGAGGCTTTTGAAGTGTCGCAAGAAATTGAAAAGGCGCTAAATATCGTACCTTCTTGACAATTAAAGATTAAAATTAATTTTTTTTTGATGTGTGCTTTTTTTTTGTTGGTAAAATCAAGTTATTAATTTAATTTCACAATCAAGATTCGAAGACGTTTTCATTAAAGCGGCAGAATTCGTTGTATAAATAAATTTTTTAACTCCAAGATCGTTGAGTATAAAAAACGATATTTGAAATATTGAATTTTTTTTTTTACAAAAATATCAGCAAATTTGAAACTTCGCGCTACGAAAATTTTATATTTTAAGAAATTAAGAAAGTCATTGGTTTTACTCCGTTTTGAAAATTGTAGTTCTCATCAGGTCTCGACGTTTTGAGGTGCGAAGAAGCTTCCCTGACTCATACTGTGAAACTATAGGGTGTTTTTTATACAGTGATACAAGTTTAAATCATAATAAACCATAGTAATATATTTTTGATATCAATGAAACGATCTTTAATGGATAGACAATTTTATGACATTAATGTTTAAATATAATATCGGCCATGTAGCCGCCGCGGCTGGCGCGTACAAGGCGCAATCTGGAACACCAATTTTCACCAACAGTAACATTCTGACTATCATCGTTTTTGAAGGCATGTGGGCTAATGCTCCCGCCAGCCCATAAAGCGCACCAAACAGTAATATTCTGTGGATGTAAAAATGGGCTCTCGGCAGTCCGAATGCGACAATTCTGTTTATTTACGTACCCATTCAACCAAAAATGGGATTCATCGGAAAATTAAATTTTGAATGGACGAAGTGCACGATAAGTCTGACGAACAGAACCATTATTTTGATTCAAAATTACCACAATTTGCACGTGTTGCTGTGATGTAAGTTGGTCTATAATAAAATGTCAAAGCAAACTAAACAAAAAGTAACTATCAGTTGTTAAATGGGTGGTCAAATAAAGCAGTGATGCCAACTCAAAGTTGTATCATTCTATAAAAAACACCTTAAAGAAACATGATGGTATGTATGGGTGTGTGTGTATGTGTGTATGTGAGTGTCTGTGTTTCCATATGTGATCGTTTATAACTTTGGAGTGGCTTGATCGAGTTCAAAGAAACCTTCTAAAGGGGTCTACGGAACTTAAATTTCCTTTGAACTTAAACCGATTCGAATCGGTAGATTTCAAAATATTAAAAAAAACTTAGAAAAACATTTTTTTTCAAATAACTTTTAAATGGATTAACCGTTTGATTCAAGAAACTAATCAGTTCTAGAAATTAACCGCGTCGTTCACTGCAAATCGGGTCAAAATCGGTTAATCCGTTTGTGGGATATCGTGAAGGAAAAAAATTCGAAATTAAACTCCGAAATTATATATCAAATTAATCAGTGTTCTTGATCCTTTTTTTAAAGGAATCGAAAAACTTCAACAAATCACACTTATCACATGAAAATCATTTAATTAATTCAGAAGTTATAACATTTTGAGCTCGATAATATTATGGGGAAGTTGCCGGGATGGCCTTTAGGGCCAACCATTATCCCTATTTTTTTTCTTTCTAAGAAATTGGCTGTGAACATATTTTTGTCATAACAAGTTTCAAAAATAGAAATTCAGCAGAAAGCAGCAATTTTGTTAAAACAATCGCCGAAATTCCCCAGCGCAGGATAAATTGCAATCAAGAGAAAGAACCCAAAAACATGACGCTACTCAATTATTAAACAATTTTAAGTTCACTCTTTCGCTCTGAAAAAATTCCCCTCACAAATTGAAACATCATTTTATCATCCGCCTCTCCCACTTTAAGGCTCATCCGTACCACAACATTTTCTCCAAACAATTCAGTCAATGATCACTTGGTGGGCAATAAAATAGAACTCAAGCAAATTAAATTTAAAAAAAAATATTTATTTGAATTATTTATTAAAACCCTAAAATCATCGTAAAATTCGAAAATCTTGTTTGTTTTTCAGAAGAGCCTCCAGCACTGAAATACGAGAGACTTTATAAAAAAAAAAGAACAGCACAAACACATTAAAACTAATTGATGGCCAATAAAAAATTGTGCCTCAAACTACAGTTAAACAGTTACAAATCAATTAAGTCGCTTTTTTTAATTTGAAGTGCATATTTTTTTAAGTTAGAAATTAACAAAAAAAAAAACAGTCAATTGCTGTTTTGACAGAATAAATGCTGGGCGTAGAAAATTTGTTAACAAACTAAAATTATTTTATAAAAAAATTTAAAAAAAAACAAACCCAAAAACGGCATGAAAATCAAGGTTAATAAATTATAATTTCAATTAGAAAAATATCTTTGTAAAAAGTACCATTTTACAGAAACAACAATTTTATATACTGCGAGATTTAAAAGAAGCAAAATTCTAAAGAACAGTAATAATTTTAAGATAAAATGGCTGTATTCCTAAATTTAAATAAATTGAGCATTTAGTAACTCGATATTTTTTTTAATAAATTCCCCTTTTGCATAATGTACTTTTTGCTTTAGAGAAACTTTTGCAAAAGAGTTGATTAGAAAAAAAATTTCATTGAGAAAAATATGAGTTTTGTGAGTAAAATTATGTTTTTATTCAAAGTACTTTTCAAAAAAAGTACCTTTTTACGAAAAGTACTTTGTAAGAAAGGTACTTTTCTACAAAAGCACCATCTTACACTAAAAAGTAATTTTTAGAGGCAACCTTAACAAAACAATGTTTCTATCAAAAGTTCTTTTTAAGAAAAGTACTTTTTTGAAAAGTTACGACTAAAAAGTAGTACTTTTTTAAGAAGTATATTCTAAAGAAGTAATTTTAAAATTTTCAGAAAAGCATACATTGAAAATGAAACCGTTTTTTCTTAACAAAGTTTTTACAAAATTAAGAAACCAATTATTAAAAAAAAAAAAAAAAATCCCCTTTTACATAAAATGCTTTTTCCATTAAAGCAGTTTAAAAAATCAAAATTATTGCAAAAATTCATTGAAAATATATCAACTTTGTAGTAAATATGTTTTCCTTAAAGCACCTTCCAATAAAAGTACTTTTTAAAAAAGGTACTTTCTTTTAAAGGTACCACCTGGAACTATTAACTTTTTTACAAGTAAATTTGAAAAAAAGTAATTTTCTAAAGACGACATTTTAAGTGAAAAAATGTTTTTATCAAAAGTACTTTCTGAGAATAGTACTTTTTTGAAACGTTCCACCTAAGAAGTAGTACTTTTTTAAGAAATTTATTTTAAGAAGATAATTTTTTATCTTTAAGAAATATATGAATTTAAAATAGCAACGCCTTTTCTAAAAAAAAAACTTGCAAATTTGGAATCTAACAGTTTTGCAAATATATTCCCTTATGAAATAAAGTACCTTTTGTATTTAAGCAACTTTTGAAAGAAAGTTCCTTGTAAAAAAAATCATAGAGAAAAATGCCAAACTTGTATTAAAAGCATGTTTTTATTAAAGCACTTTCTAAGAATAGTACCATTTTAAAAAGTTCCATTTGAAATTAGTACCTTTCGAAGAAATATATTTTAAAAACGAAACTTTCCACAGACTATCGTTGTAGAGAAAGAAGGTTTTATTTATTAAATTATTTCGTAATAATAGTACCTTTTTTAAAAAAGTACCTTCTCAAAAATGATATTCTTAATAAGTGCCTTCTTAGAGGCTGACCTTTTTAGTAAAAGAATATTTCCATTAAAAAATTTTTTTTAGGAAAAGTACTTTTTAAGGTACCATTTGAAAATACTAAATTCTTATTCTAAAAAGGCTTCCTTTTAGAAACTGCATTTTTAGTAAAATTATGTTTTAATTAGAATTACTTTCTAAGAATAGTACCTTTTAAAAAATGTTCATCTATAGTACCTTTTTTATATTTTCATCCAAAAATAGTACCTTCTCAAATTTTATATTCTAAAAAAGTACTGTTTATAAGTACTATCTAAAAATAGTACCTCTTTATTCTAAAATGGCTCCTTTTTGGGGACAAACTTTTTAGTAAAATTATGTTTTAATTAAAATATTATACTAAGAATAGTACCTTTTTGAAAAAGTACCATCTAAAAATAGTAAGTTTTTATATATAATATTCAAAAAAGTACCTTTCTAGAGACTGCCTTTTTAGGAAAACGACGTTTTAATGCAACATTTTATTTTAATAGTACTTTTTAAAGTACCACCCGAAAATAGTACATGTTTAGTCCGAAAAAGGGAGCTTTTTAAGAGAGTACCTTTTTAGTAAAATTATCCAAGAATAGTAAATTATCCAAGAATAGTACCTTTTTAAAATTGTCACCTATAAATAGTAACTTCTCAAATTTTATACTCTAAAGAAGTACTTTCTTGAGACTGCCTTTTTATTTTTTGGGAATAGTACTTTTAAAAGTACCATCTGAAAACAGTACCTTTTTATTCTAAAAAAGCTCCTTTTTGGGGGACTACCTTTTTAGTAAAATTATGTTTCATTTAAAATTACTTTCCAAGAATAGTACCTTTTTTAAATTGTCATCTGAAATTAGTACCTTTTGATACATTATATTCTAAAAAAGTACCTTTCTAAAGACTACCTGTTTAGTAAAATTAGACTTAATTGATATCTAGAAATAGTAACTTTTTGAAAAAGTGCCATCTGAATATGGTACCTTTTTGAAAAAGTGCCATCTGAATATGGTACCTTTTCAAAAAGCATTTTTCCAAAGAGTACTTTTCTGGAGACGACCTTTTATTAAAATAATATTTTTGCAAATGACTTAACAAAACGACTTTTTCGGGGACAAATACTTCCCTCCCCTCTCATCACATCTTTAAACAAATAGAAAATTAGCAGCAGCAACTTCCTCGTGTAAGCCAGGACTTGGTTAAACCACAAGATCTTTGCGCAAATCCACACTTTATGATTAAGCTGACTCTGTCTGA
Source organism: Linnaemya vulpina (assembly GCA_963675445.1). Classification (NCBI taxonomy): domain Eukaryota; kingdom Metazoa; phylum Arthropoda; class Insecta; order Diptera; family Tachinidae; genus Linnaemya; species Linnaemya vulpina. Next base: position 11,899,483 of record OY776278.1, on the reverse strand, counting down.
TTGATGGCTGTTGGCCATTAACTTTGTGTTACGTTCAACACTCCGGTTCACAGCGAAGGGTCATCAGCAGCAGTGATCAACCGGTGGCTGCAACACACACACACACACACACACACTCTGCCAAACACATTTAAATTGGCCGCATTTTTGCCAGCACAATCTGGAAAATAATAAATGGAACAAACAAGTTTCCCCTTCACAGCGCGTTGCCATAAGAAAATCTCAATTTTGATTAATTTATTTGTTCACAAAAAAAAAAAAAATATTTGCACACTTTTCCGTAGAGATTTTCTGTGGTTTTTCTTTAACTTCTGTACGGTTGGCAGGGGTCAAAAGGTTGCGAAATGCGTATGATTTATAGATAAAGGCAAAGTAACATATTCATGTCTACTCACATATACACACACACACACACACATCCACATACATACTTGCATGTAGTACATAATTTATTAGATACAAGTTTTGAAAATCTGAAATTTTTATAGTTACCCCTGGTATTTATTTTTAATACGGAGAGATAATTTTAAATGAATTTTCTTTTGTATCATGAGAAACGCAAACAGTGAAATGAATTGTGGAAAATAATTTTGATTTGAGTTGAATATTTTATGTGAAATTTTTCACATCATTTGAAATAAATTCATAAGCGCGTATTTACCACAAGTCACCCCCTCCCTCAGAAAACATTGTTTTTATACCAAAAAAGAAAACGTTTAACCAACGAACGAATATAAACCATCGATGTTTATTGAAGCTTGAAACGACTAAATAATATTTGAAATTTTTCTCCAAAAGAATTTCCATAATGTGTGTCTTACTTCGGTGCTGTTTGCTTTGGCATATAGTATTTCAGAATAAATTCTATATTTCAAACGGAAGTAGGGTAAAACTGTTGGATAATATTTTTTTTTCTAGTTTTCTTATTTGCAAACGATTTCCGATTAGAGTCTTAATTTAACAGACTGACTGGTCATATTTGTTGCGCCGTTGCTATAATTAATGTGTAGTTTTCATTATTTATTTATTTAATTTTGTTGTTGTTGTTGTTGCTGCTGTTGTTGTATTAATGATCATTGAACCTTGAAATTGTTCCAATGCACTCTCTGTGCCCGTTCTCGTACGCACATGTTTAAACGCTGTCAGCCAGCCAGGCAGCAGGCACTCAATACTATTCATTACTTTTTACATTCAACAGTTTTTTTTGTTGTTGAAATTGTTGTTGTAGTTGTTGCTTTTATTGTTGTTAAAATTGCTGTTCATACAACTTCAAATCAATTATAATATTTATTTCCTACTGGACGACAGGATTTGCGGGCAATTAATTTATTTCTACATTTAACTCTGCCATCGAATTTAAATATGCAACAATTTTTTATTACACCCTGCAGCGTACGCAAAAGGGGTTATTTAAAGTTTATCATTTCGTTTGTCACTTCTGCGATGGATGGCAGACCATTTGTCTTGCTCTTCTTTTCTGTAGGTGCGCAAATTTAAGGAAATAGATAAACTAGTTTTGAGGAGAACATATTTGTTCATATTTGGGCAAATTTATATGAAAAAAGTTACCACCCTACTACTGGCTGTTATTTATATATAAAAGTTTAAGTTGGCAATACTTTTTTCAACATTCTTTTGTTATTGTATAATCAAAGGAAAAAGGAAAATATTTCTTTATACATATTCAGGCAAATTTATATAAAAAATTTGACCACCCTACTACTGACTATTGTGTATATATATATAAAAGTTGAAGTTGGCAGCACTTTTTCCATAATTTTTAAATTATTATATAGTTAAATGGAAAACAAAAACATTTCCTTGTGAATATTCAAGAAAAGTTTTATCAAACAGGTTACCACCCTACTGCTGACTGTTGTTTATGTATGTATATATAAAAGTTAAAGTTGGCAACACTTTTTTCATCTTTTTTGAATTATTATATAATTGAATGGAAAAGAAAATATATTGTCTTGTGCATATTCAGGCAAATTTATACAAAAAATGTTACCACCCCACCACCGTTTGTCGTTTGTATATAAAAGTTTAAGCTGGTAACACTTTATTCGTCAGTTTTTTTTATTATGTTATAATCGAAAGGAAAAGGGATATATTTCCTTGTGTATATTCAGGCAAATTTCTTTCAAAAAAGTTACCATCCTACTACGGGGCTATAGATTACATACATAAAAGCTTAAGTGGGCAACACATTTTTCAAAATTTTTTTAAATTTATTTAATTATTAATTAAATGGAATAGGGCTTATCTCATTGTGCACATTCAGGCGAATTTATATCAAACAAGTTATTACCCTACTACTGGCTGTTTTTTATATGTATAAAAGTTGGCAACACTTTTTTCATCATTTTTGAACTATTATATAATTAAATTAATAGAGAAGTATTCTCCTTGTGTACTTTCAGGCAAATTAATATAAAAAAGTTACCCCCTACTGCTGGCTGTTGTTTATATATATATATATATATATATATATATATATATATAAGAGTTGAAGTTGGCAACGCTTTTTCATCCGTTTTTTTATTATTTTATAATCGAAAAGAGAAATATTTCCTTGTGTACATTCAGGCAAATTTATATCAAACAAGTTACCAGCCTACTACTGCGGCGTTAAGTCGCAAGAATGAGGCTTCCAATAGATATCGCCAAGTCGAGATAAAACGGGAAGGTTCTAATGCAACAACTGGGGAAAATTGCCGCATTTAATATCGATCGAAATTTCAGTAAAATTTATATACAAACTTCGATCGATATGAAAAGCCGTAATTTGCCCCCTCAATAGTTTGGCCTGCCGTGAGGCTTTTGGCGCAGCCTTGCCGAAACCAAAAATCACTGAACACAACTTTAGCTACTTCTAGACACAAGAAATCATGGTTCGATAGCGCAGGAGAATTCACCGCGACGGCGTTTTCTAGCTCAATTTCGAAAAAAGTACGGGTCGATGTTGCCGTCTGATTACATACGAAAACTTCCTTAATGAAAGTGTTTTTCGAGGATTTTCTAAATGATTTTCCAAGGAGCTGAATACTGAAAATACCTGCCTGTTGGCCGAAATCACCAGCCCTCGTTTGATGGAATAAATAACAAAAATAAGAATAGCTTTTTGTCTTAAATGCAATTTGTTCCACCGAACGAAGGCTCGAACTGGCTGGTAGTTTAAAAATTTTTACAAAAAAACAACGATGCAAAGCTTAAATAAATAGTTTAATTATTTATTGCACGTTGTAATTCTTTTTTTTTTCTATTTTGCTTCAAAATTAAATTTTATTTATTATTATTTCTTATTTCAAAATTTATGTCTGTCACCTTTTTTAATTGCCAGACAATTAATATTTGACAACTAATTTAAAATAACGTTAACAACTATTCCATTTGCTTTAACCATAAAAAAATATCTATAATTTATTATAAATTTCAGTCAAATATGCTTTTAAAATTTCAATCTAAATGGAATAACAAACGGTTGAATTAACCAGCAAACAAACATTGAAACAAATTAAAAATGGCGGCGTCTATAGAGTTTTAAATTATATTTTCCCATAAATGAGGGGCATGAGTATGAAAAAAATTTATATATATATTATTTTCTCCATTGTAAATGCACACACACTCACACTTCTGTGGCAAACAGTGAAACATATTTCATGGATACTTTTTGTACATGAATACATGCTGATATTCAGACACAAACTCACATCCATATTTATAAATTTAATCAGACATGCGCATAAACATATTTCACACAATTTATGCCATTATGGAAATAAAACAAAAGAAACTACAAAATAGCAAATATTTAGATTCACATACAACAAAATAATGGCAACTAAAATGACCCAGCAAACGCATCGATTGCATTTTGAAATGAATTGTGGAATATCTAACGTTTTTTTTTCTAATTGAGAGACCCTGAACTTTTTTAAAGAAATTTATTTTTTTAATTACCACCAGCAGTGAGGGAATATCCCCTGGACATGCGTGCTGTGTGCTGGGTTTAGGAAAACTCGTTGTGGAAGGGAGTAGAAAGAAGGTAGTCCTCATTCAATTTAAATTCCGCAGGGAAGCTGTAAGATAGTAGAGCGTTTCGCTGCTAAATCCATGACAAGCAGATGTGATCTCACATCCACATGAAGCACCGGCCCGTACGTGTGAGCTGCATTCCATTTTGGGACGGATGAAGGTTGTATTAATAGTGAAAAAATCAAAAGGCAAGAAGAACACACACCGCCTTAAGAGGTGAAGGCGTTTAAGTGCTTCTTTTGAAGGCTGAAGTATGTCCTCCTTAATTGGAAATTTCCGAAGAACATAAAAAGCTTCCGATTACTCAATACCTTAAAGATTAATTAGCATGACCGTGCATGTATCCATTTTTTAGCATACAGCATCCTGAACTATTTTGTCAAGGTCACCTTTCATATATTGTCTCAACGCCGCCATCTGTTGCGTTGTGGGCCAGGAATTGAACACCGCATAAGATGTCTTCTATGAAGTCTCACAGAGAATATCACGTAGGAAATAGTGGGGGAAAAAAGAACCTCCGAGTTGAGCTTTAGCTCTTATAGCGCGATTTTTAGCTCGATATAAATCGAGAGAACACACCACCAACATTAAAAGCAATAAATTTTTGGTTAAATTTTCTGAGCCACTGCTTTAGAAATATTGCGATCCACCAGCTTAAACTGGCCGAAATGGTGGATGGGTTGGCATCATTTTTTTTTTTGGAACGAAGGTCAAAATGTACCTGGATCGTTCCTAAATTATTTATTTCAAACGCATAAAATTAGCAAGTTTCACTAGATTTCTTAGAAAAATTGTTTTAAAAGTGATTTTTTATATCTGCAACGATTAAACAGACACTTTTTTGCCTTCTTTTCTCATAAAAGAGTGCTACACTTTTTAATAAAAAATGGCAACATTATCTCATCTGAAAATCAGGAATTTGTCAGAAGACAATTCAGCATTCCCAACAAATTATTCCTGCTGTAAACTGCCGCTTTTTTACAAGAAAAGAGATAAAATGTCATGTATTTTTTGGAAAGAATGTTACCAGTATTTGATATAATCGAAATGTTTGAAACGTACAGGGATGTGTTCGTTGGGTTTAAGCATTTTCATATGAAACTTGTCTAATTCGTTAGTATATAAAGCAAAAGTATATAATAGAGTCTAAGCAATTGTGAGTACATAAGCCAACGATAAACAACTACTCACTCGCGGTGTGGAGCAACTGAATGTTTGAAACAAAAGCAAAAACACACACCAACACACACATGCACATTAAAGTTTTTTGTATGAGTGAAACAAAAAGCTTCCTCAAAACTGGGCAGAAAATGGTTTAGTTGGCAAACAGAAGTGTAGTACACTTTTAAATTTACACTCTCCACCAAAGGTGGCAATTAAGTTTGCTATAACGTTTGACAAAGCAGCAGTATTTCATTACGCTGATATACAAAATTATTAATTATATACTTTTTTATCTGGAGCTTTTAATTTAAATAATTTCGTTTATTCGGTACCTATTTTCCGATATCACATCCAAACAATAATAAATTTTGTTAGTCAATTGTGCTGCTCTTCTTCAGCAATTAAATATTTTCAACAGCCTGTTGCTGTACGCAAGTCCATAAAGAGTACGCCCAGCCTGTCAGAAGAAGAAGAAGACTCAAGTTCATATCATTTAATTTACAAATTATCTTCCATTAAGAGTAAAACATTTCAATCATCATAAAATAGATCACTATTCTAGTTCCCTACTGCCAACTTATCAGCGTTTTTTGTTTATGGCGTTTTCTTTTCTGCAAAAAGTGTAACATTTTTCAACTATTTTTCAAAAAAAAGTGGCAGTTTGGAGGAGTTTTAAAACAGAAATTATTTTTTATAAGGGATGTTAAATTAATTTCTAATAAATTTTTTATTTTTACAGGACACAATGTTGCCATGTTATATAAAAAAGTGTAAGAAATGTTGCATTTTTTCTAGAATAGAAATTAACAAGAGTTTTTCCACCTTTTGATGGTGTTAAGTATCCGCAAGACTTTCAAGAAACACTAAATCTTAAAGGAAACGGGCGTCCAGTCAGTGGAGGATTGGCTAATCAATCAACTACTCACATGCGCAAGGACGGTGGAGTGCGGACAAAAGTTGGTTCACTCTGGGTTTAAATAGGGTGTTTTTTTATAGAGGTATGGAACTTTGACATGGAACAAAAAATAGAAAAGAAGTTTCAAATCATCCAACTACACACAAACACAAAGACGGTCGAGTGAGGACACCAGTTGTTGCCTGCTCACGCTTGGTTAAAATAGGGTGTTTTTTGTAGAGGTGTATTACTTTGAAATGGTATAAAAAATTAATTAATTTTTAAAATTGTCGTGAAAATTTTCTTTTTATGACTTCTCGCATACGACTGTCAAGTCTGGTTCAGACGTAGTCCAATCTGGAGATACAATTTTCGATGAATGTTTCCCCATAAATGCGGCCGTTTAGCGGCAATAACGCAGTGAATGTTGTCGTCCAAGTGCTCAATCGTTACGGGCCTGTGGGTTTACACAGAAAATAGTCTAGAGGCCTTCAAATTACACGATCGTGCAGGCCAATTCATGGAAGGGGAACGTGAAACTAAGCGGTTACCAAACGCTTCCTTCAATAAATCGGTTATGGAACAAACTGTGTGGCATGTTGCACCTTATTAATAAAACCACAGCTCGTGCACGTCCTGTTTGATGCAATTGATTAATAAAAAAGTCCATAATCAGGGCTCTCTCGAGCATGGATTTAGACAGAAAATAGTCTAGAGGCCTTCAAATTGCTCGATCGTGCAGGCCAATTCATGGAAGGGGAACGTGAAACTGAACAGCATCCATTTTAAATAAGTATAGAGAAAAGATTCCACCAGCCCTTCTATCACACCAAACGGGCAGTTTTTCTCCCTGTACGATGCCTCAACATACTTTTTGAGAATTATCAACTCCCTTTAAATATGACAATTTTGTTTATGGTCGCATTCAGTCAAGCAAAAATGATCTTTACAGCTTAACAAAAATCGCGCGATGCGTATTTCGAACAGAACCATGATTTTTAAAATATCAAGAGTGTTTTTTATAGAGTGATACAAGTTTAAATCATAATAAAACAATTTAATATATTTTTGACATCAATGAAGCGATCTCTATTGGATAGAAAATTTTATGACATTAATGTTTAAATATGATTTCGGCCATGTGGCCGCCATGGCTGTCGCATACAAGGCGCAATCTGGAACACCAAATTTCACAAACAGTCACATTCTGACCATCATCGTGTAACAGTAATTTTCTTGTGGATTCTTCTCACTCCAAATGCGATAATTCAACAAAAAAATGGGCTTCATCGGGAAATGAAATTTTGAATGGACGTAGTGCACGATAACTTTGACGAACAGAACCATTATTTTGATTAAAGATTTCCACAATTTGTACGCGTTGTTCTGCTGTAAGTCGATCCGTAATGAAATGTCAAAGCAAACTAAACAAACACCAATTATCAGCTGTTAAATGGGTGTACAAATAAAGCAGTGAGGCCAACTCAAAGTTGTATCATTCTATAAGAAACGCCCTATATATATATATAACGCCACAGTGGGCAAGCATTATTCAGGCTTTAGTTTCTTTCAATTGAAAGCACAACTCATAAATCACGTGACAGCTGACAAAATTGCCGCCAGTAAAACTGTTGCCAACTTAAAGTTTTATAACTCTTTAAAAAAACTCGGTATTTTATAAAACGAAAATATATTATTTTACGTGACAAAATCCATTTTCACGACTTGAGTCCAGATTGAAACTTATAAGTGCAACAAAACTAATTTTTCAAGTACCACAAATAACTGAAACATTTATCTTTCCTAAATTTTTTACTAAAAATATTTTAAGTGGTTGTAACAACGACCAGTTCGTTGCTAAAAATTAACTAGAATTGATTGCTTAGAAGCAATCAATTCCTAGATCTTTGAAGTAAAACTTTAATTACAAAATAACATTTAACGAGTTGATGTACATCTCAGGCCTATTTCGCATTCTTTTTAATTACCCAAAAAAACTTAAAATATTTTTCAATAATCAAGTACTTAATTAACAGCCATAATTGCCTATTGAACACTATGGGCCTCATGAACGTACACATTCAATTGATGACAACAAAAGATTCGTCAGAGACGCATATAGATTTCATGTTACTTTTCTTCCCTGACTGTTCACTGGCATTTGAATAGAATAGAGTAATTTTACTCTTAATTATACCACACACTCATACACATGCAGATGTGTGATTTGTGTGAATAGAAGCACAAACGTACGGCCATAATAATCAAATAAATACGATATGAAAACAGCAAATCAAATATCAGTCTGAAAAACCTTATGAAAATATAAGCCAACAACAACAACAACACACACACATTTCAGAAAAGCTACAATGACAAATTAGTTTCCAGAGAGAGAGTTGTCTAGTATTGAAAGTAGCGGAGCGGAACAGTAGTAGTTGTTAACAGAGTGCTTTTGTGTTAGTTAGAATTGGCTGAATCGTTAGAGTTCTGGGCAAGAGGAATAACAAGAAAATCACACAAAAACTAAATAACAAATTGCCCAGAGTATATGAGAAACAAAAATGATATTAGAAAAGAACATAAAAAGCTTTTCGTCTTAATTATATGTCATAATGTAAAGGAGGTAATTCATTAAAATTGTGATATTAAAAGAGATGTTCTTGCACAAAATTCGCCCATTTAAAATTTGTTTCTTTCTTTCTTTCAATTACGGATCAGAGATCAGCGATCAGCGATTGTGAAATTTTTTAGTTTAAGTCATTATGAATCATTGGAATAAAAGGCTGGTTTTTCATAAAAGCGCCTGATTAAACTGATGTCGATTTCTTTTCTAGAAAATAATGCAACATTTTCCACACTTTTTAACAGAAAATGGCAACATTTTGTTATTTCAAAATAAGGAATTTATTCGAAATGAATCCCCCCCACGAAAAATAATTTCTGTTTTAAAACTCTTCCGAACCGCCACTTTTTAGAAAATAAGTGAAAAAATGTTACAGGTTTTATGGAAAAGGAAACGCCATCATTTAAATAACAAGAGTGTATTCAATTGTTGTGGCTGTTTTTGTTTATCACTTCGCCGGTGAATTCCATGCTACAGATACCGATCAAGGAGGGTGCTGTTTTCTGCTCTTTCAGCATATGACGCGGTGTTAAACAGAGCTGGTGATATTAGGGGTCAGTGCCATGCCCACAGCAATTAAGCTTTAATACACATCAGATATATTCGCCATTATATTTATGACTGGGTGCGGAGTACGTAGTGTTGTGCTGACTACTCCCGCCAAACAAAAACACTTCACAGAAGATCACATTATGAGTCCTTTTTTAATAACTCAAATCCCTAAACTTGCAATGATGTTAAATTTGGGAAGCACTTGGAATAGGCTCCCAATTTCAATTCCAATTCCTGGAGGTCTGCAGCCTCCATTACTTCAGCTGATGGAAGCTTCCTATTGCCCAATATGATTCCATTAAACTCTTTAATTTTAATTATGTGCAGATTATATTTTTCCCAAAATCTTATTGAAAAATTCAAAGTATTCAATTGAGGGGTTTAAGCCAGATCCCCTGCGCATTTCACTGCGGCTAATGTAGATCATGAGGGAACCTTTACCCAGCATTTCTTAAAATAACTGAAGATATTTACTTCAAACTTGCACTTTAACAAGTGAGAAGCGTAAAATATATATCAATGTCATAACTTCTTTCGGTTTTTATTTTCTTACCGATTTTGTTCTACAATTGGTTGGCTTTTTCCGAATCTAATTGATTCTAAATGATTTTATTAATAATAAAAAAGTGTCGGACGCTAGAAATGCCACAAATAGGGCACAAAGCGCCCAGATTTATTTTTCACAACAAACTTGTATTTTTTTTAATTACTATTTTAAATTTATTTTAAAATTTATTTATAACTTTCGCGTTCGACCTTCTTGAAAAGCGTGTAAAAATACTTACACATTAAGAGAAGACAAGAACATGAATTACACCAACAACCTTGGACGGGTACCATGAGACGTTTGAGTTATATTCTTAATAATATTAAGCATACGCATGGAAGCACTCAAACAAACCCACAAGTGAAGCTAATAAGAAGTCTATAAAAATTTATTTTAAACATAGAAAATTTCCCCTGTTGTTTGGAACTTGATAAACCTGAAAGTCATGCCTTCAGGGTCGTGCCATGGGTCCCCTTAACAGCATAAATATTAAAAATCTAAAATGCATTTCAGAAAACTCTTATTGATCGAAAAAACATGTCATAAGTCTTGCACTACTGAACGTTTCAGTGGATTTTCCTTTTGTTATGCCGCAAAAGAATCAATTCTTTTAAGTCCGCTTAAATTCCGCTCAATACACTCGTTTTTATTTAGAACATTTTGTTTGCAAGTGCTACATGGTCGTACAGAAATACATGCTATGCACATACTCACACACACACACACACACACACACACAGAGAGATACACAAGCCACACACTTGCAAATATAAGCACTTACACGTACGTATTTATTTGGACTACTTTGAGTCAATGTATGAGTGCTGTAATCAATAGATGAACACAAGCGCACTCATATGCTCGCCTTATAAACAGATAATATTATAGGGTGTTTTTTATAGAGTGATACAAGTTTGAGTTGGCATCACTGCTTTGTTTGACCACCCATTTAACAGCTGTTAGTTGCTTTTTGTTTAGTTTGCTTTGACATTTCATTGTGGATCGACCTACATCAGAGCAACGCGTGCAAATTGTGGACATTTTTAATCAAAATAATGGTTCTGTTCGTCAAACTTATCGTGATCTTCGTCCATTCAAAATTTTATTTTCCGATGAAGCCCATTTTTTGGTTGAATAAACATAATTGTCGTATTTGGAGCGAGGAGAATCCACCTTTATATTCCCAGAATGCGCTTTATTGGCTGGCGGAGTCATTAACTCATGTGTCTTCAAAAACGATGATGGTCAGAATGTTACTGTTTGTGAAAATTGGTCTTCCAGATTGCGCCTTGTACGCGCCAGCTGTGGCGGTCACATGGCCGAAATGATATTTCAACATTAATGTCATAAAATTTTCTATCCAACAAAGACCACTTCATTGACATCAAAAATATATTTCTATATTTTATTATGATTTAAACTTGTATCACTCTATAAAAAACACCCGATATATAACGGTGCTTTTATATACAAGCATTCACCTACATATTGATGCATGTGTGTGTGTGTGTGTGTGAAAGCTTTTTTCTCAACTGTTCACAGTGAAAGACTCCATTATTTTATTTTCTAGATTAAATTTTACTTTTTTCAGATAATTTTTTTATAAATTTTTATTATTATCATTCACTGATGGCTGCCTGCTCATGTGCGCATGACGAATGACCAGAATTTCTGTCATTTTGTTACAAATTGACTTCCTTTATTTATTACCAGCCATCCAAAATATGCCATTTAAGATTTTTATTCCGAATCAATCAAGTTTTTATGGGCCTCAATGATTTTGTTCGAATCTATTTTAAAAGTTGTTTTTTTTTGTTTTTTTGTTTTTGAATGTTAATTTCTTTAATTTATTTTTTTTAATATATTTTTTATTTGTGTTAATTGTTTGTGCTTTTATATGGGCAAATGATAATAAAAAAAAAATTTTGTTAATTTTCTTTGGCTTAAATTTAAAATTTATTGTTCGTCATAAAATATAAGAGCAGGCTTTTTGTTAAAGCGGGCTTTTGTTTCATATTTAGCCACCGTTTGGTGGTGAAACATTTAAGAATGCGTGTTTTATATAATTCAATTTTGTTTTCGCTCAGCTTTTTAACGTTTGATTGATTTTTATAACGACTTTACTAATTTGCTTAATTAGTTTTTTCTTTTTTTTTGTCGCCGATAAGTAAAAACAAAGAATATAATGAAAGTTAAGTTTTATTGCTTGTAGATCTAAAAGAGATAAAATATTTATTTATTTTTTTAAATTTTTTTGGATTTATGACTTTCTATATATTTTGAACACTGACACGTTTTAGAGAAGTTAAATAATTTTACTAGTTAATTGAATTAGAGACAAACTGTTTTAAAATAAAAGATTTTTACAACTATATTTAAGGTTGCATAAAAGATTTTTCCTTCTCATAATGAAGGAAAAATTATAAATTATGAAAATATTCTGACATGAAGAAAATAATCAAGTGGCTATACAGGGATTTAGGAAAAGTTTCTTATCATCGGTTTGATATAATTCTCGTATACTCTTCCACAAAAAAAAAAAAAAATTATTACCGCCTACTATTTCAGAAGACAACTGTTTGACTCGTACTTAAATTAAAATATTTTTCTTTGGTGTTAATGATTATGTCTTTTCGGGCAAATATTTACCAAGTGTGACCGTACCTTCTGGATGCTTGAAATAATATATAGGGTGTTTTCTATAGAGTGATACAAGTTTATATCATAATAAAACAAAGTATTATATTTTTAATATGAATAAAACGGTCTTTATTGGATAGAAAATTTTATAACATTAATGTTTAAATATGTTTTCGGCCATGTTGCCGCCACGGCTGGCGCGTACAAGGCGCAATCTGGAACAGCAATTTTCATAAACAGTAACATTCTGACCATCATCGTTTTTGAAGACACACGGGCCAATGACCCCACCAGCCCATAAAGGGCACCAAACAGTAATTTTCTGTGTTTCGACAAAATCTTGTAGATTTTCCTGACACCAAATGTGACAATTCCACTTATTTACGTACCCATTTAACCGGAAATAGGCTTCAGCGGAAAATCAAATTTTGAATGGATGAGTTTGACGAATAGAATCATTATTTTGATTAAAAATTTCCACAATTTGGACGCGTTGCTCTGACGAAGTCGATCCATAATGAAATTCAACAAAAAATGGGCTTCATCGGGAAATGAAATTTTGAATGGACGAAGTGCACGATAAATTTGACGAACAGAACCATTATTTTGATTAAAAATGTCCACAATTTGCACTGTTGCTCTGGTGTAAGTCGATCCGTAATGAAATGTCAATGCAAACTTAACAAAAATCAACTATCAGCTGTTAAATGGGTGTACAAATAACGCAGTGATGCCAACTCAAAGTTGTATCAGTCTATAAAAAACACCCTATACTAAAGGCGTTCTCTTTTCTGGAAAATGTGTAACATTTTTTTACACCTTTTCTAATTTGTGGCATTTTAAAGGATTTTTAAAGCGAAATTATTTTTCGTAAGGAGTGTTGAATTAATTTCGAATAAATTCTTTATTTTCAAAGGACAGAATGTTGCCATTTTCTATTAAAGTGTGTGAAAAATTTTGCACTTTTTTCTAGGAAAGAAAACAACATAAGATTTTGTTGGAAATTTGGGGTAAAAGGTTCACTAAAGATGTGAATTAGAACGGCGAAATGCGTTTAACAGGAGCTAATCAAAACCATCTCTCAAAAGCTGCCGTTTTCTATTAAAAAGTGTACAAAATGTTGCACTCTTTTCTAGAAAATAAATCACTAAAGATGTGGTTAAGAATGCGAAATGTGCTTAACAGTTGGTAATCCAAAATGACCAAAAAAACCACCTCAAAAAACACTTTGAATTTTTGAATTGAATTCCATCAAAAAGAATCAGCGTTTAACAACTTAAACTCTCGTGCAGGTCTTTTATAATAATTTTTAATAAAACTAAATTTTTATTAAAAAAAACCATCTGAATTTATTAAGAATCGCATTAAAATGCCATTTACATTCAATATCCATAAACAAGGAACAGAGATTTGAAAATCAATTAGTTTTCAAAAGTCAATCAAAACAACAACGAAATTCTTTGAAAATATTTATTTTTAATTTGTTACAAAAGCTCACAATTGTTGTAAAATTTACAAACGCAATAAAATGAATATCTCTACCTTCGTAAATAGCATTTGACAAGAGTATTCATTGACTTCTTAATTATATTGACGTTATTAAATTGTTATAAAGCGATACTCGAATAAGTGATTTAATAACGCAGTGGAATACACAAAATAGCAGATAAATTGCTACGATCCCAAAGATACAGATTTCTGCTCTTCAAATATTTACACAAACTCAAACTGAAACACTTACAGACACACACACACAAACACACTCACACGTAGTTATAGATATCAAATACAATAGACAAGTTCATTAAAAGTAAGTTTGTATGAATTTACATTTATTTAACATTTAATTTGTCAATCACACACAATTGCCAATAAATCATTTGCAAAACAACGAAAGAAATAGAAACCGATTAGTTTCTGATCGTCGATATGTTTCAATTCGATTTGATATGATACAACAACGTTAGACTTGTCGAACATACAAACGAGTGTGCGCAACTGCTGCGAATGTTTGTTGGCTTTTAGTGGACTGTTTTTTTTTCAACAGCCGCTTATAGAATTTTATTGATTTTGGATTTGGTTTATTCATGGTTTAACGAGGGTTTTAATAATTTTCTCAAAACATTTCAGCCCACCTTGAGTTTAAGGGTCTTTAAAAATAACTTATTTTTTATTAAAATTATATATTAAAAATATATTTAAATTTTAATGTTTTCAATATTGAGCTTGAAGCCACTTTTTTATAAAGCACATGAAAATTTTTCATTGTCAATATCGTCTGAATACCGTCTTGAGGATATAAATTAATATTAAAAATAATTTGAAAAATTAATATTTTAAAAGAATATGTTTCTTTCTTTCTATATAAAAGATAAGGAAAAAATAAATAATTAAAATTATTATAAAGCGTGTTTTTTATATAGTGATACAAGTTTGAATCATAATAAAACATAGTCAAATATTTTTGATATCAATGAAACGGTCTTTATTGGATAGAAAATTTGATGACATTAATGTTTAAATATGATTTCGGCCATGTGGTCGCCATGGCTGGCGCGTACAAGGCGCAATCTGGAACACCAATTTTCACAAACAGTAACATTGTGACCATCATCGTTTTTGAAGACACACGGGCCAATGACCCCGCCAGCCCATAAAGCGCACCAAATAGTAGTTTTCTGTGGATGTAAAGGTAGACTCTTGTCACTCCAAATACGACAATTCTGTCTATTTACGTATCCATTCTACAAAAAATGGGCTTCATCGGAAAGTAAAATTTTGAATTGACGAAGAGCACGATAAGTTTGACGAACAGAACCATTATTTTGATTAAAATTTTTCAACTTGCACGCGTTGCTCTAGTATAAGTCGCTCCATAATGAAATGTCAAAGCAAACTAAACAAAAAGCAATTGTCAGCTGTTAAATGAATGATCAAATAAAGCAGTGATGCCAACTCAAAGTTGTATCATTCTATAAGAAACACCCTATATTAACAGAATATGATTTTTAGGTTTTTTTATCTAAAAATTTAATGAAAAATTTTAAAATAATTGAAAATAATTTTTTTCTTCCTCTTTATTAAATATTTTAAAAATAATAATATCACTTTTTTAATAGAAGAGATGTAAATAAAAATATATGCAGCCAAGCCACAGAGTCTAATTCCGTTGCGAAACGGATTTCGTTCCGAAATTTGGCTCCTCAGAAAAAGAAAACTGAAACCTTTTTCCGCACTGAAAGGAATCGTCTTAGAGAGGAAATATATATTTGGCAGCAATTTTTATCACAAAATAAACTAGTTTTGAATAGATTTATATTTTAAGAAATTTGTAATAAAAAAAGAAAAATTATCGGATTGATTTATTTACCGATTTTTTTTTGCAATTTTCATTAAAGTGTTGAATAATATCAAAAAACAAAAAATATTTACGGCTATTTTGGGAGGGATAGAGGCTCATAATATGATCCTCTGTCATATTAAGCTGGACTTTGTATCGCCGAGCTTCAAATTTTGCAATCAGGGAAAACGAAACCAAAACTATTTTGTAAAAATAGGCAATGAAAATCGTATGTTATCGATAACTTCCAGTTTTCAAAATGTAACCGATATTCTAAAAATTGCCCACTGATGTAAACAAGTCGCTTCACGGTCTGTGCCAGAAAATTTAAAAAATATAATTATTTTATACCAGTAGTATGCTTATACCGGTTGTGGACCACTTTTTTCATACAAAAATGCTGCTCATGTTGCCAGTGTTGCCATTTGGATTATTTTTAACCACAATTGGTTACTCTTTCTTTATATTTTGTTTACAAATTTTTTTTGTGTTGCGGCAACGCTGGCAGCATGAGCAGCTTTTATTTCTATGGGAAAAGTGGCCAACAAGCGGTATAAACGGACTACTTATTCCACTTGGGCAAATCAGAAAAGACATTAAAAACATAAAAAAAATTATATATTAAATGCCGCCAGCAGAAATAAATTCAAATAAGCTAATTGTTCTAACTTAGTTAAAATCTCAGAAAGACATGATGATAAATATTCCTAGGCACAAAGGAAGTCAACATCAGTTTTATTCAAATTACACAGCAGAGCAGAACAGCTGTTTTCGAAGGTCGCAACACTTTCATCTTCAGTGCTCATGTTTATATTGTGTTTATCGCCGCTGTTTAGGTGGCTTAGTTGAATGTGATAACAGTTCGTTTTCACAAATTTTATTGTGAAAAAGAATCCGAGAACTGTATCAAGCTGATGTTAACACGTTTTTGTGTAGGAATATTTATCATCATGTCTTTCTGACATTTTAACTAAGTTAGAACAATTAGCCTATATAAATATTAATATAGCAAAAATAAAATGTTTATAAAATAAACAAATCACATAAATTCAAATAAATTTTTTTAAATATTTTCTCATAATTTGATTTTGGCATAAATTAAACCACTGATGGCTTAATTAGAATTTATTTCGCTGTGCCATGTGGAATTATTCAGGCATGTGACAGATTCCCTTCGGACGGGGTTTGATTCTATTTTTCCATACCGCACGAACTTATTTGTGCTGCTTCAGAATCCGAGCGGTTTCATGAAGTTCTCTACCAAAGAAAAGGCTTTATTTTCCCAATTACTGGCCAAAAGGGGGGGTGCTAACAAAATATTTTATCGATAACTTTTGATTTTGAAGGCGCAATAAATTTATAAATATACTGCAAAATCATCTACCTGTCGCACAGTGTAATTATTTGCTAAAATTTTCCTACTTTTCGTGCTCCCAATAAAAGTGCGTTAATATCGTTTGGCCTTGTGGTCCGCAAGTGAATCCTCTCCTTAATTTTTGTAAATGGATGTCAACAGTTGGTGTTTCACTTCTTTTTTTTCTGAACATTCAAAATGCCTCAGAAGCTGTTGGCTCTCACCATGTGGCCATCACTTTACTGCTCCATGATGTTTTATGGATTCTTTTTTGTTAAGTGTGTGATACATATGCCCATGTGTGTGTGTTTGTGTGTTTGTGTGTAACGTTCAAGTGTTTTTCTTGTAAAAATTTTTTTGCCTTCTTCTTATTTATTGTGTGAAAATGTCTCTTGTAAGTCTCACTTTGCAGTTGGTTTTTTTTATTATTTTCATTTTTTTTCTATTTCTGCTGTTTCAGAGTGTGTAAATGTGGGCGTTTTTGTTAATGGTTTTGCGAAAATAACTGCAATAACAGCAAAAAGCATGTAAATAAATTGCAAACTTTGAGAAAAACATCTCGAAAAATTGCCTTCAAATGCGTTTATTTTTTTATCTCGAAACATGATTTTTATATAACATTTTGTTGGTGTTTTTTATCGTCTGCGGGTAAAAAAAATTGCAGAGAAAAGAAACAAAAATGCAAACTGCGGATGTGCAAAATTGTTGAGTTTTTTGTTGTTGTTGTAATTTCCTAAATTCATTTGAATTTAGCTAAAATTTTATAATATTTGGAAAGACATGACGCACTCAGATAATCTGAATGAAATATTTATTGACAAACTGTGGGTTGTGTTGGTGTGGAGAGTGGCGGGTCCACGTTAAAGCGATTTCATGTAATTCAATAAAATTGAGTGTGAAAGTGATTTTGCACGTTGGTTAGTGATGAGAAAATCTTATAAAAATTTTTATCAATTGTTTTTGTGTTCTCTATCTCCTATAATTCAGTTAGAGTTGGAGAGAAGCCAATAAAAATGATCAGATAAGAAAGTAAGAAGCACAAGCGATCGTTGAGTTCAAATATCAGGTTCATATATTCGAATAAACTTCTCGTTCAGTTAAGTGAAAGTTTAAGACGACATTTTAAGGTATTCTAAGAGATTGTAGGCAGATCATAACAAATATTATTTATTTTCAATGAAAAAGCATACGAGAGTTGTATCAATCCCGCCCTGTATTACCGCTGCATGGTCTTCTTCATGGAATATTTTTTGAATTTTGTGCCCCTTAAGCCAAACCTTTTTCGTTTTAATTTTCTTGTGACTAAAAAAAGACGCGATCGATCTATCCAGCTGCCATAAAAGTTTTCGAGTTTTACACTTTTTCCGCAATAATCCGGCAAATGTTGTCCTCCAGGTGGTCCAACTTTTCGGCGTGGACAAGCGACTTCTCATATCCCCTCAGGAAATAGTATGTTTCATTTATTTATTTATTTATTTATTATTATTATTATTATTATTATTTTGGAAAGTATGCAAAACTGTTCAATATATTTCTCTCGATTATGATTATCGGTTTTGTTTATTTTTTGTTCTTTTTAGAAATTGGAATTCCAACAATTTAAATTGTTTTCAAGACAAGCATAAAGAATCACGTTTTTCAGTGTGTGTTTTTTTTTCGATTTGCCATATAAAGTAATTTAACAAATAACAATTATAGATTGAAATACATAAACACACTTACGTAAGACGTCGCACTACCCAGCAATTCAAGGAACCTACACGTATTGAGAATATTATGTGGATTTCCAAGCCTGCTGGTTGCATATTTAAGTCGCTTTATTTTATGGATTTTTTCACTTCTTTTTTAAGCAGTTGCAGTTAAGTGGAGTTTTGTAACAAAAAATTAATAATAGTGAGGAATAGTGAATTTCTCTCTAGTTCTAGTTTAGAAAATTAATGAAATTCATCAAAAAGTGTGAAAAATTCCGCAAAAGAAGAGAAAATTCTTTTCTAAAAAAAGGCCGTTAAATGGAATTTTAAAGCAAAAAACGGTAATTGTAAGCAATAGTTGGTTGATTTCTAGTCCTTTATAGTTCCAAAGAGAACTAAAAGTGCAAAATTTCATTAAAAAGTGCAAGAAATGCTACATTTTTTCTCTTCTTTTCCAAAGAGTAGCAGTTAAATGGAATTTTAAAGCAAAAATCAATAATTGTGAGAAATAGAACGTTAATTTCTAGACTTTTGTAGTTTCCAAGAAAGCGAAAAGTGCAAATTTTCATTAAAAAGTGCAAGAAATGCTACATTTTTTCTCTTCTTTTCCAAAGAATAGCAGTTAAATGGAATTTTAAAGCAATAATCAATAATTGTAAGGATTAGTAAATTAATTTGTATTTCTATCTCAAATTTAAATGAAATAATATTGATATTATGCTATAAAAAGTGCAAATATTTAACATTTTATATGTTCTTTTCTCAGTAGATGCTGCTAAGTGGCATTTTAAAATAAAAATTCATATTTTTAAGAAATAGTATATTGAAATCGAGTTTTTCATAATTTTTACATGACATAAAATAACAACTTTTCTTTAAAAAGTGCAAAAAAAATCTACATTTTTTCTTTTCTGTTCTAAAGGGTGATAGTTAAATAACAATTTAAAGCAAACATCAATGGTTGTATGCAACAAAAGATTTTTTTTCGAGTTTTTTTTATATTCCAAATGACATGAAATTACCATTTCTCATTAAAAAGGCAAATATTTAAAATTTTGTGTGTTCTTTTGTAAACAGTTGCAGTTTAATAGAGTTTCAAAACAAGGATTAATATTCGTAAAGAAGAAAATATTAAATCTTAATATTTTTTTAGCTTACAAATGAAATGAAATTGCAGTTTTCCGTAAAAAAAGTGCGAAAGTGTAAAATTTTTATTTTAAAAGAGAACACTATTAATTTGACAAGAGGCTTTTTTTTAAGAATACTTTTCATCATTAATAAAAAGGATCACGTATGTTACAAAACTAAAACTTTATATGAATTTTATTTGAATTTTTATCATACGAGGTCTGTTCAAGATAGGAATATTTTTCAAATATTGCGGAATAATTTTTTAAGGTTGGTGCTCCTTTCTCGAATAAACTGGCGTATTCACAGTTCCAGCTTTTAACCATTTTTATGCGGGTCATGAAAGTTAGAAACGTTTTGCGTTTTCAACGATTTTCTGTTTTCGAAAAATATGGGTTCAACATATTTCCATCAAACAATTTTTTTATATATGGAATTGATTTTTCAAAAGCGCTTGATTTGTTTAGAGTGGTTATACTCAGAGTTAGAATAAATTTCAGAGTTGATACATACTTTTTAAAAGAGGTCAAGGATAGGCGACTGATGATGACTGTTGTCCTGCATAATTATGAAATTGCTGGGTATGGATCATACCAGGATATGTTTTCCATAAAGCTGATGTGACGCAGCGAAGTTTTTTTTTTTGAAGATGGCAGAATTATTAATGAAAAACCTTTAATTTGTTGCAGAATAACAAAATCGGTATCCGTACGTAAGCCACCGTATTCCCCAGATCTCACAGTAGTTTCAGAACTGCTGGGCACATACAATTTTTGGTTAGAGCATATATCGTAAATAAATTTATAGACATGTTTTGTTGATTTCTTTTTTAATTCATGACAGCCTTAAGCGAAAATTTAGCAACGGAAAAGAGCTGAACACACATAAAAAAAGCAAAAATCTAATCAATAAAAAATTCCATTTTCAACAGGCAACAGCCAGAATTCTCACACACTCCACCACCACATGCATGCATGACTAAAATCAATATTCATAGAAAACCAACAAACAACATGCCAATAAATCGCAGAGAACAACAAAGAAACCACCAAAATTAGCGGGCGACATTGCTGCCACAACTGCCGTTGAAGCTGCGATCAAATTGAACTCTGAACTCCAGCTAATCACACAACAAATTTCTAAAACACATTCGCAGCCGCAAAAAAACCAAAAACAAAAAAAGGGGAATTGCGATCAACTGGTTTTTGCACAGAAAACCATTCTGGTCTTGGGAAAAACAGATAAGAAAACACGACTTTAAAACTGAATGAAGTGTGTCACTTGATTCGACTGACTCACAGATACGTTTAATGTTTAAATGAATTTCAAAGATAGATTTTGAATTAAAAACATTTTTCGCTGCAGCATGAACAGCAATTTGTTGACACCCAAAATAGTGGCCAAGTCAATTCAAGTCAAAAAATATGTGTCAAACAAAATTGATTTCAAAAAAATTCAAGAGGAGAAACACAAACAAAATTTTATCTTATTTTTAGTCATTCACACTTTTTTTTTTTTTGTTCCAACTTAATTTATGTATCGCGTATTTATTATAAATTCATCTCAAGAACATTCAAAGACACGCGTTATTAGAGAGGAAGAGAACAGGCTGCAACAACTGACTGCCGCCACTGCTATTCTTAATCCCATTTAAGCTGTTGTTTGTTGGTGTTATTGTTGCCTTTATTAGAATAAAAAAAAAAAAAGAATTAATAAAATTATGCAAATTAAATGGTTTTCATTCATAAAATATAACAAACAACACGAGATGATCAAAATTTAAAAATAAAACAAAAAACATGTCAATGATCATCATGTTCATTCACAAAATTTATCCACATAAAAAACACTAGAGGCGAGAGAAGTGGGGAAAGACGCTGCAGGAACTTACGTGTGGCTCTTTAAGAAAAAAAAAAACAACAGATATTCAAATGACCAACTTAATAAAAAAAATATTAAAAAAAATTATTGAAATTCATCCACCAAAACCAGTGAAAAAACGGTCAGCTGGTTACAAACATTTAGAGACAGAGAGAGAGAGAGAGAGATAGAGAGAGAAGGAGAGAAGGAGTGATGCTCCGAAGGTACAAGACATTTTCAAAGATAATTTTGACGGACGTGAGATGCTTAAGCAGAACCTTAAAAGAATGCGAAGATTGCCAGAGTATTCAAATACTCAAAATGAATAAGATTTCGGAAATGAGATATTTTATTAATTAACGATTATTTATTTATTTTTTAGAAATATTTTCTTAATTTTAATCGAATATGTATGAGCGATTAATGGGAATATATATATATTTTCATGACAGACTTTTACATCGAATAATTTTTATTTGAATAACTTTTATTTAAATAATTTTTACCCGAATAATTTTTGATCGACTAATTTTTATACGAATAATTTTTATTCAAATAATTTTTGATCGAGTAATTTTTATTCGAATAATTTTTATTCGAATAATTTTTGATCGAGTAATTTTTATTCGAATAGTTTTTATTCGAATAATTTTTGATAGAGTAATTTTTATTCGAATAATTTTTGATCGAGCAATTTTTATTCGAATAATTTTCTTGCAAGAAACTTTCAGCCAAAAATATTTTTTTTGTCATAAATTTATAATGAAGCCCTGAAATATTAAAAACCAGGGTATCCCATGACGCGCATCTATTAATTTTAATTAACGTGATTATTTTCTAAAAATATTTGCTTGATGTGATTAATTTTGTTCGAAATTATGAGGAATTAATGGGAAGAAACAAATTTTTATCCTTAATATCATTTACAAACATTAATCGAATAATTCTTGTTCGAGAAATTTTTATTCGAATAGCTTTTATTCCAATAATTTTTATTCGAATAATGTTCTTGCATATAATTTTTTATTATTATTATTATCATTGACAAGTATTAACAGAATAATTTTTTCTCCAGAAATTTTTTTTTATATAATTTTTATTCGAATAATTTTCTTGCAAATAATTTTTGCCAAAAAATTTTTTCACTTTAAATGTATAATGAAACTATGAATTATTAAAATATTTCATTTTATGAATTATTAAAAAATTTCAATTAACGAGATTATTTTCTAGAAATATTTAATTGAAGTGATTAATTTTATTCGAATATATGAGGAATAAATGGGAAGAAACACAATTTTTATGGCAATATTATTTTTAATTGTCCTGAATATCATTGACAAAAATTAATCGAATAATTCTTATTCGGGAAATTTTTATTCGAATAATTTTTATTCGAATAATTTTTATTCGAGTAATTTTCTTGCATATAAGCCTTAATTATCATTATTATCATTGACAAATACTAACAGAATAATTTTTTCTCCAGACATTTTTTTTTAAATAATTTTTATTCGAATTATTTTTATTCGAATAATTTTAATTCTAATAATTTTTATTCGAATAATTTTCATTCGAATATTTTTCTTGCAAATAATGTTTGGCAAAAAATTTCTTAACACGTGATAGTAAATAATAATACCCCAGAATTCTGATAGTGAAAGTGTAGCGGCTTTCGAAAACAGCTGTTCTACTTTGCTGTGTAAGTTGCATATATAAAAGCGATGTCGCCTTTCTCTTCTACTTTGCAATACTTTTCATGTCTTGCTGTTAAAAAAAATACTTGTGGAAGAATTGGTTAATGCACTCTTTTACCGACTGTTTACATTGATTGTCTAAAAATATCTCTAAAGTGGCTTTTAAAGGCTGCCTGCTGTGCGTTTAACCACATTTCATGCGGTGATTTGTGTTGTTGTGCGTAGCAAATGGTTAATACCACACTTGGATTAGCTTTTATAATCAATTGATGCCAGCGAAGCCAGCCAGTGTGTCAGTCCATCTGTAGAATGCAGATACATTTCCAGCCGCAAAAGAGATGCTGACGTTTCAAAAAATAACAACAAAAAAAAAAACGCCGAAGAGTTGACCAACGATTTCTTCATATAAATTAATCTTTTAAAGCAGAAGCTCGTAAATTATCGATTCTATTGCCTGCGCACGAATCGAATATTTGGATCATCAGCCAGCCGTTCATGTGGTTGGCATTTGGACTATTTAGACACGAGAAACTTTAAGTGGCGCAGGAAAACAATTTTTTTGTGATGTTTTAAATGTAATAAAAATTTAAATTCCATTTTATTAAAATTGATAAATAGTCAGAGATAAGTTTTTATTTTTAGAATATTTTCAATATATCCGCTGGATTTTTGAATTTAGATTTCTTGATTTCTTTAGCTGCCAGAGTTTTGTACAGCAGGCAGGGCAGAGTTAGGAGGCAGTGCACTGAACTTCCGCATGTTATTTAGTCGCAAGTTTAATTGCAAATTTTTGCTTTAACATCCGTTTTATTTAAACTTTTTTTCGTAAAACGAATTTTTTTTTTGTTTCTGCTAAATAATTAAAATTAGTTGAACGTTTTTTTTTGTGTCTGTTGCCTTTTACAATGTCACTGTCTCTGCTATTAAAATTAAAATGCGAAAAATATGTTTTACATTCAGACGCGATTGCGTACAGAGGCATTGGCAATTTATCAATATTTTTTTTTTTAATATAAATTAAATGTTGTTGTAAACTTGGAAATAACTTAAGATTTTTTTCTTACCGCTTATACGTGCTTAAAGCGAATATCACCAGACTGACAGCTAAAAGTCAAGTGATAATTACAACAAACGATGTCTGCAGTTACATTTTTATTTGTCTGGAAAATACATAAATGATGAACAACACGATAAAAGTGTAAACACAACAGCGATTAAGAGATTAGAAAGCCAAGTAATTTATTGTTTTGGAAGATGTTTATTTATAGAACTAATTAATTGTATTGCAGATATCAGACAACGTGATTTATTTGCAACGCAGTCAAAACAACATTTCAGCAAGAAATGAAAATTTCGTGGAAAATGTCTTGGCAGTAATTTGAATTTTGGCATTTCTTTTGTGACAGATTTGAATTAATTAAGGGCTGAAATGACTTCTTATGAAATACCTTCAGTAGACTAACTATTAAGAAATCAAATGCATATTAAAAGATTTTTCTTTGAAGCTTAAAAAAAGCTTAGCGCGGGAGAACAGCCGTATGATCGCTTCGGATACAGTTGGCTGAAGTAATAGACCAAGATGCAGGACGCATCCTGTAGTCCATTCCACACTCCGTCATAAGCATGGTGTGGCATTTTTCAGGGGCCAAATCATCATATTCGATATCGATTGAAATTGCAATTTAAAAAGAAATTTCGATCAATAACGACTGCTGTAAATTGCCTTGTGATCTCCCGTAGAGCAGGATCATGTTAATTGTTGCCGGAAAGTCTGGTCGCTAAACATCACCAACAGCGATTAGCACCGTCCTGTATGAAGAAGAGCAAAACAAAGCAACCCTACCTTCGTCAATATCTGCAGTAAAAAAATCAGCGGCGAAGTAACAATGGCTGCAACTAAATTCCATATCTTCTGTTCTGTCTTCATCTGTCTTCTCTAACTATCCTCTTATTTTTACGTCTCAATGCGAGCCATCTGTAGAGATCATTTTCTGAGTGCTTTTCCAAGAAAAATATATATGGAAAATGGTTGATCTTTAAGCCCACTCCGGTGACTTCCCTCTAATTTTAACCGCAAATCTAACGTAACCTGTGCCTCGTTTCTGTAACTGAAGTGAGAAGTTCTCGCATAGAAAAAATTATCGTCACTCTGTGAAACAGAGGATGAGTTAGAATATATTTCTTAATGCTTTTAAAATTCTGTTGGTTTCTTATAATAGTAAATGTATTATTCTATGGATAACCCTACAATAAAAAGAATGACAACCATAATTATTTAGTTTTTCGATGAGAGAACTTCTCACTTCAGTTACAGAAACGAGGCGCTGGTTTTTGTGCCATTCTCTGCTTTTGAGCTCTTCCAGCTAAAACTCTATTATTTCAATTTTTAAATTAACTGATCCCCCCGTGATTAGTGGGGATTGAAGCAATTTTTTATTACTATAGATAATTCCAGATATAAAATTTTAAAATTTTTAAAATTTTTTCCTTCACAATATCTCATGAACAGATTAAAAGTTAATGGCCGGGATGTGGTTTTAAAAGAATCAGCACGAAAATAAAAATTAAAGTGGTTTTTAAATGTTCATCGTTTGTGACAGCGATCAGCGAAGGCTTAAGTGTTCACTCTTTGGGATATCTAGAAATCCTCTGATTCGAATCGGTTTGAGTACACAAAAAACTAAGTTCAGAAGCGGTCTTCAGAACACTATCAGTAAAAACGAAAGTGGAAGTTTGAAATAAATATCTCCAGTTATTCTAAGAAATGTTGGGTAAACAGCTCCTGATGATCTGCATTAGCCCCAATGAAATGCTTATTGGAACCAGCTAAAACCTCTCAATTGATCACTTTTAATTTTTGAATAAGATTTTGGGAAAAAAGGAGCAGCGCGAAATTAAAATTAAAGAGTTTAAAAAACTACCAGTTTGATTTGAATCAGTTTAGCCGGTTAAAAATGATAAGCGGGTCATAGTTTTAGGTACACACACACACTCAGACACACACACAGACACACACACACACACACATACGAGACACACACGCACATACACATACACACACACACACACACATAAAAACACACATATAGATATAGTGAAGACCTTTCAGTTTTAGTCAGGGAAGCTTCCTCAGACTTTAAAATGAGAAGAATTGATGAGAAGTCCATTTTTTTTTTAAAACGGGGTGAAATCAATAACTTCCCGATTTTTTAAAATATTCAATTTACAAAGCAGAAACGTAAAAAAATTAAAGAAACCTGTTTAACTTTTATTTTCATGCTGATTCTTTTTTCTCAAAGTCTTATTAAAATTCAAAGTGATCGATTGAATTTTAGTAAAACTCTGGGAAAAAGAATCAGCACGAACATAAAAATTAAAGAGGTTTAAGCGACAAATCCCAAAGTGTGCACAAAATTAAAGAAAGCTTTTTCTGAATAAACAAAATCAAACGAAGTGTTTTTAAAATAAATATTTTTTCAACGATACGAACTCTCAATTTCCCATCAAACATATCGCGCCTGTGTCTTAAGTCTTTCGTTTCGCAATAAAGCAACTTTTGAACATCAAACGGCGTTTGTAATTTTTTTTACAAGTTTTCCTCTTCTTTTATAAGAAAAAAGGCAGTTTGAAGGAGTTTTAAAATAGAAATGATTTTTCGCAGCGGATTTTGGATTAATTTCTAATCAATTTCCCATTTTCTATCAAAAAGGGCAAACAATGTAGCATTTTTTGTAGAAAAGAACACAACAATAGTTTCAACTTTATGCAAAGAACTATTTGAAAAGTAATTTTTTCATTCTTTTTTTTTTCTTTAACCCTATTCACACACTTTTTCCCCATGTGCCTTCAACATGAAGCACTTAAAAATATTTCTTTCACTTGCTTAAATGCTATTGAGAAAATACAAATTAACTAGTAAAATTTTACTACAGATTTTTATTATTTTTTATGGTTTTTTAAAATTTTCACATCGCCAATACTTACTGACCGTAAAATATTAGTGATGCCCGCTTAAAAAAATATTTAAATGCTTTTAAATTCAGGCAAGCGTTTATGAGCAAACAAACTAAAACAAATGCAAATGAAAACAAATATTAATACAACACAGCAACGACAACAACAACAACAACAATAGTAACAACAAACAGCAGCAGCAGCAAGAACAGCAACCATAAAAGCCAACAATTTTAATTTATATCAGCAGCAACTAAAAGTATGTTTTCTGTGCACTGACCGCAATACTAGTGTTGACTTTTTGCTTGTTGTTGTTGTTGTTGCTGTTGTAATAAACGTTTACAGTCCTACAAACGGATCCCAAATTACATACGCATTTACATTTAAACACACACACACACACACACATACTTTTAATACAATTGCTTTGAGGCTACCCAGTGAACATTTGCTTGAAGAAAATGTTTGTAAATTTATTGCAACATTTTTAAATTTAAAAATTTTTAACGGGTTAAAGATCCTCTGCTGGAACTTAATCATCCTCGAATGCATCTTATATTTACTTTAAGCATTTTAGCAATTAATTAAAAATGTCATAATTCATTTGCGATTTTTTTTTTCGCGTTTGCTAAATTTTTATAGCTCCAGCATGTGCGGTTTTAAATACTAAAAATTAATTTATTGTCTATTCGATTTTAGCACTTTTTCTGTAACTTTAAGCTGATTTGTAATTAAGTAATTTTTAAATTTAATTACACTCTCGAAACAAAACGCATGCACGTGACTGTTGCATGGCAAATCTGTATTTCGGTTTAGTTTCAGGCTCGCCTTAAAGGCCTGGACTTCTACTCCAGTGTAAAGGACCTTAAAAGAAACCTACAAACTCACTTGAATTACTTACACTAACAGCCAAGTGATTTTAAACTCTAGAGTTGAGTCAAACTTTATCAAACGCTCAGTTTTGCCAAAAACCTTTAATCAAACGCATTTAAATTACATGGGTTTGACCAAAGGTTGTTGTCAAAAACGAGCGTTTGACAGCGTTTGATAAAGTTCGGCACAGCTCTAGACCCAACTCTAGAGTTTAAAATCACTTGGCTGTTAGTGTAAGTAATTCAAGTGAGTTTGTACGTTTCTTATAAGGTTCTTTAGACTGGAGTAGCAGTCCAGGTAACCAACAAATAACTTTGTCTGACTAACTGAAGTCAGTCAAAGTGTTTTTGAAATAAATTTTTAAAAACCACACGAACTAGAGTTGAGTCAAACTTTATCAAACGCTCCCTCTAAGGGGAACCCCTTAAATTTAAATGGGTTTGACTAAAGGTTTTTGGCAAAACTGAGCGTTTGATTAAGTTTGACCCAACTCTAACACAAACTCTCAGTTTCAAATTAAGCATACCGCATGTGTCTTAAGTCTTTCGTTTGGCAAAGAAGCAACTTTTGAACATCAAGTGGCGTTTTCTTTTGTGGAAAAATATGTAAATTTTTTCCTCTTCTCTTATAGAAAAAAGGCAGTTTGAAGGAGTTTTGAAATAGAAATAATTTTTCATAGCAAATGTTGGATTCATTTCTAATAAATTCCCTCTTTTACAGCAAAAAGTGCAAACAATGTAGCATTTTTTTGAAGAAAAGAACACAACAATGGTACAATTTTATGGCAAGAACATTTTCAAAAGTATTTTTAAATTATATATTTTATCAACACTTACACACATTTTATTCTTACCATCGTTGAGTTATTAAAAATAAATTATTATTTAAATACTAAAACAAAAAAAGTGTCACAAATTCAATAAAACAAAAATCTTGAAGTAAATTTTTTAAGAAAAATTAAAAAAGTTGTGACACTTTTTCTTGACATAAATTATTGGAATTTATTGAGATGTAAATAATCCGAATAACAGCCAGCACTGACAGTCCGTGTGATTAAATAAATAATTTTGCTAAAAATGGTAAAATTTAAAAGCAAATTTTTTTTTAAACGCTGCCATTGCAGATGACTTCCTAAAGATTTGTCTTGCAACAGTTGCTTCTGTTTTCTTATATTTATTTAGTTTTTTTTTTTTTAATTTGTATTTGCAGCTCCACACAAAAGCTTCCTTAACAAATAACACCGCTTCAAGGCACGCGCTTTCATTTGCGCTTAAACAATAGACTTGAAAGCGATTTTTTTTTTGTTTCACAAGACAGACAGACGGTCTTTTTGTTAAGACTGTAAAACCAGAACAGAGATCATTTCAGTTCCTAAGTAATTGAGGCTGGTAGATAACAAAACAATAGAAGACAAAAGTTTGTTAGAATTTCGTAGCCAAAAGCAAATATGATTTATTTATTTTGTTTTTTTGTCTTGTTGTTTAAACTGAAGCCATTAGCTTTGAGATTATTTGAGATCAAATGGACAAATATTTGAGAGAAAGTTGCACTTTTTTTTTTTAGAACAAAACGTGTGTTGTAAAATAACCAGCATGACTCAGTTTAATTAAAGATTTTTATCTCTAAAAATAGCAGAGTGGCGATTATGTTGACCCTCATCACAATTCATTAAAAATTAAGCTTTGAAATGTATAAGAAAAAAATATTAAACAAAACATTTTGCACTCGATTCCCCTTCAAAGCTCATGTCTACACGACTCAGCCCCAAAATTAAATGGCTTAAGACCATAAAATATGCTGACAGTTTTGAGGCTGCTCTAGAAATCTTTAATAAGCGAGGAAACGGCTACTATTTCTATGCCAAGTTAAGACCACCCTCGTAACTTTAAGGCTTTTGTGTGTCATTCATGAAATATATATATATATATTTTGTCTGTGACTCCAATTCACAAAATATTTTTTAATCTTTTCAATTTTACTATTCACAATCAAACATTCAGACACACACACACACACACTCATTCTCATTTACTACAAATTCCATCAGAGCCAACTCAATCTATTTCATATCCATGAGTCATAAAATATATAAAAAGCATTAACAATTTGCATTAAAAATCATTGGCAATCATTTTATTGGACTCTGCGATCATAAATCTTAAATTCTTTGCACAGAAACAAAAAATTTATCTAACAGAGATAAACTTGTACAACGACACTCGCAACAATTTTCATATTAATTTTACATACGAAAAAAAAAATATGAATAAAGAGAAATATATTTCTTAACAACTTGTTGTTTACATTACAACGTTGTTGTTGTTGTTTTATTATTTCTTACTGGCATTTGTTTGTATGTTAAGTGACATTTACATTAAATCATTTTCAGCATTTTCTTTTTCTATTTCTTATTTTGATTTTTAATTCAACTGTCAGTTGGCATTATTTTGAATGTCTGCATTAGAATGATGGTTACAGGAGAAATAAATACCGAAGAAGATGCAGATGACAAGATAATGGAAACTTGTGAGAGTTGCTCAACGATTAGTTTCAGGTGCTAAATATTTTCAATTTGTAATCGAAACATATTATTTTAAAAATTTTTTTAATGGTTATTAAAAGCCTGTTTGTTATTTGAGGAAATAATTTCACTAGTTTTTAGTAGAAAAAAAATTATTTTTAAAGGGATAACTGCCACAGAAAAAAAGATTTAATACAAGGATTGTTTCTGTTTCGAAAAGTGCGGCCGTTTATTTTTATTCAACAATATAATGTTTTGCCCAGGGGCCAAATTATTGCATTCAATGTCGAACGAAGTTTCAATAGGTTAGGTTGGTTATTAGGGTCATTGTCGAAACAATGCACTTGGGTCCGTCCATTCGATCCCGTTGTGATACCATAAAACAGGGACTACTCATAAGCCGTCCTATGCCGCATTAAGCCATCCTGTGGACGCTTGAAAGGCCGATATTCTGACAAGTTCTACACTCGCCAGGATCTCTAGGTCTGGCAAGAAGTTGCAGCGCAGTGTCACTACTAGTGATGTCAAACAAGATCGATTTCCAAAAATCCCAGGATTAGGGATTTTAAAAAACCGTATCTCGGGATTCGGGATCGAGATTTCTCGGGAATTTCGGGAACGGGATTTCATCACTAGTCACTATCCTACTGTTTTCTCCTCCTCTTCATCATTACAGCTTCTGCAGAAGTCGTTATGTACCAGACCCATTCTTCTTGCATGGCTCCTGTTCCAGTTAGAACATTCACAAGTTGCCGTAGCCGCACCTTGTTGAAGTTAAGAAGGTCACGTGTTCTGCGTGGGTCGTAGCGGGGCCATGTGGCCCTTGCCACACGGCAGTTGGTCAAGTTTTCCCATCTTGATTGAGCAAGTCTTGATGATTCATCACTGAACCAAAAACTTTAATTGCGATAGGGGAATGCCTGTGAAGTGACAGATCATAGAGTTATCCAGCTCTGTCCCTTCCCTGGCTATTCCGTTAGCAATGAGGTTGCCAGGACAGTCAGAATGTCCCGGTACCCAGAGAAGTGTCACCCTCGAATGTCTCGCTATCTCCCCCAAAGATAGTCGGCATTCGACCACAGCTATGAATGTGCTGTACACACCATTGATAGCAGAGATGGCCGCCTTACTGTCGAAGTTTCAATACGTCTTATACACAAATTTCGATCTCTATCGAATATCGTGATTTGCTGCCAGAAGTGTTTGTATATCCTTCTCCAAAAATGATAAAAGATTACATATCACAACGCCCAAGAATTAGGCACGATCGCTTTCGATTTGGACGAAATTCGCTCTCTTTCATATGGAAATTGTTTTTAAAAATATTTCTTCAAAAAATATGTCACATTCAAAGTTTCATAACTTCGCCAAATGGGCCAAATTGATTGAGTTTATTTTTTTAATAAAAAAACACTCTGTTACAAAGAAATGATTTTTATGTCATTTAAATTCAATAGTCCGGGCTAAAATATAAAAAGCGTCGGGGGATAAATATACGAAAAAGAGGGCACACGCCCCATCTTTCGAAAGAGCGTAAATAAATTTTAGGACTACCCTTCAGGATAACAACAGTTTGGTTTAAAGCAAGTCACAAACTTACAGACACGCACACACACTTACACACACACCCACCCACTTCCCCATACCCACAGACATACTAACGGGCTCTCAGAAATAGTCAGGGAAGCTTCCCAAAATATGGACCTAAAAACGCAGAGATCTAGAGAGCCCTCGATTTTTTTTTTCATAACGGGGTGAAACCAAAAACTTTCCGATTTTTTTAAATCTAAAGTTTTCCTAAAAAAAAAGAAAACTTTTCTAAAATTAAGAAGCTATTCAGAAGAATAACTGCAGAGATGGACCTTTTTTTTGAATTAAAATATGATATTTTATAAAATATATTATTTTTTTTAAACTCTTCAATTTGAATTCTGTACTGCTTCTTTTTTCCCAAAATCTTATTAAAAAATTCAAAGTGATCAATTGGGGGATTTTAGCTGGTTCCCATGCGCATTTCACTGCGGCCAATGCAGACCATCAGGGAACCTTTACCCAGCATTTCTTAGAATAACTGAAGATATTTATTTCAAACTTCCACATTAATAAGTGAGAAGTCTAAAATAAATATCAGAGTTTTAACAGGAACTCACAGATCACTGATCACTTTTCCTTTTTGATTTTCTTACGTTATATGCTTTTATTCAAAATCGTACATAATCAAAAATTCAATAAGAGGGTTAGACAATTGAATTGTTTTTTAATATATTTTGCATTTTTATTTTGGAACATAATATTAAGGGATGTACGTCAGTGAAGGGTATTTAAGATGCGCTACTGCCAGATGTAGCACTTCTAATTGGTTATTTCAAGGATATATATTTTAAATTAGTTACGGATTTGTCGTTTCAGTGAACAAAGACACAGAAAAAGTCTAACTAGACTTTTGTTTTCAAAAATTAATCGCGCTAAACATCAACACAAAATGATAGAGTTAACAGGCAACTTTATTTTCAGAATTCATCCCGTTCATTGGCCTCTCGTTCGTCAGATTTCACAACTCTGAACTATTTTTGGAGGCTCAAAGCTCAGTCCTTGGCTTGCGATGACAAACCAGCAGCTTTCGAATCATTGGAAGCCACTATTTAGGCCAGCATTAACGCAAGATTCGTTTCAAAAAAGAATAGTAATAAAACGGACTGGTTGAATGGACCAGCATAATCGCAACTGCGACAGATATTTTCCGGAAATCATGTTAACAAAATTAAATCCATAATATGTGCATGGACACATTTCATTTCAGTACTATTTTTGTGTTGTTTTATAATATGAATTCCTCAGGCAGCTAAAAAACTAACTCAAACGATAACCAAAATGGAGCCTATGAAATATTATTTCCATTTTACCTTTAATCAGAAGCTGAAGGCCTGGTCTAGTTTCACTGGATTTAAAAAAAGGAAAGGACGGCTAGCTAGTCTACTGGAATGTTGATGTTTTTCGCTTACCTGAAAGAAAAAGAGATAAAAAGAAGGAATAAGAAAAACTAGTTTTTAATAATAATTTTTATTGTCTGTTATTGTAAACAAATTAAAAATATTCGGTAGGGAGTTCGCAGTAACCTCAATTTATCGTACAACATTTCAATTAGTAAATTGAGCAATTAGCAGTTAATTGTCTCACTAATTGCAATAAACTCGAATTGCAAAACTGGTCATAAGTGTGTTTATTAAGAACTGTGTTCAGTGAGCACAAAAATTTCCTATAATGGCGAGTCAAACGTCAAAAAATATTCAAATAAAACAAACTGAATTTTCAAACAGACTGAATAAATAAACAAAAACGAAATGGCTGGGGAAGAAGGTGACCTTTGAGTTGCATTTTGCTGGAATAATGAGAGAAGCAACAGCTGCTGCTTCCTCAAACTTCGTAAAATTGTCAAGTTTTCCTGTTTCTTTTTTTAAGCACTAAAAATTTTTAATAAAAAATCGTCACAATGACTACAAGAGCTCCATATTTCTAAAATTTCTTTTAAATCACAATTTGCTTTAATTTTTAAATTTGCAAACACGAACATTCACAAAACAAATTAAAACAATTTTATTATCAGCTGTCAAATGTTAATTGAGTCAGCTAGATTGAGTATATGTGAACACTAGATTAAATTGCTCAATTAAAATTAAATTAACTCAATTCAAAATGCACATCTGAACACGGCATTAAGGCCTGAATTGACCACAATTTAACAGACAATAAGTCAATTAGCAAATTGAGCAATTTGTAGTTGATTGTCTCACTAATTGCGTAAGCCAAGTTGAAGAAATTTTATTGGCTCCCACCGATTCAGGTTGAAATTTAACTTTTTCCCTAGAAAACTGTATGGGGACTAAAACTTATAATATATATTTTCAGCTAAATTCTCTACGTCTTCAGAATATTCCTCTGGTCGAGAAGTAACCAAAAGCTTGCAAAATATTTTGCATTTCATGATAATATTTTAGAGAGCATCAAATAGATTCTCTAATAGAATTTCCTAACCTTTTTCTAACAGTTCTTTACCTTTGGCCAAACTAGAGCTGTGGCAAACTTCATCAAACGCTCGTTTTCGACAACAACCTCTAATCAAACCCATTTAAATTACATGGGTTTGATTAGAGGTTTTTGGCAAAACTGACCGTTTGATGAAGTTTGACCCAACTCTAGTACATGCTTTGGTTTTACCTAAAAAACATCTCTTATAAAGAAATCCATGTCCTTGAAGAAATAATGGGAATAATAGAAATTTGAGCTTAAATTAACTGTTTCATTCAGGTCTTCCATTTGACGCCTTAAGAAGTACCTGCCCATGTGCGATCCCTGTTGCAGCAACAATTTTATGCTGCTGCCCCTTCATAAAACAAATTAACATGAAAAAACATTATTTAGGTCTCTTAACTATTTATTTCTTAATAATTAAATTTAAAAAATTTTATTTCTAAAAAATATTAATTCTATTGGAAAAGTTTTATTAAAAGTGAAGAACCGAAGACCGCTTCTGCTTTCGTTCTCTTTTATTCGATGCATTCGGATACTCGTTCATTTCAGCATTTTTAGTCGCTTCGTTTTGTTTATCTTCCGTCTGATGGAGTTGAGGAAATTTTTCATTTGCTAGGAGGGCTGGTTTTGGCTCTGCAAGTCTTTTCGTTTGTTTGTTCGTTAGTTTCTTTTGCAGAACCTGCATTCTTCGTCTTTTTTTATTTGTTTGTCTGTTTTTGTTATTTTCTTGTACTCCCGTACACGCGTATTGTTGTGGAGTCTCCATTCGTGGCATGGCCTCTATGCAAGAAGTCATGTAGTTCAGGAGCCGTGTAAAGTTTTCGAGTTCTCGAGAATTCAATTCTGGATTATGAAGTATTTGTTAACAAAATTTTCAAACATGGATCGGTTATTCTGCTCAACTGTCGGCGAAGGATCAGGTACTTCATCGTAGTCGTTGCTATTGCCATCATTTTGAAGATCCTCTATGTCGTCGTGGTCGTTGCTGTTGCCATCATTTTGATGATTCTCTATGTCGTCGTGGTCGTTGTTGTTGCCATCATTTTGATGATCATATATGTCGTCGTGGTCGTTGCTGTTGCCATCATTTTGAAGATCATCTATGACGTCGTGGTCGTTGCTGTTGCCATCATTTTGAAGATCATCTATGTCGTCGCGGTCGTTGCTGTTGCCATCATTTTGATGATTCTCTATGTCGTCGTGGTCGTTGCTGTTGCCATCATTTTGATGATCATATATGTCTTCGTGGTCGTTGCTGTTGCCATCATTTTGAAGATCATCTATGACGTCGTGGTCGTTGCTGTTGCCATCATTTTGAAGATCCTCTATGTCGTCGTGGTCGTTGCTGTTGCCATCATTTTGAAGATCATCTATGTCGTCGTGGTCGTTGCTGTTGTCATCATTTTGATGATCATCTATGTCGTCGTGGTCGTCATTTTGAAGATCCTCTATGTCGTCGTGGTCGTTGCTGTTGTCATCATTTTGAAGATCCTCTATGTCGTCGTGGTCGTTGCTGTTGCCATCATTTTGAAGATCCTCTATGTCGTCGTAGTCGTTGCTGTTACCATCATTTTGATGATCATCTATGTCGTCGTGGTCGTTGCTGTTGCCATCATTTTGATGATCATCTATGTCGTCGTGGTCGTTGCTGTTGCAATCATTTTGAAGATCCTCTATGTCGTCGTGGTCGTTTTTGTTGCCATCATTTTGATGATCATCTATGTCGTCGTGGTCGTTTTTGTTGTCATCATTTTGAAGATCCTCTATGTCGTCGTGGTCGTTTTATCGGTTTAGGCTTCTTTATTTTTCTCATCGTTGTTATGCATTTTTTCGTTTATCCTCAAAACCGTTTCAAAATAGATCGTAACCAGTTCGTTAAACTCAGCTTGAGCCTCGTTGTTGTCATTCTCCGCAAAAACGTGCTTGAATTTATCTCTGATTAAGTCGAATCTTAATTGCAGTTCCTGTAACATGACGTGCGGATGTCCGCAACATTCGATTTCAGCTCTCTTTTTATGTAGAAATTCTTTGAAATCTTCAAGATTTTTCAGAAAACTTTCAACTCTTCCGTTTTTCGCTTTCGGATCGTCACAATCACATGGAGTTAGTTTCTCAAAGTGACAATGCTCAATTTCCCTTTTTTGTTGTTTGCAAATTTTTAAAAGTGCATCTTTCACTTTTAAGTAAAACTCATATCTTTGAATACCTGCTGATCGCAGCCTTTCAGTTATTTCGTGGAAGTTTTCCCAAGTACGTTCAATCGTACGAAGATACTGATTAAATTCATCTGGACACCAGTTGACATTATGTTGAACGTTTGATAAAATATATTCGCCGGCTTCCGTATGTTTATTTATTAAATATAGAAGACACATTTTTGAATTTAAGACAGCGGAGGAATTTAAAATAGTTTTTTTTTTCAAGTAACAGACTTGCACGTTGGGCTTGTTTTAAGATACTGATTAAAAAGAAAGAAATCAAAGTCTTTATATAGCAACGGCGCGATAGAATTTTATGAAACACATAAACGCATGCACGCACGCGGTGTGTAGCAGGTAGCCGCTATTTTCTATGTTGGATGTGATCTGCACATGTGCCGGCCTTCAGGTACAAGACAGATTCAATTTATTTTCGCTAATTAATTCACGGAATTTTAAGATGAAAATTAAAATAGGGATTGTTCAAGGATAAAAGGCAATTGAGGTCCTTTTGGAATACCTTTGTTTTACGAAAAATTATCTGCATCACAACCATGAATAATTTTATATACGGAAAATAATATTAATTAATTAGTTGGGTCAAACTTCATCAAACCCTCAGTTCTGCCAAAAACCTTTAGCCATACCCATGTTTTCATTTTTCACTTCTCCCTGTAACAGCCCTCGTTATATATTAATGTTTTTTACAACAATTAGTTGAAATATGTTAATTACGCCCAAGCAACTCCGAAAACAACTATTTTATACCTGCACAATGAGGACGAATTACATTAAAAACAAAAGTACTTTTCCTTCTGACAGCTGTCTTTCATAAAAGCGATTGGAAAGAAAAATACTTCAGAAATGAGCAGAAGACACATGTTTTACTCTAAAAATATTTGGCCTTGTATCAGAAAAATTGCTCTGGTGCTCACGGTAGGATCGTGCCGGCCGCACAATGGGGTATAGGAGTGTAGAGGAGAGTTTTGACTATAAGAGAGTACTAGTCGTTGAACGAACTTTTACGAACTTTAGAAGTTATGCTCTATTGAGTGGGAGGATTTAGGAAAATTTTGGACCTTGAAGAAAAACCTAAAAAAATTAATTTATTTCAAAAAGTTAAAACCTCATTTTTTTCTACTAGTCAAGCTAACAAGTTGGGCAATAATACAAAATTTATTTTGTTTAAAAAACGTTTAAAACAAAAATTTTATAGACTTTTAAAAATTAAAAACTTTTTAAGATATTTCTAATTTTAGCAAAATAATGAAATTGTCCATTTTGAAACACCTTGTTTACTGGGTTATAGTTAAAATAAGTTTAAATTTGTTGGTTCCCGAATGATGAACTTTTACATTTTTTAATTGGCGATTGTAAAATATATGAGTTTTGGCTGCCTTCGCTTAAAATGGTCCAGTGTGCGGCGGCATGTGAAATTATTTTCCGTAGAATGTTATAGAATGATTTTTCTTTTAGATGTAGATTAAATTGCTCAATTAAAATTAAATTAACTCAATTCAAAATGCACATCTGAACACGGTATTAAGGCCACAATTTTTCAGACAATAAGGCAATTAGTAAATTGAGCAATTAGTAGTTAATTGTCTCACTAATTGCATTCAACTAGAATTGCAATCCTGGTCATAAGTGTCAAGTTTTCCTTCTTCTTTTTTTTAAGCACTAAAAATTTTTAATAAAAAATCGATCACAATGACTCCCACAGTAAAATTTTTTTTAAACTAAAATTTGCATTCATTTTTAAGAATTACAAACACGAATATTCGCGAAACAAATAAAAACAATGAGTTTTTTTCAGCTGTCGAATGTTAATTGAGTCAACTGAATTGAGTATGTGTGAACACTAGACTTAATTGCGCAATTAAAATTAAATTGACTCAATGCATGTCTTAACATCCTTCACACACACAAGCTCGCTCGCACATACACACACATATACAGAGATATAATACAACCCTCTCAATGTGAGTCAGGACCTCCTTCGAGTTCATTTTGTGAAGATCTTAAGAGAACTCGATTTTCGCTTAACGGGGTAACTTCCCGATTTTTCAAAATTTTAGATTTCTCCAGCGGGAATTTATAGCCGATTTCATGCTGACACACAACTGCATTTAAAACAAAAAATATTATAAAATTTTCTTTTCGTTTCTTATGCAATTAAGAGAAGGAAATAATTCTTTGGACATCGTGCAAGAGGCAGTTAATAATTCAGCAAAAGCTTAAAGATTTGATAGATTCTATTTTTAAAAAATTTTAAATTTTAAAGATGTTACATTTTTCTGCAAAATAAAAATTCTTCTATAACATTTTATGAGCTTAAGTAGTTCCCTTAAAAAAACATAAATAGAATTCTTACACACGCGATGGTTTTTGAGATATTAAAAAATATAAGCAACGACTTCAGTTATTTTATAAAATTTTTAATAACACCTGATTTTGGAAAAACAATTTAAGATAATACATATTTTAGAAAATTGTCGTTTTTTAAACTCTTTAATTTAAATTTTGTACTGATTCTTTTTTCCCAAATTTTCGTAAAAAATTCAAACTGATCAATTGAGTGGTTTTAGCTGGTTCCCAAGCACATTTCACTGGGGCTAATGCAGATCATCAGGGACCATTTGCCCAGCATTTCTTAGAATAACTGAAGATATTTATTTCAAACTTCGACTTTAATAAGTGAGAAGTCTAAGATATATATCAAAGTCATAACAAGAACTCACTGACCACTGATCACTTTTCATTTTTAGTTTCTTACATTTTTTTCGTTGGTTTAACTACTAAAAGGTTTATTCAAAAAGGCAAGTCCAGAGCTGGAAAACAATTATTATTGTCATGTTTTTTAATTTATTTATTTATTTTATTTTAATTATTAAAATTTAATTTTTACTTATTTATTTATTTCTTATTATTGTTTAATTAAAAATGTTAAATAAAACTTTTTTGTGGGTAGTGTAATCCATTTTATGTTCTGTAAAGAAAGAAATAAATCAGAGAGATCAAAAAGTCCAGATCGAGGACTGGAATTAAATCCGAAATCCAGACTTTTATTAATGAAGGATGTATAAAATTCGGCACCGCTGAGTATATAGAGACATGCTTTAAAAATTAATCAAGCCACAATTTTCTAATATTTGAAATTTTCCCAGCGG
This sequence comes from Linnaemya vulpina, assembly GCA_963675445.1. NCBI lineage: Eukaryota > Metazoa > Arthropoda > Insecta > Diptera > Tachinidae > Linnaemya > Linnaemya vulpina. The sequence continues at coordinate 11,859,203 of OY776278.1, read as the reverse complement.
GCAAATTTAACTTATAAAAAACTAGTAGCACCGTGATAAATAGAAAAATGAATTCACAACCCTGATAATATGGTGAAGCGGCCTTTATTTTTAATTATAATTATAGCAAGTAGATCAAATATTTTACTATTATGATTATGTTCTTTTCTAAAAAAAATGTCACAATTCTTGCACTTTTTTAAGGAAAATAACCAAAAATAAATAATTTATTATAAATTAATGCCACATCTTTTACAAAGAATTATTGCTGTTTTAAAACTGCCGCTTTTTACAAAAAAAAAGTAAAAGAATGTTGCACTTTTTAAAAAAAATTCCTTTAATAAAAAATTAATAATTTTGTTGATCATATAAGACAAATTTTTATATGCAAAAATAATTTTGAAAATCGCTGATTTAAACAAATATTATTATTATAAATTATGAATTTTGTGAAAAACATGAAATTTTAGGAAAATGTTAAAAGAATTTATGTTCCAATTCTAAAGTCGAGCAGGAAATTAAATGCGACAAATCGATTTTTTTTCTGCCAAAGACTAGCACGCTGGGAATGACCCCTACATAAGCGATGCATTGTGCCAGAACTAATAAGCAGGGATAGAGGGAGTAGTGCCTGTGAACGTTAGAATTGAAATTTCTCAAGTTGAAAGTGTCAGAATAGGACTCTGTAGGGAATTTATTTTACCCACACTTCCATTTGTTTGAATTAATTTTTTCAATTAATAAGCAGTTGATATTCAAAACTTTTCTTAAATTTAATCAGAAATCGGCTAAACGTGTGTCTCCGTTTATTTGCAGTTTTTGCTTATTAAAATAAATTCCTCAAAATGTTCGATTTCAGTTTATTGGCAATAGAAAATGCAAACGCATTAAATCAATTAGCCTGCATTTTGCCACCTGTTGCTTTTCATTGAGTAGCACATTTTATGTGTCAAACAAAATGGGAACACAAAAAAATGCTGTTAATTATATTTTTAACAAGTTGAAATTCGTTTGCTGATTTATCTAAAATACTTCCTGTATGCATTTTTATTTAAATCGCTGGTTGATTATTTTGAACAGGAAATTTCATGATCAATGTAGCGGCAGATATTTTTAAAGCAATCAGCTTGTGGGGACATGCTTAATCATGTCTAGTAGATGAAATAGTTTCGCATTTATTTTATTTGTTTCTTAATAGTTAAAATTAATGATTTATTTTGAGGAAAACAAATTTTTATAAAATTTACGTTCTCTCTGTTATTATTTTTGCCATTAAATTCATTAACATTTTGCTAGCAGGGCTTCAACCGTATTATTTTCATTTGCTTAGAGTTAATGAATTCATTTTATCTGCTGTTTACAAATAAAACAAAAAGATAATAATAATAAATATGCTCTTCTATCATGTTCATGGCAGCATGTTCTCATTACCTTCAGGGCAACATTTATGTGTTTGTTTTCCTCTTCCATATTAAATTTCACAAGACTCAAACCAACAACTACAAGAAGAATAGGAATGACATTAACCGTCTGTCACACGCATGTCACGAACTACCCTCTTGTTGGCCACGTCTTATCGCAAATATGTTTGTTGTTGTTAACTTAATAACGATTTTAACCTAATTGACCTTTAGCCATGGCCTAACGGTACATAACACTTTTCAAACAATAAAAAAAAAACGTAAAGCCGAATACGAACTGTGAAATGAAAAGGAGGTGTTGGTGTTGCTGTTGTCAAAAGTCGCGTGCTCTTCGATAATTTATGGGACTCATGGTTTGAGTCTTTTCCATTTAGGATTCCTTTTTTATTATTTTTTTGTTTGTTTTTTTTTTTTTTTGAACAGCCAACGAGCATGACAAATAAGTGTCAGTTTTTTCTAGGGGTAAAAATAGTTCAGAACGGCAGAAGAATATTAACAAGGGAAATATTATTGGCAACACACAAATCTTTGATGGGCATGTGCTCCAGTGATGTTAGGGAACTTGTCCATAAAAATCTATTATTTCTGAGAGCTAAACGCTCATCTTTTTCTTATTTAAAATTTTGCCGATTCGAATCGGTTTGAGGGGATATTTGAGTTCAGGAATGCTGGCCCATAATTGAATTTAGTTTGATTCAACCGCTTAAAAGTTTTAAGCGGGTAATAAGCATACAGACGGACTCTCAGAATTCATCGGGATTCTGTTGAGCGCTCGATTTTTTCAAAAGCCGGGCAAAACCAATAAACATTAGGTTTTAATAATTTTCAAATTTCCTAGCGCGAAGTTAAAAATGTTACGAAAATTTTATCGTTTTAAGCTCCGATATTATGAATATGGCCATCTAAATATCGTTACATGATAAAATATATTGTGTATAAAATATTGAAATATTTCTGTCACAAAGTTTCTATGGAAAGAAAATTATTGAAAACAAGTACAAGTGCCGAATTTTATATACCCTTCAGTAACGTACATCTGGCGTTACATACATTTTTTTAAGTACCAATTTTGTTCTTCCTAAAAAACGGCGTCGGTTGCCTTTTTGGTTACCTTAATGAAAGAAAAAATAAATCAGTTTCCCACCCCTGAAAGCGAAAATTTAATTTTTTAAAGTTTATTTTTTTATCAATCTTTATTTATATATCATAAACGGTTTTATTTAAGAAGAACTACAAATTTTCAACTATTTCGGTCACTTTCATGTACCACAAAATATTGCAGTTATCCAACCCTGAAATAGAAGTTTTTTTTTTTTCATTTTGAAGCCAAATTTCCCTTTCCTAAATTACAAAACAGTTTTAATTAGTAAAAAGCAACGTTGGTTGCCTTATTGCTTGCTTATGTGAATGAAAAAATATATCAATTTCCCATCCCTGGAAACATTTTCTAATCAATGCCAGTCTTCATGATGTATAAAGCGGTTTTATTTAAGAAAAATATAAAATTTGTAGCCATTTTGGTTACTTTCATGTGCTACAATATATTGTATTTACCAAAAAAAAAAAAACTTTTAATTTCCCAACCCTGGTAGAGAAACTTTTATTTGTTTTGTTATTATTATCAATGCAACTCTTCATGAGGTATAAAGTAGTTGTATTTAGGAAACATTTTAAATATTTAACTATTTTGGTCGCTTTCATGTTTTGCAAAATATTGTGCTTGTCCAACCCTGGATTCGAATCTTTGATTTTGTTAAATTTGTGATACCAAATGTGACCTTCGTAAATTATAAAATAGTTTTAGTTAGCGAAAAGAGAAAAAAAAACAATGTCGGTTTCCCTTTTCATTAATTATATGAATGAAAAAAAAATCAATTTCCCACCCCTGGAAATAAAATTTTAATATTTTAAATTTGTTTTTTTTTTTATTAATGCAAATCTTCATAATGTATAAAGCGGTTTTAATTAAGAAAAACTTTAAATTTTTAAACATTTTAGTTGTTAAATGTACCACAAAATACTGCACATCTTAAAAAAAACGTTTAATTTCCCATTCCTGGACAATTTTTATATATTTTTTTTTTAGTTTTTAATAGTTAATTGAGGCTTCCCAAAGCATGAAATGGGCTCAATTTACAAACAAACAAAAAATAATTGGTTTTTGGTATTCATTTTACGTGGAGAAATAGGTGTAGGCTTCCCAGCTCTGTAACCGTATTTCGGATTTTTCAATACCACTCTATTTAAGTTCATTTTCTATCCATCAATCCAAGAACGAAGTCTCTGGCTCTTGTGGGGGCTTGAGAAAACCGATTTCACGTACAGACAGACGGGCAGACAGACGGACAGACAGACGGACATCGCTCAATCGTCTTCGCTATTCGTAAGAATTCTGAATATATATTTTTTATGGAGTCCCTTATTAATATCGAAGAAATTGCACGCGAAATGGCAAACCTTTCACTTATTTTGTGAAGAGTATAAAAATCGTGAAACTGGATGCTACAGTTTCGCTTGACCCTGCAGGGCATTAACGACATATTATGAGACCATAAAATCGAACACACGGTTATTAACAGTATTTAAACAGCATATTAAAAGTCATTAAACTCATTTTAAGGTGTAGTTAAGAGTGTAACACACACACACACACACACACAAACACACGCGCATATACATACAAACCGGGCCGTTTATGTGTAACTGCAATTAAGGGTCATTTGTTAGGGATTTTTGTGTTAATAACGTTTGTCCTGGGCAACATTAACACGGGTCCCCCTGAGTGTGCACACACACACACACACACAAATTGAAAAGGTAGACACGATTGTGGCAAACGAGGCAGCGAAGGTGCTAAATGAAAAACATTTACGGTCAACTATTAATTTCGGGCTAAAAGTGATGTCAGTCACTCAATAAGTGGAGAGAGAAAAATTGTTTGGAAAAGGGTCGAAATTCTACTTCAACCAAAATTATAAGAAAAAAAAAAGAAAGAAAAAAAGATGAGTAAATTTAGTTTTAATGAACGCGTGTCATGATTATTTTTGTTTTATTTTTAAATTTTTTTCTTATTTTTTATGTTTTCGTTTGGAACATCAGCAGGAAAAGGACTAAATATTTACTCTCCTGCTCCCAAACGTGCGTGTCTGCTTGTCCCAACGTGTAGGTGATGATTTCGATTTTTCAGTGTTTAACAAAATAGATGTTGTTGGTTTTGGGTGAAGAGTGAAGAAGTCGGTTTTTATTTCAGTTATTTTAACATTCTGAAGGGTTGCTTTTCTTTATTTTTTTTTTCATTAATGAAATGAGTGGCGCGTGCGGTTGAAATTTGCTTTGTAATCTTTTTGTGTCTTCTTTTAATTTTATTTTTTATGTACTTTTTATGTATTTTTTTATATTTTTTTTTTTTTTTTTTTTGTATTTAACTTTAGTTAGTCATGATAGTTTGTAGTTTTAATAACTCTGCTTTAAAATTGACCATATGCCGGCTATTTTTATGTGTTTTTTTTTTCAGGCCATGACTTTATGATTATTTTAATGAAATAGTTTTTTTATATGCTGGGTTTTTGTTCAAGAGCAGGGCGGCTTATCGTGCAGTTGAAGGTGATAAATAAGAGTGATTTAAAATCGACACAAATAATATTCAGCAGCTGTTGAAGTTTCTTTTTTTTTTTTTGCTTTGTAAAAGGCAGCCTGTAGAATTGTACTAACCAGCTGTAAAAGGAGTCAATTAGTAAATGAGGCAGTTCTTTTTTTTTAAATTGATTGATGCAGTGCCCTCTTTTCTAAAAAAAAATCATAAACTGACTTCCCATAATCATGTCTGAATTTATAAGATTTTACACTGAGTTAATAAGATTATTGAAAAACAAAAAAATTTTTATAGTTATTAAAGACTTAAATGACAAGTTTTTTTCTTATAGGAAATTTATTAAAGCGCAAGTTTATAAGCCAAAGAAAATTATAAAACCGTCCACATGCAAATTAACTTTTTTTTTTGTACCAATAATTGCAAGTCTGCTCTAGTTTTCCAATAAAATAACTTTTCTTTCAAAACAAATAAATAAATAAAATTTCTTATTATTAAAAAAAACCTACGTTTTCTATTTATGTTGTACCCCAACATCCAGCTAAGCCCTCAAATTAATCAATAAATCTATAGATCGCATTTGTTTAAAGCAAAAAAAAAAAAAGGAAACAAAAATCAAATCAAGCACAAATTCATGTCGTTTGAAAACGATTTGCAACTTTTTACAAGAATAATTTTGCATAATCATCGCCAAGTCAAAAGGAGACCTATTCCGAAGAGTAACAAAAAATTCAATGAACATCTGTTCAATCACTCCAATTTTATTCAAAAAAAAAAAAAGTTACAGCAAAATTATTAACTTCCTTGTGATAAAACAACAGCGAAAATTAAAGAAATCATGCAAATTGACTGCTTTTTATTGTCTCATCTAACGCTGCTGCAGCACAACTGCTGATGATAACGATGATGAAGCTGAAGCTGAAGATGATGATGACGATCATGATGATGTTGCAAAAGGAAGGAAATCGCATTGCGTAGACCAATTGGAGCCTACGTACACATCTGACAATATAAAACTTAATGACTTTAATGACAACAGTTGGGTATGGGCGATAATAAAATCAAATAGAAGATTAAAAAAAAAGGAAAAACAAACAAACAAAGAAATCATGTTTTATAAATACTTAAGGAACTGTAACATCAGCCAACGAGCCTGAATGCTAAAAGATTTTTTCTCTTGCTTTTCCCTCGTTAGAATAGAGAACAACATGAACCAGGAAAAATAAAATAATAAAAGACGTCATGTCACGAAAATGAGTCAGAGAATTGGTTTAACTATTTCTGCATAATACCAGCACATGTGCCTCAATTATAGACATAAGAATTATATACATAAATAAAGTACTTTCAAAAATGGTACCAAGAACAAACTGATATAAAAGTTTTTATAAAAAACAAGACACAAGAAATTATTGCAAAAATGTTGTGTTCTTCGAAAAGTCTAAATTCGAGAAGCGTTAGAAAGTATGATCAGAGTACGTCATGCAGAAAAGTACTTTTCAAATATATAAAAATTTTATGAAGAAAAGTACTTTCATAAGAAACTACTTTCAATATAAGTATTTTAAGAAGAAAAGTACTTTCTAAAATACTACTTTAAAAATAAGTACTTTAGAAAAAAAGTACTTTTTTAAGATTTACTTTAAAATAAGTACTTCATGGGGAAAAGAACTACCTTAAAAATAAACTACTTTAGAGCTAAGGACTTCGTGAAGAAAATTACTTTTCAAATATAAAAATTTCATGAAGAAAAGCACTTTATAAAAACTAAGTACTTTTTGGAGAAAAGTACTTTCAAAAAAATTACTTTAAAAATAAGTTATTTATGAAGATAAGTACTTTATAAAAAGTTACCTCAAAAATATATACTTTTTGAGTTCTTCATAAAGAAAAGTACTTTATAAAAAGTTACTTTCAATATTGGCAATATGGAAAAGTATTTTCTAAAAAACTACCTAAAAACTAAGTACTTTATTAAGACAAGTACTTAAAAAATAATCACTTCAAATATGAAGTATACTTTTCATGAAGAAAAGTACTTTTCAAAAATAAATTTTTTATAAAGAAAAGTAATTTATTAATAAATACCTTAAAAATAAGTACTTTATGAAGGAAAGGCCTTTATAAAAAGTTACTTTCAATATTGTTACTTGACGGGGAAAAGTACTTTCTAAATATTACCTTAAAAAAAAGTGTACTCGTGAAGAAAGTAATTTTCATATATAGATATATAAAAATTTTATGCAAAAAAGTACTTTATAAAAAGTTATTTTCAATATTTGTACTTCATGAAAAAAAGTACTTTATAAAAAGTTACTTTAAAACTATGAAGAAAAGTACTTTTCCAAAATAAAAACCTTAAGAGAAAAGTCAAAAGAAATTTCATTAAAAATAAGTACTTTATTAAGAAAAGTACTTTCCAAATATTAAAGCTTTATGAAGAAAAGTAATTAATAAAAAACTACTTACAAAAAGTACTTTATGAAGAAAAGTACTTAATAGAATATCACTTTCAAATAAGTACTTTATAAACAATTGTACTTAATAAAAAATTATGCAAAAAAGTACTTTATAAAAAGTTATTTTCAATATTTGTACTTCAGAAAAGAAAAGTACTTTATAAAAAGTTACTTTAAAAATATGAAGAAAAGTACTTTTCCAAAATAAAAACTTTAAGAAAAAAGTCAAAAGAAATTTCATTAAAAATAAGTACTTTATTAAGAAAAGTACTTTCCAAAAATTAAAGCTTTATGAAGAAGAGTACTTAATAAAAAATTACTTTTTAAAAAAAGTACTTTATGAAGAAAAGTACTTAATAGAATATAACTTCCAAATAAGTACTTTATAAACAATTGTACTATATCTTTCAAAATTAGTATTATATTTTTAATAAAGTACCTTTTGCAATAGTACTTTAAAAAAAGGGTCATTGTAGAAATATAATTTTTGAGAATCCCATTTAAGAGAACAACTTTTTCAAAAATGCCTTATATATATATATATATATATATATAAATATATATATAAATTACCTTTAAAAAAGTACTATTTGATATGGTACTATTTGTACGATTAGCTTAAAATATACACATATTTATTATAAGTACTTTTTTTTAATTATAATTCAAATTATTGTTTTTAAAAGTACTTTTCTTAAAAGTACCACTTTCATAAGTACCGTCTTGAAAAGTACGCTTTTAAAAAGTACCCTATTAAAAATACCCCTTTAAAAATTTTACCATATAAATTTTATCGGATTAATTTTAATTAAACTTTTTGATCTAAAGAAAACTGATCAGCTTCTGGTCTAAAAACAAAAATGATCTCAACACAATGACTCAATCAAAGCCACGGATTTTGTTAAGAATAGTTTGAAATATTTTTCATTCCATTTCGAGTCCTGCACAATAAGCCAACCTTTTTTACCACAAATGCCACTTTAAGCCACAACGGACAGCAGCTAAAACGGCAGAAAATATATAAAAAAGAGAACTTTAACAGCAGCATTATTTTCTTTAAAACACAATTGAATTTGTAACGCGAAATTCTTTCAGCACAACAACAATTCTTATGTATGCGAGCGGTATCTGAAATCCCAAAGCACCAATTTATTATAAACTGCATTCCTTTTAATAAAACGGCTGTTTTTGTACAACAACAACAACAACAACAGCCAACAGACAACAGCCTCACTAGCCCATATTCGGCTAGAAAACAGAAACGAAGAATTTCTTCATTTCTCTCAATTTATAATACCAAAAGAAAATGGATCATTTCAGCGATTACCGGCTGTTAACAGGTGAAACAGATGAGGCAGGCAGGCAGGCAGCCAAAGGAAATATGTAATAAACGATTTAAAAACGACTAAAATAGGCACAACAAGATGTTACACTTGTCTGGATGGTGTTTCCATGGATATTTTTTGTTTGTTTGTATTTTTTAACAAAAATGCCTTAAAGAAGTTGCATGGAAAAAGTTGTTGGAGCCAATTATTAAATTAATATGGTTTAGCCAAGCCAGCAAGCAGTGCCGCAAACAGGAAAAATCATGGCTTAAAGCTGCAAGCCTTTCTGGCAGTCATAAAACCACTTTTATTTAAACGCATTTTCGTATCATTATTTTATAATTTTATGCAGCGGTTTTGGTAACTCGTAGCAGACAAAAAAATTAAGGTCTATTAGGTCACTGTTGTCACGTTTATTTGTGCTGGGGTTTTTTTTCCTTCTTTTGCCGTGTCTCTAACATACAAACAACTACTAGCAGCAACATTTGTAGCAACCAGTACAACAACAACAACAACAACTCACTGTTGGTAGTGTCGCTTTTATACACTGAATGTTTTTTGTGGCCATAAATTGCATGTTTAGCCTTTTTCTTATTAAAAAAAATACAATTTTTTTCTCCTAAACGAAATTGAATTTGTTGCCAGTTTTACTTGTTTTTATTTAAAGTCTACCCCAGCGCTGTTAAGACCAACTGAGGTATTAGTTTAGGGTCACTTAAGTTTACCATTTGAAGCATTTTAAGCAGAAACTGATCTTTACAATGTGTTGTTGTTGTTATTTTTGTGAGTTTTTTTTTTTTTTTTTCTTCAAAGCCAACTGCCACAGTGAGCCAAATGTAAATGGCTGGCAGACATTCTTGGCCTCTCTGCAATTGTGCCACACTATTGGCGGACAAATGCTGCGGCGGCTGCACGAGGATGACGAAAATGAGGATGGTGGTAAATGATGTGAGAGTGATGATAATGTCATTAAGTGAGCCGAGTGCCAGCGATTCCACAAAACAGAAAAAAGAAACAAAAAAAAAAAATAATAATAAAAGTTACATAAATTGCCACAGGCACGACTTTTTTTCGCTTCCTTCTGCAAAACATGCACAGAAAGCAAATAAGAGAAGAAGGAAAAAAATGCGATATCAGAAATATTTTAATAGAAAATAAAAGTGATTTTTATTTATAGAGGAAACTGTCAGTTGGGTCCGTTAATATTTCAAGTATTTTTCGGGTAATTATTTGGCAAATAAACGAAACTTAAATAATAAATAAATGCCAAAAAATGATGGCTAAAAAAGAAAACAATTATGAAACAACATTCGCCTTAAAAGGTTTCCTTCCAAAGTCTTTTGTATGTATGCCTGTGTGTGTGTGTGTGTATGTGTGTGGGAATGCATTTCACAAAATTAACATTTTATTTGTGTTTTATTGGTTCCATAAAACAAATATTTTTGAAAATGTTTAAGGACTTGAAAAGAATTATGCAACCCAAACAGCAGCTACAGAAATGAAACTTCAACGAACTGCAACAATTTTCTTCTGCAGCAATTCAGAAACTCATGCAACGTTTGCAATTTTAGGAGCAGAGAACAGCTAAGAAAATTATCCATGAAAATATTTCATTAACTGTTTCTCTTTAACGTTTCACGACTATTTTGGCTTGAAAAGTTGTATTAAGCCTTGTTGCGATAAATACACTGAAGAGTATCTGATAAGTCCAGCCTGTACACATTCCTGTTAACTACCCAGCAGTTCTTGTTATAGTTCTATGGGATGAATGTGGACAGAAGTTAAGGGAGAGAAAGGGACCAGCGCCTCGTTTCTGTAACTGAAGTGAGAAGTTCTCGTATCGAGAAAATTGTCGTCACTCTGTGAAGCACAGGGTGAGCCAGACTATATTTCTTAAAGCATTTAAAATTTTGTTGGTTTCTTATAAAAATCAAAATATTATTCTATGGATAACCCTACAATAAAAAGCATGACTGCTATAATTTTTAAGTTTTTCGATGTGAGAACTTCTCACTTCAGTTACAGAAACGAGCCACTGGTTTCCTCCACGAAAAGCTTTTCAAAGCGCTGAAAAAGGATACGTGTGAGCATTTGGCAAGCAGCTGTCAGCCATTAATTATCACCCAATTAAATAAACGATTCGGTGAATTAAACGATCTCTACGATCTTTAATTCAAATTTTGTGCTGATCCTTTTATTCCCAAAATCTTACCAAACAATTCTATGTGACCAATTAAGGGATTTTAGCCAGATCCCCTGCGCATTTCACTGCAGATCATCAGGGACCGTTTACCCAGCAGTTTTTAGAATGACTGAAGATATTTATTTCAAACTTCCACTTTATTAAGAGAGAAGTCTGAATTAAATATCAAAGGCATAACAAGAACTCACTGATCTCTACAAACTTTTTGTAGAGTTTCGACCCTTTTTTAATGTGTTTGATTATTCTCTTTATCTCATACCTAAAAGGACATCGAAACTTTCATAAGTAGCGGTAAGCGAACTTCGTAAGGACAACTGATGCTCAACCTAAACAAATTTATACACAAATCAATAAAAGCATACCCGGGTGTGTTGATACGTTTTATAAGGAATTTCTATTGTTTATATTATTTTTATTTATTTATTTTTTATCAAACTTTTTTATATATTTTTTTATTATTATATAGTTTTTAAAATTAATTTGAGTCCTTTTTTATATCTTTTAAATTTGTTATATTTTTTAAACACTTTTAATGTTTTATTTTTATTATCTTGTCTTATAAATAATAGAATTTCAGCTTTATATCAATGAGTTTACGAATTAGCGTGGAGATCTGATTAGAATTCCATTTTTTTTTCTTTCAAAACTGGGCAAAACCAGTAACTTTCCCATTTTCTAAAGTTTTTAAATTTTCCTAGCAGGAAGCGAAAAAGCAGCGAATCGAATATGCAAAAATCACCAACATTTTTAAACAGCCCTCGTTCATGTTTTTTTTTTTTTTTTTAAATATATTAATTTTTATTATTGAATCTGACTCGTTCATGTGTCTACATAATATCATTATTTTAACAAATAAAACTCCATTAATTTTTATCAGTTTGAAAATTTGTATGAAATCAATCAACTATAAATTGATTATTAAATCCAATTAATTTCTTTTTTTTGAAACCAACTCGAAAATAAACCGAGTTAATAAACTCTGCTCATTTGTCGCATGAATAAAATTCAAAAAATGTTTGGTTTTATAGAGAACAAAATTTATACAAGAAAAACTCCAACTTGCACTTGTTTTGCAAAATCACGCAAATGACCTCATAAGCATGCGTAACACGTGAATCGTTCATAGAACCGATCAAGAATTTTAAATACTTCCATAAAAATTAAAACCTAAACGTTTTTCTTATTGTTGCTCCAACAACAACAACAACATCAACAGCAATAATACAATCAAGTCAGCAGTGACAATTTGTTAAATAATAATAAGTCTTTGGATTTCATGAAAGCGGGTGTGCGTGTGTGTGTGAAGAAAGAGTGTTGGAGTGTGTGTGTGTGTGTGTAGAGTTGTAGGCAAATGTTTGGTCAGTTTGATTGTTTTATGTTTTATGGTCTTTAAGTGAAACGAACACACACGCTTACATTTTACTCAGTCATTCACTCACTCGCTCAGTTGCTCACTCACTCACTTGACAATTCATCAGTCTGGCGTAACGTCCGTCATTTTACTTCTTTAATTCTAACTGCTGGTGGCGTACATCCGAGACTTGTTTAACACTTTTAAATTTTTATGCTGGTTTTCTAGTGTCCATGATATAAAAATGTTGGTGTTGTTTTATGAGAATTCCCAAATGTGGCGCCAATTGTGCCGACTGTTTGTCTAAGTGGCAGACTTTCTTTATTATGGACAAGCCGCCAGTTGTTATTCTGCCAACAATTAACAGAACAGTTAATAACTTTATCAATTTGAAATACAATTAATTGGTTTGTCTTCGGAAGACCCGATTTATGGAGGATTCAACATTAATTCCGTTTTCAACTCAAGCAGCAGACATGCTGCCACACATCATGCGAAACAACAAACCCATTGAGACGTGCTTTCGATGAACACTTTATTTCACGGTTGGGGCAAGCCGCTTAGATTGCCTACAGGGACAAGCTCGTAACAGTTGACTCGCTAGAGGCCAATAATGAAGACTGGCAGTTGTGAGAAACCAGCCGATATTTTGCAGACAGTATTTGAAAATTTAAACCAGCGTTTGAACCGGTTCAGCCGTGATCAATACTCACATGAAATCATCTTTCACTGCTGAATTATATTTAACGTTCTGAGGACTCTAATAAAAGATTTCAAAATTTCTCTTGGTTTGAAGTATTTTTTAACAAATCCCAAGCTGTGGAAAAATCACCCGCTAGTTTAAGTCCTTAGGATACGTTCACTCGTATGAAATATTTGCCCAAAGAAGTGTTGGCTCTTGTTATGAAGCAGTTTTTTTTCTCTTTATTTTGGAATTCCGGGATAACAGAGTGCGGCCGCAAATTTAGAATTCATTCCGAAAAGAGTGTTTCCTTTCATAAATTAAATTAAATTTTGATAGAGTTTCAAATTCAAAGAGACATGCTAAGTATTTCAAACCACAAGAGGAGAATCAACTTCAGCAGAGCAGCACAGCTGTTTTCGAAGGTCGCTACACTTTCATCACACGCACTCATGTGTTTTTCTATCCTTTTTATAATCACTTGCTTTAAATGGCCTGTTTGAATGTCACAATAGTTTCCATTTATAGTTATTTTATTGAAAAAAAAAAGAATACGAGAATTGTATCACAATAGGGAATAAATTACGAGACAAATCGCTTTCGATAACAAACAAAACCGATTTATTTCGACTGGCAAACATGAGAGGAAGGAGTTTTGTTTACTTAAACGACCCAAGTTCGTTAACAAAGTCTTCGGTGTAGTTCAGAAATACTTCTTAAAGCTCCGTTCACATATTTTTCTATGTTCTTGGCAGGGTTTCGTAGTGAATTTTGTATAATTCATTTATTATTTTTATTTATTTATTTGTTTAATTTGTTTTTTTTTTTTTGTTACCATAAAAGAACGGTATTTCGCGTTAAAGTAAATGACGTTGTATAATTTTTTTTACAAAGTATGAATTTTAATATTTATTTGTTGTTGGATATTTTCCAATCTGTTTCCAGGTTTTTTTTAAATTTTTTGTTATTATTTTTGTTGCGAGCTGGAGTGTGTACGTAAGCGCGTACGTTGGGGTATTTTGAAAAATTTATTTTTAATATATTTTTTTTTCGAAAGCTTTTAGTCGTAACAACGATCGTACAACATAATGGACAGTGTCTTGAAAGTGGTAAGACAAATAATACAACGTTTTTTCAGTTATTAGGTTTATGTAAATATACAATTTTTGTTTGTTATTGTTGTGTTTTATTATTATTACGTTTTTAACAAACAAAAAACAAAAAAGAAAGATAAACTGGGGAATATACGAATGCGGTTCCATAAGTTATTCTTCTTTATTTCTCTTACAACTACAATTAGAGTCGGAAAAAGGTAACCAATTGTAGAATAAAAAAGGAAAAGTGCTCAGTGATCAGTGATCGGTGAGTTCTTGTTATGACTTTGATATTTATTTTACGCTTCTCTCTTATGAAAGTGACAGATTGAAATAAATATCTCTAGTTATTGTAAGAAATGCTGGGTAAATGGTCCCTGATGATCTGCATTAGCCCCAGTTAAATGCGCATGGGAACCAGCTAAAACCCCTCAAGTGATCACTTTTAAAATTAAAAATTAATATAAAAAAAAATTTGTTGTGAATGTCAGAGCTAAAAACCGACTCCAAGTTCGAATGTGCGATCTACAAATTGCTTTCTAGATTTTTTAAAATACTAATTTTTATATAAAAAATTAAATGTTAATTAAAAAATAGAATTATTGTGCCAAAACTGTGGACCGCTTTTTAACAACTCATTTGGGAAACACGCTATGCTTTTTATAACCGTCACAAAAAAGTGCGACGTTTGTGATTCCGTGTGTAATTTCTTTGATATTAATAATGAGAACCCATAGAGAATATATATATATATATATATATATATATATATATATATATATTCTGGATTCATATGAAAAGCGATGACGATTGAGCGATGTCCGTCTGTCTGTACGTGAAATCGGGTTTCCCAAGCCCCCAGAAGAGCTAGAGACTTCGTTCTTAAACTGATGGATTGGAAATGAACTTAAACAGAGTGGTATTGGAAAATCCGAAATACGGTTCCAGAGATGGGAAGCTTACACCTATTTCTCGACGCAAATTTAATAGCAAAAACTAATTACTTTTTTGTTTGTTTGTAAGTTGAACCTATTTCATGCTTTGGGAAGCCTCAATTGTTTATTAAAACTAAAGTAATAAAAAAAAATATTTCCAGGGATGGGAAATTAAGTTTTTTTTTCCCACATTCAATATTTTGTGGTACATGTCATAACTAAAATATTTTAAAATTTTAAGTTTTTTATAACTTAAGAAAAAAATATATTAAAAACTAAAATATCTCTTCCAGGGTTGGGAAATTTAAATGTTTTTTATACATTGTCGTAATCAAAAAAGAAGCTGATGTTGTTTTTTTTTTTGCTAACTGAAACTATTTTATAATCTATGAAGGCCAAATTTGATACCAAAAATTTAAAAAAATCAAAGTTTCGAATCCAGGGTTGGACAAGTACAATATTTTGTGGTACAAGAGAGCGACCAAAATATTTATATATTCAAAACTTTTTTTAAATAAAACTATTTTATACCTCATAAAGAGTTGCATTGATAATAAGAACAAAAAATATAAAATTTTACTTCCAGGGTTGGGAAATTGCAAGTTTTTGTTTCTTAAATCAAACTATTTCATGCCTTTTTAAGAGTTGCGTTGGTAAAGAAAAACAAGAAAAAAATTAAAATTTCGCTTTCAGGGATGGGAAATTAAAATGTTTATACATAAAAGTAGACAAAAGGCAACTAACGTCGTTTTTTTATTTTATTTTGCTAATTAAAACTATTTTATAATTTTGGAGGAACAAAATTGGTACTTAAAATCATATGTAATGCGTGACGTACATTGGCGAAGGGTATATAAGTTGCTGCACAGCCGAATATAGCACTTTTACTTGTTTTCACTAGAGTGGAGTTTTTTTTTTTTATAAATTTATTCCTATATGGAGAACTATTTTTTAATTTTTGGAACTGATTTGCTGTGAAAGCGTGTTGGTTTTTAATTTCAAACTATTATATGTTATTATGCATTTTATTGTGCTGTGCAGAGTAGCGGAATGGTACGCATGCGCAGAAGGCGCATTTGTTTTGTTCCTACATCTTGATATCAAACAAGGGACATGTGAGAAATATATTTCATCCTGGCGATCCTGTGCTGAATGAAGAGACGAATTTATTTCAATTTTATTGTAATCAATTCTCTCCCCGCGGGATACGTTGGGTATTTTGGTGATTTCTACACTTTGTGACAGTACAGAGGGAGGGGGATAGAAATACACAGTTTTCGAGGATATACATTTTACTAGTGACCTACAAAACATTATGTATGTTCCTGCTTTATCTCTGATTTAACAAAATAGAGGGAGTGCATGTAGAAAATTTAAAAGAAGCAGGTTCGTTTGAAATAATTTTTTATGAGAATATGAGTGGGAAGGGCGCCTAGAATCGGACAAAAGTATCAAAATTAGTGGGCTAACAAAGCAGCGGTATGCCCCGCAGCTGAAATGCCTTCTATTCTTTCATTTTATTTCGAGTACTTTCCCAAAGTTAATTTCATGAAAGGCATCGTACAAAAAGCCACTGGATACAAATTTTGTGTCACTTCATGGAGAGGAGACACAAAAAGCCAGAAGTTCTTTCTATTCAGTTTTATTCTTCACTAATTTGTTGTGTTCTTTTTATTTAATAATTCTTTATTATTTTTTCAAGTTCTTTCTCTCCATTTATGATTGATATTCCAAGCATTTGCTGTACATGTTATTAATAAAAAATTTATTAAAAAGTTGTCTTCTTTTTTTTATTGTCATTAAACTCGGTTGTGTTTGTCTTATATTTTGTAAATGGGGGTTTTTGCTTAATACTACTGTTTATTTAAACAAAAATGTTGTTGTTTATTCTCATTATTATGAGTTTAAGAATAATTTTCTTTTTCTTTTTTTATATCAAAAAATATATGCTGAGTAACGTACGCCTACAACATTTCTGTTGTCCAGTGTTGGGGGGTGATTTATTGGCTTAAATAAAATTTAATTGCAAACGTTTTAAATAAATCGTATTTTATTTATACGTTTTCTTTGCATTTATCTGCCATAATAATTTCAATTAAATTATTTCACTGTCCCAACAAACACACCAACGTGTGCGTTAAGGAAATTTATGCAAAATGTTTAGAGAAAAATATGTGCCAATAAGGATCCGGTTTTATTATGCGTTTTATAAGTGAAATTTATGCCTGGTATTTGCTGTCCTGCGTTGTGGCTGAACAATTTTTATTCCAGAGTGAAACAAATTTTGTGCGTTTAACAAAAGTGGAGCGTTATGGCGTTTTCTTTTATGGAAAACATGTTAAATTTTTTTCAATTCTTTTCTAAAAAGTGACAGTTTGGAGGAGTTTTAAACGAGAAATTACTTTTCGCAAGAGATGTTGGATTAATTTCTAATAAATTCCTTAATTTCATGTATCGGAATGTTGCCATTTTCTGTTAAAAAGTGTAATAAATGTTGCACTTTTTTCTAGAAAAGAAATCAGCATTAGAAAAGTATTAACACATTTTATTTGAAATACTGTTGATTGATATTTTAAAATATTTTATTATGAGAAATTTTATAAAATGAAATTTTTGGGTTCCTTTTTCTAAAAACTACCTCGATCGAATGCTCCAAACTTTTATCTGCCAAGGGTGTCCTTTAAAGAGGTGTAACACTATATGCAACAGCTTTTTTACTGGCGGTCATTTTGCAGTTCATCTTCTAACTTGTTCTCATCTGTCCTCTGAACACTATCCGCTTCTTTAAAGTTCTGGATAGTCCCCTGAGTGCCAAGCAAAGACAAAAAATGAATTAACAAATAAACTATTTATTAAGAGGAATATTGAAGCCGTGGGATATTTTCTTTGTCTTGTGTTTAACCACAAGACAAGCGCGTTAATCCCCTCGCTATTAACACTAGCAGGTTGTTGCACCATCTCTTGAAAAAAGTTGGGAAAAAGTTAACCCAGTTTTAATAAAATCCACAGATTTCTTTATAATCAATAATAATCCAAAACTAAAAACAAAAATTTCTTATTCGTTGTTGTTAAAAAAGACAACATTTGCGGCACTAAAAAAATCATGTTTAACAAAATCTCTTTATCCCACATTTTATGATCCTGTTGTTGTTGCTGTTGCAACGATACCATTCTCATGCAGCTGTCGTATCTTTAATTATCATATAAAAAATTAAAAAAAAAAAAACAAACTGGCCAGGAAATGCTTTAACAAGATATCAAAGTGCTTTAAAATCATCTCTAATCTTTAAATTTACTATTTGATTGCAAACAATTTACAAGCCAACAAGTGTTTAAGCCCCGATAAAAATTTGTACACACACACAAAAAAAAGCAAATAATTTTAACGCGATCATAATATTTGTGAATATCTTTGAATGTCTTTGAGCTGTGAAAAAGTTTAAAAACTCTTACAAATATTTGAAAATTACGCCATAAATTATAACGACATAAACGTCCCATTCGGTCTTTATCATTTAAAAGTGTCTGACGACGACTCTAAAACAGCTTCAACTTTATTTGCACTTAAGCAGCAGTGCAGTCTCGCCAGAGCTTAAGGAATACAAATAGAATATCTGAAAATATATTTTGCGTACAAAAGTGAATACGTTTCTTTTTGCTTCTAGACGTAGACATTCCAACTTAAGGTGAGTGCAATAAAAATTGCATTAACAAGAGCTTGAAAAGAGTAGGAATTAAAGAAATTAAATTTTTAATTAGGCTTAAGCGACCAGTGGCAATAGGCCCACTAGAATTGTTTAATATTAATTTTGTACTGATCCTTTTAGTTCCAAAATCTTACCAAAAAAATTCAAAGTGATCAATTAAGGAATTTTAGCTGGTTCCCATAAGCATTTCACTGGGGCCAATGCAGACCATCAGGGAACCTTTACCCAGCATTTCTTAGAATAACTGAAGATATTTATTTCATACTTCCACTTTAATAAGTGAGAAGTCTAAGATAAATATCAAAGTCATATAAAGAGATTACAAATCCCTTTTCCTTTTTTATTTTCTTACGTTTTTTTTTCCACAGTTGGTTGGCCTTTTTCCAACTCTAATTGTAGTTGTAAGAGAAATAAAGAACAACAGCAACTAAAAATTGTTTGAATGTAAAAATAATTTATTTAGAATACGACTTAAGAATCTATTGATTTCTGGGGAAAAGTTGTAGCGGGCTTTCCCCACCCTGTACACGTTTCACTTGCTTAACTTATGGGTTACTGGCTAATCGGTAAAAAGACAGAAACGGCAGGAGTTAAATTAAGATTTAAAAAGCGAAGCTTTTTATTACAAAATATGGATCAAAATTTCGTGAAATCAGTGGACATCTGTCGACGTGCTGGAGGTGGGAACTTGCCCCTGTACTAGTAAAATAAATTTTGGAAATTTAGAACAATTATTTCAGCTTATTCTTTAACTGTTAGTCGACATCAAGACAATAGCAGAAAGAAGCCACTAGTGCAATCACTGTGAGCAACAAGTGACTACTGCTGACAAGCTCTGGCTGAGAATAATAAATTTAAACTGGACTCGTAACTGCCTGATTGTTGAAGTCATAAAAATATCACAAAATACGGGGAACAATCTCTTCGATCCCAAAGTTTTGAATAACTCCGAACTTTAAGTTGCAAAAAAATTTAAAAAGTTTTTGAAATTCAAGAAAATTTTGATGCTTAATTTTGAACAGCAACGCATCCACTGCAGACGACTAATTCATGCCCATAAACCTGCATAAAATCATATATGACGTGCATCTTGTCTGCACTCTTCTGTTCATTTACTTTTCTTCCATTCTCACTTTCTGTCAGAGACTGCATTCTTCAAAGTTTCCATTGAGTGATCATTAAAAGCTGGTGGTGCCAAGAAAATGAGTGTTAAATTTAACACTTAATTTTTATCTCAGCGAAGGAAACAGAAACAAACGAATAACCACCCGTCACAAAAAGGCAACGATGCAGTTAAAAGAAATTAATTTATGGGATAGTAAAAATAGTGTTGACAGTTGGAAAAGAAAAATAAGAAACAAGAAAAACTAGAATAACAAGAAAATGTTAAATTTAGTGTAAATGAAAATTAAATTTTTGTTTTGTTTTTTTTCCCACTCTTCTTTGCAGTCTCCCGAATTAGACTATCGGCATGAGCTGATGGGGCGTTTGCATAAAATTGAACCCGATGTAGAATTGGAAGTTTTAACTGCGACCAGCTCAGCTAATCACCTCCATCATCATCATTTGCATCATCATCATCATAATCATTTGCTACAACAGCAGCAGCAACACCAGTATCAGCAGTTTCATCCAGCCAACAACAATAATAGTAACAACAACAGCAGCAGCAGCAGTAACAACAACCAACATTTCCAGCATCAACAATTAAGCACACAACTTAGCAATAGCAGCAACAACAGCAATAGCAGCAACAGCAATAATAACAACAGCAACAACAACAATAGCAGCAGAAGCAGTAATAACAACAACACTGACAGCACAAACAACAATAGCAGTAGTAGCAATACAACAACTGCTGCAAATCAACTAAATGATCACTGGCAACATCCCAGCAATCATGATCCTACAACATCCCCAACAACAGCAGCAGCCACAAACTCATATGCCAACAATCCGTGTGGCGATACCGCACAAACCACAGTACTGGTGGTGGGCACAACGGCAGCCACAACAACCGCCTCGATAGCGCAACAGCAACAAACAACACCCACCGATGCCATCCGTAGCAATAATTCTCTAGAAAATCCTCCCAATCGCTCGCCTATAACACCCGCCGCCACCACCACCACCAACGACATTACCAGCAGCAACAACAACAACAGTTCATCATACAACCAGTATGAAGCGGACGTTACAAATTCTTATTACACTGCAGTCACAACGTCAGCGACAAACGATAAAGAATTTTTATTTGGTAAGTTTTAGCTGATATTTCTTTTTTCTTTCTGTTTTAAATTTTCTCTTTTTGATAATTGACTTGTTTTAGTTTGTTGTTGTTTTCACAATAAGTTTTGAAATCTAAAACGCTGTTTGCGTGACGCGACTTATTAATATATTCAGCGTAAACCTTAGCGCTAGATTAGCATTTAAGTGATTAGCTTTGGCTTGTCAGAGAGATCTCTTGAAAATAAAATTATCTTAAAGAAAAAAGACGTCGCACACATGCGCGCACTCAAAGCTGCTGTTAATTTATTATCATGCCATTTGCATTCATATTTCTGTTCCATATCGCCTGTCATCTTTGGTTTGATGTGCTGAAAGGCTGAACTAAATGGAATTTGTTTCAAAACACTCGTGTGTTAATAAATTCATTATTTTTGCTTTTAATATTTAAATTTATACGCTCTGAATTTATAATGAATTTTCTGAAATATCTATTTGAAATCATAATTTTTCTAGACGTTTTTAGACAAACAAAGTTTTTGAGAGTTTTTGTATTGTGAAACAACAATCATGAGAATAAAATTCCAAGTCTTTGAACTCAAGGCAAAAACATATTGCGTTAGTCTGCGTAAAAATAGTATGACAATTTCAATATATAATGAAATTGAATTTCGGCATCACAAGAATAGAAAAAGTTGCCATAAGAAATATATTATAAAAGTCACGAGATCATAAAAAACACTCTCACCTTCGAAGTCTGTTCACAAAAGAAGGTGAATCCTTATTAAATTAAATTTTAGTTGACTAAAAACCACAATTGAAACTTCTTATTATATAAGAGTAGGATTTTAAAGGACGCATGAAAAGTAGGACTTTATTACAATATTTCTTTAACCTAGATATTAAGATGAACCTGCCTTCAGCAGTGGTGACTTGTTGCTCACAGTGATTGCACTAGTGGCTTGTTTCTGATATTGTCTGGATGTCGACTAACAGCTACAGAATAAGCTGAAATAATTGTTCTAAATATCCAAAATGTTTTAGTACTACAGGGGCAAGTTCCCATCTCCAGCACGTCGACAGACGTCCGCTTATTTCACGAAATTTCAAACCACATTTTTAAATAAAAAGCTTCGCTTCTTAAATCTCAATTGAACTCCTGCCGTTCCTGTCCTTTCACCGATTAGCCAGTAATCCATAAGTTAAGCAAGTCAAACGTGTACAGGGTGGGGAAAGCCCCATATCAAATTTCCCCAGAAATCAATAGATTCTTAAGTCATATTCTAAATGAATTGTTTTTACATTCAAACAATTTTAGTTGCTATTGTTCTTTATTTCTCTTACAATCACAATTAGAGTCGGAAAAAAAGCCAAATAATTGTAGAACAAAAACGAATAAAAAAAGGAAAGTGATCAGTGATCCGTGAGTGAGTTTCATATTTATTTTCTTATTTAATTTAGTCTCATGTTTATTTAGACTTCTTAAAGTGGCAGTTTGACATATCTTTAGTTATTCTAAGAAATGTTGGGTAAAGGTTCCCTGATGATCTGCATTAGCCCCAGTGAAATGCGCAAGGGAACCGGCTAAAACTCCTCAATTGATCACTTTGAATTTTTTAATAAGATTTTGGGAAAAAAGAATCAGCGCATAACAAAAATTAAAATAAATATTTATTTATTCATCAACATCTACTTTGTAGCTTTCAGTGTCCTTCAGATATAAAATAATTAATTGTTTAAAATAATTATTAGCTACTGCTGTTCTTTTTCTCTGACAACAAGAATTAGAGTTGGAAAAAAAGCCAGGGAATGGTAAACAAAAATGTATGAAAATTAAAAGGGAAAGTGATCAACGAGTTCTTTTTATAAGTTCAATATTTTTTAAACTCTTCATATATTTCAATTGAGGTTCGATATAAACGTTTCGGCTATTCTGAGAGATGTTTCTTTTTAAAGTTCAAATTTCTACATTTTCATTGAGTTAAGATCGAAAATGTTTAAAAATCATCTTTAATTTCGGAACGTAAGAAAAAGCATCACATTTTCAAAATCAATATTGAAGCAGCACATTTTTTATGACACCTTAAGTTCTTTATAGATATTTTTAGTGGTTGTCTGGCAGCAATCAACTTGGAAGACTTTTAGTTTTAATCGTTTCTTATATCGATCTTTGCAGACACCAAAAATAAAGAGGCTCTTTGCAATCCCTACCACCATATTGATGATCCCTATGGACGCCCAGCTCTATGGGAGGAAATAGCCAGCTCAATACAAAATATCGATCCTGAAAATGCTCCCATCTTAGGCTCAAATCCAAATGCGTTGCATCAGCATGCAACGCACGTACAGCAGGAGGAAGACCAATCGATAACACCCACAGACAACGCACTGCTGACGCAAGTAAAAATGGAAGCGATTGACGACACTCTACTGGAAACACTATCGACACCTCTACTCAGTCCTTTGGAAATAAAAAAAGAAAATGTATCAAACAGTCTGGCCATGCAACCGTTGACACCACATCAAACCCCCACGCATCACTATTACGGCCAACACCAACACCAGCAGCAGCAGCAGCAATCTTATCAGCAACAACATCACTCACTTCATACACATCCTCAGCATCAGCATCATCATCATCACCATCATCATCCTCTGCATCACCAACAACAGCAACACCAGTCCCAGCACCTACAACAGCAACAGCATCATCACCATCACCACTTGCCACAATCGCAGCATTTATATCAGCATCATCCCAGTTTAGCGGAAGAACATCATCTGACAACGATGTTTACCAACTTAAACTCCCATGCCCATTCCCATGGTCACAACCTGCAGCATCACCAGCAGAATCTATTGCTGCACAGCAATAGCAACAGTCCTTCAAATCGTTGCAGCAGTACGGCAAGCAGTCACAATGCCGATATCGGCCTCACCACAGAATCCACCAACTTATTAAACTTGAACGGTTCCACGGCGGATCATGTTGCTGCTTATCAGCAGTACGGACACAATAATTATTTAAATGATAGTCTAAGTATAAACACCACAACACAACTGGCTCAAAACACATCCATACATCAGCAGCAGCAGCAGCAGCACCATCAACATCATCATCACCACCAACAGCAACAGCAGCAGCAGCATTCGTCTCAGCCGCACCAGCCTCCTCACCAACATCAACAGCATCAACACCATCTAACACCTTTGGTTGCCGCAACGCCAACAATTGGGTCTCAGCAAAATTCCGCCACAGTGGCATTACAAAATCTTAAAAATCTCAATAACAACAACAACAACAACAGTAATAATAATAATAATTATACAACTGCTGCAACAACCACATATCCATGGCACAGCAGTCAGGTGAGTTTTGTGGCCGAAATGAAATAATTTATTTAATTGCATTTTTTATTATCATTATTTTTAAACACGTTCGTTCATTGATACGAAAGCCAACCTCGCACACGTCCGTCCCTCCGTCCGTCCGTCCGGTAAGTTTGCACATTTCGAGCATGAAAAAAAACTTATTAAAAATATAAATAAGTTGTCTTGATTAGAGTCGCAGATTTTTTTCTTCCAATTTTTCTTTCAATACTTCAAGTCAAGCATATTAAAAGTGTTTTTATATATATTTTATTGACGTAATATTATTATTATGTTGTTGTTGTTGCTTGTTTTTTTATTCAATAGCCTTTTCATAGTAAATACCAAATAGCCGCTCCACCGCCGCCACCACCTCATCATCTACAAAATGCACAATTATGTCCACCTGCTTTAATACCAATCGCACAATCACAAACGAGTAGTGGCAGCAGTGCCGTTGCGGCGGGCAACAGTGGTAGCTCGAGGCATATGTTTGTGCCGCCACTAACACCACCCAGTTCTGATCCCGGAAGTCCGGGTAGTTCAATGGCAGCAGCAGCCGCACATGCTGTAGCTCAAGCAAATCACCAGCAGCAACAACAGCACCAGCACTCGCATCAACAGCAACAGCAGCAAAGCAATCGACGTTCAACACCTCCACCTCCGTATCAGCAGCAGCATCAGCAGCAGCAGCAACAACAGCTGCTGCAACAGCAGGGTCATCCACTATCCGCCATCTGCCCCAACATCATAACGCTGCATTCTAGTTCTCCCACAGCTGTGGGCCATCTCATGAGTCCGGGTCGTTCTCTAACCGCATTGGGCCAAACAGGTGCCCCTCAGGTGTTGGCCAATTCAACGGCCAATAGCAATGCAGTGGCGGCAGCAGCAAATCACTCAAACTCAACTTCAAACAGCACCAGCAGCAGCAACAACA
Organism: Linnaemya vulpina; assembly: GCA_963675445.1. Lineage (NCBI taxonomy): Eukaryota > Metazoa > Arthropoda > Insecta > Diptera > Tachinidae > Linnaemya > Linnaemya vulpina. The sequence goes on along the minus strand of OY776278.1, from coordinate 11,833,926 downwards.
ACAACATTAGCAATAGCAATAACAGCTCAACAACGAGGGGCGTTGGTCATATAACAACAGCAACGTCATCTGCATCCGCTACACCCGTACATCTGGCGAATTTAATCGTGCCAACTGTACGCAACGTGCGCTACAATCGCCGCAATAATCCCGAGTTGGAGAAGCGGCGTATACATCACTGTGATTATGTGGGTGAGTGTTTGGAAAACTCTAATAAATTTTTCTTTGAATAGCAAAAATAGTTGAAGATATTTAAAATGCTTTTTGTAACTCACGAGAGTGAAAACAATTTTAGACTGGATTTTGGTTTATTTTATTGTGTTTCATCGAAATGATATAACGAGTTAAAAGACATGTTTTATTTTTATTGCATTCACACAATGATTTTCTGCATGTTTTTTAGGTTGGTTTTTTTGTTTTAATTGTTTTTTTTTTTGTACAACTCTAAAAACTTTAAATATGAAGCAGCATAAAAATATTGCAAATATGAAAATCAAAATTAACGAGAACCGGCCTCACTTTAACTCAGCGCCGGTGCATGCAAACATCGATTATGATTAAAATTTTGTTCATCTATTTAAACGAAATTTTAGTTGTAGATTTCTTGATATATATAAAAAAATATTTATTTTTAATTATTTAATTTGGATAATACAAAATTAAAAATTTTATATATAAAAAAACCAAAAAGTTATTGGTTTCACCCCGTTTATTAACAATCGAGCTCTCTTTATAACCCCCTCTAACTAAATCTGTGAGCCCAGCATTATGTCTAGGTATGTGTGTGTGTGTGTGTATGTGTGCATGTTTGTATGTTCATGTGTTTTTGTGTAAGTATTTAACGCGTTTATAACTTTTGAACGACTAAACCGATTTAAGCCAAACTGGCAGCATTCTAAAGAGTGTTCGCAAACTTAAATTTCTTGTAAATTTTAACCGATTCAAACCGGTTTATTTTAAATAAATCTCTAAAAAAATAATAATATTTTTGAATATATTAATATTTATATATAGGCTAATTGTTCTTAGCTAAAATCTCAGAAGGACATGATGATAAATATTTCTAGGCACAAAGGAAGTCAACATCAGTTTTATTCAACTTACACAGCAGAGCAGAACAGCTGTTTTCAAAAGTCGCTACACTTTCATCTTCAGTGCTCATGTGTATTGTGTCTGTCACCACTTTTTAGGTGGCTCAGTTGAATTTTTTAAAGTGCTTTTTCTTACAAAACCTTTAGGTGGCTTCCACAAACTCTTGACATCAACAAAACCGACTCAAAATCGGTTCACCACTTCGTGAGCTATCGTGGACGAAAATTTTGATTATTTTTTTTATACTCCAAAATTTTATATCGGATCAGTTAGTGTTCTCGTTTCCCTTATGGTACCCGAAAACTGTTCCAATTATCGTTTATCACGTGGAGCTTTTGGCTCCACCGTTTCCCATATATTTTTTATTGAAAAAATGGACATCTCATAACATGTCGATGTTGAAACTTCTTGGGAACCATTCAGACTTCCCCCGACAGGATTTCACTACGTCCGTATGTATATGTGTGAGTAAATATGTGATTATAGCTTCGGAACTCTTTGACGGAATCGAACTGGTAGCGTTCCAACCTAATAAAATCGAAATAAATATTTTCAGTTATTCTAAGAAATTCTGGGTAAATGGTCCCTGGTGATCTGCATTAGCCCCAGTCAAATGCGCATGGAAACTAGCAAAAACCCCTCAATTGATCACTTTTAATTTTTTAGTCAGATTTTGGGGGAAAAGAATTAGAACATAATTAATATCAAAGAGTTTAAAAAACGACAGTTCCTTAATATATAATTTATTTTGATTTTATTGAGGGATCGCATTGCGAATAAGTTAATAAAGGAAATACAGAAACGGCCCTGGATTTCACTATTTCATGAGACATACAAGACAACTTTATCTTGGACAAAATTTCATTACAACCCTCAGCAGCACGCAAAATAAAAAACAAAAGATTTAAGATATAGGGTGTTTTTTATAGAGTGATACAACTTTGAGTTGGCGTGACTGCTTCATTTGACCACCCGTTTAACAGCTGATAGTTGCTTTTTGTTTAGTTTGCTTCAACATTTCATTATGGATCGACTTACACCAGAGGAACGCGTGCAAATTGTGGACATTTTTAATCAAAATAATGGTTCTGTTCGTCAAACTTATCGTACTCGTCGTCCATTCAATATTTTATTTTGCGATGAAGCCCATTTTTTGTTCAATGGGTACGTAAATAGACAGAATTGTCGCATTTGGAGTGAGGAGAATCCAAAAGCTTTTGTCGAAACACAGAAAATTACTGTTTGGTGCGCTTTATGACCTGGCGGAGTCATTGGCCCGTGTGTCTTCAAAAACGATGATGGTCAGAATGTTACTGTTTGTGAAAATTGGTGTTCCAGATTGCGTCTTGTACGCACCAGCCGTGGCGGCCACATGGCCGAAGTCATATTTAAACGTTAATGTCATAAAATTTTCTATCCAATAAAGACCGTTTCATTGATATCAAGAATATATTACTATGGTTTATTATGATTTGAACTTGTATCACTCTATAAAAAACACCCTTGATAAACTTGCAACTGCATTTCTCTTTACAGAGTAAAACTATTGACAAGATCAGCACTTTTTAATAAACTTGTCATAAAATTATGTCTATTAAATAAAATGTTCACTAAAAAAAAATTATTTATAAAAAATCAAACAGCAGAAAATTCTCGTTTTAAATGTTCTACATAAAATAGTTTACTGTGTGCGTGTGTGTGTGAGTGTGTGTGTGTCTATTAGATGTCCACTTAAAGTCGTGGGAAAATTGCCTTATTCTTCTATTGGAATGTCAAGACATTTTTGTCCACATTGTGTTTTTCGCATTTGTTGTGTTTGTTGCTTTTGAACATTCGCAATTTTCGTTTAAACGTTATGCATACAAATGACACACACACACACACACACGCGCATCGACATAACTTTGACCATAATTCGATACTAATTAATACATTTTTGCCGTATTTGTTCAACATTAAATAATTAATTATTATGTTGTGCAAAGCACGCACTTAGTGGTGTTGCCTTTAAAAGGCTGCACAAAACAAAACACCAAAAGCCGCGCCGCTGCCTGTGTTAAGTAATTACCACTTAAATGATAATTGGCTAAAATAAAATGTCACATATTAACAACAACAAAAGATATGTATATTAAAACAAGAGAAGTAATAAAAAGAAACTAAATTAACACAATAAAAAGTTTAAGTTTTATAATTTAGTTTCGCTTTTTTTTGTTTGTGTTGCTTTCCATGAGAGTGTTGCTGCGACCGAAAACCACCCACTATTTTTGTTTTAGTTTTCATTCATTTCTGCTTGTGCAACACGGTTGAGGTGTTAGTTTTTCACTATTTTCCATGTGCTGTTAATGCAACACTTTTGACTCCAGTCTTTTTGGTTGTTGAATAATTTTTCTCTTCTATTTTTTAATTTTTTATTTTTTATTTTTTTGTTGCAGCCGCTTTACCTCAATTTCATTTGTCATATGCTGGTGTTCAAAATGTTCAGTTCAAAATTTGTTGTTGTTCCTGTTACCGTTGGTGTTTGTCATTTTTGCTTATGTTGCATGTTGCAAGTTTAATCAGTGCTTTGGATCGCCTGGTTTCATACAAACGAAACGACAGCAAAACTAGACAAACTGACAAACATAACAATTATGCTCATACACTTACACCTCTTTTGTGTCTTGTGTCGCGCCGAGACGGACACACGTACTTGATAAGAGTCCGTTTCAAGTGTTACAAGAAGACAAATACAAGAGCAGTTTGGAACAGAAAATACGGTTTGGAAAACATCAAGCGGATTTTCTACATTAAAGTCATGTTATACAACCAGGCTTACGTGGTTGTTATTGTTGTTGCTTTTTTTCTCTTTTCCGATATTAATTTAATGTTTGCCGGAGACATCGTTTATGCGCTTGATGATGCCCAGGCAGACACCAACAATATTTTCTGCACACACATGTAACACATGACATGCAACAAACCGTACAATGTCAATATGATTTTGTTGTTGCCTTTTGTTTGTGTTGTTTGTTGAAAATATTGTTTCTTGCAGTTCTTGTTTGCTGGCGTGTTTTCTTTACATTTCGCTCCATAGTGCAACTTTTGGTGTAGACTATTATTGAATAATATTTTTTCAATATTTTATTTTACACAAAAATTGGTTCTCACAGCTAATTGTGGTTTAATCAGTTTCAAAAAGTTGCAATATTTTTCCATTAAAGTGTTTTGTTGGTTAACAATATTTTAAATATATTAAAATTAAGGAAAAAGAATCTGTTGAAGAGGAGTACAGTTTTTAATAACGACTACTTCTTCATGAGAAAGAGGTTGTTGCTAGACTTTTTTTAATTGGATAGTTAATTAGAGGAAATTATTGTGTATTTTTTAAAGTGAAAATTTGACAAATTTTAGGTGCTATATATAGGGTGTTTTTTTTAGAGTGATACAAGCTTAAATCATAATAAACCATAGTAATATATTTTTGATATCAATGAAACGGTCTTTATTGGATAGAAAATTTTATTACATTAACATTTAAATATTATTTCGGTCGTGTGGCCGCCACGGCTGGCTCGTACAAGGCGCAATCTAGAATACCAATTTTCACAAACAGTAACATTCTGACCAACATCGTTTTTGAAGACACACGGGCCAATGACTCCGCCAACCCATAAGGCGCACCAAACAGTAATTTTCTGTGTTTCTACAAAAGCCTGTGGATTCTCCTCACTCCGAATGCGACAATTCTGTTTATTTACGTACCCATTCAACCAAAAATGGGCTTCATCGGAAAATACAATTTTGAATGGACGAAGTGCACGATAAGTTTGACGAACAGAAGAATTATTTTTATTAAAAATTTCCACATTATGCACGCGTTGCTCTGGTGTAAGTCGATCCACAATAAAATGTCAAAACAAACTAAACAAAAAGGAACTATCAGCTGTTAAATGGGTGGTCAAATAAAGCAGTGATGCCAACTCAAAGTTGTATCACTCTATAAAAAACACCATACATTAGAAAATTGTTGTAGTTTTAAATTTGAGGGGTGAATAATCTGTATTTATAGTATAAATAAGGACACGCTCGAAGTATCAAACAAAATATTTTCCTCAAAAGTAATAATAATAAGAAAAACGAGAACTATTTTACTAACATATTTTTTATTTGTTTTTATTTATTAGAAAAAAGACATGTTCTGGTGCAAAAATTGTAAACCAGCGCAAACGCCCCAGGGTGTCCTTAACTTGCATGTAACTGGAAGGCCAATAGACTCAATTTTCTTTAGAGATTTTCGTTGGAAAGTTTTAAAACTTTTAAATAGCGGGATATTATAAAGTGATGGAGCAAAAGCAACAGAAAAAGTCTTAGATTTTTTTTTTTTTTTTTTTTTTGGAATTGTTGTAAGTCCCCGCCTGTTCCACATTATCCCTTGTGGCTCCTCCTCTTGTGTATGTGGTTGTACCCTCTTGTTGAAACCAAGCCCTGCTCATTCTATTCCGGCATTAAGAAAGTCACTTATTATGACCCCGTAGCAGTCGCCAGAAACAATAACTGTATTGCCGCTACGGTCCAATCACTCATCCAACGTGACCACCACATCACACAGTGGCCTTAGGAGGTTGCAACACCTTTTCGTGCAGCACACGCAGATATTGAGTGCTCCAAATAAGCAAAGATTTTTTATGCCCCTTTGATTTTAATTCGTGCTGATTCTGTTTTCCCAAAATCTTTTTAAAAAATTCAAAGTGATTAATTGAGGTATTTTAGCTGGTTCCCAAGCGCATTTCACTGGGGCTAATGCAGATCATCAGGGACCATTTACCCAGCATTTCTTAGAATAACTGAAGATATTTATTTCAAACTGTCACTTTAACAAGTGAGAAGCGTAAAATAAATATCAAAATCATAACAACAACTCACCAATCACTGATCACTTTTTCTTTTTTACTTTCTTACGTTTTTATTCTATATCTGGTTGGCTTCTTTCCGACTCTAATTGTAATTGTAAGAGAAAGCTCTTCTTGATTGACATATTCGCTGAAAGGGAAACGCATCTTCTCGCCTTTTAACTCTTTAATTTTAAGTCTGGTTTGCTTTGGGTAAAGTCTCTGCATTGATAACTTTGAATTTTTTAATAAAATTTGGAGAAAAAACCCTGAAGAGTTTCAGATTTTTTTCTTACAATGATTTTTTCCAAAATAAATCGTGATTCTTCTTAAGTCCCATAACAGTTAATGAAAGATTTACTTGGAAAATTGCTTTTGATATTTAACAAATTTTAAAGGGACATTAAATTCTATTTGTAAATATGAAATATCCTGCTTTAGTTCTAATTAGTTTCAATTAGCCCGGGTTCACTGTTCTTCGTTCCCGGTTGGTGATGATACATTTTTCAGGTTCGTCTTTTAAGTCTTTTGTTTGACTTGGCATGATGGCCTAAACCACAATTACTCATTATGGCCTTAATATATTGTTCTCTCTTTACTTTCAGCCATAAGAAATAGTACTTTTTATGTATTTATTTATTTTTTTTAACACCATCATGAGTGTGTGTGTGTGTGTGTGTGTGTTTGTATATGTTCTTGCGATTTAGGTTAATTTCCTTACAAACAACACTCGTCGCTCAAAATTTATTCAAAACTAAAAAAATCCATAAAATCCACACACCAACCACACATTAAAAACATCATGCGTTTTTCTATATATGAGATTAACTTTAATTGATTTAAGTAGAGAAGCAAAATGATATATGAAAATAAGAAAAAAGCCAAAGAAACACACACTGAGTACAGAAAATGGTTAAGTCGAAATGTCTAAAAGGCATATATGACACGTTTTTATACCAATTTTGGCACAAAAAGCCGGTAAACATGGGTGACTGTCTAACCATTTAGTTTCAAATAGCAGTCAGTCTGTCTGTCTGTCAGTGTGTGTGTGTGTGTGTGTGTGTGTGTGTCTGTGTGTGCTGTCTCTCCGCCTGCATTTCTAAACGTTGTAAGTCAAACTTTTCCTGTCCGTCCTCTTGTCCATCCGTCCATTCTTTCATCTCGCTTAAGTTGTTTAGTTGGTTGTTGCTGCTTTTTCCATTTGTTTGGCTGTTCATTTGTTTTGTTGTTCATTTGTTTGGTTGTTGGTTTGTCGTACTGCACAAGTGGCATTCATTCACTTTACTTTTTACACTACGGCTACCAAATGAAGTTATTATGACATAAATGTACGCATCAGATTGTTAAGATTGCAGATTGACATCTGTAGTATTGAATACAAAATATAATAATAATAATAAAAAAAACATTTTTTATAAATACCATTTATAACAACAACAACAACAAAAATATCATATAGAAACAACAACAAAAACACTGCACCAACATTCAATACAAATAAGTTTCGTTTGACTGTCTCATCGTCCAGTGGAAAAAGAGAAAAATCCAAAAAGACTTGATATACAAAAACGTTCAATGCGTCCACGAAACGTTTGTTAGTGTGTGTGTGAGTGTGCGTCGTCTGTATTTGAGTCTCCAAGTTAGTTGCGCGCATGCGTACGTCTGACTGTGTTCAGTTTGGATGAATTCTTACGGTATTATTGCCAAAGTCTATTGTCTTGATAAATATAGTAAATAATAGTTAAAGTTTACTGAAGTAGACATTTCAAATATTTTGTACGTGCTGCTGTTTCATGTCGAACAATAAATGAAGGCTGGAAAAAAGTTTCAAGAAAATAGATTTACAAAAGCAGCTTTTAAAAATGCGTTTTCTTTTTCTTTGTCTTTCTTTTTCTTTCTTGAAAACATCACCCAGTCAATAGACAACAACAGTGACAGCTAAAAGACTACTGGTAAATATTAACTAAGTAAAACTGATGGAAACTGAAAGAAAGCAACATTATTAAGTGTGGAGCACCCTACAGCCAAGTCTTGTGTAGTAGAGTTGGAAGTTCTACAATCACATGGAATGAATTATGCGCAGCGATTCCTTTTTCTCAAAATCTTATTAAAAAATTCAAAGTGATCGATTGAGGAGTTTTAGCTGGTTCCCATGCGCATTTCACTGGTGCTAATGCAGGTCATCAGGGACCATGTACCCAGCATTTCTTAGAATAACTGAAGATATTTATTTCAAACTTCCACTTTAAAAAGTGAGAAGCGTAAAATATGTATCGAAGTCTTAACAAGAACTCAATAAAAACTTTTCCTTTCTTATTTTCTTACGTTTTCATTGTCATTTAGACTATCTTTTCTTATATATTTCACCGATCTCTTGCTCGATTGAGCTTCTGCGAGAGTGGGCTAATAACAACAGCTCATGTTGCTATTGTACAGTCGGCTAGAAATTTGTTGTTGGTCACGGTTCTCCACAAACAGGACATCAGCCTTATTTAACTCAATTTTGATAAACTAATTTTTCGAAAAGTGTTTTTAATTCAGAGAGACATAAAAAATGTTCCAAGGCACAACAGAGACAGAGAGAGAGAGAGAGAGAGACATCAGTTTTAAATATTCTGTTTCTATAGCACAGCAGCGTAGTCTTTTCAAAAGCCGCTACGCTTCCATCATCAGTATTCTGACGTATTTTTAGTTGATCTGATTGAGTGTGATAATAGTTTCTATTTACAGCAAATTTTATTATGAAAAAGGATACGAAACCGATGATTTTACTTTCTAATTCCAAAGACTTTTAAAATCTTTTGAATTATCCGTTGAAGTTTCAACACAATTTATAAACAACTTATGATCGAATAAAATAAAAAAAATATTTAAAATATATTATGAACTCCTTTGCCAAAACTTAACAAAATTATTTCCGACTGTAGGGTGCCGCAAACACTTGTTACATTATAAACAGTTTTAGTCCTGATGTCAACTCTGCTGACTATAATGTAACGTGCCTATAAAGTATGGGCCAAACAAGTGTATTAACATTAACAGCAGAAACAGCAAAAACAACAACAACAACAACAACAACAACTCCAAAGTAACCAACAGATTTACTGACTTGCATGTGTAGACGTGCCTGCATGTAAGAAACAAGAAAAAAAATAACAAAAAAAGAACTGAATTTCGTCGCTTATTATGCGTGGCACGTTCAATTTATTTTAAACACGTCCAACATTTTTTCCATTATGTTTTTATAAATTTAGGTATTATTGTCAAGATTAAAGCCATAATAAACTAAAGGTGCCAATAAGCTAAACTTTTTTCCTCCCTCTCTCTCTCCCCCCCTCTGCCACTTTAAACAATTCTAAACACACAAACAAACAATCGACAAAAGTTCATGTAAATTAAGAAGATATTTTATTTGCTTTAATCGGTTTTTGTTAATCTTTTTAATTTGAATGTTGATTAAAAGTAAAATACAAAATGAGATTTAAAAAATAATGATTATATTCCACAACTGATTTTAAAGTTGGAAGACAAAAAAAAAGTGTGGCCATCCATAACAAAATGATGGATGAAGATTTGAAATCATGTTGGGCAAATTTGGATAACTTCAAACAGAATTGAGTTGAGAAACATAAAAATATATAGACACCAAATAAAGAAATATCATCAAACGGCAACACAGAAAATTAACAATATTATTTTACCATCGTTTTAATGCAATTCTCGTATTCTCTTTCGTAATGAAATTTGTGCAAACAGAAACTGTTATCATATTCAACCAGGCCATCTAAGACAAGTGGTTATAAAAAAAGAAATACAATGAGTCCTTATAATGCAAGTGCCGCGGCCTTCGAAAACAGCTGTGCTGCTCTGCTGTGCAAGTTAAATATATAAAATTGATAAGAATTTTCCCTTGCGCTTTGGAATATTTATGGAGTCATTTTATAACAAAAAGTACTTAATAAAAATAAATTTATTAGAGAGAAGTCCGTAGATCTAAAAATATTAAAGCAAATTTTAATTTACTGAACGAGTATGCAGGGAGTTTCTAAGCCCTGTAATTGATGCTGCTGTCACTACTTTAACTAAAACTAAATGACCAGCGCTACTGTTCGGAATTGAGACGATTTGATAAGGTTCGAACAGTGGAAGTCTGTTTGCCCTGCCGGGTAAAGATGGTGTTATTGGCACTGCTGACGTTGCATGAATATGATCTCATAAAAGAATTACAACACGATCACAAAAGACAACTTACGCTTTAAATATTTTACTAAATAAAATATACATCGGAAAAGCTTGATCCTTGAGGCCATCCCTCGAGCAACTAGAGCTGGGTCAAACTTCATCAAACGCTCAGTTTTGCCAAAAACCTTTAGTCAAACCCATTTAAATTACATGGATTTGACTAAAGGTTTTTGGCAAAACTGAGCGTTTGATGAAGTTTAAGCCAACTCTAGTAGCAACCCGATAATTTGAACCGCATATCTGTTGTAACCTTCTGAGCTCTTCAAGCTAAAACGCTATTGTTTTTGTTTTCAAACCAACCGATTCCTCCACTAACTGATGAGATATATAATTTCAGATCAGATATATAATTTCGAAGTTCTCTAAATCAAAGCACTTCTTTCTAGTTTCTTCTTCTCACGACATCTCTGGAATAAATTAAGTGATTTTGAACCGCTTTAAAGTGATCGAAGCAGTTTTTAAATATCAGGAAGTGATTTGTCCATCTACGAAGCCGTTTAAAAGTTTTCCGAAAAACCCCTTTTTAAAAAACTGTTACCTTTTTTAACGTTTTTTTCTTTTACTTTTGGGGTGTCCTAAAATCTACCCGTTCGAATCGGTTAAAATTCACAAGAAATCACAGTTCAGGAACGCTATTAATTTGGTTTGATGCGGTGCAGTGGTTCAAAAGTCATGCTTACAAACACACACACATACAAACATACACACACACACACACCACACACAGGCATGCAAACATAGTGACGGCGTCTCAGAATTAGTCATTGAGCCTTTCTCGGATCTCATAACAAGGAGATGTCGATGAGATCTAGATTTTTTCAAAACAGGGTAGAACCAATAATTTCCTCATTGATCGCAACACTAAATTTTCTTAGCAGGTAGTTAAAATGCCCAATTATTATTATTACAACCCAAGAACTTATAAATTCCTAAGAATATATATATTTTAAAAACTTAAATCGGCCCTAAAACCTTTAGCATTTACAAATAAAAAAAAATAAAAAACATTTCAACGCCGCTTAGCCCTCGAACAAACATTTTTCTTACCCGATATATTCACCTGCAATTTTGTCATTTGCTACCCGTGATTGTACATTTTGAAAATAGAAAAGTTTAAGAAAAAAAAAAAAAGAAATAAATAAACATATTGTTTTGTCTTGCATTTCATTTCAAAAGCATATCGTATCTTCTCATACAATTGACCCAATAAACAACTTTAATTTGTGTTGTTTAAGTAAAAATTTCATGCATTCAAATAGTTTACATGTTGTTATTGTTGTTGTTATTGTTGTTGGTTGCATTTACTACCAATATTTCCAATATCCAGCATATCAAGATGCAGGGAAAAAAATATATTAAAAGAAAAAAATCTGCTTACGAAAAATTGTACCACAAAAATGTTTAAAAAGAATTATACAACAACCACATGAAATCATATTATAATAAGACATACAACAACAAATAAATTCATAAAGAAATCTCATGGAAAAATTTTTGTTGAAAGCAGTTGATTAAAGGAATCAGTTCTGCATTAATTTGTAAATGCAGAACTTGTTTAATTTTAAAGAAAATTAATGAAATAGTTGTTCGTAGGCTTATGAAAAGTCAAGTACAGGGTAGCACATGGTCGTTGCCAGGATCCGTGAAATGGTATTGACCACAGAGACCATATAAAAGCTGAGGGGTTGTTTAGGCTGCAGACTGAGACAAGCAAATTTGATAAGCTCAGGATATTTAATTAAAAATATTAATTGTTTATTAAACTCTTTAATTTTAATTATGTGCTGAAACTTTTTTCCCAAAATCGTGCTAAAAAAATTCAAAGTGATCAATGCAGATCATCAGGGACCATTTACCCAGCATTTCTTAGAATAACTGAAGGTATTTATTTCAAACTTCAACTTTAATAAGTGAGAAGTCTAAGATAAATATCAAAGTCATAACAAAAACTCACTGATCACTTTTCCTTTCGATTAGACAGAAAATATATTTTTTTATTAAAAGTGATACAAATATAAAAAACACTAGATTTAAATAATATAATGGAAGAGTAACAAGTTTTAGAAAAGTCGAAAGAGAGAACAGAGAGTCCCAAGTAGCGCCAACTTTGAGTTGGCATCACTGCGCTTTTTTAACAGCTGATTGTTCACATCTCTTGGAAATAATAAATTATGTTTTTATAGAAAACATTTTTTTCTGAAAATAATTATTCAATTATTTTAGCAATAAGGAAAAATTCATTATAGACTAATAAACGAGATATACAGCATGTTTTTTTCGAGTGTCACAACTTTGAGTTGGCATCACTGCTCTATTAGATCTCCCATTTAACAGCTGATAAATGCTTTTTGTTTAGTTTCCTTTGAAATTTCATTATGAGTCGACTTGCAGCAGGGCAGTGAGTGAAAAATTTTTAAGTTTTTTATTAAAATAATTGTTCTATTTGTCAAACTTTTTCTTCCAAAATTTCATTTTCCTGAATGAATGGGTACGTAAATAAGCAGAATTGTCGCATTTGGAGTGAAGAGAATCCTAAAGCTTTTGCATCCACATAAAATGACAGTCTGGTGCGCTTTCTGGGCTGGTGAAGTCACTGACCCGTATGTCTTCAAAAACGATGATGGTCAAAATGTTACGGTCCAATGGTATAGGAACACGATTCGAAATTTTTCTGTACCTAAATTACGTGGCATTAATCTGTCTGTTAAGTGGTTTCAACAGGACGGAGCCACAGGCCATACATCGGGCGCTAGAATTGATTTACTCAGAGAAACTTTTGAGGAAACAATTATTTCCAATAATGGATCCAATTAATTGGCCAACAAGATCGTGTGACTTAACCCCAATAGATTATTCTCTATTCAACGCTTCCAACATTCGAACAGTTATCGGCGAAATAGGGCCCCAAATGCTGCCAAAAGTTGAAAATTTATGTTCCAGATTGTGCCAGCCATGGCGGCAACATGCCAAAAATCATATTTAAGTATTGATTTTATAACATTTTCTTCCAAATAAAGACAGTTTCATTGTTATTAAAAATATATTGTTGTTGTTGTTCTTTATTTCTCTTACAACTACAATTAGAGTCGGAAAAAGCCAACCAGTTGTAGAATAAAAATGTAAGAAAATAAAAAAGGAAAAGGGATCAGTGATCAGTGAATGCTTGTTATGACTTCTCACTTATTAAAGTGGAAGTTTGAAATAAATATCTTCAGTTATTCTAAGAAATGCTGGGTAAATGGTCCCTGATGATCTGCATTAGCCCCAGTGAAATGCTTATGGGAACCAGCTAAAATACCTCAACTGATCACTTTGAATTTTTTAAAAAGATTTTGGGAAAACAGAATCAGCACATAATCAAAATTGTTGAACGGGTTTAAAAATATATTTCCTTGTTTTATTATGACTTCAACTTGTGTCACTATAGAAAAAACACCCATTCATTATTGAAGTCAAGATAAGAACTAGAAAACAGTGTCCCATCTTAATATTTTCTTCCTTAAATATTCCACAGAGAATGGCTTTTTAGTAATTGCAATTATAGTTGAAAAAAAAAATATTATTTTGTTGCACAGTGTAGTACCGCTGCAAGAAGGCATTGTTTTATATCCCCCAGTTTAAGCATGTACGCTGATATATAAATACTTTTTGGCCAATTCTTTTGCTATTTTATTAGAGCGCACCGAAAACACGACAAGCAACAGGTTGCCAACATTGAACAACATGCAACATGTAGCAACTCCTCTACATACAACTATTATTATGGTTGAGTACTAAAAGGTGGTTGCTTTTCTAATACTGTTTTTGTTTTTTTCTATTTGTGATTTAATTTTTTTCTTCTTTTTTTTGGTATTTTTGCATTAAATTGCATTTCGCCACAAATGAGGTGGATTTATTTCGGTGTGTTGCAAGTATTATTACTGTTGTATATATTGTTGTTGTTGTTGTTGTTGGTTGCCACTTTTTTTCCCTGCCTGTTCAACATCTATTTATTTATGTGGCACCTTTAATATGAATTTATTTATTTGTATTGTATTATGAATAAATACGAAGGCAACGAATAGATTTTCGTATTTGAAATAACAATTCACAATTCGAGTTCGACTTTCAAATGGGAAATAAATTGTTGCAACAAGTGGCAAAAGGGAAGAATATATATTTTTTTATTTTTTTTTTTGTTTGGTTGTGGTCTTCTTGTTGCTGTTATTTCGTTTGCCACCACAAAAAGTCGTGTTAATCGTGTTATTGTGGTAAAATGATTACAATTGAAATGATTTCAAAATGTGTGTTATTAACGTATAATAAGCTGTTACTATTACGATTATTATTATTATTATTTTTCATGATTTTTTTGCTAATATATTTTCTAGTTAACCTTTCTAATATTTATATCTGTGGTATTTATATTGGATTTCCTTTGCTTTTATCATTGACAGGTTGTACAAAAGTTTATACCAAAAGTTCACATTTAAAGGCACACCAAAGGATCCATACGGGTAAGCAAATATTTTCCAGAAATACCATTTAAGCATTCGGTCTGTTACTTTTTTTTTTATTTATAATTATCAGTCGTGGTTAAGTGTTGTAACTTGGCTAATACAGCTAAAGATATAATCACCCGTCTTTTGAACTTTTTAATTAAAACTTAAAGTATTTTTTGGGCCTAAGAAAATAAACAGGACTCACAGAAATACTTTTAGTATTTTAATAGTCAATTTTATTTTGCGATCATCTTAAAAAAAAGGCTGACAAAAAGGTTAGTGAGATGTGTGGAAATCGGGCTACTAAATGAAATTATTAATGGGACAACTGCTGGGCAAAAGGTAGAGAGTGCGATGTTACATTCAAATATGAAATCAAATTTATATCACCTGCATTAATTCATCAGCCTATTTTATATAAAAAAATTCAATTTTTCTTTGTCTTGGACTAGCACTTACGAAACGACTCCTATAAAGGCACTGCCTTGTGCCAGAACTAGAAAGGAGGGGATATTTTTTATGGGCCTGCAATAAATCATTGACTCATGCCAACAAATATTTGAAGCGTTGAAAGCCAACATTTAAGCCACCATTGACGCCATATTTATTTAAGCGAAAGAAAAAGGTTAAATGTTAAACTGAAAATTGTCCCAAAGACTTCGGATGGGGTACTGCCAACCCACAGTTGTGGTGATCGTAGGGATGATCATATATAAAAAACTTTAGTCTGTCAAAAAGCAATTGAAAAACTTCAAATTAACTGCAGCTTAATTAAAAATCATATAGGAGTTAAAATATTTTGCATCAGTATTTTAGCAAAACTGTTGCATTAAAGCATAATTAGAATCAAAGAAGTTTGTTTAACTCCTTGACTTGACGGCGGCAAATTTTTCAAAAGCCACGAATTCTTTTTGCATATTCTGAAACAATCAGCTCTTGTTATTTATTTATTTTACTTTTTTCAATAATTTCTTTTTATAGAAATTAAAATTTGAAATTAAAACTATTTGAAGTTTTGTGTCAATTAAAAATATTAAAGCTGCTGAAATAAGAACTACTTGAGACTACGAAATATCCTGCGAACTGTTTTCAAAAGCAGGTTAATAATATTAAAAAAAAAAAACTAAAATCTAAAGGCTGCATTCATAAAAATGTTTACAAACTACTTATCAAACAAATATTGAATGGATTTCGGTCATGTAACAGATTTATAGACACTGAAGGTTTTTTATGAAAGAGACTTTCAACAGCGTCATCAAATTTCTTCAATAGAACTGGACTGGGAAAGCACTGGAAAAAATGTTGAAGTTTGTTTCTGTTGGCGTGGAATCAGGAAAGTCAATCAGTTGTTCTCCTGATCTTCATCGCATCGGATCTTATTGAGTAGAAAACTCCCAGATGATTTTTCAAGTAGTTGTTGTATGAAGTCCTTGAGAGATGTTGACGTCTCAGCCCATGCATAATGCATACGAATTTCATCCTCAGTAAAGCCGGGAAACTCATGGCTAATAAATATATTTGACCCATCAGAAGTGTGCAACGTTACACCGTTACGAATTTTTCGTTAATGATTTTCCACTATTTTATTCTCAGTCCCAACTCCACAAATTATCGCCAAAGCCTGCTGCTTTAGATCATCCAACATTAACGACATGCGTGACTCGTTTTGCCAGATCGCTTCACTTTCGGTCGGGGCGACAGGCTTTTCAATAAATTGTTCCTGCAGCTGTATTTTGTCTCGATGTTGTAAAAGCAGCCCAAAAAATCTGACAAGCAACTTGCAGAATTCCTTTTCACATATTTCGTTGCCAATTATCGCAGCGCTTGTGGATTCTCTGTTAATTGTATTGAACTTGGATTTCAATTTCTCGAGCATATTTGCTGGATCCTCGCAGGTTCTTATATTCATTTCACATTCATTTAGAAGTTTTTCGAATTCTCTTAAGCCTCTAACAAAACAGGTGACTTGATTGATTATCTGAAAGTTGCAGCTGAATACGCTGTTCGAGTTGTTCGTATCGTTAACCTCTACGTAGGCGAATTTTTGTGGAAACATGTTTCGGGAGAAGTTTTTCAGAACATATAAAAAAGACTTTTCTATTTCGTAAAAATATCTGTCGTCTCGTGCGCCGATGATGGTTAACTTCTGGTGGTTGCAGTAGAACTCGGACCAGGTTACTAAAATCTCCTGCATTTTTTCGTAGTCGTTATAAGAAGTCAATTCGCTGATTTTTTCTTTTATCATGCGTCCTAATTCGGACTGATGAAATAGTAAATCCATAACATTAATATCGTGCGGCATTTTTTATAAATTTTGTTCTCTTCACTGCGTTTCTGATTTTGAGCACTTTTAGGATATTCCGAGATACTGATTTCACAACTCTAAGCACCGGGAGAACAAAATCAGACTTTCACAATCGAGATATTCTGTGTTAATGATTTTAGGATTCCGTGTTCCTAAAATCATTAACACACATCTTTTATAGATGAAAAGTAAGAAAATTATTGCAGCTCAACAAGCGGTACGTGTCAAGCAGGCATGCAGGGGCGTTTACAATTACATTCCATGTGTGTGTGTTTTTGTATGTAACTGCGTGTGCGTGAATGCGACAGGTGTATCAAGTGTTGGCGTTATTACCCCTGTTGCCTGCCCTTAACTGTTTTCGTTTTCTTTGTGTGTGAAGGGTTTTATGGAACATTGAAACTCAAATCCTTCCTGGAACTGCCTGCCTTAATGACTTCCTAATTAATTCAATTGTAAGATTTAATATATTCCTGGAATCAATTATTTGTTTTTCTTTGCAGATGTTTTATTGCTCCAATTCTGACTACTTGTGTCCTACCCGTTACTTTATTAGCGCGTTTTAATAGAAAAAGTTTTCCTACCTGGAAAATAGAACCTTTCAGGGAAAGGGTTTGACTATTTTCGATTTGAATATCATTTTCATTTATGACAGTCAACAATTTTCTAATTTTTCCTATAAATTAAACCGTATAAATGAGGAAGATAACAAATTTCGTTTGTAACTTGTATCCGAAATTATTATAAAAATATGACTTTAAAATAAGCCCACTTTCATAAAAAAAGGCGTTCCAAAGAAGTCAATAAGATCGTAAACTTATGAGCCGGAGGTGATTGGAATCTGGACGTTTTCTTATACTTTTTACAATCGGTTGTCATTGAAAGCAGTCTGTTTTTTGTCAGATTATCAGTTAATCTGGAGTCATGGATCTGACGTCCATCAAATCCGATTTCTGTGTGTCGTTTCGAATAACTTCTGGAATCGATTAGGGAAAAACGCTAAGGGTCGGGGAGACAATCGATATATCAAAGCAACAGCAGGCCTCTGCCAATTCAATTATTGTCTTTATTATTATTGTCTTTATTTCATTTCATTTAGATCTTTCATTAGTCCCCTTGAATTCAATTATATTTATTTTATAAATCATAATATTCTTAAATATTTCTTAATTTTACATTAAATATATATTTTTCAACTATTCGTTACTGACCTCAGCACACAAGGATTTTATTTTATAAATTAAAATTCTGTTTTAAAAACAAAACAACAATCAACTTGCGACTTGCAACTTCTTGCATGGAAAATAACTTCTCAATCAATTACGTGGATATTTCTATCAGTCGCTTCCTGATAAGTCGAAAATACAAACGAAATTAATTATCGAAAGAAAAAAAAAAATTAAACCTCCAATTGTTTTCTCACTGGGTACTGAAACTTCTTCTCTCACAGGAAGACATTCAATATATTTTAGAGACGACAATTTTCGAAATATTATAAAATTTAATTAAAATAAAGAAGGTGATGTTTTTCGTTAATTTAAAAAACAAACTTTCACTTTTGCAAATCAAAAGTTTAAGACACAAATTTGGTTTTTTATAAATTTATAGAATTCGGAAATGGAATAAAGCGAAGATGAATTATTTCCATTGAGAGACTTCATTTAATTCGAATTATAATTTCAATACGGCTGCCTCGGAAGTGGTTTAATCTGGAAGTCCAATTTTGGATATTTTTCAATTTATGTGTCCGTAAGCCGGCAGTTACGCAGCGACAAATAAAAAATGTATTAAATCGCACAATCTTGGAGGACAATGGACGAGTCCGAATCGTGAAACTATACGGTTCCCAAATGCATCATTTAGTAAATCAATTGTGGCACGACGTGTTTGATATGTTGCTCCGTTTTCTCGAACACGGGCATTTTAAAGCAACAGCAGGCCTCCGCACCTCCAAAATGTGGATGTTCAATTGATGAACGAAAAGAGTCAGTACTGACTCTGTACTGACTGTAACGTTTTAACCTGCATCGCTTTAAAAGAAGTATAGGCCGATGCTTCCACCAGTCCATAGAGGACACCAACCACCCGTTTGTTCTGGATGTGGGGATGCCTTAAAATACACTTGAGGATAAGCATCTCACACCCAAACGGGGCACTTTTCTTTAGTCACGCATCCATTCCAAAACAAAAGTGGACTTCATGGTTAAACAAAATTCGCTCGATGCGTATGTCGAACAGAATTATGATTTTCAAAATGAAGTTTCACAATTTGGAAGCAGTTTTCCAGGCGTCATTCAAGTCATGTTTTTGAGTTTTATAACACCTTAAAAGCATCCGTTATTTTTCAAAGTTTCTATACGAGTTTCACTAGCGAAACTGTACAGAAAAAATTAAAAAATTTTAAACAAAAAATTCTTTTATATTCTAAAAATGCCGACTTACAATTTCATTAGTTCGAAAGGGTCTTTCAGCGGACTCCACATGGCAGCTGACAAAAAAAAATATTGTCAGTTTTATTATCATAATTATCACGGAAATGATACAAAATTCTTAGTTTTTATTTAAAAATATATATTAATTTAATAATTTCAAAAATTCAAAGAGAACAGAGTGGAAAAACTTAAAATGTCCTTGAGAAAGCGAGAATATGGTTCAGGTGCTTTCAAATATTTATGAGGCCAATTTATTAAATATCGGGACTTAAAAATTAAAAGTGTTCCTTTTTTACAAAAAAAATATTCGGAAAATTCCTCAATTATTGTGCTGCCCTGGATATCCACTTTAGTTGTTGTTGTGTATTGTTTTTTGGGAAAAATACAAAAAATACGACTGCAATAAATGGAAATATAGTCAAAACGAATATCGGCAAAACCTTCCCACAAAAGGATTATACTTCTTGTTCAATATATTAAAAGATAAAAAGATTTTCCAGATGCCAAAGACTACAATTAATCAGAAATGATGCAATAAAACATCTGGATTTCAATAATTCAAGGGATATATTAAATCTTATATTAAATTAATTACAAAGTCAATTCGGCAGGTAGCTCCAGGAAGAATTTCAACTTAAATTTTGTATAATATCCTGCGAACACACAAAGAAAAGGAAAACAGTTAAGGACAGGTAACAGGGGTAATAACGCCAACACTTTATACACCTGTCGCATTCACGCACACGCAGTTACATACAAAAACACTCACACATAGAATGTAATTGTAAACGCCCCTGCGGGACAGGTACCGCTTGACGAGGTGCCATAATTTTGCCACTTTTTGTCTATAAAAGAGGTCACTTCCGTGTGCGTGATATCATTATCACAAAATATCTTAAAAGTGAAAGTTCTATTTTACCTTCCCGGTGCTTAGAATTGTGAAATCAGTATCTCGGAATATCTTAAAAGTGCTCAAAATCAGAAACGCAAAGAGAGAAAAAATATTATAACAATGCCGCAGGATATTAATGTTACGGAGTTACTAATTCGTCAATCCGCATTAGGACGCATGATAAAAGAAAAAATCAGCGAACTGACTTCTTATTATGACTACGAGAAGATGGAGCAAATTATAATAACCTGGTCCGATTTCTACAGCAACTACGAGAAGTTATCCACCATCACCATGCCCGACAACAAACATTTCAACGAAATAGAAGCCGCTTTTTTACATGTTCTGAAAAACTTTTCCCGAAACTTGTTCCCACAAACTTCCACCTACGAAAACAACAACTCAGGCAGCGTATTCAGCTACCACAAGCAGATAATCAATCATGTCATCTGTTTTGTTAGAGGCTTAAGGGGATTCGATAAACTTCTGAGTCAATGTGAAAAGAAAATGGGCACCAGCGAGGATCCAACAGACATGATCGAGGAAATGCAATTGAAATTCAATAAACTTAACAAAGACTCCAAAACCGCTCCGGTGTATCCCAACGAAATATGTCAGAGGGAATTCTCCAGTTTGATTTTCAGATATTTTCGCCTGCTGTTACAACTTCAAGATAAAATACAGCAGCAACAATTTATTGAAAATGCCACTACCGACTGCAACAACAACTGCTGGTTATCACCTATTAATAATTTAAATTTACAAGAGCATTTCCATCAGACCACCGAAAGTGAAGATGTGAACGAAACAATAGACGTGCCGCAAAGCACTGCAAGCACATCGTTAATGTGGGATGATCTAACGCGTGAGGCGTTGGCAAAAATCTGTCCAGTCGTGACTGAAAACAAAATATTGGAAACTCATTTACGGAAAATTCGTAACGGTGTAACGTTGCACACTTCTGATGGGTCAAATATATTTATTAGCCATGAGTTTCCCGGCTTTACTGAGGATGAAATTCGTATGCATTATGCATGGGCTGAGACGCCAACATCTCTCAATGACTTCATACAACAACTACTGGAAAAATCAACTCGGAGTTTTCTACTCAACGAGATTCAATTCGATGAAGATCCGGGGTTCAACTGATTGACTTTCCTGATTCCACGCCAACAGAAACAAAATTCAAAGTTTTTTCCAGTGCTTTCCCAGTCCAGTTCTATTAAAGAAATTTGATGACGCTGTTTATAGTCTCTTTCATAAAAACGTTAAGTTTGTTACACGACAAAAATTTATTTAATAGTTGTGATATAAGCAGTTTGTAAATATTTTTTATGAATACGTCCTTTAGATTTAAGATTTTTTAAATATTATTTACCTGCTTGTGAATTCAATTCGCAAGATATTTCGTAGTCTTAAGTAGTTCTTATTTCAGCAGCTTTAATATTTTTAATTGACACGAAACTTCAAATAGTTTTAATTTTAAATTTTAATTTGTATGAAAAGAAATTATTAAATAAAGTATAATAAATAAATTAAAAATATCTGTTTGAGAATATGCAAAAATAGTTCGTTATGGGCCGCAAGATTAACAAGGGCTTTTAATAAATTTGCCGCCTTCAAGTCAAGGAGTTGAACAAAATTCTTTGATTCTAATTTCGCTTTAATGCAACAGTTTTGCGAAAATGCTGGTGCAAATCCAGTATGATTTTTGATTAAAGTGTTGTTAATTTGAAGTTTTCCTATTTTCCCTTTTGACAGTCTGAAGTCTTAAATAACACAATGATCGCCACAACTTTGAGATCCATATGACCCGAAGTCTTTCAGGCAATTCTTAGTTCAATATTTGCCATTTCTTTCTCTTAAATAAATTGGCGTCAATGGTGGCTTAAATGTTGGCTTTTAACGCTTCTAATATTTGTTGGCTTGTCCATCAAAAGTCATGAGACCAAAAAATGTCAAATTCCTTTGAGGAAGGAGTCGGACAATAATTTGATTGTGCTCAAATCGATTGTTAACCCTGAATGTTGAGACTTTAATCTTTTATATTAAAGTCACTCTTCGTTGAACCGACGAACAACTTCTTAAAATAGTTCTAGCCGAAAGATTTTAGCAGTTAAAAATAATGAAAGTATTTTTAGTGGGATATTTTATTCAAAAAATAATTAAAAATATATATAAACCACATCCGAGGCAGCCCTGTAGGTTACATTCCAGAAGTCGTATTTAAATTATAGAAGTTGTCAGAAGTTGGTCTTTCGAATAAAATAAATTCTACGTCAATGGAAAAAATTCTTCATTTACGAATTCTTTAACTCTATTAAAACCAAGTTTGTGTCTGAAACCTTTTCATTTGTAAAAGTGAAAGTATGTTTTTTTAAATGTAATAAATTCTCTTTCTTTAATTGAACAACCATGATTTGCAAAAGCGGTGGTTTCCAAAGGACGGCGCAGCATGTTACACAGCATGCTTCGTTTCGTTCATGTGATTCGGCCTCCAAGATCGTGTGATCTTAAAATGCTTTGGGGAAATGTGAAGTTGTTAGTCTACGGCGATGAGTCCGAATAAATTGACCTTTTTTAGGACAATATTTTCCTCATTATACGGCCACACATTTTTAAAAGAGTCATCGAAAATTGAACCTCCAGATGAGACTACGTCCGAGTCAGCCGCGGCAGTCGTATTTAAATTGTATTCCCAGAGGATTATCTTTCAAATAAATTAAATTTCATGTGATTTAAAAAATCACACTTCAAAGTTTCATGCCTCTATAAAAAAAACACCCTTTAGAACATACAGGCAATAAAACGCAGAAGCATTTTCTAACAAGACTGCGGGCAATACACTTCTGTTGCCTTTAAATATTTAAACATCATCAATTAGCCTGCACTGGCAGTGGCTAAAACATTTCGAGTGTTTTAGCAATAAAATCAGCCACCTTTTGCTTAACAACTTCCAAGCCGATAAGTCTCCTAATGTTGGAGAAATCGTTAAAGAAGGAGAAGAAGGAGAAGAAGAAATTCTATGAAAAAGAAAAAAAAAAGTTTAACAAAATCTTAGTTTGAAGGTTTCGTAATGAGGCTTGGACACGTTCTACTAACTGAAACTGTTTGGCCTCTTCATGCTTAAAGAGCTGCATCCTTTTTTTCTTTTTTTTTTTTTGCTTTAACCATTTTCTGTAGCCTTCATTTCGTTGCTGGATTCTTTGGGTACACCAGCATTGAATGAATGCACTTTATTGGGATCGTATTTATTATTGTTGTTGCAGCTTTTGTGGGTCACTGTGTTAAGTTGCCGTATTACGTTATCCAACATAAACGAACGACAACAGAAGCAACAGCAATCAAGAAGTCATAGTAAACAAGTGAATAAACAAACAACGCAACGTTAACATACAAGTGGCGGCGGTGGCAGTGGCAAAAGGCTTCATTCCTACAAACTGCCTCTTATAAATGGGGTTGAGTGATGAATGGACAAACAAACAAACGAACGAACGAACGAACCAACCATTCAAACCAAAACCAAGCGACGCAACGTCTCAACGACTTGATGCATATTCATATACAAGCGGCAATAAATGATGGCTAAAACGCATACACTGGAATTTGGCTGAATGGTCAGCAAATGAGCGAATAATAAAATTGTACTTCTTTTCATTTCAACTTCTGTTTAAATTTCGGTTAGACTTAACAAATGAAGTTTTCATTATTCCCCCAACAATAAGTTGCAATTTATTCTTTTGTTGAGAATTCTTTTGTGTTTCGTTCAAGAGAACACTACTTTTCTTTATAAGAGGCAAAATATTATTTTACCGATAACGTGGGCTGCTGTTGAAATGTTTATTTTAATTATTTAATCAGACTAAAAGGGAAATAAGAAATGAAATCTTGGGGAAAGTTGTTAATTCATGGATGACAATTTAAAAAAAATTAAATCAGCAACAGCGGTAACAAAACTCAGCATGAAAACGAGGTCCCTGAATGAAATTATTTTTAATTTAAATGCTTTTTTAAACCGAAAAATAGAGACCCATCCTTTTCCACCATATTTTAATTTCTTCAGGCCCTCGAAATAGTTTGTTGGTTGTTTGGATTTTTACCTCTTTGTTCGAACCAAATCTGTTTGCTTCCAGAAATTTCAAAAATGTTGCCAAAAATAAAACAGTCACCGTGAGCTAAATCTGGTGAATATGATGGCTGTGGCAGCAGTATTAAAAAAAAAAAAAAAAAAAAAAAAAAAAAAAAACATGATAAATATTGTACCGGGCAAATAAACAAAAATTTAATACTCTATTTGAAACCATAGAACAACAGCGCTGTTATCGAAAGTCCCTACAACCCCATCATCAGTACTGAAGTGTTGTTTTGTATAACCAACAGCAGGATGACTTTCTTTGTTTTTTTTGCAAATTTTCTAAATGAATTAAGTACGTTAATAAAAACCTGTGATCCACTCAAATCATACTCCAGTGTTGCTGTTTAGATTAAAATTTTTTTTTCAATTTCTTTTTTTTAATCAATTACGTTGACTAAAATTTGTTAAGAAATAATTCTTTATTTAGAGGGCGAATTGCGGCATTAGTACATATTTTGGGGAATTGTCGTTTTTTAACATCTTTAATTTTAATTATGTGCTTATTCTTTTTTCCCAAAATCTTATTAAAAAATTCAAAGTGATCAATTGAAAGGTTTTAGCTGGTTCCCATGCGCATTTCAGGGACTATTTATCCAGCATTTCTTACAATAACTAGAGATATTTATTTCAAACGTCCACTTTAATGAATGAGAAGTTTAACATAAATATCGGAGTCATAACAAATACTCACTGATCCCTTTTCCGTTTTTTATTTTCTTACATTTTTATTCTACAAAAATAAAGAAATAAAGAGAAATAAAGAACAACAACTAAAAATTGTTTTAATACAAAAACAATTTATTTAGAGATTCGACGGATTAATGAAGGAAATTCCAAATAGTTCCAGGAGCTATCAAACAGCCCTCGTATTCAAAAGAGTAACGCTACTGGCTGACTGAAAGACATATCATGGCCTAGATCAAACGATTATTGGGCTACGGGCCTGATAATTGCAATTTGAAGCCCTCCTTCATTTCAGATCCTTCATTTCAGATCCTACATTTCAGATCCACTCACAGGGGATTTTTAAAATTCAACTGCGAAGGGACCAAACGGGCAAAAGGGAGGTTACAATCGGTCTTATAAAATCTCAGAAGTTGCAAAAGATATACTCAAAAGTCTCGAAGCATACAAATGCTTGTAAAAAATAATCACTCACATGTTTTACTGTCAAGGATTAAAAAGAGGGAATAATTTTTTTCTCTAACATTTTCTGGCCGATTTAAAAGTTCACAAACATTTTGATTAAAATCATAACCGCTTGCGGTACGTACTTATTAAAAGACAAATTTCATACGTAAAAGCAGGGAAAACTAATTTTAACTTCCGATTAGTCAGTAAAAGATAGTTTAATAAAATAAAAGATTTTCCGGAGGACAGCGAGATCGTGATATAAAACGTGGGTGCGACAAATCGATTCTAAAAATTGTAAAATTAAGAAAATTTATATCAGCGAATCAATAACTTTAAAGGGACACTTT
Organism: Linnaemya vulpina; assembly: GCA_963675445.1. Classification (NCBI taxonomy): domain Eukaryota; kingdom Metazoa; phylum Arthropoda; class Insecta; order Diptera; family Tachinidae; genus Linnaemya; species Linnaemya vulpina. Next base: position 11,807,998 of record OY776278.1, on the reverse strand, counting down.
GGAGATTGAATTTCAACCTTTCGAAAGGTTCGAAAAGGCACTTAAAAATAATAAATAAATTTTTTGTGATAATCTATCGAAAATGAGCACTTTTTGTAAAGAGCGCTTTTGTGAAATGGTGCTGCTGGTTGAGGTGGTGAACACAAGACTACGATGCTTTAGAATCTAATACGTATGTGTGATCTAAAGTTTAGATCACGCGTACGACCACGCCCTTAAACATGAATATGCTGTCTAATTTGTCTGTCCGCCCAAGTATAAAAAAAATAGCTGCAATAAAATTTTGTATTCTCTAGTCTGTTTTTATTTCTTATCTTTATTATTTATTGTCGACATCAAGACAATATCAGAAACAAGCCACTACTGCAATCACCGTGAGCAACAAGTGACTACTGCCGACAAGATCTGGCTGAGATCAATACACTCAAACTGGACTCGTAACTGCCTTATTTTTTTAATATTAATATCTTATTTTCAAGATTTTTTTAGACTATAAATATTTAATGATACGTTTTTCTAATCTGTCTTTATTTATCCTCTTTACACGGTTCCCTTCTTTATAGTCGTGGTACTTCGCACTGCATGTAGGGGTCATCCCCTGGGTGCTGCTCGAAGACATATAAAAAAAATATTTGGCCAGTAATTTCGCTGTTCGTTACAATTCTGTTTGTGGCATTTGCAGGTTTTCTTAAACCTGCAATTGCGTTAGTAATTTTAAAGTATCGAAAAAAAATCTCTTTTTAATATTAATTTTCAAAATATTTAAATTTTGAAATTGAAATGTATTTCATTTTAAACAAAATTTTCCTAAAATACATTTCAAATACTTATATTTTTTCCTGAATATGGCTCCTTAAGCTTAAACGACCAGGTAAATTATATTTCTCTGCCCACTTTTAATAGTTTTAAGTTCAAGTTTTTTTTTTTTGAAAAATTAAGGCGCATTTAGTAGAATAAAGAATTTTGAAAATATGTTGGTATATTTGGAACAGATATCAATCAACCTCCTCTTAAAATGTTTATTAAGGCTTTTATAAGCATTTTTTTAATACTGCGAGTATGCATTTTGGTTGTCTTTTATTTGCTATTCAAAAAATATTTAAAACCGCCACCTTTTGACTTTGAGATGATTATGAAAAATATTCTGACATTTTTACTCTTTTGCATATTATTTTTGTTGATACGCTGGATATATAAACAATTTTATATTTTTTTATCATTTTATTTTGTGTGTCTTTAAGGCAAAATAATGATGGTACGTTAAGTGGCAACAGTACAAACAAGCCAAAGCCTTTTAACAGTTAATATTAACCAAAAGTAGTCAACACATTATTTATAATCTGTTAAAATATCACATTAACCGTAAATACCACAACGTTAGTAAACAAAAAAAAAAAGAATATAAAAATTAAGAAAAAAAATACAAATAAAAAATTCAATATATCATTCGATGTAAACCAGTGGTGATTGCATTTCTGCTTAAACTATTTAAATGTCAATTGATATTAAAACAAATAAAATGAGAATGAAAAAAAAAATTAATAAAAAATTACAGCAGTTTTGAAAGCCAATTGAATTTATGACCGCCACAATTTTAATATGCTGCCAGTAAATTGAATAAAAAAGGGTGTCTCAATAAGGAAAAGCTTGTTAATTTTTAAATATAAGCACGCATTTTCTGCACTGCAAAAATGACATGATCCGTTTAATTGGGGAAATATATAACCGTCAAGGTTGTGATGGCAGTTCGTTCTAAGAAATTTTCCATGACTTACGCACAGAGAGGAGCTGCATCTCAACGATTACGCGGAGAAGCTCGGATTCGAGCTCAGAAATCGCTTCTGGAATATTCGCATTAACCCGATATTTTACAAAAAAAAATTAATAAAGTTCGCTCGCTATTTCCTTGATCTTTATGGATCATAAAATAATTTATTTCATATTTAAGTTGGCAGATGAAATCACATGCCCTTCAGGTCCCAGCCATCCAGTTGAGGTCAACTGAACTCCGCCATCAGGTTCCTATAACGAATGCTATTCACCATCAGTGCAATTTTGAGTCCATCTATTGAAATGTCAATATAATTTGAATGGAAATTTCAATCGACATCGAATGCCTTCATGAGCTTCTTGTTTAAACCTCTTTAATTTTAATTATGTGCTGATTCTTTTTTCCTAAAATCTTATTAAAAAATTCAAAGTGATCAATTGAGGGGTTTTAGCCGGTTCTCATGCGCATTTCACTGGGGCTAATGCAGATCATCAGGGACCATTTACCCAGCATTTCTTAGAATAACTAGAGATATTTATTTCAAACTGCCACTTTAATAAGTGAGAAGCGTAAAATCAATATCAAGACAAAATCAATATCATGACAAGAACTCACTGATCACTTTTACTTTTTTTATTTTCTTACGTTTTTTTTCTGAAATTGGTTGGCTTTTTTCCGACTCAAATTGTAGTTGTAAGAGAAATAAAGAACAACAGCAACTAAAAATTGTTTGAATGTAAAAACAATTTCTTTAGAATACGAGTTAAGAATCTATTGACTTCTGGGGAAAAGTGGTATGGGGCTTTCCCAGCCCTCTACACTTTTGACTTGCTTAACTTATGGGTTACTGGCTAATCTGTGAAATGCCAGGAACGGAAGGAGTTAAATTAAGATTTGAAAAGCAAAAATGTTTATTACAAAATGTGGTTCAAAATTTCGTGAAATAAGCGGACATCTGTCAAAGTGCTGGAGGTGGGAACTTGTCCCTGTACTAGTGAAATAAATTTTGGAAATTTAGAACAAATATTTCAGCTTATTCTGTAACTGTTAGTCGACATCAAGACAATAGCAGAAAGAAGCCACTAGTGCAATCACTGTGAGCAACAAGTGACTACTGCTGACAAGCTCCGGCTGAGAAAAATAAATTCAAACTGCCTCATTACTTTAATATTAATCGCTCATATTATGAATGACGACGTCGACGCAAAAACTTGTCACTTATCATTTAACTGTCGACAATAATTAATTATTATCAACAGCGCTTTGGTATTCTCTAAAGAGAAAGAAAGTGTTACTAGAAGTCAATTTCTATTGTCAAAGACTAGACAAATGACAAGTTTTTGCTGTCGTGTTAATATGATGTCGACGTCGTCATTCATAATACGGGCGAATATCATATTTTTTGTTTTTTTTTAACTACACATATTTAATGATAAGTTTCCAAAATTATAATGCGTTATTGTTTTCTAAAGCACTTCTTTTCAGTAATCAGATCCAACAGGAGTCTCGCGTTATGCTTTTTGCATAAAAATTAAAAAGTTTATTCTTTAATTGTTTTGTAGTTGACAAGATGGGTCTTGTGATATAAAAGATTATGTCATTTAATGCGCTGATTTTTTTTACATTCAAGATGTACATAAAAATAATTTTTTGTAACTTCAAAACTAGAACTGGCAGCTCAAGTGTTTTTTTTTTTTTTAAATAACAGATTTCAGGAACACCAAACCATTTAAATTATTTACCAGAGAGTTTTTAAATAACACAATAAAATCTCCATCAAATATATACAAATAGAAATGAACACTTTTTATCTGGGAGTATTAAGTCGTATCATTTCAAAATCCATTAAATCCTATATAAAAAGCAACAGGCAAAACTATTAAATTTGCTGCTGTTTGTCTAAATAATTTTTCAATTTGAAATCTTGGTTGTTAACTGTTTTCGTGGTATATTTCACAGAAACGTGATTTAAAGTCTTGTGGTCAAATTTTGTAAAAAAAATACAAGAACAAAAAAATAACATGTAAAAAATCACTCCACATGGAATAAACAAACGCTGATTGTTAAGATTTTTGAACGCCTATCGTGCTTTAAAGCATGCGTTGTTGCATCATCGTCATCATCAGGCCTCGCAGACGTCTGATTATGCAGCTTCAAGAAACTAAACTAACGCTCAAATAAAAGTATAAAAAAAAAATAAAATACGAAATTAAATAAAAATAGCAACTAAATAAATAGTGGGTATGTGATCAAATAACATGATCCCCTCTTGGAGCAGCAGATCTTTTGGTCATAAGTTAGACCAGCTTCTTTGGCAGTAGTTTTGGGCTTTTGGAAGTACAAAATGTTAAGACTTGTTGCAAGAAAACAAAAAAAAATTTTAAATACAGAAACAGAAACACGGCCAGTGATGTCAGTATGCATACGAATAGTCGCTTAAGTAGGACTGTGGCGGCTCAGATTATGCAGACTTGAATTTTGTTTACACAATTTTATTTAATTTTGGCTTTTTTCTTCTTTTTTTCTGTTTTTTTTTTTTTTGTGGCATCTACAGATTTCTTTAAATGTTGTATGCATTCGAAATCATTTCTTTACAAATTTATATGCGCTGGATGGCAAAAAACCAGCACACAAATTAATAAAATTAAATTGCAGCATTTATTTTTCCATTTCCTAAAATCAAACACCAAAAAACGAGAGAAGAAAAAATCAACTGCGAAATTGTTGGTATTTTTCTCTGCCAGTTTTTGTTGTTCAATTCATTCATCTATTCATCCGTCTTGTATGTTTGGCTGCTAGTAATTCTATGCTTTTTAATGTACATAATTAATTGTAGGGTATGCGGTGATTTATTTAAACTTTTTAATAAAAACGAAACAAAACTGTCGGCTCGCAGCATTTCATTTGTTATGAAAATCTGTAAATTTTTCTCTGGCATTCAAACTGAAACTGGAAAGAAACATAAAATTAATTTCTGCACCCGCTTCGATGCAGAGAAATGGCCTACGGCCAGTTTAAATATATTTTAAAAAAATTATAAAATATTTCCAAATACTTATTGAATTCAGTTAAACGAACATGTTGCCAGAGTTGCAATTAAAAATACAATTTCTAATAAATGAAACCTGTGCCTCGTTTCTGTAACTGAAGTGAGAAGTTCTCTCATCGAAAAACTAAATAATTATGGTTGTTAAGCTCTTTATATATATAATATATTTACTATTATCAAAAATCCAACAAAGTTTTAAATGTTTTAAGAAATATATTCTAACTCATCCAGTGTTTCACATAGTGAAGACAATTTTTTCGATGCGAGAACTTCTCACTTCAATTACAGAAACGAGGCACTGAGTTTAAGACTTTAAAAATTGTTTTGTAAAACCAAAATATGCCATAGGAATTGCATAAGATAAGAAAAGATATCCTTTTCAAATTCATTTTACAATTTATAACATTAAAAATACTGAATTAAAAAAAAAAGTCCTGGACCTTAAGCCAACACACTAAAAAAGGAAAGACTTTTATATCTGCTTAAGAAAAATCAAACCAAAACAATATTAACTTAAGAATCAAAGAACAAAAAATTTATAAAAACAGGACATGAAGAAAACTAATCAAGCGGCAACACTGAGATTTAATAAAAGTTAGCATCGTTTTGATACAATTCTCGTATTCTTTTTCGTAGTAAAATTTCAGCAAATAGAAACTGTTGTCACATTCAACTGTTGTCAACATTCAAAAGTTGGTAACAAATAAAAATACCCACATATACTGATGCTGAAACTGCAGCGGCTTTCGAAAACAGCTGTTGTGCTTTTCGGCATAAGTTGAATAATTTAAAAACTGATATTGACTTTGAATATTTATAATGTTATTCTGATTCAAAAGAAGAAAAAAAATTAATAAAAAAAATATGTGGAAAACGGTTGACCCTAAAGGCCATCCCTATAACTTCCCGCTAATTTCAACCCCAAACTTTCTTGTGCTGCTCTACGATTTTGAGGTCTTGAAGCTCACAAGTCTATTGGGAGTTTAATAAATTGAATAGTTTTCAAACTTCCATTAATAATGAATTATACAGGAGTTTAACTCTTGAGTAGCAGAGATTGAAGAGTTTTAAGGGTCCTATAAAAGAATGAAGAACTTTAACAGATCCGGTATATAAATTCGAAGTTTTTAAAGAAAATCTTTTTTTCTAAATATTTTTCTGTTCACAATATTTCAGGAGGGGATTCACCAATTTTTAGCCAGTTTTCAGTGCCCAACATGGTTTTTTAATCTTGAGAGCTGTTTAGTTTTTGGTATCGATCATTAGAGACGTTTAAAATTTATTAAAAAAATATGTGTTTTATTTTAAATTAATTCAATTCTACTGATTCGAGTTTACATTTATTGGAAATCTAAGTTAAGTGGAACCCTTTAGAATGCCATCAGTTTGATTGAAATCGATCAAGCCGTTCCAAATTTATAAACGGGCCACTTGCTTACATACAGACACACGCAAACACGCACACACACACATGCAGACATGGTTACGGCTTCTCAGAATTAGTCAAGGATGCTTCCTCAGATATGAAAAAGTCGGGGTAAAAATAATGATTTTGTAATTTCTGAATATTTAAAATTTTTGTAGGCGGAAGCCTACTGAGTACTGACGATGAAAGTGTAGCGGGCTTCGAAAACAACTGTTTTGATCTGCTGTATAGGTTGAGATTCTTTATATGTTTTAATGGAGAATATATCCTTTGAGCAACAGCTTTTTATTTTATTTCTTTCTTTATTTCATCACAAAAAGCTAATTAATTTTTAAATCAACTTCTTTCGAAATTTTTGTTGCTGAACTTTGGCGGGCTGAGTTCCATAAGGATTAGGCAAACAGCGTCTAGAAATAATTTATCAAGAGTTTTAGAAAATTGTTGTTGAGCAGGGATTTACAAATTTGGGCAGTTGATAACGACCATGTTGTTGAAGGAGCAGCTATTAAAATAGTTGTCAATTATTGAGTGCAACAATAAAATTGTTTCATCCAAATCGTCCTGCCTAAAATGATCTTTTGCAAGTGATTTGTTTTTTTTTTCTCCCACAAATAAAGAAAAATTTTCAATAAATAATATATAATAAATTGTATAAATTTATTAAAAATTATGAATTTATTAAAATTTAATAAATTTTATATATTTTTCCTCGAACTTTGATGAGTCCGTTTGAGAAGTTTTTCAACAGAAAATCTATTCATAAAAATGACTTTGGAAAGAGATCCTTTTTGGGGAACTAATTTTGAAATATGGAGATTTATAAATGAAATATATTTTATACAAATAAGTTGTTGAATTTTTTTAAAGATTTTATAGTTGAGAAAATCCAAAATTTCAAATACTTGCAGCTTAACATATACGAAGTAAGGGAATTTTCTTGCTAGTTTTAAAGCAATTTTAAAAGTATCTTCAAACGATTTTAATAAACTATTTATATAGTGCTTTTCTACACCAAAATACCTTTTAAAATAAGAGTTTTCCATCAATATTTATTGCTGATAAGATGCTCAAAAGTGTACCACAAAAATATGTGTGGCGTCTTTAAATTTTTAGGCTTGAAATTTTCTATGAATTTAAAACACAATTCATGTTTATTATTAAAGGATTTTTTAAAAAGCCCTGGAACTTTGATAAAAGCAAAATGATTTTTTTATATAGACAAGAAATTTTCCTTTTTCGAAAGATAGTCTTCTGGGATTATAATTTACATTTTTTATATTCTCTTAAAGCTTTTTATAATGAAACATTGTTTCGCATATAATTTTATTAAAAATTCCAAAGTTTCTAAATACTTGCAGCATAACAAACAGTTTGGATAAATAACACGATTAAAATAACAATAAAACTGGCGTGATTTAGTTGCTGCAGTGCGCATTCCAATTTAATCCCTACAAAAAAAAAAAAAAAAAAAGTGCTGTCGAAATCAAGATTTCATTGTTAATGCTCGCAAAGCCGCTTGAGCAATAAGCACATGCAATAATTTATGCCCCGATCAATTTAACTTGATAAACTATAATTTGGCGTCTAAGTAATTTTCCAATTATTAACTCAATACGTTTTCTTGTTATTTATATTCTACCTGAATAACGCCGAAACATGTTAATCAAATTCACATAAATTCAACATACAATTGCAACACAACACGCTGCTGGTACTGGCAATTAAAATAGAATAAATTTCAAAAGCTCTCAACGTTAAAGTTATTGATAAATGATGTAACAATAAAAATAAACAAAAATAATAATAATAATAAAAAAGAGAAAAATAATAAAATAAATGAGGCATCAATTGAAGTGCAGATTTCACCAAAAAATTTGTCATGATATTCAACAGCAACAAATCCAAATCCTTCAAAAGCACACGCAGACGCAGAGAGAACATAAAATGTATTTATTTATTTTATTTCTTTATTTTTTTAAATAAGTAATATTCATCCACATTTTTGTCGTTGTTGATTCAAGTATCCCCCGTCTGAAAGCATTTAATCACCAGCAGTTGTCAACGAAAATTTCTACGAATTTTTTCCCCCTCCATTCTTTTTAAGGTTAAAAGATTTTGTTGTTGTTTACTTGTTTATTTGTTTGTTGATGTTGTATTTCATTAAAAAATATATAAAAAAAAATTCATAATAATTTTTAAGTGCAGCGAGATTTTATATGCTTTTAATATTCCTGTTGTTTCCCTTTTGACACACTTTTTATTTATTGACATAAATTTCGCTAGTGTTATTTTTTTGTTGTTTTTTCAACACATTCTTTGTAGCGTAGTGGGTTTACGACTTATAGCAAAACTGCATAATTGCACTGGAGCTGGATTGGTTTGGTTTTATGGCAGTAATCGAGGGTATTTTATATAACTGCTGCATAGATTTTTTTGTGGTACACTTTTAGGTATCCAATTTTTTGTCTTTCTTGACCAAAATATATTATTTAAAAGGTTATTTTGTGTAGAAGGGGACAACATATTTATTTTTTCAGATTTTTTGAAAAACAATTCGTAAAAAGTTGTATAAATTTTTATAAAAGTAAAGACTGCACCTGTAGCACAAAGAAAAGGTCAAAGGGACGAAGTAAAAAGTAGAAAGACGATGCATCTCGTATGACTAACTTTACGTATAACGGCTGGTAGAGAACAATATTTTTAATTATTGAGTTTATAAAGGTTAAGTCAATTTGAGGTTAGGAAGAAAAAAATTGCTAAAAAAAACTTTTTTGTGACAACTTCAGTTTTATTTATAACGATGTAAATAAAATAGATACTTGGAAATTAATAAGACACTCTCACATCAGCAGATGTCCCCACTTTTCGCAAAAATTTCTAAGCACATTTTGCTACAAACGGATTCGCTTAGCTCGTCAAAGCAACGCGGAGCTGGAGCTTATAAATTGTCAGTTTTTTGTGGTCTGCTCACGTAAGCCCGATATTTCAAATGGCCCTAGAGAAATTAGTCCATCGGCGTTATACCACAAGAATAACGCGGCCTCTTCACATCATCAAAAATTAATAGTTTAATTAATAAATTATTTGGTCGAAGGTGTGGCTTGCGGCGCCTTTTTGCTGGAACCAGAGGTCACAGATGGCAGCATCAGCCTGTTGTGGCCACAAAAATCCCTTATTTCTCTGCGATAACGCAGACAAATTGCGGTGGAGGCATTTTCTAGCTCATTTTCCAAAAAACAAAAACGGGCCGTCGAAGCCACTTGACTACAAAGCGCACCATCTGCGGTCACTTTCTTTTTATATAATAGTTTTTCAAGGACTTCTTATGGATTTTGAGAGCCTCATACACGACAATATTCTATAAAAAAAAGTCGGACCTCATCACGGCAGCTGATTTTGTTAAAAAGAACGTTGCTTGCGTTCAGCCAACCGTTCGACGGATTTAATGAACGGTCTGCCTTAATTCTTAAACGAGTTAAATTTCACAATCCTGAAGATGACAATCTTTATGCAAAATGTTGCTGCAAAGTGCTGCGGTGATGCCCAACTGTTGCCAACATGAACGAGTTGATGTTCCAGGCTCATTCTTCACATTTTGCTGTACAGCGGCAAAGTTGGCATCACTACGGCCACTATAAGCATATTGTTTTGATCTATAGTCTGCTACAACTCGAATTTTTCTATTAAATTACGCACCGTGGTCAAACCTGACCACGAGGAAAAGCTGCTCGAACTTTATGAAATAATACAGTTCAAATTGTCAGCATTTTGATAGTAAGTTTTTGCAACTGAAATTGTTTTTTGAATAGTAGGGCTTTCCATATAAAAAATTTCCCAACTTTTTACTAAATTATTATCGAGGGATGGTAACACAGTTCTTGACATTTCATCATTTGACAGCCAATTTACTTCCTAACCTCAAATTTGCCCACTCTGTTTAAGTTTGATTTTTAAAATTTCACAAATTTCAGTTACTCTAATAAAAAGATGGAATCTCTTACGCATATATACGAGGTCTGTTAAGAAACCGGTAAATTTTTTAATTTCATGGAATCTCTTCTACATACGAGGTCTGTTAAAGAATCGATACAATTTTTTATTTTCGCGGAGTACATACATTCGATTAGATTTTTTTTTCTTAATATCGGGACCCTCTTCTTAAACTTATTGTCACAGTTTAGTGTCATTTTCTTTTCTCAAAAACACGCAAAATTTTTTTAATTTCTTTTTTAAAAAGTGGCATTTTGTAGGAGTTGTAAAACAAAATCAATATTTTGTAAGAGATGGTGGATTAATTTCAAATAAATTCTTAATTTATAAATGACATATTGTTGCCATTTTCTAATAAAAAGTGTAAAAAATGTAGCGGTTTTTTAAGAAAAGAGAACAGCTATTTTCAGCTTTTATATTCTAGTGAAACTCATAAGAAGTAAAACCATTTTGCTGATTAGATATTCTGCTGTCGAAAAAAATTTATCAAAGAAATGTCATAAATTTTGTTAAAAATATATGGAATTTTTAAGTGTTAGAACATTTTTGAGTGGTGAGTTTTGAAGAAATTTTTACAAACAAAACAGGCTTTCCAAAGGAAATGGAGAGGATGTAAATAGCGCCAATCGATCTGGATGGCCCATTTGTATCCGTAGTAACCGGTTAAAATTTAGAAAACGTGAAAAAAAATATTTAATCAGAATTGTTGAGTCACTTGGAGAGAAGTTGCAGAGGTTGTCAGCATATCATTGGGCTCACCCTGTGCAATTATTTCAGAGATTTTGGGAGTGAATCGAATGGCAGCAAAGTTGCCTTTAAAATTGATAAACTCATCTGAAAGTCTAAACCTGCCCCTGCCTATTCACTACTTTTGTCAGCACACGACGTTTTTCTCTGTTCCCACAATCCGAAGATCATCCCATGGAAGGATGCAATCTTTTGGCTATTGAGCAGACAAAAACGAGACCGCTGAGAGACGTGAAAAGTGCATTTCCACTTGATTCGATGATTATAAAAAAACCGCCGCATCAAAATATGTTTGACGGGTCTACTTTTAATCGAATGAATTGGAATTTAATGAAGACCTAAATGTTTCTTGAGAAAATTTCAAATTATTTTTGCACAGACCTATTACTTAAAGCTTTAGTTTACTAAAAAAAATATTTTCTTGCTTCTGAGAGATTCCTAGATTCGTTGCCAACTCAATTTCAACATTCTTGTGTTAAAAAATATGGCCCGAAATTATAAAAAAAAAACACACACTAAAATTTCTTTCAGTCGATTTTTGTCATCTTCATATTTTACACGCAAAACCCAAAATTCCTATATCGCAACGTAGATCTCTGGTATGGATGTCATAAAAAAAGATCATAAAAAATTATTATTTTCATATAATTGTTAAGGTTTTTTTTTCTTGAATTTTATTTTATTATTATTTTTGTTTCTTTCTGCTGGATATGGGGAGATATAAAAATATTTAAATTCATACAGACTTTGTACAATTTTATGGAGTCACAAATAAAAAGAAACAACAACAAAAAACGTTTCATAAAAATATAAATCCCTGCGCTGTTTTTGTGAACAATTCGTGTTGGAATTTTGATTAGTGCCAGCGTTATGAAACCAACAATAAAACGTTTTACCTTAAATTGAGCAACAAGTAAAAGAAAAGTAATTTAAACATGAAAATAAAGATATTGAATAGTTATTTGGCTTTACAACACTGAGTGAGTAGCCATGGCAAAAGGCTTTAAATATTAAATATCATAAATATAAAGATGAAATACAGAAGTATTTTGGCAGTTTTTGAGGTTCTTAAAAATCTTGCAAAGTCAGGAAAACATCTGCTTAGAAGCAGACAGAAAGTTGCAAGTCTTTATAATCCTAATAAAACAAGAAAACATCTGTTGTTATATATCAATTTTATTGTTCCACCTCGCATTTTCAGTTTGCAACAAAAATAATATGTTCTCATTCTGCTTGAAAATCTTTAAACAGGGTGGTGTAACACAGTCGTTAGGATTTGAATGTTTAACAACTTTTTTCTTTAAGGGTTAATTATCATCATTATTTTTGTGTCACAAATTAAATAAATAGCGTAGATTTTTTGGCTTAATTATGAAAAATTATATCCCTCAAGTGTTGGCCATTGTCGGCTTCCCAAGTTCCTGCTCTTTCCAGTACATTTTCCGTAACTTTTTTTAAAATTTCCGGTGTTTTGACTTGAGTTTCATTGCTGGCTTATTTACCTACTCACTTTCCTTCAAAGAAATTTTAAAGAAAACAGTCTGCCGCTGTTAAAACCGGTGAAAGTGGCTGCCAATTGAAATCACTTCTCCGGGAAATAATGCATCCGCCAAAGAGGTCCTGTAACACAGTCTTTATGTCCTCTGCAGTGTGGCTTCATCTTGCTGGAACCTTAACTGTGGATGGTTTCCTACAGCCGGCCTCAAAAAATTGTCCAGCGTCGTCGTTTCATATTCAGCTTTATTAACAGTAACTGAGGCGCCACCACAATTCCAAAGAAATAAGGACCAATGATCCCTTCACACGATGCACCGCAGCAAACAGTTCACTTAAGTGGTTCTAATTATTGCTGACAAACTGCTCTTGGATTCTCCGTAGTCCATATCCTGGACTTTTGCTTTTTTATGAAGCCATTCCAAAGAAAATGGACTTCTTCGCTCATCATGAAATTAATAATGAAATTGCGACTTTCTTCTGCTTTTTGTCGGAATGCAGTGGCAAAATAAAGCCGTTGTTGGTCGTCTCACGGGTTCAGTTCTTGCAAACAGCTGGACAATTTTTTGAGACCGTCTGTAGAAAACCATCCACAGTTAAGGTTCCAACAAGATGAAGCCACACTGCAGAGGACATAAAGACTCTATTACAGGACCTCTTTGGCGGATGCATTATTTCCCGGAGAAGTGATTTCAATTGGCAGGCACTTTTACCGGGTTTAACAGCGGCAGACTGTTTTTTTTTTTTGAAAGTTATTTGAAGGAAAGTAAGAACGTAAATTAGACAGCGATGAAACCTTAAACGGCAACATATTCAATGCCGCCAAAATCCTGTGAAAGGACTTTCGCGACAGCCCTAATTTTGCTGAACATCTTCTTGTTGATGTTTCTGGACTGACTGAACCTGCATTCCATCTAAAACTCGTAGGATATTTTCTTCGGTGTGAAACGTACCTGATCTTGCGATACATGGACGGTGTCTTTCTCTACCATGTTGTCGTCCATTTTCAACCAGACGGTTTATTGTTGGTGTTGAAGGTCCAGTACGCGTTTAACTAAAAAACGACGATGAAAACGACGCATCATAACAATTGACCATTGATTTTTAAAATAAAATTTAACATATTTTGGTTGCTATTCTACACAAAACGAAATGATGGAATTTTAAACCTCTTACATTTTAATTATGTGCTGATTCTTTTTTTCCAAAATCTTATTAAAAAATTCAAAGTGATCACTTGAGGGGTTTCAGCTGGTTCCCATGCGCATTTCACTGGGGCTAATGCAAATCAGCAGGGACCATTTACCCAGCATTTCTTAGAATAACTAGAGATATTTATTTCAAAGTTCCACTCTAATAAGTGAGAAGTCTGAGATAAATATCGAAGTCATAACAAGCACTCACTGATCACTGATCCCTTTTCCTTTTTTATTTTCTTAAGTTTTTATTCTACAACGTAGAATAAACGAGAAATAAAGAACAACAACAACTAATAATTGTTTTATTATAAAAATAATTTATTTAAAATGCTGACAATATATTTTGTTTTATTTTGTATAAGCACTTGCCCGTTTTAATTTTCAACTTAAGACATATTTTTGATATTTTTAGCAAGATTTTGGGAAGAAATAATCAGAACAGAATTAAAATAAAAGAGGTTTAAGAAACGACAATTCCTAAAAAAAATTAACTATTTTGAAAAAAAAAAGGATTTTATTGCTATTTTCAAAGCAAATTTAAAAATATTTTTCAAATCGCTTTTTCTAAACTAATTATATGGTGCTTTTCTATACAAAAATGCCTTTCAAATTATTTGCTTTCAATTAATATTTCTTGTTGATAAGGCGCTTAAAAGTGTACCACAAAAATATGTGTGGCGTCTTTTACTTTTCAAGCAATAAATTTTTTATGAATCTTATAGACCATCCATATTCATTATTAAAGGGTACTTTTTTAGAGGCATAGAACTTTGAAAAGAAATAAAAGAAAATGATTTTGTTGAAAAGACATGAAATCTATTTTATAGGATATATAGTCTACCGGGATAATAATTTATAATAAATTATGTGGCTCCCAGGTAGTCCATTCTGCAGGTAAAATAAACAGCTTCCTGATTTTTTAATTACTTTTAATATTTCTAGCAAGATGTTGAAAAAACATTTCTGTCTTGAATTATGATTTCAAGTTCTCAGGCAGCTAAAAAAAAATTTAATTAAAGAACTTTAGCCTGCATGTCGGCATTAAGTGCAGGGCGTGGAAACTTCAGGTATCATTTGGTGTAGTCCTGCATAGAGTGCGTCTGGAAAAAGCTGAGACAGTAGAGCTCATCGTATGTGAGTATACGTATTTGGCTTGTATTAGACTGGGAACCACAGGCCAACGCCCGTTAGCAGTGGATGTTATGGGACAGCTCTGCCTACGACACATGCAGGGAATTTTAATAACGAAGAAAATGGAAGTCGATAATTACCAGTAGTCTTCTTTAAATCACTAAAGTGTGGGACCACATGGTAGCAATTAATAATGAAAAAAATACAAGTCGATAATGATCAGTCGATTTCTGTAAATCCCTAAAGTGTAGAGTAAACGCGGCAGTTAACGCGTGTGTGGCTGATTGGCAGGACTTTTCATTGCTGGACCATCCACATCTACAATTGACAACCGTCAAGTAGTCAAAGCGAATTCAAATTAGAGTGGTTCATTATTCCTCCCCTGTACTCGTAGGAGTATAACAGCAGCAAATTCCATAAGTCGTTACGGGTTCCAGCAATTGCCACTTCTATTACGCTTAGAAATGGGCAAAAGAAGTCATGGCATTTACTTGTACTTTTCTTCATCTTCGCTAAATTCTTTATAAAAATTCTAGCATTTCATTGATTCTTTTTTTGTCCTCCTTTTTCTTCTTCTTTCATTTATTTGCCAGCGACTTGAATTTTGCTATTGTGTGCTGTCGAAGTTTAAGTCTGGAAAAAGAGTAAATTCTTGGCCAAAACACGTATTAGCATTTATTGTTGTAAAAAGCCATGTCTCCGATACCCCGCCTGCCTGCCATTCTGCATCACTTCACTTCACTGGTGATTTAGTCAATATGTTTGGCTGGCACTGGTGTCTGGTCGTCGCTCGCCTCTAATGGGGCAGCAGCGTAAGTGCACGTACATGTTGCATTTATGTTCTTGTCAATTGTTTCAATGTTTGTTAGAAATACGAGAAACAAAATATCTGCTCTTTTTTTTTTTCTTTTTTTTTGTTGTCTTCTGTTTTTCTTAAGAGTCTGTTGTTGTGCTGTTTCAACGCTTGTTTTCTGTTTTAATTTTCTTCGTTTTTTATATACAAAAAAAAGTCGCACATACACTTACAAATATTCTGTATATATTTTTACATAAAATAAATATACATTTTTCTTTATTTTTTCCTCTGGTCTTACTTATTGTTTTTCATCCATGAGTTACAATTCGTTAGTGGATTTTGCATCGGATTTGTTAGTTATTAAAAGCGTATGAAAAACTGTTGCGATTTCTTAGCGCACAGATTTCCAACAGAATAAAGTTTGTTTGTTCGAACGACATTTGACAAATTGTTTTTGATCTATTGAATATTTTAATTAAAACAATATGTATAAAAAAACTTAATAAAAATATCAGCACTCAAAGTTGGAAGCAGAGAGATACTTAGAGAAAAAAATATACTAGAATTATTTCAAGAGTAGCGTGGGAAATTATGGCCACAACAAGTGGCGGTTGTGTTCTGAAGTTGATTCCATGTAAAATAAGTCAGACTTGATTGTCTGTTGTAAAAACTATTAATTATTATAAATAAAAAGCTGTTCATGCTTTTGAATTTGTAAGTCTTTATTGGAGTATGAGTTTAGAATGAGTTTCTCAAATATATTATGAAAAAATTAGAATCAAGTTTGAGTTCAGTTCAGGGTCAAATAAATTTTCGATACCTATTGAAATTTTCTTAATATATATAAAAACAATTTTAATCGATATCGAGTGCTGCCATTCCAAGCCACAAGGAAAATTCAACATCAATTTTATATATTCAATTTAAACAGCAAATCAGATTAGCTGTTTTCGAAAGCCGCTACATTTTCATCATCAGCTCATTTGACTCTTTTTTTTGTTTATTACCACTCGATAAAATCAACATCAGATTAATATAGGGTGTTTTTTATGGAGTGATACAAGTTAAAATCATAATAAAGTATAGAAATATAATTTCGATATCAATGAAACGGACTTTATTGGATAGAAAATTTTATGACATTAATGTTTAAATATGATTTCGGCCATGTGGCCCCCACAACTGGCACGTACAAGGCGCAATCTGGAACACCAATTTTCACAAACAGTAACATTCGGACAATCATCGTTTTTGAAGACACACGGGCCAATGACTCCGCCAGCCCATAAAGCGCACCAAGCAGTAATTTTCTGTGGATGTAATGGTGTTTCGATAAAAGCTTTTGTATTCTCCTCACTCCAACTGCGACAATTCTGTTTGTTTACGTACCCATTCAACAAAAAATGGGAATCGGAAAATAAAATTTTGAATGGACGAAGTGCACGATAAGTTTTAGGAACAGAACAATTATTTTGATTAAAAATTTCCACAATTTGCATGCGTTGCTCTGGTGTAAGTCGATTCATAACAAAATGTCAAAGCAAACTAAACAATAAGCAGCTATCAGCTGTTAAATGGGTGGTCAAACAAAGCAGTGATGCCAACTCAAAGTTGTAGCACTCTATAAAAAACAGCCAATATGTTCAATTTCAACAGCAAAGCAGATTAGCGGTTTTAGATAGCCGCTACACTTTTGTCATAATTTTTCTTGCTTGAAAACAATGTGACTCAACTATGAAAAAAGGGCGTAAGAAGCTCCTTGGCCTGATTAAATTTAAATCTATAATTGACTTTAGATGGACAGGGGTCATCTCTTTAATAAGTGAGAATAACATCCTGACAGCATGAGAGGCTTGACTTGTTTCTCCGGATATGAGACAAGCCAAGGCGTTGATAAAACCTTTTTCTGTCAAAAAATTTCCTTGAATTCAAACAGATGTGATTTGCTACTGGTTACCGGTTTCCTTACTGGTTCTCTTGGACCGAATTATCCTTTAAGACAGAGTGCTGTTGGTAGAAATTTTTAACACAAGACTAAGATGTTTTAAGTCCCGAGTACAACTCCGCAATTAGTCATGAATATGGTGTCGAATTTTTCTGATGTGCATAAAAGCAGCTTTCTGTTAAGGGTTGTCGGCTTGTCTCCATGACGAACTTATAGCACTTGTCGCTATAAGCGGTCAGCCACAGCTACCGTCGTGTACTAAAAGAGCAGAATACAGCCCCCCTTCTTCACTGCTATCTGCAGCAAAAAAATTTAACAGCGAAGTAAACAGTCAAAATAGCCACAGCAAATTTTCTTCCCGAAGTGCTAGTCCAAGGCAAAAAAACTAAGAGAGACTATAAACAGTCTTTTAAACCGTAATTCAAGTGAACCAACCAAATATTTATATCATGGAGCAGGTTTTCATTATCTTACCTTGACAGAAGACAACTAAGTAAAATATACGAGGCCTGTTAAGAAATAACATGTTCAAGTTGTTTGTGAGATTCATAAAAGTTACATGACGGAGATTTTCTGCTGTCGTAAAGAATTCGCATGCAATTCGGCGGTTTGATGTTGCTCCTTCAGGACGCCGCAGCACATCCAGGACCGATGACACTATCGGAAAAGTGAAGAAAATTGTTGTAGAGAATTATCTCCTTAATAGAAGAAAGATGTCGTTACAACGGCTGCCTCATGCCATGACACTTTTTTTTTTTGTGGAAATGTTTTGTAAATTAAAATGAAATTTTTTTCAAATAAAATTTTTTTTTTCAATTCAATTATATTATTTTTATAAAGAAAATATTTTTTTAAGAAACAAATTATGTGTTACAACTCAGTTATATTTTTTGTAAATGAAAATATATTTTTTAAATAAAAAAATATGTTTTTAGTTCAATTATATTTTTATTCAATTTCATATTTTATTCAATTCCAAAAAAGGCAACATTTTCCGCACCAAAATAATTATAGAACATTTCACCCCCCCATTTTGCAACTCATTCACTTTAAAATAATTCAATAAAAAGATCTTTTAAAATCTCTTTAATGCCAACGAATTTCCCATCTAATCAATTAACAATTTACAAACAATAACTCAAACAGTCTTGTGCAAAAGCCTCAAATTCAATTTAACAATGCGCTATGATTCATGCACTACCCCAATTAACGTTTATTTAGCAACACCTACGCACCGCAAACACACGAAAAAAGTTTACAAAATAAACAAAAAAAAAAAAAAAGAAAAAAAAAACTGAATCCAAAAACTGGCATTCAAACACACAAACTGAACTCCAACAAGAACAACAACTCATGCGAATTTGGGACGGGGGAGGGTGGGGGCAGAGAATTTCATTCACTTCCACACACAGACTATTAACGCTGTTGGAACCTTTTCCTGTGCTCGAACAATAATAATTCTGTTGCTTAACGACCCCTTTTTTTAAATACGAGTCCTCTTTAGGAGCCAGGGGCTGCGCGGGAGCGTATTCAATATCCCCGTTATCTTATGAAATTAATGTCTAAATGCCGTTTTACCAAATAACTTTTAGCGCTACCGTATGATGTTGTGTTACCGTTGCAAGTTGCTAAGCTTTTGCTACAGCGGCTGTGGCAAGTCTTATTGTTGTTGTTGTTGCAGTTTGCAATTATGTGCCTATTAATGGACTAAATAAGGCGAGCACGCTTATAAATGCTAAAATACTGACAACATCAATCGTTTCCCTGAACATGATTGTTGAATTCTGTAAAATAGAATTTCCACACTAACGAGCTTGATTTCGTTTTTTTTCTCTCTCTCCTCTTCCTCTTCTTCTTCTTCTCCTTTGGCTTCTATCCTCTTTTTGATTTCGTTGTTGTCTTGTCGTAGCTGTTCATATTTTGCTGCCACTGCCACTTATGAATGCTCCACTTGCTGTTGTACGTACAACATACGAGGCCCTGCAGCAGAATAACTTTAAGGACTTTATGAAACGCAAACAATATTTTGTTTTCTATATAAGAAAATTTTAATTTTAATGAATCTTAAAGCAAAACAGCTTTTTCTTACGGATGAAGACATTTTAATCGAACAAAAATATACTTGAAACTAAATTTTATTTAATTTTGTTTGGTTCCAGTGGTTTCATTATAACAAAAAGGGGTCCTCTTTTTAGCACACCAACCCTCCTTTAAAAAAAGGGGTTCCTAAAACTCCTGAATGAAACTTTTCAAGGCAATTTATTCCAAATAAAGGGTATTTTTTATGGAGTGACACAAGTTTGAATCCTAATAAATCAAAGAATTACATTTTTAAAACTCTTCAATTTTAATTATATGCTGATTCTTTTTTCCGAAAAAAAAATTCAAGGTAATCAATTGAGAGGTTTTAGCTGGTTCCCATGCGTATTTCACTGGGGCTAACGCAGATCATCAGGGAACCTTTATCCAGCATTTCTTAGAATAACTGAAGATATTTATTTCAAACTTCCACTTTAATTAGTGAGAAGTCTAAGATAAATATCAAAGAACTATTGTGATCAATTTTCCTTTTTGGTTGGCTTTTTTCCGACTCTAATTGTATAAATTTTTGTTTTTTTTTAAATAATTGCAATAAAAAAAAATAAAATTCTTTCGATATTGTGAAATCGGCAGTTAATTGTGAAACTATGAAAATGTGAAAGGATGTCGCCGAATTACCCTATTCGATATCAATCGATATTTCAATTTTATTGACACACAAATTTCGAGCGATATCGAGTGCTGTAATTTGCCTCCTGAACGAGAACAACGTATTTTCCAACAAAATCATCTGAAATGATGAGGCCTATTATTTAATTGGCCGCCTTGTTTTTCGATCTAATAACGTTACCTGTGGCCACTTGAAAGGCCGCATTGTCGTTAACAAATCACAACCAACTGAAGCACTAGAAATTTATTCAATATGAATAAATAATTATGGCAAAGCAAAGCATTTTTGCGAAATGTGCTTCGAACTTATTTGAAAAGAGAGACCACTTGCTCCTTTTTAAAGTCTATTAATAATTCCCATATCTCTACTTTATAATGATACCAATTAAGCAAAATTTTTCCATAAAAAGGAGTGTGTTTGAGTCAAATTATTTCCTAACCTCAAATTTGCCCACATTTAATATAAACAATTTTCAATCGAAATAGTATTTGAAAGTCTCGTAATTAATTAAAAAGTTTTTGTTATTAATTCAAGATATTTTTAAAATTTATATATTTTTATAATAAATATCCTGCAGTATTTTTTAATTCTGTTGTATTCAAGTTAGTAACTCTCAAGACTGTTATTAAGCGTGATGCACAGTGGGGCCTGAAGATATTTATTTCAAACTTTTACTTTAATAAGTGAGAAGTCTGAAATAAATATCGAAGTAATAACGAGAACGTAAGTCACTTTTCCTTTTTTAGTGACTTACGTTCTTACTTCTATTTAAATTTTAATCCAGCTGATTCTCTTTTCCCGAATTTCGGAAAAAAAGTCCAAATCGACAAATTAAGAGGTTCTTAAAAGGTTTCAATGCGTGTTTCATTGCCTGAAATGCAGATCATATTTTATTTAAAATTTCTTGGCAAAACTATAGATATTCAGCCGAATTGCAGATGCTTCAAATTCTATTTTTAAGTGACTCGATCGAAGTCATGCATGACAGTAGGGCAGCCATCGCAATTGACTCACTGGATTATTGATGCAACGTGGGGTGTATTTCGTTGTTCTACCGATACCAAAACGGAATGTTCTAGAAATTGTGACCGAAAATCGTTTATTTTTGCGAGCTACGCGCTCTTCACCCAGGCTGCTTCCTTTTTAGGCAGAGTTATTAGTGAACCGCTGCACGCCTTAAAAAGAGAATTCGTTCCTTGGCTGAATGATTCATAAGTTGTATAAACTTCCTATCGAGATCTTCCCTGCCAAGTTTAATTTGAGGAAGTTCAAATCGAACGTCCACAGGCACTGCTCCCTCTATCTCCCCCTCTTCCATTAAACTATTAGTCACTCTTTTAAAAGATAAAGCCACAGATTTGTGTCTTCGATATCATAATTGGGATTTTTTTCGTTTTTTGGATAAGTGACAACTCATAAAATGTCTTGAAGATAACGTCGAGAACATGTGTCGTCGACAGCAGACTGGACAACTGGGCTAATTCCCTAGTATTGGCACAAAGCGTCGCATTTGTAGGGGTTCATCCCCCAAGTGCTTCTCTACGACAAAAAAAGAAGAGGTAAATAAGTCAAGTTCCTTTTAAGACCGCCGGCCTAAGTGTCGTAAGAAGAGAGAAAAAAAGAACTACAGAAAATCTGAAGAAAAACTTATCTTTTATATTAAAACGCCTGTTTATTTTAGCTGTTGAATTGTTGTCTGCTTGTTTTGTGCTTCGCTGAATGCCTGCTTCTATACGGCGTTTAATATCGTATTTAAGAAAAGCCTGTCACATATTATGAGGTTCATTTGCAGCCAGCAACATACAGAGTAACAGACAAACACACACACAAACCGAACAACTATGGGAGCTCTGGTATCGTTTCGCTTTTCGTTTTATTTTCATTATTATTTTTATTATTATAAAAATATATATTTTTCTGTTTTGTTTGTGGCAGACTGGCGAACTTATATGAGCATAAAGTGCCTGTGAGTGTAGGCGGCATATTAGCTTCAATCAAAAAATCTGTTGCCAAATTTTGTTGGCTGATTTTTCTTAAACTATGAGTTGTTTGTTGCTGCGGCTGCTGCATGCAGCCAAATTCTATTTCGCTTTTTTTTTTTTGGCTTAAATCAATGGCATTACATTGTCTTGTTAAAAGCAATTATGGTGCATTTTTTCTTTTATCTGCTCAAAATGTGGCAAAAGTTTTCTAAGAGACGTCATTTAAACCTTTTTCGGTTTAAGGTTTTCAACGTTGCAGTTTCTCTGTGGATTTTCGCTTATCTTTTTTGCCTTCAATACGACGACTATTAACGAAATGAAATGAACAAAAAAAAAAAAAAAAGAGACAATTTCTATTATATATTTTAATAGAGTTGAGTTCTTGTCTGATATGGCTCACTGATTTGATGTCTAGTAGGTTGTATTTCATTGTATGGCAGCCGAGATTTTTCTGCTGATTTTCTTCCTCTTTGCCACAAACTGTTTTGTGGTGGCTGATGATTGGCTGTTTATTGTATTTATTTGGCGGCTAAAAGGAGAAGAAAAGAAAAAACAACAAAATGTAGATTTTTGACATTTTCCTGGCAGTTGTGATGATTGTTTTGATTTGTTTTGATTTGCATCGTTAACTGTTATGACAACAGCAATCAAATCGAATTGCAGCAGACTGGAGTTACTCGCTGTAACTCTCCCCCATACACCTCGACAGCAAATTATTTTAATTTTATTTTCATGTGATTTGTTTGTTCGATTTTGTCTTCTTTGCAACGAAAATATTCGTAATTAAGAAAATTAATGTGATGTCAAAAATTTGATAGCAGCTATTTTTTTATTTCTTTTGTTCGTCGTCGCTTGTTAGTGTTTTTCCATTTTTCTGGAATTCCATTATTATGCAATTTGAAGTCAATTTTTCATTGCATTTCATAGGGAATAGCAGATTTGTTTGAAAGCGTTGTGGTCATTCACCTTAAAAAGTGGAAAGTTGGTGTGGGTTATTCTTTTTTTACCTTAAAAATTCAAAATTTTCATAAAGTAAAATCCAGGAAAAGAATTGAAAAACTTACAAATAAACTCTGGAAGTTATCAGGCCTGTTCGTAAGAGCCTCAATGAGCTGGAAATTATAATAAAATCCCTTCAAATGTCACGCTAAAGCAAATGACATTCAAGCAAGTGACAAATAGGGAGTCCAAAAATTACTTCTTTTATAAAAAAACTGTTTCAGCATTATAAAGTATGGTGGGGTACAGCAGTTATGTATTTACTAACAGGCCCCACTGTGCATCATGCTTATCAACCGCCTTGAGAGTTACTCACTTGAATACAACAGATTTAAAAAATACTGCAGGATATTTATTATAAAAATATATAAATTTTAAAAATATCTTGAATTAATAACAAAAACTTTTTAATTAATTACGAGACTTTCAAATACTATTTCGATTGAAAATTGTTTATATTAAATGTGGGCAAATTTGAGGTTAGGAAATAATTTGACTCAAACACACTCCTTTTTTACGAAAAATTTAGCTTAATTGGTATCATTATAAAGTAGGGATATGGGAATTATTAATTGAGTTTAAAAAGGAGCAAATGGTCTCTCTTTTCAAATAAGTTCGAAGCACATTTCACAAAAAAGCTTTGCTTTGCCATAATTATTTCTTCAATATTCAATTTCCAGTGCTTCAGTTGGTTGTGATTTGTTAACGACAATGCGGCCTTTCAAATGGTCACAGAGAACGTTATTAGATCGAAAAACAAGGCGGCCAATTAAATAATAGGCCTCATCATTTCAGATGATTTTGTTGGAAAATACGTTGTTCTCGTTCAGAAGGCAGATTACAGCACTCGATATCGCTCGAAGCTTGTGTGTCAATAAAATTGAAATATCGATCGATATCGAATAGGGTAATTCGGCGACAGCCTTTCACATTTTCAAAGTTTCACAATTAACTGCTCATTTCACAATATCGAAAGAATTTTATTTTTTTTATTGCAATTGTTTAAAAAAAATAAACAAAAATTTACACAATTAAGTCGGAAAAAAGCCAACCAATTGTGGAATAAAAACGTAGGAAAATAAAAAAGGAAAAGTGATCAGTGATCAGTGAGTTTTTGTTATGACTCTGAGATTTATTTTAGACTTCTCACTTATTAGAGTGGAAGTTTGAAATAAATATTTTCAGTTATTCTAAGAAATGCTGGGTAAATGGTCCCTGATGATCTGCATTAGCGCCAGTGAAATGCGCTTGGGAACCAGCTAAAACCCCTCATTCGATCACTTTGAATTTTTTAATAAGATTTTGGCAAAAAAGAATCGGCACTTAATAAAAATAAAGAGTTTAAAAAACGAAAATATGTACTAATTTAAAAATAAATTGTTGTTGTTTCAAATGTTATAATACGAAAGAAAAAACTCTTTATTCCAGACTTGACACATATTATATTTCCCAACTTTTTACTATATAAGTGTCAAAGGATGACAGTTCGGATCTTGTCATTTAGTTATTTGACAGCCAATTTACTTCCTAACCTCAAATTTGCCCACCCTCTGCATACGGAAATATCACAAATTTTTAATTTCTTTTTTTCTTTCTCATTCCAGGTGAAAAACCCTACACTTGTCAATGGCCCGAATGTGAATGGCGATTTGCACGTTCCGATGAATTGACGCGTCACTATCGCAAACATACGGGGGCGAAACCGTTCAAGTGCATCGTCTGTGAGAGAAGTTTTGCTCGTAGTGATCACTTGGCGTTGCATATGAAACGGCATTTACCGAAAAACAAATAGACAAAATATTCCTCTCAAGAAAATTATTGAAGAAAACTAAATTAATTAATGAAAAACCGTTAAGAAATTACATACAAACACACTAAATGATGTTCATTATTATCAAACAATCCAAAGGACTTAAGTTATAGTAGTTTTTAGAGTGCAACTAGAAATTAGAATTTTTTTAAGAAAAAAAAAAAAGAAAACTTTATTAAAACCACAACCAAGCAAATAGTCTTACAAAAAAAAAAAAAGAATAATCCAAGTGAGAATAGTGAATAGAAATTGTTTTTGTTTTTTATTTGTTTGTTACACAAATATTTGCCATAATTATTTGTATTATTTAAATTTTCAATTGTTTGTTTCTCCTCTTCTTCCCACTTCTCTGCTTTTGTGTATATTTAAATTTAACCCTGTTGTCTCGCTATTTAAAGCAAATATTCTTTTGACAAACTGTTTAAGTACTTTGTAATTAAATAAATTTCCCCTCCTAGACTTAATTTAATTTTAAAATATTTAACTTTAATTATGATTTAAATGCCGTATACGTTTTCCTTTAAGTTAAGCAACAACAAAACAAAACTCGACAACTTGAGAATAAAAACCGAGTTTGTCAAGTCCTTCAATTTGCCTCATCCAGTGTCTTGAAAATGAAATGAAAATTTTGTGTCTTATTGTAAAACTAGTTCGTATTGAAAGTAAAAAAAAGAAGAAGAAAATTACTGTAATTTATCTAAATGTTTACGCATAATTTTTAGTTTTAATCGACTACAATTCATGTTTTTATTTAAATTGAAAACCGAAGAGAAATCAAAGTGAAATTCCTTAAATGTTTTTGTCAAGTGCGTGCAAAGAAAGGAAAAATTGAAAAGAAATTTGACAAAAAAGTTAATTTAATTTAAATAAAAACTAAACCACCAAAGTGCTGGCACAAAAATTTAATAAAAATTAAAAAACTTAAATTAAATATCAATTCGATAGTGTTTTATTTCAACCTGAAAGAAATTAAGAGATAATGAAAGTTTTTAAATTCTTTGGAAGCGTATCAAACGTGTGTGAGATTATGACAATTTGACACTTTGCAAAGGGTGTCTTTTCTGGGGGAACAGAACTTTGAAAAGAGAGGACACCCAGATGAATTTTGTAAATGGACATGCAGTTGACTTTAGCTGAAAGATAATCTTGTGGAATTACAATTTGAATATGACTTGATCGCCAATGCTGGCTCGAAGGAATTCTTGATTTTTACTTATCGATCAGAAAATAACAGTTATTTTCAATAATCAACAAATAACTTTTAATTTCTGCTGGAAAAATAGAAGTAAACAAACAAATTTTACTTTCTAATCGCAAAATATATAGATAACTTTTAAATTCTGACCGAAATATATATATAAAAAAAAAAAAAACACACAAAATAACTTTTTTGCTGAGAACTAAATAAAAGTCTAGACTTGAACTTTATTTTCTGATTGAAATATTAAAGAAATAACTTTTATTTTCTTATCGAAAAATAAAACTTAATAAAGTAACTTTTATTTTCTAATTAATAACTAAAAGTCCAGAAACAACTTTTATTTTCTTATCGATAAATTAAAATCGTGAAATAATTTTTATTTTCTGACGCTTAAATAAAAGTCAATGTAAATGTCTGGAAATAACTTTTATTTTCTTGTCGACAAGTGAATAACAAAAATGACTTTTATTTTCTGAGGATTAAATAAAAGTCAGCATATAAATTTTATCGCTAAATAAATGTCAGGATATAACTTTTTTTTTCTTATTGACAAATAAGTATCAAAAATAACTTTTATTTTCTGAGGATTAAATAAAAGTCAGCAAATAAATTTTATCGATAAAAAAATTTCAAAAAATAACTTTTATTTTCTTATGGACAAATAAGTATCAAAAAAAACTTTTATTTTCTGAGGAGGATTAAATAAAAGTCAGTATAAAAATGTTATTGACAAATAAATGTCAGGAAATAACTTTTATTTTCTGGTCGACAAGTGAATAACAAAAATAACTTTTATTTTCTGACGATTAAATAAAAGTCAGTGTAAAAACTTTATCGACAAATAAATGTCAGGAAATAACTTTTATTTTCTTATGGACAAATAAGTATCAAAAATAACTTTTATTTTCTGAGGATTAAATAAAAGTCAGCAAATAAATATTATCGCTAAATAAATGTCTGGAAATAACTTTTATTTTCTGGTCGACAAGTGAATAACAAAAATAACTTTTATTTTCTGACGATTAAATAAAAGTCGGTGTAAGAATTTTATCGACAAATAAATGTCAGGAAATAACTTTTATTTTCTTATGGACAAATAAGTATCAAAAATAACTTTTATTTTCTGAGGAGAAATAAATAAAAGTCAGTACAAAAATTTTATCGAAAAGTATATGTCACGAAATAGACAAGTCGAAATATAACTTTTATTTTCCGATCGTATAAATAAAAGTCAAGAAAAGACTTTTATTTTCTGATCGAAAAATTAAAAGAGAAATAAATTTTATTTTCTCATCGAGAAATATAAATCAAAAGATAATTTTTTTTTTCTGAGGAATAATAAAAGTCAATCTAAAAATTTTATCGAACAAAAAAATCTCTGGAAATAACTTTTATTTTCTTATCAAAAAGTGAATAACAAAAATGACTTTTATTTTCTGAGGATTAAATAAAAGTCAGCAAATAAGTTTTATCGATAAACAAATGTCAGCAAATAACTTTTAATTTCTGATCGAAAAATAATATGCAAAAAATAACTTTTATTTTCTAATAAACATATAAAAATCAAAAATAACTTTTATTTTCTTCAAGAAAAATAAAAATCAGAAAATTGTTTTTATTTTCTGATCGAAAAACTTAAAAATGAAATAACTTTTATTTTCTGATGAATAAATAAAAATTAAGAATAACTTTTATTTTCTGACAAATAAAAATTAAGAATAACTTTTAATTTTTGCGGAAAAAATAAATTTCAGCGAATGATTTTTATAAATAACTTTTATTTTCTGTTGAATAAATAAAAATCAAGAAATCTGATGAATAAGTCACGATATGACTTTTTATTTTGAGGATTGAATAAAAATCAAGAATAACAGTTAATTATCTCATCGAAAACTGAAAGTATTGAAATAATTTAAATTTTCTGAATGTTTCAAATAAATCCAGAAATAGTTTTTAATCCCTGGGGAGTAAAGAAACCTACGAAATTAATACGTAACAAAGTTTACGTCGGCGTATGACTTCTGCAAGTAGCACTTGGCTTTTGGCTTAACTATTTCAGCCGAAAATATGGAAAATATCTTCTGATATTTTCACTTTTAAGGGCCACTATTAAAACCTTTTGTTAGTTGAAATCAGAATTTTATCGCACGTAAAAGAAATTAATGTCGCAGCAGAACAACTTCTCAAGGCTTAAAGAGGTGAGTAATTTTTCTTTGCTTTAATTAGCAGAATATTATTGCAGACATAAAATCCGAAGTGTCAGAATATTCAATATTGTTTCAAAACAATTTATTGTACTTCATTTCGTAAAATTATTATATTGTTTTGTACAGTTGCAGTGGAAAGCAACGTTGTCGATGGCGCAACTGCAGTCACAAAAAAACTTGAATAAATAAAATATGAAATAAATAATAAAATAAATCTAAATAAAAACAGAACATATAATTTAATATTTTGGTGTTTTTTTTTCTCCTCAATGTTGAACACATTTACAGATAATAAAAGAAACGTTTGTGCAACCTTCTAAAAGCTTGTGGTGCTTTCGAGTGTTTGTATTTGATTTTTCAATTTTTTAACTCCAAAACTCTTTTCGATTTCGCAATAAACTACAACTAAATTTTGCCGAAAAGGCCAATAATAAATCTATAATTGTCCATAAGACTTGGAAAAATCATAATTCATTATGCATAAAAACGCTGGAAATATTAAGAAGAAAAAGGCGACAACAACAGCAAAAAGAAGGCCAATACAAACTACAACATTAATAATAAAATAAAACTGAAAACTGAAAACTGAAAATTTACAAGCCAAAAATTTAACACAGAAAATTATTTTTATAAAGGCACCCGCATGCGAGCAAACATGCAAACGAGTAAAAACACTTGCAAATAGTTACAAGTTCTACGACAGCAGTCCTAAAAGGCAGTAGAATTATAAAACCCACTCTTAAGAAATTAAATCACAAGGACAACATGATTACAGTGTAACTCCAGCGGCATAAAAAAATTTCCATTTTTACTTTTACGAAAATTATATTTTTTTATGGCAAAAGTCACATTTTAATTATTATTTCTTGGCTGTTATTTTCTGCTCTTAAAATAAAAGTTATTTGCTGAGATTTAGTTATTCTTAATTTTTTTTTGATAATAAAATGTCAATAAATAACTTTTATTTACTGAAAAATTAATAAAAGTCAGGAAATAACTTTTATTTTCCAAGGAATAACTTTTATTATTTAAACTATCTTTTATTTTTTAAACGAAAATTTATATTCAAGATATAACTTTTATTTTCTGACTGAAATAATATTCAACTTTTCATTTTTAAGGAATAAATTGAAAACCAAAATATAAATTTTATCAAAATGCAATATATATAGTCAAGAGATAACTTTTATTTTTTGGCCAAAGTATATATAAAAAAAGAAATAACTTTTATTTGCTGATAGAATAAAAAAAATTGGTGAAACAACTTTTATTTTCTAGTCGAAAAACAGACATCAAAAAGTAACTTTCACTGTCTCCTAAAAAATTCAGGTCAAGAATGAAATTTAATTTCCGGGGCATAAATAAAAAACAGGAAATAACTTTTATTTCTTCATTAAAAAATCAAAGTCAAAAAATAACTTTTATTTTCTGACTGAAATATTTAAGTCAGGAATTAACTTTTAATTTCTAGAACATAAATAAGAAACCAGAAATAACTTTTATTGTCTCATCGAAATATACAAGTCAAAAATAACTGTTAAAGTCAACAAATAACTTTTATTTTCTGGCCGATAAATAAATCAAAAACCAATAATTACTTTTATTCTCTCATCGAAATATGTAACTCAAGAAATAACTTTTATTTTTTGAAAGAAAAATAAAAATCAAGAAATAACTTTTATTTCGTCAAAATGAAGAAATAACTTTTATATTTTGATCGAAAAATATAAGTCAAAAATTCCATTTAATTTCTAAGGAATAAATTAAAAACCAGAAATAACTTTTATTCTCTCCTCGAAATATATAAGTCAAGAAATAACTTTTATTTTTTTATTAAAAAATTCAAGAAATGACTTTTATTTTCTGATCGAAATATAAGTAAAGAATTAAATTTAATTTCTGAGAAATAAATTAACAACCAGAAATAACTTTTATTTTTTAAAGGTTAATAAAAGTCAAGAAATAACTTTTATTTCCTCATCGGGAAATATAAGTCAAAAATTCAATATAATTTCTAAGGAATAAATTAAATACCAGAATTGACTTTTATTTTCTAATCGAAAAATATAAATCAAGAAATAACTGAAATTTTCTTACAGAAAAACAAAAGTCAAGAAATAACTTTTATTTTATTATCGGAAAGTATAAGTCGACAGACAATTAAATACAATATCTGAGTTAAGAATTTATATAAGAAATTATTTTTATTTCCCAATCTAGAAATGAAAGTCAAAATATAAGTTTTATCTCATCGAAAAATACAAGTCAAGAAATAACTTTTATCTTTTTGATCGAAAAATATAAGTCAAGAATTCAATTTCATTTTTGAGGAATCAATTAAGAACCCGAAGTAGCTTTTATATTCTAAAAAACCCCTATATAAAAGTCAAGAAATAATTTTTAATTCTGTTAGAAATATATAAGTCAAAAATTCATTTTAATTTCTAAAGAATAATTTAAACACCAAAACTAACTTTTATTTTCATTTTTTTAACAATAAAAGTCAAGAAATAACTTTTATTTCCTCATCGGGAAATATAAGTCAAAAATTCAATATAATTTCTAAGGAATAATTTACATACCGGAAATGACTTTTATTTTTTAAAGGAAAGATAACTTTTATTTTTTTTTATTAAAAATAAAAGTCAATATATAACTTTTATTTCCGAGAGAATTAAATATACTTTCTGAAATATATATATATATATATATATATATATATATATATATATATAATAACTTTAATTTCCTAATCGAGAAATAAAAGTCAGGAAATAACTTTTATTTGTTGACTGGAAAATATAAGTCAACATAATATTTATATTTTCTGATCGAAAAGTCTAAGCCAAGAAATAATTTTTGCTTTCTGGGGAATTACGTAAATATCGAGATAAATTTTTTATTTTCCCAACGATTTATAAAAGTCGTTGCAGAACTTTTATTTTCCGATCTAAAATAAACGACAAGAAAAAGCTTCTATTATCAAAAATGAATAAATAAAGAAATAAATAAGAGTAACTTTTATTTTCCGAGGAACAAACACTATGAGAATATATAACTTAAGAAATAACTTTTATTTTCTGATGGAGAAATAAAAATCAAACAACAACTTTTACTTTGTGCTCAGAAAAATAACTTTTATATTCTGAGAACTAAATAAAATATGGAAAATATTCAGTAAATATCCGATTCTAAAGATGGTCCATCTAACCAGGGTTGCTGGGATGTGCTGCTTATGCACGTAGCGCATGTTTCCTTTTTTAAGTTAAGATTTAAAAAATAATTGTTATTTGCGGACTGTCATATTAATCATATTTTGCAGCTTGCAACTCCAGCTTACATTCATGCACATATTTTATTTCATTTTATTCATAAAAAGAATTAATTAATTAATGCACCAACCTCGTTACGACAATAATAATAAATGCGAGTACGGCAATAATTATTATATGAATTCAATAATGGCCATAATTACATAAACAAAAACATTTGTTTTGGTTTCATTTTCTCCCCCCCGCTTTGCTTTTTCGTATTGAATTTCAACAGGATTCGAGCAGACAATAAATCAAATTCACAACTAACAGCAGACATATTTTTATAATATTTCATTTTTATTTGCAACTATTGTGAATAATACTGTCGTTGGCTTGTTAATCTATAAGTTTAATGTTAATTAAAAAATTGTTAATAATTTTTTCTTAAATATGTCTGTCCGTGTGCCGTAATCGAATGCTCATTAACACTACCCACTCTGACCAATTAACTCGACAACTAACCGAACTCCCAACTGACTAATCAAACAAGCTGACAGAGTGGATTGTAACGGGCGTTGAAGCGATCGTCTGTTACAATCCGCCACACTTTTGGCAGGTAGACGGACATACAGTGGATTCGAAAGGTGT
Organism: Linnaemya vulpina; assembly: GCA_963675445.1. NCBI lineage: Eukaryota > Metazoa > Arthropoda > Insecta > Diptera > Tachinidae > Linnaemya > Linnaemya vulpina. Next base: position 11,775,639 of record OY776278.1, on the reverse strand, counting down.
ACGTAAAATGTCATTGTTTGCTGTTATAAACTGTTATACATGAACAACACACTTCATTACATTTGGACCAATAAAAGTTGTTTATTTTGAAACGATTTAATTTATTGGAAATACAAAAAAAAAATTTAAATTAGAAATTTTTAACACCAGCCGTTAATTGAATAAAAATAGAAGTTTTGCAAAATAGAATACAAATAAAAATTTCAAAATTCCTTAAATTTATTAATTAAATACATAAAAAGCAACTACAAATTGCAGCACAACTTGCCAAGTGAACTTCACTCCCTGTAGTGCAACAGATCAGAGACTATGATAAGAATCGAACCCAAGACTTCCATACTGATAGGCCATACCGATAGCAAGACTGTAGTCCCGACAGCATACAAACTAATTAATCTTAATTAACAACATAATTGAGCTCAATTATCCACATCCAATTTTAATTAACTAGATGCTCAATTACCACTCAATTGTCATCAAATTGAGCAACATTTGTAACAAGTTTGTTAAGTGAGTAACGCCCAACTCACTGCACAGAAACAGATAAAAATAAACACAAACAAAAAAAGTTGAGCCAAGTTGAAGAGGAGCTTATTCAAAAAATATATCAACAATAAAATTCGAACAGACCAGAGTCAAGACAAAACCACGAAGTATTATCGGGTGTGTTTTATAGAGTGATAGAACTTCGAGTTGGCATCACTGCTTTAATTGACCACCCATTTAACAGCTTATAGATGCTTATTGTTTAGTTTGCTTTGACATTTCATTATGGATCGATTTACACCAGAGCAACGCGTGCAAATTGTGGAAATTTTTAATCAAAATAATGGTTCTGTTCGTCAAACTTATCGTGCACTTGGTCCATTCAAAATTTTATTTTCCGATGAGGCCCATTTTTGGTTGAATGGGTACGTAAATAAACAGAATTGTCGCATTTGGAGTGAGGAGAATCCACAAGCTGTTGTCGAAACACAGAAAATTACTGTTTGGTGCGCTTTGACCCATGTGTCTTCGAAAGCGATGATGGTCAGAATGTTACTGTTTGTGAAAATTGGTGTTCAAGATTGCGCCTTGTACGCGCCAGCCGTGGGGGCCACATGGCCGAAATCATATTTAAACATTAATGTCATAAAATTTTCTATCCTATAAAGACCGCTTAATTGTTATCAAAGATATATTATTATGTTTTATTATGATTTAAACTTGTATCACTCTATAAAAAACACCCGATAGATCCCGAATTTGAAGCCCCTTTTTGTCAAGAGTGTCTTCTCAAATTTTTATGATCTATTGTAGGCTTGTCTCAAGCACGGAGGCACAAGAGTGATCGTTTAACACTACCAAGAACCATTATCACCATCAGCTACTTAAAAATGTGTTCACACTGACGTGACTTTAAAAAAACCTGGTTAAATAATCAAAATGATTTTGTTGAAACCAATTTAAAATCAATTTTGAATTATTTTTAAATAGGTTTTATGAAATGCAACATTATTTGCCCCTTTTTGTCAGCGCTAAGTTAAGTGCTGCCAAGTTTTATATTGGACATATCTGATAATGTTTGATTAATTCACCGAAAAATCCATCACATCTGCATGTTTTTCTATCACATTTTGCATGATATAAAATGAAATGAATTTTTAAAAAAATTTCCACTCTATATGAGTGTCTCCATAATTTTAGAAAGTAAATTTCTTGTATAAAAATAATTCCTTTTTTAAAGCGTACACTTTTTTTACAAACCAACAGCTGCAGTATAGTTTGTGCATTAAGTATTATAAAAATAGTACAATAATAAACACGCTAATTTCTATGAGATGATTAATTTAGTGTAATAAATTTAGTGGACAGACAGTTTGAGTATTAAAACCTGGATTTATTAAATTTGCAAATTTACAGTGTGAACGCATTCTTTATGGTTTGAAAGTTAAAACCTGGTTTTAAATTTCAGTGTAAAAATTCTACCAGACTACAAGCAACTGCATGAGACTTTTTTTTATTAATTTATTTTACTTTTTATTTCAAAATTAATTTACTTTTTGTAACGGATTAAAGAAAAAATTTTAATTTTATTTAAATTTACTTAGAACAAATTGACGAATTTAAAGGCCAAAAAGCCAAACACCTTAAAGCTGATTTCTTGTTAATTTTCTTTACAATATCCGCCGTTTCTTTTCATTGTATGAGAAATATCGATATTGACACTTCTATTAAGCAGCACTCAACTTAGCACTGACAAAAACCCGCTTACAGTGCATAAAGCCTACTTTAAACCAAATAAAAAACCAATTTTAAGTAGGTTTTTTTGTGCATGTCTGCACACCACAATATATTGTTTTCCTGCAAAAAGCAGATGTGCCCGATTTTTCAGATATTTTTCAATATATAATTTAGCAACACAGACAAAAACCCGGTAGTGTTGCATAAAGCCTACTTTAAACCCATTAAAAAATGGTTTTAAGTTGGTTTTAACAAAATGATTTGGTAAGGAAAAATCAGGTTTCAAAAGCGGGTTTTCAATTTAAGACCTGGTGGTTACTCTGTAATGCGATTTATAAAAAAGTAAAAAGTAATTTCCTTCGCATCGTACTACAGAATAAACTCCCAGAATTTTTTTAAATCATGTCATTGTGAAAGCCCTGACTTTTATCCAGACATATACGAGGGGCACCACTACACTTCACACCATATTCACAGCTTGTGAATGGTTGCTTGTGCAATTTGAAAAGAAAATCTTAAGTCGACCACATTCGAGTCGTGTTTAATAAACGCGCAGTATTTCTATTAACTCAAAATTAATAAATATTATTTAATTTATTAACTTGCAAGAAAAAATACAAACCCAAACGAATAATATTTTACAATCAAACGAATATCGTTAAGAGAAAGAAACAGTGCAAATAAACACCAGCAAATATTCGTACAGCCCCAATAACTTTAATGTTCGTTAATGTAAAATAATTAATTTATGGCGACAATTAACATGACGTACGTTGATCTAAAACTAATCACGGACATGGCACAAATGTCAATTTATCTTGGAGTAGGAAAAAAAACAATAACAAAAACAAACAAAAAATCAAAAACACTGAAACGAAATATTTAACTGTTTGTTCGAATATATTTTTCAAATGGCAGCGGTAAATTGTTGTATTTTTAAGGCAGCCCGGCAGTTCTGATGGCAGTACATTCAGTCTGTTATATACTACAGGGGGAGTTAATTGAGTGGTTTGAGTTTTTTGAATTTTTTCGTGAGTTGAATTTCGCGCAAAATGCGGGCTTTTTATTTTAATTATCAAAAGCCAGTTTATTTTTCCTATGGAACCAAAAGCGTGCGATTCCTTTTTATACTTAAATTTTTGTATTCGTGAGTTTTTGTTTAAAACTTGAACTTTTAATTTTTATAGATTTATTATTAGTAAAATTTCTTTCTTTTCTTTTCTGAAAAAGGAAACGGAGAGAAACTAATGATCGCTGTAAGTTTTATTTCACCAGGGAGATATTATTGTTTTAGACCTCCCGCTAGGAAATCTAGAGACAAACACTATCCAGTTGAGCACGTCAACGATTAAACGTCTCGTCGTCTTCCTCAACACTTCTGGCTGTTCATATTTCTTTGTGTTGTTGATGCTTTTAAGTCTGGAAGAGTAGAATGAAAGCGAAAACGATCAATAAAGTAGGAATTTCTACCTGATTAGACCGATTATATTGACCAAAATATGGACGAATTGATTTACTTTTATTTATTGCCTTTCAATTCTCTTTCAATCTTCAATTCATAATAAATCTTTGAAATTTTTTTGATATAGTCTGTCATTTTACCTCCTTATTCTTTTTAGAAAAGCAATTGTGGTTGTAAAAAATTTATCGAGGGCGAATTGTGGCATTCAATAACGATGGAAATCTTGATTTCTTGATAACGAGTGGGAAAATTTTTCTTCAAAATCCATTTAACACACAAAAGTTGTTTTCATAAATCGGGGAATTATGGGTTTCGCCCCGTTCTCTGACAGTAGAGTTTTAGTTACACCTCTACGTTCTGAAATTCTATAGAGATTCTCTCACCACTTCTAAGAGGGTGTCACCATGTCAGTATATATTTTTTAATTCTGTGTGAGTGTGTGTGTGTGTGTGTGTGTGTATGTAAAAATGTGTACCCTTTTTATACATTGAACGCTTGAGCCGAATATTATCAAACTTAGATTTCCTTTGAACCGATTCGAACCGGTAGATATCAAGAAATCTCAAAAAGGTAACTTTAAAAATAAATATTCTTTTAATTGATTAATATATTAATTTTTTTCATTTCTACACGGCTTTTCCAACCAATTTCACAAAATAATTGATATTAAAAATCCCCACAAACCATATCGAAATCGGTTAAACGATTCGTGAAATATCGTGAGAAGAAAAATATTCGAAAAGAGATTATTTTTTTGAAAATTCCGAAATTATATATCTGATCAGTGAAGACTACATTAATCACCGTTTATCAAGTGGGAATCGATTGATTTGAAAATCAAAATAATTGTGTTCAACTCGCAGCTGTTTCAAAATCGGTTAAACCGTTCGTGGGAAATCCTCAACGACCAACATTCGAAAGAAGTGAATTTTTAAAAATCTCTGAAATTATATAGCTGATCAGTTAGAGTTCTCTATTCTTTAATGGGACTCAAAGGAAACATCAATCACCGTTTGTCAAGTGGGAATCGATTGATTTGAAAATCAAATTAAATTGAAGCCGTGTCAAAATCGGTTAAACCGTTCGTGAGAAATCCTCAACGACCAACATTCGAAAGAAGTGAATTTTTAAAAATCTCTGAAATTATATAGCTGATCAGTTAGAGTTCTCTATTCTTTAATGGGACTCAAAGGAAACATCAATCACCGTTTGTCAAGTGGGAATCGATTGATTTGAAAATCAAATTAAATTGAAGCCGTGTCAAAATCGGTTAAACCGTTCGTGAGAAATCCTCAACGACCAACATTCGAAAGAAGTGAATTTTTAAAATATCTCCGAAATGATCAGTTACGAGTTCTCTATTCTTTTATGGGACTCGAAAACAACATCAACCACCGCCTGTCACATGGGAAACAATTTGTTTCAAGTTTAAAATTATAGAGTTTTAGTTCGAAGACCGGCTTTGCGGTTAAGACTAGCGGGAAGTTGCAGAGGATGGCCCATTCTTCATCTTCTTTTATCTAGAACTGCCGCTGACCTCATAATGATTTTAACAGTAAAAAATAAAATTTGATAAAATTAACCGTTATTTGGGGGGCGGGTGCCAAACTCCAGAGGAGTGCTGCATATCCACAAACAAGCAACAAAACAATTCGTTACCCGATTGCGCAAAATAATAAATTGCCTTTAATTTTATTAATTTATAAAAATAAAAATAAGCATAAGTTTTCCATTTCATTTTCATTCGCGTGTGTGTGTGTGTGTGTGTTTGCTTTTTGCAAAATATTTAATTCGCTACATTCGATTCGTTACATTTTGTTTAATGGCCCAAACAAAAGATTATGGCCGGCCAGTGTTTTATTAGTGCAAATGGAAAATTAGTCACTGACTTTGGTTTCGTTTAAACAATTTTTTTTGCGAATTTTCTCGTTTGATAAATTTGCGAGTCATTTTAATGTTGTTTACACGAAATACTTGCAACACAGCAGACACACACACACACACACACACACACTCGTGAGTGGATGATAATAAAATAAATTTCTTAGAATTTATTTCGCAAATTTGAAAGCCAGCAAATGGACACACGAATTAATTCAAATAAAATTTAAGATTTCGAAAGCGAAATATAAATGAATTCAATGAAATTTTATTGGAAACAGGGATCATGCGCTTGTTGGTTTGTTTGGTTTTTTTTTTTTTTAATTTAATTTTTAAGGGTGTCACACGGCTGCACAATGGCGCTTTTACAATTAAGTTGTGATAATTTGAGTAAAAAGAATATTTGAGTGGATTTCAGTAGACATCGTTTTGTTGCACTATGGGAAATAATCCTAAGGGTTTAGTGCAATGACAACGGCTTTAACCCCCACCGTCCCTACCGTAGACACTAAAAAAACAAAAAATTTGAGCCTTGAAAATTATAATAATTATTATTTTCACCTAAAATTAAATTTAAGAAGTCAACTGTTTGAACAGTTATTTTAACTCAGAAGGACATGATATATATTTCAGAGATCAAGGGAAATTCAATATCATTTTCATATATTTAAATTATCCAGCAGAGCAAAACAGCAGTTTTCGAAAGCCACTACATTTTCATTTTCAGTACTCATCAGTAATTTTGTTTATTAGCACTCATTGAAAGCAACATCATTTTTATATATGTATTTAATTTATACAACAGAGTAGAACAGCTGTTTTCGAAGGCCGCCACACTTTCACCATCAATACTACTGCGTACTTTTGTTTATTAACACCCGATAAAAGCAACATCATGTTTATACAATAAATTTATGCCCTCATAATTTTTATATATTGAATTTATACAACACAGCAGAACAGTTGTTTTCGAAAGCCGCTACACTTTCATCATCAGTACTCCTGCGTATTTTTGCTGGTTAACACTCGATAAAAGCAACATCATTTTATATGTTAAATTAAAAAAAAACAAAGAAGAACAGTTGTTTTCGAAGGCCGCTACAGTTTCACCATCAGTACTCATGCGCATTTTAGTTTATTACCTTTTGCTTTCGTGGCTCAGGATTATGTGATAACAGTTTTAATTAAATTTTTTTTTTTTTTTTGTGAAAGAGAATACGAGAAGTGCAACAATTCGATGGTAGCACACTGTCTGTGTTGCCTTAAATTATTATTTACATTTCAAAACAATTAAGTTCTGGAAGAATAACTTTTGACATCATTCTAATTCGCTTGACTTAAGAAATTATTGTTCATTCCCATGATCCAAATTTATTTAAAATTGACTCATGAGTGGATCTCATTTAAAAAGAAAACTCATACAGTTTTGATTGCAACACACAATAATTTTTTTTTTTTATAATAAATTTGCATAATTTATAGATTCCATTAAATCACCAGCAAACACATCAATAAAAATATCATAAAATATTTTAAATATCAAATGAATCAATATTTAAATAAACAATTAATTTATATTCTCACACACAACGAGAATGAAATTGAAAAATAAAAATCATAAAATTTTATTTAAAAAAAAATACGAACTGACCGCTTCAATTTTATGTTTATTTTTGTGAACACAACTTTTTTTATCAAACGTGGGAATGGCTCTTTTTTTCAAATCGAATTTATTCATATTTGAATGGGCGAAAAGCAGCAGCAAACAAATCGGGGGAAAATACAATGAATGATATCGAAATATATGGACATTAAAATTAGAAGATATTCATATTCGTACAGTTTCCTGCAACAGTCTACAGACAGAAGGTTATAAATTTATAAAGTAACGAGAAGAAATTTATTATAGTTTTCAGGAGGTCCAATTTAGTGTCAAAATTAGTAAAACGAAATTGAAATTAAGAAAGAGTTAACATTAATTAATGTAAATATACGAGGTGTGTTAGAAACAAAAGGTGAATTTAAATTTCCTTTAATAAATAATTATTATTCATTTATCAATTAATATTTTGTATCCTTTCGAAATGTTCCATTCAGATATACAAAATACTTCGGACATAAAAGTTCAGAAAATGGGATATGAAAATATAATCCGCCGGCAACACTGGGATTTAACAAGAGTTGGCATCGGTTTGATACAATTCTCGTATACTTTTTAATAATAAAATTGGTGCAAATAGAAACTGTGATCATCCTAAACCAGGCCATCTAACAAGGGGTAATAAATAAATTTGCGCAAGAGTACTGATGACGACAGTGTGGTGGCTTTCGAAAGCAGCTGTTCTGCTCTGCTGTAGTAATTTAATATATAAAAGTGATATTGCTTTTATGATGAAAGTATAGCGGTATTCGAAAACAGCTGTTTTGCTTTGTTTTTTAAATTTTATATATAAAACTTTTGTTGCTTTCATCGAGTGCTAATAATAAAGAAATACGCGTGAGTACTGATGGTGAATGTGTTGCGGCTTCGAAAAACAACCGTTCTGCTCTGTGGCGTAAAATTATTATATAAAACTGACGTTGCTTTTATTGAGTCATAATAAAAAAAATACGCAGGAGTTCTGATGATGAAAGTATAGCGGCCTTCGAAACCAGCTGTTCTGCTCTGTGGTAAAAATATGATATGTTAAACTGATGTTGCTTTTATCGAGTGGTAACAAACAAAAATACGCATGAGTACTGACGGTGAAAGTGTAGCGGCCTTGGAAAACAGCTGTTCTGCTCTGTGGTATAAATTTATTATATAAAACTGATGCTGCTTTTATCGAGTGCTAATAAACAAAAATATGCATGAGTACTTATGAGGAAAGTGTAGCGGCTTTCGAAAACAGCTGTTCTGCTCTGCTGCTTAAATCTAATATATAAAACTGATTTTGGCTTTCTGTTCCACTCTGGAATATATTTCATGTCTCTCTCAGACAAAATTAATCAAAATAGTAGTGGTAGCGTCTTCTTCTAACCCTTGAAGCAGTTCAGATATGGATTTCTCTGGTACGTGCCCTGAGGTCCTTCAGCAATTTAATTTTCTGTCCTTAATTATCCCTTAACGCCATCGTAGAACATCGCTGAGCACACAAGACACTTCTATGACTTTCACAAGAAAACCATATATGACGAACAGACCTCGTATTCGGAAATAGTACAGCGGTCACGTCACTAAATCTAGTAGAGAATGTCCTAACTAATCTTCAAATAAGTTAGGAAAACTTCCGTATTCATTTTGTTTTGTCCCACAAATTATGCGTCATACTGTAGTGATGAAACACCATGTATGTTAATGGCATGTATGTTTCATTGGACAGAGGTCTTTTTCTTCTTTAATCGTTATTTTGTTGTTTTTATTTTTTTTTTGTATTTGCATGAGCCGCTTATCAAACGATAAACAATCGCACAATTTATTAAAAGTTTATTTTGTGATTTTTTACAATATTTTATTTATTTGAAAAATAGCTGCAAGAGCTGCATCAGATGCCGTTCATATATCACAGTCACAAATGAACTTCATATCTTTCAAATGGCCAAATACTTATTGCGTTTGTCGACTGAAGTGTGACTTTGTGCCTGGGAGCCAAACTAAAGCGACCATCATTATGCGCAAACGCGATTAGTAAAATAAATTATGATGATGAATTTTCGTGCGAATCAGAGGATCAGCTACAGCGGATGGCATAAGAAAATACTCGTATATATAAAATCCAATTGTCGATAATCATATAAAAACAAGTAGAAATAAAAGTTGACTTTTTTAAAATTAAATTTAAGAGGCAAATCAATTGTGGCCGAGAGTTTCCTTAAAACGCTAAATATATTAAAAATGTTGATAACGACTTGGATTTTTAAGAAATCAGTTAATATTTTTAGTAACAAAATAAAATTTATTAAACAATTTGGGAAACAGTTAACCCTAGACACCATCCTTGTAACCGCCCGCTGTTTTAAACCGCAAAACTGTGCTAAATTGGTTTCTGTGCTTTTGAGCTCTTCAAGTTAAAACGCTAAATTTTAATTTTCAAATCAACCGACTCCCACGTCCGAACCGTTTCCAATTATTATAAAACAATCGATAACTTTAGCTAATCAGATATATAATTTCGGAGTTTTTAAACACTTTTTTGCTCACGATATCTCACGACCAATTTTGGTGGCGATCGAAAACAGTTGTTCTGCTCTGTTATATAAATTTATTATATAAAAATCATGCTGCTTTTATCGAGTGCTAGTAAATAAAAATACACATGAGTACTGGTGACGAATGTGCAGCGGCCTTCGAAAACAGCTGTTCTGCTCTGTTGTATAAATTCAATATATAAAAATGATGTTGCTTTTATCGAGTGGTAATAAAAAAAAATACGCATGAGTACTTACGGTGCAAGTGTAGCAGCCTTCGAAAACAACTATTCTGCTCTGCTGGATAATTTAAATATATGAAAATTATACTGACATTCCCTTCATCTTTGAAGTATATTTTCATTTCCTTCTGGGTTAAAATCACTTTTTAAACAGTTGAATTTTATATGAAAATAATAATAATAATGAAAGTGTAGCGGTTTTTGAAAACAGCTGTTCGCATGAAACGAAAAATTTCCTATTGAGGCCTTTTACAGAAATAAAACAACACTAATTCCCCTTCGTCATTTGCATGAAAAATATTTATGACGATTTAAATGGTAAATGGAGTTTCTCAAGCCATCATTAGCAAACAGTCAGATAACTGATAAGTCGAGAGTCGTCCCCCCTGCCGAGACAAAGTGGCGCTAATGTGATATAAAAAAGTTATAATAAATTATAAGTAGGCCCCCATCTGCTGGTATTGAGGAATAACTAACAACTATTTCATGTGTTTTAGCCAGAAAACACAAACTGTTTAACATTTTTATTGGCGTTTGCACGTGCATACTCGCTTGTTGGTGTCTTCTCATCAATTTAAAGTCACTTAAAATCGATTTTTTTTTCTGGTCTTTGATTTTATTTTATTGTGTTAACGCTCCACTATTTAGCAAATATTTACATAATTATTTTAATGAATTCTTTTCATTCGTATTTTTATTGAGAAGTTCATTAGCGAACGGCTTAAGCTAATAAGTCGACGACTGACAGGGGATTAAGTCCGCTTACATTCGTATTTTGTGTTAATAAATTATGGTCTTATTTAGTTATAAATACCACTTCGATATAAATAGAAACTTTTTTCACAAGACATATTTTGCTCAATTCGTTTTTAGCTCTACTAAAATTGTGCCGACTCGGAACTTGAGAACAAACTCACATTTTAGATGTTCAAATCATGCGATATTGTTTGAATTTCTAAAGTTATTTTAATGATAAAATACTCTTATTGCGTCTCAAAATAAGGACGGCTTTTAATATGTATACGAGGTCTGTTAAGAAATTTTGGTAAATTTCACATATTGCCCAGGCTATGAAAGGAAGGTTTTTATATGGCAGTAAACTCTACGTTGGCAGCACTTTTTCAACTGGCAGCTGTTCTGTAAGCTATATATGGCTATTTGGGTTTCACAATTCAATAGGATCGAAATTTCGATCGAAATTGAATGCGGTCAGTTGGCCCCTAAGACATTTTTCCTCGGAAAAAGGAATTGCACAAGTGTTTTATATCTAAAAGAAAGTGGTTTAAAAGTAAAAGACTTAAAATTGATTATATTCAAAATATATTATAGTGAAAAAATTTTGAACAGACCTCGTATACAAGAAAGGGTACATTTAGACGGAAACAGTATTGAAACACCGAAGACGACTAAATTAAAATATGTAATTAGATAAATAGTTTTGAAAAATAATGATATTTACCATATGTTTGGAACAGACCTCATATATATGAAGGGAGTATTGGGAAGAAAACAAAAACATAGATATACAAAAGAGGTCAACATGAAAAGTTATGAATAAATTATTATTTTTGCAAAAAATTAATATTCACCTCATGTTTTAAACAGACCTCGTGTATATGAAAATAAATATTTGAAAGGAAACAATATAGAAATATAGAACAGGACTAAATAAATATGTATGAACAAATAATTGTTTATTGAAAACAGTTTATATTTATCTCATGTTTTGAACAGACCTCGTGTATATGAGAGGGCATATTTAGAAGGAAACAAAATAGAAAAGTAGAAGAGGATTAATAAATATTTATGAATAATTAAATACTTTTTGGAAAAATTGATATTCAAATTACGTTTTGAACAGACCTCGTATATAGGAAGGTAAGTATTTGGAAGGAAACAATAGACATATAGAACAGGACTAAACAAAAATGTATGAATAACTAGTTATTTAATGAAAAAAATTTATAACTATCTTATGTTTTGAGCAGACCTCGTATATATGATAGGATATATTTAGAAGGAAAAAAATTAGAAATGTAGAAAAGAACTAAAAAAATATTTATGAATAATTAAATAATTTTGGGAAAAATGTATATTCATCTTAGGTTTTGAACAGACATCGTATATAATTAAAGGAGTTTTCAGAGGGAAATAATATGGAAATATAGAACAGGACTAAATAAGAATTTATGAATATTTATTCATAAATTAATTATAATAATTAGTAATTGAAAAGAACATGTATGTATTTTATGTATTGAACAGACCTCGTATATATGATAAAGTATACAAATTTAGAAGGAAACAAAATGGAGGCGTAGGAAAAAATTTCTATACACCACGTGATTTGAACACACCTCGTAAATATATGAAAGCGGAATATTTTTAAGGAAGCAAATAGTTATATAAAAGAGGACAAAACATGAATTTATAAATAAATAAATATTTATTTATAATATCACCATGTGATTTGAACAGACCTCGTATGTATGTATATATGAAGCGAAATATTAAGAAAACAAATAGAATGATAGAAGAGGACAATATATAAATCTATAAATAAATAAATATTAGTGAAAACATTTCTATACACCATGTGATTTGAACAGACCTCGTATATATGTATATAATAAGAAAACAAATAGAATGACAGAAGAGGACAAAATACACATTTATAAATAAGTACATATTAATGTGATATATTCATATTTCCCATATATTTCGAACATACCTCGTATATATGAGGGGAATATCTGAAAAGAAGGAATAGAATTATGGAAGAGAACAAAGTAAATATATTATATATATATATATATATATATATATATATATATATATATATAATTATTTGTTAAGAAAAATTTATATTTATCTTATGCTTTGAACAAACCTCGTATATATGAAAGGCAGTACTATGAAGGAAACAAAATAGAAATTGACGAACAAAATTAATAAGTAAATATTTTTTGAGAAGAATTAAGATTCGACTTGTTTTCTGACTGCATTCAAAATCTATCAGAATTTCATATAATTCACGAATTTCGATCGATAAAAAGTGCCGTTATTTGCCCTGCCAGACCTCGAAAACGTTACAATTAATAAAACACTTTTCAACACACATATTAATGAAATTTCAAATGAGTTTGAGATATATTTTATAAAAAAGTTTTACACATTTTTCTTAAAATAGATTTCAAATGCATTTAATTTTTTTTATGAATATGGCAGTTTCAAATTGTCTTTTCTTTAACGTTAATAAGTTATTGTATTTGTGAAGGTTTTCCTTGCAGTGTACAGAACATAAGTAACACATTTTATGGCGTTGAGGCCCAGTTTTTTTCCCGCCCTTGGCTGTCGACTAGTGTAATTGCGCTAATAGATACAAATATTTTTTAGCACACAAATAAATTTGTTTGCGTTGTTGTTTTTGCCTTTTTTCACTACCAAAGTGTCATTTAATTTATAGTTGACAACAATTTAGAAAATACCTTTTCTGCAAAGTGTGTGGATTTTGCTGTTTTTCTTGTTGTTGGTGGTGTATAGAGTAGTAAAGTGAGTTGCTTGAAGTATTGAAATTGATGCCGTAGGCAAATATTTTTTAAACATGTTTTTTTTTCTTAAAGAAAAATGTCAATAAATACGGATACTTAAACAAACACCTAAAGAAACAAACAAACAAACAAACAAACAACAACAAAAAGCAAAAAAATCACAATAATTTACACATTTGCCAGGAGCCCGGTAGGAATTTGTTAAGCGCCATGAGTTTGTTTGAAAAGCTCAATATCTTTTTTATTTGTGTTCTGTTCACTTTTTTAAAACAGGGGATTTTTTTAAAAAAGGTTTAGGAAATGACTTTTTGCAATAAAAAATTATGTTACGAAATTTATTTAATGAGGTGCACTTTTTGTAGATTAAATTTTTAGTATTTTTTTTCTCTAAAAAACCTCTAACATTTTTTCTGTACTTTTGTAAAAATTGGCAGTTTGCAGGATTTTTAAAACAGAAGCTCGTACTCACGAAAAAAGTTGGATTGATTTTTAAAATATATTTTATTTCAAAACAGAAAAAAATATATAATTTTCTAATAAAAAGTGTAAAAAATGTTGCATTCTTTTTAAGAAAAGGTGTCAACATGAGTTGCAAATTATTTAACCGGTTCCAAATTTAAATCTGCCATCGGAAACTTATTTTTTAAATTCGTTTATATTAAAAGTTTATAAAATGTGTAATATTTTGAAAAAAATGCAAAATTTTTTCTGTTCTTTTGTAAAAAGTAACAATTTGAAGGATTTTTAAAACGGAAGTTATTTTTCGTGAGGAGTTTTGAATTGATTTTTAATAAATTTTTCATTTCAAAACAACAAACACATCACATTTTTTATTAAAAAGTGTAAAAAATGTTGCATTTTTTTCAAGAAAAGAAATCAACACGAGCTGCATATTATTTAACAGGGTCCAGCATCAAATCTGCCATCGGAAAGTTATTTTTTGAATTCGTTTATATTTAAATTTTATAAAACGTGTAATATTTTGAAAAAAATTCAAAATTTTTTCTGTTCTTTTGTAAAAAGTGACATTTTGCAGGATTTTTAAAACAGAAGTTATTTTTCGTGAGGAATTTGGAATTGATTTTTAATAAAATTTTTATTACAAAACAACAAACACATCACATTTTTTATTAAAAAGTGTAAGAAATGTTGCATTTTTTTCAAGAAAAGAAATCAACTTGAGTTGCATATTATTGAACAGGATCCAGCATCAAATCTGCCATCGGAAACGTATTTTTTTAATTCGTTGAAATTTGAATTTTATTAAGAGTAAAATATTTTGGAAAACATGTTACATTTTTTCTGTTCTTTTGTAAAAAGTGGCAGTTTGCAGGAGTTGTAAAACAGAAATTATTCTTTGTGAAAAATATTGGATTGATTTCTAATAAATTCTCTATATCCAAACGACAGAAAAAAATGTTGCAATTTTTCTATAAAAAAGTGTGAAAACTGTTGCATTCTTTTCAAGAAAACAAATTAACATGTACTGAAAATTATTTAACAGGGTCCAACATCAAATCTGCCATCGAAAATATATTTTTTAAGTTCCTTTACATTTATATTTCATTAAGGGTGGATTATTTCGAAAAACATGTAACATTTTTTCTGTTCTTTTGTAAAAAGTGGCAGTTTGCAGGAGATTTAAAACAGAAATTATTTTTCGTGAAAAATATTGGATTGATTTCTAATAGATTCTCTATATACAAACGACAGAAAAAAATCTTGCCACTTTTTATTAAAAAGTGTAAAGAATGTTGCACTCTTTTAAAGAAAAGACATCAACACGAGTTAAGTTTAAATCTGTCATCGGAAACTTATTTCTTCAATTCGTTTAAATTTAAAATTTATTAATATTTTTCGCATTTGGAACGGCTTCTGTCAGAAGTTTCTTATAACAATTTCATTTAAAAAATCTGTCAGATATTTTTCCATAAACTGCCTGCCATTTCGAAATCATTTAAATGCTCAAACGAAATGATCTGAACTTAAGAGATTTTTTTACATAATTTTTGTTTGTTTGTCAACTAAATTTCCATTTGACATTTTGTTTGTAAAATACGGCACAATAAACAAACAAACTTGTCCTTAAAATGTCACCCAACAAAATATTAATTTGCTCTTATGGCTGAAAGTTGCATACTGCAGATATTTATTTATCATTTGGGTATGCAACTAAAGCAGCCGTTTTAGAATATGTAAAGAGCTTATGAATACACTGTAAGAAAGAACGAATTTTGATGTGGGATCCAATAAAATATGGGGTTTTTTATTAAGTGCAGTCCTATAGCTTTCATGCAATTTTTTTTTTGTAAGTCTGCGATCAATCACAAGTCGTAAAGATTTGACCGAATCATTTTGCGGCATATGACCTTCATGGCATTGGTCGGAAGGTTCGTGGTGTATTTTTTATCTGCTGTATGCAACTTTCAGCCATAAGAGCAAATCAATATTTCACTCTTAATAAAATCAAATTTAAACGAATTGAACAAAATAAGTTTTTCATGGCAGATTTGAACTTAACTCTTTGTTTAAAAATAGTGCAACATTTTTTACACTTTTTAATAAAAAATTGCATCATTCCGTCGTTTGGAAATAAAGAATTTATGAAAAATCAATCCAACATTTTTTACAAAAAATAAATTCTGTTTTAATATTCCTGCAAACTGCCACTTTTTACAAAAGAACAGAAAAAATGTTACATGTTTTTCAAAATATTCCACTCTTAATAGAATTAAAATTTTAAAGAATTCAAAAAACAAGTTTCCGATGGCAAATTTGATGTTGGACCCTGTTAAATAATTTCAAATCCATGATAATTTCTTTTCTTGAAAAGAGTGCAACATTTTTTACACTTTTTAATAGAAAATGGCATCATTCCGACGTTTGGAAATAGAAAATGTATTAAAAATTAATCCAACATTTAAAAAAAAAAAATAATTTCGGTTTTAAGACTCCCGCAAACTGCCACTTTTTACGAAAGAACAGCAAAAATGTTACATGTTTTTCAAAATATTCTACTCTTAATAAAATTTAAATTCACACGAATCCAAAAAACTACATTCCGATGGCAGATTTGATGCTGGACCCTGTTAAATAATTTGCAACTCATGTTGATGTCTTCACTTGGAAAAAATGTAACATTTCTTACACTTTTTAATAAAAAATGGCATCATTCCGTCGTTTGGAAATAAAGAACTTATGAAAAATCAATCCAACATTTTTTACAAAAAATAAATTCTGTTTTAATATTCATGCAAACTGCCATTTTTTACAAAAGAACAGAAAAAATGTTACATGTTTTTCAAAATTTTCCACTCTTAATAAAATTTTAATTTAAACGAATTGAAAAAATACGTTTCCGATGGCAATTCTATGTTGTACCCTGTTAAATTATTTCCAACACATGTTGATGTGTTTCCTTCAAAAAAATGCAACATTTTTTACACTTTTTTATAAAATGGCAATATTTTGTCGTTTGGAAATAAAGAATTTATTAAACGTCAATCCAACAGTTTTCTCAAAAGTTAACTTCTGTTTTTAGACTCCTTCAAACTGCCACTTTTTACAAAAGAACAGCACAAATGTTACATGTTTTTCAAAATATTCTACTCTTAATAAAATTAAAATTTTAATGAACCTAAAATATAAGTTTCCGATGGCAGATTCGATGTTGGACCCTGTTAAATTATTTCCAACCCATGTTGATGTGTTTTCTTGAAAAAAAATGCAACATTTTTTACACTTTTTTATAGAAAATGGCAATATTTTGTCGTTTGGAAATAAAGAGATCTGTAAATAATCTCATTTGCATTAAACTATTGAGAAAAACTAACAAAATATTTACACGGCAGTTGGGAGTGATAGAGGATCAAACAATTATCCTCTGCCACAATTTAATATCATTTTCAAATATTTAAGATAAAAAAGGTGTTATAAAAATTGTCTTTCACTTGTATAAAAATCTGGAGCTCTTTAAAAAAGGCACACGGAACGGAAAAACGACGAACATCATCTGTGGAATGGCTGGAAATATTTATCGAGCTTTTTTATATATTTTTGCTTGATTATTTCATCAAAAATTTTTTCTCAGTGCAGTCAAACAAAAATATTCCGTATTTGAGCCAAAGTTAACAACAAACACCGTGTTGTTATGAATGACACGGCATCGATTGGCATGTATCGCAATTTCAAATAACAAATTCTTTTTATTATTTTTCTCTTTTTTTTTGCTTTTAGAAAAAGAAGGCATTTTTAAGATTTTTTCATAAATTACAGAAACAACAAAATTGTCATCATTAGCAATAATTGATGATGCATTTTTGCATTAATCAAGCAGCGCTTTGGAAAGAAAGATGTTTGTGATTTGTCTGTACGAAATGACAGAAGACAAACAAACTGAAGGAAGTCAATAAATAATTTGCTAAGAAGTAAATAAAAAATCGATTTTTATAGGGAAAAAAGGGGAAAAAAGAAACCAAAAGAGTAGGACACACAAAACAATTGTTCTTTTTTTTTTGTCTGCTAAAAATTGCAGCCAATTTTCGCTCGTACAAAAGGGCCGTCCGTCAATTGCAGTTGCATGATGCACGACGATGCGTGTGCTCTCCTACGCAGATACTTTTTCATATTTTATTTTCTTTTTTTGGTTTAATCTTAAATCGTTTAAACTTTATTTTATTTATTTTTCTTTCTTTCGAGTTCTTTTGAAAGTCATTAGCCAGTGAAGATTCATGTAAATCTGTGCACTTCAAGTTGTCCGTGAGTGCTGTTTGTGGATGTCTTGTAGTGGGTTCTCTGCGTTTGTTTCATATTGATTTTTATTGTTGTTTTTGTTGGTGGCTTTTGCTTCAACTGTGTTTTTTTTCATGTCCAATATGTGGCTTGAGGTTGGCTGGTAATCAATCTCAATTGATTCGAGATCTTGAAGTGTCACCATTTGGAGTGCCGTGATGCACAGTGGCCAGGATGGCAAAAAATGCAAAAAGCAATTATTTTTAAATTATTATTAGAACTTTTATTAATTATTAATAAGCCGAGAATTACTTAGAACAACAAACCCTCAAATTCAGAGATCTTTTTTTTTATTTATATAAAATTCAAATGCAAAATATATCCTGATCAGTTCAAAAGCCTTCTAAGAAATTCAAAGAATGAGGGCTGCCCACTGTTCAGTGCTACGTTGCTATTATTATTTTATATAATTCTAAAATTGTTTTTATATTTAATATACGAAGTTTAAATCAGACAAGGATATAAAAATCATAAAAAAAGGCGGGGGATAAAAATTATTAAATAAGATCGATGCTTTTGAAAATCCCAACATATCTTGTTAACTAAAAAGGAATGCTGATCGTTTCCGTTTCATAAAAAAGTATGAATAATGCAGACAAGATTCCTGTTTAAGAATCACAATTTCAAAATATATAATTCACTATTTTATGAATATTTTTATTTAGTAAAACTTTAAATATTTTAAAATAATTGCGACTCATTTCTGGAACTATTAGGAGAATTTCTGGCATTAAAACGATTAATACTTGTGCTTGTCGTTCTATTTACTGTTGGGTGATCGTTAGAAAAATATTTCCATTATTAAAAAAGTATCAAAAAATAAAGTAATATATTTTAACTTGTCCTATTATGCACAGAATGATAGAAAAAAATTTTTTTTGTCATGCCAGAAATTCTTTCATTAAATACTGAAAAGAGTTACTGACCCCAAACCAACATTTTCCATACAATTTATATAAAAATTTCGATCGCTATCGAGAGCCAAAATTTGACAACAGGGGCCAAATTACCGCAGTCGATATCATTCCAAATTTCAATACAATTTAAATACAAATTTCGATCAAGCTCGAGCGTCGTAATTTGCCGCCAGTTTCTATTTTTACAAATTTTATTATGAAAAAGGATACGAGAATTGTATTAAACAGATGATAAAACACGTTGTGTTGCCGTTTGATTCTTTTTTTCTTCAGGTCCCATTTTTGCGAAATTGTTGGTTTTTCATTTCAATAACTTTTTTAAACACCAGGAATGATGTAAAATTTAATTTTTTTTAGAAATTTCATTAAACAAATTTTATTTTTATAAAAATATTTCTTTAAAAATTTAAAAATGTTTGTTCTTTAAATTTGCATATTTAATAGGCCAAATATAAAGCCTGAACTCTTCAGGCCACTTCCTATAAATTCACTTTCAGAACCCCTTTCGCATGATGAAAATATAAAAAAACAGGGTGGCACAGTTTTAACAACTCTTTAAATTAATTTATATTTTTTTCATTTTTATTTAACAATTTTGTAAAAAAAATTTGGTTAATTCGGAATCAACACAACAGCGATCAAAACTTGTTGAATTTTATTTTGAAAATCAACGTTCCATTATTTTGACTCATCCACCCTTATCGTGTTTGGCGTTTTTCGCCTTTAAATTCGACATAGAAACATTTTGCTTTTTGTTTTTAATCTATTACAAATTGTCATATTTCAAAGGCGAATACGCCAAACACGATAAGGGTAATCGTTTTCATCGTCGTTTTTTTTTATATGCGTAGTGGACCTTCAGCCCCAACAATAAACCGTCTGGTTGAAAATGGACGACAACATGGTAGAGAAAGACACCGTCCATGTCCATCGCAAGACCAGGTACGTTTTACACCGAAAAAAATATCCTACGAGTTGTGGATGGAGTGCAGGTTCAGTCAGTCCAGAAACATCAACAAGAAGATGTTCAGCAAAATCTGGGCTGTCGCGGAGGTCCTTTCAGATTATTTTGTCGGCAGTGAAAATGTTGCCGTTTAAGGTTTAGCTGCTGCAGGAATTGAAGACGTGAGACTACCAACAACGGCTTGATTTTGCCACTTCATTCCGCCAAAAAGCAGAAGAAAATCGCGGTTTCATTATTAATTTCATGATGAGCGAAGAAGTCCATTTTCTTTGGAATGGCTTCATAAAAAGCAAAATTCCAGGATATGGACTACGGAGAATCCAAGAGCAGTTTGTGAGCAATAATTAGAACCACTTAAGTGAACTGTTTGCTGCGGTGCATCGTGTGAGGGGATCACTGGGCCCTATTGCCTTAGAATTGTGGTGGCGCCTCAGTTTCTGTTAATAAAGCTGAATATGGAACGACGACGCTGGACAATTTTTTGCGGCCGGCTGTAGAAAACCATCCACAGTTAAGGTTCCAACAAGATGAAGCCACACTGCAGAGGACATAAAGACTCTATTACAGGACCTCTATGGCGGATGCATTATTTCCCTGAGAAGTGATTTCAATTGGCAGCCACTTTTACCGGGTTTAACAGCGGCAGACTGTTTTCTTTGGAAGTTATTTGAAGGAAAGGAAGAACGCAAATTAGCCAGAGATGAAACTCAAGTAAAAACACTAGAAATTTTCCAAAAAGTTGTGAAAAATGTTTTGAAAAGCAGGACTTTGGAAAGCCGCCAATGGCCACCACTTGAGGAATATAATTTTTCATAAATTATCCAAAAATTCTACGCTATAAATTTTACTTTAAGACGCAAAAATAATCACTTTAAACTAATTAAATTATGGAAATTTAATATGATCTCACACTTTTACAATCACCCGATAGTGTGAAGAAATTTCCCGAATTAATAAATAAATAAATTTTATTTTATAAAATTTCCCTTAAAACGAAATTCAGCAAAAAAAAAAATTAATTTTATATTTTATGGGAAATTTTTTTTTAAAAATCTTATACCATCAGGACGTTAAGTTGAGTTATTGTCACCCGAATGTTATATTATTTGACTTTTAACTGTTGCTTGACACCCCAAAAAAGGTAAATGAAACTCCCTACAAAATTCTTTTATATCCAATTCCTTCAAAGACAAACAACACCAACAACAACAACATTTCAAATGCATGTCATTTTTAACTAATTTTCTTTTTTATTTAAAATGTCTTGAAATTTAGCGGGTTTTTCGGTGTTGGTTTCTTTCACGTCCAGAAAACGTTACAAATGAAAGACAACAACTACAACAACAACAAGTGAAACACATAATAAGCCACACAAAAGAGGGGCAACAACAAAAACAAATCGTTGAAATTGAATAGAGCAAGTGAAAGGCATTTGATTACAATTTAACACAAATAATAAACATGATTTTAACAGGAAATCCAATCAATTGAAGATACAATTTTTCAATCGAGCAAAGAAATAGAAAAAAAAGAAGAAGAAATAGAAGAAGAGGAAAAATGGAACGTAACTTTAAAGCAAAAGGTGGGCAACAAAAGAGCAACAGCACTAGACTCGTGTTAAATAATGCCACCGTTTTGGACTTTTATTATCTTTGGAAATTGTTTTTTTTTTGTTGCCTCTTTCTTTTTTTTTTTTTCTTGGCCAGATATGCAAAAGAGTGGTAAGAAATTGTACCAAAAATTTGAAAAGATTTTGTACTTTTTGCTGTTTCAAATTTATTAAAGAATAATTCTTAAAAAATAGAAGTAATTTCATAACTCCATAAAACAAACTCATGAAACTCTTTAGCAACGCAGAGAAGAGTCTCACTTTGTAAAGGGTGATCCATCTATAAAACGCGTAGTCAATTGTGAACCACACTTTAACTCAAGTTGTTGGGCTCAACTTAATTTGACATGCTGTTGTTTCAGCGTTTGAAATATTCAACACTGGAGAAGTACACAATTAAGGCAGCGCTTAAAGACTTTTGAAACCTTTTACGAAAATGGGTGTTCAGTAAGAAATTAATTTTTCTCTGGTCACCATAACCGGCCAAAAGTGTTCACAACCGCAAGAGTTGTGGGCAAGTTTCAGTAAATCGGGTTTAAGAGGATACATAACAACACCTGCGCATGCTCGCCCAGTACGTTCAGCGGAACTTTTAAACAAAATTCTGGAAAAATAGAATCCATTCATTTAAAATTTAAAGGGAAAGAAAATATTGTTGTTGTTCATGATGGTGTGGCAGAAGAGCCGTCCACCTTGATTCGCTGTCATGACCAACAATTAAACATCACATGAACATCCCTGAATCACTTCAAAGATTCGAATCATAATAAAGATTTGAATTCAAACGCTTTCCAATTTCAATTGACTCATTCTGGGGAAAAAGGTTCAGCACGAAATTAAAATTAAATGGGTTAAATAACTCCGTTTTGTGTTCAGGAATAACGAAATGACAATCTTTTTTCAAAACTCAAACATGACTCGGGAGTCAACACTTAATTTCAAGATGTTTGGGCAACATTTCTTTGACTAAGTCTTTGACAAATCCAACCATAACGACATTTCATTGCGACATTGAAACGGGACGTGGCTATTGAAGTCTCTTGCGAAAATTAGTGTTCAAATCAAAAGGCCTTTCGTGCACTTCGTCATATTTTTTAGTCAAAATAATCGTTCAAATGTGCGCCACAATCGTAAGACTTGTGCAAAAATTTCAGCAACTCCGGGCTTGTGGGAAAATTTTAAAATACTGGAGCCAGATCGCCCAGCCCATTGAAATACATTTTTAAATAATATTTCAGGATAAAATAATAATCAGCCCATTAAAAAGGAAGACTAGAACATTGTTGTTGTTCGTGATAGCATTTGGAGTCTGAAACACCACAACGTATGGAAGAAGGCAACCCAACCTATTCCGAACAGCATCTGTGACATGACTGATTAATTGAATTTAAGAAGAATACAAATAGTTCGTTATAAAATAATAATCAGCCCATTTAAAAAGGAAGACGAGAACATTATTGTTGTTCATGATGGTGTTGCAGAAGGGCCGTCCACCTCAACTCGTCATCATGTCCAACAAGTGAACCTCTTTCGGATCATCATGTCCAACAAGTGAACCTCTTTCGGACATCATTGATGGGAATTTCGAATAAATATAGAAATTCACATGCTGACAAGACTCCACTGACTCATTAAATAAAAACTAAAAACCATTCTAAGCGTCGTCAAGACGTCGAATGGTTGGTTGGACAGACAGAAGTGCAGAGTGTGTTTACAAAGAAACTCGTCTTCAGCGAAGAGGCACACTTTCGCCTCAGCGGCGGAGGCTAACAACCAGAATCGCCCCCTTTGGGAATATGGGAATCCACGAATAATTCTTCAAAAGCCGATGCATTCACAAGGAATGACTTTTTGGAGCGGTTTATGGGCTGGCGGCTTCATTTAAACGTACTTCCGCGCAAATGTAGTCGGCCCATTTCACTGACGCAAGATTATCCCAATCTTGTTGCCAAGAATTGATGAAATGGATGTGCATGTTATGGAGTTCCAATAGGCTGGTGCCACCTGCTAAACAGACAACGAAACGGTGGCTCTTTTGTGGGAGGAATTTAATGGGCGTCGTGTCTCACGTTAATTGTTTGCAACGATCATGCGATTTGCCACCGCTGGACTTCATTCTTTCGTGATATTTAAAAGAAAAAGTGAAAGTCAATAAGACAAGAACAAATCTGGAGCTAAAGAACAAAGAACAGAATAATTCGGCACAATAACGAAATTGATTCTCAATTATGCGTCAAAGTCATTGAAAATATTAACCATCGGCTGGAAATGCCAACGAAACCGTATTTGGCCGACATTTTTCATAATTTTCATAAATCCTTCGATCGTAATAAAAAATATATCAAAAAAATTTACTAAAAATTTTGTTTTACTCACAACTAACATCGCTCTGCTGCAGCTAAAAAAGAATTCACAATTTACTTTCAATCAAGAAGTGCAGCATTTGGAATAATTTCTTATTAAATTTGAAGGTGGAAGAGAAGGATCGGGTAGTCCTTTTGGATCCAAGTTGATGATATTTTTCACTTACCTGAAAATAAAGAGAAAAGAAAGAATAACAAAATTAGTTTTTGACAAGTTTTCAGTGATTGTTTTTTTTTTAAATAAATATAAAAGGTTTTATTAAAACAGCAACTCAAATTTATTTTGATTATTCAGTAAAAGAAATCAAAACAGCGTTTACAAAAAGCATTGAATGAGGGATGAGGGATGCACTTCTACAGACTCCATTTTTAAAATATCTTTTCTACACAAAAATACCTTTTAAGTTATACAACTCTTAGGGATAATGACAAACGATTTAGTACTTAAAAAAGTACCACAATATAACTTGTGAATTCTTTATATAGAAATTATCATACTGGATAAAGATTTTTACTCCACAGCAGAACTTCATAAAACAAAAAATTCTGTTCCTTTAAAAAAAAATCTTTGGCAAATGTTGTTCAGAAAAAAAAAGAGATTTCCAACAGCCTGAATTCATCAATATATTACAACTTTCATATGGTACAAAAATTTGGCCAAAAGATTTCAATAGTACCCAACGGTTCTCAAGCAATGATTTGTTATCTGTGCCATTTGTTGTTGTTGTTGTTGTTGCTATTGGTAAATTAAACATATTTTTTGCTGCTACTTCTAACTGATGTTTATTTTAACTACAGCCAACAGCAAATGGATGTACGGGTATAAACATTTTATGTTGTTGTTGTAGCCCGTTTTTCCATACGTCTTAAATGTCCTGCGCTCGGAGACGTTTGTCGCTCTTTCACCATCTCTCTGTGTCTGGTCTGGTCTGGTTTGGCGTGTACAAAAATTAAAATCATTTAGACATTTACATTGTGTTGCTACAACTTTTAAATTTCCTACTTAAAATTGTTGTTCTGTTTTTATTTTCGCCTGCTGTTGTTTTTGTTTTTTTTTTTTTTTGCTCTTTTCTTTTTTTTAATTGATTCCATGTTGTACGAGCAGTAGTTGCTGCTGATTATTGCCACGACTACTTTATTTGCTGCTTAACAAGTGCACAATTATTGTTGTTGTTGATGTGGTTTGTTGTTGAGTTGAGCCAAAATGTAGGAAAAAGAAGTCACTTTTCGATATGCGCATGGAAATGAAACAATGAAAATTGACTATCAAAAGCGTGACTTTAATTTAATTTAATTTTTATTTCATTTCGGCTGGTCGTATTTGTGCTTTTCATTTGATGTTTGATTTGGTAGTAAAATTTTATTTTCCGCAAAGAAATTCGCGGCCATTTGAGATGGAAATTAATTTTACAAGTTAACACATGTCACGTGTGAGAGTTTGTTTGTGGAAGAGCTGAGAAATAATTAGAAAATTTATCGATTTCATATTTAAGAATTATAATGAATTTAATATGGGGAAAATAGTGAAGCTGCTAGCACGAGGGGCGAACTAAAAGTTATCTGTGAGATACTCATTCTTATAGTGTTTTATTGCTAAAAAGTGTTCTCGATTCGTTTATAGTATTCTAAATCCATGCGAATCACCAGTTATCCAGAGGGAACCGCTTGATTTCAACAAGAAAATAATTGTCTTACCTCGAAGAGCCCAAAGGCACGAGTTTTGTAGGAAAGTTACCGGGCTGACATTTAGGGTCAACCGTTTTCCATATATTTTCTATTGTAAATCTAAAACCACAAAATATGTGAAAGTATTTCTTTCGAAGATGGGAAACATTTTTTTGCGGTTTAACTGATCGAAGCGATTGAAATATTAAACTTTTTGAACTTTCAATGAACTTCTGGAATATGAAACTTCATATTCTTAAAGGAGTTTTCAAAAGAGGTTCACATTTTGAGGCTTGCAAATATTCAAAATATTTAGAAAGAGTTTAAATGTGCAAATAATTATAAATTTTTTAAGGAACTATTATATGAGACTCACTGAGGATCACATTCGAAAAGTGTGCGAAAGTGATCGAAAAGTGAAGAAAGACAGAATAAATATTTTAAAACACCAGGGAAAGTCAACATCAATTTTAACTATTCATCTCACAGCGTACAACAGATCAGTCGATTTCAAAGGCCGCTACACTTTCATTATCAGTACTCACAATTAATTTTATTTATTATAATTAATTGAATAAGGTAACAGGTTTTATTTTTAAAAACTTTATTTCAATATAATACACAAGAAATACATTAAAGGCTTGTTCGTTTGTGGAAAAAAATCCAAAATTGTTGCACCTTTTTCCCAAAAGTTGCACTTTCTTGGAGTTGCAAAACAAATACTATATTTCATAAGTGAAAGAAATTATTGCATTAATTTCTAATAAATTTAGTATTTTACAACATACTAAAGCTACAACTTCTCACTTCAGTTACAGAAACGAGGCACAGATGTCTTAACTTATAGATTTTTACCTGAATTTTAAATATATTTCTTCTTTTAAATCGTCCAGCAGTTTTACGATAAATAAATTTTCACATGATTTAAAGCCCTTCTTTAATAAAATATTTCTTGTTGGTTTTCTTGCAACAACACAAACAAGTATAATCGCAGTATTACGAGTAGTTTTCCAAGTCAATTTTGTATAAAGAAATCATGTGGAAAAAAATCACTAGAAGCAAAAAAAAAAAATTCATATTATTTTAGGCCACCAGTGGTGGTGGTCTTTGTGATCTCACAAAGATTAAAACCCAAAACAAAATTTACAATGTTTGCCTTTTTTCACATGATGTTAAATTTTTATTGGATTTGTTTGGTTTGTTTTTTTTTTTTTTTTTTTTGTCTATGATTTTCTTTAAGGATTTTGTGTAAAAGCATACAATTGTTTTATGCAAAAAAATAAAACGCCTTAAAAGTCTAGAAAAATAAAATAAATGCAAATCTGTATTCATCATTGTTACACAATCTCCGGCACAAAAAAAAAAGAAGTTTTAAGACAGACGGAAAAAAAAGAGTTGAAAACTTCACGGCACTAACCAAGAAGAAGTGGCCCCGTGGTTGTTGGATTACAACCCATTGAGCCAATCAGCTTCAGGTAAGAAAATATTATAAAATAATATTTTAGGCAAAACACATGTGCTTATGGGAAAAGGAAATATTGAAAGAAGTTAAGAAGAAAAAAATTATTTTTCATAAATAAATTTGTTTTAATAAAATTATTAATAATCAGCAATCATCTGAACAGCTTGTTAAGCTGGGCGACACACACACACACACACACACACACACCAACAGCAGCAGTTGTAAGTCCAGATCAACAAAGACTTTTTGCATTCAAACATGCTGATAAATACAAATAAATCGTCTAATTACGTACAGCACTTGCCGAACAGGAGGAGCAGGAGGGGCAGGGGGAGGGGGAGGGGGAGAGTACCAGCAGTATTTGCCTGCAATAAAAATAATTATTATCATTTTGAAATTATTATAATTTCAGTTCAACAACGACATGAATTAAAAGTTAAAACAAAATAACGTGGAATATGAAGACAATTTCATAAAACAAAACTGCAACTGCACCGCCGTAGTGATGCAACTCGAGCGAAGCAACATGAATGAACTGCAGTTGGTACAGTGGGCAACAAGCTGCCGATGCTAAGGGATGTCCTAACGTCAGCATGATTGTCAAAACGCATGACAAAAGCACGTCAAAATATGCTTGGGCTTGTTTTAAGACTCATGGCTTTTGCTTGCGTACGGAGGAATACAGCTTGATTGATACAATTGTATGCTCACACTTGTCAAATATTTTATCAAATAAGCGTAACCATTAAATGCAAATATATTACATTTTCACATCCTTCAAAAACCCACAAGAAATCTGAACTTCTAGAAAGTGAAGTTTTTATTAACCCTGCTGCTGCCCTGCATACAAATCTGCCGTTTGCCGTGAAAGCAAAATAAGAAGGAAGAAGCGTCGATGCGAAAAATTTATCTTTTTGATCAAAAAAATATATTGTTTTCTTTTTTTCCTTAAATATAAAACTGAGGGTTCCTCCCCCAATGACTCCTTCGTTAAATACTTTTAAAACAACAACAATTTACAAAATATATTCTCAAGAAAGAAAGACGATATTTTAATATAATTTATATAATTTTATTTGAAAAAAGTAACAATTCCTTCCACATCGTGAAGTAGGCTGCAGGTGATTTTTTTAAGTTGTGAAATAATTTTTGTTATAGTGTTTTCGAATAAAATTATATAAAAAACTATTTTTAAAATATCGTCTCAAATCAACTATTTGCTTTTATATAAAGAAACAATGAGAAAAAAATAGCGAAAACTATCGCATAATATGAAGCAGCATGTTAGTCGCCGTTGATGGACAAGGCGTGAAGGAAAACAACTCGTGTGCACCACCCCTGGGTCACACAACGTGTTAAGGAAATTACGAGTTACAATATTTTTAGTCTTTAAGAAATTCAAAATATCTTCAACAAATTTAGCGTTAAAAATAAAACGAAATTGTTTCTGGAAACACGGTATTATTCAAGGCAGTGTAGGGTGTCTTAATAAGCCGTCTAATATATCGATAATATCCAACTTGTTACAGCACTACATGCGCTAATTGTTCGATAAGAGTTTTTAATACAAAAAGACATGATGAATATTCCAAAGCACAGGGGACATTGAACATAAATTTTATACAATTAACTCACACAGCCGAATAGAATGGCAATGTTTTCGCAGACCGCTACACTTTCATCGTCAGTACTCGTGAGTACTTTTATTTACTACCACTTGTCAGGTGGCTTAATATTTATTGTACAGGAAAATTTGCAGACCAGCGCAAAAGTTTTCAAACTTTAAAGAGAACTTTTTGCATCGAAACGATCGTTGTTGAATCTGTTAGATTTTTAGCGTGATCCATAAAGGAATCAATATATCTATCCATGAATAGGTCTACAAAAACTATCAGGCCCAGCACAATTATTAATATTTTTTATTGATAAGAAAAGCTCTCGCAACCTATAAAACACAGACTCTGAAGACAAGGAAACAAGTTCGGCATGTGGAATATTAACACGATCATCTGATAAGAAATTTTATTGAGGGAATTATTCAGCCTGATTATGGTTGAAGATTTGCGCCTCCAAATTCGAGAGTTTGAAATAGATTAAAGAAAAAAGCAAATTTTCGTCTTTCATTTATTAAAAAGTGAGGAAATCGTACACGAAAACGCCAACCGGAATCGGACTTATTGTTATCAATTTATAGTTTTAAAACAAATTTCTCAAATAATTTAGAATCTATTTGGATTATAAATAATGGATTAAGATTCTATAAATTAAGGGAAGTGCTAACACAAGCACGATTGCCAAAACACATGCGATCTTAAATCGCCGAAACTTGTTTGAGCATGTGTGGAGACTCATGGATTTTGTGAAGGCATTTGGCGACTACAATTTGATTGATAATATCGCTTAATAAACACACTTTAATTTTCGTTAATTTGGGCTGGTTCTCTGGCACTTTTTTGGCTGAAAAATAAATCCGTTTAATAGAAACACCGTTTTATAAAACATACAATTCTTGATTTAGCGCATGACAGCCAACGTTTTTGTTACAATAAATTTCAAACAACTGGAAAAGATTTTGTAGTTATTGCTGAACAGTGTTGCATGTCACGGTATATTAACACGGTGTAACTCATAAAAAGTCAAATCAGTTTAATAAAGTATTTATAACCATAATTTTATAGATTTTTATGCAAAAACTATTTTACTAATCAAGTAATTTTGTACAGCGAATGTCTTGTAAACATTTTAACTGCTTGCAACTACTTTATGTTCCCTTTAGGCCCACTGCCACAGCTGGGCAACTAATTTTGAGGCGCGCAAAATGCTAAATTTAATCAACAAAATAATGCAACTAATTATTGTTCTGCCTCGCAGGCTTTACAGTGTTCATTTCAGTTGTTATTATTTCAATTTGTAACAACACGAGTATTGAATTTTATTTTCGTTGTATCTCTCAGCTCATTTGAATGGAATTCCTATTGGCCAGCAATGCAACAACAGCATAATTACAACAACAATAATATTTATGCGACTTGTTTTCAGCTGTTAAAATTTACTAGACTTTTAATATTAAGTTTTGTTTCCATAGAATTTAAGGTATTAATGGATTTGGTGGCGCATTGAAGCCATTTTGATATTATTTATTTATTGAGGTTTGTTTTGCAAAATAATCATTATCAAGGTAGCGTCAACAGCTTTTTTGGTTTGGCTTCTGATGCCAACAATTCAAGCAATCGCTGTTTTACTGACAGCCAAGATAAAACCAAAAGGAGTTCAACTACTTGTTTCAAATAATAAAAGAAAATTTAATTCTTAAAACAAAAAATAAAGAAATCGTAGAAAATTAAATTTTGGAAAAATAAAAACAAAAAGAATTACATTCTAATTCATAAAAAGTTAGAGCACTTTAATAAACCACCTATAAGCGAAATTTCATGGAATCGTAGTATTCCAAAATTATTTTGCATACGAAAAGTTGTTTTAATTCAGTCAAAACTTTATATATGACGAGAAAAAAATATATAAAAAAATCTTCTTTTATAAAAATCATAAAACATGGGACGCACACTTTTTACAATATCCAAAAACGAATGAAAATAGAATTTCTATCTGAAAAATAGTTAAAAGATCTGTTTGAGTTTTTAGGTTCATTTTTGGTATTCGCCATCCTGCGAAACTTTTTCCGAAACCAATTTTTAATTCTCAACTATTTTCTTTTCAATTATTGTTTGCAGAAATTTTCTTAAAAAAAAATCATAAACCACCAAGTTTTGAATATTAAAATATATTTACAATAAACGCTTTCATTCATAAAAAGTTAAAACAGTTTAATAAGCCACTTATAAGGAAAATTTCATTCAATTGCATTCAAAAACTATTTTACATGCGAAAAGTTATCGCACAATTTCATCTACTTTAAGTCTACAATGAGATAAAATGTAGGCAACACCATTTCCAACTTCAAATATCTTTGAAAGTTTGCCATTTTGAATCACACGATATGTATCAACATAAGGGCTGAAGTCTTGGCTATAAATGCCGGAATATATTCTCTCTCCACTTTGATGGAAAACGCCACTGAATTCCACAATTCAAACAAAATTCTAAAATAAATATAAAAAGGATCAACGTAAATACAACCAAAATAAATGAAAGGATCTCGCTATTCGATTAGCCTTTTCCCCACTTTTTGTTTCAACTTCACAGAAATATAATATTTTGGAGAATGAAGTTAAAAAAGTATGACAAAAATAATTGAAAAAACTTTCGGAATAATTGAAAACAAAATAATATCATTCACAGATCCGAATACTCCGATAAATTTACAATCGCTTCGTTGTACCGCGAACTATAGAAAAGGGATGGAGTTGAGAGTTTTGAAACTTGAAATTCTTTAACACACAAAATAGCTGAACAGCGTTTGTGAATACGACTGAACAACAAAAGTTTCACAGCGTCGAAGTACTCAATAACTTTCAGCATTAAAACAGATATTTTATGAATGAGTCCCACGACGTGCAGTTTTGGAAAAATTTTCTTTAACAAAAAACTAATTAGAGTTATAAAGTTTTTCACGGGAATTATAAAGTTCTTCTTGCACTGCGGCAAGTGAAATTTGTCTTTTCGTATTGAAAGTGCGCATAATTCGAATACGCGGAAATTTTATTAATATTTCCCACAAATGAAACAGTTGAACTTTGAAAGATCCCGTAAATCAAGAGAAATGTTTGCATTTTCAATCGGAAAAACGAATGAGTTCATTCACGGCCAAATGACGTGCTTTAGTTTTTCTATTTGGCGATTAATTCTAGTGAATATTCTCCAGTATTTGGAAAATCCATTCAATTAACGAACACTCAATCGATTTCCAATTAAACGATAAAAATCAATTTCTTATTGAATTCGCCTGTTTTGATCAGCCAAACATTTTTATAGGATTCGCAACTGATTTCAGCTGCTTAATTCAAGTGACACGTTGAATTGAATTATAATTATGGGATTGTGTTCGAAGGACAAGATCAAGGATAAGTGGAGGGATCAGCACCAATTTAACTTTCAATTCACACCCCAGAGTGCAACAGCCCTACTTGATTATTCATGTTTATTTAATTATTTCAATAATTCAAATCTCTATCAAAGAAGTTTGTTTAACTCCTTGACTTGAAGGCGGCAAATTAATTAAAAGCCCCTGTTAATCTTGTGGCCCATAACGAATTCCTCTTGCATATTCTGAAACAATCAGCACTTTTTATTTGTTTATTATAATTTATTTAAATTTTTTTATACAAATTAAAATTAAAAATTAAAACTATTTAAAGTTTTGTGTCAATTAGAAATATTAAAGCTGCTGAAATAAGAACTACTTAAGACTACGAGATATCTTGCGAATTGTATTCACAAGCAGGTAAATAATATTTAACAAATCTTAAATCTAAAGGTCGTATTCAGAAAAAATATTTACAAACTGCTTATATCACAACTATTGAATGGGTTTTTGTCATGTAACAAACTTAAAGTTTTTATGGAAGAGAAATCAAATTTCTTAAATAGAACTGGACTGGGAAAGCACTAGAAAAAACTTTGAATTTTGTTTCTGTTGGCGTGGAATCAGGAAAGTCAATCAGTTGACCCCCGGATCTTCATCGAATTGAATCTCGTTGAGTAGAAAACTCCGAGTTGATTTTTCCAGTAGTTGTTGTATGAAGTCATTGAGAGATGTTGGCGTCTCAGCCCATGCATAATGCATACGAATTTCATCCTCAGTAAAGCCGGGAAACTCATGGCTAATAAATATTTTTGACCCATCAGAAGTGTGCAACGTTACACCGTTACGAATTATCCGTAAATGATTTTCCAATATTTTGTTTTCAGTCACGACTGGACAGATTTTCGCCAACGCCTGCTGCGTTAGATCATCCCACATTAACGATGTGCTTGCAGTGCTTTGCGGCACGTCTATTGTTTCGTTCACATCTTCACTTTCCGTGGTCTGATGGAAATGCTCTTGTAAATTTAAATTATTAATAAATGATGGCCAGCAGTTGTTGTTGCAGTCGGTAGTGGCATTTTCAATAAATTGTTGCTGCTGTATTTTGTCTTGAAGTTGTAACAGCAGGCGAAAATATCTGAAAATCAAACTGGAGAACTCCCTCTGACAAATTTCGTTGGGATACACCGGAGCGGTTTTGGAGTCTTTGTTAAGTTTATTGAATTTCAATTGCATTTCCTCGATCATGGCTGTTGGATCCTCGCTGGTGCCCATTTTCTTTTCACATTGACTCAGAAGTTTATCGAATCCCCTTAAGCCTCTAACAAAACAGATGACATGATTGATTATCTGCTTGTGGTAGCTGAATACTCTGCCTGAGTTGTTGTTTTCGTAGGTACAAGCTTGTGGGAACAAATTTCGGGAAAAGTTTTTCAGAACATGTAAAAAAGCGGCTTCTATTTCGTTGAAATGTTTGTTGTCGGGCATGGTGATGGTGGATAACTTCTCGTAGTTGCTGTAGAAATCGGACCAGGTTATTATAATTTGCTCCATTTTCTCGTAGTCGTAATAAGAAGTCAATTCGCTGATTTTTTCTTTTATCATGCGTCCTAATGCGGATTGACGAATTAGTAACTCCGTAACATTAATATCCTGCGGCATTGTTATAATATTTTTTCTCTCACTGCGTTTCTGATTTTGAGCACTTTTAGGATATTCCGAGATACTGATTTCACAATTCTAAGCACCGGGAAGGTAAAATAGAACTTTCACTTTTAAGATATTTTGTGATAATGATATCACGCACACGGAAGTCACCTCTTTTATAGACAAAAAGTGGCAAAATTATGGCACCTCGTCAAGCGGTACCTGTCCCGCAGGGGCGTATACAATTACATTTCATGGGTGTGTGTTTTTGTATGTAACTGCGTGTGCGTGAATGTGACAGGTATATAAAGTGTTGGCGTTATTACCCCTGTTACCTGCCCTTAACTGTTTTCCTTTTCTTTGTGTGTGCGCAGGATATTATGCAAAATTTAAATTGAAATTCTTCCTGGAACTGCCTGCCGAATTGACTATGAAATTAATTTAATTGTAAGATTTAATATATCCCTTGAATTATTGAAATCCAGATGTTTTATTGCATCATTTCTGATTAATTGTAGTCTTTGGCATCTGGAAAATCTTTTTATCTTTTAATATATTGAACAAAAAGTATAATTCTTTTGTGAAAAGGGTTTGCCGATATTCGTTTTGACTATATTTCCATTTATTGCAGTCGTATTTTTTGTATTTTTCCCAAAACACAATACACAACAACAACTAAAATGGATATGCAGGGTAGAACAATAATTGAGGAATTTTCCGAATATTTTTTGTAAAAAAGAAACTCTTAATTTCCAAGTCCCTATATTTAATAAATTGGCCTCATAAATATTTGAAAGCACCTGAATCATATTCTCGCTTTTTCAAGGACATTTTAAGTTTTTCCACTCTGTTCTCTTTGAATTTTGGAAATTATTAAATTAATTTATATTTTTAAATAAAAACTAAGAATTTTGTATCATTTCCGTGATAATTATGATAATAAAACTGACAATATTTCTTTTGTCAGGTGTCATGTGGAGTCCGCTGCAGGACACTTTTAAACTCATGAAATTATAACGCAGCTTTTTTAGAATGTAAAAGAGTTTTTTGTTTAAAATTTTTTAATTTTTTCTGTACAGTTTCGCTAGTGAAACTCGTATATGAACTTTGAAAAATACCGGATGCTTTTAAGGAGTTATAAAACTCAAAAACATGACTTGAATGACGCCTGGAAAACTGCTTCCAAATTGTGAAACTTCATTTTGAAAATCATAATTCTGTTCGACATACGCATCGAGCGAATTTTGTTTAACCATGAAGTCCACTTTTGTTTTGGAATGGAGGCGTGAATAAAGAAAACGTCGGATATGGTACTGCCGACCCACAGTTGTGGTGATCATATATAAAATACTGACTGTCAAAAGGGAAATAGGAAAATTTCAAATTAACAACAGTTTAATTAAAAATCATAAAGGAGATAAAATATTTTGCATCAGCATTTTCGCAAAACTGTTGCATTAAAGCAAAATTAGAATCAAAGAAGTTTTTTTAACTCCTTGACTTGAAAGCGGCAAATTTATTAAAAGCCCATAACGAATTCTTTTTACATATTCTGAAACAAATATTTTTATTTATTTATTATACTTTATTTAATAATTTCTTTTTATACAAATTAAAATTAAAAATTAAAACTATTTGAAGTTTTGTGTCAATTAGAAATATTAAAGCTGCTGAAATAAGAACTACTTAAGACTACGAAATATCTTGCGAGTTGTATTCACAAGCAGGTAAATAATATTTAAAAAATCTTAAATCTAAAGGTCGTATTCATAAAAAATATTTACAGACTGCTTATATCACAACTATTGAATGGGTTTTTGTCATGTAACAAACTTAACGTTTTATGGAAGAGAAATCAAATTTCTTAAATAGAACTGGACTGGGAAAGCACTGGAAAAAACTTTGAATTTTGTTTCTGTTGGCGTGGAATCAGGAAAGTCAATCAGTTGAACCCCGGATCTTCATCGAATTGAATCTCGTTGAGTAGAAAACTCCGAGTTGATTTTTCAAGTAGTTGTTGTATGAAGTCATTGAGAGATGTTGGCGTCTCAGCCCATGCATAATGCATACGAATTTCATCCTCAGTAAAGCCGGGAAACTCATGGCTAATAAATATATTTGACCCGTCAGAAGTGTGCAACGTTACACCGTTACGAATTTTCCGTAAATGATTTTCCAATATTTTGTCCTCATTCGCGTTTGGACATACTTTCGCCAACGCCTCACGCGTTAGACAATCCCACATTAACGCTGTATGTGCGTCATTTGCATCGTTTTGACAGATCCCTTCACTTTCGGTCGTCTGATATAAATGCTCTTGTAAATTAAAATTATATTTAAATGGTGACCAGAAGCTGGTGTTTCTGTCGGCAGTGAAATTATTTCGTTTGGGCTTTTCAATCGATGTTTCCTGCATCGCTTTCTGCTTTATTTTTTCTCGAAGATGTAAAAGTAGGCGAAGATATCTGGTCATCATCTTACAGAATTCCTGCTGACAAATTTCGTTGGGATATATCGCAGCGCTTTTGGACTCTCTGTTAATTATTTCGATTCTTGATTTTATACTCTTCATCATAGTTGTTGGATCCTCGCAGGTGTGCATCTTCATTTCACATTCATCTAGAAGTTTGTCGATCGCTCTTAAATCTCTAACAAAACAGATGACTTGATTGATTATCTGAAGGTTGTGGCCGATTTCGTGGGCTGAGTGGTTCGTTATTTTATTCTTTTCGCAGGCGAATTTTTGTGGGAACATTCTTTGTGCAACCTTTTTCAGAATATGGAGAAAAACCCCATTATATTTGTTAAAATAATAATCGTATTCATCGGTGTTTAGCTTCTGGTAGTTGCTGTAGAACTCGGACCAGGTTATGAAAATTTCCTCCAATTTGTCGTAGTCGCGGTAAGAACGCAATTCGTTGACTTGTTTTTTCATCAAGTTTCCTAAATCGGCTTGATAAAATAGTAACTTCATAACTTTATGATCGGGCGGCATTTTTTTTATTAATATTCTTTTATTCACTGCGTTTCTGATCTTAAGCCCCGAGAGGAAAAAATCAAACTTTTGATAATGATTTCAGGCACACGGAAGTGATGTCTTCTGTAGATGACAAGTGGAAAAATATTGCACCTCAACAAGCCGTACCGTACACGAGTCTGTGTTTATCTATATATAAACATATATATATATATATATAAACATATCTATATATAAACATATATATAGAGTATATATTGTTGGGTTTATTACCTCTGCTACCAGCCTTACCTGTCTTCGTCATATTTTTTCGTTTTCTTTGTGTTTGTGAAGGGTTTTATGGAACATTGAACTCAAATCCTTCCTGGAACTGCCTGCCTTAATGACTTCATAATTAATTGAATTGTAAGATTTAATATATTCCTGGAATCAATTATTTGTTTTTCTTTGCAGATGTTTTATTGCTCCAATTCTGACTACTTGTGTCCTACCCGTTACTTTATTAGCGCGTTTTAATAGAAAAAGTTTTCCTACCTGGAAAATAGAACCTTTCAGTGGAAGGGTTTGACTATATTCGATTTGACTATCATTTTCATTTATGGCAGTCAACAATTTTCAAATTTTTCCTATAAATTAAACCGTATAAATGAGGAAGATAACAAATTTCGTTTGTAACTTGTATCCGAAATTATTATAAAAATAGGACTTTAAAATAAGTCCACTTTCATAAAAAAAGACGTTCCAAAGAAGTCAATAAGATCGTACACTTATGAGCCAGAGGTGATTGGAATCTGGATGTTTTCTTATACTTTTTACAATCGTTTGTCATTGAAAGCAGTTCTCTTTTTGGTCAGATTATCAGTTAATCTGGAGTCATGGACCTGATTTCCATCAAATCCGATTTCTGCGTGTCGTTTCGAATAACTTTTTGAAAGGATTAGGAGGAAAAAACTTTTACTTAGAGTATATTTAAGACGAATGGAGGCATGCGACATTTTAAAGTAGCAGCAGGCCTCTGCTAAATACAAATAATAATTATTATTATTGTCTTTATTTCACTTCATTTAGATCTTTCATTAGTGCCCTTGAGTTCAATTATATTTATTTTATAAATCATAATATTCTTCAATATTTTTTAGCTGAAAGTCTCTTAATTTTACATTAAATATTTATCTATTTTTCAATGACTCGGCACTGAGGGGATTATTTTATAAATTAAAAATATTTTTTTAAAAACAAAACAACTTGCGACTTGCAACTTCTTGTATGGAAAATAATCAATCAATTACGGGGATATTTCCATCAATCGCTTCCTGATAACTCGAAAATACAAACGAAATTAATTATCGAAAGAAAAAAAAATTAAACTTCCAATTTTTTCTCACTGGGTACTGAAACTTCTTCTCTCACAGGAAGACATTCAATATATTTTAGCGACAACAATTTCCGAAATATTGTAAAATTTAATTAAAATAAAGAAGGTGATGTTTTTCGTTAATTTAAAAAACAAACTTTCACTTTTGCAAATCAAAAGTTTAAGACACAAATTTGGTTTTTTATAAATTTATAGAATTCGGAAATGGAATAAAGCGAAGATGAATTATTTCCATTGAGGGACTTCATTTAATTCGAATTATAATTTCAATACGGCTGCCTCGGATATGGTTTAATCTGGAAGTCCAATTTTGGATATTTTTCAATTTATGTGTCCGTAAACCGGCAGTTACGCAGCGAGTCTTGTGCGTCAATTGTTTCGCACCATCGGCTCATATTAGCGACACATAAAAAATGTATTAAATCACACAATCTTGGAGGCCAATTCGCGAGTCGGAATCGTGAAACTCTACCCTTCCCAAACGTTTCCTTTAGTAAAGCAATGGTGGCACGAGGTGTTTGATATGTTGCTCCGTCTTCTGGAACACGGCCATTTGAAAGCAACAGCAGGCCTCTGCACCTCCACATCATGGCTGTTCAATTGATGAACGAAAAATGTCAGTAATTCCGGTTCCGTAGGAGTCACCATAGACTGATACGTTTTAACATGCATCGCTTTGAAAGAAGTACAGACCGATGCTTCCACTAGTAATTTTTTCTGGATGTGGGGATGCCTTAAAATACACTTGAGGATAAGCATCTCACACCCAAACGCGGCAGTTTTCTTTATTGACACATCCATTCCAAAACAAAAGTGGACTTCATCGTTATACAAAATTCGCTCGATGCGTATTTCGAACAGAATTATGATTTTCAAAATGAAGTTTCACAATTTGGAAGCAGTTTTCCAGGTGTCATTCAAGTCATGTTGTTGAGTTTTATAACTCCTTTATATACAAATTTCACTAGCGAAACTGTACAGAAAAAATACAAAAATTTTAAACAAAAAACTCTTTTACATTCTAAAAAAGCTGCGTTATAATTTCATGAGTTTAAAAGTGTCCTGCAGCGGACTCCACATGACAGCTGACAAATAAAATATTGTCAGTTTTATTATCATAATTATCACGGAAATGATACAAAATTCTTAGTTTTTATTTAAATATATAAATTAATTTAATAATTTCCAAAATTCAAAGAGAACAGAGTGTAAAAAATTAAAATGTCCTTGAGAAAGCGAGAATATGATTCAGGTGCTTTCAAATATTTATGAGGCCAATTTACAAAATATCGCGACTTGGAAATTAAGAGTGTTTCTTTTTTACAAAAAATATTAGGAAAATTCCTCAATTATTGTGCTGCCCTGCATATCCATTTTAGTTGTTGTTGTGTATTTTTTTTTGGGAAAAATACAAAAAATACGACTGCAATAAATGGAAATATAGTCAAAACGAATATCGGCAAACCCTTCCCACAAAAGGATTATACTTCTTGTTCAATATATTAAAAGATAAAAAGATTTTCCAGATGCCAAAGACTACAATTAATCAGAAATGATGCAATAAAACATCTGGATTTCAATAATTCAAGGGATATATTAAATCTTACAATTAAATTAATTTCATAGTCAATTCGGCAGGCAGTTCCAGGAAGAATTTCAATTTAAATTTTGCATAATATCCTGCGCACACACAAAGAAAAGGAAAACAGTTAAGGGCAGGTAACAGGGGTAATAACGCCAACACTTTATATACCTGTCACATTCACGCACACGCAGTTACATACAAAAACACACACCCATGAAATGTAATTGTATACGCCCCTGCGGGACAGGTACCGCTTGACGAGGTGCCATAATTTTGCCACTTTTTGTCTATAAAAGAGGTGACTTCCGTGTGCGTGATATCATTATCACAAAATATCTTAAAAGTGAAAGTTCTATTTTACCTTCCCGGTGCTTAGAATTGTGAAATCAGTATCTCGGAATATCCTAAAAGTGCTCAAAATCAGAAACGCAGTGAGAGAAAAAATATTATAACAATGCCGCAGGATATTAATGTTACGGAGTTACTAA
This sequence comes from Linnaemya vulpina, assembly GCA_963675445.1. Taxonomy (NCBI): domain Eukaryota; kingdom Metazoa; phylum Arthropoda; class Insecta; order Diptera; family Tachinidae; genus Linnaemya; species Linnaemya vulpina. Next base: position 11,735,286 of record OY776278.1, on the reverse strand, counting down.
TTCGTCAATCCGCATTAGGACGCATGATAAAAGAAAAAATCAGCGAATTGACTTCTTATTACGACTACGAGAAAATGGAGCAAATTATAATAACCTGGTCCGATTTCTACAGCAACTACGAGAAGTTATCCACCATCACCATGCCCGACAACAAACATTTCAACGAAATAGAAGCCGCTTTTTTACATGTTCTGAAAAACTTTTCCCGAAATTTGTTCCCACAAGCTTGTACCTACGAAAACAACAACTCAGGCAGAGTATTCAGCTACCACAAGCAGATAATCAATCATGTCATCTGTTTTGTTAGAGGCTTAAGGGGATTCGATAAACTTCTGAGTCAATGTGAAAAGAAAATGGGCACCAGCGAGGATCCAACAGCCATGATCGAGGAAATGCAATTGAAATTCAATAAACTTAACAAAGACTCCAAAACCGCTCCGGTGTATCCCAACGAAATTTGTCAGAGGGAGTTCTCCAGTTTGATTTTCAGATATTTTCGCCTGCTGTTACAACTTCAAGACAAAATACAGCAGCAACAATTTATTGAAAATGCCACTACCGACTGCAACAACAACTGCTGGCCATCATTTATTAATAATTTAAATTTACAAGAGCATTTCCATCAGACCACGGAAAGTGAAGATGTGAACGAAACAATAGACGTGCCGCAAAGCACTGCAAGCACATCGTTAATGTGGGATGATCTAACGCAGCAGGCGTTGGCGAAAATCTGTCCAGTCGTGACTGAAAACAAAATATTGGAAAATCATTTACGGATAATTCGTAACGGTGTAACGTTGCACACTTCTGATGGGTCAAAAATATTTATTAGCCATGAGTTTCCCGGCTTTACTGAGGATGAAATTCGTATGCATTATGCATGGGCTGAGACGCCAACATCTCTCAATGACTTCATACAACAACTACTGGAAAAATCAACTCGGAGTTTTCTACTCAACGAGATTCAAATCGATGAAGATCCGGGGGTCAACTGATTGACTTTCCTGATTCCACGCCAACAGAAACAAAATTCAAAGTTTTTTCCAGTGCTTTCCCAGTCCAGTTCTATTTAAGAAATTTGATTTCTCTTCCATAAAAACTTTAAGTTTGTTACATGACAAAAACCCATTCAATAGTTGTGATATAAGCAGTTTGTAAATATTTTTTCTGAATACGACCTTTAGATTTAAGATTTGTTAAATATTATTTACCTGCTTGTGAATACAATTCGCAAGATATCTCGTAGTCTTAAGTAGTTCTTATTTCAGCAGCTTTAATATTTCTAATTGACACAAAACTTTAAATAGTTTTAATTTTTAATTTTAATTTGTATAAAAAAATTTAAATAAATTATAATAAACAAATAAAAAGTGCTGATTGTTTCAGAATATGCAAGAGGAATTCGTTATGGGCCACAAGATTAACAGGGGCTTTTAATTAATTTGCCGCCTTCAAGTCAAGGAGTTAAACAAACTTCTTTGATAGAGATTTGAATTATTGAAATAATTAAATAAACATGAATAATCAAGTAGGGCTGTTGCACTCTGGGGTGTGAATTGAAAGTTAAATTGGTGCTGATCCCTCCACTTATCCTTGATCTTGTCCTTCGAACACAATCCCATAATTATAATTCAATTCAACGTGTCACTTGAATTAAGCAGCTGAAATCAGTTGCGAATCCTATAAAAATGTTTGGCTGATCAAAACAGGCGAATTCAATAAGAAATTGATTTTTATCGTTTAATTGGAAATCGATTGAGTGTTCGTTAATTGAATGGATTTTCCAAATACTGGAGAATATTCACTAGAATTAATCGCCAAATAGAAAAACTAAAGCACGTCATTTGGCCGTGAATGAACTCATTCGTTTTTCCGATTGAAAATGCAAACATTTCTCTTGATTTACGGGATCTTTCAAAGTTCAACTGTTTCATTTGTGGGAAATATTAATAAAATTTCCGCGTATTCGAATTATGCGCACTTTCAATACGAAAAGACAAATTTCACTTGCCGCAGTGCAAGAAGAACTTTATAATTCCCGTGAAAAACTTTATAACTCTAATTAGTTTTTTGTTAAAGAAAATTTTTCCAAAACTGCACGTCGTGGGACTCATTCATAAAATATCTGTTTTAATGCTGAAAGTTATTGAGTACTTCGACGCTGTGAAACTTTTGTTGTTCAGTCGTATTCACAAACGCTGTTCAGCTATTTTGTGTGTTAAAGAATTTCAAGTTTCAAAACTCTCAACTCCATCCCTTTTCTATAGTTCGCGGTACAACGAAGCGATTGTAAATTTATCGGAGTATTCGGATCTGTGAATGATATTATTTTGTTTTCAATTATTCCGAAAGTTTTTTCAATTATTTTTGTCATACTTTTTTAACTTCATTCTCCAAAATATTATATTTCTGTGAAGTTGAAACAAAAAGTGGGGAAAAGGCTAATCGAATAGCGAGATCCTTTCATTTATTTTGGTTGTATTTGCGCAGATCCTTTTTATATTTATTTTAGAATTATGTTTGAATTGTGGAATTCAGTGGCGTTTTCCATCAAAGTGGAGAGAGAATATATTCCGGCATTTATAGCCAAGACTTCAGCCCTTATGTTGATACATATCGTGTGATTCAAAATGGCAAACTTTCAAAGATATTTGAAGTTGGAAATGGTGTTGCCTACATTTTATCTTATTGTAGACTTAAAGTAGATGAAATTGTGCGATAACTTTTCGCATGTAAAATAGTTTTTGAATGCAATTGAATGAAATTTTCCTTATAAGTGGCTTATTAAACTGTTTTAACTTTTTATGAATGAAGGCGTTTATTGTAAATATATTTTAATATTCAAAACTGGGTGTTTTATGATTTTCTTTATTTAAGAAAATTTCTGCAAACAATAATTGAAAAGAAAATAGTTGAGAATTAAAAATTGGTTTCGGAAAAAGGTTCGCAGAATGGCGAATACCAAAATTAAATTAATATATCAAACAGATATTTTAATTGTTTTTTAGATATAAATTCAATTCTCATTTGCTTGTGGAAATTGTAAGAAGTATGCGTCTCAGCTTTTAAAATTTTTACAAAAGAAAATTAATTTTTTATTACTTTTTTCTTGGCAAATATAAATTTAGCTGATATAACAAAAAGTTCACTGCAATAGTTGTTCCACAAAGATCCTGAATCAACTTCCTTTCAGATCTTTATCTTCAGCAGTATAAAATATCGTTTGTCTGCAGAACCAACCAAAAGCTTTTAAAACAAAATAAATTTAAATTACGCATGTTTAAAGCCAAAGAAAAAAGTATTAAAGCATAAGCCAAAGATTATGTGTGTATGCAAGTGCGTGTTGATTGTGTGTACGTGTGTCAGTACAAAAATTGTTAATAAAATAATTTTCTTTTATTTTAGCCAGAATAAAGAAGAGGACAATAATAAATACAAACATTATTTTGGAAGAACACGATACACAAACTTACGCACACACACATGGCATATATGTGGATGTGCAGATCAAAAAAAATGTATGAATAAATTCTGAAATCAGCAACAAATTTTATAAAATCACATACAAACATATCAAAATAGAGGCGTATCTGTAGAATACAAAAGCCAGCAATTGTCTGCTGTAGATAATCTGTGATTTAAAAACTCCTACAGGTCAGGCGAGCACATCAATTACTTTGGCGCTCACAACTAAAATATATTCGTACAAACAAAACAATAACTTCGACACACAAAAAAGAAAAAAATAAACAAATAAAATAAATATTACAAACAAACAACAACAGCAACACAAGCATTCTTAGTAACCATCGTTTTGCATGGGCTTTAGCCGAAGTAGAATAAAATTATAAGAAAATTTTCTTATTCTCAGTTTATTTCAAACAAATTTGTAGGCAATATTACATGCCAACAACAACAACAACAACAACTGCATGTGCAATAAGTGACCTCTCAATTTAGCGTGGCATCTTTACATGCTGCAACAACTACGCAAACTTGTGGAAAGAATCCAGCATAATTCGTGGTGTTTTTCTTTGTTTTTGCTGGGGAAACACATGTACGAATGTGTTTTACAAGATGTGTGTGTGTGTGTGTTTAAATATGAACGTGCAAAATTTGCTAAATATTCCAAAAAAAGGAAACAAAAATTATACATAAATAAAACTGCCAACACAATTGCTGCCACAAGCTGCAGACTATTTTCGATCATTTCCTTAATATTTATATATTGGCTGCACTGCTACGCTTACGTTACGTTTCTTGCTTTCTCTATGGCGTAACTATCTCAGACATTTACCGTTTCTTTTTTTGATCTGCCAAACCATTCCGTATTTCTTTGATCATTTAGAAAGAGATCAGCAAATATTTTTTTAGTAATTCTATTTTTAATTGTATAAAAGAAAAATATAATCCAATAAAATAATGATAAAACTCTCTGCAGTTTATAGTTGTAATTGTATTCTTTCTGACTTTAAAAATTTGCTACAAAATATCAATTGAATTTTCATTCAAGGCTCGCGTTAAACTACAAACAAATATGAAAGATCCTGGCGCCCATAATCGTCATCATCTTCCTCATGATAAAATGCTGGATGCACAGTGGCTCGTAGATAATAATAAAATGATCGGGAGTTTTACAACAGATTCTGAAAACTACAAAACAGCTTAAAAAAATTATTGTTGTTTGGGATCCAGTAGCGATATCAGCGATAATGTCCTGCGCAGAAAAGCGCCGCAAAGTCATCGCTCAAACGTCATCGCTATTCAAACGAATCCAGAATATATATATTTTATGAGGTCCCATATTAATATCGAAGAAATTACACGCGGAAAGACAAACCCTTTCACTTTTTCGTGCAGTTTATAAGAATCAAGTGAAAGTTTTAGTTAGAGATTTCCTAGGAAATCCCTAAGATTTCAGGCAGGTGTGAATGAACAACTAAATTGAATTAAATTTTAATTTCCCAAATATTTCCTCAACATTTTCCATCACAATCACTGTGAGCAGCCTGAGAATTGTATACGAATTTCCTCTTCTGTCGATACATCTGCATTTAGCACGCAGCCGTATGCCCACCATAAAAAAAAAAAATAAATAAAAAACAAAAACAAAAGCAAAAGAGCAACACAAACAACAGCAACAAACAAACAAACAAACAATCATTTTCCATTGTGGGTTTATATGCGTTGATTGTTTTATTATGATGATGTTAAATTATTGTAATCCAAACTGGTGATCTTCTGCAGCAACACGGCGAGGAAGATCAAGCGACGAATATTTAGTCGATGGGTTATTTAACTTGAACTTTTGCCAGCACACACACACACATAGACACACACACACTCACACACAGGTACACAACAGACATATTTATTTCGTCGTCATCACCAGGCCACATTATCATCATCAAAGGAACTGAATAAAACACATGAAGCAACAATAAAAACAACAAAATAATATTTCAAAGATACTTGAACGAGGCAAATCATAGCAAACGTTTGATTTTTCTTTTATTTTATTAAATATTTTGGATTATTTGGATGTGAACAGATGTTGCCAGCTTGTGGAAATAAAAAAATTTTTCAGGGAAATAAAAATTACGAAAGAAATTATTTTAACGAAATATATGAAATCAAATACAGCTCATTTTTTTAGAGTATCACAACCATGAGTTGGCATCACTGGTTTATTTGAGCACCCATTTAACAGCTGATAGTTAATTTTTGTTTAGTTCGCCTTGAAATTTCATTATCAATCGAGTTGCATCAAAGCAACTCGTGCCACTTAATGAACTTTTTAATCAAAATAATTATTCTATTCATCAAACTCATGAATCCAAAATTTTATTATCCGGTGAAACCCTTTGTCTCAATGAATGGGTACGTTAATCAGCAGATTTGGCGCATTTGGGGAGAGGGGAGTTCACAAGAAAATTACTGTTTGGTGCGCTTTAAGGTCTGGCGGAGTCATTGGCTAATATGTCTTCCAAAACGATGATGGTCAGAATGTTACTGTCAATAGGGAACGGTATGGGAACACGATTCGAAATTTTTCCGTACCTAAATTACATGCCACACAGCGGCTGCTACAATTTATTTACTCAAGGAAACCTTAGACGAAAAAATAATTTCACGAAATGGCCCAATGAATTGGTCCCCAAGATCGTGTGATTTAACTCTATTGGATTATTTCCTTTGGGGTTATGTAAAGTCATTTGTGTACGTCAGCATGAAACTGTCAATGGCGAGGGGAATAGGAACATGATTCGAAATTCTTTCATAACGAAAACAATAAAGATTCGTGAAAAAGTAGAAGAACACATTGGAAAAATATATCAATAATAAAATACATAATATATGTCATCCTATTTGGAATAAAATCGGTCCCATTGTGCGACAATTCGCAATCGTTAGGCCCTTGTAATGTTTTCCAGTGCCACACTTTTCGTGTTTCCACTAAAACGAAATTCTTCCAACTGCTGGATAGTGTAATTCCCGAAGACCGGTTTTCAAGACGTTCATATAAATGCGCCACACATTTTTTTATGGTTCACTTCCAACGATCTTATCGTTTAACGTTATTTAGAAAATTTACATATTTCAAAAGGTATTTTTGTGTAAATAAGCACATGATAAAAATTGTTAAAAATAGTTTTCAAAAAGTAATTTTTATCGGCTGCTAAAGAAGACAACAAATAATTTCTATTGTTGTATTATTTCTACTAGAAAATATTAGAAAAGAAATATTTATCCGTCCTTACCGAGCCTTTGGATCATTTTTAAAAAGTTTTGCTGCAACTAAACGATTTATAAAGGGTGTTTTTTTTATAGAGGTGTTAGAATTTTAAGTAGGCAACACTGGCGGCCTTTGACAAACATTTTCCTGAGGATTATGGCTTTTGTTTTGCTGTACCGGCTACCACAAATTTGTTTCAAATAAATATTTAAAATAAGTTTTGAAACAATATGTTTTTTTTTTTTTTTTTTTGGAAATTGGTAACACCGTTCCTGACATAGTTGAGCATGATCAATATGTGGAGGACTATGATGATTATGACGATGATGATAGTGATCATAGTATCGTTGAATCCTCATCTTTATCTTTTCGAGGAGACTAACAGCCACCAACAACAGCTTAAACAAACAAAAAGCCCTCATAAATGCAGTTCAATGAGAGCGATAAACATTTTTATGATCGTTTATATGTTTTGATTTTGCGCGATGCGCTACAAACAGTCAGTCTGTTTTCGCAGATGTTCGATTGGCATATTGAGTGCATATTTTTTTTATTTATTTTTATTTCAATGATATTTAATAAATTGGAGGTGTAAATAATTCCGGTCTGATCGGACCTCAAACGATCAATAATTACTCCCTGAATAGAGCAGCAGCTGGACTATCAACTTTAAGTAATGGCGTTTTCTTTTCTAGAAAACATGTAACATTTTTTCATTTAATTCATAAAAAGTGGTGGTTTGGAAAAGTTTTAAAACAGAAATTATTTTTCCTGAGGGATGTTGGATTCATTTGAAATAAATTTCTTATTTTGAAATGGCAAAATGTTGCCATTTTCTGTTAAAAAGTGTGAAAAATGTTGCATTTTTTTTAGGAAAGAAAGCGACATAAATTCAATGCAAAAATTTCCTGAATTTCTATTTGAAATATATTTAAGATTTTGTAAGACTCTCTAGTCCAATAGTGTCTTCGAACTCAAGTGTGACTTATTCGGTCCACAGGATATACATTTCCTTTATTGATCCTCCTCTCTCTCTTTCACTCTCCTTGAAATTCTCTCTTTTTATAGTGCAGCCAAAAACCGCATTAAACCTTTTTCTTTTTCACTTAATATGTTGCATATTTAGTTTTTTCTTTGCTTTAAAGTTGAAAAATTATAGGATCTTTTGTTGAGATTTCAATATTCTGTAACTTTTTTTTGTTGTTTTATTTTGAAATATTTTGTTTTTTATTGTTGGTTTATTTGCTTTCGATGTGGCGGTAATAATTGTTGCTGTTGATCATTGAATATAATGTTGCTGATGAATATGTTGTTGCATGTTGTTCAGTGAATGTGATCGTAATGCCTGCTTAATAAATTTGTTTGGCGAAGATATTATATGCTTTTCTTTTGTTTTTTCTGAGATTTTATTTTTATTATTTTATCTCAATACTCTGATGATGCCCTATTGTGATAATTTTGGGTTGTACTTAAAGTACTTATTTAATATGCAGTTTTTTTACTCCACCTTGCGCCGTGCGTCTCTCTGGCTGTGTGTGTGTCTGTCGGTGGGACTGTCTGTCTGTGTGTATGTTTGTGTGATTGTGTGTCTATATTTTGATTGTTCTTTGGCCACTAAATGGTGAGAAATAAATTTCCGCTGCATGTTGTTTGAGGATTTTCATCTTTTTTCTTAATTTTTATATTTTTATTATTATTTTTTTATTTAAGAAGGTGTTTACAAATGTTTTATTTATTAATATTTCATTGAGCAGTAAAAAAAATATTATTTTAAAATGATTTTATATAACGTGATATTTTCCTTTTATATCTCTTGTAATCAAATTTGTGGTCGGTCTGCCTCAAGAAACCTGCAGTGTTGCACCAAAAATCATATTTATCATAAGGAAAATGAGCGAAAATTATATAAGAACAAAATATTTTTATTGTTAAAGAGTATTATAAAACAATTTACATTTAATAAAAAAAAATAATTTATTTAAATTTCTAAAATTTTCAATTAGTCTTTTCGTGAAAAAAGTGCAAAAATTTTTAAATTTTTTATTAGAAAATGGCAACATTCTGTGATATTAAAACAAATAATTTATTGCTAATTAAACCACCATGGTGCACCATTCCTTATAAATAATAATTTATATTTTAAAACTCTTGCAATCTGCCACTTTTTATAATAAAGTGTAGAAAATGTTAAATTTTTTATTATAAAGAAAATGAGAAAAAATTATATAAGAACAAAATATTTTTATTGTTAAAAAGCATTACAAAACTATTTAAACCTAATTAAAAAAAGAGAAGGATTTAATTAAATTTTTAAAAGTCTCAATTAGTCCTTTCTTCAAAAAAGTGCAACAATTTTTACATTTTTTATTAGAAAATGGCAACATTGTGCGCTATTAAGACAAATAATTTATTACAAATTAAGCCACCATTCCTTATGAATAATAAGCAATGCAAACTGCCACTTTTTATAAAAAAGTGTACAAAATGTTGAATTTTTTATAATAAAGAAAATGAGCGAAAATTACATAAGAACAAAATATTTTTATTGCTAAAGAGTATTGCAAAACAATTTAAACTTAATTAAAAAAAAGAAGAATTTATGTAAATTTCTAAAAGTTTCAATTAGTCTTTTCTTGAAAAAAGTGCAACAATTTTTACACTTTTCATTAGAAAATTGCAACATTGTGCGCTATTGAACAAACAATTTATTACTAATTAAACCACCGTTTCTTATGAATAATAATTTATATTTTAAAACTCCTGCAAACTGCCACTTTTTACAAAAAAGTGTAGAAAATGTTACATTTTTTATAATAAAGAAAATGAGCAAGTTATATAAGAACAAAATATTTTTATTGTTAAAAAGCATCACAAAACTATTTAAACTTAATTAAAAAAAGAGAAGGATTTAATTAAATTTTTAAAAGTCTCAATTAGTCCTTTCTTGAAAAAAGTGCAACAATTTTTACATTTTTTACTAGAAAATGGCAACATTCTGTGCTATTAAAACAAAAAATTTATTACTAATTAAACCACCATTTCTTATGAATAATAATTTATATTTGAAAGCTCCTGGAAACTGCCATTTTTTATTAAAAAAAGTGTAGAAAATGTTACATTTTTTCCAGAGAAGAAAACATAGCAAGAAGTTTGAAATATTTCTGACACATAAAGTAAAATTTTAGGGGCAACGTTTTTGTAAAACATTTCATCCCCGTCCCTCGTCTGTATCGGGGTGTATATTTAACTATTCGTTAGAATGAAGCCACAAAATGCCATTATACAGGGGGAGTTAGAGGGTTAATATGATCTATGAAAATATTTGCCGTGATATTTTCTAAAAACTTGTTAAACAAATCATATACCACAGATGTAGGGAAAATATACTTTTATATACCACCGATATGCTGCAAGAATCGGACAGAGATGGAAAATTTTAACCGGCTCTAAAACAAAATTCTAATGTGATCTGTTGGAACGGCGAAACACGTATATATTTTTTTAGTCTCCTCTACCAGGATCAATCGTCAGAACGCCGTAATTTTGCAAAAAGTTTGAAATTGTCGAACAGTGTTATTAATGAGAAGCTTTAATGAAGAAATGATGCCAAGTAATTAATTAAAAAGTAAATAAATAATAATTTTAATGCCGAATATGAATATTTTCATAAATTATATTTTATGGGCTTTAGCAAAACACAAAAAAACACATGATTATTTTTGTTGTTATTTTTTTTTTTAACATATAAATTAACATAATTTGTTAAACATTTTCGTAAAACAAGAAAGAGAAGAAGAAAAATAACAACATCTTTCTCTACATAAAATTCAGTGTTGAAAGAGAAATTGTGTCTGAACATTTTGTTGAGTCATGGATGTGCAACAACGTTGAAAGTAATCGATTAACGTGATTATTCAAATGATTGTTGTTGGTTATTTAAATGCTTTCTACCCACACAAAAAATTATGTACAAAATCTTCCCAAAAGTGAAAGGGTTTGTCGTTCCGTGTGTAATTTCTACGATATTAATATGAGATCCCATAAAATATATATATATATATATATATATATATATATATATATATTCTGGATTCATATGAATAGCCATGACGTTTGAGCGATATCCGTCTGTCTGTCCGTTTCTCCGTCTGTCTGTATGTTCGTCTGTCTGTAGGTGAAATCGGTTCTCGCAATCCCCCAGAAGAGCTAGAAACTTCGTTCTTGGACTGATGGATGGGAAATGAAATTAAATAGAGTGCTATTGAAAACCCCGAAACACGGTACCAGAGCTGGGAAGCCTACACCTATTTCTCGACGCAAAATTCATACCAAAAACCGATTTATTTTTTGTTTGTTTGTAAATTGAACCCATTTCATGCTTTGGAAGGCCTCAATTGTCTATTAAAAACTAAAAAAAATATTAAAAAAATTTTCCAGGGATGGAAAATAATTTTTTCTGGCACATTCAGTATTTTGTAGCACATGTCATAAATAAAATATTAAAAAATTTTAAGTTTTTCTTAAATAAAACCGCTTTAAACATCCTAAAGATTTGCACTAATAAAAAAGAATCATATTCAATATATTAAAATGCTCTTTCCAGGGGTGGGAAATTGATTTTTTTTTTCATTCATATAATTAATCAAAAACGGAAACCGACATTGTTTTTTCTTTTTTCGCCAACTAAAACTATCTTATAATTTACGAAGGGCGAATTTGGTATCACAAATTAAAAAAAAATCAAAGTTTCGAATCCAGGGTTGGACAAGTACAATATTTTGTAGTACATCAAAGCGACCAAAATAGTTATATATATAAAATTTTTCTTAAATAAAACTACTTTATATCTCATGAAGAGTTGCATTGATAACAATAACAAAAAAAATTAAAAAGTCCCTTCCAGGGTTGGGACATTTAGAGTTTTTTTTTTGGTAAATACAATATATTGTTGGACATGAAAGTGACCAAAATGGTTACCAGTTTTAAGTTTTTTTTAAATGAAACTATTTCAGGCCTCATAAAGAGTTGCCTGGGAAAAAAACAAAATAATTAAATTTTTGCTTTCAGGGCTGGGAAATTTAAATTTTTATACATAAAAGACTAACGTCGTTTTCTTACTAATTAAAACTATTTTTGAAAACAATAAAACAAAAGGGGTATCAAAATTAAGATTATCAAAATTTCGATTCCAGAGTTGGATAACCGCATTATTTTATTGTACATGAAAGTAACGAAAATGTTTAAAATTAAATATATTAAAATTTCGTTTCCAGGGGTGGGAAATTGTTTTTATTTTTTATTTTTATTTATACAAGTAACCAATTATACAACTGACGTCGTTTTTTACTAAGTAAGGCTATTTTTGAATTCAGGAAAATCAAAATTTATAAAAATCTAAATTTCGATTCCAGGGTTGGATAACCGCAATATTTTGTGCTATATGAAAGTAACGAAAATGGTTAAATATTTTAAGGTTTTCTTAAATAAAACTATTGCATGCCTCATTTAGAGTTGCATTGTTAAAAAAAAAAAAACAATAGAGTTAAAATTTTGTTTCCAGGGCTGAGAAATGGAAATAATTTTTATGCGCAAAACTAACCATTACGTTGACGTTGTTTTTTTGCTGACTGAAGCTATTTTATAATTCAAGAAGAAAAAAATGTTATCAAATATATAAAAAAATCAAAATTTTTATTCCAGCGTTGGACAACTTCAATATTTTATAGTACATAAAAGTGACCAAAATGGTTACAGATTTAAAGTTCTTCTTAAATAAAACTAAATGCATGCCTCATTAAGATGCCTGGGTAAAAAAAACCAAACAAAAACATATTTGAAATTTTTCTTCCGGGGATGGGAAATTATGACTATTAAAAGGCAGCCGACGTTGTTTTTTTAGGAAGAACAAAATCGGTTCTTAAAAATATATGTAACGCCAGAGGTACGTTGGTGAAGGGCATATAAGATTCGGCATAGCCGAATGTAGCAGTTTTAAAAAAATTTTTTTTTTTTTTTTTTTTTTTGTAATACTTCACTTTCGCAGCAAATCATGTGGTAAAACGTTTCAGTTAAATGTTTTGGAAATTTGTGCGTTTTATTTTAATGGCTGCGATTTGTGCTGTTGGAGTTGCAAATGAAGCAGTGTTTTACAGATTTTTTTGTTTAATTTTTTAAATTGAATTTAAAAGCATTTCGTTGTGTATTAACATAAATAATTATTTAATTGCTGGAAGCGTGTCTTGAGCGAATTTACTAGCGTCGTGGGTACTCCTTAACTGAAAAATATTTTGAAATGAGCCACTTTTTTTTTTTTTTTTGTTAAAGATTTATGAGAATTAATTTCATCTTCACTAACGCACAAGTTAGTTTTAATTAATCAACGGCTGTTAAATTAATGTTTAACAATTTGTTACACTGGAGGGAATAACCAGCAACAAACTAAAAATCGTTGAGAACTTAAACCGAAATTAAAATTAAATTAAAAGCCCTTAAGAAATATTTATTTATTTTCATTTTTTGTTTATTAATTGATTAGTTTGTTTATTCTTTTTTAATTGTTGAGTTTCTCTTTCCAGTGGCCCGTTGCAGTCATAAATTTTATTGGATTTTTTATTATTTAAATCACATCAGTTGTGTCACTTGGATTTCCTTGTTGAAACATTTTTTTAATTTTTTTTCCTTTTTATTTTTGCAAGCAAATGAAATTTTCCTAGAACTTAAAAGCGTGTCAAATACGTGTTTAGTGGTTTATCAATTACACTAATCAACAGAAAAAAATTTATATAAAAAATTCTTTCTATTTTGTTTCATTTTATTTAACTTGAAAAAGTCTCTCTGCCGCTTCATGGGAATGAATGATTTTGCAATTTTTATAAAAGCATTTTTTCTTAGAACAAAAGTCAAATGAAGGTGTTTTATTTTTAACTTCTAGTATAAAAAAAATAGTGATGAGCTGCTGCTGTACAATAATTATAAATGGAAACTAGTAAATTGTGGCTTTTTAAATCGGGCATTAGGGAAAATTTAGCACTTCAAACAAGAAAGTTAAATGGGAAATTGTGGGCATAAGACAAGACATATTTTTAAACTCTGTAATTTTAATTATGTGCTGATTCTTTTTTTTTCTCCCAAAATTTTATTAAAAAATTCAAATTGATCAATTGAGGGGTTTTAGCTGGTTCCCATAAGCATTTCACTGGGGCTAATGAAGATCATCAGGGACCATTTACCCTGCATTTCTTAGAATAACTGAAGACATTTATTTTCCAACTTCCACTTTAATAACTGAGAAGTCTAAGATAAATATCAAAGTCGTAACCAGAACTCACTGATCACTGATCACTTTTACTTTTTAATTTTCTTACGTTTTTATTCTACAATTGGTTGGCTTTTTCTTTCATACAAATTCACCGGATTTTATATCGGCAGACTTATTTTAGAATGTTGCTGCCAAGAGAAAGAAGTCCAACTGCAAACGGGCCAAATGCTGCTTTTCATGTTGGATTAGGAAGAGAAAAATCGTCAAAATGAAGAGCATAAAAATTAAAAGAGACAACAACAGCAGCTGATTTCAAACGATACTGAATATCTTCAAAAATGAAAGGGAATAGAAAAATCGTTAAACTTTCGTTATATTTATCGACAAGATCATCGTGATGCAGATCTCAAAAGAGATACTCTCAGCACTATAACTTTCAGATGTCTTCAGAAAGTCGGTGTGGTTTCTCCAGATCCACTTATTTTAAGTAGAAGATTTTAAAAAGCCAAAATCGTACGCATTTAATTACTGGACAGTGAATTAAAAAGTTATTCCCCAACAATCAATGAGCGATTTTTTTTTTAACTGCGTCGTATGGAATTTTTCTCTCCGATTTCATTATATTCAAATTGCTGAGTGTAGGGCATTGAGATGCATTTTCTGCTTTTTTGCATGTTTTGGAACACTCAATTGTCCGTCTGTATTTTTTTTTCCACATTTTGTCAGCTTCTACGTTTTTTCAATGTAGACAACAAGTGCACTTGTGAGTGTGCGTGAATGTGTGCGTGAGTGTGTCCGTTGGAGCGTGTGTGTGAGTACGTGTAAATGCTTTTATCTATTTTAAAATTTACATTGTTATTTGTCTATTTACAATAAATCTCTTTTTATTATTATTAGAGAGACACTCGTTGATAAATAGAAATCAAATACACGTGCCAAGAATTTTTTATAAATATTTTCTGTTCAACTTTTTTTTTCTAACTCGGAATAAATTCTTACAGTCAATTGATTGGGGTTTAATGGGAAAATTACTTATCGGTAGGTTTTTAAATTTAAACGATTTTCTACAAAATTTTCAAATAAGAGAACAAATTTGCACAACAGAGCCGAACACATGTTTTCCAAAGCCGCTACACTTTCATCATCAGCAGTCATGTACATTTTTGTTTATTACGACTTGTTGGGAGGCCGAGTTGAAGTGTCATAACAGTTTTTATTTTTAAAAATTTTATTATGAAAAAGAATACGAGAATTGTATCCAACACAACTTGATTAAATCCCCGCGTTGCCGTTTGATGACTTTTTTCTTTTTCATATTTTTTATATATCAAAACTGTTTCCAGATTTTGAATTTCTTTTATATTTAAAAATGTTTCCAAGATTTTTAGTTTTTCATAATTGAAAACATTTTCTACAATTTTAAATATTTTCTACATTTTACAATATTTTATAAAATTTTCATATTTTCTATATATCAAAATTGTATTTGAATTTTGAACTTTTTATATTTCAAAACCTTTTCAAGAATCTAAAATTTTCTATATAAGAAATTTTTTTTCTAAAATTTTAAATATTTTCTAAATTTTAAAATATTTTATAAAATTTTCATATTTTCTATGTATCAAAATTGTATTTGAATTTTGAATATTGAATTTTTTATATTTCAAAACCTTTTCAAGAATCTTAAATTTTCTATATAAGAAATTTTTTTTCTAAAATTTTAAATATTTTCTACATTTTAAAATATTTTATAAAATTTTCATATTTTCTATGTATCAAAATTGTATTTGAATTTTGAATTTTTTATATTTCAAAACCTTTTCAAGAATCTTAAATTTTCTATATAAGAATTTTTTTTTTCTAAAATTTTAAATATTTTCTACATTTTAAAATATTTTATAAAATTTTCATATTTTCTATGTATCAAAATTGTATTTGAATTTTGAATTTTTTATATTTCAAAACCTTTTCAAGAATCTTAAATTTTCTATATAAGAATTTTTTTTCTAAAATTTTAAATATTTTCTACATTTTAAAATATTTTATAAAATTTTCATATTTTCTATGTATCAAAATTGTATTTGAATTTTGAATTTTTTATATTTCAAAACCTTTTCAGATATTTCAAATTTTCTGTACAAAAAAATTTTTTTTTTCTAAAATTTTAAATATTTTCTACATTTTAAGATATTTTACAAAATTTTCATATTTTCTATATATCAAAATTGTTTTTCAATTTTGAGTTTTTTTATGTTTCCAAACCTTTTTAAGAATCTTAAATTTTCTATATAAGAAATTTTTTTTCAAAAATTTTAAATTTTTTCTACATTTTAAAATATTTTATAAAATTTTTATATTTCCTATATATCAAAATTGTTTTTGAATTTTTAATTTTTTTATATTTCCAAAACTTTTCAAGAATTTCAAATTTCCTGTACAAAAAATTTTTGTTCTAAAATTTTAAATTTTTTCTACATTTTAAAATATTTTATAAAATTTTCATATTTTCTATGTATCAAAATTGTATTTGAATTTTGAATTTTGAATTTTTTATATTTCAAAACCTTTTCAAGAATCTTAAATTTTCTATATAAGAAATTTTTTTTCTAAAATTTTAAATTTTTTCTACAAAAGTTTTTGTTAAATCTTAAATATTTTCAAAAATTAACAAATTTTTATTTCCAAACGTGGAGATCTGATGAGCACTTGATTTATTTCAAAACGGGATGACTTTTAAAAATTAACGATTTTTATTACCTGATTTTGTTTGTGTTTTTTTTTTGCTTGTTTTAATATTGACTTTTAGGCCCTTTTCAACTTGACTGAGAGTTAAATATTTGCATTTCAACATGCGTGTTTGCTGGCAGCAGTTTAAATTATTTATTACGTGATTAATTTTAATTTATGTCGCCCCCCTTTCGGCCCATTAACACATCAAGTGGAAGGGAACTATTTTTATGCAACAGTTTGAATGAAACTTTTCTATTTCAGTTATTCCGTATAGAAATAAAAGTCTGAAGGGCCTATTTATATATATATTTTTTATTTTTTGGAAACTGAAATTTATTATATAATTTCTTAAGCATTTAAAGTTTCTGAATAATGAACGCGAATAAAATTAAAATTTATGTTTTTCTTTCCATTTAATTTGATTTTGAAGACTTTCGGAATGTCTATGAAAACAGAGAAGAAGTAAAGCGGGATGAGAAATTGATTAAATAAAAAATCGGTTGATTGTAGATAATAAATAAATTCTGTTGTTAGAAAAATTAAGGAATTCCTTAAAGATTAAGTTAATTAACAAAATTTTTGTTTTAGTTTCATTAATTTTTTCATTATCTATTTATATACTCTTTTTATTTCGAGAATTCTTTTTCTTCTCTCATTTAACGTCTAACTAAAGCGGTTGTTGTCAGCTGGGCTTAATGTTGTTGTTGTTGTTGTTGTATGTCAGGGAACGTGTGAATTAAGTTTTTTATACCCTTCACGACAAAAAAGAAGGCTTGTCATTCCGTGTGCAATTTCTTCGATATAAATATGAGACTCCATAAAATATATATATTCTGAATTCTTATGAAAAACGATGACGATTGAACGATGCCCGTCTGTCTGTCCGTCTGTCTGTCCGTCTGTCCGTCTGTCTGTCAGTCCGCCTGTCTGTCCGTCGGTCTGTACGTGAGCTACAGAGACGTCGTTCTTGGACTGATGGATTGGAAATAAACTTAAATAGAGTAGTATTGAAATTCAGAATAAAAATCCGAAATACTGTTCCAGAGCTGGGAGTAAGCCCACAACTATTTCACCACGCAAAATGAATACCAAAAACCAATTATATTTTTGTTTGTTTGTAAATTGAACCCGTTTCAAGCTTAAGAAAGTCTATTAAATACTAAAAATAAGTAAATTTTTTTCCAGGGATGGGAAATAAAGTTATTTTTTGGCACATTCGCTATTTTGTAAAACATGTAACAACTTTTTCTTAAATAAAACCGCTTTAAAAATCATGAAGATTTGCATTAATAAAAAAAACATTGAAAATATTAAAAAATCGTTTCCAGGAGTGGGAAATAGATTTTTTTTTCATTCATACAATTAATCAAAAAAGAAACCGACTTTGTTTTTTTTTTCATTTTTCCTTAACTAAAACTATGTCATAATTTACGAAGGACAAAATTGGTATCATAAATTAAAAAAAAATCAAAGTTTCGTGTCCAGGGTTGGACCAGTACAATATATTGTAGTACATGAAAGCGAGCAAAATAGTTAAATATATAAAATTTTTCTTAAATAAAACTACTTTATACCTTATGAAGAGTTGCATTGATAATAAGAGCAAAAAATATAAAGTTTCACCTCCAGGGTTGGGAAAATCAAAGGTTTTTTGGTTAACACAATATATTATAGGACATGAAATTGGTCACTTTCATGGTTACAAATTTTAAGTTTTTTATGTTAAATAAAAACATTTCATGCCTCGTTAAAAAAGAACAAAAAAATTTAGTTTTCGCTTCCAGGGTTGGGAGAATACATATTTTTTGTACATAAAAGTAGCCAAAAAGGCAACTACCAATTCAAACAATTTCTTAATTCAGGAAAAAAATAAGTCTCAAATATTTAAAAAATATTTAAAAAAAATTATATTTTTGATTCCAGGGTTGGATAACTGCAATATTTTGTAGTACATGGAAATAATCAAAATAGTTTCAGATTTTAAGTTTTTTCTTAAATAAAACTAAATTCGTGCCTCATTAAAAGTTGCCTGGGTAAAAAAAAATTAATTAAATTTTTTCTTCCAGGGATGGGAAGTTTAAATTTTTTTTATACATAAGAGTAGCCAAAGAGGCAATTAACGTCGTCTTTTACTAATTACAACTGTTTTTCAATTAAGGAAAAGAAATTTGGTTTCAAAATTAAAAGCATCAAAGTTTCGATTTCAGGGCTGGATAACTGCAACATTTTGTGGTACATGAAAGTGACCAAAATGGTTACAAATTTTAAATTTTTAATTTTAAATAAAACTATTTCGTGCCTCTTATAAAAACAAACAAAATTTAATTTTCGCTTTCAGGGATGGGAAATTAAAAATTTTTTATACATAAAAGTAGCCAAAAAGGCAACTAACGTCGTTTTTTACTAATTACAGCTACTAAAATTTCATTTTCAGGGGTAGGAAATTTATACTTTTTTTCATTCACAAAAGTAACCAAAAAGGCAACCGACGTTGTTGTTTTAGGAAGAACAAAATCGGCACTTAAAAATATCCCTACTATAAGATTCGACAATGCCGAATGTAGCACTTTTACTTGTTTTCTTTTAATTTTAATGTCCAGAGAACAGCGCACAAACAGCCAAAAAACAGAGGCTCAGAAAAAAGTCGCTCCAATAATGAGTGGGACGTTATTAAAAATTCAACACGAGCGTTTGAACTGCAGCATATCAAAAGTGTGACGACCAATTAACTAATTAATTTCATTGTTTTTGTTTTTGTTTTATTTCTTGTGCCGTGGCTGGTGGCTGCTGCTGCCGCTGCTGCTGGTTTATCAGTTACTTTTTTTCCAGAAATTTATTCGTATTAAATAGTATTTGTTGTTGCTGTCTGTCTATCTGCCTATCTGTCTATTTAACTGTCTGTCAGCTTGATTTTTTCCTATTTTTTTCTGGTGTTAATCTCTGAAAAATAATTATGAATGCTACTGTTTTACCACTGATTTAGTTTCGTTAAGTGGTTTCATATTTTTTCTGGTTGGTTTTTTCTTTTAGTTAAAGAAATCAAAACTTGATTTGGTTTTCCTTTTAGTTTTATTATTTTTTTAATTTTGTTATAAATATTTTTATGTTTCTTTTGAGAAAATTGAGATTTAGAAATCAAATTTGTAAAAAAAATTAAGACATTAATTTTGGGTAAATATTCAAACTAATTTCATATGGTTTGTTGTGGGCTATTATTAAATATATTAATTAATTTTTGTAAATAATATTTCAATAAATAAAGGGTGTTTTTTGTGGTGTAATAGAAGTAGGAATAACATAAAGATGATCTCTTTAAATTGACCTGAAAATTACTTGATCAGAAAATCAATCTTGTGGCATAATAATTTAAATATGACTTCTGGCATATGGCCGCCACGGCTGGCTCGGCCGAAGTCTTATCTGGAGCTTAAATTTTCGATGACTCTTTTCAACATGTATGGCTTCCTAGAGAAAATAGAGCAACGGCGTGACTTGTCCGGTTTTGAAGGCCTATTTATGTGCCCGAAACGTGAAACAAAAAGCACATGAGAGCTAATGAAAGAGTAGCGGCTTTTGAAAACAGCTGTTATGCTTTACTGTTTAAGTTGAATATTTAAAAGTGATGCGTGGCTCTGCGTAGTCATTTGGAATATCCTGAATGATTGAAAAAAAAACTTTTTGAAAATTTAATTTAATATAAAGAAAAACGTTCAGTACATCAATTGTGGCGCGACATCTTGTGGAAACCACATCATCTGGAACATCAATTAAAGAACCAAAACTCAAGGCTCTAAAGCGGTTACCAGTGACTGTAACGCAGGTACAGTGACGGGCTGTTAGAATTAGTCAGGAACGCTTCAGCAACGTGTCGGCATCTGAAGAGAACCGCATTCTTTTTTTATTTCGTAAAATCAATAATTTTAAAATTGTTTAAAATTTTAAAATCTTCTCTTTTATAAAAATTAACGAAATTCCCTAGATCACCAACATATAAATTAATAAATTTATTGCAGCCGTTTATTGTTCCACAAGTTTATGGACTGACTTTAACCAAAATTAAAATCCAGTCTAGACACAAGAGTTGTAAAAAGCAAAAGTATTAAACGTCTTAAGGCCGAATTGCTCAAGTAAAATAAGTTATTTTGAATTATTTACGTTACAAATAACGGTAAAAATAATAATAATAAAAACAAGACAATTTGTAATTAACTCCAAGCGATTTATGCTTTCCAATAGTTTGGGCCAACTTCAAAGGCCTTTTGGTGGTCTGGCTGTTTTGAACAGTTTATTTTTTTTTTATTTTTTATAGGCTAAACTTTATGGCGGAGTAATTAAACAGTTTTAGTTTCAACTATTTTATAACTTAATTAAGAATCAAAGAGTTTTCATGTTGTTTGAAACAACAAAAATGAACAGCATAAAAATGCCGCACTTTTTGTTAAAACATGACGCGGCCAGAAGGATTTAAAGACAGCAGCGGCAGACAATCATTTTGTTACGCCAAACAAATTCCAAAACCAACTGCCGGCTTTTAAAGCTGTTGTTTTAACGGGTTTTATGGCAGGAAATTCGGCTGTTAAATGATTTCATTAGCGATTGAAGTTAAACCATCTTAATTTTAGTTTTCGCTTGGAAATTGACAACAACAACTTAACAATTTTATTTTTATTAATTTGAAAATAAATTTTTCAATTTTTAAACCTAAAAAAACGGTTAAATTGTGATGCGTGTATTAACAAGCGGCTTAAAAACCTCCAACAAAATACAAGCAGGAGTTAAGAAAGCAAAACTGTTAAAAGGGTGCTTCAACCATAATTCCCGATGTTATTAAAAAATACAGCAAAAAGGATTTACAGAATAGTTTTAGTGCTTTTTTTTATTATGTCAAAAGAATCTACGATACTTATGAAAGAAAGAAAATATCGGCGAACAGCTCGCCATGGCTGCTATCCGTTGGTCCATATATTCAATGACTCTGGGACATAATTGAGCTTCAATTTCACTATTGCGGCGAATTATTTTGTCCTTTAGCTCCAGAGTTGTTCTTGTCTTATTGACGGGCACTTTTTCTTTAAAATATCACGAAAGAAAGAAGTCCAGGGGTGGCAAATCGCATGATCATTGCAATTAATTAACATCGTGAGACACGACGCCCATTAAATTCCTGCCACAAAAGAGCCACTCGTTGTCTCTTTAGCAGGTGGCAACAGTCTATTGGAACTCCATAACGTGCTGATGCATTTAATCAATTTCTGGCCACAACAAGTTTGTGATGATCACGCCATAGTGAACTTGGCCGACTACAGTTGCGAAGAAGTGAGTCTCAATGAAGCCGCCAGCCCATAAACCGCCAGGACATAAACCGCTCCAAATAGTTATTCGTTGTGAATGCTTCGGCTTTTGAAGAATCACTCGTGGATTTCCATTTTCCCAAAGGGGGCGATTCTGCTTGTTAGCCTCCGCCGCTGAGGCGAAAGTGTGCCTCTTCGCTGAAGACGAGTTTCTTTGTAAAAACACTCTGCACTTCTGGCTGTTCAACCAACCATTCGAGGTCTTGACGACGCTTGAAATGGTTTTTAGTTTTCAGCTAATGAGTCAATGCAGCCTTGTCAGCGTGTGAATTCCTGTATTTATTCAAAATTCCCATCAAAGATGTTCGTGAGATGTTTAATTGTTGGACATGATGGTGAGTTGAGGTGGACGGTAAACAAGAACTCTGTTTTTCCCTGCAATTTTGAATGTGCTGATTCTTTTTTTTCCCAAAATTTTATTTAAAATATTTCCTTGAACGAGCTGGGCGAGCAGGCGTAGGTGTTTGAACATTTTCCACAAACCCGGTTGACTGAAATTTGTCCACGATCCTGCCGATTATATTCACCCTTGATTGATTAAAGTGACTGGAAAGAAAACAGGAAGTGTAAGAAATGCTTTGCGACTTGAAGGCCCACTTTCGCAAAGAAGATTGATTAAAGTGATTGAAAAAAATCAGGAAGTGTACGAAATGCCTTTAGACTTGAAGTGTACCTCCTTAAAGTTGAAGTTGTAAAGAGTGAAAAAAATTTGCTTCCAAATTAAGTTTGGCAAACAACTTGACGCGTTACTGACCGAATAATTTCCAATTCAATTTGATATAATGAAAGAAATTCATTATAAATTCCTGAAAATTGCAAAATAAAGTTGCCGATTGTGTTAAAAAATATTCACATTATTAAAATAATTACAAAATACTTCAGTATTAAATGCCAACTTTATGGTTGACTTGAGCGAAGTGTAACAAAAAAATTTAACAAGAAAATAAATGAAATGAAAAACAAAATATCAGCGCCCTCATGGTGATGTGATCCGGGATCTCTGCAGCAGTTTCGTAGTGAAGGAGTCTTCGTATTCAATTTTCGGAAAAAAAATTTTTATAAATGGCAGCTGTTTTCCCATTCAACTAATCGGTGGTAACAAACAAATGCCCGCGAGTAGTGATGAATAAGTGTAGCGGCTGTCGAAAACAGCCGTTCTGTTCTGCTGCTAAAAACTATATAAAATTTGATTCTACAAATAATCCTTAAATTATTTATGAAGTTTATCGAACACTATTTTCTGATTATAAATGAATTCGATGGTGCATCCTGAGTGGATCACCCTTTACCAGCTTCTCTCATAAACATTTTAAATTTATTCAGTTAATTTTTAGTTGTTCGTTATATTTTTTCAAATATTTTTCTCATACATTCAACACAGTCTCCAGTCGCATATTTTGCATAAAAAAGTAATTAAGTAAATATGCTGATTTATGTTCAGCTTTAAAAATTAACGCATTAACACTTCGTATCACATATGAAATTGGCTTTGAAAGGCAACAACTACAGCAGCAGCAGCAGCAACAACAGCAGCAGCAGCAACAACAGCAGCTACAACATCAGCTACAACAACAACAGCAGCCATAACAACATATTTGAAATGATTACAATAGTTGCGAGTGGAAAACAAAATGTTTTACTTTTTCAGTTTGTCAACGAGTTGTGGCAGTTGATAAACAAGTTGCTGTCTTGAATCTTTTGTTTTATTTTTTCTCTATATTTTTTTTTTCAATAATTTTTTCACGCTCGTACAAACAATTTCTTGCTGGCACCTACTAATGCCGCAGCAAACAGCTCATAAATTAAATAAATTATATTGAAAATAATTACTTTGTAACAAATTAATTTCATTTAGAAACCCCATGAGAACAATAACGGATTATAATTGATGTGGTGCTGGGGACTCGACATTTTCAGTCATCTGAATGCCAACAAAAAAAAAAAAAAAAAAAAAAAAAGAAGAAAAAAAACATGCAGCAGCCGGCCAATTGAGACTTCCAACTAATTAAGATTTGTGTTTTGTGTAAACCAACGAAATTAATTGTTGTTAGTTTACAACTGCGAGGGTTGTTATACAGAAATAATGATTATTTTTTTGCTTTAAAACGCTGGAAAAGGTAATAAAAAAAAAAGTTGATTTTTGTTAGATAAGAAATCGCATTTATCTTAATAAGGAAATAGTTGCGGTGTTCAGCTGGAAGATTTCATTACAATGACGGGTTGTTTAATCAACGTTTGAAAATATTTATTATTTCTTGTTAATTTCTTAACTAAATAAACGATTTCTGAGCATGAAATTGTGGCCGCTAATGAAAAGAATTATGGTTATTGTCAAGATTCATGAGGTTGGCTTTTACCGCTTCAGTTTCCGCTAAGATAGAAAGCGCTTATCTCCATAATTTGTGTATCTAGTCAGCAGTTTTAGAAGTCCAGCAGTAGTTGAGGAAAATCTATCAACCCTGTTGTGAAATATAAATATTGTTGTCATGAAAAATATATCCTCACCAAAGCGAAAAATTATAGTGAAAATCTTCTCCCATGACATTTCGGTTCCTTTTTGATATAGTCGGGGTCGAAATGTTTCCATTTCCAAGAGCGATATGCAACAACGTTTAAAATATTCGTTTATTTATTGTCTCTACCAAAAGAGTTTTCTGTAAGAATTGTATGAATCTAATGAAAACCTTTTATTAAAACTTAACCAACATCATGCTTCGTTGAATTAATGAAACCAGTATCGTTCAAAATTAGTTGAATGAAGACTTCATCACATAAACGAATTAATATGGTTGATGCTATGAACTAATTTCTTTGATACAACGACACGGTTTTATTGACACAAGGAAGTGATTTCTTCAATGAAAAGATATATTTGCCTTTATAAAATGCAATAAATTGATTGAGGCACTGAAATTAATTCGTTGGTAAAATGAAATGATGTCATTGATTTAACGCTGTAAAATGTGAAGTATTTGAAATTCTTTTCAAATAATTAATTCAATACACAATTTGTTTGATTTATTAAGAGGTCAAGTATGTCCATCAACTGCATTTCACTGATTCATAATTAAACTTTCAACTAAAACCAAAATAAAAGAAAACTCATCTCATGCACAAACTTTCAAAAACTATATGAGAATTATTAAGCAAAAGTAAAGACATTTAAAGTTATAGAAAACACAAGGAACAAAATTTCGTATCTGTTATTGATTTAATGAAGCATAATCGTTAAATTAATTAAATAATTTCACTTATTCATTGAAACTTTCATACAAAACAATTCTGTCTCTTTAACTTTTATTTTCCCGCCAAACTTTTTCCCCAAAATTTTATTAAAAATTTTAAGTGATCAATTGAGGGGGTTTCGCCCCAATTCAAGGCTTAATTTTGTCCTTGACAAGCGCTCGAAAAAATCAGTTATTGAGCCAGAAATTATAATAACAAACTTTCGTAACTTTAACGAAATCTTAATTGAAACCATGAATATATTTTATAGATACAATGAACTTTAAAATTTTTATAAATATTTTTAGCTTTAATTGATTTAATTAATTAAAGAATATTCTGGCCTTAATACGCCGGAACATTTAAATATTTTTAAGCAAAAACTGAATATTTTTGTTTCCACAAACAGCGTTTTCAAAGAATATACAAAATATTGTTGTCATAAATCCAATGAAATATTTCTACGAAACTATGAAGTCCAACGAAAAACACTTCAAATACAACTCTTTCCCACTCTTCATGAAATTTACACTGGATTCGTAAGAAAACTTTAATAAAATTGTTTTGTTGGATTTATGTAGCAAATTTGTTGAAGTGTAGCCTGTTTGTCATTTACAAGTTGTAGTTTAAAGCTACACAAAATAACAAACACAAAAACAAACAAAATTGTGGGTAAATTTAACCAATTTTGTTGGTTAACTAACAACAACCAATAAAAATTTTAAAAACAGCTGATTTGTATTCGTAAAATAAAAATTTACAATATTTTCTTAAAAAATAATCGTAAATGTAACAAATTCAATTGGTTAAAACAACCAACAAAAGTGGTAAAAACCGACCGGCATGTAATTGCAAAATAAAAATTTATGGTTACTGTACAATTTTTGTGGTTGGGCAACAAATAAAATTGTTAAAAGAAGTTTGTTTAAAATCATAATTATTAAAAAATGTGGGTATATTTAACCAATTTTATTATTTAAGAGTACAACAACCAACAAAAATAGTAAAAATAACCGCCGTGCAGTTGTCAAATAAAGATTTAGAACAAAAAACAAAACGTGGTAACGGAACAATTATTTCGATTTGGCTACAAAAAAAACTTTTCAAAGTAGTTTTTTTACAATTAAAATTGTAAAGCAACAATTTTTACGGCAGATACACGCCGACAAAAATGAATACAATTAGGTAATAAAGCGGGTCAGAAAAATTCCACAACAGAGAGCAGAGTCGAAGTTAGGATTTTATAATTCGAAGTCTTGTATTAACTGCTTCAGCCAACAGCACCCAAAGAAAGAGTTTACTTCAATATAACAAAAAAATTGGTAAAAATTACCATTCAATTGGTTGAAATTAAATAAGATTTTATAATAAAAGTTCCTTAATTAATTTTAATTAGTTATTTCAACTGATTTAAGTTAAGAAGTCATGGACTTTTAATATAAAAATGCTGAAACTCTTTTTCCATGGTTATTTTAA
Source organism: Linnaemya vulpina (assembly GCA_963675445.1). Classification (NCBI taxonomy): domain Eukaryota; kingdom Metazoa; phylum Arthropoda; class Insecta; order Diptera; family Tachinidae; genus Linnaemya; species Linnaemya vulpina. The sequence goes on along the minus strand of OY776278.1, from coordinate 11,708,510 downwards.
CCAACAAAAATTGTTAAATTGAACACATTCCAACAACCGTTTATATTAGCAGTAGAGTTACTATAACAAATTGTTTATTTTAACCAAGAAAATTTTTTTAGTTTATGAAAATTCCAAAAATAATTCAGTTAAGTTGCTACTACAACATGATTAGTTTAACCAACAGATATTGTAAGTGTACAATTGGCAAAAAAAAATTATTTTAGCATTTAATTTACAATTACAAAAGGTTAGTTTAACCAACAGCTATTGTAATCACAAAAATGTAAACAATATTTTAGTTTTAGAATTAATTTACAACTAGAAGTGGTTAGATTAACCAACAGTTTTTTTTTTGTGTATTTATAGTTAAGGAAACTCGTCTCTAATACGGCACATCGGCGTTTACTGGGTTAATAAGCAGCAGAGTCCTCGTTTTGTACAATTTTTAAGATTTTATTTTTTAATATTTTTGTTCCTGTTTTTTTTAATAGATATGAAATGAAAATGTAGACGTAAATACAGCTGCTGCCTATTCTGTAACTTAACAACATCACCCATATACGACTGACTAAGCTGATTGCTGGAAGCCTTTTATTTTGCTAAGCGCTTATCAACTGATATTTTGTACGTAACCCACATTAAAGGAGTTGTTTTTTTTTTCATTTTTCTTTTTACAAACATCGCAACAAGTTTTATTTTCGGTTTAATTTAAACTCTGAACTCTATTTGCAATCAATGCAGCAGCAAAAAAAAAAGCATCGCATTTATTCACACAAGAGAACCCAGACAGTCGCTTTTGAAATCACAGAGAAAATAAATTTTGTCAGTCTACTGGATTTCATTAAATTTTGGTAACACTAAGAAGAGATACAACAAGAAATAAAAATATATTAAATCTAGAAAATTATAGAAAAGCTTTTGATTTTTTGAAACTTCAAGAAAAAAGTGTTACTTGAAGCAACCGAAATTGTATTAAAATTTTATTAAATACTGTTATATAAAAGCCTGTGTAGGGTGTCGTGCATTCGCCTTTGTCCATCTGCTTAATCCCCCTTTTCATTTAATTTTAGCCCGAAAATGTTTAACTGTTCATGATCGTGTTTGAAACTTCTTTAGCGCGGGAGTTGTAATAAAAAAGTAAACACTCGTATTCATATCAGGGAAATGACTTGGAGATATAAACAAAAAAAATTAATGAAATTTTGTAACAACTTTGGCAATTGTAACGGCATAAGTTGTGCCCCACAAAATATATTAAAAGAAAAAAATATGTTGCTGGTGTTTTAGCCAACTTTTACTTTCGTTAATCATGTTTCAGCAGGACCGTTGCTGGTTGGTCGTTTGCCTTCTCTGCGCTATTTGAATATAATTTTTCTTGTGACAATTGTGAAATTTGATCGATGATGTGGCTGGCACAGATAACAGCAAGTGGTGAATAAGAAATGCCAGGATGAAGTTACTCAGTCATGCTGGCGACTGTGTTACGCTAAATTGTATATCTGCAGCAGAGAAAATGGAAGATGCTGCATTTATTTGCTACACTAAAAGAAATTGGTGTCACAAATTTAACGACACAATTTCATTAGATTTATTTTACAAATTGAAAGTTTCATCCGAATACCACTAAAGAGTTACACTGGCCTTCGTAGTTTCGTTAAAAAAGTTCACTGGATTTACAACAACATTTTGTCAATTTTCTGAGGCCTTTTTGTTTATTAAAAAAATTGTCAGTTCCTGCTTAAATTAATAAAAATTAATTAAGATATCTTTTCCTTTACGCAATTAAGTTTTTTATTAATTCCTTAAAACTTAAAATAGTGATAAATATTTATAGTTTCATAGTACCAATTAAATATATTCGTTGTTTCGTTAAAGATTTCGTTGAATTTATGAGGGTCTTACAAAACGAATTCATGCACATTTTCGGAATTAAAAATTTCTTTCTACGAGCATTTCAATACATCAATGAAATTATTTCGTTATATTAATTATCTTAAATGATTAAATTAATGAAATTGTTTGATTTTTTCAACGCTTCAACTTCATTGTATCAACAAAATTATTATGTTGCATAATTGAAACTATTTCGTTCTATTGATGAAATTGTTTTATTGGTAATCCGTTGTTGCATCAATGAAATCGGTTCATAGCGTCAACGAAAATGTTTTATTTACTCTAAAAAGTTTTCATTAAATTGATTTTAACGAAATTTATTTCATTATTCCAATGAAACGTTAATTGAATTTTAATAAAATTTTTCATTGGTCTTATGACGACATTTAGATAATTTATGAAAAATTTTTTTTTCAGTGTAGGGTAGAAAATGTTGCCTTAAAGTGCATTATGAATTTTATACAGTTTTGGCCAGAAAAGTTTATGCAACATTTTCTTAGGATTTTTCCTAATTTAGCGTTTAAATTTTATTCTGTTATTATTATTATTATTATTATTGTTGTTGTTGTTCTTGTTGTTGTTGTTATTATATTATCTCCTTTTTTTAAATCGAAAGATAATGATTGCCTTTGACTATAGTAATCGATCATGAATCATTTCTCATACAATTACTTGGCACAATCACACGGGAAGAATATTATTTCAGGTTTATTTGAGGTTTATTTTACACTTGAAAAATTCTAAATATTTTCTGTCTTTTATATTCCTTGTGTTGATTTCTTTTCTGCAAAATAATGCAAAATTTTTTACACTTTTGATACAAACGGCATAATTACAGGAGCAGAATCTTATTGCAGGTTTTTCTGAGGTTTATTTGAGGTTTATTTTACACTTGAAAAGTTCAATATATTTCCTGAGTCTTATTTATTCCTTGTGTTGATTTCTTTTCTGCAAAATAATGCAACATTTTTTACACCTTTTTATACAAACGGCATAATTACAGGAGCAGAATCTTATTGCTGGTTTTTCTGAGGTTTATTTGAGGTTTATTTTACACTTGAAAAGTTCAATATATTTCCTGAGTCTTATTTATTCCTTGTGTTGATTTCTTTTCTGCAAAATAATGCAACATTTTTTACACCTTTTTATACAAACGGCATAATTACAGGAGCAGAATCTTATTGCTGGTTTTTCTGAGGTTTATTTGAGGTTTATTTTACACTTGAAAAGTTCAATATATTTCCTGAGTCTTATTTATTCCTTGTGTTGATTTCTTTTCTGCAAAATAATGCAACATTTTTTACACCTTTTTATACAAACGGCATAATTACAGGAGCAGAATCTTATTGCTGGTTTTTCTGAGGTTTATTTGAGGTTTATTTTACACTTGAAAAATTCAAAATATTTCCTGAGTCTTATTTATTCCTTGTGTTGATTTCTTTTCTGCAAAATAATGCAACATTTTTTACACTTTTTTATACAAAACGGCAATATTCTGTCATTCTAAAATAAGGAATTTACTAGAAATTAATTCAACATCTCTTATGAAAAATAATTTCTGTTTTAAAACTCCTCCAAACCGCCATGTTTTCTTGATAAAAATAAAACAATCAAGAAATAACTTTTATTTTCCGATCGAAAAATTAAGAAAATTATTATTTCATATTGAGAAATAAATAAAAATCTAATTTTTATTCTATTTTGTAATTGATATATAAACATTAAGAAGTAACTTTTATTTTTTTGACCAAAACCCAAGAAATAACTTTTAATTTATGTTGGAAAAATTCAAATTATTATATAATTTTTTGTTTTAAATGAAGAAAAATCTTTTATTTTCTGATCTGGAAACAAGAGTCATTATATAACTTTTATTTCCAGATCGAAATAAAAAAACTATGGAATAACTTTTGTTTTTGAATTAAAAAATCGAGAAAAATTGTTTTTGATTCTGATTTATAAATAAAGAAATTATTTCTCAATAAATAAAATTCCATAATCGAAATAGAAAAATGAAGAAAAAACTTTTATATTTTAATCTAAATATTAAGAATTTAATATATATATATATATATATATATATATATATATATATATTTTACTTTCAGATTTAAAAGTAACAATTAAGAAATAACTTTCATTCCTCGAGTTATAAATATAAATAAAAAAATAATCGATAGTGTTTTTTTTTTTTTTAATTCAAGCAAAAAGAGTTGATGCCTTCAAAGGGTGTTCATGATGTCTTGTGATGGTGTAACATCACGTTTTGTTTGAATTTTTATTTTGAATTTCGGAAAATAATTGTTATTTACGGTCTCTGATTCAATTCCCTACCAAAACTCTCTATACCTCTAGAGAAAACACCCTTGATAAATATTTTATTGCGGCAGCTGTTTATTTTAAAATAATTATGACGCTGTGCAGCCGTGTAGTTGTGTAGCCTGCTGTTGTGATTGTGTTTCATGATTTACCTTAAAATTCAATTAACAATAATTGAGTCTACGGGGACTGACTTTCAAAATGCTGCTGGTACTCGTAAAAACTGCTTGACTGACCTCTAACAGAAACATGTCTTGATTTTATATAATTTTTTTCAATATTTAAAATCTCTCGTTTTGACAGCTACAGATCACGATCGATGGTGAGTTGCCAAACTTTTTAAAAATCAATCATCAACAGGCGCAGTTGGTTTGTTAAAATTTTAACAAATTCTCGCACGTGCCCACAATATTTATTTGCTTAAATCAATTCTTTTTTTCTTTTTTCTTTTGGTATCGATGTATTTCATGTTTAACAAATCATAACTTTTTCTTTATTTAGAAATCTAAATTAACTATTAATTGCTTTTTAAACAAAAAACAGTTTCTATGTTAAAAACAAATAAATAATAATTTAGTTTAAATGGTTGGAAAACAATCCAACGATTTAAATTCAAATCACGTTTTGCGATACGAACAACATAATTAAATTTGGTTTCATTAATTTTTTTTTTTGTTTCTTTTATTTTATTTAATCGACCATAAGGAAATATTTTATATAGTTTTACTTGTATTTTGTTTAAATTTTTATATAATTTTTTAAATATAGTTTTCAATATATTTTTAATTGTATTTTGTTGGATATTTAGAAAACCACAAGACTTCTGTGTTTCACTGCTTTCAATTGTTTTGAAAATTGTATTTCATGTTATTCAATTTTTTTTCTTTTTATGTAGATCTTCAGAGTTGGTCAAAATATTTAGCATGAAATATTCTTTAACGATCACCAGTCGCTCTGATGTACGAGTACGTTTCGTTTGGCTGTAGATCGCACCATTTGAGCGTTGGTATTATGAAATTGGGGTCTCCACAATATGTGGGCAGCTGGTTATGGCTTCAGCAAAGATCGAGCAAAAAACTATAGACGCAAGAAAATCATACGGAATTTATAATATATATAAAATAATATTATTTCAAAAACAAAAAACCTCCAGAGACTACCCCAACCTCAACACACAACTCTGTGTAGAAAATATATTTGGTAAATCATTCCTAAAACAGTCCCATAGTGCTGTTCCCTACAACCCAAACGCTGCCAAACAAAATAGACTTGTTTTGTTGAATTCATTTTGAAAAATTGCAAACTGATTATTAATCGTTGAAGTTGTTAGCAACTCTCCATTAAAGCCAATTCATTCATTCATTCATTCAAAACTTTTAACATGCAAGAAGTTCTTTTTTCTTTGATATTCAAAAGTTTTCACTCTTTTTCTTTTCACATCAGCAAATAATAAAAAAAAAAACTAAATAAATAAAGAAAAATAATACAAACGGAATGGAGTTTAAGTTAAAATGTTTGTTTGCAAGCCACCGCCAAGCGAACAGCCAAGCAGGCAGGATTATTAGCCGGTGTCCGTAACAAAAGTAGAGCATTTTGATTTTTCTTTTTCTTCTTCTGCTAAAAATAAACTGCACATCTGTTTTCAGGCCGTGGAAAAAAGACTTCTTTCTCTCTCTCTCTCTCTCTCTCTCTTTATTTAAAATAAATAAAAGCACATAAAATATGGGCAACATTATTTTGCTGTTTGCCGTTCGTTGATTTGCATTCAAAAACGTTTGCAGTCCAGCTCTCGTTGTGGGTCTTGTTGTTGCTGATAGAGTTGTAAAAGCTCGTGATATTGATTTATGAAATGCATGATAAAATTATTGTAACAGAATTAAAGTACATGCAACAGGCAACTGAAAGTGCTTTTTGGTATGATTTTTGGTTTTCTTTTTTATAAAATTTTATTTTCATTCAACACATGAATTGGCCAGCATGACTGCGGGCACGAGCAACAGTTTTAAGGAAACGTCAATCGTGTAGTTTTTTAAGGAATATTTTTATATTAAATTTTTTTGGGCATTAGAAAATGATTTTGTAAAAAATAATGCTACATTTCTTGCACTTTTTAGTAGAATAGAACAAAATTGTATCACTTGAAACTAGAGAAATTATTAAGAATTAATTCAGAATTTTCGAGAAAAATTATTTCCGTTTTAAAACCACTGCAAACAGCCAGTTTTTAGCTGAATAGTGTAAAAATGTTGCATTTCTTAAGAAAAGAAAACATTTCATACATTTCTTACACTTTTTAAAAGACTATAACAAGAAATTTATTTAGAATTCCCCATAAAATATTATTTCTGTTTTAAAACCTCTGCAAACAGCAATTTTTTAGAAAAAAGGGAAAAAATTTTGCATTTTTTTAAGAAGAGAACACATTCAATACATTTCTTACACTTTTTAATGGAATGTAACAAAAAATTTATTTAAAACTGCCTACGAAATATTATTTCTTTTTTAAGATTCCTGCAAACAGCCACTTTTTAGAAAAAAAGTGAAAAAATTTTGAATTTTTTAAGAAAAGAAAACATTTCTTGCACTTTTTTAAAAAATATAACATGAAATTTATTTAGAACTCCCTAGGAAATATTATTCTGTTTTCTTTTTAGAGAAAAAGTGAAAAAATTTTGCATTTTTTAAGAAAAGAAAACATTTCTTGCACTTTTTAATAGAATAAAACAAAATTATGTCACTGAAAACTAGAGAATTTAGTAGAAATTAATTCAGCATTCCCCAAGAAAAATTATTTCTGTTTTAAAACCCCTGCAAGCAACCACTTTTTGGCAGAAAAGTGCAAAAATGTTGCATTTCTTTAAGAAAAGAAAATATTTAATACATTTCTTACACTTTTCAGTAGAATATAACAAGAAATTAATTTAAAATTCTCTAGGAAATATTATTTCCGTCTTAAGACTCCTGCAAACGGCCAACTTTTAGCAGAAACGTGAAAAAATTTTGCATTTTTTTTAAAAAGAGAACACATTCAATACATTTCTTACACTTTTTAGTAGAATATGACAAAATTGTGTCATTTGAAACTAAAAAGTGTATTTGAAATTAATTCAGAATTTTCCATTATTCATTATTTCTGTTTTAAAGCCCCTGCAAACACCCACTTTTTGGCAAAGAAGTTACAAAATGTTGCATTTTTTTGCTTTAGTAAAGAAAACGTCGTCCCAGTCATTCATCCTCATGAATGCAGAGGATTGTTTTAAAAGGACAGATGAAGAATGGCCAGCAAAAACAATGCAGGAAAACTAATTTTTGATTAATTAAATAATTTATTTAATTAATTAATTTCGTCAGCCGCCTTTTGTTCTACAATACAGATGAGAGAGGCTGTTACAATTTAATTCTTTAGTAAATTATTGGCTGGGTGCGATTCCTTTTCAAACCGGGTGACAAAAACTAAAGCAACTACTGACTTCTAAGCCCTTCTTCCCGAGTCTCTGAACGAGTTTCAAACAAATCGAAGGAAAACGTGCTGGTGCAAAACAAATGAAAATACTCTCTGTCCATTTGATGTGGAATTACCCATAAATAACTTTATTTATATAAAAAATAATCAATTATATTTTTATTAAACACTTCCTGAATAAATAAAACTCTAGATTTATTGACACTTTTCAAGCAGCTGAAGCAACTTTTCGGGCTGAGTAACTCACAAATAATTTTTTTTTCAAATAACATAAAAATTTTCTTTTTAAAAATATGTGCTGCTTAAACTTCTAAAGACTCATAAAATTTAATTTTATTATTAAACTTTCAGCCAACTGCAGTATCGTTTGGCAATTTCTATACAATTCAAATTAAATTTATTTTATTGGCAACTCATACTCCCGGTTATACTCTTCAGCCAACAACAATTCAACAGCCAACAATTCATGTGAATTTCCTATTAATATTGTGGTTGTTGTGTTTCGTTGTGTTGATATTGATTTCAATTCAAAATAACGTTAATTATACGCCTCGTTAGGAAAATATCTGAAAAGTCTGTTCGAAATTGATTGTGCACACAAAATTGTGGTGCGCATGAAGTCTTGATTTATACGAATCGGTCAATGTGTTTGCGAGTGTATGGAGAATCTGTTTGCCAGTGTCTGCTGTTAACAAAAATCCGATGTTTGTATGACACGTACATTTTCAAATAGCAAAACGAAGGAAAAGAAGAAAATTGTTTAACAAAAAAGCCAGCAAAAAAAAAGCAACAACAACACGAGTGCAATACAAATTTTAAACACAAACACATATGCCGATTACACACGTACAATATTGTTGCTGTATTTTTGGTTGCTGACTATTTTTGTGGCTCCTTTTTTTCGCTTTAAATAACGCTGGTAAATGGGAAAGAAAAAGAAGTCAATTTCTTATAAAGTCTGCAAAAATAACTGAAACTATCAAATGAAGTTATTATGACATAAAGGCACGCATCGGATTGTTAAAGATTTTACGATTGACATCTAAACGTGAACCATATGAATAGCAACAACAACAACAACAACAACAAGAACAACAACTGACTGATTTTAGCTGTGCAGCACAGCAGTTATTCGTGGCAACAAGAAAAAAGTGTTTTCTATTACAAAAAAACATATAAAAATAAACTCCAAACAGAAATTGACACGCGTACGAATGTAGCGGCCGGCCGTAACAGCCGCACAATCTAAAGAGAAGTTAAAACGATCTAATGGATTCAGTACGATCACTACCGCTTAGCATTTATGGCTGGTACAAGTGGTTGCTGAAAAGTTAAAGGAGTTTTACTTTTTGGCACTTGAATAAGTGAACAAATAAATGAGGGAAAAAGTTTATGAAAAATTTAATGACTGACTGACTGACTGCTTGAAAGACTGGCTGATTGACTACGTGCTACAGGTGGCACTAAAAAAAACTCTCTTTGGATGTTTCTTAATATCACCTTTATTATTATTGAATTAAGACTGATTTTGCTTTGCTTCAGATTTAGTCAAATTAACACAAGGCAAACAATATTTTATTGCCTTATTCATAAAAAAAATAATTAAGTACCTGAAGTGTTCTTTTACGTATAATTTTTTGATACCAGACTGCCTTCATGAAAGTTCAGATCGCAGACAATTACGTTGGTAAAAATTGAAAAATTTTCTTATTGTTTTATAACTTAATTTCACGATCGGAATTATCTTTCGAAATGGTGCCCTGTCCACTTACCGTTAGTCGTTAAATCCATGAAAATATCTGCTGCCTGAACTTTAAAATCATAATTCAGCCAACAACCACTTAAAGATCAATAACAATCTGCAAGATATTTTACCAACTTTAAAAGATAATTACACGAAATTATAAGAACCAAAATTACACACAAACTAAACGATGTAAACAACAGCAACAACAAACAGCAGCAGCAACAACAACAAACATTAGCAGTAACAACAACAGTGGGCAACAAAATTACATCTAATTGCCAGCATCGTAATTCATTTGCACAAAATGTGTGTAATTTTGTTATTTCCATTATTGTTGTTGTACCAAAATCCACCAGCCCCGCTAGTCGTACGAAATTAATGAGTACGAATTGTTGTTGTAGTTGAAGTTGTTGTTGTTGTTGCTGCTGCTGTTGTTGTTGTGCATTTAGTAAATGAATGCAAACGAATAGTTTGTGGTCAGATAAAATCGTATGATTAATACAAATACTAGACTTCAACTTCAGCTGTCTGTTTGGCACAAACAACTTTTGGCCAAAATATTGATTGGCCAGCATTAAACATGTTGACGCTAGAAACGGTGTATGTCAGTTTTATTTAATAAAATTTTTTATCTTCTCCGTTTTGTGAAAATTAAGTTCTCATCAGATCTCCTTGAAAGTTTTCCCGACTAATCCTGAGAGTCTTTTACTATGCCTGAGTGTGTGTGTGTGTGGGTTTATGTGTTGGTGTGTGTTTGTCTGTGTGTGTGTATTTATTTGTGTGTTTGTGTTCGTGTGTGCTGTAGCATGTCAACCGCTTAAAATTTTTGAACGACAAAACCGAGTCAAACGGGTGGCGTTCCAAAAAAGTTCTTGAACTCAAAAATTTCCTGAACCGATTGACTTGAATTTGAACCCATTCGAACCGGTAGATTTCAAAACAATACAGAAACACATAAAAAGTGGCCCTTTTCCGAGTGATTCTTTCAAACAATTAAAAAAAATTCACCGTTCAATTCCAATAAATTTCTTGACTTTTAAGAACCACCTCGATTTTAACCGATTCGAACCGGTAGATTTCAAGACAAAAAAAAACGCATAAAAAGTGGCCCTTTTCCGAGTGGTTCTTTCAAAATAGTTTAAAAAAATCCACCGTTCAATTCCAACAAATATCTTGACATTTAAAAACCCCCTCTATTTGGACCGATTCAAAACGGTAGATTTCAAGACAACACAAAAAAAATTAGAAAAGTAGCATTTTTCCAAGTATTTCTTTTTAGAATAACTTTAAAAAAATCCAACGTTCAAATCCAATAAATATCTTGAAATTTAAAAACCAATTCTATCTCCGTGAACCGGGCCAAAACCGGTTAAGGCAATTGTGACATATTGTTAACGAAAAACAACTCTGATATATTTTATAAAACTTCGAAATTATATATCCAATCAGAAACTGTTCTCGATTGTTTTAGGTAATCAAAAACTACATAAATCCCGTGAAACCGGTTGATTTGAAAATTAAAATAATACAGTTTTAGCTCGAAAAGCTCAAAAGCATGGAGAAGCACAAGAACCAGGTTACGATAACTTTGCGGTTAAAATTAGCAGGGACACGCTTTAAAGTCGAACGTTTTCCATACTTTTCGCTTATCGGGTAAAAATCTCGGGAATTAAATATTTCTTCATATTCACTTCAGCTCAGAGGCAGCGGAATTATAAATTTGTTTATTTTATTACAAAATAAAATTAAATGGGCTTGAGCACTTTTTGCCACAAACAGCGGAATATTTAAATTAAGCGAAAACTTTGTTTAAATCATAAACACTAAAAGATAAACAAACACACACACACACACACACACACGGACACATCAACACATAGACAGATGACGTCTGAAAGCCGAGTTTAAATGAACAAGAATTTGAACATGAAACAGCGCTTTTTGCCCAAATGCATTCATCATGCACTCACTCGTGTGTGTTTGTGTGTGTGTGTGAGTTTTTCAATTTATCTAACTGCATTCTTAAGCCATGTTTGTCTGTGTGTAATTACACACAGAGGCATTTTATCTTAAATCAACATTTAACAGCGAATATTGTGTGTCCGAACGCTGATCGTGGGAAACAAGACAAATTTGCGTGTGGCACATTTAAGCCCGATTAAGAGATTTGCTCATGTGTTTCTTTGTGCGCTGTCTCATGGACAACATTAAAATAAAACATCTTGTTTTTTTTTATAGCGGCTGTAAATGATGGAAAATAGTATAACTCGAAGCAATTTTGTTGATCGTGTTTTTTTTCTTCTTTTTCTCTTCTTTTTTTTTCTTTAATTATGAAAAGCTTATCCGACAATTTTCTAACGTTTTTAGGCTGAAATTGTGCTGGAAAACAAGTCAAATATCGACGATGTAAAAGTTTGTTAAGATAAAAATCTGTTTTAGTCGATAAGTCAAGCACAGTGGGACTGATCATATTATAATTGTTGATCAATATATTCATTTCAAAAAGCAATTCGTGCTCAAAATTTTAATCATGCAAATAGCGTTCTTTTCTAAATATATTTTTTTGAAATGGCCTTTAGGGGTTATACCCTTATCACCCCGGAAGGGATGGTATTTTATTTATTTATTTTTGATCAAGAATTGTCAGTCAATAGAGGAGCTCTGCTAATGCAACGCAGTGAGCCGGATATAGGAAAAAAGCTTCAGCGTTGGGACCACAGCTGAAGAGGGATGCAAAAAGTGTGAAAATTGTTGCCCTTTTTTTAGGTTGGTACAAGCCCTGATTTAAAATAAAAAACAATTCTCTGCGAGTTATCAGCTGAAGGGATCTTTTAAAGCGATCAAAGAATTTCCAGGTTGTTTGTTTAGTTCAGTGTTATAACTGTTTAAAAAAGTGGGAAAATTGTTGCCCTTTTTTAGGGTGGCACAAAACTTGATTTTTAAAAAATTCACTGCGAGTTATTAGCTGAAGGGCCTTTTATACAGACCAAAGAATTTCAAAGTTCTCTGCTTAATTCAGAATTATAATATTTAAAATCTGAAACTATCTTACTTGACGGTCTTAGTTGGGAGCGCCTTCTCGTAAGACAACAATATTGAAGCCAAGATTCAGATAAGGCATGGCTTTGGACAACAACAACAACTTTTGCAGTTTCACTTTGTTAACGGCCTAAAATAGTTTAAGAAATCGTGCCACTACTTTCAGGGCATCAGGGCCTTTAAGCATTTCCAGTTCTATTAATTTTCTCTCTATCAAACGACAGACGTTGAGAATTTATATTTGAAATTTTTATCTGAATTTTTATTTGTAACGACATTCTTAAAGGACTATAAAATCTATTGCATTTTGTTGCACGTCATCTACCTGAATGATTTATGTCTTAATAAAAAATTTTGTTCTCATAAAAATTAGAAACTTGAAAAAAATAAACAAATCGCCCATAAAAAAATTAATACTTGACATAAAATTTCAAATATGTGTGTTCGTGTGTGTGTGTCTCATTTTTTTCTTGCATGTTAAACAACAGCGTTGTTATACGTTGTTCGTAAATAATTTACAAGAAACAACAAAAACAACAATAAAAACAAAACCATTATTCGATAACAATAAACTAAATGAATTTATGGTGATTGAAAGAGACTGTTTCAGAAGATCGTTGTTGTTGTTTTATGCGAAAACAACAAAAATCCATATTTAGTAATCATTTGTGACATGTTCTTTAAAGAGTTTTTAGTTGTTTTTTTTTTCTTTTTGCTGCTGCTGCTGCTTAACGCTGTTCGACGCGTTGTGTGATTCCAAGAACTACAACACAACAACAATGAAAACCGATATTTAAATAACATGTCTTGGAAAATGTTTTGGCCACTAACAGTAGTGCCAGTAGTCGTTGTAACAATATGTAGATATTTTTTTGGAGTTTTTAAATTAAAAGAATGTGCCACAAACGGCTGCACAGTGCGGCGTTTCCATATAATTATTGGATGACAATAAAAGCAGCGGTCCTACCGCCTCTTAAATGTGAAACAGCGGGAAAGTAAAAATCCTAATCCCTTATTCATATACATATATAATGAGAGGTTTATAAGAGTGTAATAGAACAAATTTCATACGACATTTTGTCTTATAACGCTTCTATTAGACTCTCATAACTTTTATGAATAAGGGTTTTAATCTTCAAATTATTTAAAATCATTATGTTATTTTCCACGATCGTTAAGCTCTTTAGCGTTTTCGTATTTATTTTCCTTTATTTGTTTGCTCAGATTGATGAGATGCTGCAGTTGCGATTTCCAATACGGAGCTCTGGATAATGTTTTCATAATATTTTGATATAAATAAATAAGAAAGTTCGATCTCCAGGAATCTTCTAGAGATCGAAATGTATTTTTTTTAAATTTCTAATACAACAAAATTAATAACAATCGCAAAAAATATTAAAAACTATATCAAAACAATACGGCAGGCGTAGTAGGGAGACCAAAACAACACAATTAAATATGATTTAAGAGAAAAAATAATAATTAAATTTCTAATTATTTTAATGATAATTAAGAGCGTGTTTGGACAGGAAAAGCTGCAACTGCCAATTTTTCATTTATGAAAATTGTAAACAACAGGAGTTTTACAGGAGTTTTGATATTCTTATTTATCAAAGAACTCTGTTCAGTAGGAAATACTGAAGTCAAGGACTTGAACTAGAGCAGCATCAGCAAAAAATGCAGGGTTATATCTGTAAAGGCAGGCAGCAGGAGGGCGGCTCTGTAAATATTTATTATAAAAAATTGGACAAGAAATCATTATTTTTAAAAGATCTCCAGCAGATCTGCAGTAGAAAAGTTCGTCGGGAATTCATAATTTTCGAAAGATCTCCAGTAGATCTGCAGTAAAGAAACTCGTCAGAATTTTATGACATTTTAAAAAGATCTCCAGCAGATCCGCAGTAGAAAAATCAGGAAATTTATAATTTTCAAATCAACTTCAAATTGTATTCAATTGATCACTACGAGAAGTAAAAAAAATTTGTCACGATAAATCGATTTGAAATTTGATAAATTATTTTAAATTGAATTGAGTTCTTAAGGAGTTTGTAAGAAGATGGTTCCATTTGAGGTTAGAAAGTAAATTGACTCAAAAACAAACTTTTATTTTTGACAAATTCCGTTTTATAAGTACCGATATAAAGTAGGCTTCAGGGAATTAATAATGGAATATAACATCGGGCATATGAAGACCTTTAAAACGTCGCCTGACGTCCACTCTTTTCGTAAAATTTTTATCCTCTTTTTGCAATCAAAAAGCTTCCCTTATCATGTCAATTTAGCGCCAAATTTGATCTCTCACAGCGTCAGTTGTATGAGTTCCGATCCCGTAAACCTGGTTTTTTAATTTCCACCAGAGAAAACAATTTGGTGGCGTTAAATTGAAAGAATGAGTCGGCCGTTAGACAGTGCCAAATCGAAAAATTATGCGATCGGGATATTTCTCTTGCAAAAACCGAATTGTTTGGCCGGCTGTGTGGCTGTGTGGCTCTGTGGCACTGTCCTGCTGCAACCAAAAGTCCCCAGATTTTTCTTCTGAGGATGCAATTTTTTTTTTGCCTCAAAGTCTTGAATGAAATAATTTAAGTTTTCAGATTTTGAAAGATAAAAAATTGAAAATAAAAAAGAAACTCAATATATCCTTTTAAGCTTCAGGATCTTGGCATCACAGTTTGCGCTGCTACAAACTAAATTTCAGCTGGAAAATAATATCAATTCTTTGAATAATTAAAATTTTTTAAATATAAAAACTGCCGCTATAACATTTTTGCAGAAAATAATAGAAAATATTTAATACTTTTTGTAGCCTCAAATATTCCCTTTAAAATGATTTAAGAATAATTTTTGTATATGAAATGGTTTTTGGAATATTTAAAGAAAAAAAAATAGACTCAACAGACACGTCAAATTTAGGGGAAATTATGAAATTTTTCATAATTATCCAGGACTTAATTTAAATTGTTTTACAGTTGCAGAAGTAAAATCAGAAGGATAGTATCCCCTTCACCAGATTTTATCCAACCGTATAATATATAAATTAAATTACCCATATAATATAAAAATTTTCGCTTTGAAAATTTAACCTGAAACAACAATAAAAAAATATAAAATAATAAACTTGAAACCCAAATTAATTGCAGGATGTGTTAAAAGGAAAAAGAAACCAAAATATTCCAGCACACGAGAGTAAAAAAAATATGAAAATTATTAAGACTTTAAAATGGTGTAATTTAACGACATTAAAGGCTAGAGAAACCTGACAATTTCTCACAAAAAGGACGAAAGAACATTTGCAAGAGCAAATTAAAAGATAATTGTTAATTTCCCAACAACATTTCTTATGGCAGGAAAAAAAGTCATCTGCTGCAGTGATGAGTTTAATTATTTTATTGCACTTCTAGTTAATTCGCGACGGCAAATGCAGCCCACAAATAAATAAAATACATGCACACGCACATGTGTGTGTACACATTCAGAAATCATTATCCTACCTGCACGTCAGAGGTATGCTCGATTATCTGAATGCTTCCGTAATTGACTATAAAAAAGGAAACGAAGACTTTCATGTGATCAGTATTTGAGAAAAACTCAAAAGTGAAAGTTCTATCAATAGAAGTTCCTAACTAAATTAATAAAAAAATAAAATAAAAAACCAACCAACAACGACTCAAAAATGGAAGGACAAAATGAAGAATTAAAAGTTGTAAGCTTGGCGGACATCCCTTGCCCGTGTCAGGATGATCAGTGGGTTGAGGATAATGATTCGGATGGAGAGGATACCACCCAGGCTTCCGCAGGGAATTCTGCAACTTCGACCATAGAAAAGGACACGAGTATGATTAGCCTGGATTCTGATACTGATAATAACGCCAAAGATAGTGAGCACTATGCCATCAACCGCTTCCTGGAAGATGTCACAGACTTTAAAAAATATGTGCTGGAGAAAAATGATTCTATTGAAGGTGCGGAGTATCCCGAAATTATACTTGCCGATCTTGAAGTCATATTCATGATCGTCTTAAAGCAATTCTGCGACACTCCTGATATTAACAACAATAAAGCAGCTGCAGATGAGTTCAAGACAGCTGTATCATTGTACTGCAGAATTGTTGCAGAGACGAAAGAAAGAATTTACGGGCAACAAAGTTATTAAATGCCGGCAACATCTCCCCGAATTATTTCAGGGAATGGGGAAAAAATGGGAAGGAATGAAAAAAAGTACAAGAAGCAAATGAAGAGTGTGGGTTGAGGAATGATCTGACAACAAATCGCCGGACTTAAAATTGGATTTGATGCAGTAAAAGGGGACAGATCTCAGCAGGTGCAGTAATCGGACATAAGAAAATGATTATTTAAAAAAAAATTTTTTAAAAACTTGATAAACTATCGAACTCAATTTAAATTTATTGTGCTAAAAATCAAAGAAAATTAATTTATTTTTATCTGATAAATAAATAAAATATATTAAAACAATTAAGAAATTTTATAAATAAAATGATGACAAGAAATTTATATAAAAAATAAAAGTGTTTTTAATTAAAATTTATAAATAGAAACTCTTTGAAATGAGTGTGTTAAACAATTTTGTTCTTGCCAAAAGGGAATAGCAACTGAATTGTTACACACATATCGCAGGTGATCGGAAAGAGGGTGTCAACTAAAAATTACTAAAATATATCTTTTTAAAAGAAATCTACGAAAAAAATCTTAAATAATTATCTGCTGTTGAAATTTCAATGGGATGCGATTTCTGCTTCAACTCTGAAAAGGATTTGAGACAATTTTCCTGATGGTGCAGAGATTTCTTTTATATGGACAGAGCAATTGAAAATTAAAAAAACTTTCATAAAGACAAAATTCTGTCCTTAAGACATTTTTGCCAAATTTTGTATCAATCATGTGTTCTTTTCTGCAGGGAAGGCAACATTTTTAGCACTTTTTATTACAAAACGGTCTTTGAAAATATTTGACGTATTAAAAATGAATCCAACATCTTCCGCGATACATAATTGCTGTTTTAGAACTCCATCAAAGTGCAATTTTTCAGAAAATAAGTGAAAACTTATTATACTTAATGTATAATGGAGCAAAAAATTCAGAAAAATGGGACATGAAGAAAATAATCAAATGGTAATACAGGTATCATAACACACAAGTGTTAACATCAGGTTGATACAGTTCTCGGATTGTTTTTCACAATAAAATTTGTGTAAATAGAAAACTGTTATCACATTCAACTAAGCCACCTAAACAGTGGTGATAAACACAATATACACATGAGCACTGAAGATGAAAGTGTAGCGACTTTCGAAAACAGCTGTTCTGCTCTGCTGTGTAAGTTGAATAAAACTGATGTTGACTTCCTTTGTGCCTAGGAATATTTATCATCATGTCTTTCTGAGATTTTGACTAAGTTAGAACAATTAGCCTATATAAATATTAATATAGCAAAATAAAAATGTTCAATAAAAATAAAATCGAAAAACTGTTACATGTTTTCCAGAAAAGTTTTGCTGTTAGATTGTTTCCCCCAAGAAGCTACTCAAAATGGGACGAAATATTCGAAAATTATGACTTCAGTGCCGAACAATTTTAGAAATAAAAAGAAATCGGTACTGATCCGCTCTGCTAGTTTGAGGTTTATAAAAAATGATTCCCAATAAAATTGTAGAAAAAATGGACGGACTCAAACTTAAATCGTGTTAAACAATTTTCAATTTAATAATTAAATAAATTATGAAAAAAGAGGCGAAAGGAAATAGCGATGGATGCTTTGACTTGTCTCAAATATTCTTTGTCCTGGTTCAATAACGCCGAGGATTCACAAGGATGTCGTTTTCTTGCCCATTTAAAAAAAATTTTTGCTGATGAGGCAGCCTGACCATAAACTAAAGCACGCGATCACTTTCTTTGGATTTAATGGTTTCTCGAGGACTGTTTGTGGGTTTTGTGAGCCCAAAATGCGACAATTTTGTTCGGTTCCAAAACCGCTTAATATAAAAGGGGCCTCAACACTAGAAATGATTTCTATAGAAAAATGCCTTCCAGTTTTTTTAACAGCCAAAATGGACTTAATTCTTAAAGGAGTTAAATTTTATAAGCGTGAACTTGAAGATATTTAAGGAAAAATTTTGCTGCCAAGTGCCTCCGGTAGTTGCCGATTTTTGCGATCATCAACAAGTTGATGCTTCGGGCTCTTTTCCAACATTTTGCTGTACAGCGGCAAAGTTGCCATCACTACGGCCATTACGAGCATATTGTTTTGCTCTATTGTCAGCAGCAGCACCGTAAAGCCCGAATTTAGCGATTAAATTACTTACAGCGGTCCCACAAGAAGCCTGCTTTCGAAGAAAATCTGCTGCAATTTCATGAAGCGATTCAGTAAAATCGTCACCATTTTGATAGCGAATTTTCACAATTAAAACTTTTTCTTCAAGAGTTCAGCGTTCCATAAGGAAAATTTGCCAACTTTTTGCTAAATAATTATGAAAACATGACAACTCAGTTGTGGTCACTTCATGATTTGACAGCCAATTTACTTCCTAACCTCAAATTTGCCCACCCTGTAGCTCAGTTCCTTTAAGGCCCGGAAAAAAATAGTTCCACGAAAGTTTCCAAAATGAACTGCCCGTATGAACAGTACAAATCCACAACAATTAATTTCATACCGCTGATGTCTAATAATAGACGACAACTTCTGCTTGGATTCTGCCCAACAGAAACAGGCCACAAGGGCAATTAACAATTGCAAGCTCGTTCAATAACTGAGTGACTCTGACTGACTGTTTGGCTTCTTGCTGTGGCAATTCAACTGCGTAGGCAGCCAGCTGCTGCTGCTGTTGCTGTTGTTATTGTTTCTATTCACATTACAGCGAACAGCAATATTTGCAACATTATTTTTTATTTGTTAGTTGTTGTTGCTGTTGTTTGTTTATTTCGGCTCTCTGAATTCATGATCATTGATTATAAAAGACTTTGTTGTAACGATATTTAAAAATACATCAGTTACCGTTTGGTGACACATTAAGGACAAGTTCGTTAACCACAAAAATGAACACAAACCAACACTCACACACACACAAACAGACACTCACACATCGACAAGATATTTTACAATAAAATGCTAAATATTGGCCATAAGAAATTTTTCAGAAACTGAAATAAAAAAAAACGGAAAAAAGCTTTGAACTACGAGACAATATGCAAATGCTGGTTAGAAGCAAAAAAGAAAAAAGGTTATAAGTCGAAACCTTGAAATCTATACGCTGCGCTCCATCTGGTCTACTGTACTGCAACAGTAACAACAACAATGGAGCGCGAAAAAACCTAAATAACAAACGAGTGACTCAGCAAAACTATTTGAAAGAGTGAAGATAGAAAAAAAAGAAATAACATTTCAAAAAGTAGAACCCACATTAAAGTTATTTGGATTTCGGTCACTTAAAGTTTAACGCAAATGGCTGAAATAGGAAAATGTTAAATATCATGATCATGATGATGAGGAGTGTAATTTTTATCAGTGTAGAAATAAATCACTTAAAAGTTTTTCATAAAATTTGCAAGGACGATGATTATAAAGGACTTCTTTAAATAAGTTTTTAGCAGCTTTTAAAAAGTTAAGAATTGAAGACACGGAAAAAAATTTAGGCAACAAAATTGGTAGCTCATACAGTATGTCAAGAATGTGTTTACTTTTTGCAAGTAATTTAATATTATTAATTGCCTTAATCACGAATAAACTAACTTGCCTGTATGCTACACCTGCAGCCTGAAATGGAATTGAAAGCGTCACTCATGCTGATTTCTTTTCTAGAAAAAAAGGCAACATTATTTACACTTTTTTATAGAAAATAACAACTTTAAGTCGTTTGAAATTAAAGAATTTGCTAGAGCTATTATTAATTACAACTAAAAGTTCCAATTTCTACTTCAAAACTCCTCAAAATTGCCACTTTTTAGAAAAGATGTGGAAATATGTTGCATATTTTCCAGAAAAGAACACGCCATTAATAAGTATTATTGAAGTCGTTAAAAATGAAGTGGATATGAAATTTAAATTTTCTGCAATTCATGTTCACTAGAAAAAAAGGCAACATTATTTACACTTTTTAATACAAAATAATAACTTTAAGTCATTTGAAATTAAAGAATTTGTTACAATTATAATTAAAAGTCTCAATTTCTATTTAAAGCTCTTCAAAACTTCCACTTTTTAGAAAAGATGCGGAAAATAGTTACATGTTTTCCATAAAAGAACATGCCAGTAGTTTATTTTGTTGAAATCTTTGAAAGCGAAGTAAAAAAATGAACAATGATTATAAGTATTTAGCAGTTTCTAAAAAGGATAAAAATTAAAGACACTGAAAAAAATTAAGGCGACGAAATTGGGAGTTCATACAGTCTGTACGGAATGTGTTTACTTTTTTCAATTGTATTAATCGCAAATAAAATTACTCGCCTGTATGTTACACTCGCAGCCTGAAGTGGGATTGAAAATTGCACTTATGCTGATTTCTTTTCTAGAAAAAAAGGCAACATTATTTACACTTTTTTATAGAAAATAACAACTTTAGGTCATTTGAAACTAAAGAAATTGTTACAATTATAATTCGTTATAATCAAAAGTTTTAATTTCTATTTTAAAACTCCTCAAAACTTCCACTTTTTAGAAAATATGTGGAAATATGTTGCATATTTTCTAGTAGAAAAGGACACGCCATTAATTAGTAGTATTGAAATCGTTGAATGAGAAGTAGATATGAAATTTAAATGTTCTACAATTCTTTTTCACTAAATAAAAATTTTTATAAATAAAATAAACCGAAATCACAGAAACGCCAGAAATAAATTATTTTTTATTGAAAAATATTTCAAATATTCCTTGAGAAAAAAAACAAGATGCCGGTAAATGGTCAACATTTAGTTTGTAAGATTCTTTACAGTGGGTTTATTTCCATTTAACTTAAACAGCAGAGCAGAACAGCTGTTTTCGAAAGCCATTACGTTATCGCTCTCTCTTTCGCTACTACTCGTGTGTATTATTTGTTTAGTGTTTCGGACCTATATCCTGGCTATCAACATCGTGCGATTCAATGCCGCTGAATTGTTTTCTGTGGTTATATATGAAGTCACTAGTCTGCGCCGATAATCCCGAAGGGATTGACCACTTGGAGGAGGAGAATATGCACCGCGTTGCTGCCGATATACGGCCACATTTGCTAAGGAAAGTCATTGCAAATCAGAGCTCCAGATTAGCGTACGCTCGAGCCAACCCTGGCGGTCATATGAATTCATATTTAAATTATAACACCAGAATATTATCTTGTGCAAAAAGAAATTTCATATCGAAGTAAATCTCATATCAATTTAAAATAATTGCACTCGAAAAAACAACGTTTGATGTCAACACTCTAAATAAATTGTTTTTACATTAAAACTATGGTTAGTTGTTGTTGTTCTTTATTTCTCTTACAACTACAATTTGAGGCGGAAAAAAAAGAAAAAAAATGTAAGAAAATAAAAAAGGAAAAGTGATCGGTGAGTTCTTGTCATGGCTTTGATATTTATTTTGCGCTTCTCATTCATTAAAGTGGAAGTTTGAAATAAATATCTTCAGTTATTCTAAGAAATGCTGGGTAAAGATTCCCTAATGATCTGCATTAGCCCCAGTGAAATGCTTATCGGAACCAGCTAAAAGCCCTCAATTGATCACTTTGAATTTTTTAGAAAGATTTTGGTAAAAGAAGAATCAGCATATAATTAAAATTAAAGAGTTTGAACGACAATTCCCAAAAACATGTGCTAATTTCATAATTCACTTTTTTCTTTTTAATTAAATTTCAAAGTTTTGTTCTTCTAATTTTTCAGCATTCATTAGAAAGAGAAACAGCATTAATTTTTTTCCGGGCATATCTAAAGCACTTTCAGAACGGCTTCATGGGAGCCAAATTTTCATCGATTGGTACTTTTTTGATTGCATCTGATTTATGATTTTTACTGCAGTTGAAACCACTGTTCCACTATATTTTTTATTTTCTTATTGTGCACAAAATTGCTGTGATTTTTTTTTATAAAAAAATTGTTTTGGGCGCTCTAAATAGCACTCAGTCTAGTTTTAACCGTAATAATAATCTTCCAAATAAAATCAGCGTCATCATCTTTAATATGAAATTCATCCAAAACACAGTAAAATACAAAACGACAACAACAACAACAACAACAAAAACTCGGTGTAATTACACTTTGCTTTTTGCAGATTTAGCGCACCAGATAAATAACGTCTAAAGCTCGTTAACTATTTTAAAAGCGCAAAAAAAAACCAACGACAACAACTTCATAACAACGACTACAGAAATAACAGACAATTCCTGATAACAACTATTGATCGGTAACGCCATGGTGGGTCTTTAATTGGAATATAAGCGAACCAGCAACTCGACTTTCATTCACTTGGCGATGCAAAATATTCTCATTTTTATTTATTTAATTTTTAATTCGTTTTGTTCCGTCTTCTGTGTTAATAAAATTGCATAAATCATATAGTGAATCAAAGAAAGTCATTGAGTGCTGACTAATTGAACGCTTATTACGCAGACAAATCAAAACGTTCAAGGCACATGCGCGTTAGTAATACACCGTGAAACCGTTTTGACTTTTCTAATCAAAATGATTCAAAGCAAAATGAAAGAGAAATGACTTGAACTTAATGTTCATATAAATAAAAATGAAATTAAAAAGTAAAAACAATTAAATAACATCACGACTCTTGCAAAATTTTTATTTTTATTTTCTTTTTCATTTTTATTTTGTTGCAAATTTTGTAAGTTTTATTAGAAATAAATTTGAAACATATTTAAAAAAAGAAGGTTACAGCCACTGTGATCTCGGCGAATATTGTTTAAGCTCTTTGCTTTTCTCAAAGAGAGAAAGTCAAATTTCTTATTATTTACAAGTCAAAAGGTTTCAATGGCTGAATAATTTCCATAACAGAAGAGATTGAATTATATGAAACAACAATTTAATTTGTTGGTTGCAATTAAAAGTTTTAGAGATAAATAAAATAGCAAAATTGAGGTTGCCAAATTATGAATTTTCAAGAGTTGAGTTGTGAATTTTGAAATTTATTTGGCAAAAATCCAAGCAGAAGTTGTCGTCTATTATTAGACATCAGCGGTATGAAATTAATTGTTGTGGATTTGTACTGTTCATACGGGCCGTTCATTTTGGAAACTTTCGTGGAACTATTTTTTTTCCGGGCCTTAAAGGAAATAAACTACAGGGTTAGCAAATTTGAGGTTAGGAAGTAAATTGGCTGTCAAATCATGAAGTGACCACAACTGAGTTGTCATGTTTTCATAATTATTTAGCAAAAAGTTGGGAAATTTTTCTTATAGAGTGCTGAACTCTTGATGAAAATTTTTAATTGTGAAAATTCGTTATCGAAATGGTGAAAATTTTACTGAATCGCTTCATGAAAATTCAACAGATTTTCTTCGAAAGCAGGCTTCTTGTGGGACCGCTGTAAGTAATTTAATCGCTAAATTCGGGCTTCATGGTGCTGCTGCTGACAATAGAGCAAAATAATATGCTCGTAATGGCCGTAGTGATGGCAACTTTGCCGCTGTACAGCAAAATGTTGGGAATGAGCCTGAAGCATCAACTTGTCGGCGTTCGCAAAAATCGGCAACTACCGGAGTTACTTGGCAGCAACATTTTTCCTTAAATATCTTCAAGTTCACGCTTATAAAATTTAACTCCTTTAAGAATTAAGTCCATTTTGGCTGTTAAAAAAACTGGAAGGCATTTTTCTATAGAAATCATTTCTAGTGTTGAGGCCCCTTTTATATTAAGCGGTTTTGGAACCGAACAAAATTGTCGCATTTTGGGCTCACAAAACCCACAAACAGTCCTCGAGAAACCATTAAATCCAAAGAAAGTGATCGCGTGCTTTAGTTTATGGTCAGGCTGCCTCATCAGCAAAAATTTTTTTTAAATGGGCAAGAAAACGACATCCTTGTGAATCCTCGGCGTT
Organism: Linnaemya vulpina; assembly: GCA_963675445.1. NCBI lineage: Eukaryota > Metazoa > Arthropoda > Insecta > Diptera > Tachinidae > Linnaemya > Linnaemya vulpina. The sequence continues at coordinate 11,684,036 of OY776278.1, read as the reverse complement.
ATTGAACCAGGACAAAGAATATTTGAGACAAGTCAAAGCATCCATCGCTATTTCCTTTCGCATCTTTTTTCATAATTTATTTAATTATTAAATTGAAAATTCTTTAACACGATTTAAGTTTGAGTCCGTCCATTTTTTCTACAATTTTATTGGGAATCATTTTTTATAAACCTCAAACTAGCAGAGCGGATCAGTACCGATTTCTTTTTATATCTAAAATTGTTCGGCACTGAAGTCATAATTTTACAATATTTCGTCCCATTTTGAGTAGCTTCTTGGGAGAAACAATCTAACAGCGTTTACTTTTCTGAAAAACAATTAACATTTTTTCACTTATTTTCTGAAAAATTGCACTTTGATGGAGTTCTAAAACAGCAATTATGTATCGCAGAAGATGTTGGATTCATTTATAATACGTCAAATATTTTCAGACTGCTTTGTAATAAAAAGTGCTAAAAATGTTGCCTTCCCTGCAGAAAAGAACACATGATTGATACAAAATTTGGCAAAAATGTCTTAAGGACAGAATTTTGTCTTAATGAAAGTTTTTTTAATTTTCAATTGCTATGTCCATATAAAAGAAATCTCTGTACCATCACGAAAATTGTATCAAATCCTTTTCAGAGTTGAAGCAGAAATCGCATCCCATTGAAATTTCCACAGCAGATAATTATTTAAGATTTTTTTCGTAGATTTCTTTTAAAAAGATATATTTTAGTAATTTTTAGTTGACACCCTCTTTCCGATCACCTGCGATATGTGTGTAACAATTCAGTTGCTATTCCCTTTTGGCAAGAACAAAATTGTTTAACACACTCATTTCAAAGAGTTTCTATTTATAAATTTTAATTAAAAACACTTTTATTTTTTTTATATAAATTTCTTGTCATCGTTTTATTTATAAAATTTCTTAATTGTTTTAATATATTTTATTTATTTATCAGATAAAAATAAATTAATATTCTTTGACTTTTTTAGCATAATATATTTAATTTGAGTTCGATAGTTTATCAAGTTTTTAAAAAATGTTTTTTAAAAATGTTTTTTAAAATAATTATTTTCTTACGTCCGATTACTGCACCTGCTGAGATCTGTCCCCTTTTTCTGCATCAAATCCAATTTTAAATCCGGCGATTTGTTGTCAGATCATTCCCCAACCCACACTCTTCATTTGCTTCTTGTACTTTTTTTCATTCCTTCCCATTATTTCCCCATTCCCTGAAATAATTCGGGGAGATGTTGCCGGCATTTAATAACTTTGTTGCTCGTAAATTCTTTCTTTCGTCTCTGCAACAATTCTGCAGTACAATGATACTGCTGTCTTGAACTCATCTGCAGCTGCTTTATTGTCGTTAATATCAGGAGTGTCGCAGAATTGTTTTAAGACGATCATGAATATGACTTCAAGATCGGCAAGTATAATTTCGGGATACTCCGCACCTTCAATAGAATCATTTTTCTCCAGCACATATTTTTTAAAGTCTGTGAGATCTTCCAGGAAGCGGTTGATGACATAGTGCTCACTATCTTTGGCGTTATTATCAGTATCAGAATCCAGGGTAATCATACTCGTGTCCTTTTCTACGGTCGAAGTTGCAGAATTCCCTGCGGAAGCCTGGGTGGTATCCTCTCCATCCGAATCATTATCCTCAACCCACTGATCATCCTGACACGGGCAAGGGATGTCCGCCAAGCTTACAACTTTTAATTCTTCGTTTTGTCCTTCCATTTTTGAGTCGTTGTTGGTTGGTTTTTTATTTTATTTTTTTATTAATTTAGTTAGGAACTTCTATTGATAGAACTTTCACTTTTGAGTTTTTCTCAAATACTGATCATATGAAAGTCTTCGTTTCCTTTTTTATAGTCAATTACGGAAGCATTCAGATAATCGAGCATACCTCTGACGTGCAGGTAGGATAATGATTTCTGAATGTGTACACACACATGTGCGTGTGCATGTATTTCATTTATTTGTGGGCTGCATTTGCCGTCGCGAATCAATTAGAAGTGCAATAAAATAATTAAACTCATCACTGCAGCAGATGATTTTTTTTCCTGCCATAAGAAATGTTGCTGGGAACTTAACAATTATCTTTTAATTTGCTCTTGCAAATGTTCTTTCGTCCTTTTTCTGAGAAATTGTCAGGTTTGTCTGGCCTTTAATTTCCTTAAATTACACCATTTTAAAGTCTTAATAATTTTCATATCTTTTTTACTCTGGTGTGCTGGAATATTTTGGTTTCTTTTTCCTTTTAACACATCCTGCAATTAATTTGGGTTTCAAGTTTATTATTTTATATTTTTTTATTGTTGTTTCAGGTTAAATTTTCAAAGCGAAAATGTTTATATTATATGGGTAATTTAATTTATATATTATACGGTTGGATGAAATCTGGTGAAAGGGATTCTATCCTTCTGTTTTTACTTCTGCAACTGTAAAACAATTTAAATTAAGTCCTGGATAATTATGAAAAATTTCATAATTTCCCCAAATTTGCCGAATCTGTTGAGTCTATTTTTTTCCTTTAAATAATCCAAAAACCATTTCATATACAAAAATTATTCTTAAAGCATTTTAAAGGGAATATTTGAGGCTAGAAAAAGTATTAAATATTTTTTATGATTTTCTGCAAAAACGTTATAGCGGCAGTTCTGAAATTTTAAAAATTTTAATTATTCATAGAATTGATATTATTTTCCGCAGCGCCAATTGTGATGCCAAGATCCTGAAGCTTAAAAGGATAAATTGAGTTTCTTTTTTATTTTCAATTTTTTATCTTTCAAAATCTGAAAACTTAAATTATTTCATTCAAGACTTTGAGGCAAAAAAAAAAAAAAAAATTGCATCCTCAGAAGAAAAATCTGGGGACTTTTGGTGTCAGCAGGACAGTCCACGGAGCCACACAACCGGCCAAGCAATTCAGTTTTTGCAAGAGAAATATCCTGATCGCATAATTTCTCGATTTGGCGATGTCTAACGGCCGCCTCATTCTTTCAATTTAACGCCACCAAATTGTTTTCTCTGGTGGAAATTAAAAAACCAGGTTTACGGGATCGGAACTCATACAACTGACGCTGTGAGAGATCAAATTTGGCGCTAAATTGACATGATAAGGGAAGCTTTTTGATTGCAAAAAGAGGATAAAAATTTTACGAAAAGAGTGGACGTCAGGCGACGTTTTAAAGGTCTTCATATGCCCGATGTTATATTCCATTATTAATTCCCTGAAGCCTACTTTATATCGGTACTTATAAAACGGAATTTGTCAAAAATAAAAGTTTGTTTTTGAGTCAATTTACTTTCTAACCTCAAATGGAACCATCTTCTTACAAACTCCTTAAGAACTCAATTCAATTTAAAATAATTTATCAAATTTCAAATCGATTTATCGTGACAAATTTTTTTTACTTCTCGTAGTGATCAATTGAATACAATTTGAAGTTGATTTGAAAATTATAAATTTCCTGATTTTTCTACTGCGGATCTGCTGGAGATCTTTTTAAAATGTCATAAAATTCTGACGAGTTTCTTTACTGCAGATCTACTGGAGATCTTTCGAAAATTATGAATTCCCGACGAACTTTTCTACTGCAGATCTGCTGGAGATCTTTTAAAAATAATGATTTCTTGTCCAATTTTTTTATAATAAATATTTACAGAGCCGCCGTCTTGTTGCCTGCCTTTACAGATATAATCCTGCATTTTTTTGCTGATGCTGCTCTAGTTCAAGTCCTTGACTTCAGTATTTCCTACTGAACAGAGTTCTTTGATAAATAAGAATATCAAAACTCCTGTTGTTTACAATTTCCATAAATAAAAAGTTGGCCGTTGCAGCTTTTCCTGTCCAAACACGCTCTTAATTATCATAAAAATAATTAGAAATTTAATTATTATTTTTTCCCCTTAAATCATATTTAATTGTGTTGTTTTGGTCTCCCTGCGGCTGCCGTATTGTTTTTATATAATTTTTAATTTTTTTTTTTTGCGATTTCCTTTTCACCTAAAAGTGATTTGTGATCGTTATCTATTTTAAAGCGTTTATTTTTCTCTATTTTGTCTTCTGTTGTCTCCTATTTTTTATAATCACGCATGAATCATAGTCTTTAACAACACGTTAAATGACACTTTAACTCAAGTCCTAATTGTGTGTTTTCCGCTGTTGAACGATTTAAACGGATTTTTAGGCTAAAAGTTGTTGTCTTTTTTTTGCGGATCAGCATGTGGAAGTGGCCAGGCTAATAATTTACTTAAAATTCAATAACAAATAGATGTTATGTTGTGCGAGAGGTGTTCAAGATTTAGGACGAATTTTGGTTTTTCCTAAAAAATTTTTTAAAGAAATTTTATAAGACAATTTTTAAAAAAATATTTTCTCTTTATTAATAAAGTTGAAATATATCTTTCAAAGTGCAAGTAAGAGATCACATCAATTTTATATATTCAATTTAGACAGTAAAGCAGAACAGCTGTTTTCGAAGGCCGCTACACTTTTTTCGTTAACCTTCATGCGTACTTTTGTTTATTGCCACTCAATAAATTCAATATCAGTTTTACATATTCAACTTAGACAGCAGAGCAGAACAGCTGTTTTCGAAAGACGCTACGCTATAATTATCAGTACTCACGTGCAGTTTTTTTTTTCTCTTAACAATTGTTTGTGTGGCCTAGTTGAACGTGCCAACAGTTGCTACTCAATAATAATTATTTTATTATGGAAAAGCAACAGCAACACACGACATCCATTTGACAGTTGTTGCCATCTGTTTGCTACACTTCTCGTATCATTTTTCGTAACAAAATTTCTTATTATTTTTTGTTTTTAATAATATTTTTATTTTACCGAAACAAACTTTCTTAGCTTGTGTCGAAGTTGTGGTACCCGGTGAAAGATCGTGGGTTGCACCCTGTGGGGACATAATCCAACGTTTACATTCGTTATCCGAATGTTTGACTCTCATAATCGTTGTTGTTTATTAGAATATCATTCTGGTTTTTAAATCAACATTTTTCATTTCTTTATTATTATTATTATTATTATTATTATTATTATTATTATTACTATTACTATTATTATTATTATTATTATTATTATTATTATTATTATTATTCTTATTGTTGTTGTTGTTGTTGTTATTATTTATACTATTATTATTGTTATTTTTGGCACTACAATCTTCGCTCTTTTCTTTGATCATGGATTTTGTTAAAAATCTCTCAAGAGAGGTTTGATACCAGCAAAAGTATGACCCTGTTTATTTGACTCCTGGAGCCAAATCGCCCCTATTTCAAATCGAACGAAATTGCAATACAAATCAATTGGAAATTTCGATTGATATCGCACTCCATTATAATAATTAATTTAACAAGATGTTTTGCCTAATTTTGAAAAGCATTAAAAAAGTAAATTTTACTAAAATTCATAGCAAAAGCGAATGTAGTTCCAAATGACTTATCATACCAACCCACTGCAGTGTATTGAAAAACTTTTTGAGAAAATGCGGGTGTTGTGATGAAAACACTAGGGGTTTTCTACTCCGTTTTTTTTTCTTTTTTCATATGAATTTTAGCCAGAAAAAAAAACAACAGAACGCCAACACACATGGCCAACATAAAAGCAACGACAAAAGTCTCAACGTACTCGTCTAATATCTTGAACGTAAATAGTAAATACATGTTGTTGTAACAATCTACAATAACAAACAGCAGAAATAACAATATAATATTACACGCATACACACACACACATACACACACGCTAGTTGCTGCTTAATATGCTGCTGTAATAATCGTTGCTTTTAAGCCGGTTGTTGTGTTACGTGAAACAATTCTTTTTCTTTTAGATTTTTTTTCAATTCAGGGTTTTTTTGCATGTGTGTGTGTGTAGTTTTCATCTCTTTTTCAAAAAAAACAAAAAGCTAATCTTTAACGTGCAACAATTTCCTTTATGCTTAAGTGCAGCTTAAATAAATTGATGAAAATAGTAACTTAAGTAGCTGTTGTTGCAGCAGCATGTTGCAACTCCTTCATAGCCATGGAAGTTGTAGTGTTTTGAAGCCAAAAAAGAAACAATAACAACAACGAAAAACACTCTTGTTGGCGTTAGTAATTTTCAATTGACTGGGTCTTGGATGGTCTTTTGCTGGAGTTGTGGCTGTGGCTGTGGCTGTGGCTGTGGCTGTGCCTGACCTTATGGAGGTGAGAAGCGTGTGTTCGTTAAAAGTGGAAAAAATCACAGGGAAAAGTAAAGCGTTCGAAGCTTCTGGTTTCTGGAAAATGTCTACACGTTTGGCATTTAACAGCCCGTTCTTTTCATTAACGGTCAGCGATATCAGTTTTATATGCGTTTTGTGGAAAAATGCACTCGTTTTTTTTTTAATTTGATTCATTTTCTTTTTAAGAAAAAAGTTATTTAAAGTCTTAATTTAGATTCCAGATGAATAAACTCAACAGTCAAAGTGTTGGAAGTTGATTTGATTCATAATTTAGATCGCAAGATCTCAAAACTTTTTCGTTGCAACTTCCACTCAATGTTGCAGCCTCTCTGTGCATGAAATACTTCGCCTGGAATATATTGAAAGAAAAAAAATCAAACACCGGCAGTTTTATTAATTGTATGAGAAATACTGGTTTCGCTAACTTTCGGACTGAGAATGTCAAATTGTGTCAAAATTTCCGTTGAGTAAAATTTGGCGCAAATCAGCGCAAATCGTTTAGCAACAGAACAATGACTTTGCGAAGTTTATAAAGTCCTTCGGCCAGTTCATTCTCTGGGAAAAATACTTTTTGTTCGTGATAGCGTGACAGCAGACCCGCTAACTTCAACTCATCATCGTGCTCAAATAAGTGATCATCTCACGGTCATAACTGGTGCGAATTTTTTAAAATTAACAGGCTTTGAAGGTCCAATTGACTTATTCCGAGGAAAAAGGATCAGCACGAAATTAAAATTAAAGCGATTAAATAACTCCGTTTTGTGTTCAGGAAAACTCAAACATGACTCGGGAGTCAACACTTAATTTCAAGATGTTTGGCCAACATTTCTTTGATTAAGTCTTTGACAAATCCAACCATAAAGAGGTGCGAAATTGAAACGTGACGTGGCTATTGAAGTCTCTTGCGAAAATTAGTGTTCAAATCAAAAGGCCTTTCGTGCACTTCGTCATATTTCTTAGTCAAAATAATCGTTCAAATGTGCGCCACAATCGGGAGACTTGTGCGAAAGTTTCGGCAACTCCGGGCTTGTGGGAAAAATTCGAATACTGGGGGGGCCTGATCGCCCAGGCCATTGAAATACATTTTTAAATATGATTTAAGGCTAAAATAAGCATCAGGTCATTAAAAAAAGAAAGACGGGAACATTGTTGTTGTTCGTGATAGCATTTGGAGTCTGAAACACCACAACGTATGGAAGAAGGCAACCCAACCTATTCCGAACAGCATCTGTGACATGACTGATTAATTGAATTTAAGAAGAATACAAATAGTTCGTTATAAAATAATAATCAGACCATTTAAAGATGAAGAGAAAAATATCGTTGTTGTTCGTGATGGTGTGGCAGAAGAGCCGTCCACCTCAACTGATCGTCCTGCCCAACAAGTGAACCTCTTTCGGACGCCACTGATGGGAATTTTGAATAAATATAGAAATTCACATGCTGACAAGACTCCACTGACTCATTAAATGAAAACTAAAAACCATTCTAAGTGTCGTCAAGACGTCGAATGGTTGGTTGAACAGCCAGAAGTGCAGAGTGTTTTTACAAAGAAACTCGTCTTCAGCGAAGAGGCACACTTTCGCCTCAGCGGCGGAGGTTACCAAGCAGAATCGCCCCCTTTGGGAAAATGGGAATCCAGGAGTGATTCTTCAAAGCCGATGCATTCACAAGGAATAACTTTTTGGAGTGGTTTATGGACTGGCGGCTTCATTTAGACGTGCTTCCTCGCAAATGTAGTCGGCCAAGTTCACTATGGCGGGATCATCACAAACTTGTTGTGGCCAGAAATTGATTAAATGCATCAGCACGTTATGGAGTTCCAATAGACTGGTGCCACCTGCTAAAGAGACAACGAGTGGCTCTTTTGTGGCAGGAATTTAATGGGCGTCGTGTCCCACGATGTTAATTAATTGCAATGGTCATGCGATTTGCCACCGCTGGACTTATTTCTTTCGTGATATTTAAAAGATAAAGTGCACATCAATAAGAGAACTCTAGAGCTTAAAGACAAAATAAGTCGCCTTAGTAACAAAATTGAAGCTCAATTCCAGAGTCATTGAATATATTAACCATCGGATGGAAATGCCAACGAAACAGTATTTGGCCGACATTTTGTTTCACACATAATTTTTTGAAATCCTTCGATCATAATAAAAAATATATCAAAATAATTTACTAAAAATATTTTGGTTTTTTTTTTGCAGCTAAAAATAACTCACAATTTACTTTCGATCAAGAACTGCAGCATTTGGACTACTTTTTTTATTCAACTTGAAGATGGAAAAAAAGGATCAGGTAGTCCTTTTAAATCCATGTTGATGTTATTTTCCACTCACCTGCAAATAAAGTGAAAAGAAAAAATAACAAAATTAGTTTTTGACAAGTTTTCAAGGACTGTTTTTGTGAAAATAAAATAAAAATAAAAATAAAATAAACGTTTTTATTAAAACAACTCAAATTTATTTTGAGCTTTCATAATAATTCAGTTAAAGAAATCACAACAGCGTTTCCAAAAAGCAACACTAAAATCATTCAATGAATGATGGATGCACTTCTCCAGACTCCAGTTTCCAAAAATATATGAAAAATAGATAAAATACTTTTAAGAAATTTCCCATTACAACAAATAAAATCTCTATGCAAACCGCTTGTTTCAATGGGCCCCCATCCCCCCATCCCTGTTGCAATTAGGCGTCATCAACTTCAGTTCTGTGGAGAACAGCAAAACGTTCCGAAATCCAAATCAACACCCTTCAACATTTAAGTGCTTTTGCTGAACACTGAAAACATGTTGGCGTTAACACCAGACGGCTTTCGATGCCCAACCAGTATATTTGGCCGGCCTCACAACCACACTCATGACAAACTCATGGCTAAAACGTGGTGGCAGCAGCCAACATCCTAATAACAGCCGCCGGGCTTTAATGCTCAGCAGCGTAGACGTGTGGATTCCTTAAAATACTAATTAGACATCGCTGCCGTGCTTCCACTGGTCTTCAAAACACCAAGAAGAAGAAGAAGAAGAAGAAAGCAACAACTCTTAAGCCTGCGGCCAAAACATTTGAACGGTTAAAGTTTTTCTGGTTGCCCCATCAGTAGCGACGCTGTTGAAACCATTCAAAAAAAAAAAAAAAAAAAAAAGGTTATTGTGTCAAGAATATTTTGTGCGGAAAATCTTGAGTGGTTGAGCAAAATCATGTCATAATAACTTCATTTTATTTTTCTTTTGTTAAGAGTGTTAACGGCCGCATTAAAGCGTTTCATTAGCCAACATGTTAAGCAACAAACAATATGTTTTATAATCGCAAATGAGCCGGCACTTTTAATGGAAATTTTTCCAGAGTTTGATGAGTTCAATTTGTTGTTGTAACTTTTTTTTAAAGACTTCTTTAAATTATAAGAGAAGGGGGAGTGCTGGTTCAATGTGGCGAAATATTTAAGTGTTTTTATAAAAATTTAGGGCTAAAGAGCAATTGGAAACAAGAGTTGCAAACCAGAGATTTTGAAAGTAAAAAGCATTTAAATAAAATTTTAATAAATAAATTATTTAAATTTAAATTTAATAATTTCGAATTTATTATATATAATATAATATAAATATATATAATTGCAAATTAATTGCAACAAGTAGAACTTCAAAAAATAGTATTTAAAAATAAAAGTCAACATCCTACACAACAGAACAGAACAGCTGTTTTCGAAAGCCGCTACACTTTCATCATCAACAGTAAAGAACAGCTGGTTTCGAAAGCCGCTACACTTTCATCATCAACAGAACTAACTCATCAGCATTTTTGTTTATTATCCAAGAATAAAAGTCTCTTAAGCTCTGCTGCACAGAAAATATTTGAGATAACAGAATTGTTATCTTAATCAAATTGTAGATAAATTTTTAGCCTGTGAAACAAATAAAAGTCAAGATACAACTTTTACTTTCAGATCGAAAAAAGAAAAATCAAGAAATAACTTTTATTTTCTGATGGAAATAATAAAAGTCAATAAATAACTTTTATTTTCTGATCCAAAAACAAAAACGACAAAAATCAACGTTTATTTTTGATCGAAAAACAAAATTTAAGAAAAAACTTTTACATTCTGAAAAATAAGTAAAAATGGGAATATAACTTTTATTTTTAGTAATTTAGAAATTACTAATTTTCTGAGGAATAAACAAAAATCAAGAAACAACTTTGACTTTCACTTTCTTGTTTTCCATGTATTTTCCTCCCATTCAAGAACTGCTCGAACAAAATTATTATAATTTTCTTTCCTCACAAAAACTATTTTTTGTAAAATTCTTTAGCTTGTTGCAGGCCCACTGTGCCTGATGATGCATATCATCGGCTGTTACACCAGGTGATCAGTCGACTGTAACGAAGAAATCAATTTGAGACCTCTGAGATGAGAAGTCTTCGAGTTACTTTTTTTATAATGAAAACTACTGCGGTCATACACCTCCGAATACTCGTATTCCGAAAACCAGCAGCCACTGAGTTAATGAGTTAATATGCGTTTCATTGCAACTGGCAGAAAGCCGGTTCAATACATAGAAATGGGATTCTATAATCTACTCAGCCCATCCCTGGCATATACGAGTATCCACACGTTATTTCTCAATTGCAATTTGAACTCTTTATCAAACACAGTTGTGACTTTGAAATTACATTCTTTCAGGTGAATAAATTGTACTCTTCCAAAAGTTAAGAGACCAGACAACAAATTCTGTTTTTAATTTTCTCTCCCTCCTCCCTCCTCCCCACTCCCTCCTCGCTCATCAGCCGTACAATTTTCAAACCAAATTATCATGTCATAAAAACTATATGATTATATGACGATATTTTTTAGGTACGTGAAAGCAATTTAGACAATTATAAAAAAAATATGTGTTTGCTGTTGTTGTTTTCCAAGTTTTATTTGTCTATATCTGTTGCCAGTTGGTTTCATAATTATCTTCTACATTTCTTCTACTCGCATTTTATCTGCTGTTGAAGTTTATAAAAGAAGCCAAAAATTAGTCAGAATATTTTCCCTTAAAACGTTTTACTTTTGTTATTGAATGGATGGCCCTGAAATTAATTATAATTAAAATTTGATCTAATTAGTAATTATAATACAGATATTTTCGATGCTTATTTATATACAGAAAAATTCGGTTATAACGAACTCCATGGCACTAAGGAAAGGGCTTCGTTATAAGACAAGTTCCTAAGAAGCATAACGAACAGATCAAGCGAATTGGAACGGGTTTACGGTGATCTACATGCTTCTTCATTGATAGAAGTTGTTTGACATAAAGACGGGTTTCAAATGACAACACAATAACTTGATTTGTATTAACTTCAGATTAGAGTGAACACAATTCTCGTATGCCATCATTTTCTAATAAAATTACAAAAAATTAAAAAAATACACGAAAGTTTCTATGAATTTATTTATATTCAGGAATATTTAAAATTTATTTTCGTACCAGTGAATATTAAATGTTCGTATTCGTATTCGTATTCGTATTTGAACAGCCGAATAGTCACCTTTTTTGAGAGATTTTTTAAGCCAGCAGAGTATTTACGAACGAATTACAAATTTTTGTGTTTAGACGAGTGGTGGGCTATGGAACTTATAGAAAGCAAAACCCAACAAACAACTTTTATTCGACATGAATCTATTTGATTTTGTTTGTTGGTTATCGGTTTCTCTCTGGTTTTTTTATAGAGTGATACAACTTTGAGTTGGCATCACTGCTTTATTTGACCACCCACTTAACAGCTGATATATGCTTTTTGCTTAGTTTGCTTTGACATTTTATTACGGATCGAGAAGCCGAAGAGTGCGGACTGAAGAGTCTATAGCCGCTGTACAGGACAGCATTGAAGAAGAATCCTAACCAATCGATTCGTCGCCATTCTCAGCAACTGGAGTTGTGTCCTTCCACTTTATGGAAGATTAATTTTAAAGCCAAACGACTATTGTATGCGCTGCCAATTCGGCGAATGGGCTGAAGCACAAATAGATATTGATTTCGAGTTTCCATTAAAACTTTTATTTTCCAATGAAGCCTATTCTTGGTTGAATGGGTACGTGAATAAACAGAATTGTCGCATTTGGAATGAGGAGAATCCTCAAGCTTTTACATTCACGCCTTATGCGCTGGCGGAGTCATTGGCCCACGTGTCTTTAAAAACGATGATGGTCAGAATGTTACTGTCAATAGGGAACGGTATGGGAACACGATTCGAAATTTTTCCGTACCTAAATTACATGGCATTAATCTGGCTGTTAAGTGGTTCCAACAGGACGGATTCACATGCCACACAGCGGGCTCTACAATTGATTTACTGAAGGAAACTTTTGACGAAAAAATAGTTTCACAAAATAGCCCAGTTAATTGGCCCCCAAGATCATGTGATTTAACCCCATTGGATTATTTTCTTTGGGATTATGTAAAGTCACTTGTGTACGTCGATAAACCACAAACAATTGAACACCTGGAAATCAACGTTCGAAGAGTTATCGGCGCGATGCGGCCGCAAATGTTGCGAAAAATTTGTGAAAATTAGTGTTCCAGATTGCGCCTTGTACCCGCCATCCGTGGCGGCCACATGGCCGAAATCATATTTAAACATTAATGTCTTAAAATTTTCTATCCAATAAAGACCGTTTCATTGATATCAAAAGTGTCTGACTATGTTTTATTATTATTTAAACTTGTGTCACTCTATAAAAAACACCCGATATAAGTGTTTGATGTAGTTTCGGTTACTATAAAAGAATTGAGGACCAGATATATATATATATATATATATATATATATATATATATATATATTGTTGGAGCTTTAAGAAAATCGCTTATATTCGATTGATTGATTGATTGTTGAATCGATCGTTAAAGCCGTTGAAAATTTAGTCAATAAAATGTAAAAGAAAATCTAAATTTTCTAAGCTTTTCTGAGATATCTTGAAGCGCTCCAAGTCCATAAGGAATCTGAGTTCCAAAACGCCCTTCAGGAAGGCAACTGTTGAAGAGCTGTAAGCGGGTCTCACGCACACACAAAGCACACACGAACACATACATATACATATAGATAACGCGACGGGTTTCCAGAATAAGTCGGTGAAGCTTCTTAGGACGTCAACAGGTGCAGAGCTGGTCAGAACTTGTTTTTTTCTGAAAACGGCGTAAAACCAATAATTTTCCTACCGGGCTGCAGTTAACAAAATGAGTTTAATTAGAAAAATAGTATTTGCTTTTCTTGCCTACTATCGTCGTAGAATTATTTGTTTTGCACACCATCTTTTGCCCTTGAATGTTTTTAAAAGTGTTCCACTCTAAAATGTCTCTTTATCTTATACACTTGTACTATTTTCAGACACTTGAAATAGAATTAATTAAAATAGTTTATGCTTTCAAATTATGACTCCAATAAAGCTTTACTAAGTTTTCATGTTTCTCATTTTAACTAAATTATTATTATTATTATATAATTATTCCCTGTGATGTCAATGTGTGTTGGACTTTTGGGCCACGTAAGACTAATTTGGTTGAAATTATGTGGGGGGGAATTTGATATAAATAGCAGTTCGGTAAGACTAACACGTCAGTTTAATTTTTAAAATGAAAGCATCTACAGTAGTGTTGCTCACGATATTGAGCTGTTTGCTGAACATCAGTTTCGGAACATCAGTGGAGATCACTGACGACAAGATAAACGAAATTGCAGACAGTATTTATAATAAAATAGCTGAAAGTTTAAATAACGAGACGAAAAATTCAGCTGAAGATATCAAGTCTCAAATACAAAATACCATCACAACTTATGGAAATGGCGAGCTTATCAAAATCGTTGATAAATTGATGGAGAAATTTGAAGAACAGCATCGACTGGATGTCTTTGAATTTTTCTTGAATGTTCAATTAGATGTATTCGAAAGTAGAAGGCAAGACAAAAGGTTTTCTGATGCCCTACACGCCGTAATCATGTACAAACTTCGCAACAATTTGTTATTTGAAGATGTAAATGAAGAACTACGAATTAGATTCTACAAACCCAGTAATAATTTCGGGTATCAGCTCTACTATTTGATGAATTTTGAGTGTATCATAAATGAAATAGACAGCAAAGATAAACCTTTTGATGAGTCAGCCGAGGCCAAACGCTTCATAAGAAATATCCTCGATTTTGATGACGAGGGAAGGGTCTTTAATGTTGAAATTAGTGCTACTTGGGACTCAACGGTTACAGAGAATTGGACTATGGAATTTATCGGAGATGACGAAGATGTAAGATTTAAAATATATCACGACGATAATTTGCTATGCCACAACGTTGACAGCGAAAAATGTGTCTGGGTTTTCACCTATTGCGCCGATGCATAAAGATCGTAAAGTTTCAAATTTTTCTTACTAACATTAACTGTAAATTTAATTTTTGTAAAATAAATTTTTGTTGAAAATCTTAAAGTAAAGAAAAATAAATAATTAGAATAATGCAAGACAACTGCAAGAGGCGGCATATTTTATAAACCAACAACAACTTTCATTTTCAGATCGAACAATCAAAATCAAAAAGCAACTTTTATTTGCTAAACAAAAAGGAGTCAAAAAATAAATTTTGTTTATCTGCGCAATAAATAAAAGTCAAGAAATAACTTTTATTTTCAGATCAAACAATAAATATCAAGAAATAACTCTTGTTTTCTGATTGAAATATAAAAAGGCCAACAAATAACTATTATTTTGTGAGGAATAAATAAAAATCAAGAAATAACTGTTATTTTCTGAAAGAAAAAGAATTCAAGAAATAAATTTTACTTGAGATTGAAAAATAAAAGTTACTAAATAACTTTTACTTTGAGATCGAAAGAATAACTCTTATTTTCTGAAAACAGAAGTAAGAAAATAAATTTTATTTCAGAATGACAAATAAAAGTCAAGAAATAACTTTTATTTTCAGATCAAGAAATAACTTTTATTTTCTTCGAAAATGTTAACAGATTTAAAGCCCTTTTTTATTTTATTAAACCGCCCAAAATAAGCTGAATATCACAACATACGATGGTTCCATAAATTGTTTCAATAATAATTATTATAAATTTTCATTTATAATTTTTATATCATAGGAAAATTTCACAAGACAATTAATATTGAAAAGTTTTGTCCAAAAATGCTTAAGGCAAATAAATACCTCAGCGTAGTCAGCATTAATGGCCAGTAAATTTTTATAGAAGAATAAATGAATTTTATTTATTTGAATTTTACAAACACAACGAAAAGAAAAAAGACTTCAGTAACAAAAAAAAAAAAAACAACGTTGAATAAATTGAATGTTATTAAAGACACTTAACAGATGCTGACGACACACCACTTGTCTTCTACTCTTAATTTCAATTTCATTTTCAAAAAAGTGTGCGTATGTGTGTGTGTAGGTGATTCCCTTTACGGCGGAGTGCAATGATTTTTACATATTTTCCATGAATACAAGCAGAGGAATTAACACTCTGTAGGAAATGAAATTGTGGGTGTTTTAAGGGGAGAGATTTTTGAGGCCAAAAATAACTTTTATTTTCTGATCCAAAAACAAAAACGACCAAAATCATCGTTTATTTTTGATCGAAAAACAAAATTTAAGAAAAAACTTTTATATTCTGCAAAATAAGTAAAAATGGAAAAATAACTTTTATTTTTAGTAATTTAGAAATTACTAATTTTCTGAGGAACAAACAAAAATCAAGAAACAACTTTTACTTTCACTTTCTTGTTTTCCATGTATTTTCCTCCCATTCAAGAACTGCTCGAACAAAATTATTATAATTTTCTTTCCTAACAAAAACTATTTTTTGTAAAATTCTTTAGCTTGTTGCAGGCCCACTGTGGCTGATGATGCATATCATCGGCTGTTACACCAAATCATCAGACGACTGTAACAAAGAAATCAATTTGAGACATCTGAGATGAAGAGTCTTCAAGTTACTTTTTTATAATGAAAACTACTGCGGTCATACACCTCCGAATACTCGTATTCCGAAAATGAGTTAATATGCGTTTCATTGCAACTGGCAGAAAGCCGGTTCAATACTTAGAAATGGGATTCTATAATCTACTCAGCCCATCCCTGGCATATACGAGTATCCACACGTTATTTCTCAGTTGCAATTTGAACTCTTTATCAAACACAGTTGTGACTTTGAAATTACATTCTTTCAGGTGAATAAATTGTACTCTTCCAAAAGTTAAGAGACCAGACAACAAATTCTGTTTTTAGTTTTTCTCTCCCTCCTCCCTCCTCCCCACTCCCTCCTCGCTCATCAGCCGTACAATTTACAAACCAAATTATCATGTCATAAAAACTATATGATTATATGACGATATTTTTTAGGTACGTGAAAGCAATTTAGACAATTATAAAAAAAATATGTGTTTGCTGTTGTTGTTTTCCAAGTTTTATTTGTCTATATCTGTTGGTAGTTGGTTTCATAATTATCTTCTACATTTCTTCTACTCGTATTTTATCTGCTGTTGAAGTTTATAAAAGAAGCCAAAAATTAGTCAGAATATTTTCCCTTAAAACGTTTTACTTTTGTTATTGAATGGATGGCCCTGAAATTAATTATAATTAAAATTTGATCTAATTAGTAATTATAATTGAGATATTTTCGATGCTACAATCTCATACAACAGTTACTGAAACGAGCAACAGCTTATTTATGTACAGTAAAATTCGGTTATAACGAACTCCATGGAATAAATAGAAATCAAGAAACAACTTCTGTTTTCAGATCGAACAATAATAATCAGGAAATAACTTTAATTTTGTGAAAACAAAGAAGTCAAAAAATAAATTTTTTTTGAGATTGAAAAATAAAAGTCAAGGAATAACTTTTATTCTCAGATCGCAAAATAAAAGTCAGAAAATAACTTCTATTTGCTGAGAAACAAATAAAATTAAGAAAATAAGCGGTAAAATTTGTAATAAGAATTAAATATTTAAACCGGGATTATTTTGCTGTAGTGCTCGCGCAAGTGCCGCATCAACTTCAGTTTGACTTTTATAACTTCAATTTTAAAAATAATTGTTATTCGTAATACGCCGTTTTAAAAAGAATTGGTTTTTCGTAGTTTTTCCGACCGGGTAGAAGTGGATACAATACAAACAACATGTTGCAGATTTGGCACCATCAATTACATGAATTTAAATCTTTTATTTATTTTTGTTGTTGTTGTTGTTGTTGTTGTTGCTGTTTAAGGCTTAAATGCGTTTAATCGTACATCGGTATTAACATGCTGTTTGCCATCAAATTAATTGCAGTGCACTGCAATTTTAAATTAACTGGTGTCGATGATGTTGCCCACAAAAGTCATGCACAAACATGCACACACATGAACAAACATGAACAAGCAAGCACACACATGCGCGCACATTAAAATCATTAAAATAAAATAACCAACATCTTGCCACAACAATAATGAAATGAAACAAACACACTAATGAACGTACACAGCAACAGCAACAGCAACAGCAACAACAAGCAGACAAAAGCGAAGTTGCAACAAAATGTAGAATGAAAAAAAGTAGGCATCAATGCATCAGAACGTCCTACGCTTTAAGTGCTATTAAAACATAAAATGCTTAATCTCCGAGTTAATATGAATTACTCCCATAAATATTTATACGCGCACACAGAAACACATTTAAAACAGTAACGTCGTGGCTGGGCAACATTCTCAGACAACTCAGTGTTGATTAATTTAAAGAATTGATTCTTTTGCTTCGCTGCGTTTCATTTGGGCAAAATGTTTCTTTTTTTTCAAGCTCATTTTGTGTACGACGTTGCTGATGTACAATGATTTTGAACAGCAGACTCAAGAAAAGCCACCCACTCTTGCAGACGATGCAGACAGCGAACGTTCAAATTGGTAACAACTACAAGCGCAGAGGAAGTCGAGGTAATAAGACAAGCATCCTTAGAAATGAAAGCACACGGGGAAAACCTGCTGCAGAATGAATGTTTCAGACAATAATTCTGTAAGGGAAATCTGTTAAGAATCTGTGGCACAAGAGCTCCGTCCGTCCGTCTTTATATATCGACACCAGGAGGCCGCAGCGAACTGTTCCATGTACTCGTAAAATCAAAGTTGATTAAAAGGCCAAAAACAGTCAAAATAGAGAAACTTTTTGTTCTTTTATTGTTGTTTGACAAGGACGCAAATGGGCCAGCGTTTACTTGGATGTCCTTTGAACACGAAATCAGTTCCATTTCCTTTTTAAAAAATTAACTCCTTCAACTTTTTTCAAATATTTTTTTTTTTTTGAGGCAAAATATTGAATCTCAGCCACAGATAATTTCGTTGAAAACTCCCACTTAAATATTTTTTGATATTTCTGCGGATTTTCTAATCATTTCGAAATTTATTTCTTCCATTCCGCCATAAACTGAGAAGAAGGCAAAAGCAGAGAAATAAAAATCTTTGGCAGCTGATAAAAACCACAAACATTTTTGGTTGGGCAATTTCGCAGTTCCAACCTCCAACTTTCCCAAATCGATAAAAGGCAATTCAAATCAATACAAACTCACACTCATACACACACACACACACACACACACAGGCTTAGCTTTGTTGTGGTTGTGTGCGTCCCTGCGACTGTTAACTTATTTTGTATTTCTATTGACCACCTCAAAGTCTTATCATTTTATCATATTTTTGGCTGATTGCCGGAGCTGATGAAGCCAAGACAAGATGTTGCCGTTCGGCTGCTGCGCTGTTGCCTCCTGTTTTTTTTCTTTCTTTCTTTTTGTTGCAGTTGCCATGTAGATGACGTCCTAGATTTTCTGCTGTTCGCTATTTTAGCAATTGTTTCGATTTTATTTCGATTTCGTTGTCTTTTGCCTGGTTGTTGGGCTTTTTCGTTTTAGGCCGCAGTTGAAGGTGATTGTTATCGCACTTGTTGCATCGTATTTCATTGGAACACTTTTTTCTGTTTATTTGCATGAAGACTCCTTTTTTTCTTTTTTTTTTTTTTGTTGGTTTGCCATAATCGGCAAATAAAATTGCAGATGCGCCTGAGGTGCTGGCGACTATGGCGACAATTGCTGTTTGTGTCTTTCATTTCTTGTCTTCGCCACTGCCCAGGAAGAGGTCATCATAAGTTCGTTATGAAGTTGGTTATTTGTGGAATATTGATAATCCACTTAAGAAGTGCGCTGAAAACAAATAAATCTCTGTGTTGCTTATAAAATAATAAATCATGACTCAATTCCAAAAACGTAACGCGCTCTACGACCATTTTACGATCAACATAATCGTCCGTCAGAGAAATTAATTCTATTCACTATGAAATATTTTCGTATCACGTTTATTGTAAATGACAACACACATCCACAGAGACAGCGTAAAGTGCGTACAGAAGACGCTTTTGCTGGAGGAAGACCCCAATCAGTTTAGCTGCCCTCGTAAACCTCCCGTTTATGCAAGATTTCGTGTAAAAGATTTTCATTTTCATGCCTACAAAATTCAACTCCTTTAAAAATTCTAAACACAAGATTAACTACCAACCCGTAGGTTCCATAACTAGACCGAAAACTTGATTCCCGTTGACTCCCATTTTCATAAACAAATTCGGAGTGAGCCAAAAGTCCTCCAGGGAATGTTGTGACAACGTTACACCCAGAAAAACTTACAAATTGTTGAGTTTTATGGGCTGCTGAAATCACTAATCCGTACTTCTTTAAGAACGAGGCTGGTCAGAGGGTTACAGTCAAAGCTGACCGCCATACAGTCACGTCTAGTCAATTTAGCGTTCATCAATTCAACAACCGCGATATGCAAGAGTTATGGAGCAACATGTCACTCAAATCGTGGCAAAATTGTTTTATTCAAGGAAAAGTCCAGCAACCGCAATAGTTTTACACTTCGCAACCTAGAAATGGCCTGAAGAACCTCACCATTCAGAGCCGCTAAACAGCTTTCTGTGGGAATAGGTGGAGACCCCAGTCGACATCGATAACTTTGAAACGTTCAATCACTTGAAGGACAACTTTCGCAGGACTATTTTCTGCGAGAGTGTGTGAAGTTGCTGGTCTACGTCAATAAACCCAAAAGAATGGACCAGTTGGAGGACAACATTCGCCGCCTTGTGGCCGATATACGGCTGCTGAACCTAGAAAAAGTCTTCCAAAATGGGATCTCCAAATCAGACTACGTTCGAGCCAGCTGTGGGGTTCATCTTCCCAGAAGTCTTATATAATTTATATGGCCAAAAGTTTGTGTTACGAATTTAGTAACCCCTTGTCAATTGAAAAATTCAGGTGAGTTTAACTCCATTTCAAAGTTCTACAACTCTATAAAAAATAAGTTTGTGTCTCATTTCTTTTGAATTGTACAGAAGTCATGTGGAACTTCCACTGCCAGCAGAATTATCCCTCGAATAAAGTAAATTTCATGATAATTTAAAGCTGATTTCTTTTCTCGAAAAGAGTGCAACATTCTTTGCACTTTTTAATTGCAAATGGGCAACATCTGTGATTTGAAAGTAAAGAATTTTTAGAAGTTAATCCAGCATTAATTAAGAAAAATTATAAATATTTTAAAACTTCCTGGAATTGCCGCGTTTTAAAAGAGAAGGAAAAAAATGTTGCATGTTTTTATTTTATATCTTTTCAAACTTCTATAACCCTGCGCAAAAAAAACACCCTGTAGTTGCAACATAGAAGACGTGTTATTTTTTTGCACCTGAAAAAAGTGGAAACATTTTATTTGTTTCAAATCGAAGTGTTTCCAACTTTTGACTGAATAAAAGAAGTTTTTATAATATTTAGTTTTTCATACAGTGAAGAGCAAAATTATTCATCCAAATTCGAAAGTTTTCCAATTACTTTTTTACTAAATAAAATAAATTATTTTCAGTACAGGAAATATTTATAAGATTTTCTTATTTTATTTCTTTTATTATATTGCAGGCAAGTGGCTGCCGCCAGTGTTGCCGCTCGTGTTGTGCTCGTTTTATGAGATATTCCATAAACTGTTGGGCTTCTTGTCAAATATTCTTTTTAAGGGCTGCTTTTTTCTAGGGCCTGTGGGCACAAAATCTCTACTTCCAGTAGCCTCCAAAAAGGAAGTCTGAAATGTTTGAACCAGGCGATTTTGCTGGTCATGTCAAATCGTCAAAACGGGTGGTTACGCGTGCTTTCCTCTTGTGGCAGCTGCTGCGTGTTGATACAACATCTTCACCAAAACCCGCTGATTCAATTCCGATAGTAAAAAGTCCTGTAGCGTTGGCCAGTAACAGCAACTGCCGAAGGCCTCCTCAAAGAAACACGATCCACTCACTCTTCCCCTGTCTTAAGTGGATGTGACTGCTTTTCGTGCAGCACACACGGAGTTTCAGTGCTATAGATATAGATATTTTATTTATTAAAGTGACTTCTTGAATGATAATTCCACCCGGCGCTCGTGCTGATTTTGGACTCAAAAATTGGAGGGAAGAAATCGCTCTTGCGGTGTACACAGCGTTCCTTGTCGTGTGTGTTTGTCTTCAGCTGATGTCCAGTTGACAAACGTCAAACATGTTTGATGTCAAACGTCTTTAGCAAAAGCTTGAGCTGTAGCGAACTTCATCAAACGCTCTCAAACCCTCGTTTTTGACAACAATCTCTAATCAAACCCATGTAATTTAAATGAGTTTGATTAGAGGTTGTTGTCAAAAACGACCGTTTGAGCTAGAGTTGGGTCCAACTTCATCAAACGCTCAGTTTTGCCAAGAACCTCTGGTCCAACCCATTTAAATAACATGGGTTTGACTAGAGGTTTTTGGCAAAACTGAGCGTTTGATGAAGTTTGACCCAAGTCTAGTTGGACCCAACTCTAGTTTGAGCGCGTTTGATGAAGTTCGGCACTGCTCTAGCAAAAGCTATAGGGTGATTATTTTTGCTGCAGCTGTTTCATAAAAATATTTTATTACATCAATGAACATGAGCGCGATCAATGAACATGTGAATCCGCTCGATGGACATCAATTTATACTTAAAGAAGGGCCTCCCCAGAGTCGGTTTGAACGAGTGTTTGATTTTTGGCAACAAGAAAGTTACATATTTTTTGGGCAGTTTGCACTCGTTGACGTTGTTAAAGAAAACAGAGGATTCCAGGCTCAACTGTATTTTTTGTTTAAAAGAAATTTGTTATTAACAACAACAAACAACTAAATTTTTTTTTGTGAAAGCTTTAGGCGGTCCGCTTGTGAAAGTTTCTTCTTGTTTTTTTCTAACATTATTGAGGTAGTCAAATAGCCATGGATGTTTGCATAAAGTAGCACCTGAAGCCTAAAATATTTTGGTGGCCAATTGTTATTTCGACCGTAAACGGCCATTCAATATCGTTTGAGAATTTGAAAAATAAAAGAAGAAAAAACAAAAGAGTTGTGCGGTAACAATTGAATGGCACGATAAATAAGTGTTTGGCCTTTTTGTTATTCACCTTAAAGTCGATGTGAATATATTCAATTTAAAGATGGCAAAAGTTTTTTGTTACACTTTTCAGTTCAGTTCTTCGCAAACACCGCAGCGTTTAAATTTTGAAATATTTTTGTGTTAAACAAAATACTTTCTAAATGGAAGATATTTTCCAGGTAATGATGGTGTTTTGAATACGTAAAAGTTCTTGAGAAATAATCTTTTTTAAATTAATTTTTATTTCTTCAACTTCAAAGTTGTTTTTTATAGTTCCGTATAAATTAACGAACACAACGAGTGTTACACTTTTCTAGTGTCACATTTTTCAGTTTTTCGCAAACACCTCAACGATTAACGAAGAGCGAGACACTTCGTTGTGGAACTGATGGATTGGAAATGAACTTAAATAGAGTGGTATTGAAAAATCTGAAATACGGTTCCAGAGCTGGGAAGCCTACACTTATTTCTCGACGCAAAATTAATACCAAAAACCAACTATTTTCCTGTTTGTTTGTAAATTGAACCCATTTCATGCTTTGGGAAGCCTCCATTGTCTTTTAAAAACTAAATATATAAAAAAAAAATTCCAGGGATGGGAAATTAAAAGATTTTTTTGGCGCATTCAGTATTTTTTAGTACATGTCATAACTAAAATATTTAAAAACTTTAAGTTCAACATCATAAAGATTTGCATTAGTAAAAAAAACAAATTCAAAATATTAAAATTTCATTTCCAGGGATGGTAAATAGATTTTTTTCATTCATATAATTAATCAAAAAGGCAAGTGACATTGTTTTTTCTTTTTTCGCCAACTATTTTATAATTTACGAAAGGCAAATTTGGTATAAAAAATTTTGAAAAAAATCCAAGTTTCGAATCCAGGGTTGGACAAGTACAATATTTTGTAGTACATGAAAGCGAGCAAAATAGTTTAATATTTAAAATTTTTCTTCAGTAAAACTACATTATAGCCCATGAAGAGTTGCATTGATAATAATAACAAAAAATATTAAAATTTCCCCTTCAGGGTTGGGAAATCGCGGGTTTTTTTGGTAAATACATTATATTGTAGCGTATGGAAGTGACCAAAATTGCTACAAATTTTAAGTTTTTCTTAAAAAACTATTTTATGCCCCATTAAGAGTTGCATTAGCAAAATAATTTAAAATTTCGGTTTCAGGGTTGGGATATCTTAATTTTTTATACATAAAAGTAGCCACAAAGACAACTAACGTCGTTTTTTTACTAATTAAAACTATTTTTTAATATAGGAAAAAAATAAATTGGTCTCAAAAATTTAAAAAAATTAAATTTTCGATTCCAGAGTTGGATAACTGCAATATTTTGTAGTACATGATAGTGACCAAAATGGTTACAAATTTTAAGTGTTTTTTTTTATTAAAACTATTTCAAGCCAAATTAAAAGTTCATTGTTAAAAACAAAATAAAATAGATTCAATTTTCTCTTCCAGGGATGGGAAATTAAAATTTCTTTTTCCATAGAAGTACCGAAAAAAGCAACTGACGTCGTTTTTTTACTAATTAAAACTATAAAAATTTCGTTTTTGTTTTTTTATTTTACAGAAGTAACCAAAAAGGCAACTGACGTTGTTTTTTTTAGGAAGAACAAAATTGGTACTTAAAAAAATAGATTTAAGGCCAGACGTACGTTGGTGTAGGGTATATTAAGATTCGTCACAGCCGAATGTAGCACTTTTAGTTCTTTTCTAGTCTCAGCAAAACCGCAATTCACCTTCTTTTCTGATCACACCTCGCATATATCACATGATAGCAGAGGAGTAATGGGTTCTCTTAATCAGGACTTCATTGATTTCGTTTTGATTTTATTTATTTCCTGCGAGTTTGTGTCTCAGTCTTTTGTTTTACTTCTTTTAATTGAAATGGAAACGTAACCTCTGGTTTCTAAAAAAAAACTATTTATTTCTGCTCAAACTCTGTTGATTAGCATGTTTATTAATTTCGGTGCATTTAAAACACGAGATTATTTTATTTATAGTCCAACTGCATTTTCATGTTCACAAGTCTTCTCGTTGGTATTGTTAAATCAAAAACTCAAGCACTCGTACATACTTTATTGATAAATTTAGTTGATTTTTTCGTTGCTATTGTTGTTGTTGTTCTTGTAACTACTGTTTACTGCCGCTGCTGTTGTCTTTTTGTTATAGTTGTTGTCATTAACTTGAACATGACATGTCGCATGTTACATATTAGCGTTTTAACATACTTTTTGTACGAAAGCAAATCTCGACGAGAGACGTATGAGCATGTGTTTGTATAGTTGTTAGGGTGGCTGTGTGTGTGTGTGTGTGTAAAAAAGCTTAGGAATATCGTTTGTTGAACATGTTGTTGGTTGAACAATTTTCAGTGTTCGGTTGGTATCTCGTGCAACAATTTTTCAAAACCACAACAACCACAACAACCACAACAAACATGAAAACACTAGACTCGTATAGATCAAGCCAACGTTAGACAGATATTATTAGACGTATTTGTATCTCAGTTTACATATTCGTATTACAATCATTTGAATTTGGAATATATTTAGTGCTTCACAGCCGCTGTGTTGTGTTTGTTTGTATGACGGCCGGGCGATGATGATGATGATGATGATGGTGATGGTGCTGATGTTATCGCGCGTTGAAGGTTTATAAGCGTGTTTCTAATAACGCTACAGATTGAGGCTTGAGCCACATATTTGGTATGCTAAATGCCTGCTGCTGACAACAACATTAAACCCAAGTCACATGTTTTAAAAAATGAAAACAACAAATATATCTCGAAGATATCTTTTTGTTTGGTTGCTGGGTTTTTTTTTCCTAAGATTTTGCCGCCCGATTTGAAATAATTTGCAAGCAAATTACTTGTTCAAGCCTAAAGTCTTCGCAAGACATGAAATGCTATTTTATTTTCGCGGCAAATGAACAAATTAAAAACAAATTAAACATAATTTTGGAAACTTCAATTAAAATCTCAGCAGCGAACAACACAACAAAAAGGAGTAAAAAAAAGAAGTGAAAAAAAGAAGTGAAATAAAAGCATCAACGAGATATTCGAAAAGGCTTTTAGACGCTGGTTGTTTGTGTTGTAAAATTTATGAAAATTTGAGTCTTAAATGTTGTCTAAGTGGCAGTTTTTCAATTTCAATTTTATGAAAATATTTATGTTTCCAAATTGTAGTCATAAATTTCTAAAAAAAATTTAAAAAAATTGAAAAAAAACAAAATTAAATAAAGGAAAAATGCCAAAATGCAACAAATAAGAAACATTGTGGAAATAAATTGAAACTTGAACAATGTTTAAATTAAATTTAAAATGTTTGTAGCTGTTGCTGTTGTTGTTGTTCGTTTGTTTGGTTGGTTGGTTGCTGGGTTTGTTACGCGGCTGTTGTTGGCAGCAGCTACACGGCCGCACTACTTGTGCAACCGTGCTTTTTGGCTTTTTTCTTGACAATTCTTTTTCTTTTTTTCTTTTTTGCTTCTCTGATTCAGTTGTGTGGCTAACAAGCACTTTCGGCTTTTAAGTAGAACCCCCTACAAAAAAAAAGAGAGAAAAAACACCCAGCGAACGTTACACAAAATACCAAAATCGTGACCAATTTGGTTTATTTACACGTCCCGTACATGAATCTTTAAAACTATTTTGAATTCTTTTTTTTTTAATATTTTTTTGTTTCTGTTTCCATTTAGTTTTGCAAAATGTATTTATATTTCTTTATATATATGTATATTTTTTTGTTGTTGCTGTTAATAGCCAGCGTATGACCAATACGGTCAGTTATGGCCTGTACATTTTGCCAAAACAATCAATTTAAGCTTAAAAAATTTTGCAAATGAATTACAATTTTAAATGGAAATCTGCCAGTGCAGGATTTTATGAAAGACTTGTTAGCACAACCACACACACACACACACACACAAACAGAGGAACTGTCACTAATTAATAAATTATAACAATTAAAGTAAAAATAAAAATAAAAATAAAGTAAAACAAGTAAAAGTGCTATATTCGGCTGTGCCGAATCTTATACACCCTTCACCAACGTACGTCTGGCGTTACATATATTTTTAAATACCGATTTTGTTCTTCCTAAAAAAACAACGTCGGTTGCCTTTTTGGTTACTTTTATAAATGAAAAAAAGAAACATAAATTTCCCACCCCTGAAAACGAAATCTTAATAGTTTAAATTAGTAAAAATAAGAAGTTGCCTTTTTGGCTACTTTTATGTTTAAAAAGAATTTAAATCTCCCATCCCTGGAAGCGAAAATTTAATTTTTTTTACCCAGGCATCTCTTAATGAAATAGTTTTATTAAAAAAAAAAATAAATAAAAAAACAACTTAAAATTTTTAACCATTTTGGTCACTTTCATATACTACAAAATATTGAAATTATCCAACCCTGGCATCGGATATACGATTTTTTTCAATTTCTAAGACCAATATTGTTTTCCTGAGATAAAAAATAGTTTAAATTCGCAAAAAACGACATCAGTTGCCTCCTTGGGTTACTATTATGAATGAAAAAAAAAACCAATTTCCCATCCCTGGAAGGTAATAATATATTTTGTTTGTTTGTTTACCCAGACAACTCTTAATGAGATCCTAATGAGAAAATCTGTAACCATTTTGGTCACTCTCATATACTACAAAATATTGCAGTTATCCAACCCTGGAATCAGAAATTAGATTTTTTTTAAATTTTGCGACCAATTTATTTTTTCCTGAATTAAAAATATTTAAGAAAAACTTTTAATTTGTAACCATTTTGGTCACTTTCATGTGCTACAATATGTTGTATTTACCAAAAGAAAACTTCCAATTTCCCTACCCTGGAAGTGAAATTTTAATTTGTTTTTGTTATTATTATCAATGAAACTCCTCATGAGGTATAAAGTAGTTTTATTTAAGAAAAATTTTAAATATTTAACTATTTTGGTCCTTTTCATGTACTCCAAAATATTTTACTTGTCCAACCCTGGGTTCGAAACTTTGACTTTCTTAAAAGTTGTGATATCAAATTTTTCCTTCGTAAATTACAAAATAGTTTCAGTTGGCGAAAAAAGAAAAAACAATGTGGGTTTCTTTTTTATTAATTATATGAATGAAAAAAATCACTTTTCCCACCCCTGGAAATAAAATTTTTATATTTTGAATATGTTTTTTTTTTATTAATGCAAGTCTTCATGATGTTTAAGGCGGTTTTATTTATGAAAAACTAAAAATTTTTAAATATTTTAGTTACTGCATGTACTACAACACAGTGAATAAGCCAAAAAAAAATTCATTTTCCCGTCTCTGGAAAAAAATTTGCTGACATTTTCATGAACATACAAACACTGTTTCCCAATCAGTTCGGAGCCTTTTAACATTTCTGGCAACAGTAAAAAAATATACACACATCAACAGAAGCATACCCGGGATGTTGATATATTTTAGATGGACTTTCTTTCGTTTTTAACTTTGTTTCAGTCTTTCGTAGTTTTGCACTCTTTTATTTCCGTTTAAATTTTGTTTATATTTTTTAATTGAACATTTTTATTATCTGCCGTCTATATTTTTTAAATAATTAATTTATAATCGTAAATTCATTCTTGTCATTTCGATGTTATTCGTAAATCTGTTGTCTTTTTTAAAACATCTTTTTCGACAAAAGGGTCGGCCCCATACATGTGACACATGTAACTTTTCTTATATTTTAATGAATTTTATTTTTAACAAATTTGCAATTAATTTACTTTTTTGATGGAGTTGCCAGCGTTGCAGCTCTTTGAATACCAAAAAAAAAAAAAGATCAGCTGATTAACTGATTTCGCTAATTAAAATTAACAAATGAATTTGACATTTAATAATAAATAAAATCAAAATTGTTAACGTTTTTACACAAACATGTTTACACTCAAGCCGGTTGCAGCCAAAGAGCAATAACTGAAGAAGTTAGATATTTAAAATTAAGTCAGTACTTATTTATTTATTATTATTATTGTTAATGTTATTTTTTTTTTTTTAAATTTAAATGAATTAATTATTCAAACCAAAACCAAAACCGTTAATTTGTGACTTATCCTCCGTATTCACCACATTTGATTTTTGTACCCTTCACAAAAAAAGTAAAAGTGTAGGTTTGTCATTCCGTGTGTAAATTCTTCGATATTAAATATGGAACCCCATAGAGAATATATATATTCTGGATTCTTACGAACAGCGATGACGATTTGAGCGATGCCCGTCCGTCTGTCTGTACGTGAAATCGGTTTCCCAAGCCCCCAGAAGAGCTAAAGAGACTTCGTTCTAGGACTGATGGATGGGAAATTAACTTAAATAGAGTGGTATTGAAAAATCTGCAATACGGTTGCAGAGCTGGGAAGCCAACACCTTTTTCTCGACGCAAAATTAATACCAAAAACCAATTATATTTTTGTTTGTTTGTAAATTGAACCCCCAATTGTCTATTAACAATTAAAAAATAAAATTTCGTTTTCAGAGATGGGAAAGTAAAACTCTTTTTTGCACTTTCAGTATTTTGTGGTACATGTCATAACTTATATAATGAAAAAATTTAAGTTTTCCTTAAGTAAAACCGCTTTCAACATCCTGAAGACTTGCATTAATAAAAAAAGCAAATTCCAAATAATAAAATTTAATTTTCAGAGGTGGGAAATTGACTTGTTTCATTTAAAGAATTAATCAAAAAGGAAACGGCCAATGTTTTTCAACTTTTCGCTAACTAAAACTATATTATAATTTACGAAGGAAAAATTTGATGTCACAAATTTAAAAATATCAAAGTTTCGAATCCAGGGTTGGACAAGTACAATATTTTGTGCTACACAAAAGCGACCAAAATAGTTAAATGTTTAAAAGTTTCTTAAATAAAACTACTTTATACCTCTTGAAGAGTTGCATTGACAATAATAACAAAAAAAAAACTAAATTTCCCTTCCAGGGTTGGGAAATTTAAAGTTCTTTTTGGTAAATACAATATATTGTGGCACATGAAAGCGGCCAAAATAGTTAAAAATGTTAAGTTTTTCTTAAATAGAACTATATCATGCCTCATTTAGTCTTGCGTTGCTAAAAAAAATTAGATTTTCGCTTCCAGGCATGGGAAATTAAAATTTTTTATACATTCAAGTAACCAAAAGGGCAACTAACGTCGTTGTTTTCACTAATTCAAATTATTTTTAATTCAGGAAAAAATAAATTGGTCTCAAAAATTTAATTAAAAAAATAATTTTTTGATTCCAGGGTTGGATAATTGCAATATTTTGTAGGACTTGAAAGTGACCAAAATGGTTAAAAATTTTAAGTTTTTTATTTTACATAAAAATATTTCATGCCTCTACAAAAATAAGCAACTACAAAAAATTTAATTTTCGCTTCCAGGGATGGGAAATTTAAATTCTTTTTAAACATAAAAGTAGCCAAAAAGGCAAGTTATATCTTTTTGTTTTTACATATTGAAATTATTAAAATTTCGTTTCCAGGGGTGGGAAATTTATTAATTTTTTTTTATGCGTAAAAGTAACAAAAAAGGCAACCGACGTTATTTTTTTAGGAAGAACAAAATCGGTACTTAAAAATATATGTAACACCAGACGTATGTTGGTGAAGGGTATATAAGATTCGGCACAGCCGAATGTAGCACTTTTATTTGTTTTTTTTTATATTATTTTTTTTTTAACACAATGTTCATAACCAAGTGAATACCTCACAAATTTGTGGTACTCTTTTAAATATCTTATTCGCCATAAATATTATAAAAACATAAACGCTTTAACAGACGTCTTTCTGTAGATATTCCAAATATAGTAAATTTTTATATAAACAGTGCACGATTTTTTTGTGGGACACTTGCAGGTATCTTACCGTCTACCGAATTTTATGAAAACTAAATTTTTTTAAAGGTATTTTTATGCAGACAAGCAGTGAAAGTTTTATTTTAATTGTGGTCTTAAAGGTTGGAAGAAATGAAGTACTTTAGAGGCAGCATTAAATTCTTGTTAATTTGTTTCAATATTTTACTTGCAATTAAGGAGTTAAAAAAAAAACGCTTAAAGATGTCAGCACAAAATAAATAAAATTATTTGCAATTAATCTGATACTTCGGCAGCTCTCAAATGAGTGGAACAAAAATTAACTTGAACTGTTAATGGACCAACAGGCGGTACCAGAAAAAAAAATATGGACTCTTTTTTTCTGTTACAAAGAGTACAAATTTACTTGAACTTTTAGTAGACCACCAGGCGCTGCTATTAGAAAATATTATCGGCTCTTACGGAAAATTCTCTGAAGACTTGAAGACGCACCACAAATTTCAGAGTTACAAACCAAGACAGTTTTGGCAACAGTTTAATTAGTACTGATTAAATCAGTCACGGTATTCTGTTAACTCTCTGGAAAATTACCGATATTGCACAGTTTTATTTTCCACTTATGACTGTCTTGCTGCTAGTGGGCTTCTTAAAGAATATCTTGAAATTTGCGCCACCAAAAACCTTTTTTTTATCTTTTATTGTTAAAAGCAAATTTTGCAAATACCAAATAACTCATTTTCTGTTCATTTTCCTCAGCTGTAAAAAAAACAAAATATATCCGATCTAATTAAAAATCCCAAAGCTCACGTTTTTTATTTAATTTATAAAAATTAGCTAAACGTTGCAGCTTATTTTTTACTGGTCTACTGAAATGCATTATTTTTGTTGTTCTTTTCATTTAATTTCCACTTAAATTTATTTGTAATTTGCCATTAAATACTTTGCCATACTTGAACTACAAAATGAAAAAGAATTGAGAAAAATATTTTACAAGAAACTCAATATGGCAAAAAGTAACTCATAACTTTGTAGAGCCACATTTTAAATATCTATGAAATTCAGTTTAAAAGCAAAAATTACTTCATGTCATGATCGCTGGCCGGTGCACAAATCCAAGAATAATAATTTTGTAAAACATCAGCGGCGTATTAAATTTAAATGAAAACTATTAATTTGTTAAATTAAACTTGGAAATTTAATGGAGATTCTTATTAATTTCAATTAACTGTTGGTACAAGAATTTATGGAAATGTTGAATTATTTAACGAATTGAGAACCGAGAGAAGAGATGGCCTTCATAATAATTATTATTATTTCATTGTTTTTTTAATAATATTTTTTTACTATTATTTCTTTTTTGTTATAATCTTTTCTACTATAATTTTTCTATTATAATTAAAAAAAATATAATAAAGGTAAATCTAACCAATTTAATTGGTTGAAACAACCAACAAAAATTGTAAAAACAGCCGACGAGTAATTGTAAAATAAAAATTTACAAAATTATGGTAACTGTACAATTTTTGTGGTTGGGCTACAAAAGAAATGATTAAAAGAAGCTTCTATACAATGAAAATTGTAAAGCAACAATTTCTATGGTAGAATTTTATTTTTTTCTTTTTGTATTGAGACAAGTCGACAGATTAAACCAACCAGGCATTAAAATTAGTTTGTTGACAATAGTAATTATAAAAAATATGGGTAGATCTAACCAATTTTATTGGTTAAGATTACAACAACCAACAAAAATAGTAAAAATAACCGCCGTGTAATTGTCATATAACAATTTACAAAAAAATAACAACTGAACAACTATTTCGGTTTGGCTACAAATAAAACTATTCAAAGTAGTTTTTTTACAATTAAAATTGTAAAATAACAATTTTTATTAACACAACCAGGCATTAAAATTAGTTTGTTGACAATAATAATTATAAAAAATATGGGTAGATCTAACCAATTTTATTGGTTAAGATTACAACAATCAACAAAAATAGTAAAAATAACCGCCATACAGTTACAGAAAAAACGTGGCAACGGAACAATTATTT
Organism: Linnaemya vulpina; assembly: GCA_963675445.1. Classification (NCBI taxonomy): domain Eukaryota; kingdom Metazoa; phylum Arthropoda; class Insecta; order Diptera; family Tachinidae; genus Linnaemya; species Linnaemya vulpina. Next base: position 11,651,495 of record OY776278.1, on the reverse strand, counting down.
CGGTTTGGCCGCAAATAAAACTATTCAAAGTAGTTTTTTTACAATTAAAATTTTAAAGCTACAATTTTTATGGCAGACTTTTTTTTTATAGTAACACAAGCCGACAAAATGAACACAACCAGGCATTAAGGCAGGTGAGGAAAATTCCACAACAGAGAGTAGAATCGAAGCCAGGATGTTATAATTCGTAGTCCTGTGTTAACGGCTTCAGCCAACAGCACCCAGAAAAATAGTTAATTTTATTTTAACAAATAAATTGGTAAAAACAACCATTAAATTGGGTAAAATTATATAGAAATTTTTAATTAAAATTCCTTAACTAATTTCAATTAGTTATTTCAACTGATTTTAGTTAAAAGTCATGGATTTGATATATAAAAATTCTGATACCTTTTTCCATGGTTATTTTAACCAACAAAAATTCCTAAATTGGACAAATTCCAACAACGGTTTATATTAGCAGTAGAGCTACTAACATGAATTGTTTAGTTTAAACAAGAAAATTTGTTAGTTTATGAAAATTGCAAAAACAATTTACGCTTCAGTTCAGTTACTACTGCGATATGGCTTGTTTAACCAACAGATATTGTAACTGTACAATTGGCAACAGTAAATTATTTTAGCAATTAATTTACAATAACAAAAAGTTAAACTAACTAACAGATATTGTTATCATTAAAATTTTAACAATATTTTAGTTTTACTATTAATTTACAACTAGAAGTGGTTAGTTTAACTAACAGATATTGTAACTGTACAATTGGCCTCAAAAAATTATTTTAGCAAATAATTTACAATTACTAAAAGATAGTTTAACCAGCAGATATTGAGATCAATAAAATTTCAACAATATTTTAGTTTTACAATTAATTTACAACTAGAAGTGGTTAGATTAACCAACAACTTTTTATTTCTTGTATGAGCCAGAGAGACTCTGACTGAATTTCACTATAAATTCACAGAAGTTTTATAAAATTGTATATAAAATCTGTAGAATTTTATATAAAACAAAACTGTGCCTCTCTTCCTCCCCCCTCAACGCGTCTTGCATTTGAAACTACTCCCCGAAATACCATTCGTGTGAACATGTATTTTTGGCGGCTGACAATTTATGCCTCCAATAAACAACAAACTAACAAATCATCTGCAAGTTTTTCTTTTTTTTTTCAAAGACATAAACCAGAGCTGCTCAACACAACCGGCATGATTTTTAGCTGCGGAAGGCAAGATTTTTAGTTACAAAAATAAAATATAAAAAAGTTAAATAAATAAAATAAAAAAAAAAGTTTGCAACACTTCATATTAAACAACAGCCATCATGATGAATTACATGTTGGCTGTGGTGTCGTTACCGTTTGATGTCTGTGATAAATTGCAGCTTTTTAAATGAAAATGAAAAGCGAAACCTTAAAATTGAAGTCAGAAAAACTCTTCGACAAGGTCGCCTGCCTTTTTTCTTTTTTCGTTTGTTTGTTTGTTGACTTGAATGTTGGCAAATGCTGCAACAAAAGAAAACAAAAAAGTCTCTCAAATTTAGGGCAGTATTTGCAATTATTTTGTTAACCAACAAATTCTGAATACGTATTTGATTCGTGGCGAACGTTAAGCCGTTCCAACTGGAAACAATACAATTGCCTGAAATGGTTTGAGCCCTTATTTTGTGTTCATTTGTTTGGCTCATGTTTTCGCAACATGTATTTTATGACAGTCTAAATGTGTTACTCTGCTATAAATTTTGTATATTCAAAAGTATGTATATGTGTATGTGTGTGTGTGTGTGTGTGCTAGACTTTGGTGTCTTATTTAGTGCTTTGTTGTTGTTGTTGTTGTTGTTTTTGTTTTATAATGTCTTCTTGCTTGTAACTATTATACAACTCACGACAATGGCAATTCACGCAAGGACCTTTCCTGACCCATCGCCATGTTTGGAGCTGCAAACCTTAAAGTATTTGTCATCTCTATTTGAACACTACACATACATACACTCATGCACACACACACACACACACACACCAGCCAGCTAATAACCAAAGAAACAAATAAAAAAAGTTCTGTTTCTTTTGGAATTATTTTTATGCTGCCAGTCAAAGATGACTAAGATTTTTGCTTTTTATATTTTATATAATAATTTTTTATTTTCTGGCTTCTTAAAATAATTGATTTTGGAAAATATGCCAGGCGTTACAATTCTTAACAATTACGAGGGTTGTTTGATAGGTCCCAGACTCTTTTAATGGCTCTTGCAGTCATATCAATTGCCACCTCAAGCCGTCTTGTACCCGCTATTAATGAACCATTTCCAAATTTTAATTAATCTACAGCATTGAACTTGTGTTTGAATGCTTTTAAAAGCAGATGACCTTAAGAATTTAAAAATATACAAAAAAAGAATGAAATAATTCAAGAAATCATCACTTAAACCCTGATAAATTTTATGGAAACTTGGCAACAACAACTTCACAATCTAAAAAGGAGTCCGCCCAGGACAAGTAACGCCCAAGAGAAATCTACACACCAGAATATGTCAATAAAATTAATAGAAAAGTATTTAATAATTCATCCAAAGAACCTTAAAAAAAAATTATTAATTTAAAAAATTAAAAAAGGAAACTGCATTTAACCCAACATGCTTTTTGCTATATTTCCCTAAAAGTGCTTTAAAAAATGTTATAACAGTTTCTATTATTAAAGAATTTATGGCGAAAAAAAATACGAGAAGTGTAGCAACAGATGGCAACGCTCTTTTTTTAAATCCCTGTATTGGCGTTTGATTATTTTTCTTTGTGTTATATTTTTATGACTTTCTTTTTTTGCTGCGGCAAAAAAATTTTTTTTGCTACCCAGTGTAATCGATAACATTTCTTTTCCAATATAACTCGATATCATTGTTAGTTGCGTTTTACTCTATATTTAAAAGTTCATATATTCATGGACTTTTATTTTATACAGTAAAAGGATTTTTTTTGTTATCTAGTGTAATGGATTGAATTTTTATTTTATTATTTTTTTTGCCGTTATGAATCGATGTCATTGTAAGTTGCGTTTTAATTTAAAAGTCCAAGACTTTTATTTCATTGGGTTAAAGGATTTTGTTTGCTGACCAGTGTAATCGACTTTCGAAAAGATTGATTTTTTTTACAGACTCAATATTATTGTAAGTTCCTTTTTAGTAAAAATTTGAAAGTTCATATTTTTATGGACTTACTTTTTTATTTATTAACTCAAAAACTTTTTTTGAGTGACTAGTGTAATTGATTTTCGAAGATCATTACACTTTTTTCAGTTTTCACTCCATATCATTGTGAGTTGACTTTTAGTAGAAAGTTTAAGGTCCATATTTTAATTGAAGTTTTATTTCCTATGCCAAAGGAAAAAAGTTTTTGTTGACCAGTGTAATCGTTTTTTTTTTTTTTGCTGTTAAAAACATTTAAAAGTCCATATTTTTATATACTTTTTTATTTCCTACGGCAAAAGGATTTCTTGTTTGCTTTTTTTTTTTGTTGACTAGTGTAATTGATTTTCGAAAAAAAGAATAAACGATTTTCAGAAAACGTGAAGCTTTCTTTTCAAATTATGATTCGTGAGTTGCTTTTTGGTAAAAATTTCCATATTGTCATGGAGGGCGAAGCCTTTTTTGTTGACTAGTGTAATCGATTTACAAAGATTATGAAATTTTTTTTTAGTTATGAATCGTTATCATTTGAGTGGCATTTTAGTAAACATTTAAAAGCCCATATTTTCATGGACTTGGATTTCATATTTTATGTTCTCTTGCAACAATTATTTGCTGCGGCAAACGGTGTTTTTTTTTCTTATTTTTTTAACAAAATATTTTTGTGTGTCTGATTTTAGCCACAAATTTGCATAATTACTGAACATTAACATTTTCTAATGCCGCATTTTTCCTTTTCGCTACTTCGTCACGGTGTCTCTTTCCCCCCTCCCCCGCTCATAATCATTTTCCAGCAATTTTTCTTCAAATTTATTTATCAGCTTTTCGTTTAGCGACTTTCCACGAAATAAAGTTAAACTTAAAACTCGTTGTTAACAGAACTGTAAACGAAATTAATTTTAATATTTTGTTGGGCGATTAATTTGTTAGTTGAGTGTTTTGTTTTTGTTTTTGTTTCAGTTTTTTTTTTCGTTTTCATTTGGTTCGGGTGTGTGTGTGTGTTGGCAAGAATTGGCCATGCAAAAATCGTGACAATTTGTAAATTAATAATTGTAAATTATGTTTAAGTAAAAGAGATTTAAGCTGCAACATGAATAAATTGATTTTAACATAAACGGGCTTTAAATAGAATAACAATTTGTTGAATAAAATTTTTTTTCTTTCTTTTATATTTTATTTGCAAAGTTTTTTCAAATATGTTTTGAATGAATAATAACCAACCAGTTGCATGATCGGGCATGTCTGCTTAGAACTAAAGACTTAAGCAACGAACTTACTTAAAACAACACTGCTCACTAACAAAAATTTTTCGTTATTTTTTCCATTCCAAGTCTCATTTAGTTTGTATTTGCGATTTATCTGCAAGAGATTATTAACAAAATCGAGTCCATTGATTAGGAAGTTTTTTTAGTGACACAAAGTGGGAAGTTATTTAAAGTTTTTGCGAGTTTTACATTTTCATTTGTAAAAAAATGTTATTTTATTTGAAATCTATAATTGAATTAAAGGCGATTAATGAAAGATTTAGATGTCAGCAGTTGATAAAAATAATTATTTGCATGAATGGATGCTGGTGGGTAGAGGTCAGCAGTTGATTTGGTGCAACAAAATAACGTTGGCAAATTAAACGGAAGTGTCTATTGGCGCCTTAGTCCTTCAGAGCATTCAAGTAGGTGATTTATACGAGTTAAATAAAAGAAAAATTATTAAAAATATTATAAAAAATCAGATTTAATTGACATCAGGAGCAAGACTTCGGATTCACTGAAAATGTGACTGAATATGTGACCAGAGAACTATTTGCCATGACAACCCCCGGTAAACAACATTAGAAAAGATTTAGATTTGCTCTCTCTATTTCCATATCATAAGTAAAACATCTTATTGACCACTTTGGAAGGCCTTTATCTCGTGGGCTGTTTCGTTTAATTAATTTAATTAGTCCGGCTGTTGGCTGAAATAGTGAACACAAGACTACGATGTTTTAGATCTCTACTTCGACTTCGCCTTCTGTCATATTGTCGAATTTTTCAAATCCTCAAAAGGACATGTTTTTGTTATTGTCGCCTCGTCTCAATGACCAAGGCTGAGCTCTGGCACTTTTATGTTTCACTTAAAACAAAATAAACTCATTAAAAGGATATAATTAACTCTCTTATAAGGCGCTGTAAGCACACAATCATGGAGCAGGATTTACTTGGAGCAACTGTAAGAAGCTCTACAGAAATATCTTTTGTTTTTATTTTAATTTAAATAAAATGGTAGTTGAGATTTGGTTACTTTAAGGAAAAAAAAGTCGTTGCTGTGCAGTGTAGTTATCTTTAGACTTATTAAAAGGCAGCTTTACATTCAGTCGAATTTAAAATATGATCCTATTGATTGATTTTCTGCTACGAATCATAAATTAAGCAATAAAATTTTAGGAAAAAAAATAACAATTTCAAAGTAAAATAATAAATCGCTGGTGGTTTCTTCATGGCCTGGGAATTGAAACTCCATATTCGTATCTTTTGCCACTTTAAATGTTTAATATCTTGTTTTCTATTTTTTTTTTTTTTCTTTATTTTTCTTAACAAAGATTTGGGTTTATAAATAATGTTACACCTACACTCGTCTAATAAAAAACAAATAAAATAATGCATTTGAATTTATTTTGATCTGCTTGGAAAACATATAATTTTGGCTGAAAACGATCTTGGGAAGTGCTAAAATTTGTTATACGACGCTGGTGTTAGAAAAAAAAAAGAAACAACTTCTTTTGTTGTTGTTGCTGTTGTTGTTGTATGTCGAGTATGATTTTATAATTGGCGCATAATTGAAATGATGTAAAACAAACATCCAAGTCTGTGGCTGCACCACAATTATAAATAATAAAAAAAAAACTCTATTTCATATAAATATTTTTTATTCTTTTATTTACAAGTTGGGCAACACATTTCGCATGATTCATGCAGCTGAATTTTGATGTGAATAGAGGAGGATTTTTCAGTTGCTACGAAAAATAGAAAATAAAAATATTTTTATGTGCTGCTCGTCAAATTTATTGTTCAGGTCGGGGTTTTTTTTTCAAAAACTTTACAGTTTAAAATTTATGATGTTTTTAATTTAAACATCGTAATTCATAAATAAGTTTTCTTTGTCTTGGACTTGTACTCAGGGGATGACCACCGCAAATGCAGTGCATTAAGCCAGATGTAATAGAGAGGGGACAGATGAAGGCAGATTAAAAAAGAGAAATTTGTTGTAACTATTTTAAATGTTTACAACGCAGGGGAACTTTTTTGCCAGAGTTACTGAGACGAATAAGGGTGCTGTATTCGGTTCTTTAAGAACACGATGTCAGAAACGCTCAGCGACTACTGTTATGCCTTCACCCTTGAGGGGAGGCGACAGTAACACAACCATGTCTTTATGAGGCTTCGCATAATTCGACAATATGACTGAGTGCGTAATCCAACTACAGATTTAAAACTTCGTAGCCTTGTGTTCACTATATCAGCCAACAGCCCGACTAATTAAATTAATTAAACGAAACAGCCCACGAGATAAAGGCCTTCCAAAGGGGGCAATAAGATCTCAAGCTTATGATCTGGAAATAAAGCAAATCTAAATCTTTTCTAATGCTGTTTACCGGGGGTTGTCATGGCAACAAGTTCTCTGGTCACATATTCAGTCACATTTTCAGAGAATCAGAATTCATGTTGGTGATGTCAATTAAATCTGATTTTTTATAACATTTTTACTAATTTTTCTTTAATTTAATTCGTATAAATAACCTATTTGAATGCTCTGAAGGACTGAGAAACGAATACACACTTCCGTTTCATTTGCCAACGTTATTTTGTTGCACCAAATCAACTGCTGACCTCTATCAACCAGCATCCATTCATGCAAATAATTATTTTTATCAACTGCTGACATCTAAATCTTTCATTAATCGGCTTTAATTCAATTATAAATTTCAAATAAAATAACATTTTTTTACAAATGAAAATGTAAAACTCGCAAAAACTTTAAATAACTTCCCACTTTGTGTCACTAAAATAACTTCCTAATCAATTGACTGGATTTTGTTAATAATATCTTGCTGATGAGTCTTAAACACAAACTAAATGAGACTTGGAATGGAAAAAAAAATAAAGAAAAATTTTTGTTATTGAGAAAAGTTGCATGAAGCAAGTTCGTTGCTTGAGTCTTATGTTTTAAACAGACATGCCTGAACTTGCCGCTGCTTGCTTATTATTTATTTAAAATATTTTTTAGAAATTCTGCAAATGAAAATGAAGAAGTTCTTGTTTTTTATTAAAAGTAAAATATTTATAATATTTTTTAACCTCAACAATTTCATGCGACCTTTTATTTTCAAGTTGAAAATTAATTTTTAAAGATTTTTTCATGCCACTCATAATTAAATTGTTGTTTTGAAAATGATATTTAATCGTATTAAAATAGTGCTGGAAGGACATGTTATATTATTCAAGAATTACTGAAGGATCGAAATCACTTTCATAATCAACTTCTAGAAAGAAAGTAGAACAGCGCTGTTTTCGAAAGCCGCTACAATAGTCATTAGTGCTCATGCCGTATTGTTTTTGCCGCCTCTCGCTTGGCTCAGTTTCATGAGGAAACAGTTTAAATTTTTATAGATTAAAAAAATCGAATCGAATACGAGAACTGCTTCAAGAGTCAACTGATGTTGGGGCCCCGTTAATTCTGAAATTATTTATCATATTTTTCCAACACATTTCCTATTAATTATAATTCAATTCAATTTAATAAATAAAGTTAAATAAAAATATGTAAAATAATGAGGTTAATGTTTACTTATTTCTTTGGAATATTTACCATGTGTCTCTGGATATATGACATTTCACATCGTAGTCTAACAATTCTCATTCAATTTAATATAGAAATATTTTACATAATTTTTACTTTATTCTATTTTTATATTTTCTAAAACCAAACTGAAGTTCATTTGAACATGTTTGTTTTCTTTATACAAATGATTTCATAACCTCCGAACTGCAGGGCAAAGTCAAGTGCAGCCAACGAATACAAAACCAGCAAAACAAAAATTATAATAAATAAATAAATAACACAAAAAGAGTATTAATAAAAATAGGCGCAGAGTTTAGCAAAATTTTCTTGTCACTTTAAATCCATGGGAAATGAAAATATTTAATTATTTAATTAAGATTAATATTGACTCAATAAGTGCATTCAATGTGGAAATATTTTCCGCGTTATTAAAGTATTAAAATAAAAACTCTTTTTCCACCACATGACACACAAACAAAATAAATTTATTTAGAGTTTTTTTTTGTTAATATTCTTGGAAGTATTTATTTAAATAATACTTTTCGACCATTCGGCTCAAGTCATACTTTTTAAATGTGTTAATTTAATTAATTGGCTTAAAATGCCATACGTTTTAGCTTGACGGCTTATTATTTTCGTTACATTGTGGTTTTGTAAATGATAACAGCGTTTGATTTTAGACACGCACAAGTATTTAATTTAAATAAAATGTTGGAAAAAAATATGGACAAAAAACTATTTACATAAAGCGTGGGCCGAACTTAAATTGACCATGTAAATTGGCTTAAATAAAAGTGATTTCAAGTCGTTTGATAATCTGAAAATTTTAAAAACCGGGTCAGCCGTAACGTTGTATGTTAATTAATTAATACCAAAAATTTTTTGTGTGAGATAATTAAATTAAAATGGCTTCATTAGAAGTTGTGAACGGGCAGCAAATGTGAGAGGTTTTTTGGCAAAAAAAAATATATTTTAAAAAAATTTACAGAAGGAATTTAAATAAAATAAATAAATAAAAACATTGTTGTTGTTAATATTTATTTATAAAAGATTTACAAGCGTATAAAACTGCTGGTCTTCATTTATAAATCGCGTGTTTTTTTAGCTGCTGGGGAAATTATAATACAAAATAGTTATAGATTTGCAGTTGTTTGATTATCATCTCATCAATAGTTTTATATGAAATTTTTTTTAACATCAATTCTGGAAATTGAGGTCCAGGCCTCTCACCCGTTAAGGCATTTAAATGCCCTCAATGCTGGTTTAAATATTGGCTTTAAGGGTTTCCAGAGTAAATCAATTTTAATTTCAACTTATCACTCATGGAATTTCATAGTTCGGAGGAACAGAAAGTTTTGCAAATTGAAGATCAATTTTATAATTGAAAAAAAAAATTGATAAGTTGCTCTATAAAAATTTTAATTCACAAAAACATCACAAATAACCCAAAGAAACAGCGTCAGTTTTTTATATAAAATTTTTACAAAAGAGCACAACAGCTGTTCTCGAAGGCCGCTGCACTTGAAAATTATAAATTATTTTCATCAGTTCTCACGAGTAAAAATACTCAATAAAAACAACATCAGTTTTATATATTTAACTTTTACAGAAAAGCAGAACAGCTGTTTTCGAAGGCCGCAGCACTTGAAAATCATTAATAAGTTTCATCAGTTCTCACGAGTAAAAATACTGAATAAAGTCATCAGTTTCATATATTTAACTTTTACAAAAAAGCAGAACAGCTGTTTTCGAAGGCCGCTACACTTGAAAATCATCAGTAATTTTCACTAATTCTCATGAGTAAACATTCTCAATAAAAACAACATCAGGTTTATATATTTAACTTTCACAAAAAAATTAGAACAGCTGTTTTCGAAGGTCGCTGCACTTGAAAATCATTAATAAGTTTCATCAGTTCTCACGAATAAAAATACTAAATAAAGTCATCAGTTTCATATATTTAACTTTTACAAAAAAGCAGAACAGCTGTTTTCGAAGGCCGCTGCACTTGAAAATCCTTAATAATTTTCATCAATTCTCATGTGTAAAAATTCTCAATAAAAACAACATCAGTTTTATATATTTAACTTTCACAGAAAAAGCAGAACAGCTGTTTTCAAAGGCCGCTGCACTAGAAAATCATCAATAATTTTCATCAAATCTCATGAGTAAAAATACTCAATAAAGTCGACATCAGTTTTACATATTTAACTTTTAAGAAAGAGCGAAGAGCTTTTTTCAAAGGCCGCTGCACTTTCATCATCAGTTCTCACGAGTATTTTTCTTTATTAACACTCAATTAAATCAACATCAGTTTTATATCAGTTTTATATATTAAACTTTTACCAAAGAGCAGAACAGCTGTTTTGAAAGGTCGCTAAACGTTCATCATCACAAGTCTTGTGTTTGACAAGTATTTTGTTTAGAAGTGTGGAAAATAATTTTATATTTTTAAGAAGGAAATCAAATTAAATTATTAAAAAATTTGAAAATATTTTAATTCCTGTAGTTTTTTGGCCGACTTTTTAATTAATAAAATAATTTGAATTAAAATTAAAGGAAATTATTATATTGAAAATATGTTTTTTTTTTTTTTTTTTTTTGATTTGCGGCGTTTTCAAAATAATTCTAAAGCCACAGAAAACTGTTTCCCAAGAGCTTTTTTTATATTTCACATTCTTTAATTAAATAACAACAACTATTAATTCATCTCCAGCCACTTTAGAAGCATAAATTATCACATATTAAATTTAAAAAAAAAGTAACAAATAAAGAGAAAAAATCCTACAACACAAACCCGCTAACTGATTCTTATTGGCCCTGTTTCTCCATCATGATTAAGCACACAAATTCACTTGCTGCTTTGGAAACTTGTTGTTGGCCAAACATTTTTCCTTTCTTTTTCTTTGCGAAAAAAGCCAACTCTCTTCGCTGGTTTTATTTTAATAAATAATTAACAAAAAAAGTTGTATTTCTTTTGAAACTTTGCAAAATATTTCTGCAGTTGTTCTCTCCAGTCTCTGCCTCAGCCCCATCATGATAGACATGTACTGCAGCTTTTCTTCGATTTTTATCTTAGATTTTTGCCATTTTCGTTGGCAGGCTGATCTACAATAAAAGGAAATTATAAAAATGAAAATAATAAGCAGACAAAACGTTGCAGTTACTTAACCAGGATCTCTTAACTCTGGCTGTTTATTTTTCCTGCCGTTTGAAATTTTATCTCAATCCAAGTTATAATGAGACTGGAAAGATGAACGCTCATTTGCTTGGTTCTGTTAGCGGGTGTTGTCTTTAACTCGCACAGAAATAAGCTGATTCTTGACTAAAGATAGCCTTTTCTATTTGGGACTGTAGGAAGAATAGAATCATAAAAAAATGTCTGATATATTCTTGAGAAAATGGAGAAGAGAAAGGAAAGCAAAAAGAATGACAAACAGCGGGACATGTATTATGGGCATTCTCATGCGCGAGTTCATACTGAAGTATTTCTATTAACCTTTTAATTCATAATTTTAAAATTCAATTACGAATTAATGGCGTTTTCTTTTCCAGAAAATATGTAACATTTTTTCACTTAATTTCCAAAAAGTGGCAGGGTTTGTAAAAGTTTCAAAACGAAAATTATTTATCGTGATGGATGTTGAACTCATTTCTAATTTAAGTTTTTTTTTAATAAAACTAAATTCATGACTCATTATTTTGTTTGGGCAAAAAAACAAAAAAAATTAAATTTTCGGTTCCAGGGATGGGAGATTGAAATTTTTTGTTAAAGATAAAAGTAGCCAAAAAGGCGACTAACGTCGTTTTTCTCACTAATTAAAACTATTTTTTAGTTCAGTTAAAACAAAATTGTTCTCAAATATTTTAAAAAAAAATCCAGGGTTGGATAACTGCAATATTTTGTAGTGTATGAAAGTGACCAAACTGGTTACAAATGTAAATTTTTTTTTAACTAAACCTATTTCAGGGCTCATTAAGAGTTGCATTGGTAAAAAAAATTAACTTTTGGCTTCCAGGGTTGGGAAATTAAATTTTTTTTATACATAAAAGTAGCCAAACAGGCAACTAACGTCGTTTTTTTCAAACTATTTTTAATTAAGGAATATATATGTAGGTCTCAAAAATTTTAAAAAGATGAAATTATCGATTCCAGGGTTGGATAACTGCCATATTTTGTCACCAAAGTAGTTACAGATGTTTGGTTTTTCTTAAATAAAACTAAATTTATGCCTTAACAAGGGTTGCGGTGGCAAAAAAACAAAAAACAATTAAATTTTCGCTCCCAGGGATGGGAAATTTAAATCTTTTTATACATAAAATTTACCACGAAGGCAGCTAACGTCGTTTATTCACTAATTTAAACTATTTTTTAGTTCAGGAAAAACAAAATTGTTCTCAAATATTAAAAGAATATGAAATCTTCGATTTCAGGGTTGGATAACTGCAATATTTTGTAGTGTATAAAAGTGGCCAAACTGGTTACAAATTTAAAGTTTTTCTTAAATAAAACTATTTCAGGGCTCATTAAGAGTTGTATTGGTAAAAAGAATTAAATTTTCGCTTCCAGGGTTGGGATATTAAATTTTTTTTATACATAAAAGTAGCCAAACAGACAATTAACATCGTTTTTTTACAAATTAAAACTATTTTTTAATTGAGGAAAAACATTTTAATTTGTTAAAAATTAAAAATATCAAAATTTCGATTCCAGGGTTGGAAAAGTGCAATATATTATGCTACATGGAAATAAATGGCCGAAATGGTAAAACATTTTTAAATTTTCTTATATAAAACCGCTTAATACCTCATGAACTGATTAAAAAAAAACAAAAGAAAGTAAAATTTCGTTTCCAGGGTGGGGAAGTTGAAAAATCTTTTTACACATAAATGTAACCAAAAAGGCGACTGACGTTGTTTTGCCAACGAAAACTATTTTATAACTTGGGAAGCACAAAATTGGTATTTAAAAATATATGTAACGCCAGATGTACGTTGGTGAAGGGTATAGGAGATTCGCCACAGCCGACTATAGCACTATCATTTGTTTATTTTCAATTGAGCTAAACTGTAGTTGTTGTTTTTTATTTATATAATTCTTAGTAAATTTTCAGGGGTACACGAAATATGATTGCAAACAACAAGACTTTCAATTTGCTAATCAACATGTTGGTGATTTGAAATTATTTATGCACTTATTTATTGGCTGCTTTAATTTCTTTATCTAATTGAATCTAATTTGGTTTAATCTGCTCTTAATGTATTTCTTTTTTTTATATAAAATATATATGTTTTTATGCTCTACGGCATTTAGTTTTCAAATTAAATGTGATTTTTTTTTGCTGTGATTTTTTTATTTATTCATTTTTCCTTCGTTTGCTTTTATAATTTATTAAAGATTGAATAAACGCTGTGGGCATGTGATTTTTCATTCAAACGATGTTTGTTTTTTTTTCTAGTTGTTGGTTTATTTTATTCAAAATTTTCCGCAGATTGACTATCTTTTTATTATTATTATTATTTCTTTTTCTCAGTTTTTGTTTTTTCTTTTACTCCAGTTCAGTTCTTTGGTTTGACTTTTTTTGAGATTTCGTGCTTTAAGCAGCCCACTTGTCTTTGTTTTTTTCTTTCTTAAAGTCTTGTTGGTTTTGCTTGTCCTTATGGCTGCGACTGCAGTTTGAGAATGTGTTTCGATTTAATGTTTGCCAAAATTTATTGACAGTTTTGTACAAGTTTGTTGAAATTATCGTTTCAATTAGTTTAACGAGAGAGTGCCAGTTGGAAGGAAACCCAACAAAAATACATCTCAAAAGGAAAAACACTAGTGGGCTTTTTGAGCAAAAAAAAAAGCGGTAGCATTTACAACAAAAGCCATTCTAATATCAGCCTAATGTTGCCTTCTAATACGCCTGCTAATTGTGATAGAATTATTATCCGCTTAAATATCAATTTATAATCTAAAGCTCTGCTATTCATTATGCAACAACAGATTAAATATATTTAAATATAAGAACAAAAAAAAACAAAATGAAATTCTTTATTTGAATCATTCTAATAATTTTCTTTAAAAGCCAAATACTTCCACACAGAAAACAAAAAGAAACAATTCTATTTCGAATTGTTAATTATAAATAAATTTGTTCGCTGCTTAATGTACTCGTAATTGTATTGATATTAAAATTGCTACCCAACCCCTTGTGAGTGTTTTCCAGTTGGCTGTCAACAGTTATTTAAATTGTTGCCATAAAACAATTGTCACTTAACATTAATTTGTATCAGACACATGGAAAATGCCTTTTTAAACTCTATTATTTGTTAAGAAGTTAATAAAAACAAAACAGAATAAGAAACAAAATTTAAAAAAAAAACTTTTATAAATAATTATTTGAATATTTATTTCAACTAATTTCAATAAACTTTGCAAATTTAATGGCAAAACCACGAGTGAGAGAAATATTTTTATTTTAAATGTTAATTTGCAGCAGTCGAAAAGGTTTCAAAAACGAAGACAGATTGATATTAAGAACCAGACATCTTTAAGACATGGGGCGTATTTATTACAATGGCATATTTATACTTTTATTTGCATGTATCAAATGATTTGGAATTTGTTGCGCAGTTGTAAGTTACCTGCACCATGAGGCGCAACAGTTGTCAGCCGATGTTTTTGAATTGTACAATATTTACAAGCCAAATTCTTAAGTTTTTTTTTAAGCGTAATTATTCCTTTTTTCTCTCAAATAAAGTAGAATAAATAAAATCGCCGCACAATGGGACCTAAAAGGTCCTGATCAGGGAATAATTCTACTATCTGCCTTCAAAAAAAAAATAACTTTAGCGACGAATTATTCCAAAAAATACATTTTCGACAAGCTCAACCAGTACTCACGTTGCATAAGAAAAGCACCATTAAGCCGGTTTTACTCTATTTTTTATTTGAGTCACGCGTGACTGATACGTGTCTTATAAATTACTCACGTATATCGTCTTATAACACATGACGATGCAAGAGAAATGCAGTTTTAAAACAGTTAGACTCTATTTTTAATTTAAATCACACGTGACTTATATGTGACTCATAGTTGATCAAAAAGTGACTCAAGCAAAACGTCTTACGATACATAACAACGCAAAAGAATTGCAGTATTAAAACGGTTAGACTATAGTTTTGGTTTGAGACACGCGTGACTGATACGTGAATCGTGAGTGATAACAGCTGACTCACGATTAAGATCATACGAATGCTTAGGGATTGCAGTATTAATTCTATTAAGTACTATTTTGAATTTAATACACGCGTAACTTATACGTGACTGATAAATGAGTCATGAGTGACCAAAAAGTGATTCACGCACAACGTCTTACGATACATAACGATGCCAGAGAAATGCAGTTTTAAAACGGTTAGATTCTATTTTTGATTTGAGACACGCGTGACTGATACGTGACTCGTAAGTGATAACAACTGACTCACGCGTAACATCATACGATAAAAAGGACGCATAGTAATTGCAGTATTAATTCTATTAAACACTGTTGTGAATTTAGGACACGCATAACTTATAGGCGCCTGATACATGTGTCTTGAGTGACCAAGAAGTGACTCACGCGTAACTTTTACAATACATACCGATGCAAAAGAATTTCAGTATTAAAACGGTTCGACTCTAATTTTGATTTGAGACACGCCTGACTGATACGTAACTCACGGACAACGTCTTACGATACACAATGACGCAAAAGAATTGCAGTATTGAAACGAGTAACTCACACGTTATATCATACGATACATAACGATGCTTAAGAGTTGCAGCATGAAACCGGATTCACTCTATTTTTGATATGAGTTACGCGTGACTGATACGTGTTTTATGAGTGAACAACAATAGACTCACGTGTAACATTATACGTTACATAAAGATGCAACAGAGTTACAGTGTGAAACATTAAAAAAAATTCAAGACACGCGTGACTGATACTTGACTCACGAGAGACCGACAAGTGACTCACGCAACATCAAACGATACATAACGATGCTTAAGAATTGCAGCATTAAATTTATTAAAAACTATTTTTGATTTAGGACACGCGCAATTAATACGTGACTCAAAAGTGATAACCAGTGAATCGCGCGAAGGAGACCAAAAAACATTTTCACTTATCAATTCTTATCTTGACTATTATTTTTTTATTAATCTATTTTTCTTTTATTTATTATTTAATTTGTATGATTTTGATGTCTTCTTGTTCGTATTCAAATTAACAATTTTAATTATTTCTAGCAAACGTTTCAACACCCACTTTGGCAACTGTTGATACCAACATAAAACTAATAGAATTTTAGTCGTACACGAGTGTTGCATGTTTTAGCAATTTGTGTCGTTTTGTTATTGTTCCAGTGCTTTTTGTACTTAATGGCACTATTTTCTTAAGTAGTTTTTCATATTGATGTTGCTGTTGTTGTTGTCGTTGTTGTTGTTGTTTTTGTGTTTAACAAAAGTATTGCTGTTTAACCAGCGTTGCTGGGTTCGTTGCTGTGCTTTTGTCTATCATTTGCTTTAGGCTTAATTGCAAGTTTAATCAATATTAATTGCTGCACATGTTGCAATTGACAAAATATGTGTTGCATAAAGCAACTTACAACTGTTGAATCATACAATTGCATAAATATTTAGTATGTGGTTGTTGTTGTGGTTGTTCGCTTCTTTTGGCTGTTGTTTAACTGTGTTTCAGGTTTAAGTTTGTGTTTTTTTTTAACTTTTTTTTTGTTGCAACTGCCACCTACAGTGTTGGCCATGTATGGGGTATGATAGTCATAAATATTAACAGTGTCATATCTTTATGTTCAACTACGATAATATTTATAAGAATAATAAATATAAAGATGCCATTTTTTTCTTTTGTGGAGGATGGAAATTGTTTAATACCGGCCACTTGCCATTCATTCACAATTAGTCAGATGCAGATGTTGTTTGAAATTTTATTAGATGGGAAATGAAAATTTTATTACATGTTTTCAGTCACATTTTAGTTAATAGTCTCGAATATGAGCTGCAGGTTGTTGCTAAACCACAAGAGTAGATAGTGAATGTGCGTGAAGGCAGGCAGCGGAAGAGATTGAGATTGAATCTTTTTATTTTCAATTTTTACTTGAAACTGCTTTTCCAAGAATGTGTGCAGTTCTTTTACTCTGCAGATTATTTTGCAAAATTGACGTCTGATATATACGAACCGATAATAGAAAATCGAAACGAAAATTGATTTTGAGTACAGAGAAGGTGATAGTTTGTTTTGAAAGTTTGAATAATAGCTAAATAGTTTCATTCGTAGTTTGAATAATTTAAAAAAAAAATTATTTAATTAATAATATAATTAGCAATTTCATAAATAATTTAACTAATAGATTAATTATTAGTTTATCGAAAACATTTCTCATGGATTTAAACTTAATAATTTATTTAATAATTTAAACAATAGAATAATTAATAATATAACTAATCATCTAATGAATAATGCAATTAGTAATTTAGTTATTAATTTAATTAAAATTTAATTAGAGTTATATTCAACAATTTAACTAACAATTTAAATAATAATTTAATTAATAATTTAATATATAATTTAATACTTAATCTATTTAAAAATTTCATTAATTATTTTATGAAATTTTTAATTATTATATTATTAATTTAACTAATAGTTTAATTAAAAGTTTCATAAATAGTTTCGTTAATAATTTGATAATAACATTATTAATAAAATAATTAGTACTCTAACTAGTCATTTAATTATTAGATTCATCAATAATTTAACTAATATTAATTTAATTTATAATTTAATCAATAATTTATGCAATAATTTAATTATTTATTTAATTAATAATTAGTCCAATAATTTAATTAATAATTTGGTTATTAATTTACTAAATAATTTAATTAATAATTAAATTATTTAATATATTCAATAATTTAACTAAAAATTTATATAAAGATTTAATTAATAATCGAAATAATAATTTATTTAATGAATTAATTGATAATTATTGATTGATAATTATTTAAATATATGATAAAAATTTAATTATTAATTTACTTATTATTTTTACTAATAATTTAATTATTAATTTCATAAATAGTTTCGTTAATAATTTGATTAAAAATTTTAATAATAATAATAATAAAAAATAGTTTTATTATTAATAAAATAATTGGTACTTTAATTAATAATTTAATTATTAGCTTAATTAATAATTTAAAAAAAATTCTTTTAATGAATAATTATATAATTAATTTTATAATTTAATTAATAATTAATCAATTAATAATTTAATTAGTAATTTATTTAATTATTTATTCAATAATTTAATTAATAACTGATTGTTAATGCCATTAAGAATTTAGTGAATAATTTAACTAATAATTTAATAGAGAATTTAATAAATAATTTTATAAATAATTTAATATATATTTTGTAATAGTTATATAATCAATAATTTAATTAATAATTAATTAATAATAATAATAATAATAATAATAATAATAATAATAATAATAATAATAGTATAATTAATAAAATAATTAATACATTAATTAATAATTCAATTAATGATTTAATTAATAACTGATTATAATTCTCAATAATAGTTTATTGAATAATTTAACTAATAATTTAATAAATAATTCAATAAATAATTTAAAGAATAATTTAACAAATAATTTAATAAATGTTTTTTTAATAGTTATTTAACCAATAATTTAATTTATAACTTAATTATTATTTTAATTTTTAATTCATTTATTAATTTAGCTAATAATTTTATCAATAAATTACTACTAATTACGTTAAGAATTTCATATATAATATAAATAATAATTTGATTAGTAAAATAATTAATACTTTAATTAATAATTTAATTGATATATTTATTAATAATTTAACCAATAATTTAATTAATAGTTTAGCTATTAATTTAATTATATTTTATTCCATAATTTAATTAATCATTTAATTAATAATTGATTAATAATGTCAATAATAATTTATTCAATAGCTTAATTAATAATTTGATAGATAATTTAATAAATAATTTAATAAATAGTTTAAAGTTATTTAACTAATAATTTAATTGATAATTTAATTAATAATTTAATTAATAATGTAATTAATAAATCAATTAATAATTTAATTAATAATTGCTTAACAAGTAAATTTATAATTTATACAATAATTTAACTAATTATTTAATACATAGTTTAATAAATAATTTAATAAATAATTTAAAGTTGTTTAATCAACAATTTAATTAATAATTTAATTAGTATGATTATTTTATTATAATAAAATATACTCTCCCTGAGATAAAAGTTTAATATGGGCATCGCTGTCGGTCTCGATATCGCCTGCAATTCTTTTTAAATATCGATATCGTATCGTCATGTCCCTGGAGTATCTTATTGTGGGTGCTTATAAAATGGAAAATCGAATAAGAGTTGCCCGTGTGTCCGCCGATTCAAAGAAAATTCAAAATTCAAAATGATCATCGATCATTTTCAAGTATAAAAATTTAACTAAATAATAATTTAATTTATTTCAAATTATTAAAGAGGCTGGTTGATATTAAGAAACACAAGTGACCGATACGATTTGCGTACGCAATTTTTATTTTTCCTTTAAGCCCTTCTTGACCAGAATTTTTCTTGTAGACACAATTTTAAGCCAAAACAAAATTATTCCGTTAATGTTCTCTCAAATTGCGAAGCAGTTGCAAGATCGTTTATAAAGTGAGAATTCGTATTAACAGTCGTCTAATCATGGCTCAATAAAAAAAAAAATATATAATAAAAATAAAAAAAGTCTTGAATACAAAATATTTAAAAATAAAATTTGAAATATTTACAAGTGAAACTTGGCCAATAAATTCAAGTACGATTCGCACAGCATTTAAAAGTATTCAATCCGATTCAGGTTTCTTAGAAACAAAAAAACGCTTCTAATGTGCGGGTGCTGGCCTTTAAGTTAATGAATCTGTGAGTGTGTGCTTGTTGCCGCGAATTTTATTTTATTTATTTCAATTTATTTTTATTTTTTGGTGTTAAATTTGTTGTATAATAAAATTGATCCGTGTGTAAGTGAAGTGTGTGTGTGTGTGTTAGTTTATTTGTGTGAGCGCGCGTATGTACAATTCAAATGTTTTTCAGCGATCCGTATTCTAAATATGGCGCCATTGTCATTATCGCAAAGATAAATTATGGTTTAACATCGAGAAACCTTTTATTCAGTTGCTATTTGTTGTTGTTGTTGTTGTTTGTGTTTTTGGACTTGTATAAATTATTGTATTGAAACAAACAGCCAAAAAGAAAACCACACAGAGAAAAAAAAAATAAGTAACGAAAAGTACTGCGATACTCTACAAAGAATTCATGCAGTGACCTCTTTTTAGCCCAGTCAATGGCGGCAGTCTGATATGGTTCTTGAGCTTAAAACGATGCGGATTATGTTTCCAAGCAAGTGAGTGGTTTAGCAGCAGTTTAAGTGTTAAATAGTGGCCACAATAATTTATTAAAAATAGCAAATTAAAATGGTTGGTTGTGACTAAAATGATTTTAATTGAAAGCGTTCCAATGATCAATAAAATTGGCAATAATTTTTTCTTTGTCGCAAAATGCTTTCAGGACTTAAAATGTAAAAAATTGGCAAATGCTAAGTCAACGAACAGACCGATTGTGTTTAAATACAAAAGACCAAAAAATTAAAATGCCTTCTAATTTATTTATTTCATATATTTTACATCAAAACTATGCCTCTGCTAATCGAAAAAATTAAAAAAAACTCTCATGTTTTTAATAAAAGAGAAATCAATTTTAATAAAAAATAAAATAATTTTTATGATCGCGGTTTTGAACTCGAGCTTCAATAAAAATTCTTGTCTTTGCAAAAAAAGAAAATTTCAACTAAAAAAGTTTGCATTAAGAAACGTGAAACAAAAAAAAATCAGAATATAAAACATGAAGAAAATAATCAAACAGGAACTTAATAAAAGTGTGCGAAACAATTCTCGTATTCTTTTTCATAAAAAAAAATTACAAAAAAAATCATCATCTGAAAGTTAAAGAATTTCAGGCCGAATTACTTTGAAATAGTGCAAAAATCTTAAAAGTTTTTAAATAAATTTTGGACATCTTGATTGAATATATTATTTAAATAATTTTCAGACTTCCCACGTAATTTTATAGAATAAAAAATAAATTAAAAGTTTTTTTCTTCATACAATCCGAATATATCACCAACATATTTTATTTGCCATCCGTTTCTACAACTGTGAGCGATTATAAATTATGATTCATCGATTTGCTAATAATTTCAATTAAAATTGTCTGCGATAACGATTCTTAAGCAGAGAATTTATTGTCCAACTATTCCCAGCCAAGTCAGTTGTTTGTCATTCGCTTTTGAAAAGGCCCATAAATATTTGGATTTGAGTTTTATTCTTCAAAATATATAAATTCAAAGAATGAAGAGTTTTGAAATAAAAATATTCAAGAACAACGAGAAAGACTCGATTTTGAATTGGAATTTCAATCGTGTGTGTGACACAACTCGTGTGTGGACAACTCGAATGGGGGTTTGACTTTCACACAATCGGGGCAACAATTGCGCATCTATTCCGAGCAGAATTAAGTCGTTTAAGTAGTCAATCGAGAGTGTTTTTTATAGAGAAACAGAACTTCGAATCACTTTATTCGAAAGATAATCTACGAGATCAACGTGGACTTTCAGAATACTCCAGCGGCATTAAATTGAACGATCTTGAAGGCCAATTCACACGACTGAAAGAGAGAAACTGCGATTACAAAGAGAGATAAATTCTTTTAATAAATCAATTGCGTTGAGAGCTGTGTGACATATCACGCCATCTTGTTGATTGGAGTATGAAAACCAGAGCTAAAGGGTGCTTTTTATAGAGGCACAGAATTCTGAATTGGAGTAAACCAAAGATGAGTATTTTTAATTGACATGAAATTTACTCTTTTCGAAAGATGATCTTCTGGCTTTACAATTGAAATATGACCGCAAGAATATGATCGTCACGGCTTGCTCGGACGTAATTTGATCTGGAGGTCCAATTTTGGTTGACTTTTTCCAAAATGTCATTCCGTATAACGGCAACAACGCCGCAAACGTTGTGCTCCAACTGGTCAATCACTTCGGGCTTAACGCCGTGTAGTAACGACTTTACAAATCCCCACAGAAAATAGTCTAGCGGCGGTTAAATGACATGACCATGGAAGACAGTTCACGAGTCCAAACTATGCGGCTACCAAACGTTTGCTTCACTAAACGAACTCTGGGAGAAGCCTTCAGGATTTGAAATGTAATAAATTGGTAAATGCTAAGCGAGCGAACAGAACGATCGTTTTTAATAATGAAGACCAGGAATTGGAACTCCTTCTTATCGAAAGCACAGCTCCTGCACATCATGGATGGTTCAGTTGATGAACGCAAAAGTCTTTCTGGTGGTCACCATAGACTGTAACGTTCTGATCAGCATCATTTTTAAAGAAGTGCGGAACAACAATTCCTCCAGCTCTCGAAGCACAACCAACAGTCGGTTCCTTTTTTTATTGTAACGGTGTCTCAATAAACGATTGAGGATTTTAATCACTCCAAATACATTCCGCAGTTTTCTTCAGTGACGTCTCCATTCAAGTAAAAGGGACCTTCTTCGCTTAGCAAAATTCACGCATCAAAATCGGGACCACCTCCAGTCCTGTTTTTGGCCCATTCACACAAACCTCCGTCTTGTTGGTTGATCGTGTGGCTTCAATTGTTTTATGAGTTGGAATTTGCAAGCACGCAAATCAAGGCTTTTACACGAAGTCCTCTGAAAGTGGACACAAATCGAATTCCACTGCCCGATGGCGGACAAACTGATTCGGGGTGTTCCTCCACTTTGCGCTATGCAGCGTCAATGACGTCTTCTGTATGTATTTTATGGCGTCTGTGTGGAGGCGTTTTATTATTTCGAGTAGACGTGGTGCGAAAACGTTCCACATTCAATCGAATTATTTGCTCTGATGGATCGCTCTGAATAGACGCAACGATTTTCGGAAATCAACTGCACACTTTGGAAGCAGTTGACCAGGCGTTCAGTCTATTCATATTAAATAAACAGGAAACTAAACTGAAAACAAATCACTTGATAGTTGATAAAAAAAAAAGCTGCCAGTGCTGTCAACTTGAAACTTTATAACTTTAAAAAAAAACCCCCGTATATTTTGACTTATCAGCTCTAGATAAATGATTTTTATATAAATTTCGTTTTCATTTAAGAATGTCGTATTCAGTGAAACGAACTGCCAATTGTAAACTCAATTTGCATCAGTTTAGGCCAACTTCCCTTTTATTTTGACATTAAATTTACAAAACCGAACACGATCCATTAAGCGTCCACAACACTTGAAACAACAACAATTCAAGTTTTTGCTTTATTATTATTGCGATTTGTTTAAGGCACAGGAAGATGTCGATTATGTTGGAAAAAGTAGAAGAAGAAGAGGTAAAAAAGGCATATATCCATCATATTCATAAAGACAAGAAAAACAATAAAAACGTCCCACGCATTTCATCCTCTTGACACAACAACCCATAATCTCAATCATAATCGTTAGACTGTGACTTGAGTCCAAATCATTCGGAGGCATTTACGGCTGAATCACTTCAATCTATTTGTTTCATATGCCTGCTCGTACAGAATATTTTTTTTTTTGCTGCTGGTTTGACTTTTTGTTTCATTTTTATTATCATCGAAACTCTATTTAGTGGCTGAATGCTTGTTTTGTGTGGATATTCTTGTTGCACGTTTATAAAAATGTTGTGTTTTATATTCGAATATAAAAAATAAAGATTTTTTAAGTCTTTTTGGTGACAGTATATGAATAGGAAAAGTTTAGAGTTGGCAATAAGATAATAAAATGTGTAAATTTTAAAGGGAAAGTGTGTGTCAGTAGAATAGAACACAAAATGGGACAACATGTGAGCAAATAGTGCGGAGTACTGAAAGATTTTTTCTTCAAAATTTGATTCGGTTGTAAATTAAATATTCAAAATCCCTTGAATGAACTGTTGAGAATATTTCAAATCTCTTCTTTCGCAGCATGATGCAGTCCCCTAAATCGTTTGTGATCAGTTATATAACGGCGGCAACACTGGCATTTGAATTTTCTGTTGATGCAGTTCTGCTTTGCAGTCTGCTCTTTGCAACAGAAATTGTCCTCACGTCCAACTAAACCGCCCACGAAGTGATTGCAAACACAACTGCTCGTCAGTTCTGATGATGGGAACGCGGCCACTGCCGAAATCTGCTGTTCTCTGTTACGCTGCTCTGCAAACTGAATATTAAAGGGCTGTTCAGTTTTACTTGTTATTTGAAATATTTTTCATGTCCTTCTTAATCTGATGAGTTTCAAGCTACAAAATATTATAAAACTTTCAAAAGGGTTGAGGGAAAATTTCAAAAATACTTCTGAGACACGAACGAAACAGCCGATTTATATTGCCCCGCTGTGGCTCATGGCTTAAATTCATACACCTGCATCTTAAAAGGGAGCAAAAAGAAAGAGTTTAACAGGGTTAAATCACACTGTAGTGGTGGCCAGTTCACATCGTCTCCATGTGAGATGACGATGCCCTCAAATCGCTCGTGCAGAACATTTCAATTTGCCTAAAGCCTTTTGGCATACAGCGGCGTCCTGTAGAAATATCCTTTTATGAAATTCTTGTTTTCTTTTTGTACGAGTACCTCCCCAGGTCAGGCGATGACTCCTGCATTTGCAATTTATTGTGCTGGAACTGCGAGGATAAGTTTTGGAAAGCAGGATCAAGTGAGGATAGAACTGTTGGGCCAAAAGAGTGTCATCAATTTATTTGTAGGGATCGTGCAGCAGAATTAAGGATTTGCCAGTTTTATGAAAAAATCTGTTATCATTTTAAAAAATATATATTTTGCAAGAACTTTATTATCACACTTTTTGAGTTTAACAACTTCTTGGCCATATTTAAATACACCAATTAGTGTATGTGTGTGTGTGTGTGTGTGTTTGTGTGTGTACATGTGTGTGTTTTTGAGTGTGAGTGTGCTTGTAATAATATTTTGATCGTAACTCACTCCCATCACACACGTGCTTAATTGCTCGGCCCATAAATCATTCCTGTTGCTGCATGAACTGTTTTGTTTTGCTTTGCTCGCAAAATTCTTTCCTTATCCAAAACGGCAAAATCTAATGCTGGTTGGAAGTAGTAACAGTTCCTTTTTGGAGTTCAGAATATAAAAGAATAAAGAAATAGTTGACTACGCTGATACTAAAAGTGTTTTCCAACTGATCACAATCGACATCACGCACGCGCTTTTTCTTCTTTTTTTTTTGTCATATTTTTTATTAATAATTTTGCTGGATTTGTGTTGTGGGTTTTACACAAGAGTCGCTGTTGTGTGTGTGTGTGTGTGTGTGTTTCTTTTTTATTAAATGAAATATGGGGCAAGTGCGTCACAACTTCATTAAAATATAAACACGCAGTTGCTGTTACGTTTTTATATGATTTCTGCACTCCAATTTTTATGGTGCGAGATCAGCTGATAATTCGCAACAATATTTTTTATTTTTTTTGTCTCTCAATTTATATGCGATTTTTATTTCATGTCCCACTGCCAGTTAAGATCATAAAAAAGGTAGACACACTTTTCAAAACCGTAATTTATCAATTGATTATAAGAAACTTTTCGATTCAATTTATTTGAGCCAATTTGCGTTCATATTTATTTTTTACTTTTTGTTTTTATAAAATTCGCAATGAAAAGTCTAAGAACGTCGTGGCATTTGTCATTTCCAATCTTTCGTTAATTGGCCATAAAAATGAATTCGATATTAATTTACAAGTAAAAAAGATTTCAGTGATAAAAAAATAGTCTCAAATTTGCCACTAACAAACGAAATGAATGGCCGAGAAATAAAAATGGTGGCATTTACAAGTCATGTTTGATTTTGAATTTTTTTTTAAGATTGTAGCCAAGAGTCTGGGCTGCAAATTGGTTACAAAGTCCTCAAGACAGATGAGCTTTCGAAGAGTTCAATTTGAAAAATAAAAAATGCTGCAGCCGCTCTGGTGTTACTGATCTCTCCGTAGATCCTGGATATATTTCATAGACCAGCTAATCACTTCTTGAATTCTGATGCTCTAATAAAACTAAAAGAGAACTTATAAAAGATCTTCTTTTAAGAGGTTTAAGACCTTAAATCTGAAACACTTTTTTAACCGGCGGCTTTTTTTTATCAACTATCAAGTGATTTGTTTTCAGTTTAGTTTCCTGTCTATTTAATATGAATAGACTGAATGTCTGGTTAACTGCTT
Source organism: Linnaemya vulpina (assembly GCA_963675445.1). NCBI lineage: Eukaryota > Metazoa > Arthropoda > Insecta > Diptera > Tachinidae > Linnaemya > Linnaemya vulpina. The sequence goes on along the minus strand of OY776278.1, from coordinate 11,625,100 downwards.
CCAAAGTGTGCAAACTTATTTTGGAAATCAGGGTTCTATCCAAAAATCGTTGCGTCCATTCAGAGCGATCCATCAGAGCAAATAATTCGATTGAATGTGGAACGTTTTCGCACCACGTCTACTCGAAATAATAAAACGCCTCCACACAGACGCCATAAAATACGTACAGAAGACGTCATTGAAGCTGCATAGCGCAAAGTGGAGGAACACCCCGAATCAGATTGTCCGCCATCGGGCAGAGGAATTCGATTTGTGTCAACTTTCAGAAGACTTCGCGAAAAAGTCTTGATTTGCGTGCTTACAAAATCCAGCTTGTAAAACAATTGAAGCCACACGATCAACCAACAAAGTGGAGGTTTGTGTGAATGGGCCAAAAATAGGACTGGAGGTGGTCCCGATTTTGATGCGTGAATTTTGCTAAGCGAAGAAGGTCCCTTTTACTTGAATGGAGACGTCATTGGAGAAAACTGCGAAATGTATTTGGAGTGATGAAAATCCTGAAGCGTTTATTGAGACATCGTCACAATAAAAAAAGAACCGACTGTTGGTTGTGCTTCGATAGCTGGAGGAATTGTTGTTCCGCACTTCTTTAAAAATGATGCTGATCAGAACGTTAAAGTCTATGCTGACCGCCAGAAAGACTTTTGCGTCCATCAACTGAAATCACCACGATGTGCAGGAGCTGTGCTTTCGATAAGAAGGAGTTCCAATTCCTGGTCTTCATTATTAAAAACGTCCGTTCTGTTCGCTCGCTTAGCATTTACGAATTTATTATATTTCAAATCCTGAAGGCTTCTCCCAGAGTTCGTTTAGTGAAGCAAACGTTTGGTAGCCGCCTAGTTTGGACCCGTGAGTTGTCTTCCAGGGTCATGTCATTTAACCGCCGCTAGACTATTTTCTATGACGATTTGTAAACACGCTACTGTACGACGATAAGCCCGAAGTGATTGACCAGTTGGAGCACAACGTTTGCGGCGTTGTGGTCGTTATACGGCATGACATTTTGGAAAAAGTCAACCAAAATTGGACCTCCAGATCAAATTACGTCCTAGCCAGCCGTGACGATCATATTCTTGCGGTCATATTTCAATTGTAAAGCCAGAAGATCATCTTTCAAATAGAGGATATTTCATGTCAATTAAAAATATTCATCTCTGGTTTACTCCAATTCAGAATTCTGTGCCTCTATAAAAAGCACCCTTTAGCTCTAGTTTTCATACTCCAATCAACAAGATGGCGTGATATGTCGCACAGCTCTCAACGCAACCGATTTATTAAAAGAATTTATCTCTCTTTGTAATCGCAGTTTCTCTCTTTCAGTCGTGTGAATTGGCCTTCAAGATCGTTCAATTTAATGCCGCTGGACTATTTTGAAAGTCCCTGTAAAAAACACCCTCGATTGACTACTTAAACGACTTAATTCTGCTCGGGATAGATGCGCAATTGTTGCCCCGATTGTGTGAAAATCAAGCCCCCATTCGAGTCGTCTACACACGAGTTGTGTCACACACACGATTGAAATTCCAATTCAAAATCGAGTCTTTCTCGTTGTTCTTGAATATTTTTATTTCAAAACTTTTCATTCCTTGAATTTATATATTTTGAAGAATAAAACTCAAATCCAAATATTCATGGAGCTTTTCAAAAGCGAATGACAAACAACTGACTTGGCTGGGAATAGTTGGACAATAAATTCTCTGCTTAAGAATCGTTATCGCAGACAATTTTAATTGAAATTATTAGCAAATCGATGAATCATAACTTATAATCGCTCACAATTTTAGAAACGGATGGCGTATAAAAACACCCTGTAGTTTTAGGTTACAGTTTTTTCAGATTTTATAACTTCTAAAGTTGTAAATAAAAATTACATTTTCGCCATGTAGGGAATTATGAAACGAGGTGTTGAATATTAACGTGGTTGTGTGTGTGTGTTCAATTAACCACAATTTTTTTCTGTTTCATTTCAAATGAGACTCTTTTAAAATCACGTTAATTAAAAATTATACCACAAGACAATCGATTTGTGTTCAGGTAACGTTTTTTGAAATCTATAAACAACATCATGATTATGATGCTGCTGGCGATGATGATGATGATGATGATGATGATGATGACGATGATGATGATGATGCTGATTCATTTATGTGAAATTACACAATTGTAAAGTATAAATCAATATCAAGGCGGAATGCGGTGGCATAAAAAACAAAAGAGAACCTAATGAAACGTGAATGCAGGAGATTTAATGAAATTTAAAAGACATTTCGAGCTAATAAATTAAGCAAATCAATTAAGTGAGAAAATGAAAGAGAAAAAGGCAAAAATGTTTTTGTACTCGTTCAACGATGTGCGCTGGTACAAACCGCTGGCATAATGAAATCGGCCAGCAAACCGCAACAGCCAACAGAACTGGTGTGTGTAACCAGCGATCATTCATCATTTTAGAGATATTTTTTTTTTTGAGATTCATTTCATAAATTTAATAAATAACTTTAACAAAAAGAATACTCGAATGCCGCAGGGCAAGAAAAAATATAAATAAAATCACTTCAATATTTAATAGCAGGAAGGTGATAAATCGTAATACGGTAGCCGCCATATATAAATTGAGGAACAAAGTTGACGATCGGTTGCGTTGGTGTTTCGAATTTTTTTTTTTTTTTTTTTTTTGCCACCAGCAAAAGGCATCATATTCTAGCCAACATGTAACACAGCAGCAACAGCATCAACTGTTTAGCAACAAACAGCACAAGTGACAGATCTTGTAAAATACACAATATTTTTTAGTCTTCCAATTGTAACGCATCGTTGCAGGTTGTAGGCTGCACTCTTTCCTGCAGCAGCTATTCGAAGACACTCCCGCGTAGTGGCTCAACAGCATGACAGTCTTGAATTAATTTTTTTTATTTTTAATTTTTCTTTTACATTAAATAGTCTTTAAGTGCTGGCCAAAATTCAATCAATCTTAATTGGGTCATGTAATTACACAAGGCAACAAAGTAAAATATTTATTTTATATTTAAGACAATAAATTTATTTTTTTATATACAATTTTAAAGGATACGATAAATATTCCAAAGGAAAGTCAACCTTATTTTTTTATATATTCAATTAACACCGCAAAGCAGAACAACTGTTTTCGAAAGCCACTACATTTTCATCATCGTTACTCAAGAGCATTTTTATTTATTACAACTTAATGAAGTCAACATCAGTTTTTTATATATTAAATTTTTACAGCAGAATAGCTGTTTTCGTAAGCCACTACACTTTTATAATAAGTACTCAAGAGTGTTTTCGTTTATAATGACTTGAAGGCCAAATTGAAGAGTGACAGATAAAAGTTTCCATTTCTTGCAATTTTATTATGAAAAATATATATTTCAGACATATAATTTCAAATTGTTTTAATCACTTTTTTCGGTTTTTACACTCTGAAGTATATATATTTTGGATTCTTATGACCAGCGTCATAAGATTGAGTGATGTCCGTCTGTTTTTCTGTCTATCCGTACGTGAAATCGGTGTTCCCAAGCCTCCAGAAGAGCTAAAGAGACTTCGTTCTAGGACAGCAGGATGGGAAATTAACTCAAATAGAGTGGTATTGAAAAATCCCAAATACGGTTCCAGAGCTGGCAAGCCTAAACCTACTTCTCAACGCAAATTTGATTTGATATAGATTCAATTTGGTAAATTGAATCTATATCATGCTTTGGGAAGCCCCAATTGTCTATTAAAAACCTGAAATAAATAACAACAAATTTTCCAGGGATGGATATTGCTGGCACATTCAGCATTTTGTAGTAAATGTTATAACTAAAATGTTTAATCATTTAAATTTTATCCTTAAATAAAATTGCTTACATCATGAAGATTTGCAGTGATTTAAAAAAAAAGTTTAAAAAAATGACATTTCGTTTTCAGGGATGGGACATTGTATTTTTTTTTTTCTTCATATAAGTAACCAAAAAGGCAGCCGACGTTGTTTTTTTAGGAAGAACAAAATCGGTACTTAAAAATATATGTAACGCTAGACGTACGTTGAGGAAGGGTATATGAGATTCGGTACAGCCGATCTTTTTTACGATGTCTCATGAAGCTATTAACAAATTTTGAGTAGTACTTCCCGAGAATTAAAATTAGGAATTTCTTTACCAGAAAATCAAATATCAAAAGGTTATGCCGAGACCGTGTTCAAACTTCGAACAATTTTCAGTCGTCAAAGTGCCACTAGAAAGAATAGATCAAACATTTGAAAATTTTTTTTTTTTTTCATTTTAAGGATCCGGGTCGGTTTATGCCATTGAGCACTGCTGTAGGTTATCATGTCTATTAAAAACTGCTGATGTCAACTACTGCTTTTCAAAATGAAATTGGGGAAAGAACAAATTTTTATTGAGAAAATGGAAAAATATATTGATAGATTCAAATTCATATTAAAAACATTTCAATTCACAATAATAAAACGAAATTGATGTTTCGAAAATATAAATCGATAATAAGAAAGCGAAATTAACATTGAGAAAAGAAAAATTCAAAATTCAGATATTCAAATTCATATTGAAAAACTGTCAATTCACAATAAGAAATCGAAATTGATGTTTGAAGTTTATAAATCGTCAATAAGAAATCTAAATTTATATAAAAGAAAATTTCAATTTGAGATATTCAAATTCATATTTAAAATACATTAATTCACAATAAGAAATCGAAATTTATGTCTGAGATATATAAATCGATAATAAGAAAGCGAAATTAATTTTGACAAAATAAAAATTGGAAATTGCGATATTCAAATTCATATTGAAAAACTGACAATTCGCAATAAGAATTCTAAATTGATGTTTGAAAAATATAAGTCATTAATAAGAAAGTGAACTTAATATTGAGAGAAAAAAATTTTTTATTGAGAAGTTTTAATTCATATTGCAAATTTTTTAATTCACAATAAGAAATCGAAATTGATGTTTGAAGTACATAAATCGATAACAAGAAATCTAAAGTAGTCTAAAAAAGATTTTGAATTTGAGATATTCAAATTTATATGGAAAATACATTAATTCACAATAAGAAATCGAAATTAATATTGAGAAACAAAATTTGATATTGAGATATTCAAATTCATATTGAAGAAATGTTAATTCACAATAAGAAATCGAAATTTATGTTTGAGAAATATAAATCGATTATAAGACATCGAAATTAATATTGAGAAAAGAAAAATTTGTTATTTAGAAATTTAAATTCATATTGAAATATATGCTAATTCACAATAAGCAATCGAAATTGATATTTGAAAAATATAAATCGAAATTGATGTTTGAAAATTATAAATCGTTAATAAGAAGGCCATATAAATATTGAGAAAAAAAAATTTGTTATGGAAAAAATTTTAATTCACAATAAGCAATCGAAATTAATATTGAGAAAATAAATAAGGAGTCCCACGTGTTTGCCATGAATTCTAGAGGTGCTCCATTGCTTTTAGCTACCAAAATCGGAAGCTGCTTGCTGTTAAAGTCTATAAGATCCCCCTTCTGCATTGTGTTCTCGCTATAGCAGAGGATAGATTCTCAGCACCACCTTTCCTGAGCCGTTTCACGAAGGATAGTGACAAAAAGTGAACAGCAGGATGAGAGTGGGGTTCCCCGTAGTTGATCAATTTTATATTCAGAAAGTAAAGTCCCTTTCTTCGCCTTAACGAACGTAGTGAAGGCGTGAGAATATGATAAGAGCCCGATTTTTACAAAACCTCCCGATTTTTTTATATATGCAGTTTTAAAAAAATCAGCCCATTTTTTTGTTAATGAGTTCAAAATATTTCCAAGATATGATTTATAATGCCCAGAAAAACTCTCATTAAGCCGACGATGATTATTTGAAAATATCTTTTAAATTTAAAATTCCCAAAATTATTGGAATTTATTGACAATTATTAAGAATAAGATGTCATAAGCCAACACGTCTGAAATCAACTTAATGTGTTTACGACCGTTGCAGTCATTTTGGTTCATGTCCACTCTTTTGTTGTTAAAACACAAGACATGACAGTTTTATGGTCCACTATTTTTATTATCGAAATCATAAACTAATTTTGAATAGCGAAATCCAGACACGCAATAATTAAATCAACCGACAAACGATAGTCATAAAACAGCCACAACATTCAACTTAACCAAATTAAATTAATTGATCGTGTCTATAAAAACTCAAAAAAAAAGAATAAAATTAAAAAAAAAACAGTGTGACTTTTGCCGTTACAAAATCAGCAGGAGTTCAATACTTAAAACTAGTTCGAGCTTAACTTTTCTCTCTTTCTTTTTTCCATCTCTCTCTCTCTCTCTCTCTCTCTCTCACACACTCTTTCTATCACTCTCTGGGCTTAAGAGTGTTTCATATTTTTAGGAGATAATATTTTAGTTTCAAATTTATTTAGATTTGTGTGTTGTTCAATATTTTATTAAAGTTTAAACCGAATAAATATTATTTTGATTTAATATTTTAGAAAAAAAAAATTGTATATGTAACAGGTTTGTGTCTTAAATTTTAAATTTCATTAAGAACTTATTAAAGTTTTTAATAAAATGTTTAAGACAGAAATTGTGATAAAAACTATTTTAAAGGAAATGGAAACTAATTTAATTTTATTATTTAAGATTTAATATTCATTCTCTTTTTTAGGAACAGACCTGCTGCTTTTTATGATAAAATTAATAAATTCTATGACCCCCCCAGTGATGTCGCAGTAAAGTAATTCCTTAATAAAAATATAGAATAACAATTAAAAAAATGTTTATTGTGGATTAAGAACTGAAAGGGATCACCCCCCATAATTATTTTAGTTGCCATAAAAACAAACCAAGAAACTCATTAAAATAAAAAGAGACTAAATTCCACTCTCGTTGATAATTTTAGGCCAAAAAATAATTGCCGAGTTTTTTCAAATAAATTCCAACACTTCAAAGTGAGAACGACAGACCAAAAAGATCACTTTTAGGCCAAGCAAAATTTTTGCTATTCGTTCAAATCACAATTGTTGCATGCAAACAGAGCATTAATACATTTTTTATAAGTTGTTGTTGTTGTTGTTGCTGCTCACTGCCTTAGCATTAGGACAAAAACAACAACAACAACAACAAAAATCATAAGCTTTAATATAAAATTATATGATTTTTTTTTTTTTTTTTTGGAAAATTTTCATTTCGATTTATGCTTTTCTGTTGGCATTTTTGCTGCAAGACAATTTTATGGCATTCGGAGCCTGGATATAATTGCCAATTAGAAATACGAGGTGTAAAATATTGAAATGCAAATTCTCAATTTTTCAGACCGACTTGGTTAATGTCATAAATCGCCGCAAGTTCTTTTATTGAATTAAACTGCAAAACAGTAAAAAAAATTAGTTACAAAAATAATATTAAAGAAAAAAAATATTAAACAAATTTTACTGCCAGTTTATGGCTGGGCAACCAAACAATTTGAAGGGGGAAACAACTTTATTTATTTGAGCAGAAACTTGCAACTTCTAGTGCAAAAATTAATTTGAGTAAAAAGAATTATTTAATGAAATTGAAATGTTTATTCGATACAGGGAAAATATTCAGTTTTACTAATAAAATATAGATTTTTAATTTTCAGAAAAAACGATTTGATTTTGAAATTCCCAAAATTATCAACAACAAAAATACTTTCAAATCAAAATCATGCAACTCTAGAATTTCTGCAGAAAATTTTAATCTATCTGATTTGCAAAATAGTTTCAATAAAACGCATTTTATTCTAAAAAAAAAAATAAAAACCGTTGTTATACAAAATCTATTTTTTTCAATTTTATTTCAAAAGAAAAAACTTATTCCAAAAGAAATATTTAAAAAAATGTACGTGTAACACAATTTTAGCTCTTTAATTTTCTTTAACAATTTAAAAAATATAATAAAAATTTAATGGGCGTACTGGGACGTTCTGCTCCCCCGGTATCTACAATATTTATCATGTCTCCCTAAATTAAAAATGCTTCTGAACCTTAAACTCGATCTCAACAGCGATTCGTAATAAAATAAAATACACACGAGTACTAATAATGAAAGTTTAGCGGCTTTCGAAAACATCTGTTCTGCTCCCCTGGTCTTTGCAACATTCATCGTGTCTTCTTGAATTAAAAATTCTTTTGAATATCAATCACAAGTTGTTTGAGAGAACTGCAAATAAACTTCCAAATGTTGTTTAGGGTGGCGCAACACTACCGCCCCGGTTTGAATGTTTAATAACTTTTTCATTTAATTTATATTCCTTTTTCTCAAAATTTCGTGAAAAAATACTTGGGAAATTTGAAATAGAACAATGAAAAACACAGTGGCGATCAAAATTTGTGGGAATATTATTTTCAAAATCAACGCTCATTTGTTTTGACGCAGCGTGCGTGTCGTCGTTTATTTTACTGGGCATACTGGACCTTCAGCACCAGCAATAAGCCGCCTGGTTGAAATTCGACCACACCAGGGAACATTAAGACATCTTCCACGTCCAGGAAGACCACGTGCGTTCCACACGTAAGAAAATATCATCGGAGTTGAGGATGGAGTGCAGAACAGTCAGTGTTGAAATATCATCAACAAGAAGATGTGCGGTGCAACGGGGGCTATGCAGAGATTCGGGGGCACTCATGTTCTTGTATAGCGTGCCCACTGTGCAACAATCGAAGCTGTTAGACTGCTATCGACGGCTGGATTATGCCACTTCATTCGGACAAAAAACACAAGAAGACCGCGATTTCATTAACAAAATCTGATGATGAGTGCTGAAGCCCGTTTCCATTTCAATGGTTCCGAAAAGAAGCGAAGTTCCAGGATGTGGACTGCGGAGCATCCAAGAATAGCTCATCAGCAACAATTAAACCCACTTCAGTGCACTGTTCGATGCGGTGTATCCTCTGAAAGGATCGTTGGTCCATATTTCTTTGATTACTCGCATGTCGCCTCAGTTACAGTTTATGGAGCTGAATATGGAACGCTGCTGTTAGATAATTTTTTGAGGCCGCCTGCAGAAAACCAGCCGCAGTTGTGGTGCCAACAAGTTTTACACTCAGTCCACACTTCAGGACACACAAGGACTCTGTTGAGGGAGCTCTTTGGTGACGGCATTCATTTCGCTTAGAAGCGCTTTTAATAGGCCCCCATATTTAGCGGATTCGATAGCGGCAGGCTGTTTTCTTTGGAAGTTATTCGAATGAAAGTGGGTACCTAAATACGCCAGCGGCCATACCACGACTGAAACAAGACACGCGCATTGAAATTTAATTTGTAACAGCGGAAATTTTACAAAAAGTGTAGGAAAATCTTTTAGAAAGAGCCGAATTTGTGAGGCCCAGAATGGCCCCACTTGCGGTATATAATTTTTCATAATCAACGTCGATTTCTTTTCTAGAAAATAATGCAACATTTTTTACACTTTTTAACAGAAAATGGCAACATTTTGCCATTTTAAATTAGAGAATTTATTAGAAATGAGTCCTGCATCCCTCACGAATTATAATTTCTGTTTGAAAACTTTTCCAAACCCCGCCAGTTTTTAGAAAATAAGTGAAAAAATGTTACATGTTTTCCAGAAAAGAAAACGCCATAAGCCAAAAACAGTTCCCTTCAACAGACTTTCTAACGAAACTGTAGTGACAGTAACCAACTATAAAAAAAATTTTAATGTTTATCAAACATTCAATGCTAGTTTTGCGCTCTCCTGATCCGCTCTCGACGAAGGCGGAACAACATCGTTTAAGTAGAAGACAACATTGAAACTAAACCCTTTTAAGCTTTTACACCTGCAAACTCCGTTAACAACAAACAAGTTTGAAATGATATTAACAATAAATACACTTAAGCTGGGACTAAAACTGAAGCTTAAGCCGATGCTGCTGCGCTCTGCTCTGCCGTTTGATTTTTCTTGCAAAAATATTTATATAATTTTCATTTTTATTTTGTCTTTATCATCAAATTCCTGTTTGCTATCAAATCCCAGCATCTCATAACGCGAGTCATTAACAAGAAAACTGCACAAAATATGATCGTATTTAAAATAAGTGTTATGACTGCATCTAAGACGGCCAGTCTAACCGCTCGCTGGCAAGAGCGTTCCTATCCGACATGATGTTGCAGATATCGGAGTAGACAAGAAAACAAAACTTTAAACGAGAAATTGTTTGTGTTATTTTTTTTTTTTTTTTTTGTGAAACTTTTTTCTCATGCACAGAGGATTTTTACAGCTCGAAAAAACATATTATTAAGTTATTAAATTCTTTTTAACTTAATTAAGATGATGCAGCCAAATGAGGAGTATTTAAATAAAAAGCATTTTAAGCCTGAAAACAACACGCGGTCGGATTATCATTTACGGAGCAGATTTTTTAATGGAAATTTAATTGAAATTTGTCTCGTTTATTTATTAAAGTGTTTGGGCATTAAAATAATAATTATTATTAAGGAAAATAATTTTTATGACACTGAAACATGAAAGAGCAGGACGTTTTGTGTGGATAATCTGGTTTCTGAAATATTTAGCAAAAATATAAAAAAACGTTTCTTAATTTAATCAATTTCTGCAGTATTAAAAATTTAAAGATATTACATTTTTCCCAAAAATGAATATCATTTTCTATATTTTGTTTTCCCTTTTAAAATGTCTTAAAAATCGAGATATTTTTCCCCATGTCATGGGGGCTGAAATTATTTTATTAGAGATTTTGTGCAAGTAAAAAAATTAAATCTTAAAAAGAAGAAAAAAAAAAAGAACATCCTTTAAAAATTCAGGACCTTCAACCGCCAGACGGAATATATTTTTCAGTTAAAAAAAAACAAGTTCTATGAAAAATTCTTGTGCTGCATTTCGTAGCCCCAAATATTCGCTTCAAAATGACATGAAAATCGTGTTGTTTTTTAAGAAATTTGTTCGATTCAGAATTCTGACGTCATTTTGTTAATTAAAAATAAACAACAATTTATTTTCTTTTAGTTATTTGTCCGACTTAAGAAACATTTTTGTGTGTGTCCGGGCTTTTGAGATATTGAAAAGAAGAAACTGAAGAGATTCGAGAAATTCAGGGTGATCAAGTTTTTAATTCGAATTCAACCAAATAAATTTTTTATTTTTCATTTATTTTAATAATTTTTTTATTATTATTGTTCTTTTTTTTCCATAATCGTGAATAAAAAACATGAAACCCCACGATTTATTATTTTATAAAAAGAACAACAATTTTTTTTTTATTTTGTAGCCCCAGAAACTCCTTCAAAATGTTACAAGAATCCTGTTTATTTATGAAGGGGGTTTTGGGATATTTTGAAAGTTAAACTTTACAAATTTGGCGATTTTATGAAATTTTGATTGTGACAAAAATTTGCAAAAAAAAAATTAAAATTTTTTCCGTTGATTCTAAACAGAACGAGAGAAAAACTCTAACCGAATTTCATGAAAATCGAAAGGAATTGGGTCCAAGTCTTTGTCTATTTGATAAGGAATTATGATTTTTTTTTTTTTTTTTTTTGTGAACGCTGCTCTTTTGTGGTACCCTTTTCGGAGTCTTAAAGTCCAAACATGCTGATGAAACCGATAAAATTGAGAAGATATTTTCATGCAGCTTTTCCCAAAATAAATATTTTTTTTAATTTCAATTTGAAAATTCTTTTAAGTATCTCAATATATTTTATTTGTTAGTTATTTTTTTTTTTTTCCTAAAGTAGGAATGATTCTTCGACATGTTTCTAATGGCTCTTCGAAGTCAATCAAATGCTTCTTAATGTTATTTTAAAATGTTTGTTGCAATTTTTCTGATCTTTGAGTGACCCGAAGTCGCAGAAAGAGTCTGCTGCTGTTTTTTGGTACCCTTTTCAGTGTCTTAAGGTCCAATAATCCTGATGAAACCGATAAAGTTGAGAAGATATTTTTATGTAGCTTTTCGCAAAAATAAATTTTAACTGCTGCCAAGTCGTTATATTTTACGCAGAAATTTCTCTTCTCTCCTTTTATTTATAATTAAATTAATATAAGACAATTGAATAGAATTTTAAGCTGAACTTAAAATAAAAAAGTGTATTTCAAAGATCTCTTATACCGGCTTCTAAGAGATAGTTTTTTTTTTTAATTAAACAGTGAGCGCTAATCGGAATCGGATGGCATTTCTGTTACATGCCAAAAGTTGTGACATTTTTCTCTTAAGGTTTTGCAACTATCGAACAAATTTTTCATGCTTCGAAGAAACACCCGCCTTCAACGAATTCTTTAACTTCATTTACGACACAATTTCAAGACTGTAAACCGATTCTGCCACTTAATCGTTTTATTTGCAATTAACGGCAGCAATTTGAGATAAACAACAACATATTCTTGGATTTATAATTATGAAAGATTGCAAACGGCGGCATAAAATATTTAATAAAAAACGCAATTCAAAGTAGTTAAAAGTATTTATGTTCCAGCTGCTGCAGGTAATTCAATGGAATTACAATTCCCACTGTATTTAATGGTATTTATTAGAATTAAATTGTTTTTTTTTTCGTATCACATTTTCAAAAGCATAAAACTCAGCCATAATCTGCAGACAGCAGCGCCACTAAAGTGTCATAAAGTTTTACTTAAAAGCTTATCATTCAATTATTTGCCATAAATTTTTATTTCTCCAACAAATAAATAAAACTCTTGAAGCAATTAAAATTCTGCGCCATGAATCTCCTCTTGAGGTCGCTGAGTGTTTGGCGCAAAGAAGACAAATGATGTCACTGAGATGATGTAAATGACACATTAAATGTGGGCTTAGAAATCTAAGCAAATTTTAATTCAGCTTTAAATTAATTTCAGTGTAGGATTTTTCTTTTTCTCAGTTATAAAAATAGTATAAAAATATTTATTATCAATCAAATGAAACTAACCGTTGCTGCAGACTAGACAGACTCATGACTCTTGAGTGTCATAAACATGCCAAAAGAAGAACTTTTAATTATAAATTATTAAAAACAAAAATAAATATATTTTAATAAACATGTTTAAGGCAACGAAAAAGAAAACGTCAACTTCCAACTGCCACTTCAAAAGCAGACAAGCGTTCTTTACAAAAAAAAAAATATTATAAAACAATTAAAAGTGTTATAGTCGGCTGTGCCGAGTCTTTTATACCCTGCACCAACGTACGTCTGTCGTTACATATAATTTTAAGTATCAGTTATGTTCTTCTGAAGTTATAAAAGTTTTAGTTAGCCAAAAAAAAAAAATTAAAAACAACGTCGGTTGCCTTTTTGGTTACTTTTATGAATGAAAAAAACCATCAATTTCCCACCCCTGAGAGCGAAATTTTAGTTTGTTTTTATCAATGCATCTCTTCAAGATGTATAAAACGATTTTATTTAAAAAAAAACCTAAAATTTTTAACCATTTTGGTCACATTCATGTACTACAAAATATTGCAGTTATCCAACCCTGGAATCGAAGACTTGATTTTTTTATTTTTTTATTTTTGAGACCAATTTATTTTTTCCTGAACAAAAAAATAGTTTAAAATCGTACAAAAAAACGACGTTAGTTGGTTTTTGGCTAATTTTATAAATAAAAAAATTTTAATTTTCCATCCCTGGAAGCGAAATTTAATTTTCTTTTACAACGCAACTCTTAATGAGGCATGAAGCAGTTTTATTTAAGAAAACCATAAAATTTTTAACCATTTTGGTCATTTTCATGTGCTACAATATATTGTAAGTACCAAAAAAAACTTTCAATTTCCCAACCCTGGAAAGGAAATATTAATTTGTTTTGTTCTTATTATCAATGAAACTCTTCAAGAGGTATAAAGTAGTTTTATTTAAACAAAATTTTAAATATTTAACTATTTTGGTGGCTTTTATGTAATACAAAATATTGCGCTGTCCAACCCTGGATTCGAAACTTTGATTTTTTTCAATTTGTGATAACAAATTTGCCCTTCGTGAAGAATAAAATAGTTTTAGTTAGCGAAAAAAGAAAAAACAACATCGGTTTCCTTTTCGATTATTTATATGAATGAAACAAAAATCAATTTCCCACCTCTGGAAATAAAATTTTAATATTTTTAATTTGTTTTTTTTTATTAATTCAAATTTTCATGATTTTTAAAGCGGTTTTATTTAAGAAAAACTTGAATTTTTTTAAAATTTAATTATTGCATGTACTACAACATACTGTATGTTTCAAAAAAATCTTTTAATTTCCCATCCCTGGAAATGAGATTTTATTTTTTTGCTTTTAGTATCAAATTGAGGCTTCCCAAAGCATGAAGTGGTTTCAATTTCCAAACAAACAAACAAAATTATTGGTTTTTGTTATTAATTTTGCGTTGACAAATTGGTGTAGGCTTCCCAGCTCTGGAACCGTATTTCAGATTTTTCAATACCACTCTATTTAAGTTCATTTCACATCCATCACTATAAGAACGAAGTCTCTTTAGCTCTTCTGGGGGCTTGGGAAAACCGATTTCACGTATAGACAGACAGACAGACGGACGGACAGACTGACAGACGGACATCGCTCAAATCGTCTTCGCTATTCATAAGAATCCAGAACATATATATATATATATATATATATATATATATATATATATTTTATGGGGTTGCATATTAATATCGAAGAAATTACACACGGAACGACAAACTTTTTTACTTTTTCTTGAAGGGCTATGAAAATTAATATTAATAGTAAATAAATAAATCTCCTGGTCTTTGTTCTGTAAAATGTAAATTAAATTAGCGCCTTAATGGCCACCTCATAATGTATGTGTTTGTGTGTAAATATGTGTGTAAGTGTGTGTGTGTGTTTGCAAGTTGCCTGAGAGCATGTAAAGGGAAGTTGTAAATATGTTGGCCGGAGCTGCAACAGTTGGCAAGACCTGTTCCTTCAGCCAATCATTTTTATGTTAAACAAATACGCGCAAACGACGATCATGATGATCTTGATGATCATCATGTTCCCCGATGTTAAGCATTTATTTTAGCTAAAAACAGTAGCTAAATACATAATTATTATGAATAAGAATATGTTGTCACAACATCAGCGACATCGCCAACATCAACTTCCCTAATTGTAGTTATTAAATTATTAAATTATTTAATAACAATTAAGTGTATGAAAAAAAAAATACTTGGAAAAAATTGTTGCATAAAATTAAAACTTATCGCGATCGCCATGGATGCCGCGATCTAAAAGGGCTGCGTGTGTGTGTGTGTGTGTGTGTAAGTGAACGTTATCGTTTATAAATATCTGGCATTTCAGCTACTCAACAAACTACAACTCGAAACTGGGCAAACCTTTTAATTATATTTTTTACTATCAAAAAAAAAAGAGAAGGAGAAGCATCAGGCCCCGGGATTAGTTTAGCAGTTAATAAATTTGCTTATTAATTTAAATTTATAAAGCTGCCAGTTTAACGATGATTTCTATTTGACAAGGCTTTTCGGCCCATAAATTTAAACGGGGGGAAACGAGTTTATATGATTTTCAAAATTACTTTTGAAGGTCTTTTTTTCAAAATTTGCTATTTGAATCATACATTTTTTGGGATTAATAATTATTTACGGCCTTCATCGAATTATAAAAAATAAAACAAAATTTCATCTAACCCAGAAATTAATTTTGAAATTCAAAACTAATTTTATTGATGTCATCGGACTGTAGCAAACAACTTTTAATTTGAGTACTTTTTGTGTCTTTTTTAAAAATATAATTCAACAATTGAAAATAATTTAAAGCTAAACAATCAGCCGACACGGCTACAAAGTGGAGTCTCTAAAACACTTATCCCATTTTACCTGTAATCGAGGCCGTTGCATTAGATTTGAAAATGGAAAAGGACGATTAGCCAGTCCATTTCAATAGATCTTGATGATATTTTCGCTTACCTGAAAGAAAAGAACAAGATAAACAGAGTGATTTAGTAAAGAATTTCAAATAACTTTTTGCTGAGTTTTTCTAAAAAATAAAATAGAAAGAAACTTGATATTATTATTATAAATAAAACTACAGTGGGTATTATTCATAAGAATAGTGAAAAGAACACGCTTTTTAAAAAAGGACGAACGGGAAAAATTCAAAAACAGTCCCAAACAAAAACTATTTTATCCAAAGAAAGTAATCTTTAAACCCACTATGGGTTTTGAGGTCAGGCGGCATCACTGGGCCATCAGACCGTGATTTATCTGTTCTACAAAACCATCATAAACGATCTTCTTAAGACCATAGTGGGCTAATACGGATATCAGTGATCAATGGTTTTAGAAAAACGGCGCCACAAGCCACACAGCCGGCCATACAATTCATTAATGAAACGCGCAATTTCCCGATGTGAAGTGGCAGGGGCCATTTCCAGTTCAAAATATTGAACTTTCGTTGCCAGGGGTGGGAAATTGATTGATTGTTTCATTTATATAAGTAAACAAAAAGGCAACTAAAACTATCTTATAATTTACGAAGGGCAAATTTGGTATCACAAATTTTGAAAAAAAAAATCAAAGTTTCGAATCCAGGGTTGGACATATACAATATTATGCAAAACATGAAAGCGAGCAAAATAGTTAAATATTTAAAATTGTTCTTCAATAAAACTACATTATAGCCCATGAAGAGTTGCATTGATAATAATAACAAAAAATATTAAAATTTCCCCTTCAGGGTTGGGAAATTGAAAGTTTTTTTTAGTAATACAATATATTGTAGAATATAAAAATAAGCAAAATGATGACAAATTTTAAGTTTTTCTTCAACAAGACTATTTCATGGCTCATTAAGAGTTGTATTAATAAAAGAATTTAAATTTTCGCTTCCAGGGATGGGAAATTTAAATTTTTTATACTTAAAAGTAACCAAGAAGGCAACTAACGTCGTTTTTTTACTAATTTAAAAAATTTTTTAGTACAGAAAAAACAAAATTGGTACCAAAAATTTTAATATATTAAAATTTTCAGACCAGGGTTCGATAACTGCAATATTTTGTAGTACATGAAGGTGATCAAAATGGTTAAAAATTTTAAGTTTTTGTTACATAAAAACACTTCATACATGAAGATTTGGATAAAATGAAAATTTCGTTTCCAGGGGTGGGAAATTGAAACTTTTTCATTCATAAAACTAACCAACCAGGCAACTGACTTTGTTTTTATTCATTTATTTTTTATATATATATTTTTTTGCTAACTAAAACCATTTTTTTATTGAGGAAAAAAAATTAGTGTCAAAAATTAAAGAATCTAAATTTTTATGCCAGGGTTCGATAACTACAATATTTTGTAGTACATGAAATTAACCAAAATGGTTAAAAACTTTAAGTTTTTATTAAATAAAATCGTTTTATACACCATGAAGAGTTGCACTGATAAAAAAATATAACAAATTATATTAAAATTTCGTTTCCAGGGGTGGCAAATTTAGTTTTTTCACTCATAAAATTCACCAATAAGGCAACTGACGCTGTTTATTTTATAACTTAAGAAGAACAAAATTGGTTTCAAATATTTAAAAAAAACCAAATTTCGAATCCAGGGTTGGACAAGTGCAATATTCTCTAGTACATGAAGGTGACCAAAATAGTTACAAATCTTAAGTTTTTACTAAATAGAAACGTTTTAGACATCACGAAGAGTTGCATTAATAAAAAATATGAAAAAAAAAACAAAATTTCGTTTCCAGGGGTCGGAAATTTATTTTTTTTTTTATTCATAAAAGTAACCAAAGAGGCAATTAACGTGATTTTTTCGATTTTAAACTATTTTTAATTCAGGAGAAACAAAATTGATATCAAAAATTAAATAAAAATAAAAATAAAAATTTCGAATCCAGGTTTGGACAAGTGCAATATATTATGGTACAGGAAATTGGCCTAATTGGTTACAGATTTAAAGTTTTTATTAAATAAAACCGAAGAGTTGCATTGATAAAAAAATAATAAAATACCTTTTCCAGGGTTAGGATATTGAAAATTTTTTTATATAGACATGTAACCAAAAAGGCAACTGACGTTGTTTTTTTGCTAGAGGGAACTATTTCATAATAAAGGAAGAACAAATTTGGTATCAAATATTTAAAAAAAAAATAAAATTTCGTTGCCAGGGGCCGGAAATTGATTTTTTCTTATATCATAAAAGTAACCAAAAAGGCAACCGACGTTGCTTTTTTAGAAAGAAAAAAATGCATGCTTAAATATATATGTAACGCCAGACGTACGTTGATGAAGGGTATAGAAGATTCGCCACAACCGAGTACAGCACTTTTACTTGTTCTTTTTTCATTTCCTGCTGACAACCAACTACAACTTCAATTAAATCTTGCCAACAATAATAAAATATGTCGTCAAATAGCTCCGAATTAACACAAAACTCTGCTCCAGTTAACCGAATACTAAAAATTAGTTTTCCATACAATTTAAATAGAATGAATGAACAACAAGCGAACAAAAAAAGTGCACCAAATACGGCCGCATGAGGGGAGAAACAGAAACTTTAACTAAATTTGTAAGCCTTGACGTGGAATACATGCTGTTTTAGTAACTTACAAGTAGCCAAACACATGTCATTGACTAAATTCTTAGAATTAACAAACCAAATCAATATGGATTGCGAGCACTCGGGCGCAAATAAAACACACGAAAACTGAAGCCAAAAAAAAAATTTATACTAAAAAAAAGAGGAAAAAAGCCAACAGATTCCGGCCCGAATACATCTGCAACGGAATGGTAATAGAGAGATAGATTTTCTTGGCCGGTTGTGCAACGAAAATGTAAATGAAAAGCGTTTATTGCCAGCCCGCATGTGTCTTGAGTCTTTTGTTTTGCGGCGAAGTTGCCGTTTTATGGTGATTTTTTCAATTTTTTGTTATTTTTAGTTGGTTTTCGTTAGCAAACGACCAAAATTGTTATGCCACAAGTGACTGGGAAAAATGGCGTGTGTGTGTGTGTGTGTGTGTTTTGTACGTCAGAGTGATCGTTTTGAATATCAGAATAATTTCAATCATACAAATCATTTCAGCAAAATTCGTAAAACTATTCACTCATAGTTTTTGTTCCATTTTTTTTCTTCTTTTTTCGCATTTTAATTTTTTACAGTTTCCGAATTGTTGGGCCCACAGCATCAGCTTGAACGGTTTTCCTTATTGTCGTTGTTGGTAAAATATTGCAACATGTGTCTGCTGTCATTTAAATACTGGCTGGATGTTTGTTTGTCCTTTTTTCAGTTTTTTTTTTATTTTTTGTTTTTATTTTAAATGTTTTGGGCTCTTCTGTGTTTTCTTTTTGTGTCTGTTGAGTAGCTTTTTCATGTTGTTTATGACTTGAAATGCCTAGATTTTTTTCCTACTTTTTTTCTGTTGCTGTTGCTGTTGCGCGCTGCTCAAGTCTTGTTTGTTTTGTCTATTCCTTAAGACGATTGTTTGCCGAGCATTTATGGGTTTATTATATCGTCGCTTAGTGTGTCCGTCCGTCCGTCCGTGTCTCTCTGTTTGCTTTAATGCATTCTTGCTGTAGTTTATTTCTGAACATTTTGCATTGCAAATTTTTATAGGATAATTTTTGTTATTTATTTATTTTATTTATTCTGAAGATAAATTGTTCTTTTTGTCATTTTCTGCGACTACATTTATTTGTTGTAACTTCTTGTTGCTGCAATTTCGTTTCATTTCGATTTGCTGAGCTTCATGCAAAAAATATTTTGAATAGTTGAGAGAACCGTTTGCAGGCAAATCATTTATTTGCATAAAAACATTTAAGATGACAAAAAATGAAAAGAAAAACAGAGTTAAATATTCAATATTTTGATATATTGACTTGACGGTTGCGGTTCATTTTTATTTGCGTTTGCTGCCAGTTTTTATTGCTGCGCGTTTCAATGCAGCAAACAGCACGAGTGCAATACAAATAGACAACAAAAAGTTAATATTTTATACAAAAACAATGTTAATTTGAAAAAAAAGAGGACCCACAATTATCTGAACAGACCTCGTTATATATTTTCAGCGGCCTGAAGTACCAGCAAAATAGCCAAAGTGAAGCTCTCGTGCCATTTAAATCGGTTGGACTTTTCCCTGGGATTATTTCTTAACTCGCAGGTGCCTGCGAATCAGCCACAGGCCCAAAGGGCCCTCACAGTCTTCGTTAACCCAAGTCACCGGTAAACCTTTTTACCTCAGAGAATGACCCCTACATGTGGCGTGTCTTGTGCAACATCACAAGAAAAGAGAAGATGCTGCTCAGAATAGAAGACACACAATTTTGTTGCAACTATTTTGACTTTTTACGTCACCAGTGAAGTTTTTTCTAGAGTTACCGAGCGGAAGGAGGGTGCTGCACTCAACCCTTTTAGTACATGACCCTGTGGGTCACTGTCGGTACACCGTCCTGCCCAAATGCTGGTTCAATGTGTTGGTAACAGCAGCTCCTTGTCCTAGAAGTGTTGCCCTAAAAGCGGGAAAAACACTTTCAATTTCAATTTGCTTCTGTTCAATTTATAACGGGAATTTATGAATGCGTTACACCTGGATTCATCATGTCCAGTCTTCCATAAGTCCACAAGATGCCCCCTGTTTTCGGTGTAAAAGTTGCTGCAACTTGACTTGAATCTGTTTCATTAAAATTATTATAAAACGCCGATTTGAATTCGTTGCTCTTCGCCTATTTCTGACAGGACAAGACCACAAACGTAATAAAACTCCTCCGTTTGTTAGACACTTGTTACCTTCCATATTCTTCTGTTTTTATTAAATTTTATTCAGACCGAAGAAAAAGGGTGTTTATTGCACAGCCAGCAAATTATTAATGCGGCCAAGAGGGCGAAATGCATGAAGAAGAAGTTTTTATTTTGGAGACTTCTTTCGCATGCAACTCTCACAATTGAGTGCCAAATCGAGGAGCCAAAAATTTTGGCACCGTGTAAATTAACAGCTTCAAAGTGCGGCTTTTTTATTTGATATGTGAGAGTCATAAAAGTTCGGCTGCTGAGAAAAAACTTTTGAGGAGTTTTAAAAAATATTTTCATTCAAAATGGTTTTTAGTGCTCAAGAGTAAACAAGTGCTTTTTAAAGAGTCCTAAAACTTTAAGTAGGCAACACTTTTTTAGCTGGCGATTGTCAATTTTGCCAGCTGTCAAGTGACTTAATTTTAGTTCAGTTTTGCAGTCTATTTGACACGAATAAACTGACGCTTGACCAACTGCTTTGGAATTGGGGAAATTTATTGTGAAAGTCTCGGTTCTATTTGAAATACGAATACTGGAACTTATGAAGGCGTTACACCCGGACTCAGTCTTCCATAAGCCCACATGATGCCCCCCATTTTCGTCTGATTTTCTTTAGAAAATGTTGAAGTTTGCAAACATTTTGGCTTTTCATTTGCTCCCTCACATTTTCAGCAGCAAATAATTACTCAACTCCATCGTGACCTCTTTAAAGTGACATTTTGGAGTGTTAATAATGAAAAATGTGTCCTTAAGTCTCCCACAAAACTCACAGCTAAAAATAATAATAATAAACCAACTCTAAATCTACTTTTGATGTTTGAAACAGAAACAACAAAAACAGGCAAAACCGTGTTTTTAACTAAATGGTTTTTTGTGGTTTTCGGCCAGATGTTGGAATTCTATTAAGGAAAATATTAAAAAGACACCAACTATTTGTTAGACTTGGACACATCATTAATAATGGTCAAAGGTAACGAACGAACAGAAATAAAAATAAGTTAATATTAAAACATTAAAGCAAAAATAAATAAAAAATAATAATAAGAGAAAAAAAAGAACCGTGAAAGTAGTCGTTTTGCGAACAGCAACTAAAAGTTGTTATTAAATAAATAGAGATGCCTTAATATTCAATCAATTTGATATTTTAACAACATAAATATTGAATTTATTTTCTTCTTTTCAACTTTACAAATTGTACGTCGCCAGCACATGGCGCACATCGAGCTGAGGAGACCTTGAAGCGCTTTTCCTTGGCCAAATAATAGAGATTTTCTTTAATGATCAGGTCAGGTTTTGAGGGAAAATAAATAAATTTTTCTTTTTTGTCTTATTTCTAGTATTAAAGTTCCTTCTGCCCGCATGTGAAGCCAACACACAGAGAGCCGTGTTTTATTGTAGTAGTGCAATTATCAAACTGTTGTTGTTGTAGTTGTTGTGCCTTTAAAACTCCACTCGTATGAAATGAAACTTTCAAGTTTATAAATCCTCCACTTGGGTGGCACAATTTGGCTGTTTGTAATTCCAGCGTATTATCAGCTGAAGGAATAAATGATTTAGAAGCACATGTTGTTGTCGTTGCTGTTGTTGCTGTTGTTGTTGTTAAATAATTTATAAGTGCAGGTCTATTTTTCTAATACCAGATTAAAGTTTTTTATTTTATTTTTTTTTCTTCACGTTAATTATGGATGTAAATTTTTATGATTGTGGCCGTATGGCGGTTTCATTTTCTGTTTCTTTAAAATATATTTGAATTGTGGAAAAATCGAAAAAGATTTTTATAAACTAAAGAGGTTTGTGTCTTAAGTCTTTTGTTTGCTTTGGGGTTTGTTGTTGCTGGTTAGTGTATTTATGGCAACTTGAGTGGTTACATGGCAGTTATTAAAAGTCTCACAAGATCAACTCGTACGGTTTTCATCATGAAATGAAAACAAGCCGAATTCAAAATTATTAAAACAAAAAAACAAAAAAAAAAAAAAAAAACACAAACAAAAATGAAAATATTAAATAAAATAAAATTTTTTGGAACGAAAATTTGCTGGCAATAAAATGTTTGTCATATCAACAAACTATTACAAGCCAACTAGCACAGTCCCCTGCTATATTTATATGCGAGGTCTGTTTAAAAAAGTTGGTGAATTTTTACATCATTCGGAAGGTGTTTGTTATTCAAAAAGATTTGATTAATATGCCACAACACAAGGGAAAGTCAATATCAATTTTATATATTCCATTTACACAACAAGAGCAGCACAACTATTTTCAAAAGCCGCTACACATTCATCAGCAGTTCTCAAGTATATTTTGATTTATAAAACGAATGTAATAACAGTTTCTATTTTATTAGCAATAAACGCTGTATTAAACCCAAAATTGTTGTTTACTCATGCACTCCCCTATAGGCGGCAGTGGTCGAAAATCACTAACTTGCAATAAAATATTTGAGATCTGGTGCCTGCGAAAAACTTTGCAAAAAAGGCCTTTAAAATCCAATAACAGGCAGTGACCAAACTTTTTTTTCAATAAATCGATAGTGGCACGAGATGAGCGGACATGTTGCGCCGTCTTGTTGAAATCTCAGCTGTTGCACAACATTTCCAAGTCAATTTAAGAACGAAAAAGTCAATAATCATTGACTGAAACTTACTAATCAGAATCAATTTTAAGGAAGTACAGAACAATGACTCCACCAACCCCTGAGCACATTAGAAAGTCAGTCGGTTTTGGTGGATGTGATGGCGCCTCAACACACTCTTGCGGGTTATCATCAGTCCACATGCAGCCGTTTGGTTTATTGACGCCTTCAAACAAAAAAGAGAAGCCTCGCTATATACAAATCGCACGATGTGTATTTCGAATAGAACCGGGACTTTCAGAATAAATTTCCCCAATTCCAAAGCAGTTGGTCAAGCGTCAGTTTATTCGTGTCAAATAGACTGCAAAACTGAACTAAAATTAAGTCACTTGGCAGCTGGCAAAATTGAAAATCGCCAGCTAAAAAGTGTTGCCTACTTAAAGTTTTAGGACTCTTTAAAAAAGCACTATTTTACTCTTGAGCACTAAAAACCATTTTGAATGAAAACATTTTTTTAAATTCCTTAAAAGTTTTTTCTCAGCAGCCGAACTTTTATGACTCTCACATATCAAATAAAAAAGCCGCACTTTGAAGCTGTTAATTTACACGGTTCCACAATTTTTGGCTCCTCCATTTGGCACTCAATTGTGAGAATTGCACGCAAAACAAGTCCCCAAAATAACAATTTCTTCTTCATGAATTTCGCCCACTTGGCCGCATTAATAATTTGCTGGCTGTGCAATAAACACCCTTTTTCTTCCGTCTGAATAAAATTTAATAAAAACAGAAGAATATGGAAGGTAACAAGTGTCTAACAAACGGAGGAGTTTTATTACGTTTGTGGTCTTGTCCTGTCAGAAATAGGCGAAGAGCAACGAATTCAAATCGGCGTTTTATAATAATTTTAATGAAACAGATTCAAGTCAAGTTGCGGCAACTTTTACCCCGAAAATAGGGGGCATCTTGTGGACTTATGGAAGACTGGATATGATGAATCCCGGTGTAGAGCATTCATAAGTTCCCGTTATGAATTGGACAGAAGCAAATTGAAATTGAAAGTGTTTTCCCCGCTTTTAGTGCAACACTTCCAGGACAAGGAGCTGCTGTTGCCAACACATTAAACCTGCATTTGGGCAGGACGGTGTACCGACAGTGACCCACAGCGTCATGTACTGAAAGAGTTGAGTGCAGCACCCTCCTTCCGCTCGGTAACTCTAGAAAAAACTTTACTGGCGTCGTAAAAAGTCAAAATAGTTGCAACAAAATTGTTTGTCTTCTATTCTGAACAGCATCTTCTCTTTTCTAGTGTTGTGGCACAAGGCACGGCACATGTAGGGGTAATTCTCTGAGGCGAAGAGGTTTACCGGTGACTTGGGTTAACGAAGACTGTGAGGACCCTTTTGGCCTGTGGCTGATTCGCATGCACCTGCGAGTTAAGAAATAATCCCAGGGAAAAGTCCAACCGATTCAAATCGAACGTGCGGTTTACTCTGGCTATTTTGCTGGTACTTCAGGCCTCTGAATATTTATAACGAGGTCTGTTCAGATAATTGTGGGTCCTCTTTTTTTTCAAATTAACATTGTTTTTGTATAAAATATTAACTTTTTGTTGTCTATTTGTATTGCACTCGAGCTGTTTGCTGCATTGAAACGCGCAGCAATAAAAACTGGCAGCAGACGCAAATAAAAATGAACCGCAACAGTCAAGTCAATATATCAAAATATTGAATATTTAACTCTGTTTTTCTTTTCTTTTTTTGTCATCTTAAATGTTTTTATGCAAATAAATGATTTGCCTGCAAACGGTTCTCTCAACTATTTAAAATATTTTTTGCATGAAGCCCAGCAATTCAAAATGAAACAAAATTGATGGAACAAGAAGTTACAACAAATAAATGTGGTGGCAGAAAAGGACATTTTAACGATGACTTTGAGGAGACTTTTGGTTTGTGGGTGATTCACGTGTATCTGCGATATAAAATATGTAGCACATTTATTTAACAGACCTCGTATTACATTTACAGAGAAGGGAGGTTGGTTTCCAGTTCATTTAGCTTTTGACATGCTTTTTTCACGGTTTTTGAGTTACAAAAATTTACACAAAATTTGCACTCAATTTTTATGTCCTGTTTCATTTAATTCCTTTAAGATTTCAGACAATTTTATTATCCAAAAACTTATTCACCTTTTAAGCAGCCATTCTAGCGAACATTTAATTCTTTGTTAATCTCTTGATTTAAGCGAAAAATCCGCATGTAAATCTGTGTTTAATTAATAGCGAAAAATCCAAAATAAATATCTCCTTCGCATGTTAAAAGTGTATGCAACAGCGTTATAAGCAAAACGACACTTGACACGGAGCCGGCGATAAAGATTTTGTGGTGTCATTTAAAAATGAATTGAATATGAAAACGTATTGAAAATCAACGAGGTGGAAACTGCTGATAAATTGTGATAAATTTGCAGTAGAAATGAAACGCCTATTTTGTTTCCAAACTGCAGTTGCCAGTTGCCAACTTTCAAATTGAGTTATTCCAACGATTTGACAAATAATTAACCAACTAAAGCTCAGGGAGTTGCACACACAGCAAAACGCCAGTGGTTTTATATTTAAAAAATAAATTTAAACAAAAAAAAACTCTTAATGGCAGCCATTATTGAGCCCCACTCAATTATAAATTGAGGCAACGGACTAGTGCAACTTTTTAATTTGTTAAACAAATCGGTTATTATTTTGCTTGAATCGCTCATTCAAAATATTGCAAATTTTATTAACAGATTTCGAATAAAATTTGCTTAAACCGTCAACACCAAACAGTCTGTACAAATCAAAAGTTGGCCAAACTTCTGCGACTTGTCAAACTCGTTCTCGTCTTTTTTGCTGCTCCGTTTTTGTCTATGACATTTTAGCCAAACGGCATCAATAATTTGTGTGCCGGTAAATATATAATTTTGTTAACACTTCATTTATCACTTTTGTTTCTATTATAATTTGCAAATAAATCAGCGTTTGTGGAAATTAATTTTATGTGGCCGTTTGCGATTTTTCCACTGCGCACTTTCGCACACGTTTTTTTCTTTTGCGCTGTTGGTTTTCCTTCCATCATTTAATAGCAACTTATCAATCAAAATTATGCACTTTTAAAACAACTTGCTGTTGTTGTTGTTGTTGTTGTTGTTGTTGTTGTTGGTAGTTAATAGATCAGCATGTGCTCACATGTCCAACGATCACTTTTGCCTTTAGGGTTCCTTCCATTATCATGTTACTGCGACTCAATGGCTTCAATTTTCCTCGCAACACTTGTCCCGATAAAATGTTGATAAGCGAAACGATATAAAACGAAAAGAGTACAACAAAAATGTGTAGCAACATTTTTGTTTAGATCACTTTTTGAGATTTTTATTTTAAATAGATGCAAAAATTCTGTTTTATCGATACGATAGTTTAAAGGGGGCATTCCATACAGCCGAGGCTTTTTTAGTAGCAAATATTTTTAATTTCTGTTTCCACAAACTCCTAAAAAGGAGTCTTCATATTATAAACAAAAAAATGTTTACAATTATTTTTATAAAATTAAATTTAAAATATTTAAAAAATTTTATTGCAGAAAAAACTGTAACTCAAGCCAAAACAAATTTGTCTTAAGAAACATGAAGCAAAAAAAAAAAAGAAATCAGAAACACCAGACATAAAAAATATTATCAAACGCCAACACTGGAACTTAACAAAAATGTATTAACAGCGGTTTCATACAATTCTCGTATCCTTTTTCTTAAAAAAAATTGCTGCGAATAGAAACTGTTAACACAATCAACTCGGCCTCAGCGGCAATTTGTAATAAAATCAATTGACAGCTGGCAAAACAATTCAACACATAAAAAAGTGTTGTCTACTTAAATTTTTATAACGCTTTAAAAATCACTCTTTTACTTTTGAGCACTTCAACGCATTTTTCATGCAAAATGTTTTCCAAGTTCTTTACGTGGTTTTTTTTTCTGATGATGAAAGTGTAGGGGATTTCGAAAACAGCTGCTCTGCTCCTCTATTCTGTACAATATTTATCCAGTCTTCTTGAACTAAAAATCCTTTTGAACGTCACAACAAGGCCTAAACAAAAATTTTTAATAAAATAAAATACACGCGAGTACTGATAATGAAAATGTAACGGCTTTCGAAAACAGCTATTCTGCTCCAGTGTTCTCTACAAATTTTATCACGTCTTCTTGAACTAGAAATCCTTTTGAACTTAAAAACTCAGCCTCAACAGCGATTTTTAATAAAATAAAAAACACACGAGTACTGACAATGAAAGCGTAGCGGCTTTCAAAAACAGCAGGTCTGCTCCCCTGTTCTCTACAATATTCATCATGTCGTCTTATAATAAAAATACTGTTGAACTTCAAAACACGGCCTCAACAGCAATTTGTAATTAAATAAAATACACACGACTGCTGATGATGAAAGTGTAGCGGCTCTCGAAAACAGCTGTTCTGCTGTGCTGTGCAAGTTGAGTATTTAAAAATTGTTTTTGACTTTTCCTTGTTTTTCGGAATATTTATTGGGTCTTTCTCAATCGATATAAAAATGAATGCAAGTTTGTTATAAAAACTGTATATATTTTGCAGCACCGTGTAAAATTATTAACAATTTACATTTCAATTAATTTTATATAAATCTTTCTTTTTTTATTTATTAATAATAATATTTTTATATATAAAACAGTAACGCTTGCGATCAAAACTTGCGGAATATTATTTTCAAATTTAACGCTCAATTGCTTAAACGCAGCGTGCGTGTCGTCGTTTATTTAACTGGGTGTGCTGGACCTTCAGCACCAGCAATAAACCGCCTGGTTAAAATTCGACGACACCAGGGAACATTAAGACATCTTCGATTGTCCAGGAAGATCACGTGCATTCCACACGGAAGAAAATATCCTCGGAGTTGTGGATGGAGTGCAGAACAGTCAGTGTAGAAATATCATCAACAAGAAGATGTGCGGTACAACGGGGGCTATGCAGAGGTTCGGGAGCACTCATGTTCTCGTGTAGCCTGCCCACTGTGCAACAATCGAAGCTTCGACGGGCTGGATTATGCCACTTCATTCGGACAAAAAGCAAAAGAAGACCGCGATTTCATTAACAAAATGTGATGATGAGTGCTGAAGCCCGTTTTCATTTCAATGGTTCCGCAAGGAGGCGAAGTTCCAGGATGTGGACTGCGGAGCAGCCAAGAACAGTTCATCAGCAACAATTAAACCCACTGGAGTGAACTGTTTGGTGCGGTGCATCCTCTGAAAGGATCGTTGGTTCATATTTCTCTGAATATGCGCATGTCGGCTCTGTTACAGTTTATGGAGCTGAATATGGAACGCTGCTGTTGGACAATTTTTTGAGGACGTCTGTAGAAAACCGGACGCAGTTGTGGTGATAACAAGTTGTACACTCAGTCCACACTTCAAGGGACACAACGAATCTGTTGAGGGAGCACTTTGGTGACGGCATTCATTTCGCTTAGAAGCGCTTTTAATAGGCCCCCATATTTAGCGGATTTGATAGCGGCAGGCTGTTTTCTTTGGAAGTTATTCGAATGAAAGTGGGTACCTAAATAAGCCAGCGGCCATACCACGACTGAAACAAGACACGCGCATTGAAATCCAATTCGTAACAGCGGAAATTTTACAAAAAGTGTTGGAAAATCTTTTAGAAAGAGCCCGAATTTGTGAGGCCCAGAATGGCCCCACTTGCGGTATATAATTTTTCATAATCAACGTCGATTTCTTTTCTAGAAAATAATGCAACATTTTTTACACTTTTTAACAGAAAATGGCAACATTTTGCCATTTTAAATTAGAGAATTTATTAGAAATGAGTCCTGCATCCCTCACGAATTATAATTTCTGTTTGGAAACTTTTCCAAACCCCGCCAATTTTTAGAAAATAAGTGAAAACATGTTACACGTTTTCTAGAAAAGAAAACGCCATAAGCCAAAAACAGTTCCCTTTAACAGACTTTCTAACGAAACCGTAGTGACAGTAACCAACTATAAAAAAAATTTTAATGTTTATCAAACATTCAATGTTAGTTTTGCGCTCCCCTGATCCGCTCTCGCCGAAGGCGGAACAACATCGTTTAAGTAGAAGACAACATTGAAACTAAACCCTTTTAAGCTTTTTACGCCTGCAAACTCCGTTAACAACAAACAAGTTTGAAATGATATTAACAATAAATACACTTAAGCTGAGGCTAAAACTGAAGCTTAAGCCGATGCTGCTGCGCTCTGCTCTGCCGTTTGATTTTTGTTGCAAAAATATTTATGTAATTTTCATTTTTATTTTGTCTTTATCATCAAATTCCTGTTTGATATCAAATCCCAGCATCTCATAACGCGAGTCATTAACAAGAAAACTGCACAAAATATGATCGTATTTAAAATAAGTGTTATGACTGCATCTAAGACGGCCAGTCTAACGACGCGCTGGCAAGAGCGTTCGTATCTGATATCAAGTCAAAAATAAATCCTTTTTAACAATGGAAAAAATATAATAACAACGATAATTAGCCTTCATATAAATGAGTTATTAAAAACTCCCACCCTAAGGGTAGTTTTGCACCACCCTGTATCGCAAAATAGCTTCCTAATCAATTATCTGGATAGTCTTAATTATCACTTCGTGATAAGTCCAAAATATTTCTTTTCTAACGCTGTGAATAAATTATAATAAATTTTTTTTTGCTTCTTTTCCGTGCAGGACTTGCTGGACATGGAAGGAGCACAGTCAGGTTGGGTAAGAGATCGCATTTTGGACTTCATCAGAATATTTTAGGACACACAATTTCCTTCGGGTGATGGATTGATTACCCAGACAGTCTTTATCCAGCAAGGAAATGCTGCTTAGCACCTGGAGCAAAATTATATTAAATAAATTAATTACCAGGATTTAAAAGTCCTTAAAAACACTTCGTTGTACTGGTAGAGAACTCAAAAGAACTTCGAAGCTAAACGAGAACAGTGAAAGTGTGAGTAAAAGTTTTTATAAAATTAAAGGCGGATCTGCCTGTGGAACTCCTGCAAAATCCCTTCCCTTCCTGCACAACAGAAGCCTGCAAATCTGCATCCAACAATTTATTTTATGAGCAGTTAAACTCATCTGCTGCTGCTGCTGCCGCACATTCTTTAGCCACAATTTTTCCAACTCCAACTCTCTTCCATATAATTAAATTAAAAGTTTTTCCATTCAAAACGGGTTTTAATTGTGTTGACCGCAGACGGATGGATGTTCAGATCATCGTTATTAATTTCCTAAAATTAAAATATAAAACTCCTCTGCTCCTTGTAAAAAAATCATTAACTTGTCATGCGACTCTATGATTTTTCTTTTTCTTTCTTCTACCTGCTGCCGCCGCTTAGCGCTTGTTATCGGCTTCAGATTTACACAAAACTTCTGTTGGTTGGTGGTGTTGTAAACTGCAGTTGGCCTGAGGGCGCATGTGCCCATATCGGGCAAATATGTTGCAGCTAATAAACTTCCAGCAGGAAGAATAGACTTATAAACGCATGATGGCAGGTTGGCTGGACGGACGGACGGACGGGCAGGCGACAAGTGGACTTTAT
This sequence comes from Linnaemya vulpina, assembly GCA_963675445.1. Lineage (NCBI taxonomy): Eukaryota > Metazoa > Arthropoda > Insecta > Diptera > Tachinidae > Linnaemya > Linnaemya vulpina. The sequence goes on along the minus strand of OY776278.1, from coordinate 11,594,183 downwards.
TTTAGCTGCTGCCTGTTTGTGGCTTTTCATTTTAATGGCGTTTTAAATGTGTCAGCATTCGCTGCCGCTATCGAGAATATCGTTTCAAGTTTGCTAAGCTTATTAACAAGAGTTTGTTAAACGGAGTTAATAATTAAAGAAACCAGTTAACAACTGATGACGGACGACGGACGACTGACGACACACGGCTGAGAGTTTTTTTTTTTTTTTCAATGTTAAAGTGGGAATTAAAGAGCCACTATTTTGTTTAAACTGTCACAGAGTGGCTGCTACCTGTCAACACGTATTTATCGGCCTGGCTTTCAGTTGTTGTTGTTGTTGTTGTTGTAACTTTTTGCCTTCTCGTTGCTGCAGTCATATACAATTTTATTTATTTTTAATTTCTTTACAGGATATCAAACAAATATAACGAGCATTTTTATCCTTCTTTGCAGCATTCAAAAAAAGAATAAAATTGTTACTTAACTTGGCCAACATATTGACTTTAAATAATGCCAGTTTACAGATTGTGGAGAATATAAGAGGACGGACCGTATCTCAAAATCATATTTTTATAAAAATTTTTTAAAAGGAAATATTTTCTTTAATTCGTTGGAATATCAACCGCTTCGAATCGGTTCAAACAGTTTTCAGAACGCTAATAGTCTGGCTTAATGGAAATCAAAAGTAACGGCCTCTAGGAAATAGTACCGAAGGTCCCACGAAGGGATCTTAAAACGTCCAGATGCAACGACAGCTCGATTTTTTCAAAACGACGTAAAACCAACAACTTTCCAATTTTTAAAATTTCAAATTTTCCTAAAAGGAAGTGATTAATTGAGCAAAAATATATCAACGTTTCTTAATTTAATCAATTTCTGCAGCATCAAAAGTTTAAAGATATTACATTTTTCCAGAAAATGTAAATCATTTTCTATATTTTGTTTTCCCTTTTAAAATGTCTTAAAAATCGAGATATTTTTCCCACTGTCATGGGGGCTGAAATTATTTTATTAGAGATTTTGTGCAAGTTAAAAAATTAAATCTTAAAAAGAAGAAGAAAAAACAACACATCCTTTAAAAATTCAGTACCTTCAACCGCCAGACGGAATATATTTTTCAGTTAAAAAATATATAAATTTTGATTAATTGAATTTTGAAAAATTCTTGTGCTGCATTTCGTAGCCCCAAATATTCGCTTCAGAATGACAAGAAAATCTTGTTGTTTTTCAAAAAAAAAATTGTTCGATTCAGAATTCTGACGTCATTTTGTTAATTAAAAATAAACAACAATTTATTTTTTTTTTTCACTTATTTGTCCGACTGAAGAAACATTTTTGTGAGTGACCGGGCTTTTGAGATATTGAAAAGAAGAAACTGAAGAGATTCGAGAAATTCAGGGTGATCAAATTTTTAATACGAAATCAACCAAATAAATTTTTCATTTATTTTAATAATTTTTTTATTATTATTATTGTTTTCCTTAATCGTAAATAAAATAACATGAAACCCCACGATTTATTATTTTATAAAAACAACAACTTTTTTTATTTTGTAGCCCAAGAAACTCCTACAAAATGTTACAAGAATCCTGTTTATTTATGAAAGGGGTTTTGAGATATTTTGAAAGTTAAACTTTACAAATTTGGCGATTTTATGAAATTTTAATTGTGACAAAAATTTGCAAAAAAAAACCTTAAAATTTTTTCCGTTGATTCTAAACAGAACGAGAGAAAAACTCTAACCGAATTTCATAAAAATCGAAAGGAATTGGGTCCAAGTCTTTGTCTATTTGATATGGAATTATGATTTTTTTTTTTTTTTTTTGTGAATGCTGCTGTTTTGTGGTACTCTTTTCGGAGTCTTCAAGTCCAATAATCCTGATGAAACCGATAAAATTGAGAAGATATTCTCCTGTAGCTTTTCGCAAAATAGATATTTTTTTAAATTCCAATTTGGAAATTCTTTTAAATATCTCAATATATTTTATTTGTAAATTTTTTTTCTAAAGTGGGAATGATTCTTGGAAATATTTCTAATGGCTGCTTGAAGTCAACGAAATGCTTTTTATTAAGGTTTTAATATCTTTTGTGCAATTTTTCTTAACTTTGAGTGACTCGAACTCGCAGAAAATAATCTGCTGCTGTTTTTTGGTACCCTTAAAGTCCAATTATGCTCATGAAACCGATAAAATTGAGAAGATATTCTCCTGTAGCTTTTGGCAAAATAAAAATTTTTTTGAATTTCAATTTTGAAATTCTTTTAAATATCTCAATATATTTTATTTGCTACATATTAATTTTTCTTTCTTAAAATTTTTTGAGGGATTCTTCGAAATTTTTCTAGTGGCTATTCGAAACTGATCAAGTGCTTTTTGTTGTTGTTTTAATATATTTTATGGAATTTTTTTTTTAAACTTTAAGTGATCCAAACTCCTAGAAAGAATTTCCAATAAAGATCTATTTCCACTTTAAATTTCAGATGTTGGAAATAATTTCAGAAATATTTAATCCATTAAACCAGAGTTAAGGAAATATATTCCTGGATGATTAATAATCGTTGCCACTCTGGTCGGGCACAGCATATTTTCTGGCGATTTTCGAGCCGCTTCACTGATAACAACTCGATTAAATTTAATTCATCTTCAGTATTTCAATCAACTATTTGTTTAGAATTTATATCTCGAGTGATCGTTGCTTTTAACCCTTGTGGGACAAACAAGTTTACCAAAACGTTTATGTTGTCGATCGTCCATTGAAAGCAACCGCTCTAAACTATTTTGTTTGGCCTTATTGGAACGAAAAGGCCTTTAATAACAGGTCTCGAACCTCTTCAGTATTCCCTCAACTATTGGTTTATAATTTAAGCCTCATGTGATCGTTGCTTTTAGCCCTTGTGGAACCAACAAGTTTACCGAAACGTTTATGTTATCGATCGTCCATTAAATTTAACCGCTCTAAACTATTTTGTTTGGCCTCATTGGAACGAAAAGGCCTTTAATAACAGGTCTAGAACTTCTTCAGCTATTTGCCAAAAAATTTAAGCCTCGTATGATCGTTGTTGTTGTTAACCCTTTTTGGGACAAACAAATTTACCTCAACATTTTTGCTTTTTCATGCATCCAACAGATTCGTGCACTTTTACTTCCCGCCATTTACTCTCTGCATCAGCATGAATTTTATTAATTTAAAGTCGAAACTGACCCAGAAATTTTTTTGACAAAAAAAACTGGCTTCTAACTTTAACAGCATCGTTCCAACTTTAACCACTTCCTTCGAGTTGCTCGTTACTCGTTTAAGTGTTTCAATTTTAATCAGTTTTATTTGGGGGGGAAAAATATTATTTAAAGTAATAAAATTTAAAACTAAATTAATATATGATTTAATTACGTTCAGTCTGGTATCTGAAAAGGCAGTTTATTGCGCTGCATTTAAAAAAAAAAAAAGAAACCATGTGAGTTATTTAATTTATGTTGAATTAAATGCTTGAAAATAATAAAATTAAGAACGTTATTTACGACTGAACTTGATGAAAATTATACTTAAATTTATTGTGTATAATTTAGTCGCGTAATTAAAAAAAATATATATATATATATTTTGCCAGCAACCGATAGACAAATAAACCTACACATCGTTTTATTTTACATGATATTTTTCTAAGTTTTTTTGTGTTGCGTTTGTTTCAGTTGGTGTTGGTTTTCTATGGCAAACGAATTTGAATCGCACAAATGACTCATTGAACAATTCAAGTGTTAGACAATGAGACTTTTGATTACTTTTTTTTTTTGAGGTTAGAAATGTGTGAGTGTTGGGTCTTAGCATGTGCTATTGTGTGTGTAGAAAAATTCAATATGCAATAAATATGTATTCAAATTTCAATGACTGCAGGCCACGCATTATTTAAAGTGCAGCACACACTCACACTGCGATGAGTTTGAAAACGAACGCAAGACCTGAATTAATTCCTTTCGTAGTGATTTCAGTGAAAAGCCAAGTCGTGGTGTGAAATTGTAGCGGAATATGTTTTCGGCGTAATTTTGTATTTGATGGCCTTCATGCGACATAAAGTTCAGACAGATTGTGGGATTTTTCCTGCTGCTGCAGAAGTTCAGATTAGAATTGACATTTTGATTGCCACTCCGGGTTAGAAATTTTCATTTTTATCTCACATGAGAATCATACGAAAGACGAAGATTTAACTGAACAACGCGATATCGTTCAAAGTTTTTTATCGAATGCGCTTTAAATGCCAGGGAAATCTTTTATCCCACATGAGGATCATGTAAGAGATGAAGGGTTACCTGAAGCACGTGATATCGTTCAAAGTTGTGAAACGAATGCGATTAAAGCACCAGGGATCCTGGCAAAACATTTTGAATTTCAATCCTGCATCAGCATTTGGTGGTTGTGGCTGCCCCATTCCATGCTGGTGAGTTAAGCAATCAAAAGTGCGATGCTCTTTGGAATGAACACAATTTCCATCAATCCAAGGCAGCATGTAAAATACTGGAGCTAAGACTCCCTCTCCCTCATGTCCTCACGCAACATGAGCACGTTTCATATATAAAAATAATTTGAAAGTTTCGCGGGCTACACAAGAGGACACCCTGGAAATTGATGAAAAATAATAGACATTAAAAATATATAAAATTGTAGCGGCTTTTGAAAACAGCTGTTCTGCTTTCTGCTATTAATATTTTAATAATTAAAACTGACAGTGACTTTCCCTTAATCTTTCGAATATTTATCAAGACTTTCTGCACTTAAAATACTATTCGAAAATTGAATTTAAAATTTTCTCATTTTAGCGAATCCTTCATGCGAATCCTTCGGCTGAGGAACGACTTTTCTCTGAACTGCGTTCCACAGTTCACTAGATTTTCAATCGCATATTGAAGTGCTCGGAGTGATGAACGTGAAACTTTTAAAAAACGACCGACGTGAAACTTTGCATTCCAATAAATTAATAGAGTTCTTTTAGCTTCCTCGCAGTCGGGCAACTTCGAAATGGAGTTCAACTATATGTTTCGCGATATCGAGAAAGGTTTTCTGCAATTAAATTGAAAACAAAAACAATATTTTATAAATAGTTTTTTATGTCCAATTTAATCCTGGCAAAAATGGAATTCTTTTAACATTTTTAAATGCCCAGAGCATGCACGTGCATGCCCGTGCATGCATGAGACTTGTATTTCCAATTCGGTTGGATAAAGCTCGTATACGAAAAGGAGGTGAATGTTTTTTTTTTTATAACAACTATTTGCCATCCTCAAAATAGTCTCGCTCGGTTTGAATATACTTGAGCTTGAGGTCTTCCTGCGATGCCTTATTTTGATAAAATTTTAACAATTTTCCAACGATCTTCGCTGCCACAATATTTCCAACAATTTTCCCACCCTAACCGAAGCGATTTTCTTTAATAGCGATCGCACAATTCTTCTTAATAAGTTTCTTAACTTCCACAGTCCTAAGCCTTCCAAATGTCCAGAGCCTTCCAGGACGCCTGTGGACATTCACATCTCCTGGAGCGTCCTTGAAAATGATGTGCCACTTGCAAATATTTTTCTTATTCAGAGAACAATTTCCGCAGGCTGTTGTCAATATTTCAAGAGGAATTAAGGTCCAATTTTGAAACAACATTTTTATCAAATTCTTTGATGCGTTTTTATTTAAATTTTTTTTAATGGCAAAAACTCGTTAAACAGGCAGATGTTTTTAAGGGTGTTTTTTATAGAGTGATACAAGTTTAAATCATAATAAAACATAATAATATATCTTCGATATCAATGAAACAGTCTTTATTGGATAGAAAATTTTATGACATGAATGTTTAAATACAATTTCTGCCATGTGGCCGCCACGGCTGGCGCGTACAAGGCACAATCTGGAACACCAATTTTCACAAACAGTAACATTCTGACCATCATCGCTTTCGAAGACATATGGGCCAATGACTCCGCCAGCCCATAAAGCGCACCAAACAGTAATTTTCTGTGTTTCGACAAAAGCTTGTGAATACTCCCCACTCCAACTACGACAAATCTGTTTATTTACGTACCCATTCAACCAAAAAATGGGCTTCATCGGAAAATAAAATTTTGAATGGACGAAGTGTACGATCAGTTTGACGAACAGAACCATTATTTTGATTAAAATTTTCCACAATTTGCACGCGTTGCTCCATAATAAAATGTTAAAGCAAACTAAACAAGAAACAACTATCAGCTGTTAAATGGGTGGTCAAATAAAGCAGTGATGCCAACTCAAAGCTGTATCACTCTATAAAAAACACCCTATACAACTTTTCTGACACGAAAATATGCTTCCATATTTTCTAAATTTCTCCATAATTCTATTAAATTCGATAATAATCTAAAGAAAAGTTTCATTGAGTTTTAAGCAACGTCACATTTTGTTAGATTAATGGAAAAAGTTTCGTTAAAATCAACTCAATGAAAACTTTGTTAAATAAATGAAACACTTTCGTAAATACTATGAACTAACAACGACACAATTGCATTGTTGCAACGAAATGATTTCATTTATAAAAGGATATAATAAAATTTTTTTAATCTAATAACTTCATTGAGAAGGTGAAGTCAATCCAATGAATTGATGTCATTGACTTAGCGCAACCTAAAATGTGTTGTATTTGAAATTGTTTTCAAATATTTAATTAAATACACAATTTATTTGATTTGTTTGATTTATTAAGGGCTCAAGTATGCCTAAAGCTTTCATCTAAATCCAAAGAAAAGAAGCCTCTCATCTCAAGCACAAACTTTCAAAAACTATATGAGAATTATTAAGCGAAATTGTAGATTTTTTTTTTAATTAGAATAAACAACAAACAGAATTTTGTATTTGTCCTTGATTTAATGCAGCATAAACGCTAATTCAATGAAATACATTCACTGGTTAATTGAAACTTTCATATCAAACTATTTTTTAGTTGACCGGAGCTGGAAATAAATCGGAAAATGTGTGTGAATTTGTTGTAACAGACTTTCGTAACTTCCACGAAATGTTAATTGAAACAACGAATATATTTTATAGATTCAAGGAACTTCTAAATATTTATTAATATTTTCAGTTTTAAAGAATTTGGCTTAAAACTTAATTTTTTTAAAGAGGAGATATTGAAAATTTCTTTGACTAGTTTTTTTTTGCACCAAAAAATATCGGCTTCTAAAATGGTACAAAATGTTGTTGTCATTAATCCAATTGAATAATTTTATGAAACTAAGAAATCGAATGACGGAATTCCAATTCAATTCTTTTAAAATATTTGCGAAATTTTTATGGAACTTGGGGAATTAATTTTGATTTTTTTTTTTAAATTAAATTTATATAGTGAAACTCTTTTGTTGTGCGAGCAACATTAAGCAGCGTTTGTGAGGCCATTTGAAGGTGATCGAATTCAGTTTGACTCCCTGTTTGATTTAGTGATCACTGAACCTGGTTAAGATGCTGGTTTTTCTATTTCCAGAATTTTCTTTTACCAAAATTTTGCTGACCGTAGCCGATCCATGAGTGGTGTGTGCCCAAAAGCATTAAACACTTTTCTGCACTTGTAGCCTGGAAAGTCTATGCGCATGCGTGTGTGTGTATGTGTGTGTGTGCGTACATGTTTGTACACTTTTAATGTTGTAGCAAATATTTGTTGGCGGCGTTGGCAGTTATTAATTTTATTTTCAGTTTGATATTTTAAATTAAAATGTTCATAAAACGAGTGAATAAATTGTTCTTTTTTTGTTTTTGTTTTGTTTTTTCTTTTCCAATTCCAACATGAATTTGTATCGCATGTTTATTGACAATCTTTAGAATGTGTTTGAGTAAAATATTTCATACGTTATAAATATTTTATCGACAGGAGACAAAATATAACAAAGCGAACTCATAAAATCCAAAGTCGACAAGAACAGAAACTTTATTAAATGAAACTTTATTAAATTGTAAAATTGTCTATTAAAATGTTTATCGGCGAACATTTACGATCTGTAATAAAAATGAAAAATAAATCAAATTGAACAAAAACATTATTATATATCTTGAGAAAAATCCAAATCGGATTTCAACACCAGAAGAAGTATATAAAATATTGATCGGCAATTAGACGAGGTGGAGACCAGGAGAAGCGGCCAAATACAACATTTCTTACAGCAAAATAATCGTTTATAAACTTGTCAATTAGCTTCAATAATTTATCGATTTTTAATGTCTGGGAATATGAAGAGAAATACAAATAAGAAAATATAAATTTTATGGAATTATTTTGTTGCATTAAAATAATAACTGAAAAATTCAAGTGCAGCCGTTGTAGGACACTTTCCACTTCCATAATTTTTTCTAAAATATTTCACTTTTTACATTCAACTGCGGCGGATGGAATAATTCAAAACGCCGGCGTTTTCAATAAACGGCCCAAATTGCGGAAAACTTGCGATTTTAATAAATTGTTCGAAAAGGATCAAAACGAATTTTCCAAAATATTAAACTCTGAAAAAGAAGAAATTTTCAAATTCCTAAATAAAAAAAATTATTTCTAAATTTGCCGATTTGAACTTGAGACTGAATAATTATTCAGAAATCAATAATAAAAATGGACACTAAAGCCCCGATTTACGTCATTAATTAAAGCGGCAGCAAATCGAATCACTTTTTTGTATAAAAACCCACTGATTTCGAATTTATTAAACCAAAAACTTCACAAGAGTCAACTTTAAAGTTCTTTTAGCACAAGTCATCCGATGACATTTCGCTCAATATATTATTTATAAATTTTTTTTTCAAATTAAGAAATTCCTGCAGTTTCCATTGTTTTTACTGCCGCGTCTTTGTTTTTCTTGATCATGGACCAAATCAAACCATTTCCCAATCAGACATCAATTCTCAGTTCATTGAGCATCTTCCACATGATAAATTAAAACAAGAACTTTCCTTTCAACCTTCAAAATTAAAAGTCAAGATGAGAAGCAACGCAAATCGAAATCAATTCAAATTCAAAATCGATTCAACTCAAACCGAACGAACATCCGTATCATGAAGACGTAAATCGAGGTGTTGGTGTTTTAATATTTTATTCAATATAACAGTTTATTTTATTTGCAGAAGCTTTTTATAAAAAAAGGGAACAAAATAATTATTTTAATTTATTGCTAATTTGATCAAAATTGGAAGAGAGAAAAACAAAAAAAGAAAGAAAATAAAAGAACTCCAGTTTCGTTTGTCATATTTTCAACAGGGCAGTTGTCCTTCAAGCAAGTCTGTGTCCGTAAAAGAGAGTGTGAATGAGTGAGAGAGAGGGAGAGAGAGAGAGAGAGGAAGAGTAAAGAACACTTCATTCTCAATTAAGAAAAACTGCCTTTTCAAAAACATGATTTTGCGTGGAAGTACGCTGAAGAAAACTGTCTCCCATTAATTCTGATGATTCGGGATGGGAACCGCAGGCCGCTTCTCTCTCTCTCTCTCGCCCGCTTCATTTTGTTTATCTTCCGTCTGAAGGACGGATTGTTTTGACTCTGCAAGTTTCTTTGTTTGCCTGTTTGTTCGTTTCTTCTGCATTTTTCGTCTCTGCTTTGTTCGTTTGCCTGTTTTTGTTATATTCTTGTACTCCAGCACACGCGTTTGCTTGTACAGAAGCAGACTGCGGTTTTATATTCTGTTGGTCCGTGGCTTTGCTAGAAGCTGCATTTACCTGCATCGAAGTTGACTTCTGGTTATTTTGGATTCTTAACATTTTGTCTCCATGAACACTAAAATGATCTTCTGAAGTTTGAACTTCTTTCGGCTGTTTAGACCGAGTCTCTATTCTTGTTATGGAATCTAAGAAGGCATTCAATTTTGGATGATCAAGTAGTTTTTTGACGTAATTCCCAAACACGGATCGTTCATTATTCTCTGCAGTCGGCAAAGGATCATCTATTTTATTGTGGTCGCTGCTGGTGCCATCGTCATTCGGATTTCCATCGGCCTCTTCCACTTGAATGCATTCGACTTCTTTATCTTTCCGATCAGTAACATTTTCTTCACTTTGATAACTCGATTTTTGATGATCGATTATATCATTAACGCCATTTTCATTCATGGTTGGTTCATCCGTCTTTACTGGCTGCAGGGGAGCATCTATTTTATGGTCGTCACTTCCGTTGCCATTATAATAGGGATCGTCTATTTCGTGGTGGTCGCTGCTGTTGCCTTCATTTTGGGGATCCTCTATTTTATCGTAGTCATTTCCGTTGCCATCCTTTTGGGAATGACTGCTGCGCCCACAGTCATGGGGAAAATCTATTTCGGATCCATCATTCGAATCTATATCGTATTCTCTCACTTGAATGTATTCCTCTTCTTTATCTTTCGTATCCTTCTTATCAATTTTCACATTTAGTTGCAAAACCGTTTCAAAATAGATCGTAACCAGTTCGTCGAATTCGACTTTAGCCTCGTTGTCATTCTCGGCAAAAACGTCCTTGAAATTTTCTTTAATTAAATCGAATCTTAATTGCAGCTCCTGCAACATGACGTGCGGGTATTTGCAACGTTCGATTTCTGCTCTCTTTTCAAATAGAAATCCTTTGAAATCTCGAAGATTTTTCAGAAAACTTTTAACTTTTCCGTCTCTCAGTGTTAGATAGTCACAGGGAGTTATTTTCTCAAAGTGATGAAGCGAAATACTATGTTTTTGTTTTTCACAAATTGTTATTAAGGCATCTGTTACTTTTGAATAAAATTCATCTCTTTTGATGCCAGCGGATCGCAGCCTGTGAGTGATTTCACAAAAGATTTGCCAGGAATTTTTATACTGATTAAGATAATAATTAGCGACCCGTGGGTCCCTGTAGATGTCATCATCCATCGCTAATATTATATCTTGTCCGATTGCCGTATGTCTGTTTATCAAATATAGAAGACACATTTTTCTAATTATTTTGTTGCTTTTAAGATGCGGAACAGCGGAGGAATTTAAAATAGTTTTTGTTTTCAAGTAGCAGACTTGCACGTTCGGCTTGTTTTGAGATACTGATTTAAGAAACAGAAATGAAAGTCCTTACTGACTCAGTAGCGACCGCACGATAGAAGTTTATGACACACAAATACGTGTATGTGTGCTGCAGGTAGCAGCTATTTTCTTTGTTCGGCACATGTGCTGACCTTCAGCTACAAGACAGTTTCCATTTATTTTCGCTGATAAATTCCCAGAAGTTTAAAATAAAATTAGGGATTTTTCAAGGATAAATCGTAACAGATTTGAGGTCCTTTTGGAATTCTTTTGTTTCACCTAAGAAACCTGTTTCATGAGGAAATTCGTAAAAAAAAAAATTCATATAAAAAATTTTCAAAAATTTGCGTTTCAATTAACAGTTTCATACGCGTCTGCCGTTTCAGTTGTTCTTCAAGAGAGTGTGTATGAGAAAAGAACAAAGACCAGGGGCACAGACTTGCTTGCACCGAAAAACTTCCTTCAAATCTCCTCCGTTATTTCATTTTCAATATGGCGTCGTTTTAGTTGTCGAGAAAAAAAATTCCAGAATCGCTTCCAGAAAAAAAACTGTCTTTTCTAGATCATGTATTTCCGTGGACTGTTGAGCAGTTCCTGCATCTTTTCATATGGAAGTTCTTGAAATATTTTAAGATAAAAGAAAAACATATTTTGCAGATATACAAGCCCATTTTTAATTCCCAAAAGCCTTGCAGAAAATCCCCAAAAATTCCAAAAGCTTCCCGGATAAATCACAAAATAACTATTTTTCCCTGAAAATCTATTACGGCAGCGTGGCCGATCAGAACTTAAAAATCGCCATAAACATCAGTCACGGGACCAGCTCCCAAGATCTTAGTGATCTGTTGTTCTGATCACTTTGTCTTTGCTCAGTGTAACAACACAAAAATTGAAATTTAAAATTAAAACTTATTTTTCATTTAAGAATTTTTCAATTCCATTTAATTCTTGTGAAGAGGAAAAAAAACCAGCCGCCAAATAAAAATAACAGAATATTATTCATTAAGAAAATCTTTCTTAAAATCGCTGAGATTTTAGGTCCCCTTTGCGCCGCGGCGTATGGAGCCAAATAAACTCCAGCAGAGAATGAAAATCAAACGAAAAAAGAAACATTTTTTTTTTTAAATCAACTCCCAACAACAAATACAACAGCGGCTGCTTTGCCGCAGAGAGCTTTGAGTTTTAATAGCAACTTAACCTTTTGCTGGAGTTGTAAATATATTAAGAAAAAATTAAATAAAAAATCAAATGAAAATTATATTGAGAGAAAAAATATATATAGACAAACGAATAACTCGATCCATTATTTGGGTCTGCATGATTACGCGAACATGGATAGTTCGGACAAACAATTTGATATGAAAATAAATTTGCAAATTAAAGTCGGAGTTTCATGCTGAACTGAAAACATGAAGTGGCCATGCGAGGTGTAGCCGAAATAGCAGCAGCAACAACAACAACAACAAAATAAATAGAGAACAGCTTTTTGCCAAATTAACATGTTGGGATACGCAACGAAGACCATAAATCCCGCAACTGAAGTGAATGAAGTTTGACTTCTGAAAACGAAAAAAAAATTAGCTGCAACCAGCAACTTCTTTAAATAAATTATATTAATAAGTAATGGTATTTTCTTCTCTTTAAAAAAGTGCAACATTTTCTACACTTTTTAATAGAAAAATTAAATAAATAAGTAATGACATTTTCTTTTCTTAAAAAATGCAACATTTCCTACACTTTTTAATAGAAAAATTAAATAAATAAGTAATGGCATTTTCTTTTCTAAAAAATGCAACATTTCTTACACTTTTTAATAGAAAAATTAAATAAATAAGTAATGGCATTTTCTTTTCTAAGAAAATGCAACATTTCTTACACTTTTTAATAAAAAAATTAAATAAATAAGTAACGGCATTTTCTTTTCTTAAAAAATGCAACATTTTCTACACTTTTTAATAGAAAAATTAAATAAACAAGTAATGGCATTTTTTTGTCTTTAAAAAAATGCAACATTTCCTACACGTTTTAATAGCAAAATTAAATAAATAAGTAATGGCATCTTCTTTTCTTAAAAAATGCAACATTTCCTACACTTTTTAATAGAAAAATTAAATAAATAAGTAATGACATTTTCTTTTCTTAAAAAATGCAACATTTCCTACACGTTCTAATAGCAAAATTAAATAAATAAGTAATGACATTTTCTTTTCTAAGAAAATGCAACATTTCTTACACTTTTTAATAAAAAAATTAAATAAATAAGTAATGGCATTTTCTTTTCTTAAAAAATGCAACATTTTCTACACTTTTTAATAGAAAAATTAAATAAACAAGTAATGGCATTTTTTTGTCTTTAAAAAAATGCAACATTTCCTACACGTTTTAATAGCAAAATTAAATAAATAAGTAATGGCATTTTCTTTTCTTAAAAAATGCAACATTTCCTACACGTTCTAATAGCAAAATTAAATAAATAAGTAATGGCATTTTCTTTTCTTAAAAAATGCAACATTTTCTACACTTTTTAATAGAAAAATTAAATAAATAAGTAATGGCATTTTCTTTTCTAAAAAATGCAACATTTCTTACACTTTTTAATAGAAAAATTAAATAAATAGGTAATGGCATTTTCGTTTCTTGAAAAATGCAACATTTCTTACACTTTTTAATAGAAAAATTAAATAAATATGTAATGACATGTTCTTTTCTAAAAAAATGCAACATTTCCTACACTTTTTAATAAAAAAAAGGGTCACATCATGTCATATGAAAGTACAGAATTCATTGGAAATTATTTGAAGATGTTCTATAAAAAATTAATTCTATTTTAAAACTCCTCCAAACTGCCAGTTTTCAGAAAAGAAGTGAAAGAATGTTGCCTCTTTTCCAGAAAAGAAAACGACATAAATAAAGAAAAGAAAACGACGAAATAAAGAGCTGTTTGTTCAGCCGATTTGATGAGTTTTTGTTTGTTGCCGAAATATAAGCTGGGGTTTGAAGGTTCTGCGCAATTCTCAAATTTCATTAATTTTTGCAAAAAAAAAATTAATTTAAAGAAAAAAATTTTAAATTGGTGAAAAACACTTGCATGAAAATGCATGACCGATCATCGTTCCTGATGTGTTTCAGCGGTTGTTGTTGGTTGGCTTAACTCACATTCAAAACGATATTGAAATCATCGTTTTCCTTTTTTGTTACATTTCTTAGCCACTCCAGGTACCAGAGTATTTTGTTTTAACGACTGTTTAAGCCAACTATTAGGCTTAAATAGTTTTTTTTTTCAGATCTCATTCGAGTTGGTGTGCTTATTTACGATTTGCTTTTGCAGTTTTTATTTATTCGTTCTCCTTCTTTCATTTCTCTTTTTGTCTGAAAATATCGTGTCCATCTGTCTGTCTGTCTGTCTGCCGGTCTGGGTGTTGTTGGTTGGTTGTGTTTGTTGTTGTTTCTGCGGCAGCCAGCAGTGGGTTAGTGTTACAATTGGGTTTCGAGAGCAGCCATTCATTCATTCACGAAGACAGAATTCGGGGTAATTGATTGCATAGAGAGGAAATTAAATATAATTGATTTGTGTTGTTGGAAGGATGTTAAATTATTTATTATTTTGAGGAGTTTTCAGGAGTTGTAATTTAACTAACAGCCTTAATGGCTCGCAAGACTTGGAGTGAATTTAATGGCTGCCTATTCAAACGGATAAAAAAATATGAGTTTTGGTACAGAAATTTTTATTTATCAAACAGACAACATGAATTAATAGAGAGAATTTATTGCACTGAGAGAAGATCTGAAGAGAGAAAATATGCAGAGAATAAATTTTATGGATTAAATTTTCATAATAAAATACGGAATTTAATTGCAAAATTAAGAATCGAACAAGGAATCTTTTAAAAATGCACTGGCATTTAATGAAAAGTGCTACACGGTGCTCAGTTATACAATTTTAATTGAGTCAATATTCACTTTATTGACTCAATTAAATTCCTGTTCACATCTGCCGACTATTCTTGTATGACGCACGCGGTCGTGCGAAACACATGATATAGAAAAAATCTTGAAAATTTATTTTTGTTTTTAATGTTATTCATTCGATCAAAATCAGCTACAAAATTAAGTTAATTGAATTATCGCATGACAATTAACATACAAAATTGTTTATAAATTTGAGAGCCCGAGTTCAAATCTGGGAGTTTATGAATTTAATTAAAATTTTTTTTATTTTATAAATTTATTCGACCTTTTTTTTATTAATTTATTAGTTGTATTTAAACCAAATTTTTTTAATTTTGAAATTTATAAAAAAAACTTGGCACGACAGTTTTTACTAGGAAAATTTAAAATTTTCAAATATCACGAAGTTAATGGTTTTAGACAGTTTTGAAAAAGTCGGGCTCAAATTTTGTGTATGAGGATGTGTGTGTGTGTGTATGCGGATATGCGTGTATGTGTGTGTTTGGGCCTGCTTTCTGTGTGTGGAAATATGCGACACGCATATAACTTTTGAACGACTGAACCGAATGAAACAAGCAGAGGTCTGAAGATCGTTCCTCAACTTTGATGTGCGGTAACTTGAAAGCGATTTGAACCAATAGATTTTGACAAATTTCAAAACACCATTTTTCAAATAGTGTTTTCTTCTCCTTTTTTAGTCTGAAAATAACTGAAACTTAAAAATGAGTTAAAAATTTTCTTATTGATGTTAAGACGGATAAATTTTATGATAGAAAAAAAAATGCGGAGCTATTCAACTGTGGAGAGAAGCTAAACTATTCATCTTAATGTTTTGTGAAAGAAACTCTCAAGTCTTGGGCAACTGTTAGGAGGCATGAATGCACCCATTATTATTTACTGAGCGATCTTGGACCAACCGTGTTAAAATGAGGGAAAAAGATTATTAAAAAAAAATAAAAGAGAGTATTTATAAACAATTTCGGGGTGTCTATTAAAACTATTCCCCCCTCTCTCTCTCTCTCTCTTTGGCAGCTAAAGGATTAATAATCGCTGGCACAATTGTAGTTAAATGCCAAAATTTTTCTTATTTTTTATTATAATTTTTTTTTTCTTTTTTTAAATTATGTAAATACCAAATTAACATTAATTTAAAATTGTTTTTTATTTTTCTTGCAAATCGATTAAACAATATTCAATAGATTTAACACCAATCAAACAATTTTGCCAATCAATAAATTTTTGGCAACACGATCTTGCCAATATGAATTATACGGCCAATAAAAAAATATACCGAAAATGTGCATAAATCTCTGTAAAACCAATAACAACAACAATAACAACAACAACAAACAACACACACAAACACATTAACTCGACACATGGATTTTTGTTTGGAAATATTTTTAAAAAAATTATTTCCAATCTTTTTGTATTCCTTCCATGCAAAAATGCGACCACAGAGTCCGTGTATTAACGAGTCAAAATCGTTTCTCTATATTTTGATAATATTTTATGGATTTTTTTTTTTTGTATATTTTTTTTTTATTTCAAATCATATACAAAAATTGGTAGCATAAATTTTATGCTTAATATGCGTTTTAATAGTTTTGCAAGTAAATGGGACACGAGTCAATTTATTAATATTTAATGTTTCTCTTAATGTTTTTATTAAAATGTTTGTGTGTTTAACATGGAATAACAACCAAAAAAAAAAGAAAAAAAATTTGGTGGGGAAAAACACAAGCCGCCACATGAAAGAATAATTGTGCAATAAATATGGAGATCATGGCAAGACTCATGAGTTTTTTTTTTTCTTCTTCAAATTATTAACAAAAATAAAAAAAAGCAATTTAATATTCGTAAATATTCGTATTTAATAAAAAAAAGTAATAATAACAATAAGCAACTGCGAAACTTTTGATAGCCAGGGAAACCGAATATATTTACCCTCATGGTTTTGCTTAGCCGTCATATTCATCAATTTTTTTTCTTATTAGAAAAAAAACTTACGCAGACAATTTAGAAAAAATTTTCATTCGTTGCAAGTCTACAAAGAAATACCTTTTAGGCCATTTAAAATTTGCACTCTTTAAGGGTTAATAAAGTACCCAAAAATGTACCACACAAAGTTGATGGCATATTTATCTGCCGTATAAACAAATAAAGTATATGAATATTTAGAAAATAGTGCCACTATTTCGAGCTCTTTATCAATATTCCAACTTCTTTCGACAAATAGGTTGAAATCACTTTAAAAAAAACTTTAAAAAAAATTGTTTAAAAAAATTTTGTCAAACATAAAATTTTTTTAAATTTATTAAATTCAATTTATTAAATTCAACTGTTCGAACAGTGTTTTTAATTCAAAAAGAATTGATAAATATTCCAAAGCTCCAGGAAAAGTCAGCATCTGTTGTAGTTATTTAACTAAAACAGCAGAAGTGCTGCTTTCGAAGGCCGCTGCATCTGCAGCATGAATATTTTTTTACCACTTGTTAGGTGGCATAGTAAAATGTGGTAACAGTTTCTATTTCTACTAAATTTATTATAAAAAAGGATACGAGAATTGTATCAAACCGATGGTAACACACTATTCTTACGATCCCGTGTTGCCATTTGGTTATTTTTTTCCATGTTGCATTCTGCTGAATGTTTTGTTCCATATATCTTAAACCAAACAATAATAATTTCCCTGTGTCACTTTGAGAAATTTTTCTGATTCATAGAAAAGTGAGTTTTTAAATTACAGAGCTGTTTTCGAAAGCCGCTGCCCTTGCATCATCAGTATTCAGAGGGTATTTTCGTTTATTAACACTCAATAATACCAACATCCAATTTATATATTTAACTTAAACAGCAGAGCAGAAGTGCTGGTTTCGAAGGCCGCTACACTTGCATCATTAGTACTCAGGAGTATTTCTTTTTTCTTACCCGTTGTTAGCTGGCCGAATTGAATGTGATAACAGTTGTTTTGCGCAACAATTTTGTTAAGAAAAACTATATCACAGCAATGGTAACATGCTTTTGTTAAGATCCGGTGTTGCCGTTTCATTATTTTCTTCATGGCAGGCAGATTTACTAAAATGTTTTCTTTTTTGCTTCTTAAGACACGTTTTTGTGGGAAAAATTAACGAAAAGTATGTAAAATTTCTTGTTTTATGGATGAATGCTGTTAATTGGCAAAGATCGGAATATCTTTAATCGCAGTCAACTGCGCGTTATTAATAGTTTCTTACGGTGTTTCATTAATATCACACGTTCATGGCGAATAGTTAATTGTGGGAATAAAATGTTGTTATAATTTTTAAATAATTTTTTTTATTTTTTTTTTTTGCCATAATAAATACCACGTTAGTAGCAAAAAGTGTTAATTAATAAACTATTTATAATACAAAAAAAAAAAGAAGAGGCAAAAAAAGATACCTCCAAATGGGGGGTAACACTGTAAATAAATTTTATCGAGAACTGTAACAACTCAGAGGCTGATGCTAGTGGTGAATTTTATTAAACGCTGTTGATTTTAAATTCTAACCCAACTTATTCATAAAAAGCTATGAGAGTTTAATAACAGCGTAATAAAACCAAATTTCATATGAAATTTGCTCTATAGCACTCTTATAAGCCTGTCATAGTTTTTATGAATAAAGGAGTACTATTTCAGTATTTCTTTTCATAATTATTTCAAATTAAAAATACACGCTTAATTTCAATTATTGTTGAAGAAAGTCTTTCGAGTTATTATTTGAACAAGAAAACGCAGCGGCCTTCGAAAACAACTATTCTGCTCTGCTGTTTAAGTTAAATATATAAGTCTAATGTTGATAATATTAAGTGTTCGTAAACAAAAATACTCCTATGTATTGATGATGCAAGTGCAGCGGCCTTCGAAAACAGCACTTCTGCTGTGTTAGTTGAATAACTACAACAGATGCTGACTTTTCCTTTAGCTTTGGAATATTTATCACGTCTTTTTGAATTAAAAACATTGCTCGAACAGTGGAATTTAATAAACTGAATTTAATATATTTAAAAAAAAAATTTTTTTAACAAAATTATTTTTAACAAATTTTTTTTAACTTTTTTTTAAAGTGTTTTAAACCTTTTTGTCGAAAGAAGTTGGAATATTGATAAAGAGCTCGAAATAGTGACACTTTTTTCTAAATATTTACAGATTTTATTTATTTATACGGTAGATAAATATGCCTTCAACTATTTGTGGTACATTTTTGGTTACTTGATTAACCCTTAAAGAGTGTAAATTTTAAATGGCCTAAAAGGTATTTCTTTGTAGCTTTGCAGTGTATAAAAATTGTTCCCAAATTGTGTGCATAAAGATTTTTACTAATCAAAAAAAAGTAAGCAAAACCATGCTGGTGCATATTTTCGGTTTCCCTGACTATTAAAAGTTTCGTAGCTGCTTATTTTATTTTAAATTTAATATGAATATTGAATACTGTTTTTTTTAAGGTACCCCTCCCATCTGAACTCTTGAAATATGTTGGTCCGAAACATTTTTAACTTTCCGCTAAGAAAATTGAAATTAAAAAACTTTAACTTCGATTCTATATTTATGACAAACTAAACAGCTGTTGTACGCTGACAATCACAGTGAGCTGATAACGTGGCAAGAATGCTACGATTGGATTAAACTTATTAACAAAAATATAAATAATTAATAGCGCTGAATGAATGCTGTTAATTGGCAAAGATCGGAATATCTTTAATTGCAGTCAACTGCGCGTTATTAATAGTTTCTTACGGTGTTTCATTAATATCACACGTTCATGGCGAATAGTTAATTGTGGGAATAAAATGTTGTTATAATTTTTAAATAATTTTTTTTATTTTTTTTTTTTGCCATAACAAATACCACGTTAGTAGCAAAAAGTGTTAATTAATAAACTATTTATAATACAGAAAAAAAAACGCAAGAGAAATAAAATCACTTATTTAATTGCCGACATAAATAAAAATAGATGTTGTGTTTCTAATCGCGATATTATTTGTGAAATTTTTATTGAAAATCGTTTTGAAATTATTGAATAAAAATACAGCAGATCATTTATCTCGCATGCAAATATTCAGACATTTTCAAACTTTCAATTTATGACTAAGATATATAAACCGCAATGCATGAACGAGCATGAACGAGCATGAACGTGCATGTAACAGTGCACGAATGTGTGTGTGTGTGTGTTGAAATCACCGAATATATAAAATTATATGAAAAATTTTTTTTTAGGTTGCAAAATTGTATTTGAAGCAGCAGGAACAGTTTGGAAAAAATTTGTGTGTGTTGTTGTTGGCTAAACACGACTGTCGTGTGCCATAAAAATTCTTAAAAATAAAAATTCAAAAAAAAAATAACTATAAAATTAATGATTTCATTTGTCCAAAGTAATTTTTAAATAATACAAATAAACACAAAATTCTGTACAAAATATTTGCTTTTTTTCTCAATATTATTTTATGTAAATTTTTTTATTACAAAAAAAATATGAGTAAAATGTATTTATGTATTTTTTATTACGCTTAAAAAGCCAACTTTGAAATTATTTAAATACACATTTTGTTAAAGTTATAAATTAAATGACCCCGGTGCCAGCAATTGGATTTCTGAAAAGCGTTTGTTTTTTTCTTTGTTACAGCAGCGGCTTAACTTTTATAAATTAGTTTTTTTAAATACTCAACTTTTAATAGTGTTTTCACACTGACATGGTTTTAATAAAATCGAATTTTAACGTTAAAATCAACTATTAAAACCTGGTTTAAAACATGCAAAATAATTTTGCAAAAACCATTTTTTAATTGGTTTTAAGTGGGGGTTTTGAAAAGCATTTTCTGTTTTTCTGTGCTAAATTGAGTGCTGCCAAGTTTTATATTAAAAACATCTGATATATTTCGAAAAATCTGCCATTTTTTCCATAAAAATTCGCATAATTGTGATTTCTCAGCATCAATTCTCAAATGTAAAAAGAAATACCACTACACTACAGTTTGTAAAGTAAGTGTTTTCGAAAGAGCCTCTACTTCTATTAATTAATTGTGTGTTTAAATCTGAATTTATTAAATCCCAGCATTAATTCTTTTAATTAAAAAGAAATATATACAGCTGCTCTACAGTTTGTAAAGTAAGAGTTTTACAAACTGCCTCTCTTTCTTTTGTGTGTCGAAACCTGAATTTATTAACTCCCACATTCTCATAATTTAAAAAATATTACAGTTGCACTACAGTTTGTAAAGTAGGTGTTTTCGAAAGAGCCTCTATTTCTTTTAAGTAATTGTGTGTTTAAACCTGATTTCATTACAAACCAGCATTAATTAATATAAAAAAATACAACTGCACTACAGTTTGTAAAGTAAGTGTTTTCAAAAGAGCCTGTATTTACTTAAATTAATTGTGTGTCGAAACCTGAATTTATTAAATCCCAGCATTAATTTTTTAAAATTTTTAAAATATATACAGCTGCTCTACAGTTTGTTAAGTAAGTGTTTTACAAACAGCCTGTATTTCTTTGAATTAATCGTGTCTCGAAACCTGAATTTATTAACTCTCAGCATTCATTCTCATAATTTAAAAATAATTACAGCTGCATTACAGTTTGTTAAGTAAGTGTTTTCAAAAGAGCCCCTATTTCTTTTAATTAATTATGTGTCTAAATCTGAATTTATTAAATTCGAAGTGTGAACGCATGAAATGATTTTAGCTTTCAGTGTGAAAACACTTTAAGAACCGTGTGGAAAATGAAACTGGAATTTCTGGGTTTTTGCTATCAAAACTCCTTTTGACTTAAATACAATTAAGAGTTTTGGCAAGTGGAACAAGTAGACAACATTCATTCAATACGGCAGTTATTGTTTTATTGTCCAACCCCCGCCATTTATTTACCACACGAAGTGAGAAAAAAAGTACTTTTAAAAACGTTAGAAAACGTTGCACGTGTTTAGGACTAATTCTTGCACACACACACACACACCAACACACACGCAGCCACACATCTGTAAGTCTAAGTAATTTTTTAAAATCTTTATTTTAAAATTAAAAAAATTTGTTTCATTGTTTCAACCGAAAAAGAGTAACAAGAAAACACAACAAATGCCATTAACTCTTGCGTTGAGTTGTTGCTAAATTTCATACCCACAAAATCGTGTTTGGCTTTTGGGGGTGTTGGGCAAATTTGGCCAGCAATTTAACTTAAAGAGTTTCAAAGTTTCATGTTGTTGTTTTACGATTGGAAAAATCCATTTGACTGCATATTTGACAGAAACTAATTTTGCAAAAGCTGATCAATTTCCAAGGGAAGGGCAGGTGCACTGTGGCCTATTTAGACCGTTTGGAGGCCTTCATTAATTATTAAACAGACAGACGGAGAAATACAATAAATAAAAATAAAATACCAAATTTCTAATGGAAATTGAAAAATCAATTGAAATTTCTAAAAAAAAAAATTAAAAATAATTAGAAAAAACTTAATACAAAATTTCGAATGAAAAATCAATTCAAATTATTAAAAATCAAATAAAAAATTTGGAATAGAAAATGAAATTTAATAAAAATTAAAAAAAAAAAATCAAAATTTCGAACGAAAAATTAAGTCAATTTAAATTTCGAAAAATATACAAAATTTCAAATGAAAACTTTAAAATCAAATTTCTGACAATGACACAAAATTTCAAATGAAGAATCAATTAAAATTATTGAAAATTAAATAAAAAATTTGGAATAGAAAATGAAATTCAATTAATATTATAAAAAAAATTCAAAATCTCGAATGAAAAATCAATTAAAATTACAAAAAAAAAAATTTAGAATGGAAACTGAAATTCAATTTAAATTAAAAGAAAATTTCAAAATTTCGAATTCAAAATTATATAATTTATTTGAATTTCTAAGAAAATTCAAAATTTCGCATGAGAAATCAATTAAAATTATTCAAAACAAAAATAAAATACAAAATTTCAAATCAAAATTTAAAAATCAATTGAAATTATTAAAAACAAATATTCAAATAAATTGAAAAAATTATTAAAAAATTTCGAATTCAAAATCAATTCAAATCATTAAAAATTAAATACAAAATTTCGAATGGATATTGAAAAATCTATTAAAGTTTCTAAAAAAAATACAAAATTTCGAACAAAAAAATAATTGAAATTATTAAAAATCAAATGAATTCAAAATTTCTAATGAAAAATGAAAAATCAATTGAAATTTCTAAAAAAAAACTAAAAATAATTTTAAAAAATTAACACAATATTTCGAATAGAAAATAAAATTCAATTAAAATTACAAAAAAACAGCCGAATATCGAATGGAAAATAAAAATTACAACAAAAAATCAAAATTTCGAATGAAATATTGAAAAATCAATTTAAATTTCTAAAAAAAATTCAAAATTTCGAATGAAAAGTCAATGAAAATTATTAACAACAAAAATAATATAAAAAATTTTGAATGGAAATTGAAAAATCAATTAAAATTTCTAAGAAAAAATACAAAATTTCTAATGAAAAATGAATTGAAATTTTTCAAAATCAAATAAAAAATTTTGAATAGAAAATTATATAATAAAATTGACATAAAAAAACAGAATTTCGAATGGAAAATGAAATTCAATTAAAATCACTAAAAAAAATCGAAATCAAATACAAAACCCCTTCTTTACAAATATTTCCATGGAAAACTTTTTTAATTTGTGTGACTTTTAAATTATTCAAATCTATTTCAATTAATAATTAATTGTCTCAACTAATTATTGGAATGTCAACAGTATTTTTTCTCTGTCTCTGTGGAAGCGCAGACGATGGATGCATTCGAGAAATAAATGCAAAATCATTTCGAAAACTGCATCGATATTCATGAGATTTTTTATTGAATTTTTTTATTATAATTTAAATCGTATCGTGTATCAACAGAAGTAATCAATTACAACCTGATGGAATACAACAACGGCAGGCAGGCAGGCAGGCAGGTAAAGACTTAAGCATCGCGTTCCAGCCATAAATTTGTTTAAGCCATAAATAAATAAATACTCTCGTAAAGCACAAATATGAGAGTACTAAATGTCACCCGTTAGTAGTGGTGCAATTAAGGCGATACTTTTTTTTTTTTGTTGTTGTTATGAAAACACAATGTGACCGACGATTTACATTCTTTTATTTAGCAAAAATTACTTGGAACTACCAGATTTACTAGCTCTGATTTGACATAAAAACTACGTTCATGTTTCCCAAAGCTTTTCAAAACATCTGGATGTCGTTGGAAAGGTTTTCAATTACTCTTTCAAAATCTGCTGAGAAATTGAAGATCGGTTTATATTTACCAAAGTTATTGGGCTTTCAAGACAACACAAAAGGATTCAAAATGTCCGAGGTGTTTGCAAATTTCAAAAGCAGATTCTGGCTGAAAAATTTCATCACTTCTCAGGCATAAAATTTTCACTATAAACACTGAAAGAACTTTCCTACTAATATCCATGAATTTTGTCATCAAAACCAATGAAAGGTTTTGTTAGAATTTAATCAACGTCATGCCGTAGTTGGATCAATGAAACCAGTTTCGTTTAAATTAGTTTCATGAAAACTTTGTAAAATAAATGAAATCTTTTCGTTGCTGTTATGAATTAATTTCATTAACGCATTAGCACAATTTCGAAAATAAAGGGTGTTTTTATGGAGGTATAGAACTTTAAAATGGAATATAATAGAGATGAATTTTTTTTAAATGGCAAGAAACTTTCCTTGAATCGAAAGATAATCTTCTGGTATTTCAATTTATAAAAGATTTTTGGCACAAGGCCGTCACGGCTGTCTCAGCTGTAGTCGAATCAGCTGTAGTCGAGGACCGATTTTCGATTAGTTTTTCCAATTTATGTCGCTGCATATCGGCAATAACGCGGCCACTTTTATTTTCCAAGTGGTGCAAGGTTGTCGGCGCAGACTAGCTACCTTTTTTATACCCAGAGAAAATAGTTTAACGGCGTTAAGTCGCCCAAATCTTGGAAGCCGATTCCGTAAAATCAAACAAAAATACCCAAGAGAACTGTTGATGAAAGTGTAGCGGCTTTTCAAAACAGCTGTTCTGCTCTGCTGTTCGAGTTGAATATATAAAAGCTGCTGCCGATTTTATCGAGATGTAACAAAAGCAATATAAGGTATAGATAATTTCTGATGATTAAAGTGTGGTGGCCTTCGAAAACAGCTGCCCTGCTCTGCTGTTAAAGTTGAATGTATAAAAGCTGATGTTGATTTTATCGAGTTGTAAGAAAAAAAAGTATGGATGAGTTCTGCTGATTTAAGTGTTATGGCCTTCGAAAACAGCTGTTCTGCCCTGCTGTTTAAGTTGACTTTATAAGACTGATGTTGATTTTATCGAGTTGTAAGAAAAAAAAAGTATGGATGAGTTCTGATGATTAAAGTGTGGTGGCCTTCGAAAACAGCTGTTCTGGATCGTCGATATTATTAAACGCATTTAGTATTATTGAATGGGCGTTTTAGATCGGAAATTATGTTTCAAGTTGGTGCCATTTAACAAACAAACTATTACAAGTTTATGCGATAACTTTACAACAACAACAACAACAACAACAAGCCAAAATCTATCATCATCGTCATCATGTTGGTTTAGACATCAGTTTCAATATCGTTATATCGTATTATTAAGCAGCAAGAAAAGAAAAAAGAAGAAATAAATGATTGAGGCTCATAATGTTTCGTGTTAAATGACGTTTAAGCAAAAAAAAAATAAAAATAAAAAAAAGAATTGTATGTTAAATCAAAAGTTACTTTGGCCAAACAAACACACACAAACAACAAGTTTTTTTTTCTCTTTTTTTACTTATTAACTCATAAAAAGCTTTTGGCAAAATGACTGCAGCAACAGCAAAAATAGAAGTAAAAAAATAAAAAAAACAGCAACAACAAGAGGTTTATAAATAATAGACATGATATTTGCTTTAATTAAATTGTTGTTTGTTGTACGTTAAACTTCATACGCCGATACATGTTGCACTCAAACGTCGATATTTTACAAAAAGCGACGTTTATGGTTTATAAGCAACAGTTGATGATGTGGAGTTGCGTATGTTCAGCCTCACACACGGGCGAATGGATGGAGAAACAACAACAACACCAGCAACAACATCTTCCAGAGAGAGTTACAACGCACATGTACAGAGTGCTGAACAGCGAACGCCGAACACCGAACACCACCTCTAAAGGCCGAATGGTTGGATGGATGGATGAATGGATGACTTCCATCCATGTTTTTCTTTTTTTTTCTTTAATTTTGGAATTTGTGATTTGTTTTATTTAGTCATACGAGCTTTATTTATTAAGCAGGAGCTCTTATGCCAATTGTTGCTGTTGTTGTTGTTGTTGTACGTTATTATTAATTTAAAGTCAGTCAGTCAATTTGAATGTTAGTAAATCGTATTTGAATGGCGTAAAAACAGCCGTCAATACAAACAGTTTCTTATTTTTGATTTTTGATTTTTTCTTTTCCAAATGGGACAAGTAATTGATGGATAATTTAAAATTGAATTTACAATTGTATCAATTACAGAATATTTTTTATAATTATTTAATTTTATATTTCAAGACATGCAGCAGCAGCTACCCGAAGCGAAGTTTTCAATAAATCGAATAGAGTTAAACAAGAGAGTTTCTTATTGCATTTACATGCAGAAAAACTTGATAAACAGCAGAGCAGAACAGCTGTTTTCGAAGGCCGCCATACTTTAATAAGCGGAACTGATCTATACTTCTGTTTATTACAACTCGATAAAATCAACAGTAGTTTTTATATATTCAACTTAAGCAGCGGAGCATAACAGCTGTTTTCGAAGTCCACCACACTTTAATCAGCAGAACTCATCTATACCTTATTTTTTGTTTTTATTACAACTCGATAAAATTAGCAGCAGCTTTTATATATTCAACTTAAACAGCAGAGCAGAACAGCTGTTTTCGAAGGCCGTCACATCATCAGAACTCATCTATACTTTAGATGATAATAGAGCTGTAGCTCTATTAAAAGAGCATCAACTTCTTTATATTCAACTTACCCAGCAGAGCAGGTCAGCTGTTTTCAAAGACCGCTACACTTTCATTTTACGTAATCATGAGCATTTTTGTTTGTTGCAACTTGACAAAATCAACAACAGCTTTTGTATATTCATCTGGAACAGCACAGCAGAACAGCTGTTTTCAAAGGCCACAACACTTTCAGCATCAGTGCTCAGGTGGAAGTTTTATTTCTTAAAACTTGTCAGATGGATGCGATGAAAAAAATGTTTAATAGAGATAGAAAATTGCACTCGACCTCTTTCGATTCACTTAAATTTGGCACTTAAATAAACGCGAAAAAATTTCCAACATTTTTGCAACTCATTTTCAAAATTTCCTAATCTCGCCGATTTGCTCAATTTATTTGGTTAATATCTCTAAAACCATTTCATGCAGAAACATGATTTCTATAGCGTTTTAAAGTAAATGATTGGGGTTACAGAACGTAAAGAACGCATTTCAAATTTCCCGCTGGAAAAATATTTTAAGAATCGTGATCAGCTCAGGAAATTTCAAAACCACGTCGATCACCAGAAACTGAGTCAATATCATAAACTGAGTTAATCCGTTTTGAGAAACAGTTGAATAATTTGTGGAATCAGTGAAGCCACTTCGAAGTTATTCTAATAAAAATCGTGATTGAAAAGTGATTTTTTTTTAGAAATTTTTTTTTTTTTATTTTGAAATCTGCCGCTGAGCTTCGCCTCAAATTGAAAGGAAATCTAAGTTTAGAAACGCTCTTCCAGAGCTAATTCCAGTTTCTGGTGATCGACGTGGTTTTAAAGCGAATCAACGGATTGTGAAAGTTGTCACATGAAAACTTGAAGTTTGATTGCGTGTTTTATTATTTTGAAAAAATCTCAGGTTAAAATAAATCAAATCCCATACAAAATTCTTATTCAAAAACAGGATTGCGCGTTTAAATTTTGGATTAAATTTTTAAATTATTAGTATCCCGCTTTGAAATTGTATCCAAATCAATGCCATTAATTTACAAAATTCAACACCTCTCTTTTCAGTTATTATGGTTCAATGAGAAACAAAAAAAAAACATGTTATAGAATTATTAACTTTTGGTTTAAGTTTTAAAGGCACAACCATATCCAAGACATAAATATTTGCTGGTATCAAAAGCTTTTTATGAGTGCAGAATAATAACAAAAACAAAATAATAATAACAAAAAATTATAGTGAAACTAATCCCAAAGTGTTAATCGGACGAAGAAGAAACGATTTCCCAAGTTTCAGGCGAATACCTGCACGGTTTTTAAGCAGAGACTCCCAACATGTTAGAAACCCGCACACAAACAGCTGAAAGGATAGTTTTTAATCAACTACAAGCACTTGCACGAGGCTGGTTCAAAAGATTAAGTGAATTTTATTTTCTTAAGATAAATATTTAAGAACTCATTCAGACCTCCTCATTTATAATCCACATGTGGGAGGGTTTCCTTTCCCATCCCTGAAGCACTTAAGCTAAACTCTTTCTGCCATATCCAAGAACTCTCTCAGCGCTTCGGTTTTTATCTCTTTGATCGCGCTTTAATGGGTCTCTTCAATCTAGGGAACAGGTAAAAAATGTCGGCGCCAAATCTGGTGACTACGACTGACTGGCGACATGATTGCGGATCTGTTTTTGCTTCAAACAAAAACTCGGACTTTTTTATTAAATTTTTTCCTCTTGTTTTTACTTATTTTAAAAAGGCCGAAGGTAAACCTTTTTTTTTAATACTTTGAAGTAGACAATTTTCAAAAAACTCTCTCTAATACTGATTTAATAATTCTCATTCAGTTTGACATCATTTTCATTAGCTGCTCCTCTCGATCTTCTTTGAAAAGTTCAAAAACACTCTGAAGAGCTTTTTTTTTATTAAGAAATACGACCAACATTCGCCCAATTTTTAAACCCTTCACAAACAAGTCAAGTGTAGGTTTGTCGAACCGTGTGCTATTTCTCCGATATTAATATGGGTGCCCATAAAAAATATATATATTCTGGATTCTTGTGAACAGCGATGACGATTGAGCGATGCCCGTCCGTCTGTACGTGAAATCGGTTTTCCCCAGCCCCCATGAGAGCTAAAGACTTCGTTCTTAGACTGATGGATTGGAAATGAACTTAAATAGAGTGTTACTGAAATTCGAAAAACACGGTTCCAGCGCTGGGAAGCCTACACCTATTTCTCAACGCAAAATTAATACCCAAAAGCCAATTATTTTTTGTTTGTCTTCAAATTAAATCTACATATTCCATGGTTTGGGAAGCATAAATAAAAAAATATATTTTCAGGGATGGGAAATTAAATATTTTTTGCACTTTCAGTATTTTGTGGTACATATTATAACTAAAATGTTTTAAAATCTTAAATTTTTCTTAAATAAACCTGATTTCTACATCATGAAGATTTGCACTGGCAAAAAATAAAACAAATTTAAAAATATTAAAACAGTAAGAAAGGTGGCTTAATTGAAGATGACGACCCTTTTTTATTGCCAAGGAAAATATATTTTTTTAAGTTTTTCCGTTAAACTTGGACTTTCTTTTCAAAGAAATAAAAACGCTTGAAATTCGATCTGAACCAGTAATTTAATCTGCTGTAGGAACTCAATTCCTACAGCAGAGACTTGAAAACATTTTTCGATAGAATTCAGCTGCTGCGTTGCATTGAGAATCTCTGGATATTTTTAAATTCGCTCAAACATATTTTGCGCACAGTCCATGACTCTTTGTAAATAATAACTTGAGATAAACGCCGATATGATAAGTTGTTTAACTATAAAGACAAGAAAAAAAAATAACTAAATAAAATTGCCTAAAAGAACGCATGTGCAACAACATTTCTAACGTGTTGCATTCAAATATTTTCTTTAAAAATAAAAAAGCAAAAATGAGTTACTGAAGTGGGGAAACTCATATCGATATTGTGGCATTTTTATCAGTCTAATGGATTTTGCTGCGAGCCGAATCGCATAGAACTTTTCCACAATCGCCTGCAAAAGTTGCCAAGAAAATTTGTTCGAATAATAAAATCTTGTGGAAGGGGGAAATACAAAAAATATAAATTATGAAAATTGAGTCGTAACAATGAGTTGCCGTCGCGCAACAAAAATAATACAATTTCCAATATTTTTACCAGCGCATCAAGGAAATGTTTCAGTTTGTTTCCTTTAAAATTTTAATACGAATTTTTAATATTTAAAAAATAAGCAAATAAAATCATTTAACTTCTTGCTTAAATTTCAATCAAATCAGTTTTATTTTAATATATGAAAAAATATGTCTGCTTTATTAAGGGTTTATAAAATACATTTTGTACGGAAATCTGTTTTATAAAACTTTTAGAAATCAAAAATATTTCTCATGCTTAAGAACTATGACAATAAAACTACAGTTTCTTGGTTTTAATGTATGCTTCAATTTTGAAAAAAAAAATGTACGAGGAAAGCGGCAGAAGTCGTCGTAACAAAACAAGAAACTATTAAATTATCACTGCCTCATTCATAATAAATATGTCTGCCTTATTAAAGATTTATAATACACCTTTTGTACGGAAATCTGTTTTATAAGCCGTTTATAAAGCAAAAATATATTTCATGCATAAAAATTATGACCATAAAACTAGTGCTTTTTTAGTGGCAGAAGAAGTCGTAGTTAAAAATGGAATTCATTAAAAATATGTGTACTTTATTAAAGGTTTATAAAATAAATGTGGTAGGCAAATCTGCTTTATAAACCTTTTTTAAATCAAAAACATATTTCATGCATCAGAATTATGACAATAAAATTAGAGTTTTTCCAACTTTAAATATACAAGAAAAGCGGCTGAAGTAGTCGCAAGAAAATATAGAATTTTTAAATTATTACAGCCTTATTCATAAAATATATCTCGGCTTTATTAAGGGTTTATAAAATAAATCTTTTACGGAAATCTGTTCTTTAAAACTTTTATAAATCAAAAATATTTCTCATGCTTAAGAATTATGGCAATAATATTTGCTTCAATTGAACTTGAAGTGAAAAAAGATATGTACGGGGAAAGCGGTAGAATTAGTCGTAATTATATATTTCACCGATAAATTAAATTATTACTGCCTCATTCATAAGAAATATTTCCTCTTTATTAAGGGTTTACAAAATGCACTTTATACGGAAAGCTGTTTTGTAAGGCAGCAGTTTTTTAACTCTAATTTATGCTTCAATTGGGCTTGTAGTGGAGAAAAAAAAGAACGAGGAAAGCGGCAGAAGTTGTCGTAATTATATATAATATTATTAAATTATTACTGCCTTATTCATAAAATATATGTCGACTTTATTATGGGTTTATAAAATTAATTTTTTATGGAAATCTGTTTTATAAAGCTTTTATAAATGAAATATATATTTCATACATAAAAATTATGAATATAAACCTCGTTTGTTTAGCGGCAGAAGATGTCATAGTTTAAAATGGCTTTATTAAAGGTTTATAAAATAAATGTTGTATGCAAATCTGCTTCATAAACCTTTTATAAATAAAAAATTATAATTAATTATAATAAATAGAATTACGGGTTTTTTAACTTTCATTTGTGCTTCAATAGATCTTGAAATGAGGCACAATTCATCGCAATCAAATATGGAATTATTAAATTATTACTGCCTTATTCATAAAATATATGTCTGCTTTATTAAGGCTTTATGAATTAAATTTTGTACGGAAATCTGCTAGTAAGCCTTTTATAAGTCAAATATATAATTCATGCTTATGAATTATGACTGTAAAACTGCAGTTTTTTAACTCAAATTTTTACTTCAATTGTGCCTGAAGTACACAAAATGTACGAGGAAAGCGGCAGAATTCGTCATAATGAATTATGGAATTATTAAATTATTACTGCCTCATTCATAAAATATTTCTTCGTTTTATTAAGTGTTTATAAAATAAATTTCCAAATACATTTTGTATGGAACTCTGTTTAATAAACCTTTTATAAGAATTATGACAATAAAATTATAGTTTTTTTTTATTTAATTTAATTTTTTTTAAGGGCGCTGGTTTTTATCATTCTGCTTCAGTACTAATTTAATCAGGCGTTATTTTAAGTTTGCAATTAAGCACTTTTAAATTTAATTTTTACTTCAATTTTGCTAGAAGTGAAAAATATGTACGAGGACAGCAGCAGAAGTTGGCGTAATTATATATAATATTATTAAATTATTACTGCCTTATTCATAAAATATATGTCGACTTTATTAAGGTTTTATAAAATAAATTTTTTATGGAAATCTGTTTTATAAACCTTTTATAAATGAAATATATATTTCATACATAAAAATTATGAATATAAACCTCGTTTGTTTAGCGGTAGAAGATGTCATAGTTAAAAATGGCTTTATTAAAGGTTTATAAAATAAATGTTGTATGCAAATCTGCTTCATAAACCTTTTATAAATCAAAAATTATAATTAATTATAATAAATAGAATTACGGGTTTTTTAACTTTCATTTGTGCTTCAATAGATCTTGAAATGAGGCACAATTCATCGCAATCAAATATGGAATTATTAAATTATTACTGCCTTATTCATAAAATATATGTCTGCATTATTAAGGCTTTATGAATTAAATTTTGTACGGAAATCTGCTAGTAAGCCTTTTATAAGTCAAATATATAATACATGCTTATGAATTATGACTGTAAAACTGCAGTTTTTTAACTCAAATTCTTACTTCAATTGTGCCTGAAGTACACAAAATGTACGAGGAAAGCGGCAGAATTCGTCATAATGAATTATGGAATTATTAAATTATTACTGCCTTATTTATAAAATATTTCTTCGTTTTATTAAGTGTTTATAAAATAAATTTTCGAATACATTTTGTATGGAACTCTGTTTAATAAACCTTTTATAAGTCAAATATATATGCTTAAGAATTATGACAATAAAATTATAGTTTTTTTAAATTTAATTTAATTTTTTTTAAGGGCGCTGGTTTTTGTCATTCTGCTTCAGTACTAATTTAATCAGGCGTTATTTTAAGTTTTAAGCACTTTTAAATTTATTTTTCACTTCAATTGTGCTAGAAGTGAAAAATATGTACGAGGACAGCAGCAGAAGTAGTCGTAAGAATATATAGAATTTTTAAATTACTACTGCCTTATTCATAAGATATATGTCGGCTTTATTAAGGGTTTATAGAATAAATTTTGTATGGCAATCTGTTTTATGAGACTTTTATAAATCAAATATATATTTTATACACAGGAATTATGAAAAAAAGACTAATTGAAATGAAAAAAATATACGAGGAAAGCGGCAGAATGAGTCACTGTAATTCGTCCATGAGTATTTTTTTTTCTTTATTTCAAATACTTTTATTAACAACAATTAAATAGTTTAATCAAGTTATTTGAGATATTTTTCCAAGTCTAATTCTTTCCAACTACGGCGACATGCAAAAGGTGTCGGATATATCAGCAGGAGTTAAACACAAACAATAAAACAAAAACACTGACTGTCCATTCTAATAAAATCTCTTCGAACATTTCGCTCAATATGCAGTTATTTTTATAGATTTAATTTATAAAGTGTGTTACATGTCAATTGCAACAAAGTGACATGTAGCCTAAATAACAACAACAAATTTGACAGAATAAATTTCATAGTACAAGACAAATAACAATAACAATGGCACAGCAGATATTAAAGGAACACATGTAATTTTAATACAATTGCTCGGTGTCAAATGGCCGTGTGACACAACACACAAAAGCTAAAAAAAATTAGACCAGAAATCGATTCAATTCCTGCATTCAAACTGCATTTTGTTGCAGCTCCAGTCTAACCTAGAAAATAGAGTTTCTTCACTCGTAACATATTGAAACGTTAACAGATAAAATTTATTAAAATAAAAAATATCTTTATGATAAATTATTTTTTGTCACAATAAAATTATTTATGACAAGTCCCCACAAAAAAAAGCCAAACAGCCCAACAGTCAGTCACAACCAACAAGGCGTGACTTGAACTAATTGATAAGAATCGTAGAGACAAACAAAATGTACCACAAATTTATTAATAACAATTGAAATCTATTTAAGGAATTATTTATGTTTTCCATTCAAAATCTGAATGGAGAAACGGTGCTGCAAAATATTCAACAGATTCTGAGAACCGAAAATATATGAATTGTGAATATTAATAAAAACATTGAACTGAATATGAAACAGAGACCTAAAAACTATTGTGACAATAAAACTATTGTTTGCTTAACTTTAATTTATGCTTCAATTGAGCTTGAAACGAAAAAATATGTACGAGGAAAGCGGCCGAAGTCGTCGTAACAAAATATGGAACTATTAAATTATCACTGCCTCATTCATAATAAATATGTCTGCCTTATTAAGGGCTTATAGAATACTTTTTGTACGAAAATCAGCTTTATAAGCCTTTTATAAATCAAATATGTATCTCATGCATAAAAATTATTACGGCAGAAGAAGTCGTAGCGAAAAATGGAATTCATAAAAAAAATCCTTGTTCTTTATTAAAGGTTTATAAAATAAATATTGTATGCAAATCTGCTTCATAAACCTTTTATAAATCAAAAACATATATTTCATGCATAAGTTTCCACTTTCAATTTATACTTCAATCGGGCTCTAAGTAAAAAAATGTATACGAGGAAAGTGGCTGAAGTAGTTGTAATCAACTATGGAATTTTTACAATATTACTGCCTCATGCATAAAAAATATATCTGCTTTATTAAGGTTTTATAAAATACATTTTGTGTGAAAATCTGTTTTATAAAACTTTTATAAATCAAAAATATTTCTCATGCTTAAGAATTATGACAAAAAAAACTACAGTTTTTTTAACTTTAATTTATGCTTGAAACGAAAAAATATGTACGAGGAAAGCGGCAGAAGTTGTCGTAACAAAACAAGAAACTATTAAATTATCACTGCCTCATTCATAATAAATATGTCTGCCTTATTAAGGATTTATCATACACCTTTTGTACGGAAATCTGTTTTATAAACCTTTTATAAATCAAAAATATAATTCATGCATAAAAATTATGGCAATAAGACTTGTGTTTGTTTAGCAGCAAAATAAGTCGTAGTTAAAAATAAAATTCATAAAAACTATTTGTGCTTTATTAAAGGTTTATAAAATAAATTTTGTAGGCTAATCTGCTTCACAAACCGTTTTAAATCATGCATAAGAATTATGACAAAAATAGTATAGATTTTTTTTATTAGTCGTAGTAGTCATAATTAAATATGGAATTTTTATATTCTTACAGCCTTATTCATAAGATATATGTCGGCTTTATTAAGAGTTTATAAAATAAATTTTGTACGGATATCTGTTTTATAAAACTTTTATAAATCAAACATATTTCTCATGCTTAAGAATTATGACAAAAATGTTTGTTTCAATTGGGCTTGAAATGAAAAAATTATACGAGGAAAGCGGCAGAATTAGTCGTAATTATATATTTCACAGATAAATTATTACTGCCTCATTCATAAAAATATATCTACTTTATTAAGAATTGATAAAATGCATTTTGTACGGAAATCTGTTTTATAAGGCTGCAGTTTTTCAACTCTAATTTATGCTTCAATTGGGCTTGTAGTGGAAAAAAAATATACGAGGAAAGAGGCAGAAGTAGTCGTAATATGGACTTATTAAATTATTACTGCCCCATTCATAAGAACTATGTCGGATTTATTAAGGGTTTATAAGATAAATTTTGCACGGAAATCTGCTTTATAAAGCTTTTATAAATCATGCTTAAGAATTATGACAATATTTTTTGCTTCAAGTGCACTCGACCCGGTAAGACTAACGCTGGGTTTTTTTCTAAAAAATAATGCAACTTTTTTTACACTTTTTAAATGAAAATAAATAATTTATTGAAAATTAATCCCAAATCCCTTTCAAAAAAATTGTGTTTTAAGACCCTTCTTGAACTGCCTCTTTTTAGAAAAGAAGTGGAAATATTTTACATAGTTTTGTAGCAAAGAAAACGCTTTCAGCCATGCCACAGGACTCTATTAACCCGTTTAGAAAAAGCTTTGATTGAAGAAGTTAAATCTTCCGAAATATATATTTTTTGACAATTTAAAAATGTTTTTCTTTTAAAGTTTGACACGACAAATGTAGAGTGCGTTGTGAACGACCCCGGAGCTCTTGAAGTTTAAAGCTTATTCCAGTGTAGTTATTATTTAAACTTATTAATTTAATTTTAAGAGGTGCCCAGATTCTTTTATATTTTTTTAGGTAACTTTAGTGTACCCCTTCGTAAGTGTCATATTTAATAAAACAATTACAAAATGTAAAACAAACGTGAGAATTCTTTTTACATGAAAATCATGTTGCTTTAAAGACAACAACAACAACAACAACAACAAAAGGAATAAAGAAACAACATCAAATATTTTGAAAATCTAAATTTTAAAACACAAAAAATACTTCAACAATCAATTTTGCAAAATAAAACAACAAAAAAAACTTCATGTGACACCGGCACATCTGCAAACAACAAAAAAAATCTTCCAGCCAAAAAACAAGTTGATGTCACAAAATTTTCCATTCACACTAACTAACGCTTCTAATCGCAGCGATTAATCTTGACAACAGTTCGGGCGAATAACTTCAGAATTATTGAATTTGAATGTTTGGAAATTATAATCGTCATCATCATGATTATGGGCAAAATAAATGCAGACATTTTCATCGTGAAATCCGAATTCACACGTTTGCCTGGGCTGACGTTAAATTTTGCACAGGCCCGCTAGGAAATTTGCCTACTGGGGCCATCATAACGATGGCGGTGTCGTTTAAAAATATCATGAATACATCAAAACTTCTTTATGAAATATTTCGAATTATTATATAAAAAAATTATTTAAATTTTTTCCAATTGGCCACTGCGTTTCACGGCACTTTTTTGGTTTTTTTTATTTTTCTTTTTTTTGTTTTTTTTTTATTAGTATTGCAAAAGAATATTGTACAACGGAAATTAAAGTCAAACGTTCACATCTGAAATGCAATTTTTTCCCCTCGATTTCTGTGTCTCTTTTTAGATGAGAAACGAACGTGGAAGAAATAATGAAAATTCAAGCAGTTCAACACCTTTTATTGACTTGTTGTTCTTAAAGTGTTTGTAATTGAAAACTAATAAAAACAAATAAATTACATAAATAAATGCGTGGTAGCATGTGGATTTGCAAATGAGTAGAAAATAGGCAGCCGTTGGGAAAGAAAATGTCAGCAAATTCAAGTTGAAATTTGAATTTAAAAACTTTGAAAACGGTTGGCCCCAAAGGCCTCCCTGCAACTTCCCCTGCTGTGCTGCTCTTTGATTTTGAGGTCTTCGAGCTCGAAAGTCCACTTAGAAAATTAAGAATCTGTAACAAGATCATAATGAGACATGCAAATGCGTGCAAATGCCTGCAACATCATGTTTTATTAGTTACTTTTTATATGTTTTTACTTGGCGTATTCAGTTAAATAAAAACAAAAATCAGTTGGTGGCAGTTTGTTGTTGGCAGAACTACCGAATAAATAAAAAGAAATAAAAATAAAATTTGAAGTTATGAAACGTAAATTTCTTAAGATATTGTAACTATCGGTTTCATATAATTCTCGTATTCTTTTTCATAATAAAATTGCGGCAAAAAATAAAACTGTTGCCACATTCAACTGGGCCGCACAAACGGTTGATAATACAAAAAAAAACTACACGCGAGTACTGATAATGAAAGTGCAGCGGTTTTCGAAAACAGCTGTTCTGTTCTTTAGCGTAACTTAAATATTTAAATACTGATTTTGACTTTAAATATTTATAATTTCATTCTGACTTCCCTGCAGCTCCCCGCTAATTTGTACGGCAAAACTATCAAAACATGGTTTGTTGGGCTGCTGTACGATTTTGAAGTCTGCGAAAAGTCTTCTCAGAAATTACGAAATTGAATAGTTTTTAAACTTTTATAAATCGTGAATTATTCAGGCGTTTGCCACGTGAGTGGCAGAGATTGATGGGATTTTAGAGTCCTGTAAAAGGATCGGAAACATAAATTGATGGGATGTATAATTTCGCAGCTTTTTTTTTTTAATCACTTTTTTCGAATTTCTTTTTCCTACACGAAATCTCTCAAAAATATTAACCGATTTTGACCCGATTCGCAGTGGCCCACGTGGTTTTGGAATCTCGAGAGCTGATTTGAAGTTATTTTGAGAAAAAAAAACACTCTCCGTTGCGTAGTTCAGATGCATAGAAATAAACACTTTTATTTGGAATAAGAAATATAACCTGCTATTTTCTTCAACTCAACTGTTCTGTGCATCAATTTTTTTTTTTTTTTTTGCTAATCAAAACAATTGCCTGCCTTTAAATTATCCGAAGAGTTCGTCTGTTTGTTAGTGCTTTTGGCTGTTTTTAATGTTATTATTTTCATTTTTATTCATTTTATTTGTAATTTTTTTTCTCTCTTTTTGTCTGATATTATATTTCCGATAGCCGTAAAAGGCTGGAAGCGGCACCACACATTTGCCAGTGCGTTCGCAAGAGTACTGCTGATGCAACAACATCTTTTTAATGAACAGAAAGTGTAGGTTTCAACATCAATTTCTTATATATCGTTTATAGAAACTTCTTGAGAGTTGGAAAATTAACAAACAAACTATTTTTATGTATTTACTTTGTTACATGATTATATGGATTTGGAGAATATTTTTTCAATAGAAGAAAAGTCATAATATTTTAAAGAAAACATTCTTTCAAAGTTAACAAAATAACAAACAAAAAAAAAACAGACTTCAATTAAAACAAAATAACTGCTTCTTGATATTTCACGGATATTTTCAATAAAACTTTCCCAACGAAATAAATATTTTTTTGATATTCAATTATTAAGAAATAAAAGGTTAAAAGAGCTGCGCAAAGTTCTGTCCTGTTAATTTGTTTTCCTGAAGGGACAGCAGCATTAAAATGTTGCTGCAACGGGGATCGTACATGGACAGGTACTTGTTAAGGCGTCAAATGGAAGACCTGAATGAAACAGTTAATTTAAAGCCGAATTTTCTAAAAATTTGTATTCGTAATATTTTTTCAAATACATGAATTTCTTTCTAAAGAGGCGTTTCTTAGGCAAAACAAAGGAATTCCAAAAGGTCCCATCTGTTCCCATTTCTCCTGTACCTAAAGGCCAGCACAGAAAATAGCTGCTACCTGCTACCTGCTACCAAAGACTATAGACAAAGACTATAGATTTATAAAGATGTTGCACTGCCATACATTCTTCATACATTTTTGTGCCCATATAAATTTTCTTGGTGGATTTAGCCGCTAAATCCACTTGTGTATAACAACTGAGCGAATTGAAATCAATGGAGAGTAAGAGCACAAAAATTTAATAAATTCTCAGCAAAAAGAATTCATACGTATAAAGTTTATACAACAGTAGTTTTGCATTTGTATCAACATTGTTAAGTATGCTTCCCAACAAACACGAATGCTTGATTTGAAATCAGGGGGCAAATTACAGCACTCGTTATCGAACGAAATTACGAAATATTTCAATAGTTTATATGGAGATATTTTAAAATTTCGAATCGTATCGAATGCCGTAATTCACCCCCAGTACTAATAAGTAATTAAGGAAATCAAGCATCATATTTTAATGGTATAAAGAAACAGTTTACTTCAAAATTTTGTCGTAGTGTTTGCTGGGGTTTTCATATGCATAAGTTGATATAAGAAAATATTGGATGCGAAACCAATAAGATTAGCTTCGTTACCGCAGCGAACGCATATACATTTTGTTATTGTAAAAATTAAGGTAGGTTTATTCTCATCGACTTTTAGACACTTTACTAATACTGAATTATTAGGTATATATTGGTCTTAGATATATTTAGATCATTTACGCATGTTGAATTTAATAGTAGCATACCACTTAATACAAATAAAATACAATGGGTTTTCCAATACATTAATGATTTCTACACTTGATTAAAATAGATGTTTTGCTATAAGTTTCTATAGGTATATGATAATTTTGTATATTGAAGATCTATACAGTACATTCCTCTTGGGAGACGTACAAGTACAAACCATCCAATGCTGAAAAAGTTAAAATATTAAAACACTAACATGTACCTAATATGAAGTAAAAATTTTTATATAATACCTACATATGTATTTCTTTGATATTATTGGATTTTATTTTATATAATGTAAGTAGTGAAACACTGATATATACGTACATACGTATATGTGTATACCTACCTACTATTAAAAAGAGGATTATGAGTTCGGTGGGAATATACATA
Organism: Linnaemya vulpina; assembly: GCA_963675445.1. NCBI lineage: Eukaryota > Metazoa > Arthropoda > Insecta > Diptera > Tachinidae > Linnaemya > Linnaemya vulpina. The sequence goes on along the minus strand of OY776278.1, from coordinate 11,553,858 downwards.
TTTCGATTCATACAAAAACAAAATTGATATATTTGTCCTACAATAATAAAAGTAGTCGTGTTGTTCTTCAATAGAGCTTGTTCATATAAATACATGGCACGTATGTAGAATATATTCAAATGTTTTAAAAATATGTAGGCAAAAAAACCTAAAAACAAAAACAAAGTAAATACATACACACATAGCAAGCATAACAAAGTATGAATTTGTGTTTGAGTCTCAAACTTTGAGAATATTAATTGTTTCTTTGTTGGATTTGCTCAGAGAACTGAGAGTAATATTTCTTCTCCCTTGTTACTTATCCCCCTCATCAGTTAGAATTTTACAATTTTTGTTCTTTGAAATGTTCAAGTGCAACATCTTTATAAATCTATAGTCTTTGCTATAGATATATAAAGATGTTGTTGCACTTGAATATTTTAAAGAACCTAAACTGTAAACTTCTTTTAGGATCAGGGGGCAAAACAACAAGCGAAGGGAAATATTACTCTCAGTTCTCTGAACGAAACCAACAAAGAAACAATATTTTCCAACACAAATTCATACATATTGATTCTTGGTATGTGTGTATGTGTTTCAGTGGTGTCTGCTCTTATCTCTTACACTACCACAGGGCGAAATGTGCGGCTGCTAAGCCTTTAAATCAAGGCCTTTTCCATAAGTGTACTTATATTTACGAATAATATCTTCTCCGTTTATGTTGCAGTTTTTGCAACAGGAAAACATTTTTATTGTGTTATTTCGAGCAAAACAAAAGTATTTCAAATCTGAAAATATTTCTTCCGAAAAGTATGTTGAAAGAGGCCTCAACACAGGCCTTGCGATAGAATCTATGGCATAGATTCTATATTCTTTGTTGCTACACACAATCGCCCTCACAAACACACACACACACACACACATAGTTGTATGTCATAAATTTCTATGGTACAGTCGCTTCTTGGCCATTAAGGACTTTCATTTCTTTCTTTTTAATCAGTATCTCAAAACAAGCCAAACGTGCAAGTCTGCTACTAAACTCGAAAACTATTTTAAATTCCCCCGCTGTTCAGTATTTTAAATTCTACAAAATAAATCTAAAATGTGTCTTCTAAATTTAATAAGTAGACATACGCAAGCCGGAGAATGTATAATATCAATCGCTAAAAAAAATTTCAACAGGAATTTAAAGGACTCTAATGAAGATATTGAAATCATTAAATTATCATGGAAATACTTCCATAAAGTGAGTCAAAAGCTGCGTTCAGCTGGCGTCCAAAGAGATGAATTTTATGCAAAAGTAAGAGATGCATTAATAACATTTTGTGAAAAACATAAAGATGTGATAATGAGTCTTCCCAGAAAAAAAGAGATGCTTTGTTATTGTTATATTATTGATTTCAGAAACGAAAACGTTGAAAGTTTTCTGAATAATCTTCGAGATTTCAAAGGATTTCTATTTGAAAAGAGAGCAGAAATCGAACGTTGCAAATACCCGCACGTCATGTTGCAGGAGCTGCAATTAAGATTCGATTTAATTAAAGAAAATTTCAAGGACGTTTTTGCCGAGAATGACAACGAGGCTAAAGTCGAATTCGACAAACTGGTTAGGATCTATTTTGAAAAGGTTTTGCAACTAAATGAGAAAATTGATAAGAAGGATACGAAAGATAAAGAAGAGGAATGCATTCAAGTGAAAGAATACGATATAGATTCGAATGATGGATCCGAAATAGATGTTCCCCATGACTGTGGGCGCAGCAGTCATTCCCAAAAGGATGGCAACGGAAATGACTACGATAGAATAGAGGATCCCCAAAATGATGGCAACAGCAGCGACCACCACGAAATAGACGATCCCTATTATAATGGCAACGGAAGTGACGACCATGAAATAGAGTCTCCCCTGCAGCCAGTAAAGACGGATGAACCAACCATGAATGAAAATTGCGTTAATGAAATAATCGATCATCAAAAATTGAGTTGGCAAAGTGAAGAAAATGTTACTGATGCGAAAGATAAAGAAGTCGAATGCATTCAAGTGGAAGAAACCGATATAAATCCGAATAATGAATCCGAAATAGATGTTCCCCATGACTGTGGGGGCAGCAGCGCCCACGATGAAGTACCTGAGCCTTCACCGACAGTAGAGAAGAAAGAGCGATCGATGTTTGAAAATTACATCAACAAAATACTTGATCATCCAAACTTAAACTTTCTAGACCTGAAAGATTTTACACGGTTACTGGACTCTACGGTTTCTTGCTTGGACTCCTTCACAAGAATGGAGACCCTACAACAACACAAGAATCGGACTAAGCAGACGGAGGAAGTGCGACCATCAGAACATCGTGGAGTCACAATATTAGACACCCAAAACACCCCCGAGTCAACTTCGATGCAGATAAATACAGCTGTTGAAAACTCCATGGACGGAGCGAATATAAAACCCCAGTCTGTTTCTGCACAAGCAAACGCGTGTGCGGGAGTACAAGACTATAACAAAAACGAACAAACGAACAAGGCAGAGATGAAAAATGCAAAAGAAAAAAGAAAACAAACACACAAAAAGACTTGCGGAGCCAAAACCAGCCCTCCCAGCATATGAAAAATTTCCTCATTTGTTTATCTTCATTCGGAAGATAAACAAAATGAAGCGGCTAAAAATGTGAAATGAACGAGTATCCGAATGCACCGAATAAAAGAGAGCGAAAGCAGAAGCCGTCTTCGGTTCTTCACTTTTAATAAAACTTTTCCAGTAGAATTAATTTATTTTAGAAATAAAATTTTTTAAATTTAATTATTCAAAAATAAACAGTTCAGAGACCTGCGAAAAGTTCTGTCTTGTTAATTTGTTTTATGAAGGGGCAGCAGCTTTAAAATGTTGCTGCAACAGGGATCGCACATGGGCAGGTGATTGTTAAGGCGTCAAATGGAAGACACTAATGAAACTGTTCATTTTAACTAAAATTTTATAAAAGCTATTATCTCCATTATTTCTTCAAGGACATGGATTTCTTGATAGAAAGGTCCTCAAATCTGTTCCCATTTATCCTTGGAAAATAATAATTCTAATTTTAAACTTCTGGGAATTTATTAGCGAAAATAAATGGAATCTGTCTTGTAGCTGAACGCCAGCACACGTGCAGAACACATCGAGCAAAAAACTATTAACGGAGAAAATATCTCCTACCTGCTACTCGCACCAACAACAAAAAAATATGTAATTTTTATTGAGACTTTTAATTCCGAATTCAGCAAATTCTTTTTTATACTTCATTAACAATTTAATTGGTATTAAAAATCAAGCAACAAGTAAAGGACGGCGAATCCAGGGTTGGATAGTTTATACATTGAAGAATATATCCGATACGGTAAAGCCATATCACTTTTAATTAGTATTAGAGGCATGATCGCGATCACTCACAGGATTTGTCAAATGAATATGTCCAACTATATTGAGTCTTGCGTTAATGCAGATCTGGAAAAAGGGACACCACATTCATTGCAAACTGTTCGAGTTATTGATCGTTTTTTCACTAAATTTAATTATCCTCGGACAACACAAAAAGGACGATTAGCTGTTTCCACTTGGCGGGCTATTGATGATGTTTTTCACTTACCTGAAAGAGAAGATAAAAGGAGAGAATCAGAATATTGTAATTTTTGATCAGTTGATATTCTCAGTTTAAGTAAATAAAATTAAAACTAAAAACTCTTCAACAGGACTAAAATTCGAGCCTGAGATCGGCAAATTATTTTATCAACTTTTGCAAATCTCAATTTTTATTATCAAATTTGCCGAACGGATCGCAGCTGATTTCGATCTCACCAGTGTTGCTTGTTAAATTAGCCTACTTTTGAAGGTGTTCCTACCGAATAGGATTATGAACTGATCCATTCTGCTGGTTTGATGATAGTAAATAAAAAATGTATTTAAAATATTCCATTTTTGATAAAAATTAGAATTTCAAAATATTCATAAAATAATTCATAAATCGCAGGTTGGAATTAAGATGCTGGTGAATAGTTTCCAAATTATTAAGAAAATAGAAAAACAGGTCCATATTATGACTTCAATATTTATTTAAACTTCTCATTCAGTTGACTGTAAGTTCAACATAATGATTTGAGTTATTTGAAAAATCTCTAGTGTACACTGAAAGAATTTTTATCATAAATTCGATGAACTTGGTGATTAATACAATGAAAAATTTCATTAAAATTCTAGCAGCGTTCCGCTTTGTGGGATTAATGGAACAAGTTTTGTTAAAATTAATTCAAAAGTTTGTCAAATAAATTATAAAATTTCGTTGATGCTATTAACGAATTTCATTGATGCAGTAAAACAATTTTGAAGGCACTGAAAAGTGATTTCATCAATACAATTAAATAATTGTGCTTATCTAGTGTAATAATTTCATTGATTAAATGAAATGATGTCATTGATTCTGCTCAGTTAATTTATTAGGTTAGGTTAGGTTGAAAAGAGGGGCATGAGTCATCCCGAAACTCTCAAGGATTACACCTAGGCCGCAATAGGCCTGTTGTACGCTCTAAAGTAGGAGTTACCTCCATCGTACCGTTAAAAAACCTTAGAATATGATTATTGATTATGAACCTAGTCTCTTCAATGTATCTTCTTTAGAGATGCAGGGCAGTTAGAACCCCTAAGAAAATCCATCTCCTGTATAATCCCCTGATTAAATGCTTGTCTTCTGACTTGGCTAAAAGCTGGACAGTAGCACAAGTAGTGCTCCAGTGTTTCATCCTCCCCTTGACAGGCCCAGCATGTTATATCGACAACGATACCCATTCGTGCCAGGTGAGTCTTTAACTCTGTACGTCCTGTTATTAAATGAACCAGTCTCCGTAGTGCTGGCCTACTCAATGTTAGGACCTCCTTTGTCCCATTTAATTGGTTCATTATTAGACATTCATTTAATCCCAAATTAACAAATAAACTATTTGAGAATTTTAAGCAAAATTATAGAAGTTATGAAAAATTTAAGAAACAATATTTTGTAGTTGTCATTGATTTAATGCATTAACGACTATCAATTCAATGAAATAATTTCACTGATCAATTGAAGTTGTCATGTAAAACAATTTTTTGCTCGGCAGGCGCTCCCCTAAATAAATCAGAAAATGTGTGTGAATTTATTCTTACAGACTTTCGTAACTTCAATGAAATCTTTATTGAAACAATGAATTCATTTAATGGATACAATGAAATTCAAAACTGATTTTAATATTTTCAGTTTTAAATAATTTGACACAAAGTTAATGCTGAAAACACAACTGGAACGAACGACGAATTTTTCAAAGCGAATATTCGTTGTCGTATATAAACCTGCGCACAATTATTACGTGGCACCGAAATTCCTCATGCGCTGCGAAGTTTGCATGCAACGAATATTTCATTACCGGGTGACCAGGTTTCTGTTTAACTTTTAATTATTTTAATTAATGAAAAGGTTTTTCGTTTTGAAACTGTTTTATTTCATGGACTTTAAAATGTTAAGAAAAGAATTTTAACTATAAACATTGTGGTGTTTTGCGATGCCCCAAATGTATTTACCCTGATTTTTTATAAAACTATTTGAGAAATAAATAAACTATTTGAGAATTATAAGCAAAAATATAGAAGTTATGGAAAACATAACAAACAAAATTTTGTATTAGTCATTGATTCAATGAAATAATTTCACCGATTAATTAAAATTGTCATATAAAACAATTTTTTGCTTGACAGGCGCTCCAAATAAATCAGAAAATGTGTGTGAATTTATTCTGAAATGTGAAGAAGAGCAAAAATAAATTTTTGAAATATTTATTTTTTGTTTTGTACACAATTTGGTCGCCCCACAAACGCATGGGTTGACTTTCAAACTGTTTCAAAATTTTTAAAAATCTTTGAAATTTTAATTTTGGTTTTATTTAATTCATTATCACTGAGACAAAGTGATTTATGCAATCAGAACTTTTTATTTTTAAAATTAATTGTGTGAAAGAATAGTTATTTCAACAATTTTAAGCAGGATGTGGAAATTTCTTTTAAAACATAAAATGGCTTTTAAAAATATAAAAGAAAATGTTGTTGCAAATCCATTGAAATATTTTGATGAAAGTGTGGAAGGAATTTCTATGGAACTCCTTTGCTATAATTCAGGAAATTTACAATGATTTTGTGAAATTTTCAAAAGGTTCGTAATATTTTCGTTGGATTTGTGAAACGAAAAGCTTTGGGAGTATGAAACATGATATTGTGATTCTGTCCACTATTTGTCAACCCCCCCCTCTCACCCATTTGCTGCACGAAATGATATTCATATTAAATTTATTTATCGATTTTAATCAAATTTAGTTCACATTCAATATAAAACTTAAATATTATTTCATTATTTCTAACAACAGCGAACGATATCGTTAATGGCAAAATAATGCAAATTATATGAATTTTTCAAAACCATAAAATTATGCTTTTTTGTTTGTGTGCAACTTCACAGTATTTCTTTAACCGTTTAAATAATATTTGCAATTCATACTAAAATTGAATGTGAGCCGAGAATTGCAAATGGGAATAGAAAACAAAGAATTAAATTACAATAGATTTCTGCTCGTGGTATGGGTACTAATATCAAAGCAGATAATGCCGCATATACAACGTTTTTACATACTCTGGGGTTAAGATAAATTCATAAATATATATTTAAATGTATTAGCCATGAAAACAATTGGCCAGTTGAGGAGGCGCAGGGAGTGGGGGGGTTGGGGAACTGCAATAATGGCTGAAACAAAAAATTAATGCTAATAAAATGATCGTACTCGTTTCACATGATATGCCATTGCCGACAAATCGCTAGACTGGCTGACAAATATTCAGACAGTTTTGAAGGGGGCAACACGTAAATTGAGTGTGTGTATTCATATTCTACAGTGGCATCGAAGACAGTTTCGTGTGGTGGAAGTTTTAAAGGAAATATTGTTCACTATGCAATTTTAATTGAATTGTGTTAAGGTTTGAATAATTCTAATCAATCCAAATATTTCTATTTTTATATTTAAATCGTATATAATATCAGATGCAAACAGATCAACACATAATATATCAGAACTGATTCTTGCGGAGGGGGACTAATAAAATATATTGTAGACAACTACAAAATTGCTTACTAGCAACATCAGTTGCCGAAAATTATAAGTTTGAAAAAAATAACTGCATTTTGTTGCACAGTGTAATTTGTAAGTAATTTCTATTTCATTAAATTCATTATAACGAAAAGTTCCTTACCAAAATTAGTTGGCAGAGCATTATTATTTTGAAAAACAACATCATTTTGTTGAACAGTGTAACATGTCAATTATTTATATTTCAATAGAATTATTAATAATGAAAATATTAATATTATTATATTGAAAGAATTAAAAAATGAGTTTTGTTGCACAGTGTGATTAACATTTGTATTTCACCAGAATCAGTTAGGAGAACATTATTATTTTGAAAGAAAACATATTCATTTGGTTGAACAGTGTATTTTGTAAATTATTTATAACGAAAAGTTTCTTACCAAAATTAGTTGGCAGTATATTATTATTGTGAAAAAGAACATCATTTTGTTGAACAGTGTAACATGTTCATTAATTTCTATTGAAATAGAATTATTTATAATGAAAAATTGCTTGCCACAATCAATTTGCAGAACATTATTATTTTGAATGAATATATATGTATATTCATTCGGTTGAACAGTGTATTTTGAAAAACAAACATTGTTTTGCTTAACAGTGTAAAATATCAATTATTTCTATATCAATATAATTATTTACAACGAAAAGTGTTATAATTTTGAATTAATTAAGAGATTTAACTTTGTTACACAATGTAATTTGTCAATTATTTCTATTTCAATAGAATTCATCAAAACTAAACATTGCGTACCAGATTCAATTACCAGAACATTATTATTTTGAAAGAAAACATATTCACTTGGTTGAACAGTGTACTTTGTAAATTATTTCTATTTTAAAAGAATCAATTATAAGGAAAAGTTTCTTGCCAAAATTATTTGGCGAAACAGTATTATTTTGAGAGATAATAAAATAAATTATTTTGTAGCACAGTGTACTATGAAAATTATTTCTATTTAATTGAATTAATTGCAACTAGAAATTGCTTACTGTAATGTTCTGATAAAAAATTTTCAAAGAATTAAAAAATTAATTTTGTTGCACTGTGTAATTTGTTAATTATTTCTATTTTAAAAGAATCAATTATAAGGAAAAGTTTCTCACCATAATTATTTGGAAAAATATTATAATTTTGATATTAAGAAAATAAATTTTGTAGTACAGTGTATTTTGTAAAATATTTTTATTTTAATAAAATTATTTACAACCAGAAATTTTGCTTACTGGAATCATCTGGTAACTTGTCAATTGTGTCTATTTCAATCGGATTAATTATAACGAAACGTTTCGCACCAAAATCAGTTAGGAGAACATTATTATTTTAAAAGAATTTAAAAATTAATTTTTTTGCACTGTGTAACTTGTTAATTATTTCTATTTCAATAGAATTAATTCTAAAGAAAAATTTCTAACAAGAATTAGAGCACTACTATGTAAAAATATCATTTTGTTGTACAGTGTTGTTTGTAAATTATTTCTATTTCAATAGAATCAATTACAAGGAAAGGTTTCTTGCCAAAACTATTTGGCAAAATATTATAATTTTGATATAAAAAAAATAAATATTGTAGTACAGTGTATTTTGTAAATTATATATTTGTTTTAGTAGAATTAATTACAACTACAAATTGCTTGCTGGAATCATTTGACAGGCTATCCTTATATTGAGAGAATAAAAAAAACTATTTTGTTATACAGTGTATTTTGTAAATTATTTTTATTTTAATAGAATTATTTATAACTAGAAATTGCTTACTGGAATTTTATGGTAGATCATAATTATTTTGAAAGAATTTAAAAATAAATTTTGTTGCCCTGTGTAATTTGTTAATTATTTCTGTTTCAATAGAATTAATTTTTAAATATTTCTTGCAAGTATTAGGGCACTATTATTTAAAAAAAATCATTTTGTTGTACAGTGTTTTTTGTATATTATTTCTATTTCAATAAAAATAATAATAATTTTGCTGAACAGTGTAACTTGTTAACTATTTCTATTTCAATAGCATTAATTTTAATGGAATATTTCTTGTCAGAATCAGTTGCCAGAACATTATTATTATGAGCGATTAAAAAAAATATATATATCGTTGCACAGTGTAATTTGTTAAAATTATCAAAAAAAAATTTTAATTTCATTTGAGTTTTTGGCGCATATTTTTCTCAACTTTTTTTACCCGCTGCTGCCCCACTGTTCTTCACATTAACAATTTCTGTTATAAAATAAGCGGGGTGGGAGGAAAAAATTAACTCTCTTGCAAGATAATTAACGTCACCAATTGCCACTCATAACAGTGCTTAAGTATGTCAGTCACTCCGTCAGTCACCTGCACGTTGTCCGTCTGTCTGTCAGTCAAACCGTTTTGGTCAGTCTTTTGCTGATACAATTCTTTAAAATCCCCGATCAGTTTGGAACAAACACCAGCGTTTTTCTGCTTCTATTTTCGTCTCTATCGCTTTTTGCACAGCAGGAGTCGGCTGTTTCTCATCGCTGTTGCCAGTTTCTTGAAAATAATCTTTTCGTGGCCAGCAAATGTTCAGCCACACTTTCATACACACACAAAAGCAACACTTTTGAAATATTTCAAATTAATATGCGACGTTTGAGCAGCAGCTCTTGTAAACAAAGAAAAAATTTTATCTAAATAAAACACACATGAATAATGAGAAGAAATAATACAACAAAGTTATTAATTTGAATATTAATAACAACAACAACAACAACAACAACAACAGTTATAATAATAAGAAACTGTTTATTATGCACTTTAAGCATTAATTATGAATAATAAAACTTGTACCAGATAAAATATGAAATTTATCTCGGTGGAAGAGAAAAATGAGTTGGTTTTTTTTCTGGAGATATTTAATTTTTAATAAAAAAAAGTTTCTGTTTTTATAAATTTTGTTCAACTATTTTTTATAGTTTTCTAAAATTTTCCATTTTAGTTAAGAAATAAAGAACAGACTTTGAATTCATAAAGAGATTTTCAAGTGCCACTCGCACAGTGGGATAAACTTGTTCAAATTTGTTAGCTATTGTCGAATAAAGACAACTTTTTTTTTTTAAATAAAATAGCTGTCATGTTTTAGATACTTAGCAGCATTAAATATATGACCCCAGGGTTGGAAAACAACACTGATTTTTGGTTATAAAAGATATCAAATTAAATTTATTTGTTTATATATTTTTATATATTTAATTTTTATAAATATATTTAAGCCATCTAAAAGAATTTTTATGGTTTTCTAAAATGAAATAAACAACAGGATTATTAGACTAATTTTGAATTCATGAAAAGACTTTCAAGTGCCACACGCACAGTGGGAAAAACTTGTTCAAATTTGTTATCTATTGTCGAATAAAGACAACAACTTTTTTTTTTATAAAACAGGTGTCATGTTTTAGATATTTAGCAGCATTAAATATATGACTCCAGGGTTGGAAAACAACACTGATTTTTGGTTATAAAAGATATCAAATTAAATTTATTTGTTTATATATTTTTATATATTTAATTTTTATAAATATATTTAAGCCATCTAAAAGAATTTTTATGGTTTTCTAAAATGAAATAAACAACAGGATTATTAGACTAATTTTGAATTCATGAAAAGACTTTCAAGTGCCACACGCACAGTGGGAAAAACTTGTTCAAATTTGTTATCTATTGTCGAATAAAGACAACAACTTTTTTTTTTATAAAACAGGTGTCATGTTTTAGATATTTAGCAGCATTAAATATATGACTCCAGGGTTGGAAAACAACACTGATTTTTGGTTATAAAAGATATCAAATTAAATTTATTTGTTTATATATTTTTATATATTTAATTTTTATAAATATATTTAAGCCATCTAAAAGAATTTTTATGGTTTTCTAAAATGAAATAAACAACAGGATTATTAGACTAATTTTGAATTCATGAAAAGACTTTCAAGTGCCACACGCACAGTGGGACAAACTTGTTCAAATTTGTTAGCTATTGTCGAATAGAGACAGAGTTGAAATTTGAATATTAAATCAACTAAAACAACATTTTATTTTTTTAAATTAAACTTGTTTTATGTTTTTAAAAAACCCGCAGGATCAAAAATATGATTCCAGGGTTGCAAAATAACACTGATTGTTGGTTATAAAAGTAACGAAATCAGATTTATTTTTTATATTTTTTTCAGGACAAAATCAAGTTGCTATTAAAACGCCATTATTTCTTCAAGGATATGGATTTCTTAATGAAAAGGTCCTCAAATCTGTTTCAATTTATACTTGAAAAATCATTATTTTAATTATAAAATTCCGTGAATTAATTAGCGAAAATAAATGGGACCTGTCATGTACCTGAAGGCAGAACACATTGAGCACAGAAAATAGCTGCTACCTGCTACACGCCGCGTACCAGCAAGCATTCAATCGTGCACACACACACGGGTATTTGTGTGTCATTAACTTCTTTCGCGCAGTCGCTATAAAAGGACTTTCATTTCTTTTTTTTTAATCAGTATCTCAAAACAAGCCCAACGTGCAAGTCTGCTACTAAACTCGAAAACTATTTTAAATTCTCCCGCTGTTCAGTATTTTAAATTCTACAAAATAAATCTGAAAATGTGTCTTTTATATCTGATAAATAAACATACGGAAGCCGGCGAATTTATAATATCAAACGTTCAGCAAAATTTCAGCTGGTGCCCAGAAGAATTTGATTATTATCTTCGTACGATTGAACGTACGTGGGAAGATTTCCATGAAATCACTGAAAGGCTGCGATCAGCAGGTATCCAAAGATATGAGTTTTACTTAAAAGTGAAAGATGCACTTTTAAAAATTTGCCAACAACAAAAAAGTGAAATTGAGCACTGTCACTTCGAGAAAATAAGTCCATGTGATTGTGATTACCCGAGACCGAGAAACGGAAAAGTTGAAAGTTTTCTGAAAAATCTTGAAGATTTCAGAGGATTTCTACACAAAAAGAGAGCCGAAATCGAATATTGCGAATATCCGCACGTCATGTTGCAGGAACTGCGATTAAGATTCGACATGATCAGAGATAAATTCAAGGACGTTGTTGCAGAGAATGACAACAAGGAGGCTCAAGCTGAGTTTAACGAACTGGTTGGGATCTACTTTGAAACGGTTTTAAGAATAAATGCAAAAATGTATAAGAAAGATGAGATATATAAAGAAGAGGAAACCGATGAAAACTCGGATGATGAATCAGAAATATGTGATCCCTGTTATAATAGCACCATCAGCACTCACGAAGAAGTAGATGGTCCTTATTATAATGGCAACTGGAAGGACTACGATGAAAAAGACGATATTCGAAATGATGACACCAGCAGCAACCGCGCTGAAGTGGGTGAGCCCCACCATGATGATGGCACCAGCAGCAACCGCGCTGAAGTGGGTGAGCCCCACCATGATGATGGCACTAGCAGCAACCGCGCTGAAGTGGGTGAGCCCCACCATGATGATGGCACCAGCAGCAACCGCGCTGAAGTGGGTGAGCCCCACCATGACGATGGCACCAGCAGCAACCCCGCTGAAGTGGGTGAGCCCCACCATGACGATGGCACCAGCAGCAACCCCGCTGAAATGGGTGAGCCCCACCATGATGATGGCACCAGCAGCAACCGCGCTGAAGTGGGTGAGCCCCACCATGATGATGGCACCAGCAGCAACCGCGCTGAAATGGGTGATCCCCACCATGATGATGGTACCAGCAGCAACCGCGCTGAAATGGGTGAGCCCCACCATGATGATGGAAACGGAAATGACCACGATGAACTACCTCATCCTTTGCCGACAGTTGATCAGAGTGAACGATTCATCTTTGAGAAATGCGTTAACAAAATACTTGATAAACCAGATTTGAATTCTCGAGATTTCGAAAACCTTACACGGTTCCTGGACTCCATGACTTCTTGCATAGAGGCCATGGCACGAATGGGGACTCCACAATAATACGCGTGTACGGGAGTACAAGAAAATAGCAAAAAGAGACAAACAAATAAAGAAGAGACGAAAAATGCAGGTTCTGCATAAGAAACGTGCGAATAAACAAACGAAAAGACTTGAAAAGCCAAAACCAGCCCTGCCAGCGAAAGCAGAGCCGGTCTTCGGTTCTTTACTTTTAATAAAACTATTCCAATTGAATTAATTTATTTTAGAAAAATTTTTTAAATTTAATTATTAAGAAATAAAAAGTTAAGAGACCTGCGAAAAGTTCTGTCTTGTTAATTTTTTTTATGAAGGGGCAGCAGCATTAAATTGTTGCTGCAACAGAAATGGCATGAGGGCATGTTAATTTAAATTCAAATTTCCATTATTGCCATTATTTCTTCAAGGACATGGATTTCTTTATAAAAGATGTTTCTTAGTAGAGTTGGGTCAAACTTCATCAAACGCTCGGTTTGCCAAAAACCTTTGGTCAAACCCATTTAAATTACATGGGTTTGAGATAGAGCTGTACCGAACTGAATCAAACGCTCTCAAACGCTCGTTTTTGACAAGAACCTGTATTCAAACCCATTTAAATTACATGGGTTTGATTGGAGGTTCTTGTCGAAAACGAGCGTTTGAGAGCGTTTGATTCAGTTCGGTACAGCTCTAGTTTGAGACTAAAGGTTTTTTGTCAGAACTGAGCTTTTGATTAGAGCTGTACCGAACTGAATCAAACGCTCTCAAACACCCTCAAACGCTCGTTTTTGACAAGAACCTCTAATCAAACCCATATAATTTAAATGGGTTTGATTAGAGGTTCTTGTCAAAAACGAGCGTTTGATTCAGTTCGGAACAGCTCTACTTTTGATGAAGTTTGACCCAACTCTAACACAAGGCATGATGAAATATGTTTGACCAACATATTTAAGTATGATGTTCGATGTTGGTATTAGAATCACTTTCCACATATAAAAATTTTCATGGTTGCCATGTACATAATCTTTCGAATCGGACCTTCATTTCCATCTATCCTTGAATAATGCCTATTTTAATCTGAAAATTCAGTGAATTTATTAACGAAAATAAATGGAATCTGTCTTGTACTTGAAGGCCAGCACTCGTGCAGAGCAGAAAAGAGCTGCTACCTGCTACACACCACGTCTGTGCATCCATTCTAGAGCTGTACCGTGTGTTCTCTCGTACACACACACACCCACGCGCGCACACAAACATTGAATTGTATTCAAAAAGGCAAAAGTCGTTGCAATAAAAAAGCCAAATAAGCCGGCCGATTCCCCATCATCTGATCGACCAATAAGTTTATTATCGTCTGTAAGTAAAGTTCTAGAAGGAACTTTTAAAAGACATAATAATTGTTGATATCATAGATTCTACAAATATTTTACCTTCACAACAATTTGGTTTTCGCAAAGCTCACAATACTATTCACCCACTAGTTCGAATAATTAACATCGTCAAGTCCAAGTCTGACCAACATAAATCCACTGGAATGATATGGATGCTGGATATAAAGGCAGCATTTGACAATGTATGCCACGATGCACAATAAGTTGTGTAGTGGAAAAAAATCAAAAAAATAATTTTCGAATTTATCACTAAAATACATGAGATGAAAGCTGACACTCCCACGATTCCAGAAATGGTTTAATTTTTCGTGTGCGTTACACATATAAAAAGTTATACGGCCTTAAATCAAACTATTATCATAACTTTTAAGTAACAAAAAATGGGTTTGGAAAAATGCATATAATAAATTCATTTTTCAATAAAAATGCTTGCAATTGTATTTGTTTTATTCAGACATGTAGCAGAAACAATGAAACATTCCTAAAATTCAAATATTTATAGCAACACTGTAAGAAAAAATGTTAAGAAATTAGCCAAAATATGTACTTAAACAAAAAAAATAGTCAGCTTCATTGGACCCGAAAAAGTAGGCACATCACAAAACGACATTTATTAAACAATAATCTTATTTTTTGATATATATATATATATATATATATATATATATATATTTAAATATGTATATATATATATATATATATATATATATATATATATATATTTAAATATGTATAAGAAGGTTTAGGTGTTTTCTATGCCAACTTTTGAGATATAACGATTTTAAAAGTCATCCATATTTTATATTTTTTTTGTTAAAATTATCACTTGATATATTTAATGTTTGATAATGTATGATGCTTTAAACTAAAGAATCCAAGTAGGATGACTCCAACACACATAAAATGTATTCTCATATATTTGGACACCATGTGAAACTAACCCTTTATTGATACATATACGTACTTAAGCGAGAACAAAAGTCAAAAAGTCAAGATCGAAGTGCTTTATATGACAAGCTAAAACTAAAGATATGACCAAACTCAGCATTACATATTCTCCCAACAAAGACCATTATAGATATGGAATTTCACCTTTGCATTGATTGCTTAGATGCCTTTAGAGCATATTAAACACTGCGTATCGATTGCCTTTTAAGACTTGGCAAGTTAGGAATGACAAGAAAACACTGTATAATAAAAGAAAAAAACAAGTTCAATTTCGATGTGAGATGGGCTTAACAGTTGATAAAGAGAAGTCTAATTTTGGCACCAGTAATGATGGCAATACAGCTCGAAATTTTTTTTTTACGAATTTAAAAAATCGTCCGAAATTACACAAGTTAATGAAAAATTTATATATAATTCGCATTTAATCTTAAAAACAGTATCCTCTGGAAAACCTATAAATATAATTAACTTTAAACAGCTAACGGAGTTAACTCGAGAAATATATTTAAATAACTACGGAACAATTAGAAAGAACAGACTTGAGCAAAGAAAATTGTAATCAAGATTTAATGAATAAACTCCTGATTTCTTCTGATCCATTAATTTCATTTAATAGGAATACAATAAATACAAGCAGGTATTTCTACAATAATCAAGAAATTAGTAATTAAATAATGATAAATAAGTCTTTTAACACTGATTCAGCCTCAGAAACTTATTTTAATAATTAAGAAATTGTTTACAATTGTTGTGTTATTTGAATCTGTTTGTACTTTTTTATTGATCTTTATATAAATAGGTGTGTGGAGATAAATTTAAATTTAACTAGCCGAGACACAAACCGAAATTTGTACCAAACCTGTTCTGCAGTTAGCAGAGCTCTGTTAACTACTTAACAGTTCGAGCAAATTTTGACTAAATTCACTTGTACACCAAAATCCAGGAATTGGAACACAGTCGGTGTGCAGAATACATGACCCAAAGGACACTTGATGGCCCAGAGAGTCCTTTATGTAGCAGAAAAGGTCTGATGTCTGAAATAATTTTGGAACTTTAATAATATCAATTTAAAAAAATATGCTCTTGAAAAGTGTGCTTGGCAAAATTTTAAAACTGGTATTACTCGAATTCCAAAATTATTTCAGACATGAGACCTTTTCTGCTATATAAAGGGCTCTCTGGACCATCCTTTATATATAGTGGCATATTGGTAGTATTTCCCATTTTCCCACTAATCCTGGTTACAAATTTTTAGTTTTACTTAAATAAAACCAATTTATACATCATGAAGACTTCCATTGGTAAAAAATAATTAAAAAACAAATTAAATTTTCGCTTCCAGGGATCGGAAATTGAATTTTTTTTTGTACATTCGATATTTCGTGGTACATATAATAACTAAAATGTTTATAAATTTTAAGTTTTTCTTAAATAAAACCGTTTTATACATCATGAAGATTTGCATTTTTCGCTTCCAGGGGTGGGAAATTGAAATTTTATAAAAATCAAAGGGCAACTATCGCAGTTTGTTTATGAATTAAAACTATTTTTTAATTCAGGAAAAGACAAAATTAGTATCAAGTATTTAAAAATAAAATCAAAATTTCGATTCCAGGTTTGGATATTTGCAATATTTTGTATGACATGAAAGTTACGAAATGGGTTAAAAATTTGCAGTTTTCCTTAAAAAAAAACATTATGAAGACTTGTATTCGTAAAAGAAATTGGAAAAATTACAATTTCGTTTCCAGGGGTGGGAAATTTTGAATATTTTTTTATTTATAAAAGTAACCAAAATATGCAACTGAAGTTGTTTTTATTGCGTTTATAAATTAGAAAGCACAAAATTGGTACTTAAAAATATATGTAATGCCAGACGTACGTTGCTGAAGGGTATATAAGATTCGGCACAGCCGATTATAGTACTTTTACTTGTTCTTAATATTTTTGTCAAATTCCAAAAAAAGGAGCATTTTTGTCTAATTTGGACATTAAATGAGTCCATAAATTATTTCTGAATTTAGTAATTTCCGATTTAATTACAGAATTTAATGTTTTAAACTCATAAAATAGTCACGAACGGAGCCATTTTCCACGAAAGTGATTTCGATTTCTAATCAGCTATTTGATATTATTTGTCAAACATTTCTCTAACATTTCCCTTTTCTTTTATTGGCACACTATACGCAGTTGCATCATTTAAAA
The DNA here is from genome assembly GCA_963675445.1 of Linnaemya vulpina. Lineage (NCBI taxonomy): Eukaryota > Metazoa > Arthropoda > Insecta > Diptera > Tachinidae > Linnaemya > Linnaemya vulpina. Next base: position 11,536,223 of record OY776278.1, on the reverse strand, counting down.
TATCAACAAAGTGTCTATCATCTCTTGGCTTGAATATAAGTTATTATTAGAAAAGGCGATATTTATGTTTATGAACCTCGAAAACCGTTTCCAATGCGCCTCTTGAAAATCAAAAAATCACACAATTGGTTTTTAAACTGAGTTTAACGGGAAGATGTTCAGAACTTGGGCCATTGATAACTTCGGGAAACGGATAAATCGTTTGTGAAATTTGTTACAAAAAGATCTATTGTTGAACGTTGACGGTTTAATTGATCTGGAAACAGAATGTTCAAATTGTAAGAATCCTTCAAAATTAAAGTCCAGATAAGAAGCAACGCATATCGAAATTAATTCGAATGCAAAATCGATTCAACTCAAACCGGACGAACATCCGTATCATGAAGACGTAAATCGAGGTGTTGGTGTTTTAATATTTTATTCAATATAAAAATTTATTTTATTTTCAGTATTTTTTTTATAAAAAAAGGAACTAAAATATTTATTTATTTGTTATAATTTGATCGAAATTGGAAAAGAGAAAAACAAAAAAAAAAAAAAGAAAATAAAATAAAAGAAGTCCAGTTTCGTTTGGCATGTTTTCAACAGGGCAGTTGTCCTTCAAGCAAGTCTGCGTTTGAGAGCGAGAAAGAATGAAGAAGAGAGACGAATACTTGTAAGAATCCTTTAATTTTGAAGAGCCAATTTCCTTAACAATTGCTTCTTACGCCTCCCCATGATTGATGTCGACAGTTTAGAGCACCACCAATTACACTGTGCGACAAATGAAGACTTTTTGAAAAGTGCAAGATCGTGACTAAATGGGTTCGATTCTACTATCAAGCTGTAGTCCATTTTTTAAATTTATAAACACGAATATCCACAAAATAAATAAAAACAATGTTTTTTTCAGCTTTCAAATGTTAATTGAGTTAGCTAAATTGAGTATGTGTGAACACTAGATTTAATTGCTCAATTAAAATTAAATTGACTCAATTAAAAACTCATGCCTGAACAAATTCAACAAATAATGAATAGATTCGAATTTTAAATCTGTTAAACTGTTTTCAACTTAAGAATTGAATGAATTACACTATGCGACAAATGAAGACTTTTTGAAAAGTGCAAGATCGTGACTATAAGGGTTCGATTCTACTATCAAAATGTATTAAAACCCTATACTCAGTTTGGTCAAGTTGCTGACCGTTTTCTTTTTATGGGCTTCCAAAGTTTCTCAAAAAAAAGGTGTCATCAGTTTTTGCCAAATAACTAATCAGCACTTAAAAATATCGCTTAACCATGTTGGGTAAAAATGTAGCCAAGAGTAGGTTGAATACTTCTGGCTAAAATTTCATGGCAGAAATGTATTCTGTCTCAGAGATTTTTTCAAAAAGTTACACAAGAAAAATATTTTTTTCGGTTTTTCGATCATAACTTTTAGGAAAACCTGATTTTTCATACACTATGTCTGGAAAAATTGTAGCCACGGTAGAGACGAACAACTTTTGTGAGCATACCGATACAATCTGAACGTGTCTAGATACCAAAAACAGGTCATAAAGACTCCCTTATGACTAAAAGCTTTAATTTTTAACTCAAACTTTATAAGTTCGCTTTATTTTTAAAAGTTGTTAGATTAATTTTTATTTAAGTATGTGAGTTATATATTTTAACACAATATTTATTATTTTATAAACGATCTGTCTTCAGACGAGAAAATAGCGATTAATGAAGATTGAGAATTATAATTTTTAAGAAATAAAATTTTTTAAATTGAATTATTAAGAAATAAATAGTTAAGAGACCTAAATAATGTTTTTTCATGTTAATTTGTTTAATGAAGGGGCAGCAACATTTTAATGTTGCTGCAACGGGGATCGCACAGGGGCAGGTATTATTATTATTTTTATATTTTTACTTTGTTACATGATTATATTCTAAAGAAAACATTCTTTTAAAGTTAAAAATTTTAACACTTAAAAGACTTCAATTAAAATTAAATAATTGCATTTAAATGCCTCCACGTTGTTTCTTGATATTTCAAGGACATTTTCAATAAAACTTTCCCTATAAAATAAATCATTTTTTTGATATTCATTTGTTAAGAAATAAACAGTTAAGAGACGTGCGCAAAGTTCTGTCTTGTTAATTTTTTTCATGAAGGGGCAGCAGCATTAAATTGTTGCTGCAACTGGGATCGCACATGAGCAGGTACTTGTTAAGGCTTTAAATGGAAGAGCTGAATGAAACAGTTAATTTAAACTGAAATTTCTATTATTCCCATTATTGTTTCAAGGACATGGATTTCTTTATTCAAAAAGGTCCTCACATCTGTTTCCATTTATGCTTGAAAATCCCTATTTTAATCTCAAAATTCCGTGAACTTATTAGCGAAAATAAATGGAATTTGTCTTGTACCTGAAGGCCGGCACATGTGCCGAACAGAGAAAATAGCTGCTACCTGCTACACACCACGTGCGTGCATGCATTCACTGGTACACACACACACAAGTGTTTGTGTGTCATTCACGTCTATCGCGCAGTCGCTATAAAAGGACTTTCATTTCTTTTTCTCTAATCAGTATCTCAAAACAAGCCAAACGTGCAAGTGTGTAACTTGAAAACAAAAACTATTTTAAATTCCTCCGCTGTTCAGTATCTTGAATTAAAAAAAATAAATCTTAAAATGTGTCTTCTATATTTAATACAAAGACAAAAGGTAATCGGAGAAGCGATAATATCAGACGTGCAATATTTCAAGCACATGAGCTCAAAGGAAGCTGAATCTTATCTTTATTCGATTCAAAATTTGTGGGAAAACTTCTATGACATAACTCAAAGGCTGCGATCTGCTGGCATTAAAAGAGATAAATTTTATTCACAAGTAAAATATGCATTATTAAATATTTGTGAACATCAAAATGATAATATTGTGCTTCTTCACTTTCGGAAAACAAATCCTTGTGAGTGTGAGTGTGACTATACAGAGCCCAGAAACGGAAATGTTAAAAGATTTTTGCGGAACTTCAAAGATATTCTATTTCAAATGAGAGCTAAGATCGAAAGTAGCAAACATCCGCACGTCATGTTGCAGGAACTGCAATTAACATTCGACTTGGTTAAAGATAATTTTAAGGGCTCTTTTGTAGACAATGACTACGAGGCTCAAGATGAGTTCAGCGAACTGGTTCCGATCTACTTTGACACGGTTTTGCAATTAAATGAGAAAATTGATAAGAAGAATGCGAAAGATAAAGAACTTGAATGCAGTCAACTGGAAGAAACCGATAAAATTTCGAATGATGATGGCACCAGCAGCGACGACTATGAAATATATGATCCCCAAAATGATGGCGACAGCAGCGACGACGACGAAATAGATGATCTCCAAAATGATGGCGACAGCAGCGACGACGACGAAATAGATGATCACCAAAATGATGGCGACAGCAGCGACGACGACGAAATAGATGATCTCCAAAATGAAGGCGACAGCAGCGACGACGACGAAATAGATGATCTCCAAAATGATGGCGACAGCAGCGACGACGACGAAATAGATGATCACCAAAATGATGGCGACAGCAGCGACGACGACGAAATAGATGATCTCCAAAATGATGGCGACACCAGCAGCGACGATGAAATAGACGCAATTTCGCAATTGACGACGCCAAGTATTAGTCTCTTTTCTTCATTCTTTCTCTCTCTCAAACGCAGACTTGCTTGAAGGACAACTGCCCTGTTGAAAACATGACAAACGAAACTGGAGTTCTTTTGTTTTCTTTTTTTTTTTTTGTTCTTCTCTTTTCCAATTTCGATCAAGTTAACAATAAATAAATATTTTAGTTCCTTTTTTTTATAAAAAAAATTTCTGTAAATAAAATAATTTTTTATATTGAATAAAATATTAAAACACCAACACCTCGATTTACGTCTTCATGATGCGGATGTTCGTTCGGTTTGAGTTGAATCGATTTTGAATTTGAATTGATTTCGATTTGCGTTGCTTCTCATCTTGACTTTTAGTTTTGAATGTTGAAAGGAAAGGAAAGGAAAGTTCTTGTTTTAATTTACCATGTGGAAGAACTGAGAATTGATGTCTGATTGGGAAATGGTTTGATTTGGTCCATAATCAAGAAAAACAAAGACGCAGCAGTAAAAATAATGGAAATTGCAGGAATTTTATAATTTGAAAAAAATTAATAAATAATATATTGAGCGAAATGTCATCACATGACTTGTGCTAAACGAACTTTAAAGTTGACTCTTCTTTAGTTTTTGGTTTAATAAATTCGAAATCAGTGGGTTTTTATAGAAAAAAGTGATTCGATTTGCTGCCGCTTTAATTAACGACGCAAATCGGGGCTTTAGTGTTCATTTTTGTTATTGATTTCTGAATAATTATTCAGTCTCAATTATAGATCGGCAAATTTAGAAATTATTTTTTATTTAGGAATTTGAAAATTTCTTCTTTTTCAGAGTTTAATATTTTACTTAAATTCTTCTTATAATTAAAGGAAAAAAATTAATATTTTAGAAAATTCGTTTTGATTGCTGTCAACCATTTTTTCGAATATCCGCGGCGATCAATTGACGGACTTGCGGTTTTTGCCTGCACAGATTCAAAACAGTTTAACAGGATCAAATATAAAGTGGGAGGAGGTTCAGATTGAGGCCCACTTCCCTCTCCATTCAATTGCACCGCCATATTTTTTGCTGCGGCAGCAGTTTTATATTTTATGGCCTTGGAAATAAAAAGAGTTAAAGAAAAAAGAATCAGTAGTGATTTTTCAAAGTGACACTTCGACTATTGTCATGATCAAATCAGCAGCAAGACAACAAAAAAAAATAGTAAAAGCGGCCCGCGTTTTGTTTGAATAGTGAACCCTAAACAAACTAATTTTAATTGGTTTTAAACTTTAACTAAAACATTTGCAAACACAATTTATATTTTTCTGAAAAAAAAACCAAAAAAAAACTATCAACTTCAGCGGTACTTTTGTCTTTTGCGAAAACAAAAAAAATACTTCTTTTAAATTGAGAAAACCTTGGCCCATTTAACAACATAAATCAAAAGCCATAAAATGTGTTCAGACTTCTAGTCAACTCGATTATCTTCAAACGAAACACAAACTTGACCTCCGGTGCAATAAAACTTTGTCAATGTTTTGATTTCTTTTTTTTTCTTCTTGTTTCAAATGATTCATTCTTAAAAGAGACTCAACAAATACTTTTTGTTTTTTACATCTTTTGTTGTTGTTCTTTTTTTTTCTTTAAGAACAATTTTTATTGAAATTCATGGCGATATTTGCTGAAGTTCAATTTGCCAATTCGTTATTGTCATCAGATCATTGATGCTGAAAGTGTTTTTATTATTTTTCAGTTTTTAAACAAAAGCCGAAATAATTGTAACATGAAGTGGATGTTAAATATTTGAAATTATTGACAAATTCATGAAAAATCATGAGCAATCATGATCAGTCATGACCAACTCGGAGGTCAATTTATATGAAGAGAAAATAGAAATCAAAATTTTTACCAAAAGAAGTTCGTAATTAAATTCAATATGGAATTCAGCAAGACAAAGCAAATATTTCGAGGCGCAGACGCAAAACGCCATCAATGGGACTTGAAATAAATCATGAAAAGTCATGATCAATCATGATTCATGATGACATGAAGAGAAAACAGAAATCAAATTTGTTACATAAAAAAGTTCGTTCTAAATTAAATTCAATTTAGAGATCAGGAAGACAAAATACATACTCCGAGGCACAGGGGCAACACGCCATCAATTTAGTTAAAAGTGGGACACAGTAGAGCAGGACAGAAAATCTTCTAAAAAAAAAATTATACTTTTTATACCCCGCACAAAAGAAGTGAAAGGGTTTGTCACTGCGTGTGTAATTTCTGCGATATTAATATGGGATCCCATAAATTATATATATTCTGGATTCCTACGAAAAGCGATAACGATTTGAGCGATGCCCGTCTGTCCGTCCGTCTGTCTGTACGTGAAAGCGGTTTTCCCAAGCCCCCAAAAGAGCTAAGGAAACTTCGTTCTTGGACTGATGGCTTGGAAATGAACTTAAATAAAGTGGCATTGAAAAATCCGAAACTTGGTTCCAGAGCTGGGAAGCCTATATCTATTTCTAGACGAAAAATTAATAACAAAAACCAATTATTTTTTATTTGTTTGTAAATCGAACCGATTTCATGCTTTGGAAAGCCTCAATTATCTATTAATAACCCAAAAAAAACACACAAAAATTTCAGGGATGGGAAATTATATATTTTTTACACCTTCAGTATTTTGTGGAACATATAACAACTAAAATGTTTCAAAATTGTAAACTTTTCTGAAATAAAACCGCTTAAAATGCATCATGAAGATTTGCACTGGCAGAAAACAAATTTAAAATAATTAAAATTATGTTTCCAGGGTTGGGAAATTTATTTTTTTCACTCATAAAATTCAACAATAAGGCAACTAAAGTTGTTTTTTTCTAACTTAAGATATATAAGAAATATTTAAAAAAAAAAATCCAAATTTCGAATCCGGGGTTGGACAAGTACAATATTTTATGGTACATAAAAGTAACCAAATTGTTTAAAAATTTAAATAAAACTACTTCAGGCCTCATTAAGAGTTGCACTGATAAAAAAATAACAAAAGAAAATAAAATTTAGTTTCCAGGGATGGGAAATAAAAATTTTTCCATACATAATATTAACCAAAAATGCAACTAACGTCGTTTTTTTCACTAATTAACACTATTTTTGAATTCAGGATACACAAAATTGGTGTCAAAATTAAAAAAATCCAGTGCTGGACAAGTTCAATATTTTAAGGTACATAAAAGTAACCAAAATGAAGAAATTTTAAATTTTTCTTAAACAAAACTATTTCATGCCTCATTAAGAGTTGCACTGATAAAAAAAAATAGCAAAATATTAAAAAATTTTGTTTCCAGGGTTGGGAAATTTAAAATATTTTTGGTAAATATAATAAATTGTAGCACGTGAAGGTGACCAAATTGGTTACCAATTTTAAGTTATTTTTAAATAAAACTATTTCATGCCTCATTGAGAGTTGCATTGGTAAAAAAATTAAATTTTGGCTTCCAGGGTTGGGAAGTTCAATTTTTTTGTACATAAAACTAGCCAAACAGGCATCTAACATCGTTTTTTACTAATTAAAAAATTGTTTAAGAAAAAAAATTTTTCTCAAAAATTAAGAAAATCAAAATTTCGCATCCAGGGTTGGACTAGTCCAAAATTGTATGGTACATGAAACTGGCCGAAATGGTTAAAAATTTTTAAATTTTCTTAAATAAAACTATTTTATACCTCATGAATAAAGAATTAACAAAAATTAAATTTTCGTTCCCAGGGTTGGGAAATTCAACAATTTTCTTACACATAAATGTAACCAAAAAGGCGACTGACGTTGTTTTGCCAACCAAAACTATTTTATAACTTGGGAAGAAAATATATTTGTACTTAAATATATTTGTAACGCCGGACGTACGTTGGTGTAGGGTATACAAGATTCGGCACAGCCACATGTAGCACTTTTACTTGTTCTAAATTTCGAAAGTCATGCGTTTAATATCTTTCAATTTAAATGGATGTAATTTTAATTTTATTTGAAACAAATTTTTTTTAATGTCATTTTTTCTTTTTGTTGGATTAGCTTTTGTTGTTGTTTTTTCTTCTTCTTTTTGTTTTCCTCCTGGTTTTACTTGTCATAGATATATTTTTTGCCACTTCGTAACGTATTCAACAGGCGATTTCATGTTTATGTCTTCAGGCTTTTGATTATGCCACCATTTGCTGCTCTTAAAATGATAAATGCCTGGCAGTAAATATGATACCAACGTTGCCAACTATTATAATTTTTATTTTATATTTTAAAATTCGGTTTTTTTTTAATTTTATAATTTTAATTTTTTAAACGTAAAATGTTGGCAGCCTACGCTTTGCAAGTCTTCAAAATATTCACACAACTTTTCTGATGAGAAAATCCAAGAAAAACTGCAACTTCCCAGAACATAAAAGTAGTGCAAAAGAGAAAAAGAGTGGAAACGAAGAAGGTTAAAAGTTGAAGATTTTCTGGTTTATTTGTTGCAGATGCGTTGATCCTTAACTTTTTTTTATTATTTGCTTTTTGTCGCACTGCCTGAACACTCGTAACAACAACTGCAAATAAAATAAAAATTAATCTGAACCGAAACTATCCAACATATTTACACGTGCAATCTTGGCTTTTGTGTCTTTATGGGCCATTCATGTACAAGTGCTGCAGAGAGGATTAAAGAAACTTTTCTTTTTCTTTTTTCTTTTTGTCGCTGGAAACAAGAACAAGTGCAGGTTTCTTTTTTCCTTTTTATTAATTTTTTGTTGTTGTTGTTTTTTGCTTCAATTGTACGTGTTTTAATGTTGGCAGAACTTCCTTTTAAACGAATATTTTGGTTAAAACTTTGCTTTATTATTTATGTGCTGTACGCTTTTCAACACACAGACCGCAAAGACTTGAGAACCAAAAAAAAATTAAATTAAAATGAAAAATTTGTTTGTTTGTTATTTATCAACGCGCAAGATTCTAACATTTTTCTACGTACCACATTAAGCACACACACACACACATGAATTATTTGCTGATTGCTGAGAGATCAAAAAAAATCCCGTTTGTTTGCTGGTTAAAATTAAAGTCCGGAATTGCCAAAAAAAAAGTTAATAAAAATTCTTCAAAACACACTCATCAAAAAGGTTAATTTATAAAAAAAGAGATAAAAAAGTGATAAAAAAAAGAGACAAAAAAGAGATTAAAAAAAATTGTGAAGAAAAAAATTTTCCAGAGAAAATTTCCTTTAACAAAATATTGCTAAATATTTTCAAAATGTCGCACGTGATCGTGCAACACATTTAGAGTGGCAAAAAAAAACACAAAATCAAAAGGATTCCTTTTTAACCACTAAAAACTTAAAGTGGGTCCAAGAATGGCGTCCAAATTTTATATGAAATAATTTTTAATTTTTAATATAAAACGCCAGCATTCGCACGTGACAAAAGCCATGAAAACGTTGATTTCAGCGCAACTTGAAACAACATTTTCAAGCGTCTCATTTCAGAATATCTACCCCGCATCAGTACGCCTCTGCCTGTTGCCACTTGACCGGATGGTTTAATTGACTCTGAAAACAGTTTGTTTCCCTTTCGAAAATATTTTATTCCAAAATTGCAGTCGAGAACTGGTTCCGTACTAAACCGAAGCATCGACTCCCCGTGACGATGGTATTTATTTATTTCATGTCCTTGTTTTTTCAACGTCCCGCTAAGAAAATTAAAAATATTCAGAAATTCTGAAATTATTAATTTTACCCCGTTTTGAAAAAATCAAGTTCTCATCGGATCTATAATTTTTGAGGGCCCTGAAAGATTGAGGGTGGGTGGGCGTGTTTGTGCACGACTATAAGTACGTGTGTGCGTTTGTGTGGAAAAGTGCGTGCGCGGAAGAGTGTGTGAGAGTTTATAAGTATGTGCGTGTGGGTTTAAATGTGTGTCTGTGTGCGTTTAAATGTGTGTTTGTGTGTGTGTGTGTGTGTGTGTGTGTCTATGCGTGCGGAAGAATGTATGTGTGTACGTATGCGTGTGTGTGTTTGTGTGTGGGTTTAAGTGTATGTGCGAGTTTATGTATGTTTAATTGTGTGTTTATGTGGGTGGGCGTGTATATGTGTGTGTGTGTAAGTATGTGTTCGGGGATGTGTGTGTTTAAGTATTTGTGCGTGAATGTTTGTGTGTATAATAGTACGTGCGTGTGTGTACGTAAGCATCTATGTATGTTTTTATCTGTTTGTATGTGTGTGTACGTGCGTACGTATGTGTGGAAGAGTGCGTGTGTGGAAGAGTATGTATGTGTGGAAGAGTGTATACGTATGTGCGTGTGTGTTTAAATGTGTGTGTGAGTGTGTATGTGCGCGCGTGTGTGGTTAAGTATGTGTTTGTGTCTGGGTTTAAGTGTATGTGCGAGTTTATGTGTGAGCGTGCGTTCGTGTGTGTACATAAACATATATTTGTTTGTGTATGTGTATGTGTTTATATGTGTGTGTGTTTGTGTGTGTGCATGTGTGTGTTAAACCGCTTAAACCGATTTAAGCGAAATTGGAAGCGTTCTAGAGATGGTTCTTGAACGCATATTTTCTGTGAACGTGGACCGATTCCAACCGGTCAAAAATATTTAGAAAGAAATATTTTTCAAAATCATTTTCTTAGATCAAATTTTAATCACCTCCACCGATCCATTCCGAAAACTAACAAGCACTCGATATTTGAAAAGCACGTCAATCACCGCGAATCGGGTGAAAACCGGTTGATCCGCCACTGTATAAAACGACGTGTGTGAAGTCTGCAGATGCTACAAGACCGTAGACGTCTCCTGGTTTCTTCTTTAGCGAGGAAAAACAGAGTTCCAACGTTATCCGTTGATTGAGATCAATAAAATATTTTCGATCTTTTTGGCGTTGAAATTAAATTGTGAAATTCGATCCTGGAATTCATGGCGCCGCTTGTTTGTGGATCCGTTTGTCGTTGCCATGAATGGCCGAAAATGCTCGAATATCGTTTTTCACGAAGAAACGTTCGTTAAGAGTTGCACAGTTTCTCCTGTTAATCCACACGATCGTGACAGCGGCATACAGTGGGCGACAAATCGTTGCAACAACGTCATGGTTTGAAGTTGAATCATTTTTTACTTTTTATTTTTAATGTTTTTTATTTTTCATTTATTTTTCATATATTTTTTATTTATTTTTTATTAATTTATTTTTTATTTTTCAGGCGCAGAGATTAATTTTTATTACACGCTGTCCCTTTCATTTTGGCCAATCGTATTTGACAGCTGAATGTCTGTTGGCGTGCTCAAACGAATGTTTCCCAAATGTTATAGATCGCAGTCGCATTTCCCATTTAAAGTCCCCTTCTAATTAACAGAATCACTTTCGATTTGTTGCCCCGAAAGGAAAACCAATTTATCATATTGACAATGCGAAACACGAGTGAATATTGACGTTTTGAAGCACTTTGAAAAGAAAAACAATCAATTCAGTGATTTATTTATTATGCAGATACAACAACAATACTTTTGTGGTAAATTGTAGTATTTGTGGTTGTTGTTTTTTCTTTTTTAACAGGAGGGAATTTAAATCTGCTGCCGCATATTTATTTGTATGAATTTCTGCGACCAACATTTGAATAATCCAACACACACTTTTACAATGGAAAAAAAAAATTGCAAAAAAATAACAACAATTTAACTGAATTTTTTGTTGGCAAAAGTAAAATTTATGTCGCCTGTTACATTTCGGCTGACAATATGTCTTGCATTGACATGTAAACGATATCAAACAAAATGTTTGTGATTTTTTATGGCTGATTCTTGTTGTTGTTCCTTTTATTTTAACACTCTTTATCGGGTAAATAAATTTCAGTGAAAACAATAATTTGATTTTTGACTTGCAACACTCAAAACACCACTTTCGATTCGAAGTTTGGGGCGCAACACGAAATTAATTGTAGAATTAAAAATGATCGAGAATAAAAAATATATCATGACTAATTTCGTTTTAGAATTAAAAATGTTCTGTAAGTGTTCAAACGAAATCAGGGATAATAAATAAAAAGTTTTTTTTTTTAATTTAAACACCCATAAACTTGTAAATGAATCATAATGAGAAGTGCAAATGCCTGCAACATCATGTTTTGTTAAATATTTTTAGATGTTTTTACTTGGCGTATTCAGTTAAAGAAAAACAAAAGTCAGTTGGCACGTTTTGTTGTTGGCAGAACTCCCAAATAAATAAAAATAAAAATAAAATATAAAGTTATAAAACTCAAATTTCTTAGGATATTCTAACCATCGATTTCATACAATTCTCGTATTCTTTTTCATGATAAAATTGCGGCAAAAAATAAAACTGTTGCCACATTCAACTGGCCCGCACAAACGGTTGATAATAAAGAAGAACTACACGCGAGTACTGATAATGAAAGTGCAGCGGTTTTCGAAAACAGCTGTTCTGCTCTTTAGCGTAACTTAAATATTTAAATACTGATTTTGACTTTAAATATTTATAATTTCATTCTGACTTCCCTGCAACTCCCCGCTAATTTGTACGGCAAAACTATCAAAACATGGTTTGTTGGGCTGCTGTACGATTTTGAAGTCTGCGAAAAGTCTTCTCAGAAATTACGAAATTTAATAGTTTTTAAACTTTTATAAATCGTGAATTATTCAGGCGTTTGCCACGTGAGTGGCAGAGATTGATGGGATTTTAGAGTCCTGTAAAAGGATCGGAAACATAAATTGATGGGATATATAATTTCGCAGTTTTTTAAAAAATCACTTTTTTCGAATTTCTTTTTCCTACACGAAATCTCTCAAAAGGATTAACTGATTTTGACCTGGTTTTTCAGTGGCCCTCGTGGTGTTTTAACCTCGAGAGTTCCCAGAATCGATCGGTAAACCTGTTTAAAAGTTCTTTTAAAAAACTACTTTCAAATACGTTTGTCTAAAATTATTTAAAATTTCTTATTATTTCCCGGTTCGAATCGGTTGAAATTCACAGGAAACCAAAGATTCCGTAGAACTCTTTAGAACGCCATCAGTTTGGTTGAAATCGGTTAAGCAGTTCTAAAGTTATAAACGGGTCACACACACACACACACAAGCCCACACACACACACCTGCAGACATAGTGGCGTGCTCTCAGAATTAGTCAGGGAAGCTTTCAACGACCTCAAAACGTGGAGGTCTGATGAGAACTCGATTTGTTCAAAACGGGGTAAAACCAATAACTTCCCGATTTTTTGAAATTCGCAATTTTTCTAGCGGAAAGTTTGAAAGAACAGACAAGACGATATCGGGTAACAGCGTGGACCAGCCGGTTTATGTGGGTTTGCGAAATGGAACTAAATCAAAATCATCTTATTTCTTCCTAATTTTTATTAGGTCTTATTTTTTATTGGGACTGAATATTAGTTAGGACTTGTTTTTTATTAGGACTTATTTTTATCAGGACTTGTTATTATTAGCACTTGTTTTTATTGGGACTTGTTTTTTATTAGGACTTATTTTTATTAGGACTTGTTTTTTATTCGGACTTATTTTTTGTTGGGACTTATTTTTTATTAGGACTTATTTTTTATTGGGACTTATTTTTTATTCGGACTTATTTTTTATTCGGACTTATTTTTTATTCGGACTTATTTTTATTCGGACTTATTTTATTAGGACTTGTTTTTTATTAAGACTTGTTTTTTATTAGGACTTATTTTTTATTAGGACTTGTTTTTTGTTGGGACTTATTTTTTTTAGGACTTATTTTTATTCGGACTTATTTTTATTAGGACTTATTTTATTAGAACTGGTTTTTTATTAGGACTTATTTTTTGTTGGGACTTATTTTTTATTAGGACTTATTTTTTGTTGGGACTTATTTTTTATTAGGACTTATTTTTATTTGGACTTATTTTTTATTAGGACTTATTTTATTAGGACTGGTTTTGTATTAGGACTTATTTTTTATTGGGACTTGTTTTTTATTCGGACTTATTTTTTATTCGGACTTATTTTTATTCGGACTTATTGTTTATTAGAACTTATACTATTATAAAACACTCGAAGAGTGCAAAAAGTTTTTCACACAACAATTCCGGGCAATTAATTTTCAACGAAACTTTTGCTGAAATCAAAAATCAAAATAATTCTTAATTTCAATACATTCAATTAATTATCTCAAACAAATTATCACCTGCAATTAAGCCGCTTTAGTTTTTAGCTCCATAAAGTTAAGCGCCAAGAAAAAAAGCAAAATATTACGAATAACGAAAGACTTAAGACACAAACAGTGCTCATTCACACAATCACGCTGATGGAAACGGAACAACTGAAAAATTATGGTTTTTGCATGGATTTATTTTTTAATAAAAATGAAAAAATGTTTTTTTTTCTATTCAAAGAATTGCTCTTGAAAACCACTTCTGGTGGCCAATGTTAACAGCATTTGGGGCTTTTTTTCTATATTTTTTTTTAATTTTGTAATCAATTTATGAATTTAATATTGACCAATTTTGAATGGCCATGCAGCTGCAGTTGGTTTTTTTTTCTCTTTTTTTGCAAATTATTAATGCGTTTTTTTTTCTCTCTCTGCTAAATATTTTTATTATTTAACAAAATAACGCTGCTGAAGCGAGTTTGATATGAATATAAATATGAATTGTAGGAGTTAATAAACAAATTGTGGCACAACACAAGGCTGCGGCGGGTTGCAGTGGAACTGCAACATTAACAACAACAACATCAATAATAGCAGCAGCAGCAGCCAGAGACTGACATGATAACAAACAAAAGCCAAGCAGAGAGAATATGAAATCAAAGTTCAAAGTCAATAATTCATAAGGCTGTTATAGCTGGCAGTTGGCTTTTGTTTATATAAAAAGTTTATAAATTTTTTTTTTAAATATCTGAGAAAAAAGAACAAAAAAACTGGCACACAAATAAGTTTTGTTTAAAATTAAAATCACAACGCAGCAATCGACTACTGTTAAGCCATTGTTTTGCTAATTTTTTTTGCTCCAGTGGTTCGATCTTATAAAAAGATCTTTGAAATGCCATAATTGATATTTTCAAAAATATTTCATTTTTGTTAAAATAAAAAAAAGACTCTTTTTTTTTGCTTAAAAATTAATTAAAACCGTTTCTTATTAAAATTCTTATCAATTTTGTTTATTTACAAATTTTGACAATTAATTTTTTTCTTTCGTTTTGCTTTTATCAGATAATATTTGCGCGGCTTGTTGTTGTTGTTTTTGGCCATAAATAATTTCTGTTTTGTAAATATTTGTTTTAAATAATCGCTTTTAGTTTTAGGTGGACTGCTGTTGTTTTTGTTGCTGTTGTTGCTGTTGTTGCTTTTGTACGTGTTCGATTACACATGAAAACATGGCATATTTATGACATTTTGATGTATTTGGAACATGTTGTGAGTGAAATAAATATGGAAAAAAAAGGAAAATATTTACGGCCGAAACTACTCGCTGGTGGAGCGTAACGAAACCAACTGCAAGTTGAAGAGATTTATGAGTTTAATTAAAGAAACAAACAAAAATGTTACAAATTAAATTAATTAAAATTTATGTGGTTGATATGAACGTGAACGTGTGATTTTTGGATTGTTTTTGTTTCTTCTCTCCCCTCCGTTTTTTTTTTTATTTAAGAGCAGAGAGCGGAATTTGGAGCTTTTTAAAGGCGTTGAGAGGTAAATGAAAATAATTATTTTGATTATTTAGAGGAGATTATCTTGTCTGGTTTGTTAACCAGCGGAAAGGCTGTATGAAAGATATTTCAACGCAATCTAGTGGATTACGTAAGTAATTGGAACAATTAAATATCTTGAAAAAAAATAATAATTTTTTGCTTTACCTGGACTTAAAAGTTACGCTGCAAATTGTGGGAAACATCTCAACAGATCTGTCGTTATGAATTTAGACGTTTTATAAATTTAAACGTTTTATTTTCGTGTAATATAAAATGCAGCTTTCAAAACGTATAAGATTTAAAAGATTAGAAAACCTGCACAGTGGGACGTAACGGACATGACACGTTATGTGGTGCAGTAAAAAGGCCAACATATAAGATGGAATAAAGCGGAAAGCGGTTTATTGGCAAATCAAATTTATTGTGGAACGACAGAAAATCGTTGGTAAATCAAACGAACATGAATTTCATTTGAAATTTTAAGATTCATAATTTTAAAGAATTTTACTTCACTAAACCAACGCAATCGGATTTCCAAAAATCCCTTCTTTGAGCGATAGTAAGTCAAAATTAATTGTAAATGAGTGTTCTTATATATTTTATTATTGATAAAAAAATTCATGAAATTGGGTACTATTTTGTCCCTTATAATTTGAAATTTCCAAAAGTACCAAAACATTTTGGAGATATTTTATTTTCAGAAATATAATACCCGCTATAAATTTATATTTTAAAAGATATGTGAAGCGATGAAAAAGTACCAAATTTATCTATAACCCCTCTTTACGGACTAAAAGTACTTTGTCGCAAAAAAAAAGTACCAAACAGAGTTCGAATTATTTTTGACTATTTTTTTTTTAATTTTTCCAAATGAAGTCTTAATTCCAAGAATTAAGTTTTGTTTATTCTAGCTGCCGGTGTAGAAAATTATCGATTTTAACTTTTTATCCCCCTTTTTGTTTCCCTTTTTATTCCCTTTTGTAATCGAGTTTCCAAAAATCCCATCTTTGAGTAGTAAGTCGAAATTAATTTTAAAATAGTGTTTTTATATATTTTATTATTAATAATAAAAAAAAGATGGTGAATTTGGGTACTATTTTGTCCCTTAGAATTGCGAATTTCCAAAAAGTACCAAAACATTTTGGAGATATTTTTATATTTTATATTTTAAAAGGTGAGTGGAGTAAAAAAAGTACCAAATTTATTTGCAATCCCTCTTTGCTGTCTAAAAGTACTTTATGCCAAAAAAAAGTACCAAACAGGGTTCGCATTATTTTTGACTATTTTTGGTAATTTTTCCAAATTAAGCCTTAATTTCAAGAATTAAGTCGCGTTTATTGTAGTTGCCGGCGTTTAAAGTTACAAATTTTACCTTTTTATCCCTCATTTTGTTCCCCTTTTTATCCCTTTTTTTAATGCCTTTTGTAATCGAATTTCCAAAAATCTCTTCTTTGAGCTATAGTAATTCAAAACGAATGTTATATCTGTGTTCTTATGTATTTTATTATTAATAAAAAAATTCATGAAATTTGGTACTATTTTGTCCCTTATAATTACGAATTTCCAAAAAGTACCAAAACTTTTTGGATATATTTTATTTCTAGAAATATAAAATCCGCTATAAATTTATATTTTAAAAAGTGTGTGCAGCGAAAAACAAGTACCAAATTTATTTTTAACCCCTGTTTGCTGACTAAAAGTACTTGGTACCAAGTACCAAACAGTGTTCAAATTATTTTTGACTATTGTAATTTTTCCAAATGAAGTCTTAATTGGAAGAATTAAATCATGTCTATCGTAGTATCCAATGCAGCGAATTACCGAGTTTGACTTTTTATCCCCCTTTTCTCCCCCTTTTTAAGCCTTTTGCTACCGAATTTCCAAAAATCCTTCCTTTGAGCGTGTTTTTATCGATTTTATTATTAACTTAAAAAGAGATGATCAATTTGGGTACTATTTTGTCCCTTATAGTTGCAAAAAAAATTTTAAAAAGTACCAAAATATTTTGGAAATATTTTATTTTGAGAAGAATAAAATTCGCTGCAAATTTTTATTTTAGAAGATGTATGGAGTGAAAAAAAGTACCACTAAAAGTACTTAATGCCTAAAAAGTACCATTTTGTTTTTGAATAGACCTAAGTTTTTGTTGTTTTTTACAAAAATTTTAAAAATTTTCTATGAGAAAAATGAGAATTTGTAGGCAAACCTGCTTCGGGGCAACAATTAACTCACCAAACGCACATGAGAACACGGTTCTTCTTTGACTGGCGGCCTTAAACATGCATTTAATTTAATTATTGCCACATAATGTGGCCAACAAGTGTTCGAGAGTCTTTAAATTTATTTAATTATACACTTTTGCGTGTTTTTTTTTATTAAAATTTGTTTCTTTTTGAAAAACTCAAGATTTATTGCACAATTTGTTTGTGTGCTTTTTAGCACCAATTAAACTTTCAACTATGAATCATTTTGAATTAATGAAATCCAAACATGTGTTCAGCTTTAGGCTTTCAAATTTATTTATTATAATTTTTTTTTTCTGTACAATTTCAGCGCTGAGGACGGACTGGCTGCATCAGTCAGTCTCGTTCATTCATAAAAGAAAAACCTACTGCGAGTGGAAAAAGAGTGTTTGTTTGCCAGCGTGTGTGTGTGTGTGTGTGTTATGCAGCCATTGAAACGTTGCCCAAGAAAACCATGAAAAAACACCTCTTCTTTTTCTTTTTTTTTGTTGTTGTTGTTGTTGTTGTTTGCACTCTGGTGACTTTAAAGTTCTGAAAAACTATAAGAAGGCAGTGCCTAGTTTGATGTCTTCATTATAATTTTAGCTTTTGTTTTTGTTGTTGTTTAATTTTTAAACTGAATTGCTTTAAAAAGCAACTACACATGCAAGACGTTAAAGCACACATGGCAACAAAAATAAAAAAAAAGGAAATCATATTTGAACAGAACAAACATGATGCATCTGCATGAATGCTGCCTGTTTGCAGATGCAGTATTTTTGTCCAGCATATAAAATGAACCCTAACAAATTGCTCAATTTGATTTTCTGTTGAATTTTCTTCGATGCGCAACAGAAATGTGTGGGCAGTGCGCTAAAATTACTTTTCGAAAAGCAAAGCAAAACCAACAACAAAAAAGGTAAAATAATAATGATAATATTTAATAAAAATTTATCACACAACAATCGGGCTTCAACTTCTATAAAATAATAATTTTTTTGTTTTTAAGAAGAGAATAAGAAGAAAACTAACACAAAATATCCTAAATGAAGTCATTAACATGGCTAAAACGCTTTAATACTTCAATGCAACGTACCTTTTTTTATTAGGGTGGCGGCTGCGCACTGTGGCTTGTCCTGTTGGCACAACTGAAATGAAAAAAAATAAAATCACTTTTTGAAAATATTCTGAATATGAATTCGGTATTCAATATTATTATTATTCTTTTGTTTAATATAGAGCCTCTTAAGCGATATTTTGAATTAAATTTAAAATTGTTTTACAACACCAAAATATATGCCACTAAAAAGAATATAAGTCCTAATAAAAAATAAGTCCCAATAAAAATAAGTCCTAATAAAAAATAAGTCCCTATAAAAATAATTCCCAATAAAAAAGAAGTCCTAATAAAGAATAAGTCCTAATTAATATTCAGTCCCAATAAAAAGTAAGTCCCAATAAAAATAAGTCCCAATAAAAAATAAGTCCTTATAAAAATAAGTCCCAATAAAAAAGTCCTTGTAAAAATAAGTCCTAATAACAATAAGTCCTAATAAAAAATAAGTCTTAATAAATATAAGTCCCAATAAAAAATAAGTCCGAATAAAAAATAAGTCCTTATAAATATAAGTCCCAATAAAAAACAAGTCCTAATAAAGAATAAGTCCTAATTAATATTCAGTCCCAATAAAAAGTAAGTCGCAATAAAAATAAGTCCCAATAAAAAATAAGTCCTTATAAAAATAAGTCCCAATAAAAAAGTCCTTGTAAAATAAGTCCTAATAACAATAAGTCCTAATAAAAAATAAGTCTTAATAAATATAACTCCCAATAAAAAATAAGTCCGAATAAAAAATAAGTCCTTATAAAAATAAGTCCCAATAAAAAACAAGTCCTAATAAAGAATAAGTCCTAATTAATATTCAGTCCCAACAAAGAGTAAGTCCCAATAAAAATAAGTCCGAATAAAAAATAAGTCCTTATAAAAACAAGTCCCAATAAAAAACAAGTTCTAATTAATATTCAGTCCCAATAAAAAATAAGTCCGAATAAAAAACAAGTCCTAATAAAAAATAAGTCCTAATTAATATTCAGTCCCAATAAAAAGTAAGTCCCAATAAAAATAAGTCCGAATAAAAAATAAGTCCTTATAAAAACAAGTCCTAATAAAAAACAAGTCCTAATTAATATTCAGTCCCAATAAAAAAATAAGTCCGAATAAAAAACAAGTCCTAATAAAAATAAGTCCTAATAAAACACAAGTCCTAATAAAAATAAGTCCTAATAAAAAACAAGTCTTAATAAAAAACAAGTCCTAATAAAATAAGTCCGAATAAAAATAAGTCCGAATAAAAAATAAGTCCGAATAAAAAATAAGTCCCAATAAAAAATAAGTCCCAATAAAAAATAAGTCCTAATAAAAAATAAGTCCCAACAAAAAATAAGTCCTAATAAAAAATAAGTCCCAATAAAAAATAAGTCCTAATAAAAAATAAGTCCCAACAAAAAATAAGTCCGAATAAAAAACAAGTCCTAATAAAAATAAGTCCTAATAAAAAACAAGTCCCAATAAAAACAAGTCCTAATAATAACAAGTCCTGATAAAAATAAGTCCTAATAAAAAACAAGTCCTAACTAATATTCAGTCCCAATAAAAAATAAGACCTAATAAAAATTAGGAAGAAATAAGATGATTTTGATTTCGGTTCCATTTCGCAAACCCACATAAACCGGCTGGTCCACGCAGTTACCCGGTATCGTTGTGTCTGTTTTTTCAAACTCCCGCTAGAAAAATTGCGAATTTCAAAAAAATCGGGAAGTTATTGGTTTTACCCCGTTTTGAACAAATCGAGTTCTCATCAGACCTCCACGTTTTGAGGTCGTTGAAAGCTTCCCTGACTAATTCTGAGAGCTCGCCACTATGTCTGCAGGTACGTGTGTGTGTGAATGTGGGCGAGTTTGTGTGAAAATATTTCACCCTATTGTAACTTTTGATCGGTTGAACTGAATTCGTTTTGAAGACTATTCCTGATCTTAGATTTCCTATGAATTTCAACAAAACACCGGCGCTAGTCCTTTTCAGCGCTGGTCTCCAGGATAAAAAAAAAGATTTACGATTTGATCAAACGTTTTGTGGCTTAAATGGTGCTTCAAAATGGCTGCCAATTAATAATTGAAAATATTTATTTTTCCTTAAAAATTTTATTTAAAAAAAAAGGAGCTGTTGTGTGAGTTCGAGCGCATTGTCCTGGCATCCTGTCATTCGGATTTAATTATCGACATGTTTTTCACATGGTCGAAAGATTTTTCTCAATCTTTTACAAGACGACGGCCGTCTAGTAGTCTGTTGGTTAGTCTTTCTGTTTCAATTTTGTCTACTTTTCGAAATCCTTCTGTTTGCAATAACTGGGCTAACAACTCTATAAAAGTTATGACAGCTGACAATTTAAGCAACTGCCAGCCAGTTTGTCATTGTTTATTTTGGCTTCAAAATATATGCTGCTTAATTTTCTGCAGCCACTCGCAAGATCACATTAATTGAGCCCAACAATTGCCGGAGTACCGCACGCTGGGATTCTGTTGTCATTATTTCTAATGCTAATTTAGCAACCGCTAGAATGCCTGTTCACATGTTGTAAGAGAGAACAGAGTTTTTTTTAATGGATTTTATTTCCATTTTTTTGTTTCTTTTTCTTCACTTCATTTCAACGAGTTGTTTGCAATTGTTACTCACACCAGCCAGCACAACACATTCCATAAATGGAAACGTATTTAAAGAACTCATAAAATGTAAACACACACACACACATACACACAAAAGTAATAATACAAAATATTATTTTAACTAAATTATAACTCATAAATCTATCATTAAATGCCACAGTAAACTACAAAAGTGTTGAGCATATTTTTCTTTCTTGATATGAAACAACAGTAACAACAACATATTTCATATTCTTTATTATTAATACATATTTGTTTGTATTGTTGTTGTAGTTGTTGTTGTTGTTGTTGTTGTTCTTTGCCAGATTGCTACCAAGCACGACATGCAACAAATGTTTAACAGCAACCACAACACCACCAACAACATGATTTGGAATATAAGCAACACAAAAGCTTCAGACAGATTCTGAATCATAGAAACGGGACAAAACACGATTTATGTTGAAGCAAAAATAAATTTTAAAAAAAAATATTTAAAAAAAAAAACAAAAACTTTAAGCGCCAAAGGTTTTCATGTTGGGTTACAATTACAAATCAGCTCAAGCAGAAATGGAAAATGAATAAAATGTTAAGCGAAAATGTTGGATTTTCAGTTGGATTTAATAAAAAAGAAATATTATGAAAAAAAAAATAAGATTTAAAATAAAACAGATAATAAAATTTAAACGTCATCAGATGACCGTGAATTCTTTCATATTATTTAGTTGCCTGCGAGTGTGTGTCAGAGTGTGTGTGTGTGTGTCTGTGTGCGACTTATAATTATAAATTCCTTCAAACAATAACTGTAATTGAAAAGCAGAATTAGTTGTGAAATTAAATAAATTAATTCATGATTGCGATCAAAATATGAGCGCAATATGACTTTTTCTATTTGTCGTCGTTGTTGTTGTAATTTGTTGTCAATTAATATGCAAATTTAATATGATTATTTAGAAAACAATAAACGATTTGCAACAAAGCAAAAATAAGTCTTAATAATAGAAATAATAACAACAACAAAAAAGCAAACAAACAAGACATTGTAAATAAGCGCGGCGTTATGGAATATTTAAAACAAAAGACACGAACACGAATGTGAACACCGCAATTGTGTGGAGGACCTTTTGAAAGCCTGTTTTTTATTATTATTTTTTTTTTTGTTGTTGCTTTGAAATTCGTATATAGAGCAACAGATCTCAAGCATAATGATCGTGTGGCACCAAGAGCCCCCGGCATTGTTATTGTTATTAATTGATTCATTGATTTAGTCATGCTTTTGTTTGATAGCAAAATATTGTTTCTATTTGTTTTTGTTATAGTTTTAATTTTGTATTCTTTAAGACAATGGAAAATCCGCATGGTGCCCCCCGCTAAGGAAAACACATTCAAATACAAGTTTGTTCTGTGCTATTGATTGATTGATCGTACAGAGAACCAAATGCATTCTTGGCTAAAAGTGGATATTCAATTTATACGTGGGTAGTGAATTAATTTTTTTTTTAGAAAATTAAAAGATCAATAAGAATATAAATGCCACAGTTTACGGAAATAGCAAAAGGTTGCTGCAACAGCATTGACAGCAAATTTTACAACTGAAAAAGTTTTAAAAAGGAAACTGCTCTTGAAAGGACTTCAGTCCAGCCTAGAAAAAAACTAAATTAAAACAGGCACTTAAAGAACAAAAGGACTCATATTTCTTGACAAAAAAAAATATCACAAACTAACAACTGCACGGTATTATAAAATTGAAGAATAAGAGAAGAAATAATATATAAAAGGTGGGCAAATTTGAGGTTAGAAAGTAAATGGTCAGTCACAAAATGAAATATCCAGAATTCAACTGTCATCCTTCGCCATTTATTTAGTAAAAAGTTGGGAAATTTTAATCGTGGAACACTAAAAAGCTGACAAACGCTCGAAATAATTTGTCACAGTTTCCAATAAGGGCTTCTTGATTTAACGTATAAAAACTATTTAAGGTTTGAATTTATTTCATTCTGCATGATATTCAATAATACCCTCATGGAAAAATGTTAATAATTGAAATTTTCGAATAACATTTGGGAATGTTCACAAAATTATATTAAATTTTTTTTACAATCGCTGGTAACAGAAGGATACGATAGAAGTTTAAAACAAAAACAGATACTAAATTTTCCGATTAGTCGGCGTAAATTATTCGCAGTATTCATTAATCGATTATAAGCAATTTCAAATTATTCGAACAGTTAATCGTCCAAAGTTAAGTGATTAATCGCTCAAACGGTTAGTCCAAATACTTGGTATTAATATTGAAAACCGATTCCAATGCTGGCCAGTTTTGTTTTAAAAGTTAAAAACATTGACATCACTGAAAATTCAATAGTTGCAAGTGCTTATATCAAGGCAGCTCTGCTTTGGCTTATATTCATTATTTTATAGTCATTTTCATTAAAATAATTAAAAAATTATAACAATCTAAGGAAAATAAGTTTGAGGCCCCACTGTGCAGGATATGTGATCATTCAAACGAAATATTATTTATTATGGCGCGGTATTGACCTTCACTAACCACCGCCAAATCTGGCACTATTTTTTGAAGACATCAAGTCTAATGAAGCCATCAGAATCTTTAAGAATTGAAGGAGCCTGTAGAGGGAAATTTAACTGCATCAATTCGTAAAATTCGGACAGCTCCTGCACGTAACCAGACCCCTTCTGAGACCGCTGTGGCGTAATTCAGCGGCTAAATAGCGAGGCTGATGGTACTGCTGCTGACAATAGACCAAAACAATACACCAACTTTTTGGCAGAAAAGTGAAAAAATGTTGCATTTTTTTAAAGAAGAGAACACATACATTTCTTGCACTTTTTTATAAAAAATGGCTAAATTATGCCATTTAAAATTAAGAATTTAAAAGTGGAAGAATTTCAGTAACTTGAAACGTTGTTGGTTACAGCGACATTACAACGGATTTGTTGTATCCTCAACCGGACGACATGCGTTTCCTTCCAGACGACGTTAAGGCCCATGAAACAAACGCTTCGTAGAGCATAAATTACTTTATAATCAGAGATCAATTTGCCATCACAGTGATGCGATTTAACTGTCTAAAATCGTGGGTCCGAAACCAGGAACAATTGCTGGAGCTTAAACACCCGAAATGGAATGAGTCATCAACGACAAACAGCCGTCTCTCTCTCCCTCTCTGTCTCTCTCTCGCTCTGTGAAAAAAATCATGCAAATTTCATGATACGCCGACTTTTTTTCCATAATAATTTCGAATATATTTTCTTGAAAATCTAATTAAGAAATAAATAAAAAACTTTTACTTTTTTTACTTGATAAAATCTGCTGAAAATATTATTCTTTTGCAGCCACAGTTTTTTACCAACTGCTGCAGTTTCAAAATAATTTATTTTCATTTTTTAAATTATTCATTTAAAAAAATAATAGCATCCCCTGAGTGTGGCCTGAAACTGCATTAAAACATATTCTCTCCATAATTGAGGTTAGAAAAAAAATATTAGTTTCTTTCCACCAGCAGCTCATTAAATCGAATGCATTAACAACCAGCCAATTTAATGACGTTTGAAAAAGAACATTCTCTGCGATTATTAAAAATCCATATCAGCCATTCAGCTGCCACAATTCTTCCACTTTTATTATTTATTAAATGCAGTTTCTTGTTTCTTTCTTTTTTTTACCGCATTTTTCCACAAACTCTGGAAATTATTAATGAAAAATAATTTGAAATTCAAATGCCATAAAATCGATCAATTGCTTTTTTATTATTATAAATTTATTTCCCATTTTGTATCGCATTATTTCAAACGGTACTCAATCAACAAGAAAATTGAAATCAATATGAAAATTAAAATAATAAAAAAAGACACTGAAACTGTTCGTAACAATAACAATAAAATAGTATCAACTACAACAAAAACAACAACAAAGACAAAAGCAAAAAAAAAGCCACGTTAAAATATTATTTTTTAATTTGACAGTTGAGAAATCTTAACCGATTGACTATTGACACTTTACGATTAAGCGAATGAAAAGCGTCGTTGTCGTCATCGTTAAAAATATTGTTGAACGAATAAAAGATGTTTTTTCTCTCTCTCTCTCTCTCTCGCTCTTCTCACATTCAATATCAATATCAAGACAGAATGTTATCGAAGCGTCAATCAACTTTACAAACTGCTGGTTCACTAGCAGCCAGCCAGTGCCGGCTGGATCAGCTCTACATGATCGGTAGCTGCAGCAAAAGCAACAACAAGCAAATGAAATAAAAGTACGAGTTAATAAATGAAATCTACAGCCTGGATGCTTATGAAATCGGCTGTAAAGTAAGAAGTGAATTTATGTTGAATGAAAAAAACAAAACAATTAAATTAAAGCAAATGGAAACGTTTAGGGACCTGCTGGCAGAGTAGGGTTAAGCCACAGTGTGACCAGCTGAAGAAATAAAAACATCCTCAAAACGCTTAATTGAATGGGGCAACTTGCAGGACTCTAAAAAATAAAGTTTCTCTATATTTTTGAAAATATATATTTTTAAAGGGTGTTTTTTTATGGAGGAAGCCAAAAAAGAATTTTTAACTTGTTTGGAAATTTTCTAAAATTTGAAAGATCATCTTCTGGCGTTTCTATTCAAATATGACTTCTGGCATCTCAACGCATTAACTGGTGGCCGTATATCGACAATAACCCGGCCACTGTGGTCCTCTAAGTGGTTCGGGGTTGTCGGCGCAGACTAGCGACTTCACAAATCAGCATAGAAAATAGTTAAGCGGCGTTCAATCGCACAAATCTTGAAAGCCAATTCGCATATCCGATACGTGAAACAAAAATACCCCTGAAAACTCCTGATGAAAGTGTAGCAGCTTTCTGCTCTGCTGTTTAAGTTCCATGATTCAGTTGTAACAAAATTTAATTTAAAGCGGTGAAAAAACGCCTATTTTGAAGAAATAAAAAAAACGTCTGCTTTAAAGAGATGAAACTAACGACTATTTGGAAGACATAAAAGCATAATGGAAAAATGCTATTTTGAAAAACTCAAAAAACGACTATTTTAAAGAAATCAAACAAACGCCTGTTTTGAAGAAATGAAAATAAACGTCTATTTTAAAAAAATTAATCCGACGCCTTTTTAGAAGAAATGAAATAAACGATTATTTTGAAGAAATAAAAAAACCAATATTTTAAGGAATTCAAAAAACGCCAGTTTTGAAGAAATCAAAAATTACTATTTTGAAGAAATGAAATAAACGCCTGTTTTAAAAAAATTAAAAAACGACTATTTTAAAGAAATTAAAAAAACGTCTGTTTTGAAAATATAAAAAGCTCACATTTTGAAGAAATGAAACAAACGCTTGTTTTGAAGAGATGAAAAAACGCCAGTTTTTAAGAAATAAAAAAACCACTATTTTGAAGAACTGTAACACACGTCTATTTTGAAATGAAAAAACGCCTATTTGAAGAAATCGGAGAATCGCCTATTTTAAAGAACTGGCACAGACGGCTATTTTGAAAATATTAAACGACTATTTTGAAGAACGCCTATTTTAGAGGAATAAAAGAAACTGCTATTTTGAGAAAATTAAACACACCTGTTTCAAATAAACCAGCGAAAAATTAAAAAAAAACTACGAGAAAAACCGCTGCAACAAAATATATGTTCAACTAAAAGTTGAAACTGACGAGAAATAAAACGCTTATTTGCCAAAGAGAAAAAATTATTTATTTAATTAGTCAAGAAGTTATCAAATAGCCCAGATGGTAAATTCAAATTCAGTTTTATTAATTATTAGTTGGTCCCACCACTTCCCTGTTAAAGAACCCCCGAAGAAAAAAATCCGCCTTTTAAGCAACGCATATCAGAAAGTTTAGCAAAATTATAAAAAAAACGGCAAAATAATATTTAAGCAACAACGAAACAGGCAGAGTGACAAAACAGTATCAACTGCAGGCAACTCGTGCTACAGCAACTTCTGCAACGGCCGTCAGGCAACACTTTCAACAAAAACTCCGACTACCAAAACACTCGCGTACGTAACGCGCGGTATCAAACGCGCGACACTAAAAATGCATGAAGTTCCAACTTTAAGAGGCTGTTGATCAAGTGAAAATGTCGCTGCAATTGACATTTTGACAAATACCGACACTTTTAGACGCTGCCTGCATTTAAAAAGTGACTGCACAGACACACTCTCTCACACATACACACACGTACATTCTCACTGGCTTGAGTTTGAAAAGGCAGTTGTTTTTTGTCTGTCCTTGTTTTCTTGTTGGTAAAACGCCACTACTGACGTTCACTTTGTTGCCGAGTGCTGCGCAAATTGCCACAAACTTCTTAGGCAGCGCAACAGTAAGTCACTCAGTCAGTCAGTCATTTGGCTAACCCGGCGGCAAAATTTGTTTTAGCCAACTATTTAAGCAGTTGGATTTTTTTTTTGTCTATTTCTTTTATTTAATTTTTTTTTCAGAGTTCTGTTTCGAATGGGGCTTGAGCTATTGGCCGTGCGTCCACAATATAAAGTGTTGTGTGTCCACCGCAGGTGATCTAGTTAAAACTCTTAAAAAGCTGACCGAAAGCTGGATCAGGCGACCGACTACTGCGTATTTTGAGTGACTTGAAAAACTAACGTTGGCTTAACTCACTTCTTGCTGTTGTTGTTGTTGTTATTGCTTTACATTTTGTCTTATTTATTAGTATTAATTTTGTTGTTGTTGTTGGAAAAAGATCTTAAGAGCTACCGTTTTTCGTCTTGACGTGCTTTCCGTCGTTGTCTTGTTTGGCCATACGATTGTTACGGCGAGCAGACCGCTTAAATTTTATTTGGCTATAAAACAGTGTATGTGAGTGTGTCCATGTGTGTGTGTGTGTGCTTTCAAAGTTTATGGCTGAAAGAAGTTTTATGCTTACGGAACTCCCCACAGGGTAATTAGCAGACATTGTGATTGTTTGGCTGCCTTTTCGGCTGCCGCTGCTACTGCCGCTGCTGCTGCTGCTGCCGTTCAATGTGCCATTTTTTAAAATTATTTATTTCTGTTATTTTTTTTTTTATTTTCCTTTAGGCCACAACCACTGGCTTCAGCTAGAAAGCAGTTAGCACTTTATGCTTATTTGTCACAACTTGAAAGTACCGCTGATGCACGTTGCCGCGCGTTGGGGCAAGAAGAAAAGGCTTCAGTGGAAATGCTAACAAGCAAATTTAGAAGAAAAAAAAAATTAAAATAAAAAAATAGAAAAACATTTGACAAATATGTCGCCATGCTTGTCGCTGGCTGATCTTAAGTGTTTGTTTTTTTGTTAAAAGAAAAGCAAATCTCCTGGACGACGTGACAAACAGCCAACTAACCGTTTCTCTAGGCCACTTTAGCCAGCCATGCTGCCAGCGCCAACATGTCGTTTAATATGAAAAATATCTGAAAAGCACTTGTTTTGTGTTGAGATGCTTTACATTTATTGCCCGGATTCTTTTTTGTGTCTGGTTATTGGGCCTCGTTTAATATCATCCGTTCGTTCGGTCGTTAATGCTACAGTGGGCCGATTCTTTGTTGCGCTTGTAAAAAAATAAATTAATAAAAGGAGGCTGCTTCTGAAAGAAATTATGAATTTTTTTAAATTATTAAGAAATTCACTCTATTGGGAAGACGATGTGGAGGCATTTTAATTTAAATATGACTTGCCGCATTCCAAACCAACAGCAGTCCAATCTAAAGGGCAAAATTTTGATTACAGTTTTGGATTTGTCGCGGTCATATATCGGTAATAACGTGGCCAATGTTGTCCTCCAACTGGTTCCCGCCTGTCGGTGTAGACTAGCGACTTCGTAAATCATCACAGAAAATGGTTAAGTGGCGTTAAAACAAAACAAAAGTACCTATAAAAACTATTGATGAAACTGTAGTGGCCTTCGAAAACAGCGATTCTGCTCAGCTGTTAAGTTGAATATATATAAACTGACGTTGATTTTATCGAGTTGTAATAAACAAAAGTATGAATGAGGTTTGCTGAGTAAGGTGTGGTGGCCTTCGAAAACAGCGATTCTGCTCAGCTGTTTAAGTTGAATATATATAAACTGACGTTGATTTTATCGAGTTGTAAAAAACAAAAGTTGTTCTTCCTAAGCTATAAAAGAATTTTAGTTAGCAAAAAAAAAACAACGTCAGTCGCCTTTTTGGTTACTTTTATGCCTAAAAAATATTTCAATTTTCCAACCCTGGATATCAGTGTAACTCTTCATGAGGTATAAAGAAGTTTTATTTAAGAAAATCTTTTAATTTTCAGCCATTCCGCCCAATTCCATGTACTATAAAATATTGCACTTGTCGAACCCTGGATTCGAAATTTGGATTTTTTTAATTTTTGAGACCAATTTATTTTTTCCTGAATTAAAAAATAATTTGAATTAGTAAAAAACGACGTTAGTTGCTTGTTTAGATACTTTTAAGCATAAAAAAAAATTTTACTTCCCAACCCTGGAAGCGAAAATTGAACTTTTTTACCAACGCAACTCTCAATGAGGCATGAAATAGTTTAATTTAAGAAAAACTTAAATTTGTAACGAATTTAAGTCACTTTCATGTGCTACAATTTATTATATTTACCAAAAATACTTTCAATTTCCCAACCCTGGAAACGAAATTTTAATATCTTTTGTTTTTTTTTTTTGTTATCAGTGCAGCTCTTCATGCGGTATAAAATAGTTTTATTTAAAAAAATTTTTGGTTTTCAACTATTTTGCTCGCTTTCATGTACTACAAAATACTGTACTTGTCCAACCCTGGATTCGAAACTTTGATATTTTTAAATTTGTGATACCGTGTTTGCTCTTCGTAAATTATAAAATAGTTTTAGTTGGCGAAAAAAGAAAAAACAATGTCGGCTTCCTTTTTAATTAATTATATGAATGAAAAAAAAAATCAATTTCCCACCTCTGGAAACGAAATTTGAATATTTTGAATTTGTTTCTTTTTTATCAGTGCAACTCTTCATGAGGTATAAAGAGGTTTTATTTAAGAAATACTTAAAATTTTTAAATATTTTAGTTATAACTTGTTCTGCAAAATACTGACGCTGCAAAAATATTTAACTTCCCATCCCTGAAATGTTTTAATATTTTTTATTTTAGTTTTTAATAGACAATTGAGGTTTCCCAAAGCATGAAATGGGTTCAATTTGCAAACAAACAAATAAATTATTGGTTTTTGGTATTAATTTTGCGTCGAGAAATAGGTGTAGGCTTCCCACCTCTGGAACCGTAAATAGAATTTTTCGGAATGCCACTCTATTTAAGTCCATTTCCCATTCATCAGTTCAAGAACGAAGTTTCTAGTTATTTTGGGGGCTTGGGAAAACAGATTTCAGGTACAGACAGACAGACAGACCGACAGACAGATGGACAGACATCGCTCAATCGTCATCGCTTTTTATAAAAATTCAGAATATATATACTTTAAGGGGTTCTATATTAATATCGAAGAAGTTACCCCCTTTTTGTGAAGGGTATAAAAAAGCAACAATCAGCTGTTAAATGGGTGCTCAACTAAAGCAGTGATGCCAACTCAACGTTGTGACTTCCTTTAAAAAAAACACGCTGTTTAAGAATAAAAGTTGCTTTAAGTAGTTGCTTCACTGCTGTCGCCCACTGTTAAACATCTACTAGTCAGGATAAATGGCCGAAATGCTTAACAATTACAAAACAACCCATAAAAGACTGGGGAATATCGTTGAAGTGGTTAAAAAAAAAAGGTGGAAATATTTTGTGGAATAGAAGAGCAGCATTTCAAGTCTTTGTTATGATTTCTTTTTTGCCTCGTTTGTTGCCGTGTTTCTAGCCAAGTTAATAAGATGCACAGAAACGTTTTAGCATTTTGCATGGCGATCACAAGACAGGCGGGTTTTTTATTCAAATTTAATTTTTATTTTGTTTGTTTTATCCTGTTCTAAATGTGTTGTTGTTGTTGTTGTTGTTGTTCTTTTCGAGACGTTTATATGACACGTTACATTTATTGTTTCTATATTTTTATTTATTTTCGTTTTTGCATCAGTTGCACCGGCCGCATGTTGCAGATGTTGTTGCCTGCATGCAATTTATATGTTTTGAATATGTTTTTTAATAAATATTTTTTCCCCAATTCTCCACTCGTGCAGTCAGTCAGTCAGTCAGTCAGTCGGCTTTAGCGTCTGCAAATGTTTTCTTTAAAATACACACATTTTTTTTTTTTGTTGTCAAATCCGTCGGCGTTTATGTTTTAACACAATTTGCCATAATTGGCGTACAAATTGTTGACAATTTCCTTGGAGAAAACATTTTCGTTGTGTTTGTTTTCTTCTCTTGTTTTTTGTTTTTGTTTTAGTTTCCTTTCTTATGTTGTGAGAAAAATATTTTTGTAGAAAAAGAAAAGCAGCAACAGAAAAAAAAGTTGAGGTTGAAAAGTTTTACAGTTTATGAGAACATGTCGGGCAAGTATGGCTCTTTTGTTTTCACACACACACACACTCATGTCTGCGTGTGTGTGTGTGTGTGCGATTTTGTTTTGGGAATTTCGAAAAATAGTTGATTCTAATTAATGGCCGCTGTTCATAATCAATTGTAATTAGATTCCGTTCATCTTTTCATTCGGCCTAAAGATCTCTCAAGTTGGCATCGTGTTGTCCGAAAGCCTCCAGGGGAATAACGTTATTGTTCTGCCATGGTTTTCATTAAGTGGAAAAGCTCATTGTTTGCGAAGACCGTTAGGGAAAATAGCGACGACAAAAGTGGCCAAAGAAATAATAAATCTCAAAACAAAAGTTTTTAAAAAAGAGCTTTTTTGCTGTTCATTCAGCAACTCTTTTTGAATTATAAATTGCAAATCACACATTTTTTAATAAAATTTTTTTATTAAATTTTTTTATTAAATTTTTTAATTAAATATTTAATTAAATTTCTTAATTAAATATTATATTGTTCATCCACATTTTTTCATAGAAACTTTTCACAAATTCAATGACACTGGGCAAGTGGTGTTAATTGAATGACAATTGTTTTTAAAAAGTATCGCTTTCAAATATATAAATAATTTTTGTGGAAAAAATTCTTTCGAAAAATATCCTTAAAATTGGTACTTTTTAAATTCAGCACTTTTAACACAAGACTTCAAATTAAAAACTTCTGGAAAAGTAGATTTTTCTTTTCCAGATAGAACCTCTTCATTATGCAGGCACTTTTTTGAACCTGGTATCTCTCAAACGGATTAACCGTTTCTTAACCGGTTTGCAGCGATCGCCGTAAGTCTTAAAAATTAAGATCTAATTAAGAATCGATCGTTGCAGCTGCTGAAAAGTTATTAAAAAAAAGAACACCTTTTTTAGCATTTTTGAAATCAACCGGTTCGGATCGGTTTTTTCGTTTACGATATCTCACGAACATATTAGCCGATTTCGAGCCGATTTGCTGTGATCGAAAGGAAATCGATCGATAAGGCCGTTGAAAAATTATCAAAAAAGAAATCAATTTAATAAATAAATTTTTTGTAAGTTTTTTTGAAATATCTTGAAATTTACCGGTTCGAAACGGTTCAAATTCACAAGACACCTAAAGTTCAACAACGCTTCCATTTTCGCTCCCTATAACAAAGATCGAAAACACTAACTGATCGGCTACATAATTTTGGAGCTTTTCTAAAAAAAACCGTTTTTTAGAATTTTTACGTTTACGATATCTCACGAACATATTAACCGATTTCGAGCCGAGTTGCTGTGATCTCGAGAGGGAATAGATCGACCAGCCCGTTGAAAATTTCTCAAAAAAGAAATCAATTAAAAAAAGAAATTTAAAAAAAATTTTTTAAAATCTTGAAATTTACCGGTCCGAAACGGTTCGAATTCGCAGGAAAACTAAATTCAGAGACGCTCCTCTTTTGGTTTTTTTTTTAATTTTGGAGTTTTTCTAAAAACAAAACAAACAATTTTTTAGAATTTTTTCATTTATTTTTAAGGTACTTTTTAAAGGTACTTTTTAAAAAAGTATTTTTCCCAAAATTTTATATTTTTTTTTTACATGAAAACAATTGCTTTTTATTAACATAATTTTATTTGGAAGTACTTTTCGTTAGGTACTTTTTAAAGGTACTTTTTAAAAGTACTTTTCAAAGGTACTTATTTAAACAGTACTTATTTTTTTATTTCTACATTTTTTATAAAGCACTTTTTATACAATATAATTTTTTTAAATGGTACTTTTCCTAAAAGGTACTATTTTTCAATAGCTTCGTTATTAGATAGACTTTTCTGAAGGGATTTATTCAATAGCTGCTTTATTAGATACACGTTTTCAAATGTACTTTTTGAAGTTAATTTTTTATAGGTACTTTCCGAGGTACTTTTTTTTTAAGTATTTTCTTTTAATATACTTCGGCAACATTTTTCAATAGGTGCTGCATTTTAAAGGTACTTTTTTGAAAGCGGCTAATTATTAAGCTACAAAAGTAGCTCCAAGTATATGTTTTTCAAAGAAGCTTTTGGTAAGAGATGCTTTTTAAAAAGAACTTCTTTCTGAAATTTACTTTCCTAAACAGGGTTTTTTTTTAAATAAAACTTTGAAGAGATATTTTTAAAAAAAGTTTTTATCAAAAACATACTCTTATCAAACTGCAATTGAGAGACTTTCGACAAATATGTACCCTGCGAAAGATATATTTTAAAAAATTTTCTCTTTTTTTGTTGTTTTGAATGAAATTTAAAACGTTTTGAAAAGGAACTTTTTAAAAAGAAACTGATACTTTTTCCAATAAAAAATTTCAGTTGAAACGTATTTATCTTAAAATATCTGCGTTTGAATTTGATATCCTTTTTCAAGTTTCCCACACTATTTAAAGCGAATTCAGAATAATCAGCTCAAGAGATAACAGTTTTATGTGATCTTTTGCAACTAAACGGTTGCATAAAACCAACACCTTCAACTAAATTGCAAGACTGCAAATGCAACTGACAAACCGAACAACCAAAACACTTTTAGTGGCGACACTCACTCGCACACATGAGGCGGGATTAGTTGTAACACATCGAATGGAGGCAACAGAAAAAAAAACAGTTAACAAATTTAATTGCAACACATTTCTTGTGTTCCTTTTTTTCCGCAGAAATCTCTATGGAACCAAAAACAACAAATACACGGTGGGGTTAGGAGCAAAAGCCACTGGCGCATGCGCCATGTATTTTCGTATTATTTTTGCATGGGGTTGTTGTTCGCCGTTTTCAGAAGATATCTATCAAACATTGAAAATGTTTTGGAAAATATTAAACTGTTTTTCTTATACGAGGGTGATTTGATTATAATTTGATTATAATCGTTTTCATATTTTGTAGAGTTTTTACATAAACTTTCTTTTAAATAATTTTATACCAAAATTTCTTTTATTTTTTGAAAATAATCTTTGGTAAAATTCCTAAATACCATATAATCCATACATTTAAAAGAGTAACATCATTGAGCTAATGACTGACTGACCTGTTTGATCATCCCCCAGGATACAAGACTACAGCTGGAAACTTGCAATTTTTTATATCGGTTCTCCTCCCGATGTATAGATCCACTAAAAAAGATTTTTGAGAATTCGATTGTGAAGGGGGTAAAAAGGGTTAAAATAGGTAATATTATTTATCAGAATGTGAAACAGATAGACCGAAAAATTCGAAAGATCAGTTTTTGGTACTATTTTGTCATAAAGTCCTTTCCTTTCGAAAGATTACAAATAATATAAAAATCAAAACTACCCGTGTTTGGTACTTTTTTGGCGTAAGATCCGTTTTTGGTACTTTTTTGGCATAGAGTACTTTTCCTTTCGAAAGATTACAAATAATATAATAAATATTAATAAAATAATAAAAATTAATTTTATCCGTGTTTGGTACTTTTTTGGCATAGAGTACTTTTCCTTTCGAAAGATTACAAATAATATTCAAAATTAATTCTACCCGTGTTTGGTACTTTTTTGGCATAAAGTACTTTTCCTTTCGAAAGATTACAAATAAAACTATAAATTAATTCTACCCGTGTTTGGTACGTTTTTGGCATAAAGTACTTTTAGTATGCGAAAAGGGAACAAAAACATGTTGGGTACTTTTTTTGCCATTCACACATCTTCTAAATAATAGATTTATAGCTCATTTTATTTTTCTCAAAAAAAAAATTTCAAAAATATTTTGGTACTTTTTGCTAATTTTTCAATTATAAGGGACAAAATAGTACGCCCTTTCAGTTCTTTTTCGCTAATAAGAAAGTACATGCGAGTAGCCATTCCAAAATAAATTTGCTTGCCTTCCGCTCAGTAGCTTTATATAGCAATTTTTGGAAACTTGATTGCGAATAGGGTAAAAAGGGGGCCGAAAAGGGATAAAATCGGTAATTTTATGTCTCAGCAACTACGATGTATAGAGCTTAAATTTCAAAAATAACTAACGAAAACTTAAAAATAATTCATTACAAGTTTGGTACTTTTAGGGGATGGAAATTGAAATTGGTACTTTTTTGCACTACGTACTACTTGATAAATAAAAATAAAAAGCAGAAAGATTTTTAGTGCTTTTCGTCCGTCTGAAAAAAATGTTCGTTGATATTTTTAAAAATTCCCATACATCCCAGTGCTACCCTTTTAGGTACTTTTTCTCAAGTTTTTTTACTCTATGGCAAAAGGTACTTTTTTTTAAATATATTTCCTTTTTATATCGTTTTTACTTTTGCAAGTGATTTGGGACTGAATTTCCGCTTTCGATATCGATCGATATTTCAGTACAATTTATAGAGAAAAATTGGCTTTAAAAATAACGGGTGTTTTTTTTATAGAGTGACACAAGTTTAAATCATAATGAAACAAGGAAATATATTTTTAATATTAATTAAACGGGTTTTATTTGAGAGAAAATTTTATTAAATTAATTTTTAAATATGATTTCAGCCATGCCGCCAGGTGTGGCGGCGCATGGACCCATTATTTCGCCGATAACTTTTCGAATGTTTATTTCCATGCGTTTATAATTGTTTGTTTTTTTTTACCGAAAAACTTTGTTCAAATTTTTTATTAGAAAAGTAGTTTCTTTAAACGCAAGAGACATAACGACCAGTTGTTGCTACCCTCGTATGTTGTTGAATCATGTGTATAGACGTTTCAAAATGTGCCCACTTTTAATTTTTATAAATTTTTTTTTTAATTTTATATTTCATTTAACGAAAATTAAAAACAGATCTCATATTTACGATTTCATATTAAAGGAAACAGCACAAACGGCGCATGTTAAGATTTTTATATTTTGACTTTATGTTTTTCTTTTGGACCGGCAAAAGGTCATTCTGATTGTAGAATGTTCAAGTGGCTTGGCTGTTGTTGTTGTTGTTGTTGTTTGTGTGCCCGTAGTCAAGTCGTTTCTAATGTTGGCACTGACAATTTTTCATACGAAACAAGAGCCATTTATCTTTTTGTCAAAATTTGACATGCAACGTGCATTCAACTGTCAACAATTTACTACTTTTGTGCCCCAAACTTTGTGTCCCAAAATAAAACACGAGTTTTTCCTATAATTTTGTTTAAAGTCAAAAACATAATCCCATTAACAGTAACTTGGAAAAGCTTTGCAACGAGAGGCAATTTTATTTAATTTATTTAATTTTTTTTTGTTATTGAAACTATTAATTCTTTCATCGGTCTCGGCTTAATGCCGAACCAGCATACATATTAAAATTGTTGCTTCTCAAGACGCTGAGCCAACAATTGGCCAACAGTTCCAATATTTTAATGGTGTTTATTGACTCAGCTCACAGAATGCCGCCACTTTTAAAAGTCAGGATAGCAGACAACCTTACTCAAAGACACACACACACATTCAGACCATCAAATCTGCTTCAACTCACACTATCAAATGCAACTCGTAATCACACAAAATAATTTGTTTTAAGCTTCTTGGCCAACCAATAAAATTTATT
Organism: Linnaemya vulpina; assembly: GCA_963675445.1. Classification (NCBI taxonomy): domain Eukaryota; kingdom Metazoa; phylum Arthropoda; class Insecta; order Diptera; family Tachinidae; genus Linnaemya; species Linnaemya vulpina. The sequence continues at coordinate 11,499,047 of OY776278.1, read as the reverse complement.
TATTTTTTTAATTTTATTTTTTCTTAACTCTTTTCAAATTTATACAAGAGTGAAGTTATTTTTCTGTGTAATTTACAGGCTTTGGGTTAAATTTGTCACGATCTTTACGTATTGAAAACGAATAGAGTTACAAATAACAACAACAACAACAACAAACAGCAAATAGAAATACAACTTGAGACGGTTTCAAACATTTTAATACACCACAACGATTTACAAATGAAGAACAATTTTTTATTCAATTCAATTTTGTTTAAACACAATCTTATTTCACTTTGGAGTAGAATAACTGTTTTCGAAGGCCGCTACACTTTCCTCATCAATACTCATGAGTATTTTTGTTTATTAACACTCAATAAAGTCAACATCATTTCTATATATTCAACTTATCCAAAGAGCAGAACAGCTGTTTGCGAAGGCCGCCACACTTTAATTATCAGAACTCATCCACACTTTTGTTTACTACAACTCGTTAAAATCAACATCAGCTTTTATATATTTAACTTTAACAGCAGAGCATAACAGAGCTGTTTTCGGAGACCGCTACACTTTCCTCATCAATACTCATGAGTATTTTTTGTTTAGTTACACTCACACAATAAAGTCAACATCAGTTTTATATATTTAACTTTTACAAAAGAACAGAAAAGCTGATTACAAAAGCCGCTGCACTTTCATCATCACTTCTCATGAGTATTTTTCTTTACTAACACTCAATAAAGACAACACCTGTTTTAAATATTGAAAGAACACAGCAGAGTGGAATAGCTGTTTTCGAAGGCCACTACACTTTCATCGTCAGTACTCAGGAGAATTTTAGTATTTTTCCTTACTAACACTTAATAAAGACAACACCTATTTTAAATATTCAAAGAATACAGCAGAGCGGAACAGCTGTTTTCGAAGGCCGCTACACGTTCACCATCAGTACTCATAAGTACTTTTGTTTATTAACGCTCAATAAAGTCAACATCAGTTTTAAATATTCAACAAACACAGCAGAGCAGAACAGCTGTTTTCGAAGGCCGCTGCACTTTCATTAGCAGTACTCATTTATATTTTTGTTTACTACCACTTGCTTTAGTTATATGTGATAACAATTGCTATCGCTATCTATTCCCTAAAGCGAACAAGCAGAGATCGAACAAGGCGAGCATGCATGATCCGAAATGAGCGCATAATTCTCTGGATTGTGTACACATTTTGTCGATTACCATGACCAAAATATGTCTCAAAGTGAACGAGTTGTATTTGAATTTTAACGCCGATTTTACTAAAAGGTTTCAATAATCTTAACGACCTGCTCACTTATGCACCCCTGGCTGCACCACCCCGTTATACAACTAAAATGGAAAAATATTTTGGGTATCCACAAATTAAAGCGGCTTCGTTTCCTCCGGCGGCTGTTATATGATATTTTATGAATATGAATATCTTTCTCATTATTATGTGCTTAAACATAATTTTCAAGGCATATATATAATTTAAAAAAAATTTTATTCGGTTATTTTTATTCGATTATCTCTATTCGATTATCTTTATTCGAATATTTTTATTTTCGAGTCATTTCTTTTTTCAAATATTTACGATATTGATTTTTAAAATATATTGAATATTTTGCAAATTTTGAATCTTCTAAATATTATTCGAATAATATTCACTAGATGACGTTCCGTTCAAATGGAAACCAAAATTTTAGAATTCCTTTTTCTTTAATATGTAATTGTGTGTAAGAACACAGAAGTAAACATATTTTTTTAAACAATTTTATTCGAATATTTTTAATCGAATAATTATATTCGACTAGTTTAGTTTAATTCCTTAATAGTTTAACATTTATATTTGTAATATATAATTAAAATTCCAAAAATTTTCTAACTTCTAATTATTATTCGAATAATACCCCTCTTCTACTGCGAGTTGCACGACGTCGCTGAACATCGTTCTGCCAAATTTAGAAATTTCTTTTTCCTCCGTATAAAATTGTGAAGAAGATCGATTTCGAGTGGCATCGTGTACTATTTTCAACGTATAATTTTAGTGAAAAAAAAAAATTTTTTTTTAATTTTATTCGAATATTTTTAATAGGAACTTTATATTCGATTAATTTTTTTTACTTGTGTAATAATTTAATATTTTTATTTATAAAATAAATTTTAATTTCCGAAAATTTTTAAGCTTCTAATAATTAATAATTATTCGAATAATATCTATCTTTTACTGCCTGTCCCACGATGTCATTCTGTTCAAATGAAAACCAAAATTTTGCAAATTTCTCGTTCCTCTATATGAAATTTGGAAAAAAAAACGATATATAGTGGCATCGTTTAGGATTTTGAACGCATATTTTTTGTGAAAAATGTTTTCTCAAACAATTTTATTCGAATATTTTTAATCGAATAATTATATTTGATTAATTTTATTTTACTTGTATAATAATTTAATATTTTTATTTATAAAATAAATTTTAATTTTCGAAAATGTTTAAGCTTCTAATAATTATTCGAATAATATATCTTTTATTGCCTGTTACACGTCGTTATAGTCGTTATTCAAATTAAAACCAAAATTTTGCAAATTTCTCCTTCCTCTATATGAAATTTGGAAAAAAAAAAAAAACGATATATAGTGGCATCGTTTAGGATTTTGAACGCATATTTTTTGTGAAAAATGTTTTCTCAAACAATTTTATTCGAATATTTTTAATCGAATAATTATATTTGATTAATTTTATTTTACTTTTATTATAATAAAAATAATAACTCCGTTCGTAGAAAAAATAGCTTTTTTAACTACTCTTGAGTTGCATGTAGCGTACAAGCAAATTCGTTACAAGCCTGACAATTAAAAAAAAACACTATTTAACCTCTTTCATAGTTAACTTTTACGTTAAATAAAAATAAATAAATAAATTTCATATTGAAATGAAAGAAAAAATGTGTGGTAACAAACTTTCCGCGATTCAAAACGATTTTGGGTTAAAGTTATAAAACATAAATAAACCTGTTGCCATGTAATTGGCCTTTTTTTGTTGTTGCTCTACTCCGTGCATTTTTTTTTTTTGTTGTCACTTTTTGCTGCAGCAGTTTGCAAAAGTACGAGTGGCAGTGGTATCAGTTGATGTTGTTAAAATTTTTCATAAAATAAGTCATTATATTTATTGCTTGGAAATCTCAAATCAGTTGAAAGTAAATAGTTTTCTTATATATTTTTTTTTTAATTTTAATAGTTAAGAGTTCATCTTAATTTAATCTAAAACAAAAACAGGAATAAATGAACTCATTGTTATAAATAATGAGTTTTACTTTCATGTTAACGTTTTATCCGATATTTTTCTAAATTTTAATTTTAATTCTGTTTATTTTTAATAAATTCACACGATGTGCTGCGATGCTGAACTAATATGACATTTAAATAAAATTTGTAGACTTTTGCCAGCCCTTCACTAGTAGAACCAAAATAAAAATATATTAGAAACATTTTACTGCAGTTCTCATAAAGTGCCTTAAACCACATCAAAAAAGCCAACAGTTGCTCTAAATGATTTGTCACAGTTTCCAATAAGCGCTTCTTGATTTAACGTATAAAAACTATTTTAGGTTTGAATTTATTTCATTCTGCATGATATTCAATAATACCCTCATGGAAAAATGTTAATAATTGAAATTTTCAAATAACATTTAAGAATGTTCATAAAATTATATTCAATTATTTTTTAGAATCGCTGGTAACAGAAGGATACGATAGAAGTTTAAATCAAAAACAGATACTAAATTTTCCGATTGGTCGGCGTAAATTACTCGCAGTATTCATTAATCGATTATAAGCAAATTCAAATTATTCGAACAGTTAATCGTCCAAAATTAAGTGATTCATCGCTCAAACGGTTTGTACAAATACTTGGTATTAATATTGAAAACCGATTCCAATGCCGGTCAGTTTTGTTTTAAAAGTTAAACACATTGACATCACTGAAAATCCAATAGTTGCAAGTGCTTATATCAAGGCAGCTCTGCTTTGGCTTATATTCATTATATTATAGTCATTTTCATTAAAATAATTTAAAAATTGTCACAATCTAAGGAAAAGAAGTTTGCGGCCCCACTGTGCAGGACATTTGATCATTCAAACGAAATATTATTTATTATGGCGCGGTATTGACCTTCACTAACCGCCGCCAAATCTGGCACTATTTTTTGAAGACATCAAGTCTAATGAAGCCATCAGAATCTTTAAGAATTAAAGAAGCCTGCAGAGGGAAATTTAACTGCATCAATTCGTAAAATTCGGACAGCTCCTGCACGTAACCAGACTGCTTCTGAAACCGCTGTGGCGTAATTCAACGGCTAAATAGCGAGGCTGATGGTACTGCTGCTGACAATAGACCAACACAATACGTTCGTAATGGCCGTAGTGATCCAAACGTAACCGCTATACAGCAACCGGTTGAGAATGAGAATGGAACATCAACTAGTCGACGTTCGCAACAATTTGGGCTCACCCAACGAGGCACTTTGCAGCAACATTTTCCCTAAAAATCTTTATCCTGACACTTATAAAGTTCAGCTCGTACAAGAATCAAAGCAGGCCGATCATTATTTGCTTAGATCGTTTGTAAATTGGCCGCTTAAAAACTGAGAAGAAAAACAACAAAATTATCTTCAGCGATGAGGCGAATTTCCTCAATTCATACGGGGCTCACAAAATCCACAGACAGACCTCGAAAAACCATTTCCTCCAAAGAAATCACTGGCCCGCATTTTTTCGAAAAGATGCAACCAAACGCCATCGCCGTGAATTCTCTGCTCTGCTCTACGAAACCATCATAAACGATCTTCTTGAGGCCACAGTGGTGGGCTAACATGGACATCAGTGATCAATAGTTTCAGCAAAACGGCCCCACAAGCCACACAGCCGGCCATACATTGCACGTTCATTAATGAAACGTGCAATTTCTCGATGTGAGCTGACAAGCTTGTGATTAGAGCTGTACCGAACTGAATCAAACGCTCTCAAACGCTCGTTTTTGACAAGACCCTCTAATCAAACCCATTTCAATTACATGGGTTGGATTAGAGGTTGATGTCAAAAACGAGCGTTTGAGAGCGTTTGATTCAGTTCGGTACAGCTCTACTTGTGATTTCCTGTGGGGCCATTTCACAGACCGGGCAAACAAACCACAACAGCGGATGCTCTGCAGGACGATGATTGGCGCAGGCACTGAAAAAATAAACGAAGCTTTTTGTTAAAAAATGTGGGGAAATATTTTGTAAAAAGAGCGGACGTTTGTCGCTGTACCAGAGGTGGACAATTGCCTGACATCGTAGTATATCATTATTAATTCCCATATCTTTCATTGATATCCAAAAAACTGAATTCGTGCAAAAAAGAGTTCATAAGCTAATTTACTTTTTAATCTCAGATTTCCCCAGCCTTTATGGCATGGATCTACTGTTTTGGCATTCAAGGCTTCTAATATTGCCCACTTAAATATTTTGAGTGTTAATCGAAACGAAAATCATATTTCAATTCAGTTGTAAGTTTCAATAGACAGAAGAAAAAAACGCATTAATGTCGGTGCAGTTAAACAAACTAAGAACGAGTGACTGGAACACGTTACGCTTGTTAAGCGAACAATTTGGATTTAGTTTGTTGTTTATTTCGGTTTTTTCTTTTTTTTTTGTTTTTTTTTATTCAATCATAGTTCAAACAAAAGGTCCTGCCGTGAATTGTCATTGTCGTGAGTTGCATAATCATAATATAAAAATTATATTATAATATGCAGCACTTTGCCAAATGTAGAATACACCAACACTACAACAACAACGACAAAAGCAACAGCAACAGGCTGTTTTGCTGCAATAAAGTCTTGCAAAGAAGTGAAAATTGCACAAACAAAAAAGTTAACTTTAAGCGGCGAAGGTAAACGTTCACCAAATAAATTTGGTTATTAGCACTCGAAGTGTTGGTAAGCAAATCATCCAACAATTTTTAGAGGAAAAATTTAATTACAGCAGAAAATAAACTGATTTTGGACTAAAAATACATGTTCTAATTCACAGGATATAATAAAATCGTCTTATACTTTAAATGAACGTACTACATACATATTTAATTGCAAGACTAAAAATGTATCTAGAAGGAGAATTGGTTACACTATTAAATACCCGATCACGATCTAAATTAAGTTTGTAAAGTTCAGCGCAGCCGTTGTGGTTACACAAGATAAATTCCAACGAGTGATGCAGTAAGTTTTTGAATGGGTTACAGAGAAGGTAAATGGTCATCATGTCCTTTAAACAAAATAAGCTACAAGGGTTATGCACCAGCAAACACCAAAGAACTCCTTGCCACACCAGACTAACTTCATGTATGTACATAAGTTTATTTCTAATTTCATCGCGTTTTATTGTAAAACACTTCACCGAATAATTTCAGAGTTTTATTTTTACCTGTAAAATAAAACTTTCACAATATGAAATTTACTTGTTGGATGGTTAAGCAATGTCTATATGCATTTCATTGGCGCTTCTTACCAAATCGTCAGTAGACTTCAACCACAGTTTGGCAAAGTTTCAAACTTCTCAACTTAAAATTGTTATAAATTTTTGTACATTGTAGTACTTTTCCAATTTATTTCTTATGTTACTTTCTAAATTGGTCATAATCAACTTATGAAAATATATATATATATATATATATATATATATATATATGTATATATATGTCTGTATGTATGTATAAGTTGAAAATATTTATATATGTATTTACATATTATGTATATATCATAAATTAGTTTTTGCAAAAGTGCTTTGCTTTACAACTGAGTGTAAGTATATTATAGCCACATAATTGGTCGCATGTGCATTTGACAGTCTTTTCGCCGAGTTATGACAGTAGCCAAAGCTAGCCTACGCATATTTTAGTTGGGCCTTAATACAGTACACTTCAATCTTTTAACTTTTTGTTTGCTGGGCATCGTTTGATTCTCTCCAACAAAAAAAAAAACATGTTTTAATACTCTCACTTTTAAAATTTAGGGCCAGTGTTGCCAAGATCCCGAATGAACTTGTATAACTTTTGCAACTTCTTGGTGTTTTGATATTAATATATTTATTTTATTTATTTATTTATTTTACAGTCTATGAATTTACAATTCTTACAGACTATTTACATACATGCATACACACATATGCAGATTATAATTCAAAGAAATATCAATTATTGGCTGTTATTTGATGCAAACAAAATATTTCGTTTAATAAAATTTTCACTGAAAGAGATATCAACATAATAATATACATATCTTGTTAAAGTCCTTACAGCATCTAATAAAAGGATCAGAATTAGCGTAATTTGTTCTTAGAAATTTGATATTAAGTAGACAGAAGAAACGAGTAGGACATTGAGGAACCCAAAATGATAAATTTTCAGTTAAGAATTCAGAGCAGGTTTTACCATTAATTATATTTAAAATAAATAAAGTGTTTGACATAGATCTTCGACTACTTAGGGATGGTAGCTTAATAAGAGCTAGTCTAGCTTTATAAGAAGGCAAACAAAATGGGTTCCATTGCAATCTTCGAAGACAAAATATTAAAAATTGTTTTTGTACAGATTCAATTGTGTTGATGTAAACCTTATATGTTGGATCCCATATTATTGATCCATATTCCAAAATGGGACGAACAAGCGATGTGAAAAGCTGCTTAGTAACATAAGGATTTTCAAATTTCTTTGCCCAGCGTTTGATGAACCCCAGTTGACTTCTGGCTTTTCTAACAGTTAGAGATGTATGCACCTTTATATCTGATATACCAACCATTATTTTTATTTTAGAGTTGCAGAGCTTACAAAGAGCATAACCATTATTATTATTTCTCCTGACCCAATCCTTTAACAATGGGTGCTCTTCCCATGATTGATTATAACTTGGTAGTTTTCTCTTTTTTCTGTTTGAACGAGGTGCACCACATGATGCGATCTGTATCGCATCATGTGGTGTTTTATTATTATTTTCTTTACAAATATTTAAAAAATTGGACATATTAGTATTATTTACTCGCATATAAGTATCTACTAGTCTATATACTCTGCCATAATTGTAACATATTAATATGAGAACTAAAAAACTGCTAAAATCAGTTAAAACTGAAGACTTGGCAACGCTGTTTAGAACTTTATGATCTCTACAAGATTAAAAAAAATCTCAGTTGCTCTCTTTTTGTACATATTTTACTTTAGCTCGTCTGAAAAAAGATCACACACATGGTGTAACAATATGAGGTGCCATTAAATCATAACAATCTTCTATTTTGCTCAACTCTTGTTTTTCTACATTATTTTTCTTGTATGCTCTGGGCCTGTCAAAGACTACAGATTTATGAATTTATAATCTGCAAACGAAGACGATTTGAATTCTTTCGATTTCCAACGTATACATACATACATACTATATCCTATATATGAGTTATAAAATAATATGAGTTATAAAATAATATGAGTTATAAAATAATATGAGTTATAAAATAATATATAATATGTTCTTGGAATTAGAAAACGACTAACGCTATAGGAACATAATAAAACAAACTAAGTCTGAATGTTTATATTAGTGACTCTGGTTTTCGAAAATCACGCGATTTCAAATCACCGTGATTTACAGAACAGACGAGCATAAGTTGTTAGTAATTGAGCCTTTAATATAGTTTATCGCAATTGTTTAGATATGTTCATGTAAATTCTTTCTATTTAATTTTTAAGATCATGTACGCGATTATTTATAGATACTTAAACCAAAACAAACAAGAGTATATGAAGCGTTTTAAGATTCCTATACATATAACATCTTTGAACAATATATGGAATGAAAGCAATACCACATCATATTGTTACACCATATATAATGTCAACTTAGCGCAGCTTTGGCCACTGAACTATTTTGAAAACGAAGCACCAAACCAATGATAAAAATTACATAGAGTTTTATTTTTTTCAAGCTTCCCAATAGGAAATTTAAGGATTTTCGCAACATATTGGCGTTTGTGAAGATATATGACCAGCTAATAACATTTGAACAGATGTTCCGAACCAAGCTATTAGCGTTCTGAAGGGCGTTTGTGAACTAAGATTTCCAGTAAATTCGATCTGATTGGAACTGGTTGGCGGATATCAAAAGATATATATATATATATATATATATATATATATATATATAATATATATCAAAACCTTTTTAGAATGACTTTATCGACCGATTCTACATACCAGTCAAATCTTTTTATTTCTAAACCATGTTGATTTCCCTAGTGCAGGGTCAAAATCGTTTAATCCATTTGTATAATATCGTTAGGGAAAAAATTTAATATAAGCGATTTTAGTTCAAAACACCAATATTATATATATGTATGATCAGTTAAAGTTCTCGATTCGCTTATAGCAGGGGAAAGTTACATCATTCACAGCATATTTGAAAATTAATATGATGATATTTTTTTAACTAGAAAGGCCTAAAAAGCGCACAATATTGCAAGAATCAGGTTGCGATAGCTTTTTACCCCCTAATTCCCAAACGATTGTTAAAGTTAATGAATGTTTTAAGGGATCTTCAACCATACAAAATCCATACTTTAATTTTAATAATCGTTTATGAATAACAGCGTTAGTATTAACAGTGGTCCATATTTTTTCCATCGTTCAGAAATAGTTTAAGAAAACAGAGCGTTTTATTATGTCAAAAATCTTCAATCTTTTTAACTAAATTCACATAATTTTTAATAAGAAAAGAGACATCCATCCATTTCGCTATAAATTTTAATATATAGAAATATAAGATGTATTTATAATATATATATTCCTGAGATAGTAAAATTTGTTTCCTGAATTTTATTTATTATTCAGGATATAGAATATATTCTTGAGCTTTATTTTTTAAATAAAAATAAGTGATTTTCAAACTGAATATGTGCAAACAAAAAGTACTCGCCCATTTTTCACACGAGATTATCACTAAAAAAATAATTTATTTTTTTTTTTTTTTTTTTTAAATATATTAATTTTTATTATTGAATCTGACTATACGTCATTCACAATAAGTATTAAAATCTTAACCAAACAAAATATTTAAGTTGATACTGCCATTGCAGCACTCAACTTACTGTTCGAATAATAAAAAATAGAAATAAAAATAAAAGGAAAATTATGTTGCCAAATCAAAAGTTTGCACCCGTTTCAGACGCCTATGACCCTCAAATAAAAGCAAGTCCCTCGCAAATGGATTGGGATGATCAGTAACTTTTGCAATGTAGCTCGTACACGATTTTTTAATCTCTTCTCGGATGGTAGGAATATTGAGATCCAAGTGGATGTTATTATTTCGTATGTACCAAGGAGCGCACGTAATCATTCTCAGAATCTTTGACTGTCATCTTTGTAGCTTTTCAACATTTGATGCGGAGGCGGAACCCCACAACTGGATACCATAATACCATATTGGTTTTAAGGCTGCCTTGTATAAGAGTACCTTGAGGTCCAAGTTCAGTGAAGAGTGTGGCCCAGTTAACCAGAAAAGTTGAGCGGTTTTGATTTTCAGCTGTGTAATTTTGGCTGCAATATGGTGAACCCACGTCAGACGCCGATCGAGATGTATTCCCAAGTACCTAACTTGGCTCTGCTCTGGAATTGTTGTCCCGTTTATTGAAATCGGTGCGCAACTTTTGTGTCTTAATGTAAAGGTTATGTGAACACTTTTCGAGGTATTAACTTTTATTTTCCACATATTCAACCATTTCTCCAAATCAGTAATGTGGGTTTGAAGTTGTTGGGAAGCTACTTCCGGATGTTGATGTATACTTAAAAACGCTGTATCATCAGCAAATGTGGATGTGTGTGTGAGTTGATTTGTAGGCAAATCGGCGGTGTATAATAAGTAAAGAAATGGGCCGAGTATGCTCCCCTGAGGGACACCAGCTGATATTCGTTTGATTGACGAATAAGTACTTTTTGATCGTACTACAAAAGACCTATTCGCTAGATAGCTAGTGAGCAGTTTGTGGACGTTTTCAGGAAGCAGTAGTGAAATTTTATATAAAAGGCCTTCGTGCCAGACTCTGTCGAAAGCTTGTGATATATCAATAAATAGTGCAGAGCAGTACTGCTTATTTTCAAAAGTTTGACGAATTAAATTCGTAATTCTATGCACTTGTTCAATGGTACCGTGTTTTTTCCTAAATCCAAATTGGTGGTTGGGAATTAAGTTAGCCGAAAAATAATTTATAAAATTTATATCTTCGCACTCAAAAATTTTTTTTTTTTTTTTTATAAAATAATTTATAAAAAAATTTTGAGTGCGAAGATATCGGAACCTGGTTTTGGGGCTGTTCATTGCTTTTGAGCTCTTTCAGCTTAAATGGTTTAATTATAATTTTCGATTCGACCGATTCCCATGTAATTGAAGTTGTTTTCGGTTACTTTTATGCAATCGAAAACACTACCTGATCAGATATGTACATATAATATCGGAGTTACATTTTCACTTTTATCGAAGTTTTTCGTTAAAAATATCTCTCGAAAGAATTAATCAAATTTAACCCGGCTTCAGCAGATCGCCGCGGTTCTTAAATCTTAAGAGTTGATTATGAGGATATGCATGTTTTTCTAATCTTTTTTTCAGAAATTTACCAATTCGAATCGGTTCAAATCTACAGGATATATAATTTCATGCATAAAAACACAGTGACGGCTTCTCAGATCTAGCCAGGGAAGCCCTCTAAGATCTCAAGATATTAAGATCTGATAATAAGTACATGTTTTTTTTTTTCAAAACAGAGTGAAACCAATAACTTGAAATTTTTGAAAATTTAGAATTTTCCTAGCGGGAGTTGCGAAAAGTATAGATTAAGCAAAATATTGGGTTGTACTCTCACTGTCATATTGTTAAACGATCCTCAAGGAATATTTTACTTGTTCAGTTTACAGTTAAAACAAAAATACGCTTAGAATATTGTTTTCTTTATTTTAAAATTTGAATGCAAACTGCCCAAATGAGGTTTTTTTTTTGTTATAAGTGAGTTTAAATTTAAGTGTTTTACTTATGTACGTACAAATGTACATACAAACAACATGCTTTCATAGTTCAATGTACGCTGTAAAAATTTTATAAAATATACATACATACAGAGATTTGCGAAAATTACATACACTGGGTAACAATAGTCTGCGTACAACGTTGGTATTTAACACATGTACTTTCATTTAATATACGACATATGTATATGTATGTATGCATGTGTAAAAATGTACATATGTATGTATATACATAAATATGTACATATGTATTTATTCATTTACTTCAACTTTTTTTAACAGAACTCTTTTCAGCATATTTTCAGAATTAAAAAACCTTAAAAAATTCAATTTAAAGAAAAACTAAGCAAAAGTCTGGGTACATCAAACAACATAATAAGTTATGGCCGATTTTTTTCAACTTATGTAAATACATAAATTAATTTTTAATAAAAAGTCGATTAACCATGACAAGCGAGAACTTGAAGAAGACGTTGTGGCATTGATGACACCAGTTTTGCGGTGCATTCGGAGCTAAAATTTATCCAATTTGACGGTGTTACGTGATTTGTTAATTTTCTTTCCACTAATTCCTATAAATGATTTGTGGGACTTGGGTCTGGCGATTGCGGATGAGTTTTCAATTGTTTTTCAAATTATACAACAGCCAAAGGCTTGTGTTGTGCGCATTATAATCTGGCTCGTTGTCTGAAAATGTATTCATCTTTAAAACTCAATTTTCCAAAATTGTTTCATCTTTTCGATGAAATAATTTCTAAATTGCCCACACCTTTGGCACTAAGATTCCAGTAGTTTTTATATTATTTACGATTTTCAGAATTGAGTAGAGATCCCGCTCAACTTCACCAATGTCGCGTTATGATCTTCCTTGTTACCACGTAGGGACAATAATCTTGCCCTCAGCAGCATTAATTTTTCTTTTTTTTTTTTGTCTTTAACAGTAAAAAAAAACACTTTTCAAACAAAATAAATTCCAAAAAACTATAATGAAATGGTGTAATTCAGCAACGAAAAACAGTAAAGTATTAAACACATTCACCACAGCAGGCTACCAACTACAATGACTGCAAATGCCGCTGGCAGCAATTGTCGCTGTGCAGTCAGCTACTGAATTATTTTGAACACAACAAGTTTTGTATTACAATTCTCTATATACGCCAGTGTTGCAGCTTTCATATTTGTGATATTCTTAAATAATATTATTCCAATAAAATATACAACATATTCAAAGTCTACAAAATGTGACAAGAAATCGTTTCATTTGCTTCGAATTATAGTTCGTTATTCCTCTTTGTATAATAAATCAATATATTTTCAGATTTACAATAACTTAATTTATTTGTATTATACCGACAAAAACAGCATCTGTCCACCAAAATAGAAATTAACTTAATTCGTCAACAATCACAAAAACAGCACGGATAACGACCAGTAGCCGTGTTGCCTGTCGCAGTGAATATAATCATTCTCATATACGAATATGTATTTTAAATTTGACAGGTTGCAGTCTGTAGTCTGTTGTACTGAATGTGTTCAATGCATTAGAGTACTGTTTGTGTGGGTGTACGTAGACTTTTTTATACGGGCAAAATAGAAATGCGATGCCTTTTCAGTTGCCGGTTATTACCAGCTTTCGCAAATGAAAAACCAAGAAATCCAACAGAATGTTCAGATGTTTATCCGACCGATTTCTAAGAACCATATCAGAACTTTCAGCTACAATATCGTGTAGAAATATAAGAATATTGCCTGGGCGCATACTTATGTTACTTACTGTATGCATGCATGCATTGGAATACAGAGGCATTCTTGTGTGCTTTTGGTTATCATTGACACCGTTATAAAAAATATAACTAAATAAATAAATTGCAAAAATTTTTGCAGCCTGGCATTGTGAAATTTTGCGTGCATTGATCACACGGTGTTTAGTGAAAACATCAAGTGCTTTATCAGCATTCCGTGCAATTCTTTATTAATTACGGCATATTCATCTACGTGCAGAATTATGTTTCGAAACACTTGCAGAGAATAAATTTGAGAAGATACGTACATACTTGTATCTGACGAGGAGCGTAGTACAGTTTTTGTTGTATTGATCACAATGGGCAGTCATAACGCCAACAATGAGCGGCTTGAGACGCATTCTCATTGTACAGAGCAGCCAATCAGCAAAACGCTTCGAAATCATTTTAAGGTTTATTCGTTTCGATCAACAACTTACAGGAGAGCAGCGATCAGTAAGAGAAAAAATTACCCCATCAAGTTCACGCAATACACATGCGATGGCAAATAATACTGCCCCTTAACTGGGAAAATATATAAAGGGAAAAACGGACACAATAGAGAAGAGTAGTGGAACATATCAAATATACTATGCACATATGTATGTATGTACATATATAATATCCATAGAGGACCGTGAGTAAATGAGTTGTAGTTGTTTACAAAACCAAATATTTTTATTTGTAAATAGTGTCCCCGCCGGGGTTAAGTTCCCTTTTAGATTTATTGCATATCAATAACAGTTTTATTAACCTGTGAAAGCATCGCTTTTTCATATCGACTTTTTTTTGAATAACACTAAGCAACAGTGAAAAAAGTACAAGGTCGTGACTATATGGGTTCGATTCTACTATCAAGCTGTAGTAAAACCCTATACTCAGTTTGGTCAAGTTGGTTACCGTTTTCTTTTTATGGGCCTCCAAAGTTTCCCAATATTGGCATGATGCCCAAAAGAAGGTGTCATCAGTTTTTGTCAAATAACTAATCAGGACTTAAAAATATCACGTAACCATGTTGGGCAAAAATGTAGCCAAGAGTACGTTGAATACTTCTTGCTAAAATTTTATGGCAGAAATGTATTCTATCTCAGAGATTTTTTAAAAAAGTTAGAGAACAAAAATATTTTTTTATGTTTTTCGATCATAACTTTTAGGAAAACCTGATTTTTCATACACTATGTCTGGAAAAATTGTAGCCACGGTAGGGACGAACAACTTTTGTGAACATACCGATACAATCTGAACGTGTTTAGATACCAAAAACAGGTCATGAAGACTCCCTTATGACTAAAAATTTAAATTTTTAACTCAAATTTTACAATTTTTTATAATTTTTTTGGACAATAACTCAATAAAGTCTTTGTTTTGGTATTTATTTGTTATATATTAATTTTAAACTCTGTTTCGAGCTGTCTGTGAACAGCCGCCAGTCGTTAAGATCGTACGCAATTTTCATCTGATCCATGAGCATCTTCGTGTCCTTACATTAGGAAAACGTTTTTGAGTCATCAACAGTAACACATTTTTGAAGGTCTGACTGTCGTCTTCTATATTTTATGTCCTTTGACCCAGGTTCCATTAAATTTTATTCTTTTATTCTTTGGTATCCGTTGTGATACCAGCAACTTAGAAACAATGTAATCCAGTCGGTCTTCCATAATTAAGATTGGTGCGCGTGATGGTCCAGGATCATATAGAGAAACAAAAAATAAAACTTCACGTAGATCTCTGTTCCTAGTGCTCAACTACCAAAAACAAGATCAACTTACGTTCCTACGCAACCTCTCCAAAACAACATCTTTGAAATAATCAAGAGGCTGCTTCAGTTTTCACCTTTACAAGTGAAGAATGAAAAAATGTTTCTCGGTATGATCCTGGACCGACAGACTGGATTACATTGTTTTTAAGTTGCTGGTATCACAACGGATATCTGAAGGGATTGCACAATTTTTAAAAGAATAAAATTTAATGGAACCTGGGTCAAAGGTCACAAAATATAGAAGACGACAGTCAGACCTTCAAAAATGTTTTACTGTTGATGACTCAAATACGTTTTCCTATTGTAAGGACACGAAGATGCTCATGGATCAGATGAAAATTGCGTGCGATCTTAACGACTGGTGGCTGTTCACAGACAGCTCGAAACAAAGTTTAAAATTAATATACAACAAATAAATACCAAAACACTTTATTAAATTATTCTCGAAAAAATTTATATAAAATTGTAAAATTTGAGTTAAAAATTAAAGCTTTTAGTCATAAGGGAGTCTTTATGGCCTGTTTTTGGTATCTAGACACGTTCAGATTGTATCGGTATGTTCACAAAAGTTGTTCGTCCCTACCGTGGCTACAATTTTTCCAGATATAGTGTATGAAAAATCAGGTTTTCCTAAAAGTTATGATCGAAAAACATAAAAAAATATTTTTGTTGTGTAACTTTTTGAAAAAATCTCTGAGATAAAATACATTTCTGCCATAAAATTTTAGCAAGAAATATTCAACGTACTCTTGGCTACCTTTTTGCCCAACATGGTTAAGCGATATTTTTAAGTGCTGATTAGTTATTTGGCAAAAACTGATGACACCTTTTTTTGGGAAACTTTGCAGGCCCATAAAAAGAAAACGGTCACCAACTTGACCAAACTGAGTATAGGGTTTTAATACAGTTTGGTAGTATAATCGAACCCATATAGTCACGATCTTGCACTTTTCAAAAAGTCTTTATTTGTCGCATAGTGTAATTCATTCAATTCTTAAGTTGAAAACAGTTTAACAGATTTTAAATTCGAGTCTATTCATTATTTGTTGAATTTGTTCAGGCATGAATTTTTAATTGAGTCTACTTAATTTTAATTGAGCAATTAAATCTAGTGTTCACACATACTCAATTTAGCTGACTCAATTAACATTTGAAATTTGAAAAAAAAAACATTGTTTTTATTTATTTTGTGGATATTCGTGTTTATAAATTTAAAAAATGGACGCAAATTTTGGTTTAAAATAAACTTTATTTCCATTAATAGAAATATGGAGCTGTTGGAGTCATTGCGATCGAGTTTTGAGTCAAAATTATTAGTGCTTAAAATAAAAGAAAAAGGAAAAATTTATAATTTTGCAAATTTATTTATTGGAGTTCAGTCTAGTCGGTTTGAAAATTCCTTAAAAACTTATTTCGAAAATGAAATCAATTCTTCCTTTTAACAAACATTTTTTGTTCATTATGAATTCATTTATATTTTAATTTAACTCATATTTAAGAAAAAATGGATTCATTTAAAATACAACTCAATTGTTGAACAATTTACATATTCATTTAAAAGAAGAGTCATTCTATAACATTCCACAGAAAATAATTTCACATGCCGCCGCACACTGGACCATTTTAAGCGAAGGCAGCCAAAACTCATATATTTTACAATCGCCAATTGAAAAATGTAAAAGTTCATCATTCGGGAACCAACAAATTTAAACTTATTTTAACTATAACCCAGTAAACAGGGTGTTTCAATATGGACAATTTCATTATTTTGCTAAAATTAGAAATATCTTAAAAAGTTTTTAATTTTTAAAAGTCTATAACTTTTTTCTTTTAAACGTTTTTTCAACTAAATAAATTTTGTATTATTGCCCAACTTGTTAGCTTTACTAGTACCAATAAATAAGGTTATAACTTTTTGAAATTAATTTTAATTTTTAGGTTTTTATTCAAGGTCTAAAATTTTCCTGATTCCTCCCACTCAATAGAGCATAACTTCTAAAGTTCGAAAAATTCCTTTAGAGACTAGTACCGTCTTATAGTCAAAACTGTCCTCTACACTCCTATACCCCATTGTGCGGCCGGCACGATCCGACCGTTAGCACCAGAGCAATTTTTCTGATACAAGGCCAAATATTTTTAGAGTAAAGCATGTGTCTTCTGCTCATTTCTGGAGTATTTTTCTATCAAATCGCTTTTATGAAAGACGACTTCCAGATGGAAAAGTGCTTTAGTTTTTAATGTAATTCGTTCTCATTGTGCAGGTATAAAATAGTTGTTTCGGAATCGCTTGGGCATAAGGAACATATTTCCACTAATTGTTGTAAAATATATGTATCAAATATACAACGAGGGCTGTTACAAACAGAAGTGAAAAACTAAAACATGGGTTTGGCTAAAGGTTTTTGGCAGAACTGAGCGTTTGATGAAGTTTGACCCAACTTTAATTAATATTATTTTCTGCATATAAAATGTTTCATGGTTGTTATGTAGATAATCTTTCGTGAAACAAAAGAATTCCAAAAGGACCTCAATTCCCATCTATCCTTGAATAATCCCTGTTTTAATTTCAATTATAAAATTCCGTGAATTTATTAGCGAAGATAAATGGAATCTGTCTTCTACCTGAAGGCCGTCACATGTGCAGAGCACATCGAACAGAGAAAATAGCTGCTACCTGCTACACACCCCGTGCGTGCATGCATTCATTCGTACACACACACACAAGTGTTTGTGTGTCATTAAAGTCTATCGCGCAGTCACTATAAAATGACTTTCATTTCTTTTTGTTAAATCAGTATCTCAAAACAACCCAAACGTGCAAGTGTGTTACTGGAAAACAAAAACTATTTTAAATTCCTCAGCTGTTCAGTATCTTAAATTCAATAAAATAAATCGAAAAGTGTGTCTTCTATATTTGATACAAAAACAAAAAGTAATCGGAGAAGCGATAATATCAGACGTGCAATATTTCAGGCACATGAGCTCAAAGGAAGCTGAATCTCATCTTTATTCGATTCAAAATTCGTGGGAAAACTTCTATGAAATAACTCAAAGGCTGCGATCTGCTGGCATTAAAAGAGAAATTTTATTCACAAGTAAAAAATGCATTATTATCAGACGAGCAATATTTCAGGCACATGAGCTCAAAGGAAGCTGAATCTCATCTTTATTCGATTCAAAATTCGTGGGAAAACTTCTATGAAATAACTCAAAGGCTGCGATCTGCTGGCATTAAAAGAGAAATTTTATTCACAAGTAAAAAATGCATTATTATCAGACGAGCAATATTTCAGGCACATGAGCTCAAAGGAAGCTGAATCTCATCTTTATTCGATTCAAAATTCGTGAGAAAACTTCTATGAAATAACTCAAAGGCTGCGATCTGCTGGCATTAAAAGAGAAATTTTATTCACAAGTAAAAAATGCATTATTATCAGACGAGCAATATTTCAGGCACATGAGCTCAAAGGAAGCTGAATCTCATCTTTATTCGATTCAAAATTCGTGGGAAAACTTCTATGAAATAACTCAAAGGCTGCGATCTGCTGGCATTAAAAGAGAAATTTTATTCACAAGTAAAAAATGCATTATTATCAGACGAGCAATATTTCAGGCACATGAGCTCAAAGGAAGCTGAATCTCATCTTTATTCGATTCAAAATTCGTGGGAAAACTTCTATGAAATAACTCAAAGGCTGCGATCTGCTGGCATTAAAAGAGAAATTTTATTCACAAGTAAAAAATGCATTATTATCAGACGAGCAATATTTCAGGCACATAAGCTCAAAGGAAGCTGAATCTCATCTTTATTCGATTCAAAATTCGTGGGAAAACTTCTATGAAATAACTCAAAGGCTGCGATCTGCTGGCATTAAAAGAGAAATTTTATTCACAAGTAAAAAATGCATTATTATCAGACGAGCAATATTTCAGGCACATGAGCTCAAAGGAAGCTGAATCTCATCTTTATTCGATTCAAAATTCGTGGGAAAACTTCTATGAAATAACTCAAAGGCTGCGATCTGCTGGCATTAAAAGAGAAATTTTATTCACAAGTAAAAAATGCATTATTATCAGACGAGCAATATTTCAGGCACATGAGCTCAAAGGAAGCTGAATCTCATCTTTATTCGATTCAAAATTCGTGGGAAAACTTCTATGAAATAACTCAAAGGCTGCGATCTGCTGGCATTAAAAGAGAAATTTTATTCACAAGTAAAAAATGCATTATTATCAGACGAGCAATATTTCAGGCACATGAGCTCAAAGGAAGCTGAATCTCATCTTTATTCGATTCAAAATTCGTGGGAAAACTTCTATGAAATAACTCAAAGGCTGCGATCTGCTGGCATTAAAAGAGAAATTTTATTCACAAGTAAAAAATGCATTATTATCAGACGAGCAATATTTCAGGCACATGAGCTCAAAGGAAGCTGAATCTCATCTTTATTCGATTCAAAATTCTTGGGAAAACTTCTACGAAATAACTCAAAAGCTGCGATCTGCTGGCATTCAAAAAGATACATTTTATTCTAAAGTAAAAGATGCATTATTAAATATTTGTGAACATCAAAATGATAATATTGTGCTTCCTCACTTTCGGAAAACAACTCCTCGTGAGTGTGACTATACAGAACCCAGAAACGGAAACGTTAAAAGATTTTAGCGGAACTTCAAAGATATTCTATTTCAAATGGAAGCTAAGATCGAAAGTTGCAAACATCCGCAGAGACGAAAAATGCAGAAGAAACGAGCAAACACACAAACAAAAAGACGTGCAGAGCCAAAACGAGCCCTCCCTTCAAATGGGAAATTCCTTCAACTCCATCAGATGGAAGATAAAGAAAATAAAGCGGCTAAAAATGTTGAATTGAACGACTACCCGAAAGCACCGGGTTCTTTACTTTTTATAAAACTTTCGCAATAGAATTAATTTTATTAAGAAATTAAATTTTTAAATTTAATTATTAAGAAATAAATAGTTAAGAGACCTAATAATCTTTTTTCATATTAATTTGTTTTATGAAGGGGCAGCAGCATTAAATTGTTGCTGCAACAGGAATCGCATGTACGTGTTAAGACATAAAATGAAAGACCTGAATAAAACTTTTAATTTAAACTCAAATTTCTATTATCCTTATTATTTCTTCAAGGACATGGACTTCTTTATAAAATATGTTTCTTAGGTAAAACCAAAGAGTTGGGTCAAACGTCATCAAATGCTCAGTTGTGCCAAAAACCTTTGGTCAAACCCATTTAAGTTACATGGGTTTGGCCAAAGCTCAAGAACTGCCACAAAAAGGTTAGGAAATTCTATTAAAGAATCTAAAATATTATCATGGAAAGCAAAATATTTTGCAAGCTTTTGGTTACTTCTCGACCAGCGGAATATTCTGAAGACGTAAAGAATTTAGCTGAAAATATATGTTATAAGTCTCAGTCCACATAGAGTTTTCTAGGGAAAAAGTTAAATTTTAACTTGAATCGGTAAGCGCGAATAAAATTTCTTCAAACCCTGCTTACGCAATTAATTAACTAATTGCTCCATTTATTAGTTGACTTATTTTATGATAAATTGAGTTCAATTAAGGCCTTAATTGAGAAAAATTCCCTGATTGCGCAATTAAGGGGTATAGCTGAACCCGGAATAAACGTCTTATTTACAAAAAATATTTTATGTTTCTAGAAGAAATTTGTCTTGTAAGAAAATCTTTTTTGTGAATAAGACCTTGATTTCACTAACATCAAATTTTAATTTTTATAACCCTAAAACTAGCAAAACGGAGCAGTACTCCTTCCTGTTTATTTCTAAAATTATTCAGAACTGAAATAGTCAGTTTTTTATAAAAAATATTTTATTTCGAATATGCCGTCCCATTTTGTGTAACTTCTGCGCGGAAACAATTTAACGGCGTGTAACATTTTTTCACTTCTTTTCTAAAAAATTGTATTTTATTGGAGTTCTAAAGCAAAAATTATGTATCGTAAAAGCTGTTGAATTAATTTTTAATACATCAAATATTTTCAAAGACCATTCAGTAATAAAAAGTGTAAGAATGTTGCCTTCTTTGCAGAAAAGAACACAATATAAAAGTTAATTGATACAAATTCTGGCAAAAATGTCATAAAAAAATAATTTGTTTTTGTGAAAGTTTTCTTTTTAATTTCAATTGCTTCTCTGTCTATATAAAAGAAGTCTCTTCACGAAAATATTCTCAAATGCTTTTCAGAGTTGAAGGAGACATCGCCAGCCATTGAAATTTCCGCAGCAGATAATCATTGAGGTTTTTAGTTGGTTTCTTGCAAAAGTGATATTTTAAAAATGTTTAGTTTATACCCACTTGCTGATCAGTGATCATCTGCATATCGCAGTTCAATTGCTATTCGCAAGAACAAATTTGCGTAGATTGCAAATAAATTGAAAACACTTTTACTTTTTATATAAATTTCTTGTCATCGATTTATTGATAAAATTTTTTAATTGTTTTAAATATTTTATTTAATTATCAAATAAAAATAAATTAATTTTCTTTTACTTTTTCAGCACAATATATTTAATTTGGATTCAATTATTTATCGAGTTTTTAGAAAAATGTTTCTTTTTAATGTCTTTTCAATTAAATATTTTCTTTCGTCCGGTTGCTGCACCTGCAGAGGGCTTCTATGAGTGTTGGGAAACTGTTTTCTTCTTCCTGCACCAAATTCAATTGTAAATTCGGCCATTTGCTGTCAGATCAGTCTCAAACTCACACTCTTCTTTTGATTGTTGTATTTTCTAGATTCCTTCGCTTTATTTGCCCATTCTCTGGAATAATTCGGGGGGAGATGTTGGCGGCATTTAACAACTTTGTTGCTCCTGAACTTTTTCTCTATCCTCTGGAACAATTCTGCGGTATAAAGAAACTACTGCCTTGAATTCATCTTCAGCTCCGGTATCGTGTCTTATAACAGGAGTATTGCAGTATTGCTTTAGTAGGATCATGAACATGAATTCAAGATCATCTAATATTATATCGGGACACTCCGACGTTTCAATGAAGGAATTTTTTTCCAAGAGGAATTTTTCGAAGTTTTTCACATCCTCCAGGAAGCGAATAACGGTGTAGTTTCCATTGCCTTTAGCTTCTGAAACAATTCTGCAGTATAAAAATCTACTGACTTGAATTCATCTTCAGCTCCGGTATCGTGTCTTATAACAGGAGTATCGCAGTATTGCTTTAGCAGGATCATGCACATGAATTCAAGATCATCTAATATGAAATCGTGACACTCCGACGTTTCAATGAAGGAATGTTTTTCCACGAGGAATTTTTTAAAGTTCCTCACATCCTCCAGGAAGCGAGTGACGATGTAGTTACCATTGTGTTTATTGTTGCTTCCAATATCTGCATCCTTTTCAATTATGCTCGCATCCTTATCTAACGTTGATGCTTCAGAATTCTCTGCGGTAGCCTGGATCGTGTCTTCTCCTTTTGAATCACGTTGAGGATCCTCTTGACACGGGCATCGAATATTTGCCAAGTTTCCAACTGTCACTTCTCCATTTTTTTCCATTTTTGACAAGTTGATAGTTACCATTGTATTTATTGTTGTTTTCAATATCTGATTCGTCATGCCCGCATCCTTATCTACCGTTGATGCTTCAGAATTCTCTGCTGTAGCCTGGATGTTATCTTCTCCTTTTGAATCACGTTGAGGATCCTCTTGACACGGGCATCGAATATTTGCCAAGTTTCCTAATGTGACTTCTCCATTTTGATTTTCCATTTTTGATCGGTTGACTTTTATTTTAAATTCTGATTAATTTAGTTATAAATTTCTATTTATATTCAACTGGAATTTGGAATTTATCTTTTTTTATATTTGGATCTTTCACTTTTGAATTTTTCTCAAATACTGATCACATGAAATTTTTAGTGTCCTTTTTATAGTCAATAAGAAAATCATTCAGCTAATCGAGGATAACTGCGACGTGCAGCCAGGATAATATTTTCTGAATGTGTGCACACACACATGCGTGGGCTGCATGTTGCGGATTATCAAGAAGTGCAATAAAATAATTCAACTGATCACTGCAGAAGATGATCTTTTCCGTGTCATAAAGAATTGTTGTAGGGAATTTTCGTGAAAATTTTCTTTGAACAGCTATTGCAAATTTTCTTTCGTCCTTTTGCTGAGAAATTGTCAGGTTCTTCTGGCCTTTAATCTTATTAAATTATACCATTTAGAATTAAAATTGTCATATTTTTAATCTCTTGTGCTGGAATATTTTGGGTTCTTTTTCCTTTTAACACATCCTGCAACTAATTTGGGCTTAAAATTTCCTATTTTATATTTTTATTGTTGCTTGAAGTGAAATTTCCAAAACAAATATGTTAATATTATTCCGGTAATTCCATGTCAAATTGAAGGGATGATATTCCGTCAGAGGAATTCTTCCTTCTATTTATGACTTCTAGAAACGGAAAACAATTGAAAAAATGTTTGGCAAAATTCCATATTTTCGGGGAATTCGGCGAATCTGTTGAGTTTATTTTTCTTTAAATATTTCAAGAACCATCTCAGACAAAAAAATTATTCTTATAGCTTTTTAAAAGGGAATTTTCGAGGCTACAAAAAGTTATAAATATTTTTTATTATTTTATGCAAAAATGTAATAGATGCAGTTAAAAAAAAAGATCAAAGAATCTACACTTTTTTTCGAGCTAAAATTTTGTTTGTAGCAGAGCCAACTGTTATGCGAAGATCCTGAAGCTTAAAAGGCTAAATTGTGATCTTCATATTTTATTTGAATCTTATCAAAATCTGTAGGCTTAAATTATTTTCTAAAAAACTTTGAGACGAAAAAATGTGTTTTCAGAAGAAAAAATTACAGACATCCTTTAAAATTTTAAAATCTCACAAAATAAAAATCTTTAATTAATTGAGTTTCTTAAATTTCGAAACTTTTTAGATATTAATATTTCCTGGATGCTGGGGAAAAATACAAACGACTTACATCAGTAGCCACTGCTCCAAGAATATATGGACTCCCAAAAATCCAAGACCGATTTGTTCTTCAATAAACTCTCCGTCATACGGTCTTTGATCTGGATCTGGATGCAAATGCATCAAAATACTATGTAAAAAGAAAAATTGCTCAAGAGGAGGTGTAGTATCAGTCAATTTAGGAACGGATTTAATAGAGGAAAAATGGGACAAAGTTTCCCCACACACAAATACATACACCAAGAGATCTATTTTTGGATATTCTGACTTTTTTATAAAAGATAATACGTATTTCAAATATAATGACAAAATATATGAGCAATTAAAAGGAAGGCCTATGGGATATAATTATGGAAGAGTTACTAGACCAAGGAATGGAAAAATTAGATATAAAACCAAGAGCTCTAAGCAAGTATGTTGACGATTTGTTTTGCGTCATTAACCGCAACAGTGTAGATGAAACACTCAAATGTTCAAACAGTTTCCAACGCAGAATTCAATTTACTATAGAAGTAGAGAAAGATTTCCGTCCAGGATCATAGAGAGAAACAAAAAATAAAACTTTCATGTAGCTCTCTGTTCCTAGTGTTCCATTACCAAAAACCAGATCATCTTGTGTACGTTCCTGCACAAACTCTCCAAAACAACCTCTTTGAAAGTAATCAGGAGGCTGTTTCAGTTTTCAGCGTTAAAAGTGAAGAATGCGAAAATCTTTCTCGGTATGATCCTGGACCATCACGCGCACCAATCTCTATTACGGAAGAACGACTGACTGGATTACGTTGTTTCTAAGTTGCTGGTATCACAACGGATATCTGAAGGGATTGTACAATTTTTAAATGAATAAAATTTAATGGAACCTGGGTCAAAGGTCACAAAGGACAGCTCGAAACAAAGTTTAAAGTTAATATATAGAATTTGGAAATGGAATAAAGAGAAGATGAATATTTTCCATTGACATAGAATTTTGTGGCATGATAATTTGAATACGACATTGGGTATATAACCGACACGCCGCGGCGGCCTCGTGTTTTAAATTATTTTTGGAATAAAATATTTCTCTAAGAATATTTTATTCTAAACTGCAAAATATCTCCGCTAGAACTATTTTCAAGAGTTGTTCGCCGATTCAACGAGAAGTGACTTTAATATAAAAGATTAAAGAGTCAACATTCAGGATGAACAATCGATTTGTGCAAAATGAAGTGGTTGCCAACTTTATTGTCCGACTGCTCCCTCAAAGCAACTTGACGTCTTTTGGTCCCATGACTTTTGTTGACAAATTGTCTCAAAGACTTCGGAAGGGGTACTGCCAACCCACAACTGTGGCGATCATATGCATGATCATATATAAAAGACTTCAGACTGCCACAAGGGAAACAGGAAAACTTCAAATTAACAATAGTTTAATAAAAAATCATACGGGAGTTAAAATATTTCGCATCAGCATTTTCGCAAGACCGTTGCATTAAAGCAAAATTAGAATCAAAGAAGTTTGTTTCACTCCTTGACTTGAAAGCGGAAAATTTATTTAACGAATTCATTTTTCATGTAGAAACAATTAGCCCTTTTTATTATTTAATATACTTTATTTGATAACTTCTTTTTATACAAACTAAAATTTTAAATTAAAACTGTTTAAAGTTTTGTGTCAATTAAAAATATTAGAGCTGCTGAAATAACAACTACTTAAGACTACGAAGTATCCTGCGTCAATTATTTCGTTCACATCGTTTGGACAGATCGCTTCACCGGAAGGTGGTCTGATATAAAGGCTCTTGTAAATTTAAATTATTAATAAGTGATGACCAGGAGTTGATGTTGCAGTCGGTAGTGGAATTTCCCATAAATTGTTCCTGCTGCTGTATTTTGTCTTGAAGTTGTAAGAGCAGGCGGAAATATCTGAAAATCAAACTGGAGAATTCGCTCTGACAAATTTCGTTAGGATACACCGGAGCGGTTTTGGAGTCTCTGTTAAGTTTATTGAATTGCGATTGCATTTCCTCGATCATATCTGTGGATCCTCGCAGCTGCCCATTTTCTTTTCAGATTGACTCAGAAGTTTATCGAATTCCCTTAAGCCTCTAATAAAACAGATGAGGTGATTGATTATCTGCGTGTGGTAGCTGAATACGCTGCCTGAGTTGTTGTTTTCGTAGGTGCAAGCTTGTGGGAACAAGTTTCGGGAAAAGTTTTTCAGAGTATGTAGAAAAGCGGCTTCTATTTCGTTGAAATGTTTGTTGTCGGGCATGGTGATGGTGGATAACTTCTCGTAGTTGCTGCAGTAATCGGACCAGGTTATTATAATTTGCTCCATCTTCTCGTAGTCGTAATAAGAAGTCAATTCGCTGATTTTTTCTTTTATCATTCGTCCTAATGCGGATTGACGAATTAGTAACTCCGTAACATTAATATCCTGCGGCATTTTTATAATTTTTTTCTCTTCACTGCGTTTCGGAATTGGAATACAGCGAAGATGAATTATTTCCATTGACAGAATTTATTGAATTCGAATTATAATTTAAATACGACTTCTGGCATATAACCGACACGACTGCCTCGGACGTGGTTAATCTGGAAGTCCAATTTTGGATATTTTTCAATTTATGCGCCCGTAAACCAGCAACTACGCAGCGAGTCCTTTGCGTCAATTATTTCGCACCATCGGCTCATATTAGCGACACATAAAAAATGTATTAAATCGCACAATTTGGAGGACAATGGACGAGTCCGAATCGTGAAATTATATGGTTCCACAAATGTTTCCTAAAGTAAATCAATTGTGGCACGAGGTGTTTGATATGTTGCTCCGTCTTGTGGAACACGGACATTTTATTAAATATCGGGACTAAAAAATTAAAAGTTTCTTTTTTACAAAAAATATTCGGGAAATTCCTCAATTATTGTGCTACCGTGCATATCCATTTTAGTTGTTGTTGTGTATGATTTTTTGGGAAAAATACAAAAAATATGTCTGTTATAAATGGAACGCACGATATTAATGTTACGGAGTTACTAATTCGTCAATCCGCATTAGGACGAATGATAAAAGAAAAAATCAGCGAATTGACTTCTTATTACGACTACGAGAAGATGGAGCAAATTATAATAACCTGGTCCGATTTCTGCAGCAACTACGAGAAGTTATCCACCATCACCATGCCCGACAACAAACATTTCAACGAAATAGAAGCCGCTTTTTTACATACTCTGAAAAACTTTTCCCGAAACTTGTTCCCACAAGCTTGCACCTACGAAAACAACAACTCAGGCAGCGTATTCAGCTACCACAAGCAGATAATCAACCACGTCAACTGTTTTGTTAGAGGCTTAAGGGAATTCGATAAACTTCTGAGTCAATCTGAAAAGAAAATGGGCAGCTGCGAGGATCCACAGATATGATCGAGGAAATGCAATCGCAATTCAATAAACTTAACAGAGACTCCAAAACCGCTCCGGTGTATCCTAACGAAATTTGTCAGAGCGAATTCTCCAGTTTGATTTTCAGATATTTTCGCCTGCTCTTACAACTTCAAGACAAAATACAGCAGCAGGAACAATTTATTGAAAATTCCACTACCGACTGCAACATCAACTCCTGGTCATCACTTATTAATAATTTAAATTTACAAGAGCCTTTATATCAGACGACCTTTCGGTGAAGCGATCTGTCCAAACGATGTGAACGAAATAATTGACGCAGGATACTTCGTAGTCTTAAGTAGTTGTTATTTCAGCAGCTCTAATATTTTTAATTGACACAAAACTTTAAATAGTTTTAATTTTAAATTTTGGTTTGTATAAAAAGAAGTTATCAAATAAAGTATATTAAATAATAAAAAGGGCTAATTGTTTCTACATGAAAAATGAATTCGTTAAATAAATTTTCCGCTTTCAAGTCAAGGAGTGAAACAAACTTCTTTGATTCTAATTTTGCTTTAATGCAACGGTCTTGCGAAAATGCTGATGCGAAATATTTTAACTCCCGTATGATTTTTTATTAAACTATTGTTAATTTGAAGTTTTCCTGTTTCCCTTGTGGCAGTCTGAAGTCTTTTATATATGATCATGCATATGATCGCCACAGTTGTGGGTTGGCAGTACCCCTTCCGAAGTCTTTGAGACAATTTGTCAACAAAAGTCATGGGACCAAAAGACGTCAAGTTGCTTTGAGGGAGCAGTCGGACAATAAAGTTGGCAACCACTTCATTTTGCACAAATCGATTGTTCATCCTGAATGTTGACTCTTTAATCTTTTATATTAAAGTCACTTCTCGTTGAATCGGCGAACAACTCTTGAAAATAGTTCTAGCGGAGATATTTTGCAGTTTAGAATAAAATATTCTTAGAGAAATATTTTATTCCAAAAATAATTTAAAATACGAGGCCGCCGCGGCGTGTCGGTTATATACCCAACGTCGTATTCAAATTATCATGCCACAAAATTCTGCGTCAATGGAAAATATTCATCTTCTTTTTATTCCATTTCCAAATTCTATATATTAACTTTAAACTTTGTTTCGAGCTGTCGTTTGTGACCTTTGACCCAGGTTCCATTAAATTTTATTCTTTTAAAAATTGTGCAATCTCTTCAGATTACCGTTGTGATACCAGCAACTAAGAAACAACGTAATCCAGTCTGTCGGTCTTCCGTAATAGAGATTGGTGCGCGTGATGGTCCAGGATCATACCGAGAAAGATTTTCGCATTCTTCACTTTTAACGCTGAAAACTGAAACAGCCTCCTGATTACTTTCAAAGAGGTTGTTTTGGAGAGTTTGTGCAGGAACGTACACAAGATGATCTGGTTTTTGGTAATGGAACACTAGGAACAGAGAGCTACATGAAAGTTTTATTTTTTGTTTCTCTCTATGATCCTGGACGGAAATCTTTCTCTACTTCTATAGTAAATTGAATTCTGCGTTGGAAACTGTTTGAACATTTGAGTGTTTCATCTACACTGTTGCGGTTAATGACGCAAAACAAATCGTCAACATACTTGCTTAGAGCTCTTGGTTTTATATCTAATTTTTCCATTCCTTGGTCTAGTAACTCTTCCATAATTATATCCCATAGGCCTTCTTTTTAATTGCTCATATATTTTGTCATTATATTTGAAATACGTATTATCTTTTATAAAAAAGTCAGAATATCCAAAAATAGATCTCTTGGTGTATGTATTTGTGTGTGGGGAAACTTTGTCCCATTTTTCCTCTATTAAATCCGTTCCTAAATTGACTGATACTACACCTCCTCTTGAGCAATTTTTCTTTTTACATAGTATTTTGATGCATTTGCATCCAGATCTTGGCTATATATTTGCAAAGACCGTATGACGGAGAGTTTATTGAAGAACAAATCGGTCTTGGATTTTTAGGAGTCCATATATTCTTGGAGCAGTGGCTACTGATGTAAGTCGTTTGTATTTTTCCCCAGCATCCAGGAAATATTAATATCTAAAAAGTTTCGAAATTTAAAAAACTCAATTAATTAAAGATTTTTATTTTGAGAGATTTTAAAATTTTAAAGGATGTCTGTAATTTTTTCTTCTGAAAACACATTTTTTCGTCTCAAAGTTTTTTAGAAAATAATTTAAGCCTACAGATTTTGATAAGATTCAAATAAAATATGAAAATCACAATTTAGCCTTTTAAGCTTCAGGATCTTCGCATAACAGTTGGCGCTGCTACAAACAAAATTTTAGCTCGAAAAAAAGTGTAGATTCTTTGATCTTTTTTTTTAACTGCATCTATTACATTTTTGCATAAAATAATAAAAAATATTTTATAACTTTTTGTAGCCTCGAAAATTCTCTTTTAAAGCGCTATAAGAATAATTTTTTTTGTCTGAGATGGTTCTTGAAATATTTAAAGAAAAATAAACTCAACAGATTCGGCGAATTCCCCGAAAATATGGAATTTTGCCAAACATTTTTTCAATTGTTTTCCGTTTCTAGAAGTCATAAATAGAAGGAAGAATTCCTCTGACGGAATATCATCCCTTCAATTTGACATGGAATTACCGGAATAATATTAACATATTTGTTTTGGAAATTTCACTTCAAGCAACAATAAAAATATAAAATAGGAAATTTTAAGCCCAAATTAGTTGCAGGATGTGTTAAAAGGAAAAAGAACCCAAAATATTCCAGCACAAGAGATTAAAAATATGACAATTTTAATTCTAAATGGTATAATTTAATAAGATTAAAGGCCAGAAGAACCTGACAATTTCTCAGCAAAAGGACGAAAGAAAATTTGCAAGAGCTGTTCAAAGAAAATTGTCACGAAAATTCCCTACAACAGTTCTTTATGACACGGAAAAGATCATCTGCTGCAGTGATCAGTTGAATTATTTTATTGCACTTCTTGATAATCCGCAACATGCAGCCCACGCATGTGTGTGTGCACACATTCAGAAAATATTATCCTGGCTGCACGTCGCAGGTATCCTCGATTAGCTGATTGATTTTCTTATTGACTATAAAAAGGACACTAAAAATTTCATGTGATCAGTATTTGAGAAAAATTCAAAAGTGAAAGATCCAAATATAAAAAAAGATAAGTTCCAAATTCCAGTTGAATATAAACAGAAATTTATAACTAAATTAATCAGAATTTAAAATAAAAGTCAACCGATCAAAAATGGAAAATCAAAATGGAGAAGTCACATTAGGAAACTTGGCAAATATTCGATGCCCGTGTCAAGAGGATCCTCAACGTGATTCAAAAGGAGAAGATAACATCCAGGCTACAGCAGAGAATTCTGAAGCATCAACGGTAGATAAGGATGCGGGCATGACGAATCAGATATTGAAAACAACAATAAATACAATGGTAACTATCAACTTGTCAAAAATGGAAAAAAATGGAGAAGTGACAGTTGGAAACTTGGCAAATATTCGATGCCCGTGTCAAGAGGATCCTCAACGTGATTCAAAAGGAGAAGACACGATCCAGGCTACCGCAGAGAATTCTGAAGCATCAACGTTAGATAAGGATGCGTGCATAATTGAAAAGGATGCAGATATTGAAAGCAACAATAAACACAATGGTAACTACATCGTCACTCGCTTCCTGGAGGATGTGAGGAACTTTAAAAAATTCCTCGTGGAAAAACATTCCTTCATTGAAACGTCGGAGTGTCACGATTTCATATTAGATGATCTTGAATTCATGTTCATGATCCTGCTAAAAAAAATACTGCAATACTCCTGTTATAAGACACGATACCGCAGCTGAAGATGAATTCAAGTCAGTAGATTTATTATACTGAAGAATTGTTTCATCCTGGAGGATGTGAGGAACTTCAAAAAATTCCTCGTGGAAAAACATTCCTTCATTGAAACGTCGGAGTGTCGCGATTTCATAATAGATGATCTTGAATTCATGTTCATGATCCTGCTAAAAAAAATACTGCAATACTCCTGTTGTAAGACACGATACCGCAGCTGAAGATGAATTCAAGTCAGTAGATTTATTATACTGAAGAATTGTTTCATCCTGGAGGATGTGAGGAACTTCAAAAAATTCCTCGTGGAAAAACATTCCTTCATTGAAACGTCGGAGTGTCGCAATTTCATATAAGATGATCTTGAATTCATGTTCATGATCCTGCTAAAAAAATACTGCAATACTCCTGTTATAAGACACGATACCGCAGCTGAAGATGAATTCAAGTCAGTAGATTTATTATACTGAAGAATTGTTTCATCCTGGAGGATGTGAGAAACTTCAAAAAATTCCTCGTGGAAAAACATTCCTTCATTGAAACGTCGGAGTGTCGCGATTTCATATTAGATGATCTTGAATTCATGTTCATGATCCTGCTAAAAAAAATACTGCAATACTCCTGTTATAAGACACGATACCGCAGCTGAAGATGAATTCAAGTCAGTAGATTTATTATACTGAAGAATTGTTTCATCCTGGAGGATGTGAGAAACTTCAAAAAATTCCTCGTGGAAAAACATTCCTTCATTGAAACGTCGGAGTGTCGCGATTTCATATTAGATGATCTTGAATTCATGTGCATGATCCTGCTAAAGCAATACTGCGATACTCCTGTTATAAGACACGATACCGCAGCTGAAGATGAATTCAAGTCAGTAGATTTTTGTACTGCAGAATTGTTTCAGAAGCTAAATGGAAACTACGCCGTTATTCGCTTCCTGGAGGATGTGATGAACTTAAAAAAATTCCTCGTGGAAAAACATTCCTTCACTGAAACGTCGGAGTGTCGCAATTTCATATAAGATGATCTTGAATTCATGTTCATGATCCTGCTAAAAAAATACTGCAATACTCCTGTTATAAGACACGATACCGCAGCTGAAAATGAATTCAAGTCAGTAGATTTATTATACTGAAGAATTGTTTCATCCTGGAGGATGTGAGGAACTTCAAAAAATTCCTCGTGGAAAAACATTCCTTCATTGAAACGTCGGAGTGTCGCGATTTCATATTAGATGATCTTGAATTCATGTTCATGATCCTACTAAAGCAATACTGCAATACTCCTGTTATAAGACACGATACCGCAGCTGAAGATGAATTCAAGTCAGTAGATTTATTATACTGAAGAATTGTTTCATCCTGGAGGATGTGAGAAACTTCAAAAAATTCCTCGTGGAAAAACATTCCTTCACTGAAACGTCGGAGTGTCGCAATTTCATATAAGATGATCTTGAATTCATGTTCATGATCCTACTAAAGCAATACTGCAATACTCCTGTTATAAGACACGATACCGGAGCTGAAGATGAATTCAAGGCAGTAGTTTCATTATACTGCAGAATTGTTCCAGAGGATAGAGAAAAAGTTCAGGAGCAACAAAGTTGTTAAATGCCGCCAACATCTCCCCCCGAATTATTCCAGAGAATGGGCAAATAAAGCGAAGGAATCTAGAAAATACAACAATCAAAAGAAGAGTGTGAGTTTGAGACTGATCTGACAGCAAATGGCCGAATTTACAATTGAATTTGGTGCAGGAAGAAGAAAACAGTTTCCCAACACTCATAGAAGCCCTCTGCAGGTGCAGCAACCGGACGAAAGAAAATATTTAATTGAAAAGACATTAAAAAGAAACATTTTTCTAAAAACTCGATAAATAATTGAATCCAAATTAAATATATTGTGCTGAAAAAGTAAAAGAAAATTAATTTATTTTTATTTGATAATTAAATAAAATATTTAAAACAATTAAAAAATTTTATCAATAAATCGATGACAAGAAATTTATATAAAAAGTAAAAGTGTTTTCAATTTATTTGCAATCTACGCAAATTTGTTCTTGAGAATAGCAATTGAACTGTGATATGCAGATGATCACTAATCAGCAAGTGGGTATAAACTAAACATTTTTAAAATATCACTTTTGCAAGAAACCAACTAAAAACCTCAATGATTATCTGCTGCGGAAATTTCAATGGCTGGCGATGTCTCCTTCAACTCTGAAAAGCATTTGAGAATATTTTCGTGAAGAGACTTCTTTTATATAGACAGAGAAGCAATTGAAATTAAAAAGAAAACTTTCACAAAAACAAATTATTTTTTTATGACATTTTTGCCAGAATTTGTATCAATTAACTTTTATATTGTGTTCTTTTCTGCAAAGAAGGCAACATTCTTACACTTTTTATTACTGAATGGTCTTTGAAAATATTTGATGTATTAAAAATTAATTCAACAGCTTTTACGATACATAATTTTTGCTTTAGAACTCCAATAAAATACAATTTTTTAGAAAAGAAGTGAAAAAATGTTACACGCCGTTAAATTGTTTCCGCGCAGAAGTTACACAAAATGGGACGGCATATTCGAAATAAAATATTTTTTATAAAAAACTGACTATTTCAGTTCTGAATAATTTTAGAAATAAACAGGAAGGAGTACTGCTCCGTTTTGCTAGTTTTAGGGTTATAAAAATTAAAATTTGATGTTAGTGAAATCAAGGTCTTATTCACAAAAAAGATTTTCTTACAAGACAAATTTCTTCTAGAAACATAAAATATTTTTTGTAAATAAGACGTTTATTCCGGGTTCAGCTATACCCCTTAATTGCGCAATCAGGGAATTTTTCTCAATTAAGGCCTTAATTGAACTCAATTTATCATAAAATAAGTCAACTAATAAATGGAGCAATTAGTTAATTAATTGCGTAAGCAGGGTTTGAAGAAATTTTATTCGCGCTTACCGATTCAAGTTAAAATTTAACTTTTTCCCTAGAAAACTCTATGTGGACTGAGACTTATAACATATATTTTCAGCTAAATTCTTTACGTCTTCAGAATATTCCGCTGGTCGAGAAGTAACCAAAAGCTTGCAAAATATTTTGCTTTCCATGATAATATTTTAGATTCTTTAATAGAATTTCCTAACCTTTTTGTGGCAGTTCTTGAGCTTTGGCCAAACCCATGTAACTTAAATGGGTTTGACCAAAGGTTTTTGGCACAACTGAGCATTTGATGACGTTTGACCCAACTCTTTGGTTTTACCTAAGAAACATATTTTATAAAGAAGTCCATGTCCTTGAAGAAATAATAAGGATAATAGAAATTTGAGTTTAAATTAAAAGTTTTATTCAGGTCTTTCATTTTATGTCTTAACACGTACATGCGATTCCTGTTGCAGCAACAATTTAATGCTGCTGCCCCTTCATAAAACAAATTAATATGAAAAAAGATTATTAGGTCTCTTAACTATTTATTTCTTAATAATTAAATTTAAAAATTTAATTTCTTAATAAAATTAATTCTATTGCGAAAGTTTTATAAAAAGTAAAGAACCCGGTGCTTTCGGGTAGTCGTTCAATTCAACATTTTTAGCCGCTTTATTTTCTTTATCTTCCATCTGATGGAGTTGAAGGAATTTCCCATTTGAAGGGAGGGCTCGTTTTGGCTCTGCACGTCTTTTTGTTTGTGTGTTTGCTCGTTTCTTCTGCATTTTTCGTCTCTGCGGATGTTTGCAACTTTCGATCTTAGCTTCCATTTGAAATAGAATATCTTTGAAGTTCCGCTAAAATCTTTTAACGTTTCCGTTTCTGGGTTCTGTATAGTCACACTCACGAGGAGTTGTTTTCCGAAAGTGAGGAAGCACAATATTATCATTTTGATGTTCACAAATATTTAATAATGCATCTTTTACTTTAGAATAAAATGTATCTTTTTGAATGCCAGCAGATCGCAGCTTTTGAGTTATTTCGTAGAAGTTTTCCCAAGAATTTTGAATCGAATAAAGATGAGATTCAGCTTCCTTTGAGCTCATGTGCCTGAAATATTGCTCGTCTGATAATAATGCATTTTTTACTTGTGAATAAAATTTCTCTTTTAATGCCAGCAGATCGCAGCCTTTGAGTTATTTCATAGAAGTTTTCCCACGAATTTTGAATCGAATAAAGATGAGATTCAGCTTCCTTTGAGCTCATGTGCCTGAAATATTGCTCGTCTGATAATAATGCATTTTTTACTTGTGAATAAAATTTCTCTTTTAATGCCAGCAGATCGCAGCCTTTGAGTTATTTCATAGAAGTTTTCCCACGAATTTTGAATCGAATAAAGATGAGATTCAGCTTCCTTTGAGCTCATGTGCCTGAAATATTGCTCGTCTGATAATAATGCATTTTTTACTTGTGAATAAAATTTCTCTTTTAATGCCAGCAGATCGCAGCCTTTGAGTTATTTCATAGAAGTTTTCCCACGAATTTTGAATCGAATAAAGATGAGATTCAGCTTCCTTTGAGCTCATGTGCCTGAAATATTGCTCGTCTGATAATAATGCATTTTTTACTTGTGAATAAAATTTCTCTTTTAATGCCAGCAGATCGCAGCCTTTGAGTTATTTCATAGAAGTTTTCCCACGAATTTTGAATCGAATAAAGATGAGATTCAGCTTCCTTTGAGCTCATGTGCCTGAAATATTGCTCGTCTGATAATAATGCATTTTTTACTTGTGAATAAAATTTCTCTTTTAATGCCAGCAGATCGCAGCCTTTGAGTTATTTCATAGAAGTTTTCCCACGAATTTTGAATCGAATAAAGATGAGATTCAGCTTCCTTTGAGCTCATGTGCCTGAAATATTGCTCGTCTGATAATAATGCATTTTTTACTTGTGAATAAAATTTCTCTTTTAATGCCAGCAGATCGCAGCCTTTGAGTTATTTCATAGAAGTTTTCCCACGAATTTTGAATCGAATAAAGATGAGATTCAGCTTCCTTTGAGCTTATGTGCCTGAAATATTGCTCGTCTGATAATAATGCATTTTTTACTTGTGAATAAAATTTCTCTTTTAATGCCAGCAGATCGCAGCCTTTGAGTTATTTCATAGAAGTTTTCCCACGAATTTTGAATCGAATAAAGATGAGATTCAGCTTCCTTTGAGCTCATGTGCCTGAAATATTGCACGTCTGATATTATCGCTTCTCCGATTACTTTTTGTTTTTGTATCAAATATAGAAGACACACTTTTCGATTTGTTTTATTGAATTTAAGACACAACACCGGAGGAATTGCAGCTATTTTAATACATCTTTTACTTCTGAATAAAATGTATCTCTTTGAATGGCAGCAGATCGCAGCCTTTGAGTTATTTCATAGAAGTTTTCCCACGAATTTTGAATCGAATAAAGAGGAGATTCAGCTTCCTTTCAGCTCATGTGCCTGAAATATTGCACGTCTGATATTATCGCTTCTCCGATTACCTTTTGTCTTTGTATCAAATATAGAAGACACACTTCTCGATTTGTTTTATTGAATTTAAGACACTGAACAGCGGAGGAATTGCAGCTATTTTAATACATCTTTTACTTCTGAATAAAATGTATCTCTTTGAATGCCAGCAGATCGCAGCCTTTGAGTTATTTCATAGAAGTTTTCCCACGAATTTTGAATCGAATAAAGATGAGATTCAGCTTCCTTTCAGCTCATGTGCCTGAAATATTGCACGTCTGATATTATCGCTTCTCCGATTACCTTTTGTCTTTGTATCAAATATAGAAGACACACTTTTCGATTTGTTTTATTGAATTTAAGACACTGAACAGCGGAGGAATTGCAGCTATTTTAATACATCTTTTACTTCTGAATAAAATGTATCTCTTTGAATGCCAGCAGATCGCAGCCTTTGAGTTATTTCATAGAAGTTTTCCCACGAATTTTGAATCGAATAAAGATGAGATTCAGCTTCCTTTCAGCTCATGTGCCTGAAATATTGCACGTCTGATATTATCGCTTCTCCGATTACCTTTTGTCTTTGTATCAAATATAGAAGACACACTTTTCGATTTGTTTTATTGAACTTAAGACACTGAACAGCGGAGGAATTGCAGCTATTTTAATACATCTTTTACTTCTGAATAAAATGTATCTCTTTGAATGCCAGCAGATCGCAGCCTTTGAGTTATTTCATAGAAGTTTTCCCACGAATTTTGAATCGAATAAAGATGAGATTCAGCTTCCTTTCAGCTCATGTGCCTGAAATATTGCACGTCTGATATTATCGCTTCTCCGATTACCTTTTGTCTTTGTATCAAATATAGAAGACACACTTTTCGATTTGTTTTATTGAATTTAAGACACTGAACAGCGGAGGAATTGCAGCTATTTTAATACATCTTTTACTTCTGAATAAAATGTATCTCTTTGAATGCCAGCAGATCGCAGCCTTTGAGTTATTTCATAGAAGTTTTCCCACGAATTTTGAATCGAATAAAGATGAGATTCAGCTTCCTTTCAGCTCATGTGCCTGAAATATTGCACGTCTGATATTATCGCTTCTCCGATTACCTTTTGTCTTTGTATCAAATATAGAAGACACACTTTTCGATTTGTTTTATTGAATTTAAGACACTGAACAGCGGAGGAATTGCAGCTATTTTAATACATCTTTTACTTCTGAATAAAATGTATCTCTTTGAATGCCAGCAGATCGCAGCCTTTGAGTTATTTCATAGAAGTTTTCCCACGAATTTTGAATCGAATAAAGATGAGATTCAGCTTCCTTTGAGCTCATGTGCCTGAAATATTGCTCGTCTGATAATAATGCATCTTTTACTTGTGAATAAAATTTATCTCTTTTAATGCCAGCAGATCGCAGCCTTTGAGTTATTTCATAGAAGTTTTCCCACGAATTTTGAATCGAATAAAGATGAGATTCAGCTTCCTTTGAGCTCATGTGCCTGAAATATTGCTCGTCTGATAATAATGCATCTTTTACTTGTGAATAAAATTTATCTCTTTTAATGCCAGCAGATCGCAGCCTTTGAGTTATTTCATAGAAGTTTTCCCACGAATTTTGAATCGAATAAAGATGAGATTCAGCTTCCTTTGAGCTCATGTGCCTGAAATATTGCTCGTCTGATAATAATGCATCTTTTACTTGTGAATAAAATTTATCTCTTTTAATGCCAGCAGATCGCAGCCTTTGAGTTATTTCATACAAGTTTTCCCACGAATTTTGAATCGAATAAATATGAGATTCAGCTTCCTTTGAGCTCATGTGCCTGATATATTGCACGTCTGATATTATCGCTTCTCCGATTACCTTTTGTCTTTGTATCAAATATAGAAGACACACTTCTCGATTTGTTTTATTGAATTTAAGACACTGAACAGCGGAGGAATTGCAGCTATTTTAATACATCTTTTACTTCTGAATAAAATGTATCTCTTTGAATGCCAGCAGATCGCAGCCTTTGAGTTATTTCATAGAAGTTTTCCCACGAATTTTGAATCGAATAAAGATGAGATTCAGCTTCCTTTCAGCTCATGTGCCTGAAATATTGCACGTCTGATATTATCGCTTCTCCGATTACCTTTTGTCTTTGTATCAAATATAGAAGACACACTTTTCGATTTGTTTTATTGAACTTAAGACACTGAACAGCGGAGGAATTGCAGCTATTTTAATACATCTTTTACTTCTGAATAAAATGTATCTCTTTGAATGCCAGCAGATCGCAGCCTTTGAGTTATTTCATAGAAGTTTTCCCACGAATTTTGAATCGAATAAAGATGAGATTCAGCTTCCTTTCAGCTCATGTGCCTGAAATATTGCACGTCTGATATTATCGCTTCTCCGATTACCTTTTGTCTTTGTATCAAATATAGAAGACACACTTTTCGATTTGTTTTATTGAATTTAAGACACTGAACAGCGGAGGAATTGCAGCTATTTTAATACATCTTTTACTTCTGAATAAAATGTATCTCTTTGAATGCCAGCAGATCGCAGCCTTTGAGTTATTTCATAGAAGTTTTCCCACGAATTTTGAATCGAATAAAGATGAGATTCAGCTTCCTTTGAGCTCATGTGCCTGAAATATTGCTCGTCTGATAATAATGCATCTTTTACTTGTGAATAAAATTTATCTCTTTTAATGCCAGCAGATCGCAGCCTTTGAGTTATTTCATAGAAGTTTTCCCACGAATTTTGAATCGAATAAAGATGAGATTCAGCTTCCTTTGAGCTCATGTGCCTGAAATATTGCTCGTCTGATAATAATGCATCTTTTACTTGTGAATAAAATTTATCTCTTTTAATGCCAGCAGATCGCAGCCTTTGAGTTATTTCATAGAAGTTTTCCCACGAATTTTGAATCGAATAAAGATGAGATTCAGCTTCCTTTGAGCTCATGTGCCTGAAATATTGCTCGTCTGATAATAATGCATCTTTTACTTGTGAATAAAATTTATCTCTTTTAATGCCAGCAGATCGCAGCCTTTGAGTTATTTCATACAAGTTTTCCCACGAATTTTGAATCGAATAAATATGAGATTCAGCTTCCTTTGAGCTCATGTGCCTGATATATTGCACGTCTGATATTATCGCTTCTCCGATTACCTTTTGTCTTTGTATCAAATATAGAAGACACACTTCTCGATTTGTTTTATTGAATTTAAGACACTGAACAGCGGAGGAATTGCAGCTATTTTAATACATCTTTTACTTCTGAATAAAATGTATCTCTTTGAATGCCAGCAGATCGCAGCCTTTGAGTTATTTCATAGAAGTTTTCCCACGAATTTTGAATCGAATAAAGATGAGATTCAGCTTCCTTTCAGCTCATGTGCCTGAAATATTGCACGTCTGATATTATCGCTTCTCCGATTACCTTTTGTCTTTGTATCAAATATAGAAGACACACTTTTCGATTTGTTTTATTGAACTTAAGACACTGAACAGCGGAGGAATTGCAGCTATTTTAATACATCTTTTACTTCTGAATAAAATGTATCTCTTTGAATGCCAGCAGATCGCAGCCTTTGAGTTATTTCATAGAAGTTTTCCCACGAATTTTGAATCGAATAAAGATGAGATTCAGCTTCCTTTCAGCTCATGTGCCTGAAATATTGCACGTCTGATATTATCGCTTCTCCGATTACCTTTTGTCTTTGTATCAAATATAGAAGACACACTTTTCGATTTGTTTTATTGAACTTAAGACACTGAACAGCGGAGGAATTGCAGCTATTTTAATACATCTTTTACTTCTGAATAAAATGTATCTCTTTGAATGCCAGCAGATCGCAGCCTTTGAGTTATTTCATAGAAGTTTTCCCACGAATTTTGAATCGAATAAAGATGAGATTCAGCTTCCTTTCAGCTCATGTGCCTGAAATATTGCACGTCTGATATTATCGCTTCTCCGATTACCTTTTGTCTTTGTATCAAATATAGAAGACACACTTTTCGATTTGTTTTATTGAACTTAAGACACTGAACAGCGGAGGAATTGCAGCTATTTTAATACATCTTTTACTTCTGAATAAAATGTATCTCTTTGAATGCCAGCAGATCGCAGCCTTTGAGTTATTTCATAGAAGTTTTCCCACGAATTTTGAATCGAATAAAGATGAGATTCAGCTTCCTTTCAGCTCATGTGCCTGAAATATTGCACGTCTGATATTATCGCTTCTCCGATTACCTTTTGTCTTTGTATCAAATATAGAAGACACACTTTTCGATTTGTTTTATTGAATTTAAGACACTGAACAGCGGAGGAATTGCAGCTATTTTAATACATCTTTTACTTCTGAATAAAATGTATCTCTTTGAATGCCAGCAGATCGCAGCCTTTGAGTTATTTCATAGAAGTTTTCCCACGAATTTTGAATCGAATAAAGATGAGATTCAGCTTCCTTTCAGCTCATGTGCCTGAAATATTGCACGTCTGATATTATCGCTTCTCCGATTACCTTTTGTCTTTGTATCAAATATAGAAGACACACTTTTCGATTTGTTTTATTGAATTTAAGACACTGAACAGCGGAGGAATTGCAGCTATTTTAATACATCTTTTACTTCTGAATAAAATGTATCTCTTTGAATGCCAGCAGATCGCAGCCTTTGAGTTATTTCATAGAAGTTTTCCCACGAATTTTGAATCGAATAAAGATGAGATTCAGCTTCCTTTGAGCTCATGTGCCTGAAATATTGCTCGTCTGATAATAATGCATCTTTTACTTGTGAATAAAATTTATCTCTTTTAATGCCAGCAGATCGCAGCCTTTGAGTTATTTCATAGAAGTTTTCCCACGAATTTTGAATCGAATAAAGATGAGATTCAGCTTCCTTTGAGCTCATGTGCCTGAAATATTGCTCGTCTGATAATAATGCATCTTTTACTTGTGAATAAAATTTATCTCTTTTAATGCCAGCAGATCGCAGCCTTTGAGTTATTTCATAGAAGTTTTCCCACGAATTTTGAATCGAATAAAGATGAGATTCAGCTTCCTTTGAGCTCATGTGCCTGAAATATTGCTCGTCTGATAATAATGCATCTTTTACTTGTGAATAAAATTTATCTCTTTTAATGCCAGCAGATCGCAGCCTTTGAGTTATTTCATACAAGTTTTCCCACGAATTTTGAATCGAATAAATATGAGATTCAGCTTCCTTTGAGCTCATGTGCCTGATATATTGCACGTCTGATATTATCGCTTCTCCGATTACCTTTTGTCTTTGTATCAAATATAGAAGACACACTTTTCGATTTGTTTTATTGAATTTAAGACACTGAACAGCGGAGGAATTGCAGCTATTTTAATACATCTTTTACTTCTGAATAAAATGTATCTCTTTGAATGCCAGCAGATCGCAGCCTTTGAGTTATTTCATAGAAGTTTTCCCACGAATTTTGAATCGAATAAAGATGAGATTCAGCTTCCTTTGAGCTCATGTGCCTGAAATATTGCTCGTCTGATAATAATGCATCTTTTACTTGTGAATAAAATTTATCTCTTTTAATGCCAGCAGATCGCAGCCTTTGAGTTATTTCATAGAAGTTTTCCCACGAATTTTGAATCGAATAAAGATGAGATTCAGCTTCCTTTGAGCTCATGTGCCTGAAATATTGCTCGTCTGATAATAATGCATCTTTTACTTGTGAATAAAATTTATCTCTTTTAATGCCAGCAGATCGCAGCCTTTGAGTTATTTCATACAAGTTTTCCCACGAATTTTGAATCGAATAAATATGAGATTCAGCTTCCTTTGAGCTCATGTGCCTGATATATTGCACGTCTGATATTATCGCTTCTCCGATTACCTTTTGTCTTTGTATCAAATATAGAAGACACACTTTTCGATTTGTTTTATTGAATTTAAGACACTGAACAGCGGAGGAATTGCAGCTATTTACTCTGTTCGATGTGCTCTGCACATGTGTCGGCCTTCAGGTAGAAGACAGATTCCATTTATCTTCGCTAATAAATTCATGGAATTTCATAATTGAAATTAAAATAGGGACTATTCAAGGATGCTGTTGCCATTATTTTGGGGATCATCTACTTCATAGTGGGTGCTGGTGGTGTCATCATTTTTGGGACCATCTGTTTTATCGTCGTCGCTGCTGTTGCCATCATTTTGGGGATCATCTACTTCATCGTCGTCGCTGCTGTAGCCATTATTTTGGGGATCATCTACTTCATCGTCGTCGCTGCTATTGCCATCATTTGGGGAATGATCTACTTCATAGTGGGTGCTGGTGGTGCCATCATCGTTGAGCTCATGTGCCTGAAATATTGCACGTCTGATATTATCACTTCTCCGATTACCTTTTATCTTTGTATCAAATATAGAAGACACACTTTTCGATTTGTTTTATTGAATTTAAGACACTGAACAGCGGAGGAATTGCAGCTATTTACTCTGTTCGATGTGCTCTGCACATGTGTCGGCCTTCAGGTAGAAGACAGATTCCATTTATCTTCGCTAATAAATTCATGGAATTTCATAATTGAAATTAAAATAGGGACTATTCAAGGATGCTGTTGCCATTATTTTGGGGATCATCTACTTCATAGTGGGTGCTGGTGCTGCCATCATTTTTGGGACCATCTGTTTTATCGTCGTCGCTGCTGTTGCCATCATT
Organism: Linnaemya vulpina; assembly: GCA_963675445.1. Lineage (NCBI taxonomy): Eukaryota > Metazoa > Arthropoda > Insecta > Diptera > Tachinidae > Linnaemya > Linnaemya vulpina. Next base: position 11,455,066 of record OY776278.1, on the reverse strand, counting down.
TTGGGGATCATCTACTTCATCGTCGTCGCTGCTGTTGCCATCATTTTGGGGATCATCTACTTCATCGTCGTCGCTGCTGTTGCCATCATTTTGGGGATCATCGTTGAGCTCATGTGCCTGAAATATTGCACGTCTGATATTATCGCTTCTCCGATTACCTTTTGTCTTTGTATCGAATATAGAAGACACACTTTTCGATTTATTTTATTGAATTTAAGATACTGAACAGCGGAGGAATTTAAAATAGGTTTTCTTTTCAAATAACACACTTGCACGTTTGGCTTGTTTTGAGATACTGATTTAACAAAAAGAAATGAAAGTCCTTTTATAGCGACTGCGCGATAGACGTTAATGACACACAAACACTTGTGTGTGTGTGTACGAATGAATGCATGCACGCACGGGGTGTGTAGCAGGTAGCAGCTATTTTCTCTGTTCGATGTGCTCTGCACATGTGTCGGCCTTCAGGTAGAAGACAGATTCCATTTATCTTCGCTAATAAATTCACGGAATTTTATAATTGAAATTAAAATAGGGATTATTCAAGGATAGATGGGAATGGAGGTCCTTTTTGAATTCCTTTGTTTCACGAAAGATTATCTACATGACAACCATGAACAATTTTATATGCAGAAAATAATATTAATTAAAGTTGGGTCAAACTTCATCAAACGCTCAGTTCTGCCAAAAACCTTTAGCCAAACCCATGTTTTAATTTTTCACTTCTGTTTGTAACAGCCCTCGTTGTATATTTGATACATATATTTTACAACAATTAGTGGAAATATGTTCCTTATGCCCAAGCGATTCCGAAACAACTATTTTATACCTGCACAATGAGAACGAATTACATTAAAAACTAAAGCACTTTTCCATCTGGAAGCCGTCTTTCATAAAAGCGATTTGATAGAAAAATACTCCAGAAATGAGCAGAAGACACATGCTTTACTCTAAAAATATTTGGCCTTGTATCAGAAAAATTGCTCTGGTGCTCACGGTCGGATCGTGCCGGCCGCACAATGGGGTATAGGAGTGTAGAGAAGAGTATTGACTATAAGACAGTACTAGTCTCTAAACGAACTTTTACGAACTTTAGAAGTTATGCTCTATTGAGTGGGAGGATTCAGGAAAATTTTAGACCTTGAAGAAAAACCTTATTATTGGTACTAGTAAAGCTAACAAGTTGGGCAATAATACAAAATTTATTTAGTTGAAAAAACGTTTAGAAGAAAAAAGTTATAGACTTTTAAAAATTAAAAACTTTTTAAGATATTTCTAATTTTAGCAAAATAATGAAAATGTCCATTTTGAAACACCCTGTCTACTGGGTCATAGTTAAAATAAAGTTTAAATTTGTTGGTTCCCGAATGATGAACTTTTACATTTTTCAATTGGCGATTGCAAAATATATGAGTTTTGGCTGCCTTCGCTTAAAATGGTCCAGTGTGCGGCGGCATGTGAAATTATTTTCTGTGGAATGTTATAGAATGACTATTCTTTTAAATGAATATGTAAATTGTTCAACAATTGAGTTCTATTTTAAATGAATCCATTTTTTCTTAAATATGAGTTAAATTAAAATATAAATGAACAAAAAATGTTTGTTAAAAGGAAGAATTGATTTCATTTTCGAAATAAGTTTTTAAGGAATTTTCAAACCGACTAGACTGAACTCCAATAAATAAATTTGCAAAATTATAAATTTTTCCTTTTTCTTTTATTTTAAGCACTAATAATTTTGACTCAAAACTCGATCGCAATGACTCCAACAGCTCCATATTTCTATTATATGCAAATAAAGTTTCTTTTAAACCAAAATTTGCGTCCATTTTTTAAATTTATAAACACGAATATCCACAAAATAAATAAAAACAATGTTTTTTTCAAATTTCAAATGTTAATTGAGTCAGCTAAATTGAGTATGTGTGAACACTAGATTTAATTGCTCAATTAAAATTAAGTAGACTCAATTAAAAATTCATGCCTGAACAAATTCAACAAATAATGAATAGATTCGAATTTTAAATCTGTTAAACTGTTTTCAACTTAAGAATTGAATGAATTACACTATGCGACAAATGAAGACTTTTTGAAAAGTGCAAGATCGTGACTATATGGGTTCGATTATACTACCAAAATGTAGTAAAACCCTATACTCAAAGTGGTCAAATTGGTGACCATTTTCTTTTTATGGGCCTCAAAAGTTTCCCAAAAAAAGGTGTTATCAGTTTTTGCCAAATAACTAATCAGCACTTAAAAATATCGCTTAACCATGTCGGGCAAAAATGTAGCCAAGAGTAGGTTGAATACTTCTGGCTAAAATTTTATGGCAGAAATGTATTTTATCTCAGACATTTTTTCAAAAAGTTACACAACAAAAATATTTTTTTATGTTTTTCGATCATAACTTTTAGGAAAACCTGATTTTTCATACACTATATCTGGAAAAATTGTAGCCACGGTAGAGCCGAACAACTTTTGTGAACATACCGATACAATCTGAACGTGTCTAGATACCAAAAACAGGTCATAAAGACTCCCTTATGACTAAAAATTTTAATTTTTAACTCAAATTTTACAATTTTTTATAATTTTTTTGGACAATAATTTAATAAAGTCTTTGTTTAGGTATTTATTTGTTGTATATTAATTTTAAACTTTGTTTCAAGCTGTCTGTGAACAGCCACCAGTCGTTAAGATCGTACGCAATTTTCATCTCATCCATGAGCATCTTCGTGTCCTTACAATAGAAAAACGATTTTGAGTCATCAACAGTAAAACGTTTTTGAAGGTCTGACTGTCGTCTTCTATATTTTATGTCCTTTGACCCAGGTTCCATTAAATTTTATTCTTTTATTCTTTGGTATCCGTTGTGATACCAGCAACTTAGAAACAATGTAATCCAGCCGGTCTTCCGTAATTAAGATTGGAGCGCGTGATGGTCCAGGATCATATAGAGAAACAAAAAATAAAACTTCACGTAGATCTCTGTTCCTAGTGCTCAATTACCAAAAACAAGATCAACTTACGTTCCTGCACAACCTCTCCAAAACAAACTCTTTGGAAATAATCAGGAGGCTGCTTCAGTTTTCAGCTTTAGAAGTGAAGAATGCGATAATCTTTCTTGCGGGGAGTTACAGGGATACACTTTGGGTCCATCAGTTTTCAGTCGAAAACGAAGCTGGATATGGGACTATAATATTACGATGCTTTAGTTAGCGACTTTGACTCCGTACTAAGTCCTGAATATGATGCCGAATTTTTCTGATCTGCACGATTGTGTTAATTACTGTTGGCTGGTCTCAATGACGAAAGCATGCGGTTAAAATTTCATTTTTTATATATCTTTTTATATTAAAAAATTAAATTAAATAATCCAAATTCGTTTGTATTCGATTTCTAGAATGAATCAACGATTTTTTCTAACACTTTTAAGAAAATAATTTTCCGTTTATCTGCTTGTTTTCCAGTTTATTTATCCACGTTGTTGTCTATAATTAAATACAAAAACTTTGTTGCCATTCCACTCTATCTTGTGTCTTCAATTTAAGTTCAACTGGCAGAACAAAAAGTATTGAAATTTTTTCTAATAAAATTAAAAATAAATTACACCAACTTCAAGGGCTTTTTTAACCACAAAATTGCATTAGCCCTGGCAGCATAATTTAACGTTAAGGGTGCCAAATTATTTCAAACCAAACTAGCAATTTAAAATTTAAAAATAAGAAAATCAAAAAAGGAACAAAACAAAATATGTGATAATTTGTTAATAAAAAAAATATATCTTGCGATTTAACATTAAACCAAGTCAGCCAGCCAATCAGCCAGCATTAGCGAATAAGTAAGCGAAATCACATGTTGCAAGTATAAATGAAATAGAGTTCAGGATCTGAGGTCTCTAGTTTCCAAACAACATTCAATAAAGTGCAGTCTGTCAGTCTGAAAATGCATGCAGCAACTGCTACTCGCAGTCGATCGTATTGTTCGTTTCATACGGTAGCGATTTAATCATTAAATTGCTGACATCGCATTGAACCCTTTTGGCCAAGTACGACCGACAGTGTGCATACGAAGAATATTAAGTTTCTATGCTGGTTATTATTGTTATAAAATGGAAATGAAAATAAATGGAAAATATGTATTCAAAAGTCCCTGAGTTTGATGATTTTTATTAAATTGATCAGAAACCTTTTAATGGAAAAAGGTTATGCAGAGCTGATATTTGCTTGATTCTAATGAATGTTTTTGAATGTAGTTTGTGTTGAAAAAAAATTCTCAAAATTACTTTATTACAAGACATGACCTTTGGCAACGATATGCTGCCAATAACAAGTAAACGGGTATAAACGAGTGTTTGCATTTGTTTCAAGTTGACGCTGCTCTGAAAAGTGGGACACATGAAATGAAATGTGGAAACTTCTCCCTCGTACTGTTGCATGGCCGAATCAGATATTTCGTTTTTATACGATTTAAAAATTTTATTAAATTTTTCAATTAGTTATTGAGTGTGCGGGAGATTAGGAAAATGTTGTTAGAAAATACTTTTTTCAAAAGCACTGATTTATTTTTATTGCCTATTCGAAATTGTCACCAAAAATGAAGTGAAAATAAAACAAAAACAAAAACAAAGAAAATTAAGTACTGAAGTTCTCAGCAAAAACACCATTCACCGATTAGTATTTACGACCATAAAAAAATGGCTCAAAGTAGTACAACTTCAACGTTCAGGTTGATTGTGGCACTAAAAAATATATAATAAAAATTATACAAAAAAAATTTTTCAAAATGGTACCGTTGTGGTGTAAAAAGTACATTCTGTTCAATCACAGCCACTTTCCGTCCCTGACTTCGTGTGAAATTTCAAGAGTCTTCAAATATATTAATATGGCCGAAATAATGTTCTGCATTTTCAAATGAAAATTTGCAAATTTCAAAAATTATTATTTCTATCCTTTACACTTTTCAAATAAAATAATTGGCACTATTTTTTAAGCGTTTATGAGTAACTCTGGCAAAGAAATATTTTTATGAAGGTTTTACAGTGAATTATAAAACCCTAAACATGTCGATCATCAACGCAACAGCTAATTATTTTATAACTTCAAAAGGTTACATTCCGGCGATCATAAAGTCAAACTGCCCTGGAATTGTATCGTTTGGGGGTTGTAGCAAAAATCATAAAATTGTCAGAAATTTTGCCTCATGCTAATGCGTTAGCGATACCCTGTGCTAACTTATTCCAAGAACCTGGTGTTCATAGCGCGTTCTTTGCCTGTGAGCAGTGTAGGGGCTGTTAGTGAGCCGTTAATTCTAGAGCGAATTTTAAGTCTATTGAGATAAGGGATTCAGAGTAGCTTGTATAAAAGGACGCGAATTTGAAAAAATAAATCACTTTCATATAAATATTCCAGTGGAAGGATTGTGCTCTACTTCTAACATTTTCAAATTGTGATTTGACAACAGTCAGTGTTTATTAAAGGAAAAAATTATAATATTTAGAAAAGCGCAAGTGGTATCTATAAGATAAGGCATCTTTTAAGAAAAACGAATTGATCAGACAGTTAATAATGCAACAAGATCAGCCAAAATTGGAAAGCGCTTCATCGAGCGGTTCCTCAAAAGTCAAAGACAAAACACCCGAAGAAGCCACCCCAGTGATAAAACTCGAAGAGATCAGAAAACTTATCAAAGAACAGTTTCAACAATTTATTGAAATCCAAAATGCCCAAAGGGAAAACAGTAAAAATTATTTGCTGAAAAAATTCCGAAATCAGATACAAAAATTGCAAGTTGCGTTGGCAGATCGTAGTGGGGAAAATGAAGTTTTGTTAGAGAACAAAAAAATTACTTGGGTAAAACAAATGCAAAGCATACGAAAAATTTACCATGAGCTGGAAGTCAATCACGACGTTTCAGAATATATAGAAGAGGAATTGGAGCGGATAAACAGCCAATATGAAGAAGCATTCAATGACTTATTCTTGAAAATGATGAGTTTAAAAGAAGACAAAAAACCGATACTAACGGCAGCCAAAAGAATTCCAAATTTTAGTGGTTACAGTGATGAATGGCCGTCATTTAAAAACATGTTTTATCAAGTCGTTCATAAAAGTGATCTGACAGCGGCAGAAAAATTAATAATCCTTCGCCATCATGTCAGAGGTGAAGCGTTGACGAAAATCCATCACCTTCTAATCACGGCAAATAATTATGAAAATGCGTGGAACGTTTTAAACGAGCAGTATGACAATAAAAAAGAATTGTTCGCAAATTTTTTGGATCAGTTACTCGATGAACCAAAAGTACCTAAAAAAAGTGTGGGTTCTCTACGACATTTGATAGATGTAACAACGAAAACGGTTGAATCCTTAAAAGCAATCGGCGTTCCGTTGGAAGAAGCGGACCCCATTGTGGCCAGGATAGTTCTGAAAAAACTTGACAATGATACTCTGGCGTTATATGAGAGAAGAACAGAGAAATTTAAACATTTACCAACGCTAAGTGAAGTGCTAAGTTTTTTGGAGTTACAGTACGAGGCCTTAAGCAGGTCATAAAAATGGGAGAAGCGCCATAATATTGTGGGCAACTTTATAAATTTTGTACCCCACAATTTGTTGCAAATTGATTTTATTTGATATTGATTTTATTTTGTAAATAGAAATCGAGGATTCAATTTTATTAATAAAATTTTTATAAGGAATTTTTATTAAATTTTCTTAGAAGCTTTTGTGTTTTAATAAAAATAATATGGAGACCAGTAAATATCGTCTATATTAATTTTTGCCCTGTTCGCGTCTATCGGAAGAGGTGAAAATATAAAGAAAAACTTCAGCTTTTTTGTGTTGCTACACTTTCATAAAAAACAAGATCACAATTTTGAAATTTATTTTTATTTTAAATGTAGACTGTCCAACTGAATATTTCTCTCAACACATTCGTCCTTTCAGATAAAAATATTTTTTGTTTGGTCCCCACTAAAAACTGTTGCCTAACCAAAGTAGAGCTGTACGGCTCCTGAATGAATTAATTCAATTGAATCATTCAGTCAATTGAGCGTTTTTAGCTCAGTTGATTCATTAGATCTGTCTCATTCAGTAGCTCTTTTCAGTGATGTTTCAGTTTGTATGTCAAAATCCATACGAAAAAATGCATACAGGGATATAGTCAAGGCCCATCTATATATGTGCCTTGGATGTAGTGCTCTTTATTTATAGAGTTGCCAGCTACTGAAACAACTGAATGAACTGAATGAATTAATTCAGTAAAGTGAGCGGAGCTAAAAAGAGCGCTCACTCAAAAGAGCTGTTTTGTACAGCTCTAAACCAAAGTCAAAATCGAAGTGAAGTCGCCATTCCATATACAAATTCTACCATGAGAGTAAGTAGTGTCGCCGTTGACTTTCACAATAAGCATCGGATCAGTCTCTTAAAAAACATATATAGGAATCTGAATTAATACCTTATATTATAATTATTTATTTAAATATGGAATGACAATTATTTCTATTCGGACGAAAATAATTTTAAATAGTAAAATAAAATTTGTAAAAAACCGCCTTTTACACGGTATCATTTGCAAGGCGATCAATCAGTTTTGAAACAAAAATTTTGGAATTGATTGTTGTTTTGAATGTAATTAATTCCCCTGTCACACACATCAGGTTTAACTCGCCAAGTCTAGAGATTTTGAGAGAACGGGGAGCAGAGAATGGAAAGAGTTCAGCGACCAGCGCTATGCCTTCGTCATTGAGATAAGCCGATAACAATTTATACAATATTGCAATAATGCCGGACAGAAAAACTCGATAATATATTCACGATTGAGTGCGGACTCGAATATTCGGAATCTAAGGCATTTTGTAGTCCAGTGTTCACTACTTCAGCACGATAACGATCTAATAAATTTATAAAATATATTTTTTTTTCCACAAATCACAGGACTATTATGTTCTATTTAAAACACTGTACATCAGCGTTTTTTTTCAACTTTTAACGTCATTATTGTTGTTCTTTAGCCCATCGTTATTGGGCAGACAAACCCAAAACACAACAACAACTGCGATATTCTACCCCTCATTTTGATTTAATTCTTGTGATTTTCTTTTAGATACAACCGCACTCACGACCTCAAGCCGAAAAGGACATCACAAGCAAAACAAATTTATTCAAAAAGGTCTACAACAAAACATATTAAAAAAAAAATAAAGTTAAAAAAAAAATTATGTGGAAAACGGTTGACCCTAAAGACCGTCATTGTAACCTCCCTTTAATTTTAACCGCAAAGTTGTTGCAACCTGGTTTTTTGTGTGCTATTCCATGCCTTTGAGCTCCTCCAGCTAAAACTCGATTATTTTATTTTTCAAATCAACCATTTCCCAAGTGATAATTGCGGTGGGTGATGCAGTTTTCCAATACTACAAAAGAATCGAAAGCACGAACTGATCAGATATATAATTTCGAAGAGATTCGAAATAAATCACTTTTATCGAATATTTTCGCTCATGCTACGTCACGAGAGGAATAACCGATTTTGACGTTGTAGAATCGATCGATGGAGTCGTTTAAAAGTTATTCTAGAAAAGAAATTCATCAGTTCCAATCGGTGAAGCTGATCAAAAAGTAAACGTTTTTTTTTGCAAATATTTCGTTCACGATATCTCACGAATGGGCCAACCGACTTTGGCCCGATTTATGATGACCGACGTGGCCTTAAATGTGTGTGCAATCGATCGATGAAAACGTTTAAAAGTTATTCTAGAAAGAAATTTATCGGTTTGAATCGGTTCAACTTCTCAAAATGTAAACACCTTTTGCGATATGTTTCGTTCAGGACCTCTCACGAATGGACTAACCGATTTTTGCCCGGTTTACAATAATCGTCGTGGCCTTAAATGTTTGTGGAATCGATCGATAAAGACGTTTAAAATTTATTCTAAAAGAACTACTATGAAAAGTGATTTTTTCCAAGCTTCTTTGAGATTTTTGAAAATCCACCGATTCGAATCGGTTCACATTCGAAGGAAATACAGGAAAGTTTTTTTTGAATACTATGAAATCGAGAACTTTAACTTATCAGATTTATAAATTGGAGAGATTTTTTTTTAAAAAATCACTTTTTTTCGAATTTTCTTGTTTACGATATCTCACGAATGGGCTAACCGATTTTGGCCCGGTTTACAAAAATCGCCGTGGCGGTAAATGTTTGTGCAATCGATAGATGAATGCGTTCAAAAAAGTGGTTTTCTCCAAGTTTTTTTGAGCTCTTTAAAAATCTACCGATTCGAATCGGGTCAAATTCGAAGGAAATACAGAAAAGTTTTTCTTTCGATTACTATCACATTTATAAATTTTAGAGGTTTTCAAACAAATCACTTCTTTCTAATTTCTTCGTACGCGATATCGAATCGATCGCTGAAGGCGTTGAAAATTTTATTGTAAAAAGGAGCTCTACCAGTTCGAATCGGTTAAACTATTCAAAAAGTCATCACTTTTTTTGCGAATTTTTTCGATTTTTAGACCTCTTGAAATCTACCGATTCGAATCGGTACAAATTCGGGGTAAATCTAAATACAGGAAACCTTTTCTTTCGATTAATATGAAAGAATCGTTAACTTTACCTGATCAGATTTATAAATTTGGGAGGTTTCCCAAAGAATCACTTTCTTGGAATTTCTTTGTTCACGATACCTCACAAACCGATTAACCAATTTTTATCCGGATGCAATTTTTAAATATTAAGCTGCGATTAGTGTGTTGAAAAGTTGTTACAAAAAAACACGTTTTTTTCTATTTTTAGGATGTCTGGAAATCTACCAGTTCGAATAAATTCACGGAAAATTGAAGTCCCGGAAAGTTCAGGCAGAACGTTCGATGCCAGTTTGATTCGGTGCAGGCGGGTCACATATTCACACACACAGACACAGACATGCTGCTATAACGTCTAATTCTTTGAATTAGTTCGGAGAGATCTCAAGGACGGCAAAATGTGGAGGTCTGATGAGAAATTAAATTTTTCCAATACGGGGTACAACCAATAACTTCCCGACTTTTCAAAAATTTTAAATTTTCCTAACGGCACGTGAAGAAGATATTTTTAGATATTAAAAAAAAAATAATCAAATAAAAAATTAATTTCCTGAAGAAGTCACACAAAGCAGTGACGAAATATTGAAAAACAATTTATAATTCATTAAAAATAAAGAGACCTTAAGCTTAAACTTAAAAAATATTAGTCCATATCATTTAAAAAATATTTAAAAGAATTTTTTCTTAAACACCTTTTAAAAAGCTAAACAATGCACATTTCAACCCACTGCCTTAACCCTGGATGGGTACTGTTCGTCGAATCGACGATGGTCATTTACTCAACCCTTTTATTTTGCTCGAATTCGTATTGAATTTCAAGAGAGATAAGAAGTTTTTTATTATATTTTTTCACTAAAATATTTATTTTATTTTAAAAAAATTGTTCCGCTCAAACTATTTTTAAAAATTGTTCGCCAATTCAATGAAGTGCAATTGTAATTTTACAAAAATGAAGAGTAACCATTTAGGGTTAAGAGAGAAAAAAGAAATCGTTGTAGTGTTTAGATTATTAAGACGCCCTTCGGTTAATACCTTTTCACACGCACCGCGCTAGCATTTTCGCCTTTTCATAAGCAAATAACTTTATTTTTAACTTAATTTTTTTTCGTAAATAATAAACAGTGACCTTTTGGTTAATCATAGATTAACAAACACCCGAGTGGATTTAGCGCGTGACGCACCTGAAAATGTTATATAACAAAGTGAAGAGTGCACAACGTTCAGTGCGACCGAGTGTAGCGGGCTCATATTTTTCCATCTAATTTCGCATGGACTTAATAATTTTGTTAATTTTTAAGCCTTATTTATTACAATGGCTTATTATAATGTATGCCATCTGACTGTGTGTGGGATTAAAAGGATTTAAATAAATTTGTATTTTATGATTTTAAATGCTCACATTTATGTGTGCGATTTGTTGTTGTTGTATGTTTTTTTAATGCCTTTGAAAAGTTTGTTTGACAAATCACTAAATTAATTGCGAAACACTTTTAGTTTTATGAATATCTTTTGCCTTTTATTTGTGTGTTGTGTGATATTTAAGAGGCTTCATACGGCGATCGCAAGCGTTTCGATTTTGAAGAGACGAGGAAGACGAAGAAAAAACACTCAAGATTTAATACCAAAAAAAAAAAACAGAACAAAAAACAAATGCAAAACAAATGACTAATGCCCAGTTGTCGCGCCATTATTAAACAAACAAACAAACAAATAAAAACAAGCCAACATTCTTAACAAATTTGAAACCCCCAAGAGTGACAAACCGCACACACACATACACACCGTAAGGAATATCAAGTCAAGTTGAGCTACATGCACGACTTCTAAACTGTTTTGAAAAGTTTCATGTTTTTATTGTTTTCATTTTTTTCAAATTAAAAAACAAAATACATATAAAAAATTTTTGCTTTCAAAGCAAAATTAATCTCGCATTCTGAAATTGTGTACTCATAATCATATAAAAATGGATCCTGGGGAAAGCATAAAATTGAGAATGTTTTTTATTAATAAAAAAAAAAATCATGTATTTGATATAATTTCTATACAGCTTCCCATGTTATCTTTAACCCTGGATGGTTACGTAGCTCATTTAATCTTTGTCATCTAACTATTTTAGTTCGCTCCAATTCGTATCAAATTTTGAGACAGAAAAGAAATTTTTATGTTACATTTAATTTTGTATTTAAATAAAATAATTAACCCTGAATGGCTACTCTTCAATTACATACATTAAAGTCGCTCTTCCTTGAATCCACGAACAAAATTTTCAAAGAATGTATTTCTAGCGGAACAATTTTAGAAGTTAAATATAAACAAAAGTAAATGCAGTTAACCCTGGATGGCTACAGCCCGTTGAAGCGACGAAACTCATTTACTCTTTGTCATATAACTATTTTATTTTCTCAAATTCGTATGAAATTTTATGACAGAAAAGAAGTTTTTATGTTACATTTAATTTTTTTTTATATAAAATACTTAACCCTGAATGGTTACTCTTCAATTATGTAAATTAAAGTCACTCTTCGTTGAATCGATAAACAAATTTTTAAAAAGTAAAAAAGTTTTTATGTTGTATTTTATTTATTTTTTTTTTTATTATATTTTAAGTAAAATATTTAACTCTGAATGGCAACTCTTCACTTTTGTACCTAAATTTACTCTTCGTTGAGTCGATCAATAATTTTAAAAAAATTTTTAGCGGAACAATTTTAGAAGTTAAATATAAACAAAAATAAATACAGTTAACCCTGGATGGTTACTGTTCGTCGAATCGGCGTAACTCATTTAATCTTTATCGTATAACCCTTTTATTTTGCCGAAATTCGTATCGAATTTAAAGGCAGAACCAACGATTCTATGTGATATTTTATATAAATTTTTTTAAATTACTTTTTTTGTAAAATACTTCATTAAAATATTTTCGTTTATTTTTACCTTGAAAAATTATACCGCGAGAATTATGTTCGAAAATTGCCTGTTGATTGAAGAAAGAGCAACTAAAGTACATACATAATATATTTAATTGAAGAGTGACCGTTCAGGGTTAAATATTTTATTCAAAACATAATTTTTTAAAAATATATAAGGTATAAAAAAAATTTGTTTTTCTTTTTTAAAATTCGATACCAATTTGAGCAACATAAGAGAGTTATATGATAAAGACTTTCATCAATTTGACAAACAGTAACCATCCAAGGTTAACTAAACATATTAAAACATAAATTTTCCACTTCTGTAGCTCTTTTTTGGCTTTTCAAATTTTTATTTCATTTAAATTTGCTTAATTTATAAAAAAAAAAATTAGTTGTTTACCCTTTTGGACCAAAAAATTGTACTTTTCCGGTACCGAATTTTTGATTTTGCTTAAATTTCAATAATAATTTAATTTTCAAAATCTTATAACTTTTGCATTAATAAACCAATTTTCTTTTTTTTTTTAAAATCACTTTTTTCGTATTTGTTTAAAAATATCTCACGAACGGATTGACCGATTTTGAACCGATTGGCAGTGACCAACATGGTTTTTTAATCTTGAGAGCTGATTAGTTTTTAGAATCGATCGTCAAGGCTGTTTAAAAGTTATTTTAAAACAACCAAAAAATATTTGTTAAATTTTCTTGAAAATTTCTTGAAATCTATCAATTCGAATCGGTTTAAATGTACGGAAAATCCAAATTCAGTAGAACCCTTTAGAACGCCATCATTTTGGCTGAAGTCGGTCAAGCCGTTGCGAAGTTATAAACGGATCACATACTTACATCCACTTACACACACGCATACACACATACAAACACACCTACACACCCAAACATACACATCCACACATGCACACACACACAGATATAGTGGCGAACTCTCAGAATTAGTAAAGGAAGCTTTCAGGCACCTCAAAACGTGGTGATCTGATTAGATTTCGAATCTTTTCAAAACGGGTTAAAGCCAATAAGTTACCGATTTTCAAAGATTTTGCATTTTCGTAGCGGGAAGTCAAAAAAAGCTTATATCACTTCGATTTCAAGTATTTTCCTGCTAAAATACTAAATGACGTAACAAAGTAAATTTTAGATTAAACAAAAAAAAATTTGGTTGTGTTAAGACACGAAAGCAAATGAAAATGTGCAAAAATGCAACCGACTGTCCAAAATAAGCGAAATTAGCCGCCAACAAACGCAAAATGAAACGATCTTAAGTACTAAAGTTTGTTACTTAAGTCTTCACTTTATGATTATATCCAAATAAATTTACTCGCACATGTTTTGCCAAATGTTTTGTGCTGTTTTATTGCTGTTGTTCTGGCTGAGGACGCTTTTTTCTTTTATTTTTTTGCCTCTTCAACTTTGTACTCTGTTCGCAATTGTGTGTCTTTTTCGTTAGTTTATGGCTTAATTTACTTCAGGCCATATTCGATGGCAACAAACAAGACTTTTCGTAGGCTCTCATGTACGCGTCCCGGTATAATTTGTATGCTTTCGTTTGTGTATGTGTGTTCCTTTGTTTGTTTGCTTGCTGGCAAACACGTGTTAAACACAAACGACAACAACAACAACCACAATAACATGTCAGAGCGTTAGGAAAAAGAAAAATATTGCGAAACATGAAATTAGCATTTCTAAAACATCGTTTGAACTGCAAAACGAGCACTAAAATATTTGGCAAATGAAAACAAAAGAAAATAAGAAAAAGGAAATGGTGTCGTCGTACAGAAAAGCAAATATAGGGTGTTTTTTATAGAGTGATACAACTTTGAGTTGGCATCACTGCTTCATTTGACCACCCAGTTAACAGCTGATAGTTGCTTTTTGTTAAGTTTGCTTTGACATTTTATTATGGAGCAACGCGTGCTAATTGTGGCAATTTCTTATCAAAATAATGGTCCTGTTCGTCACACTTATCGTACACTTCATCCATTAAAATTTTTATTTTCCGATGAAGCCCATTTTTGGTTGAATGGGTGCGTAAACATAATTGTCGCATGTGTAGTGTGGAGGATCCACAAGCTTTTGTCGAAACTTCAGCACATCCACTTCACGAGAAACTACTGTTTGGTGCGCTTTATGGGCTGGCGGAATCATTGGCCCATGTGTCTTGAAAAACGATGATGGTCAGAACGTTACTGTTTGTAATAATTGGTGTTCCAGATTGCGCCTTGTACGCGCCAGCCGTGGCGGCCACATGGCCGAAATCATATTTCAACATTAATGTCATACAATTTTCTATCCAATAAACACCGTTTCACTGATATCAAATATATATTACCATGTTTTATTATGATTTAAACTTGTATCACTCTATAAAAAAACACCCTCTACAAGAGGAGTTGAGAAAATAACCGATTGTCTAGGCAAGAAAATATCCGCAGAATTTTTAGTTTTGCCATTAACTTCTATAACGTTCTCTTTCAAAGCAATTACTCTCAGATTTTAGCACCCTTGTGGCAGAGCTTTTCCCAATCCTCGAAGTAGGACCAGCCCTGAAAAAGGATGAGCCCTGCCTACGCATTGTTTCAGAGTTAGACATTAGAGGTGACACTCTCCTCAGGGACAGATGAGAGGATAGAGAAATTTTGTTGCAGCAACTTTTATGTTTTACTTTTCCGGTGAGTTTTTCGCAGCAGGTACCGAGAGGAAGGAGAGTCCTATGTTCCGTTCTTTTAGTACATGACGGTATTAATCACTGTGATTGATATTCAGAGACCCGTGCTATGCCTTCTTCAATGAGACCACCCGACAACAAGTAACACAAGAATGAAGTTTCGGCCAGAATAGTGGAACCACATTTTATTGATTTTGCAAATAAGGTCCAGGCATGGGAACCATTCGCCCGCGTGGTTACAGCGTGCGACACAGTAGCTGTTTTACAGGACATCTGTAATGAACGAATTATTTGGCGTACAAGCGTTTTCAAATGGACTCCACCCACGTTCGAAACGGATTTTAGTACTTCAGGCTGCAAAGTTTATTTTAACAAGCGCAGAACCATCCAGCTTTAAAAAAAAAGCTGATAAAAAATTGTTGATAAATAGCACGAATATGCGAAGCAGAAAATAGCCAACAGGAGTTCGTAAAATCGTAAATAATTTTCAATTTATTTTATATATAGAATTTTTATTAACAATTTGAGTTTGAATAATAATTCTTGTCTTAATAATAAGAATAGCAAAAAGACTCTAAAGTTCACCCCTGTTACTTCACACAGGCACACGAACACATACATACATGCAGACATAGTGACGGGCTCTCAGAATTAGTAAGAGTGTCCTGGGACCTCATAAATTGCAAATCTGATGAGAAAAACTTCCCGTTTTCTATTTTCCTAGCGGAAGCTTTAAAAACTATGAAATACATTGTAATAAAACTTCTATCACTCACTGAACGACAGTCAGTCACCCACTTTTTATTAGTGCAAATTAATTTCAGCAGTTTTATTAAAAATTTATTTACATTTTTCAAATATTTCTGTTCACCACATCCTGAGACTTACAAATACTATCAAATACCACTTCATCTCTTAAATATTAACCCCGACAGAAAATAATATGACTTTGAGTTAAATAAATTTTATAATTCGTAAAAATACAAAATAAGAACAGAGAAACAAATAAAAATTTAAGTGTTGCTTAACACTGAATTTATGTGGATGACACACGATAAAAAATTTTAATTATTATCAAAAACATACAATGAACACGTAATCCGAGTTTAACAAATGCCAAACTTTCATTTTTCAAACGAAAATGAAAACCGCACTGAAATCCTGCAGCTTCGAAAAAGTACATAAAAAAAATTTAAATATTTGCAAAAAATTAATGAAACAAATGTTTTTGAAACATGCAAAAACATCACAAGACATACAAGACAAAATACTTTTCGTACATAAAAATTTAAAAAAAAAAATAAGAGTCTTAATATATCGATGCTAATTTATGACAAGATTTTTAAAGCGTTTTATATCACTGCACAGTGGGATAGATCATATAATGAGTGGTAAGTTTTTTAAGGAATTCGTTGCATAAATTCCTGCGGCTTTCGATCGAAATCTCTCTCGGGGGATACATTTATATGTTTTGGGGGGCATGTGAAAGTTTTGTGGTAACCGATTTCTCAGATAAATAGTTTATTCATATTAATTTTATTTAATCTCCAATTCATCAAATATATTCCATGTTTATTAATAGATTATTTGACAAATTTCTCATACAAATTTGTCAAATAAGCAGTTAATAAGCATAGAATTTTTTTTATAAATTTATAATTATTAAACGAAATTAAATTTAAAAAATTATTCGATATAGACTTTTTCCAATTTATCAATAATAAGTTGAGAGCTTGTGCCTAAAATGTTAACCATCAATTGATAATTACTTAAGCAATAGGAAGCCTTGAAAGTTAAAAACAATATAAAAAAAGCATTTTTAAGAAATCAACTTTATAATTCTCAATTGGTTTTTGAAAGTTTGCACTTAAGCCGAAAGGTTTTTTTACCTTTTGCTTTTTACTAGTTTTCTTGGCCATCAGCTCCACAGTAAATTATTTGTTTAATGGGCAGTTTCAAACCTGATACGATTTGTTTTGGAGCTCATTTTTTATTTCAAGGAAGAAAAGTGGTTAAAGGTTCATTAATATGCCGCATAATTTAATATGACGCTTCAACGAAGATGAAAAAAAGGGAAAAATCAACAATGAAAGAGTATAAATGTCAATGTCAGGGGTATTAAATAAACACAAGACAGAAACTAAAAAGAAGCATTTCATGACTAATGAAATTATAATCAAAGGAGAAATAGATAATGAAGTTTCCATGTTATTTCGCGATAAATATTTCTAATCTAAATAATAGGCGTAAATAGAATCCCAAATAACTATATAGAATCCATTATCAATCATTTAATAGTTTCAAGACTCTGGCCTTTCATATAAATATCGTGCATACCTGAAAGCATTCCTTCATAGACTGCACCGGACCAAACGAACATGATACGAGCATTTCGAATTCTGTTTTCAGGTGTAAATTAAATACACACATTTACGATCATCATTAAGCTTAAAGTGCAAAACTGGACAGTGTTTATGAGAGTTAAGAGGTGGCCAATGACCATTCAAATGGAACGGACAGACACACACACACACAGACAGACATATAGACAGACGCATAAACAGAAAAGCATCTTCAAATCCTCAAAATCAACGATGTTTAAGCTGAAATTCCTAAAGGCATTTAAATTGTCATAAATTATTGCATCTGTATGGAGAGTGTGAGTTTCTTATTTTATTTCAATTTAAAATCTGTTCAAGTCAAACGAAAATAAACAAGAAAATAAAATGTGAACGGAGAAATATGCAGCACGCGCCATGCGGTTGTGCGCGTATTATTATCGAAATCGAAACTAAACAACAATTTTTTTTTTTTTGTGGGAATATTTTATGATAAAATGCCACAACTTTTTAAAACTTTATTATAAAACCATTAATTAAATACAGTATTTTCAAGTTTTTTCTTTTTTTTTTGAGAAAATTTATTACAAAATGCTAATACATATTAATGAGGAATAGTTACAGACAGAGAATAATTTTATTATTAATTTTTATTTTATAATTTTTATAACAAGACCTGACAGCGTTTTGAAATGTGTTTGCAGCTTAATCGCTGCATGTCGCTTTGAAGCTGCAGTCTAACTTCAACTAAACGACACTTTTTATTTAAAACAGGTTTTTTAATTAAAATCAAATAAGTTTACTAGTTTGGGGGCCGGTTGTCTAGTACTCTTGATGGCTTTAAAATGAAATCCTTTAACCCAAAAACCGTTTAACTCTGAATGGGTTAAGTGAGTCCACGAACATCTTTTTTAGAATAATTCTAGTGGAACAATTTTTGAAGTTAAAAATAAATAAAATTGTATTTCAGAGGATCATAGTCTTGCCTCAATTTAATATCATTTCCAAATACAAATTCAACATAAAAAAAGTTGGGAAAATTTTTTTCTTGCCTTTATAAAAACGATCGTAATCTGAAACACCACAAATAAACTGTTACGAAATGAAAAAGGAGAACGGAAACAAACCCATTCCGAACGGAATCTGTAATATTTTGTTTGAACGATTATAAAACCTGGAAAATGAACAACAATCGGCCGTATTGTGAACGATGACGTCGACGGCACATCAAAATGACAACAAAAAATTGTCACTTGTATAGTCTTTGTCGACAAAAATTTTCGTCTGGTGACATGATCTATTAATATTATACGCCTTAGACAATACCAAAAAACTGTTAATAATTATTGCCAACAATTATATAACATGTTGCAAGGGCTAATATCTTAATCAGCTGGCAGCATTAGCCACAAATCTAACGTGTCTTTTCAGCTTCCTTATAAGCATTCTCTATACTTCTACTTTAAAGAAATAATCCACAAAAAAAATTTTTTTTTAATCTGCCACAACTAGTAACCATATCCCGACATACTTGTTACTTCCTAATTTCTTATAATTCAATACAGCAGGTTTCCGATTTAACGAACATTCGAATTAGTGAGCATTACATTTAACGAACACTCAAATTGATGTTACATAAGGGATTTTATTTTGAACTCGGTATAACGAAAAAATTTATATATGTAAAAAGCACGACTGCTAGGAAAACATTATTTAGAAGGACTGCAAAACAAAACGCTCTGTTTGCGTATTACATATGTATGTACATATATTAGAAAAGATATAGGCTGCTTACATGCAGCGTTACGAACACGGTTGCCACTCTAAGTTTTTCTTCGGGACCAAAATCCATAAAAAATAGAACCAAAATAAAAAAAAAGAGAACCAATTTTTGCAATTTTATTTGCATCTCAGCATAATACAATACTTTTTACACTGAAGTCAAATTGTCAATTTCTGACTTGTAAACAAATGTAACAATCGATCAGTGTTGCCAATATAGCTTTTTGATTTACTACGATTACTATCAAGTGTTGTAAACGAATCAAATCTTTTACTTTATGTGAAGAGTAATAATGTTCGTAAATACATTTTTACAGGCATGATAAAACTTTCAAAATTTATTTATATTATAATCGTTAACTTTTCATAAAAGAAAATATATGAACCAACGAACCAAACGTAAAAAACAAAAATTTTTTGTTCAATTGTACCACAGTGGCAACTGTGGTTACGAAGTTTGTTCGGCATGCCCAAACCATGTATGTATGTATGTACATATATGCATATGTACATACATACATACATATATGATTTTTTTCACTCATATTTTAATGATAGTGACGAAAGTTCTTTTGACACAATATTGAAAATATTACATATACCAAGTTAGTACTTTTAAAAATTAACTTCGTCAAACCCGCAACCTACTGTATTTATTATATGAAATCTTTCTTATAAAGAGAGCAGCGGCAATGACATACATACATTTATGCACAAAAAAAGCACGAGAAATATTTCGTTTACTTCCTTCCTTCCTTTATTCCATTTTCAAACCAAAAACAGATAACGGGTGTTAATCGAAGTTTGTGCTTGTATTCGTCTTATTAATTAATATATTTATCTCATTGTGCTCGTTTTGTTCGCACCCGGTTTAAGTTTCTTATAGATACGTACATACATACATACATGTATGCATATGTGCTTTTCTTTTGCCCTTTAATCCATTTTTCTTTGCCTTATTTACTAAGAATCTCTACACCGTCTCTATCTCTCACAAAAACGAACAAAAAATATTTTATAGAAAAATTCTCTAGTTCGGCAAAAATTGTTATACATACAAAAATTTTTTATACATTTGTTAGTTACTTACTTGCAGTCGTTTTTCAATTCAAAATTTGAATTTACATACAACTTATCAATCACTTTTCTTTAATCGCAACTTAATTACACCTGTAACTCTACATTTATATACATACATACATACTTTTTCTATAAAATTTATTAATATGTATATGTAAATATGTACTGGAATGCACCCGCACTAATTACCGCACACTACTAACAAAGATCCAGAACTAAAATCGAGTGCTTAAAAAGTAATAAGGAGAAGGAGGAGAAGTGGCCGAAATTTAATCGGACCAATTTTCGTTAGAAATAAGAGAAGTAAGTACATAAGTGAGGAAAAAGTTTTTGCTGCACTATGTGCGGATACTACACGTATTGTATGTAAGTGTGTATGTACATACATATTTACGAATATAAATATGTATGAAGGGATGTTATTGTTGTCAAGCTTTAAATAAATATGAATGTCACAAGTAATAATTAAGTGAAAGGAGTTGTTGGGAGAGATTTTCATTCAGAGCATCAATCAAATTAAGAGTTAATAGGGCACATCTCTTCATTGTTCTTTAGCATTTTTATTGACATTTTCTAATCGTGTATTCGTATATTTGTCTAAATAGATTATTTGGGGCCATTGTTGCAACTACATGTTAATGAGAAGGAGGATCTTATGGGATGTAAAAAGTTTGTCTGTGTTACAACGTTTCTCCAATCTGCTGGGTAGAATGAGACTGGCCTCAATTTATCGTTCGCTCGCTATAAGTAATATTATAATAAAAAAAAATTCCTATAAAATTCTTCCATATAGAATTTTAAGTCATTTAGTTTATTTCTAAGAAGGGCGTCTTGCACTTATGAAAATTACGCAATTCAGTCGCAGTGTCCAATTTTGGAGTTTTGTTCTATGAAGGGCGTTCTATTTTTTTTATTATTATTTATTACCGAGGAGGAACTGCTGTGTAGAATGTTAAAAAACTAAATATTTATTTTGTACAATACTTTACATTTTCGTTTATTTATTATTAAACAATTTGGAGAAACGCATGCTGCCAAAGATCGTAGAAGAGGTTCTAATAAAAGAAGAAAGGAACACATGCATTTTTTGCTCCTACAAGTATGCCCAAATTTTTAGCAAAATCGCGCTACGTAATATTTGTATAGCCCCAGTATAACAAAAACCGCTTATCTACATATGTATGTATGCACATACATATACTTATGTATTTATTAAAATATTTTATGCTCTTTGTTGTAACCAAATACCGCTTTTGCTATATAAAGTTTATGTGTTTAACCTGACTGATAAACTTTTATTTATAAATTTAAATAAATTTAAAAAAGAACTCAAATATATATTCATATACCTACATATTATGTTTCAAATATATATGTATGTATGTAGCATTTTCGAAAACTCACCACTGCTTCGTAGTGACTTAATAATATGTTTAGATACATACTGACATACATACATATGTATGAATGTATGTATGTCGCGTAAAGTCGTATTTTTATATAAAAGTTTCAGAAGCTTTCGATTTCCGAATTATTTATTTGGCTTTAAATTTACTTTACCAACAGGATATTATTAAAATATTTTTGTTGTTTAACCCAACTTTAACTCAATAAAGCGAATATTCAGAGAGCAGAAAATCCTCAATCCCGACCGACAGCCCTTCAGAAGGCTGACAGAGCAGGAAACATTTACATAGTAACCAAATTATTACCCAAAAGAAAAATAAGGTAGGTCCGTAGCTCCGAATATAAGTGCTTGCCATAGTTTTTTAATACATTTTCTTCTTAGAATTAAATTTTCTATTGTACCTACATATAACATATACTTTTTTTTATATCGGTGAGGTATTGGAAAAGTAAATGTTTTCCCTTATTGGAAAAATTATAAACTATTATTATACCTATCTATTATAATTCTTAAATTTTTCTATATGTAAATTCGTTCTCTACATCAATAATTATTAAAGAATTTAATTACCTTTTATATTAGTTAATTCAAGTGAGTTTCCATGTACATACATATTTTATTATATTAAACGCCCGTACCGGTTACCGATCTCTTAATTATATTTCATGTAATGGCATCTCTAAAAAACCTTTTTTTATATTCACTTTTGCTCTGCTTTTTCTTATATTTGCTAGCATGCCTTCTTATTTCCTTTTGAGATTCTTAACTTTAGAATATAAGCTTAAGAATATCACCAAACCCAATAACAACAACACTAATCGTGCACTTGTTCACAAAAAGAAACACACACACACACATGCATATTGGACTGCTACAACATAATATTTAACTGCTGCCACGAAATTTTAAGAATTTCTCAAAATAAGCTACCGTTATTAACAATAACAACAAACAGCACTTTATTCAACATTAACAGTGAAGCATGTATTCATATATACATACATATATGTATATACATACGTACATATTTATATGTGGTAGCATCTATGCAAACATGCATGAATATGTTCTATATAGAAACCCAGTTAGCCACGACTTTCAAATAACTAGAGGTGCAACATTGTTGTCAGACTCTCATGAGTCAAGATGTTCTTCAATTCTAGATTAAAACATTTAAACGATTATGTCATCTACGACTATTTGGCCAACTGGGTAGCACATCTACATGTATGTATGTGTGTATGTTTGTGGAATGTATGCCTATTTATTTTTCAATTATGTACTTACATACATACATATATTCTTTACAATAACACTTTATATTTCACAATTTTCGCAAATTTTAAGACTTTATTTTATTTTATTAATTATATTACTTGATTTCTTAATGAAATCTTCACTTTCACTTTTAATAAGCACTTTCATCTGATTCAATATACAACTGGAAGGGAGCGACGACGAAAACCGACTGACTTTAATGAGGATTGCGATTGCAATAAATTATTTAGATATTACAACAACGTTACCAGGTCCGAGAGAACTTGGATTTTATATGTACATACATTCGCAGCAGAGATTGGCTAGCGTATCCCCTAGGAGCAAACGCTATACATACATATGTATGCATATATGAGTGCACTTATCCATATTTAGATCTCTTACAGAATCTATATCCTATATACATATGTACATACATATTGTGGAAGGCGTAAAGCCAGGGTTGGTTTTTCACTGTGTAACCCAGTAGTATATATTTAGCAAAGGGCTTGGTTTTGTGTAATATAACGCAAGTGGGTGTTATTCAATTATACAAGAATGTAAAAATTTTTATATTTCAATTACGGAAAAATTCAATGGTTGCTGTTCTTCGAATTGACAAATGTTCGTATCGAATTTTAAGAGAGAAAAAACGTTTTTATGTTGTATTTTATTTTATTTGTTTTTAAATAATATATTTCACCAAAAATATATATTAAAATATATTTATTTGTAACTTTAAAAATTGTTTGAAACAATTTTTAAGAATTGTTGGTCGATTTTACTAGGAGTAAACATCCAGGGTTAAAAGTCGTTTAAGCATGCTTTAGCTTACCTGCACTGCCAAATCGACAAAATATGTTTTCTTTGAAGCCCTTTTGCAGTGATCATTACCGAATAAACAGCCCATCTTAACTCTTTGAATGATTTTTTTTCTGAGCTGTGCTTTGACCGTTGAAATTTCCGCATGTTTACACGGTTGCAGACCATTATAAAATTTTTTTATCCTTCACCGATGTTTGTTTACTATTTTACTTCTTGTTATAATAAAAATAATTATTGGAAAACCACAAACAAGTTTGTTTTTGATGCTGTAGCCGAACAATATGCTTGACTTGATTCATTATTATAATAGCGAGATGACCTGATAATAGACAGAATACACTGACAAAGTTTCCTTTGGCAAATTTTTATTAAATTCCTTTTAAACTTTGTTCCAATTCTGTACAGGAAAATTTTAGTTTGACACAGTCCTTGCGATGTATTGTTTTGAGTTTTTATTCACTTCGTATTAAACAACAACAATATGGGACAAGTATATGTACTTATGTATGTACATATAAACGAGGAATGAACATCCAAGTGTGTACCCGCCATCGTGACTTTTCTCCTTTTCACCTTAAAATTCAAGGCCTTGCAAGTTTTAAACGAGTTTCATATTTGGAATAGAAAGTACGTTAAAGATAACAGCAATCTAGCGATTGTATTATATTAGAATCTTTTCAGATGGGATCGATCTATAATATAGATTCAATATTAAAGCAATCTTAACCCTAAATGGTTACTTTTAATATTTGTAAGATCACTCACTCTTCGTTGAATCAACGATCAAAGTCTTAAAAATAGTGCTGGCGGAACAACCAAATATATTTCTAGCTGAGAGTTTTATTAAAAAATTAATTATAAAATTAAATATACGAATTCGATCAAACATAAAAGAGTTACATATATGATAAGGATTAAGGAATAAGCTTCCTTGATTCGACCAGGGTTAATTATACAACTTCACTAAACATAACAATATTATCCAGCTTATTAATCTCCATATTCAATAACCGAAAGAGTAATAAAAAATCCAAGAACAAAATATCAATTAAAAAGTTTCACACTATTCTAAAAAACAATCACTAACCTGAATTCTAAAAACAACCAAAGCGGCAAGCCCTACTGTAATCGGCAGCTTTCGTTTAATTGCCAAATTATGATAGTTTCCACGCAAAGTATCTCATATCTCATGTGTGTATGTGTGCACGTATAGAATTTCATAAGAGAAGCCCTTTCAATATGATATGCAATTCTACACTCAACTCTTCTAAGCTAACACGATTATCTGAAAGAGATGACCGAATAATCTTCAATAAGCTTCATGCACCTTTCTCAACATTCTGCGTATTTTGTGGCAGGATGATGGGTCAAGTTACATAATTGTCGGCGACATCAATCAGTCTCTCTTAATATTCGTTCGTATCAAGTTCAAGTGTTTTGTGAAAGGAAAAGTTAAAATTATTTGTGAATATCTACATACATACATACATATGCATGTGTATATCTACATTGTATATATACATACATATGTATATATACATACATATGTACATGAAGTATTATATAATACTATATTATAATATAGTATAATAAAATTTTTATAAAATATGTTGACTAATTTCAGTATTTATCCAGTAAAAAGTGTTAATGTTTTTTAATTTTTGTAAAGAAAAGCAAAATTATAAAAGAAAAAGTTGTTCAAGTGTCGTTAATTCCAGAAGCTTCTAAAATATTCCCGAGAAATATCGTTTTCAAGTGTGTGTGTGTGTGTGTGTGTGTATCTATTTCTTCAAGTTATTGCATCATAAAATGTTGTTGCTGCTGTTGTCGGCAATTATATAAAGAAGCATAAAAAGAGCAAATAAAGAAAAATGTAGAGCATCGGGAATATGAAATTTTTCAAGTGTTTTTACAAAAACAATGCATCATATCAGTTATTTTTTAAGAGCTGCCAATTATTTAAATCACATTAATAAAACGGTTAACGGTACGGGTAAATAATAAAATAGAAATTATCAAATTTAAATGGTATCAAACGAGGTTAAAAGGTGAGTAAATTAAATTAATTTTAAAGCTATTTTATATAATTCGACAAATTGTTTGAGTTTAATGCGATCTTGTGGATTGAACGAATATAATTATTTGCGTTAATATCGAAATGTGGGGTCAGTAATAAGAAGTTAAAATTTAGGCAATTTTTATAATGCGTTCTTGGTTTGATATCTGCCCCTCATCTTGTGTTAATTTTTGTGGTGCCGTGTGAGCAAATAATATGTTATGATCGTAAAAAACTGACATTCATAAGGATATCAGTACATAACTTGAGTAGAGAACAATGTATGGTATTTTGAGCCATCGCGATTAAACATAATAATTTTGACTGATGGCAACCTTTGTGATTTGCCTAACTATCAAGCAAAAAAAGAGGGTTTATGTATATTTTTTTATTATTTATTTATCTCTATGTGCCACATTCTTTATTATGCAAAATTTGGTTTTGTGTCTTGGCACTTTATAAAAATGTTACAAACCACACGGCAGGGCAAACAGATTAGTTACTGCACGAGACATATCCGCGTCCCTTAAGGCTTTGAACACATTCAATACAGCAGGCTACAACGTACATAATATACATATATGTATATTATATATTATATGCGTAAATGATTTTCATATTTTCACTACGGCAGGCAACACGGCTACTAGTTGTTGTCCATGCTGTTTTTGCGGTTGCAGTCGAATTATATTAATATCTATTTTGGTGAGCGACAAAGCATAAATGTAATGTTGACGGTATAATATAAATGAATTAAATTATTGTACACTTGAAAATACAGATATTTTTTTATTATACAAAAAGGAATGACATACTATATTTCTAAGCAAATGGAATGATTTCTTGTCATATTTTGTGGCCTTTAAATATATTTTATTGTAATAATAACAAGAATATAAAAAAAAAAAAATTAAAGCGGTTACAATGGCGTATGTAGAGAATTCTACTACAAACTACAGCTCATAGTTATTGATTTGGTGATGTCGTTTTAAAAATAATTCAGTAGTTGGCTACACAGCGACAATTGTTGCTAGCGGCATTTGTAGTCATTGTAGTCGGTAGCCTGCTGTGGTGAATGTGTCTTATGCTTAGCAGATTTTAAAGTTGTAGCTTTCAAAATATTTATGTGGCTGGCTACATGGCAGCAATTGTAACCAGCAACATTTGTAATCGTGTGGTCATGTAGCCCGCTATCGCTTAAAGCTTTAAACACAATAACGACAGCAGGCTACATGAACGCCGACTATAAAAGCTGTTGGCTACAATCGTCGCCTCGTAGTCAGGTCCACACAAAATCTCTATGTCAATTAAGCGCCTCCGCCATTGGAAAGAAAGGGCTTAAATTTAAAAACTAGAGAGGTGAAAGTTGTTGCAAAATGTAGTTTGAAATTTTTGTCGTATAAGCGGAAATCTAGCGACGTGCTAGAGATATATTTATGTATATATATACCATATATATATCTATATATATATATATATATATATATATATATATATGTATATATACATATACATATATACATATATATATATATATATATATATATATATACATACATATATATATATATATATATATATATATATATGTATGTATATATGTATATATATATATATATATATATATATATATATATATAAATATATATTTATTAAAGTCTATAATTTCCACAACTTTAAAAAAGTGTATTTTAAGCCAATTTCCTTTCTAACCTTAAATTTGTTAACCCATTACTTTGACATAATTTGGGAGAACTTGAAAGCAGTTTAACAAGACTTACATACCTGCAGTACATATTAAGAGGTCAATAGAAAGAAATTAGTTTTAATGAATCGCACTAAAAATTACCTTCAATTGTAAATAAACTTCACTTTTGTTTTTCGTTAAAATATTTTCTCTGCTCGTACAGTTTTAACTGTCAGGAAGAAGCAGTAAATAAAATCGTGCCTGGGGCAATTTATGTAATTTTTTTTTTTTTTTTGGTATGGGTACGTTTTTCCTTTTGGATTTTCTGGCACTTAACTCACTTAACGACATTATCATCAGTCTCGCATCATCATTTACTATTTATCATCCTCAGCTTCGTCGTCATTCTCGTGCTGGAGTGTTTCTTTGTCCGCCAATATTATGGCACAATTGTACAAGTCTCAAGAATGTCTAACAGCCAGTTACAATTGACTAACGGTGGCAGTTGGCTTGAAGTAACATAAAGAAAAAAAAAACACACACACACATTGTCGGGATGAAAAGTTGCTTACGTTTGTTTTTACTTTTTACTGGCTCAAATGGTAAACTTAACTGACCCTAAACTAATACCTCAGTTAGTATGATGGAGTAGACTTAAACAACAAAATACATTTAAGAAATTCAATTTCATTTAAGGCAAAAAACAGAAAAAAAGACAATTCAACACAACCAAATAAAAGAAAAAGGAGTTAAGACACGCTACGAGTATTTATAAGAGAAGCAGACAATTTCATTGAAAAAATGCTTTTATGTGCCATTTTTGGAGGAGGGGAAATAACAGGAATAAACGTGACAATAGTGACCCAATAGACCTTAAATTTTTTTTGGCCAATTTCAATTGCTGCATAACATTATAAAATAATGGCAGAAAAATGCGTTTAAACGAAAGCAATTCAGTATTGGAAACAGTTTTCCTGTTTTACTTCTGCGTCTTGCCCTGATTACCTAACAAGACCGTAAGCATTTTGTGAGTTTAAAATGCTTTTTTCTATTTTGGTTTTATTTAGTTTTTAAGCCGCTGTTTTCTTGTTCGCTGTGTGCAATTCACCTGCTAACATCAGTGGCCCAATGAACACTAATTTTTTTGTACTGCATTTCAATATTTCTTATGAAGAAAGACATAATAAATATTCCAAAGCGCAAGGAAAAGTCAATATCAGTTTTTACATTCAAATTAAACAGCAAAGCAGAACAGTTGTTTTCGAAAATCGCTGCAACTGTCATCACCAGTACTCATCTCATGTGCATTTTTGTTTATTGCCATTTAATAAAGTCAAGACCAGTTTAATATATTCAACTTGCGCATCACAGCAAATTAGCTGTTTTCGAAGGCCGCTACACTTTCATCATAATTACTCATGTGTATTTTTATTTATTACCTCTTGTTTTAGGTAGCCGAGTTGAATGTGATAACAGCTTCTATTTGTCTCAATTTTATTGCGAAAAAGGCGACTTTTTTATTATTTCGTTAAAACCCGAAATACTACAATAATAATTTGATAACGTTTTTAGTTTAACGAAACGTAGTTTAACTGAGATGTGAAAATATCAGCCTAAAAGTTTAGGCAGAAGATAAAAACTGACGAGATCGAATTTTTTTTTTTGCAAATGGAATGGCATTTTTGATTATATACACTGAAAGAATTCTTTTTATAGATTTTATTAATGTTTCGAAGCCCTGAGCCGCTGGCAATAGTTTCAAACGCAATTGAAAAATGATTTCTTCCTAATTTACATAATCTTTTTCATGCATCTTCCTTTCAATCTTTCTAATTTTCCTTCTACAACTTGTTACCATAACCAAGAAATTAATAAAGTGTTCTCGTTCAAAAATAATCAATAGATTTGAAAATATTTTTTGAAAAGCATTTGAGCATGCGTGTGTTATCGTTGTTTATTCCTTTTCCTGTCGGTAACCGAGTTCAGACTGAGTGCCTGTTTAAGCAGAGATTTAGCACAGACTGGCTTTATTTAGTATCACTCTCCAACACTAACAGTAGCAAATACTAATATCAACAGCACAAGATCTTAATTCATATCCCAGCAAACATTCAAGTTCGGTTTGATGTTTGCTACGGTTTCTTTATAATAAATTTTGAAATGAAAAATTTTCGTAAACAAAATTTAAAAATCGCGTTAGACCGCTGCCATTTTAATAATTAATTGATTTTAATAAATATTTATTTTTTAAGAGCTATTTTTATGTAGATATTGAAGAATATAAATACATACTGGTTTCGAAGTTCTTGGAGGAAAACTGTTAAAGTGTTTGATTTTGAAAATATCTTAAGTATTTTTGATTAATTGAAATTGAGGAAACTTTTGCGATTTTCTGCTTAATTTAAAAACTTTAAGTGAAAAAGAGAAATTTCTTTCCTCAGAAAATTTTCTTTTACATAAATAAGACAAATTTTATTAGTTTAAAAATGTTTGCTATTTTAAATTCAGCAAATATTCAGAAAAAATTGGACACGATTAGTATGAAAACGAAAAAAAAAAAGTTATGCAACATCACGGCAGAAAAATAGTATTTTCGAAAGTCGTTATGATCCCGTCATCAGTACTGATATGCATTTTTGTTAATATCATTTGTTAGATCAGTTGTTTGAATGATGTGACAACACCTTTTATTTTTAGAAATTTTTGCGAGAAAATTATGTATGAGAATTGCACTGCTACAGTCTGTGTTACTGCGGGTTAATATCCATTCCATGTAACATTTACTCCCGTGTCCCATTTTATATCAAACTTAATTATTTATATTTGAAATAAAAATGTTTGAAGTTCGGTTGCTACACTTGACTTACCGACGATTAATTCGTAACAAAAGAGTACTGATGATGGGAACACGGTGACTTCCGAGAATAACACTGTCCTCTTTAATACTAATATTCCCTTATTGCCTTATTCCTTATAAAATAGACAAAGTCGAACTTTTAATATCAACTTTGAAATAAAAAATTAAACCCAGGTAATTCGTAAATACGCTTAAGTGTAGCGGCTTTCGAAAACAGCACTTTTCTACTTTTCTGTGTGAGTTGAAAATTAAATTAATGTTGACTCCTCCATTAATCCTTCGATTATTCATCATGTCTTATAATTCAATGAAAAGAAACTACTTTTGTAACACAAAGAAACTTGATTTTACCAGAACGCACTTCTTTGTGTTTGCTGGGTTATGAATGGTGACGTCTATTGTCTTACAAACAGACTTCAAACCTGCCAAACCGTTTAAGCCAGAGCCACTAAATTTCTTGTTACACTTTAAACATGCCAGCAGCAAAGTTTTAGGCTGAATGATCACACATCTAAATGCTCTGAGGCCTTGTTAATAGTGATCTGGTGTGTGTTTGTTGTACAGTTTTCTTTGACAGACTCAAAATGACACGTAGATTTTGGAACTACTTTGACAGGCAGTCCTCATCTTTATGGGGATTTCTTGCAAACTGTTCTCTTTTCGTTTTAATTTGTAGTTGTAGTCATGCTATTTTCCTACTCTCTCATCAATAATTGCAACTGATCGTGGATATTAATTCAGCTCTAAACTCTTATACTCTCTTAACAGCAGCATTCAAGTGATTTTTTATTTCTTTAGAGTTTCTTTTCCACGTCGGTATAAGAGTTTTTGGCTTTTCATTGATTTTGAAGCAGAAAAGCAAATTTAAAAAGCAAAATATTTTTATACCTGCACTTAAATTTCAAAAGAACTTGAACCGATTTGAGTCGATAGATTTCACGAATTTCGTGAACCAAAAAGCTCGAAAAAAATTACTGTCCTTTTAACACCATCCCCTTCTTTCAGGTTCTGGCTGAAAACAGCGCTTATGTAGAGTTATCCCCTCAGCGCTGGTCCCAGACAAGAAAAGTTAATCTATCAACTATAATTTGGACACTTTTTTGAATCTTTATATTCAAAAACTTGTAACCACTCAATCAAACATCTTTTGAAATCAACAGCCCACAATAAATTTCAATTCAGAAAAAATTTCTTTATATCTTTTTCTTGAGCGACTACACCAACCAACTTGCGCTCGTTTAACCAGTAAATAAAAGAGCCTCTTCCTCAACCTGCTTCAATTTTTATTAACAAACACATTACAATTCTCTTGTGTTAAAAATTCTTTGTAAATCGTGAGAACAATTTTTTGCTGCACATTTTATTGCATTTGAAATGCATTTTTCAAGTGCACTTTTACAAGTGTTTGGAATTTTTGTTCAAATGTTATGCATAAAAGCGACACACATCGAAATAACTTTGACCATAATGCGCTACTAATTAATACGTTTATTTGCCATAAACGATCAACATTAAATAATTAATTATTATGTTGTGCGCAAAGCGCGCACGCCTCTGCATGAATGCACAAAACATCGAGACTGGGTTTGTGTTAAATAATTATCACTTAAATGAGAATTGACTCTTAATAAAGTCGTACGTAGGCGATTGAATGATATGAAAAAAAATGTCACTCGCTTTAAAATAAAATGGAAACTGGTAGAGGAACAAGAGAATAAAAAGTAATTATTGGAGCAACTGGTCAATAGCTCCTGCTATTAACGGAAAGATGTTATGGAAAAAATATATTAACGATAAAAAGATTAAATTGATTAAATTATAGGAGTTTTTTTTTATTAAATGCGGACATAGTTAATATGCCAAAGCACAAAGGAAAGGTTAATATCAGTTTTATACAGCAAAGCAGAACAGTTGTTTTCGAAGGGCGCTACACTTTCACCACCAAATCTCATGTGCATTTTTTATTACCACCAAATAAAGTTAACATCAGTTTTATATATCCAACTTACACAGCAAAGCAGAACAGCTGTTTTCGAAGGCCGCTACACTTTCATCACTAAATCTCATGTGCATTTTTTATTACCACCAAATAAAGTCACCAATCAGTTTTATATATTCAACTTACACAGCAAAGCAGAACAGCTGTTTTCGAAGGCCGATACACTTTCATCATCACGTACAGTTTTATTTATAACCATTTATTTGGTGGCTCAGTTGAATGTGGCAACAGTTTCTGTTTGCAGCAATTTTATTTTTAAAAAAATATGGAAAATGGTTGACCCTAAAGGCCATCCCAGTAACTTCCGGCTAATTTTATCCGCAAAACTATCAAAACGTGGTTTATTGCAAAGATTGCGTTTTTGCTTTCAGAATTTTGCACGATTTTATATGAAATAATGGGCCTGTTCGTAAATGCATTACTGCGCTGCCAGCGAAAATATAAATGCCTTAAAATATGCCGCAAAAGCAGATGATGTCTTTGTAACGTTTAAGTACGGACTTCATGAATGGCTACTATAATAATATATCATCGGAAAACTTATATTAGCGTTGTAAAGTAAAGTTTTTTCATATGATGCACAGCAGCGATGCATTTAAAAACAGGCCCAATATGTTTTTGAAGTATTTTTTCTTCAAAATAAGTGTTGCAAATTTGGAACGTTGTTCTGGCAATACACGATCCATGATCGTTATCGTTATCGATAAATTACATGCCGCAAAAAAAACACCCTTTACTATTAAGAAATCTTATATGAAAAAAAGAGGCGTATCTGTAGAATACAAAATAACCCGCCATTGTCTGCTATCGATAATCTGTGATTCAACAACTCTCACAGGTCAGGCGGACACATTCAATACTTTGTAACTCCAAAAATGAAATTTATTCATATAAAAAAATAAACACAAACAAAAAAAGAAAAAAGTTTTGCAAATATTATTTAAGGCCTCCTAAATACCCAACGTTTTCAATTTGCTTCAGCCAAAAAGAATATAATCAAAAGAGAATAAGGAAACTGCAAAGAAACTTTTAGTGTTCTTGTTTTTTTTTCTCCCCTTCTCTCTTTCGGGTTCAACTTCAAACACACTCCAGTTCAAACAAATTTGTATGCAATTCAACATGCGGCAAACGATCGCATCTGCATCAGGTGACCTCGCAATTTGAGGTGGCATTTCGTAGGCAACAATAAATAACTACGCAAAGTTGTTGTGTGTAGAATTCAATAAATTTCTTTATATTCATTGCAAGATTTCATATGGAAAACTACAACAAACACAACGAAAGAAATAAAATAAAGTAATAAAAATCACATGCAATCGCATGTGTAAATTTATTCAAAGAGACAGACGCATTAGGGTGGTCCCTAACACTGAAATGTTTGTTAGGAGCTTAAATTAAAGGACTCTCTAATTTTTAATAAAATTTAAAGAAGTTATTCTTTTTTTAAATTTCATAAAGCAAAATAAAAATCAGATAATAATAATAATAATTATTATTATTTCTGCTAAAAATAAATATGGGAAACGGTTAACCCTGAATACCATCGTTTTTGGCTCGTTTTTGTGATATTCTACTCTTCGTAAAATACTATAATTTTTATTTTCAAATTAACCGATTACTAGAAAAGAATAGAAAATATTATCTGATCGGATATATAGGGTGGTTTTTTATAGAGTGATACAACTTTGAGTTGGCATCACTGCTTTATTTGACCACCCATTTAATAGCTGATAATTGCTTTTTGTTTAGTTTGCTTTGACATTTTATTATGGATCGACTTACACTAGAGCAACGTGTGCAAATTGTGGAAATTTTTAATAAAAATAATTGTTCTGTTCGTCAAACTTATCGTGCACTTCGTCCATTCAAAATTTTATTTTCCGATTAAGCCCTTTTTCTAAATGAATGGGTACGGATGTATATAAACAGAATTGTGGCATTTCGAGCTCGGAGAATCCACAAGCTTTTGTGGAAACATCATCACATCCACAGAAAATTACTGTTTGGTGCGCTTTATGGGCTGGCGGAGCCATTGGCCCGTGTGTCTTCAAAAACGATGATGATCAGAATGTTACTGTTTGTGAAAATTGGTGTTCCAGACTGCGCCTTGTACGCGCCAGCGGTGGCGGCCACATGGCCGAAATCATATTTAAACATTAATGTCATAAAATTTTCCATCCAATAAAGACCGTTTTATTAATATGAAAAATATAATACTATGTTTTATTATGATTTAAACTTGTATCACTCTATAAAAAACACCCTTTATAATTTCAAAGTTTTAAAAATAAAACAATTTCTTAGAATTAGTTTCTAGAATCGATCGGTAAAGCCGTCTAAAAGTTATTCAAAAAACAAGAAAACTGCTATATTCGGTTGTGCCGAATCTTATACACCCTACACCAACATACATCTGGCGTTACATATAATTTGATGTACCGATTTTGTTCTTCCTGAGTTATAAAATAGTTTTAGTTAGTATAAGTTTCATAGCCTGCTACACTTATTATAATGTGATTTTTGAAATCATTTGTGAATTTTTATAGTTAATTTATTTAACATAATTCTCAGATGGTTTTTGGAAGTCTTTTAATAAGTTGAGAAGTTTGAAACTTTTCAAAACTGTGGTTGAAGTCTACTGACGATTTGGTAAAGAGCGCCAATGAAATGCATATAGACATTGCTTAGCCACCCAACAAATAAATTTCATATTATAATAGTACAATGACAGTATGTCAAATAGTTAATTTATTATTAATATATTTTCAATAAAGACAAATATTCTGACTTATTGTGTGTTTTACGTATTGAAATAAAATTTTAAATAAACAACACACCCAACCCTGGTTGCCCCGCTCCAACATGAATATCAGCCGTATTCAAATAAATAATTTCTCTCCATAAAAAAATTATTTTAATCCAGGAAATTCGTTTATCAGTTGCAAAAACGTGGCTGTGAAAAAAATATTTATTGTGTGTCGACTTTTGCAGTCACTTCTCTTTTCATTTTAGAATGGAAAATGATCATGGAATGCTCTTGAACTGAAGCTGCGAAGGGACAAATCCCAGAAGAGCCGGCCATGAAACAAAAATTCTTTAGAATAATCCACGTAATTTTTTAACGGAATATTCGATGATGATTTGAATGATTTAAAAAAATCTTAATAAAACAAATTTGTTTCATCGGTTATTATTACGAAATTCTTCTTTTATTTTTACGCGAGAAATCAAAGTTTTTAAGCGATCCAGCATAACTTTTTTCTTGTTAAAAATTCATGCTTCTATTCACTTAATTCTTTTAAATTTTAGTGAAAAATAAATTTTCTATATCCGTAAAAATATGTCTTTGTATGGAAAAAGTGTGACCAACAAGACCAATTAATTTTATTGCACATTTTCATTATTTTGTTGTTGTACACACTGACTGCAGTTTTAATTCCTGCTGGTGCTGCTGCTGCTGCTGTTGCTGTTGTTAATGCTGGTGCATTGGAAATAGAAATCATTTGTCTTCGACTTCTTATCAAACTGCTATTAATATTATGAGCTAAAAGAATTTATAATTTATTTAAGACCTGCTTTTGATATCTGCTTATCGGCCCATTTATCTCACTGTCAGCGTGCATTTTTTCTTAATGCAGTTTTCAGGTGTTAATCTTTCATGTACAGACTTTGTGTTAATGCTACTGTTTTACCACTGATTTAGATTCGTGCAGTGATTTTTCATTTATTGCAAGACAACAAATAAAACAAAAACTATTTTAAGGTGTCTGGGACGTTTGTTTTGAAAGTTGAAAAAATAAAATTTCCTGGTTATTTCAGTTAAAAATTGTTCGTTATAATTTTGTTATTATGAAAATTCATATTCAGGTAAATTAAAAGATATTTATTAAAATTAAACCTGGACGACAATACAATAATTTAATAACTTTGATCAGCGTTGCCGTCGTGGATGTGTGGCGTGTTAAACACATTCAGTACGGCAGACTACAGATACAAAATAATGCAAAACAAATTCTTTGATTAACTTTTTCAAAATTACATTAACTTTTTTCGTTGTTGTTCTAAATTTGATTTCATCTTCATTTATTTTCTCTATGCAACTCCCAAATTACAATTATAAAACTGTTTGTCTGTTATTGTAAATGGATGGTTCCATGTCAAATTGACAAGGATTTAGACACCAGTCCTTTCGATTTGGCTGAAATTCGGTCGGAGCTTCTTTTTCGTTCCATTTAGTGCTGATATGGATGGAGAAATATTTAAAAAAAAGTTTTTTTTTGCCAAATTATGCCACTCAAATTTTCAAAATTTTGCCCCATTTGCCCACTGTGCTGAGCTTATTTTTTCAATCTCTCAAAAACCATCTCAGACACAAAAATTATTTGTTTGGCAATTTAAAGGGGATATTTGAGGCTACAGAATATTAAAGAAAATATTTAATTTTTTGGAAAAATGTGATATCTGCAAAGTTTTGAAATTCTCAAAAAATCAATTAATTCAACAACGTTTATATGCTTATTTTAGGCTGATACATATTTTGGTAAGATTTTGAAATTTTAAAAGAAGCATTTTATATTTTCTTCTAAAGACAACATTTTTTAAGTCCTTAATAAAATAATTTAAGCCTACAGATTTTGAAAGATAAAAAATAATATATATAAAAAAAGGAACATAATTTATTATTTGAAGCTTCAGGATGTTCGCATAAAAGTTAGCGCTTCTACAAACTAAATTTCAGCTCGAAAACAAAATTTAGATTCTTTAAATGAGTTTTTAAAATTTCAAAACTTTGCAGATCTTACATTTTTCCAAAAAATTAAA
Source organism: Linnaemya vulpina (assembly GCA_963675445.1). Classification (NCBI taxonomy): domain Eukaryota; kingdom Metazoa; phylum Arthropoda; class Insecta; order Diptera; family Tachinidae; genus Linnaemya; species Linnaemya vulpina. The sequence continues at coordinate 11,417,779 of OY776278.1, read as the reverse complement.
GTGTTTTGTACTCTGTAGCCTCAACTATTCTCTGTAAAACCATACAAGAATCATTTTTGAGTATAAGATGGTTTTTCAAATATTTAAAGAAAAATAAACTCAACATGTTCGACACATTTCGGGAAATTATGGAATTTTTTATAATTTTATTGAATTGTTTTCCGTTTGCAGAAGTCATAAATAGAATGAAAGAATCCCTCTCACGGAGTATCATCCCTTCAATTTGACATGGTATTACCCGAATAATATTAACATTTTCGCTTTGGGAATTTCACTTCAAACAACAATAAAAAATATAAAATAAGAAATTTGAAGCCCAAATTAGTTGCAGGATGTGTTAGAAGAAAAAAGAACCCAAAATATTCCAGCACAAGAGATTAAAAATAAGAAAATTGTCAACAATTTGAAATGGTGTAATTTAAGGAAGTTAAAGGCCAGAGAGACCAAACGATTTCTCAGAAAAAGGACGAAAGAAAATTTGCAAGAGCTGTACAAAGAAAATTGCCACGAAAATTCCCAACAACAATTCTTTATGTCACGGGAAAAGTCATATCCTGCAGTGATCAGTTTCATTATTTTGCTGCACTTCTTGTTCATCCACGACATGCAGCCCACGCATGTGTGTGTGCACACATTCAGAAACTATTATCCTGCCTGCACGTCCCAGTTATCCTCGATTAGCTCAATGATTTTCTTATTGACTATAAAAAGGACACTAAAAATGTCATGAGATCAGTATTTGAGAGAAATTCAAAAGTGAAAGATCCAAATATAAAAAAAGATAAATTCCAAATTCCAGTTGAATATAAATAGAAGTTGATAACAAAATTAATTAGAAAATAAAATAAAAATCAACCAAAAATGGAAGAACAAAATGGAGAAGTGACAGTAGGAAACTTGGCAAATACTCGATGGCCGTGTCAAGAGGATCCTCAACATGATTCAGAAGAAGAAAACACCATCCAGGCTACGGCAGAGAATTCTGAAACATCAACGGTAGATAAGGGCGCGAGCACGACTGAGGAGGATTCAGATATTGAAAATATCGCTAAAGAAAACGGAAACTATGCCGTGAATCGCTTCCTGGAGGATGTGAAGAAATTCGAAAAATTGCTCTTGGAAAAAAATTCGTTCATTGAAACGTCGGAGTATCCCGATATAATATTAGACGATCTTGAATTCATGTTCATGATCCTCCTAAAACAATATTGCGATACTCCTGTTATAAGACACGATACCGGAGCTGAAGATGAATTCAAGTCAGTAGTTTCATTATACTGCAGAATTGTTTCAGAGGCTAGAGAAAAAATTCAAGGGCAACAAAGTTGTTAAGTGCCCCCAACATCTCCCCCCGAATTATTCCAGAGAATGGGCAAATAATGAGAAGGAATCTACAAAATACAACAATCAAAAGAAGAGTGTGAGTTTGAGACTGATCTGACAGCAAATGGCCGAATTTACAATTGAATTTGGTGCAGGAAAAAGGAAAACAATTTCCCAACACTCATAGAAGCCCTCTGCAGGTGCAGCAACCGGACGAAAGAAAATAATTATTTTAAAAAACATTTTTTAAAAATTTGATAAACAATTGAATCCAAATTAAATAGATTGTGCTGAAAAAGTAAAAGAAAATTCATTTATTTTTATTTGATAATTAAATAAAATATTTTTTTAACAATTGACAAATTTTATAAATAAAACGATGACAAGAAATTTATATAAAAAGTAAAAGTGTTTTCAATTTATTTGCAATCTACGCAAATTTGTTCTTGCGAATAGCAATTGAACTGCGATATGCAGATGATCACTGATCAGCAAGTGGGTATAAACTAAACATTTTTAAAATATCACTTTTGCAAGAAACCAACTAAAAACCTCAATGATTATCTGCTGCGGAAATTTCAATGGCTGGCGATGTCTCCTTCAACTCTGAAAAGCATTTGAGACAATTTTCGTGAAGAGACTTCTTTTATATGGACAGAGAAGCAATTGAAATTAAAAAGAAAACTTTCACAAAAACTAAATACATTTTTTATGACATTTTCGCCAGAATTTGTATCAAATAACTTTTATATGGTGTTCTTTTCTGGAAAGAAGGCAACATTCTCACACTTTTTATTACTAAATAGTCTTTGAAAATATTTGATGTATTAAAAATTAATTCAACAGCCTTTACGATACATAATTTTTGCTTTAGAACTCCAATAAAATGCAATTTTTTAGAAAAGAACTGAAAAAATGTTAAATTTTTTCCAAAAAAGAAAACGACGTTAAATTGTTTCCGCGCAGAAGTTACACAAAATGGGACGACATATTCGAAATAAAATATTTTTTATAAAAAACTGACTATTTCAGTTCTGAATAATTTTAGAAATAAACAGGAAGGAGTACTGATCCGTTTTGTTAGTTTTAGGATTATAAAAATTAAAATTTGATCTTAATGAAATCAAGGTCTTATTCACAAAAAAGATTTTCTTATAAGACAAATTTCTTCTAGAAACATAAAATATTTTTTGTAAATAAGACCTTTATTCCGGGTTCAGCTATACCCCTTAATTGCGCAATCAGGGAATTTTTCTCAATTAAGGCCTTAATTGAACTCAATTTATCATAAAATAAGTCAACTAATAAATTCAACAATTAGTTCATTAATTGCGTAAGCAGGGTTTGAAGAAATTTTATTGGCGCTTAACGATTCAAGTTAAAGTTTAACTTTTTCCCTAGAAAACTCTATGTGGACTGAGACTTATAATATATATTTTCAGCTAAATTCTTTACGTCTTCAGAATATTCCTCAAAAGCTTGCAAAATGTTTTGCTTTCCATGATAATATTTTAGAGAGCATCAAATAGATTCTTTAATAGAATTTCCTAACCTTTCTGTGGCAGTTCTTGAGCTTTGGCCAAACCCATGTAACTTAAATGGGTTTGACCAAAGGTTTTTGGCACAACTGAGCATTTGATGACGTTTGACCCAACTCTAGTATATTCTTTGGTTTTACCTCAGAAACATATTTTATAAAGAAGTCCATGTCCTTGAAGAAATAATAAGGATAATAGAAATTTGAGTTTAAATTAACAGTTTTATTCAGGTCTTCCATTTTATGTCTTAACAAGTACATGCGATTCCTGTTGCAGCAACAATTTAATGCTGCTGCCCCTTCATAAAACAAATTAATATGAAAAAAGATTAGTTAGGTCTCTTAACTATTTATTTTTTATTAATTAAATTTTAAAATTTCATTTCTTAAAAATAGTAATTCTATTGCGAAAGTTTTATAAAAAGTAAAGAACCCGGTGCTTTCGGGTAGTCGTTCAATTCAACATTTTTAGCCGCTTTATTTTCTTTATCTTCCATCTGATGGAGTTGAGGGAATTTCCCATTTGAAGGGAGGGCTCGTTTTGGCTCTGCACGTCTTTTTGTTTGTGTGTTTGCTCGTTTCTTCTGCATTTTTCGTCTCTGCGGATGTTTGCAACTTTCGATCTTAGCTTCCATTTGAAATAGAATATCTTTGAAGTTCCGCAAAAATCTTTTAACGTTTCCGTTTCTGGGTTCTGTATAGTCACACTCACGAGGAGTTGTTTTCCGAAAGTGAGGAAGCACAATATTATCATTTTGATGTTCACAAATATTTAATAATGCATCTTTTACTTGTGAATAAAATTTATCTCTTTGAATGCCAGCAGATCGCAGCCTTTGAGTTATTTCGTAGAAGTTTTCCCACGAATTTTGAATCGAATAAAGATGAGATTCAGCTTCCTTTGAGCTCATGTGCCTGAAATATTGCTCGTCTGATATTATCGCTTCTCCGATTACCTTTTGTCTTTGTATCAAATATAGAAGACACACTTTTCGATTTGTTTTATTGAATTTAAGACACTGAACAGCGGAGGAATTGCAGCTATTTTAATACATCTTTTACTTCTGAATAAAATGTATCTCTTTGAATGCCAGCAGATCGCAGCCTTTGAGTTATTTCGTAGAAGTTTTCCCACGAATTTTGAATCGAATAAAGATGAGATTCAGCTTCCTTTGAGCTCATGTGCCTGAAATATTGCTCGTCTGATATTATCGCTTCTCCGATTACCTTTTGTCTTTGTATCAAAAATAGAAGACACACTTTTCGATTTGTTTTATTGAATTTAAGACACTGAACAGCGGAGGAATTGCAGCTATTTTAATACATCTTTTACTTCTGAATAAAATGTATCTCTTTGAATGCCAGCAGATCGCAGCCTTTTAGTTATTTCATAGAAGTTTTCCCACGAATTTTGAATCGAATAAAGATGAGATTCAGAGCTCATGTGCCTGAAATATTGCACGTCTGATATTATCGCTTCTCCGATTACCTTTTGTCTTTGTATCAAATATAGAAGACACACTTTTCGATTTGTTTTATTGAATTTAAGACACTGAACAGCGGAGGAATTGCAGCTATTTTAATACATCTTTTACTTCTGAATAAAATGTATCTCTTTGAATGCCAGCAGATCGCAGCCTTTGAGTTATTTCGTAGAAGTTTTCCCACGAATTTTGAATCGAATAAAGATGAGATTCAGCTTCCTTTGAGCTCATGTGCCTGAAATATTGCTCGTCTGATATTATCGCTTCTCCGATTACCTTTTGTCTTTGTATCAAAAATAGAAGACACACTTTTCGATTTGTTTTATTGAATTTAAGACACTGAACAGCGGAGGAATTGCAGCTATTTTAATACATCTTTTACTTCTGAATAAAATGTATCTCTTTGAATGCCAGCAGATCGCAGCCTTTTAGTTATTTCATAGAAGTTTTCCCACGAATTTTGAATCGAATAAAGATGAGATTCAGCTTCCTTTGAGCTCATGTGCCTGAAATATTGCACGTCTGATATTATCGCTTCTCCGATTACTTTTTGTTTTTGTATCAAATATAGAAGACACACTTTTCGATTTGTTTTATTGAATTTAAGACACTGAACACCGGAGGAATTGCAGCTATTTTAATACATCTTTTACTTGTGAATAAAATTTATCTCTTTGAATGCCAGCAGATCGCAGCCTTTTAGTTATTTCATAGAAGTTTTCCCACGAATTTTGAATCGAATAAAGATGAGATTCAGAGCTCATGTGCCTGAAATATTGCACGTCTGATATTATCGCTTCTCCGATTACTTTTTGTTTTTGTATCAAATATAGAAGACACACTTTTCGATTTGTTTTATTGAATTTAAGACACTGAACAGCGGAGGAATTGCAGCTATTTTAATACATCTTTTACTTCTGAATAAAATGTATCTCTTTGAATGCCAGCAGATCGCAGCCTTTGAGTTATTTCATAGAAGTTTTCCCACGAATTTTGAATCGAATAAAGATGAGATTCAGCTTCCTTTGAGCTCATGTGCCTGAAATATTGCACGTCTGATATTATCGCTTCTCCGATTACTTTTTGTTTTTGTATCAAATATAGAAGACACACTTTTCGATTTGTTTTATTGAATTTAAGACACTGAACAGCGGAGGAATTGCAGCTATTTTAATACATCTTTTACTTTTGAATAAAATTTATCTTTTTGAATGCCAGCAGATCTCAGCCTTTGAGTTATTTCATAGAAGTTTTCCCACGAATTTTGAATCGAATAAAGATGAGATTCAGCTTCCTTTGAGCTCATGTGCCTGAAATATTGCACGTCTGATATTATCGCTTCTCCGATTACTTTTTGTTTTTGTATCAAATATAGAAGACACACTTTTCGATTTGTTTTATTGAATTTAAGACACTGAACAGCGGAGGAATTGCAGCTATTTTAATACACCTTTTACTTCTGAATAAAATGTATCTCTTTGAATGCCAGCAGATCGCAGCCTTTGAGTTATTTCGTAGAAGTTTTCCCACGAATTTTGAATCGAATAAAGATGAGATTCAGCTTCCTTTGAGCTCATGTGCCTGAAATATTGCTCGTCTGATATTATCGCTTCTCCGATTACCTTTTGTCTTTGTATCAAATATAGAAGACACACTTTTCGATTTGTTTTATTGAATTTAAGACACTGAACAGCGGAGGAATTGCAGCTATTTTAATACATCTTTTACTTCTGAATAAAATGTATCTCTTTGAATGCCAGCAGATCGCAGCCTTTGAGTTATTTCGTAGAAGTTTTCCCACGAATTTTGAATCGAATAAAGATGAGATTCAGCTTCCTTTGAGCTCATGTGCCTGAAATATTGCTCGTCTGATATTATCGCTTCTCCGATTACCTTTTGTCTTTGTATCAAAAATAGAAGACACACTTTTCGATTTGTTTTATTGAATTTAAGACACTGAACAGCGGAGGAATTGCAGCTATTTTAATACATCTTTTACTTCTGAATAAAATGTATCTCTTTGAATGCCAGCAGATCGCAGCCTTTGAGTTATTTCATAGAAGTTTTCCCACGAATTTTGAATCGAATAAAGATGAGATTCAGCTTCCTTTGAGCTCATGTGCCTGAAATATTGCACGTCTGATATTATCGCTTCTCCGATTACTTTTTGTTTTTGTATCAAATATAGAAGACACACTTTTCGATTTGTTTTATTGAATTTAAGACACTGAACACCGGAGGAATTGCAGCTATTTTAATACATCTTTTACTTGTGAATAAAATTTATCTCTTTGAATGCCAGCAGATCGCAGCCTTTTAGTTATTTCATAGAAGTTTTCCCACGAATTTTGAATCGAATAAAGATGAGATTCAGAGCTCATGTGCCTGAAATATTGCACGTCTGATATTATCGCTTCTCCGATTACTTTTTGTTTTTGTATCAAATATAGAAGACACACTTTTCGATTTGTTTTATTGAATTTAAGACACTGAACAGCGGAGGAATTGCAGCTATTTTAATACATCTTTTACTTCTGAATAAAATGTATCTCTTTGAATGCCAGCAGATCGCAGCCTTTGAGTTATTTCATAGAAGTTTTCCCACGAATTTTGAATCGAATAAAGATGAGATTCAGCTTCCTTTGAGCTCATGTGCCTGAAATATTGCACGTCTGATATTATCGCTTCTCCGATTACTTTTTGTTTTTGTATCAAATATAGAAGACACACTTTTCGATTTGTTTTATTGAATTTAAGACACTGAACAGCGGAGGAATTGCAGCTATTTTAATACATCTTTTACTTTTGAATAAAATTTATCTTTTTGAATGCCAGCAGATCTCAGCCTTTGAGTTATTTCATAGAAGTTTTCCCACGAATTTTGAATCGAATAAAGATGAGATTCAGCTTCCTTTGAGCTCATGTGCCTGAAATATTGCACGTCTGATATTATCGCTTCTCCGATTACTTTTTGTTTTTGTATCAAATATAGAAGACACACTTTTCGATTTGTTTTATTGAATTTAAGACACTGAACAGCGGAGGAATTGCAGCTATTTTAATACACCTTTTACTTCTGAATAAAATGTATCTCTTTGAATGCCAGCAGATCGCAGCCTTTGAGTTATTTCATAGAAGTTTTCCCACGAATTTTGAATCGAATAAAGATGAGATTCAGCTTCCTTTGAGCTCATGTGCCTGAAATATTGCACGTCTGATATTATCGCTTCTCCGATTACTTTTTGTTTTTGTATCAAATATAGAAGACACACTTTTCGATTTGTTTTATTGAATTTAAGACACTGAACAGCGGAGGAATTGCAGCTATTTTAATACATCTTTTACTTCTGAATAAAATGTATCTCTTTGAATGCCAGCAGATCGCAGCCTTTGAGTTATTTCATAGAAGTTTTCCCACGAATTTTGAATCGAATAAAGATGAGATTCAGCTTCCTTTGAGCTCATGTGCCTGAAATATTGCACGTCTGATATTATCGCTTCTCCGATTACTTTTTGTTTTTGTATCAAATATAGAAGACACACTTTTCGATTTGTTTTATTGAATTTAAGACACTGAACAGCGGAGGAATTGCAGCTATTTTAATACATCTTTTACTTTTGAATAAAATTTATCTTTTTGAATGCCAGCAGATCTCAGCCTTTGAGTTATTTCATAGAAGTTTTCCCACGAATTTTGAATCGAATAAAGATGAGATTCAGCTTCCTTTGAGCTCATGTGCCTGAAATATTGCACGTCTGATATTATCGCTTCTCCGATTACTTTTTGTTTTTGTATCAAATATAGAAGACACACTTTTCGATTTGTTTTATTGAATTTAAGACACTGAACAGCGGAGGAATTGCAGCTATTTTAATACATCTTTTACTTTTGAATAAAATTTATCTTTTTGAATGCCAGCAGATCTCAGCCTTTGAGTTATTTCATAGAAGTTTTCCCACGAATTTTGAATCGAATAAAGATGAGATTCAGCTTCCTTTGAGCTCATGTGCCTGAAATATTGCACGTCTGATATTATCGCTTCTCCGATTACTTTTTGTTTTTGTATCAAATATAGAAGACACACTTTTCGATTTGTTTTATTGAATTTAAGACACTGAACAGCGGAGGAATTGCAGCTATTTTAATACATCTTTTACTTTTGAATAAAATTTATCTTTTTGAATGCCAGCAGATCTCAGCCTTTGAGTTATTTCATAGAAGTTTTCCCACGAATTTTGAATCGCATAAAGATGAGATTCAGCTTCCTTTGAGCTCATGTGCCTGAAATATTGCACGTCTGATATTATCGCTTCTCCGATTACCTTTTGTCTTTGTATCAAATATAGAAGACACACTTTTCGATTTGTTTTATTGAATTTAAGACACTGAACAGCGGAGGAATTGCAGCTATTTTAATACATCTTTTACTTGTGAATAAAATTTATCTCTTTGAATGCCAGCAGATCGCAGCCTTTGAGTTATTTCATAGAAGTTTTCCCACGAATTTTGAATCGAATAAAGATGAGATTCAGCTTCCTTTGAGCTCATGTGCCTGAAATATTGCACGTCTGATAATAATGCATCTTTTACTTGTGAATAAAATGTATCTCTTTGAATGCCAGCAGATCGCAGCCTTTGAGTTATTTCATAGAAGTTTTCCCACGAATTTTGAATCGAATAAAGATGAGATTCAGCTTCCTTTGAGCTCATGTGCCTGAAATATTGCACGTCTGATATTATCGCTTCTCCGATTACTTTTTGTTTTTGTATCAAATATAGAAGACACACTTTTCGATTTGTTTTATTGAATTTAAGACACTGAACACCGGAGGAATTGCAGCTATTTTAATACATCTTTTACTTGTGAATAAAATTTATCTCTTTGAATGCCAGCAGATCGCAGCCTTTTAGTTATTTCATAGAAGTTTTCCCACGAATTTTGAATCGAATAAAGATGAGATTCAGCTTCCTTTGAGCTGATGTGCCTGAAATATTGCACGTCTGATAATAATGCATCTTTTACTTGTGAATAAAATGTATCTCTTTGAATGCCAGCAGATCGCAGCCTTTGAGTTATTTCATAGAAGTTTTCCCACGAATTTTGAATCGAATAAAGATGAGATTCAGCTTCCTTTGAGCTCATGTGCCTGAAATATTGCACGTCTGATATTATCGCTTCTCCGATTACTTTTTGTTTTTGTATCAAATATAGAAGACACACTTTTCGATTTGTTTTATTGAATTTAAGACACTGAACACCGGAGGAATTGCAGCTATTTTAATACATCTTTTACTTGTGAATAAAATTTATCTCTTTGAATGCCAGCAGATCGCAGCCTTTTAGTTATTTCATAGAAGTTTTCCCACGAATTTTGAATCGAATAAAGATGAGATTCAGCTTCCTTTGAGCTGATGTGCCTGAAATATTGCACGTCTGATAATAATGCATCTTTTACTTGTGAATAAAATTTATCTCTTTGAATGCCAGCAGATCGCAGCCTTTGAGTTATTTCATAGAAGTTTTCCCACGAATTTTGAATCGAATAAAGATGAGATTCAGCTTCCTTTCAGCTCATGTGCCTGAAATATTGCACGTCTGATATTATCGCTTCTCCGATTACCTTTTGTCTTTGTATCAAATATAGAAGACACACTTTTCGATTTGTTTTATTGAATTTAAGACACTGAACAGCGGAGGAATTGCAGCTATTTTAATACATCTTTTACTTGTGAATAAAATGTATCTCTTTGAATGCCAGCAGATCGCAGCCTTTGAGTTATTTCATAAAAGTTTTCCCACGAATTTTGAATCGAATAAAGATGAGATTCAGCTTCCTTTCAGCTCATGTGCCTGAAATATTGCACGTCTGATATTATCGCTTCTCCGATTACCTTTTGTCTTTGTATCAAATATAGAAGACACACTTTTCGATTTGTTTTATTGAATTTAAGACACTGAACAGCGGAGGAATTGCAGCTATTTTAATACATCTTTTACTTCTGAATAAAATGTATCTCTTTGAATGCCAGCAGATCGCAGCCTTTGAGTTATTTCATAGAAGTTTTCCCACGAATTTTGAATCGAATAAAGATGAGATTCAGCTTCCTTTGAGCTCATGTGCCTGAAATATTGCACGTCTGATAATAATGCATCTTTTACTTGTGAATAAAATGTATCTCTTTGAATGCCAGCAGATCGCAGCCTTTGAGTTATTTCATAAAAGTTTTCCCACGAATTTTGAATCGAATAAAGATGAGATTCAGCTTCCTTTCAGCTCATGTGCCTGAAATATTGCACGTCTGATATTATCGCTTCTCCGATTACCTTTTGTCTTTGTATCAAATATAGAAGACACACTTTTCGATTTGTTTTATTGAATTTAAGACACTGAACAGCGGAGGAATTGCAGCTATTTTAATACATCTTTTACTTCTGAATAAAATGTATCTCTTTGAATGCCAGCAGATCGCAGCCTTTGAGTTATTTCATAAAAGTTTTCCCACGAATTTTGAATCGAATAAAGATGAGATTCAGCTTCCTTTCAGCTCATGTGCCTGAAATATTGCACGTCTGATATTATCGCTTCTCCGATTACCTTTTGTCTTTGTATCAAATATAGAAGACACACTTTTCGATTTGTTTTATTGAATTTAAGACACTGAACAGCGGAGGAATTGCAGCTATTTTCTCTGTTTGATGTGCTCTGCACATGTGTCGGCCTTCAGGTAGAAGACAGATTCCATTTAGCTTCGCTAATAAATTCACGGAATTTTATAATTGAAATTAAAATAGGGATTATTCAAGGATGCTGTAGCTATTATTTTGGGGATCATCTACTTCATAGTGGGTGCTGGTGGTGCCATCACTTTTGGGACCATCTGTTTTATCGTCGTCGCTGCTGTTGCCATCATTTTGGGGATCATCTACTTCATCGTCGCCGCTGCTGTAGCCATCAGTTTGGGGATCATCTACTTCATAGTGGGTGCTGGTGGTGCCATCACTTTTCGGACGATCTGTTTTATCGTCGTCGCTGCTGTTGCCATCATTTTGGGGATCGTCTACTTCATAGTGGGTGCTGGTGGTGCCATCACTTTTCGGACGATCTGTTTTATCGTCGTCGCTGCTGTTGCCATCATTTTGGGGATCATCTACTTCATAGTGGGTGCTGGTGGTGCCATCACTTTTCGGACGATCTGTTTTATCGTCGTCGCTGCTGTTGCCATCATTTTGGGGATCATCTACTTCATAGTGGGTGCTGGTGGTGCCATCACTTTTCGGACGATCTGTTTTATCGTCGTCGCTGCTGTTGCCATCATTTTGGGGATCATCTACTTCATAGTGGGTGCTGGTGGTGCCATCACTTTTGGGACCATCTGTTTTATCGTCGTCGCTGCTGTTGCCATCATTTTGGGGATCATCTACTTCATAGTGGGTGTTGGTGGTGCCATCACTTTTGGGACCATCTGTTTTATCGTCGTCGCTGCTGTTGCCATCATTTTGGGGATCATCGTTGAGCTCATGTGCCTGAAATATTGCACGTCTGATATTATCACTTCTCCGATTACCTTTTGTCTTTGTATTAAATATAGAAGACACATTTTAAGATTTATTTTATTCAATTCAAGATACTGAACAGCGGAGGAATTTAAAATAGGTTTTGTTTTCAAATAACACACTTGCACGTTTGGCTTGTTTTGAGATACTGATTTAACGAAAAGAAATGAAAGTCCTTTTATAGCGACTGCGCGATAGACGTTAATGACACACAAACACTTGTGTGTGTGTGTACGAATGAATGCATGCACGCACGGGGTGTGTAGCAGGTAGCAGCTATTTTCTTTGTTCGATGTGCTCTGCACATGTTCCGGCCTTCAGGTAGAAGACAGATTCCATTAAATTCGCTAATTAATTCACGGAATTTTAAGATTAAAATTAAAATAGGGATTGTTTAAGGATAAAAGGCAATTGAGGTCCTTTTGGAATTCCTTTGTTTCACGAAAGATTATCTACATGACAACCATGAAACATTTTATAGGCAGAAAATAATATTAATTAAAGTTGGGTCAAACTTCATCAAACGCTCAGTTCTGCGAAAAACCTTTAGCCAAACCCATGTTTTAATTTTTCACTTCTACCTGTAACAGCCCTCGTTGTATATTTGATACATATATTTTACAACAATTAGTTGAAATATGTTCCTTATGCCCAAGCGATTCCGAAACAACTATTTTATACCTGCACAATGAAGACGAATTACATTAAAAACAAAAGCACTTTTCCATCTGGAAGCCGTCTTTCATAAAAGCGATTTGATAGAAAAATACTCCAGAAATGGGCAGAAGACACATGCTTTACTCTAAAAATATTTGGCCTTGTATCAGAAAAATTGCTCTGGTGCTCACGGTCGGATCGTGCCGGCCACACAATGGGGTATAGGAGTGTAGAGAAGAGTATTGACTATAAGACAGTACTAGTCTCTAAACGAACTTTTATGATCTTTAGAAGTTATGCTCTATTGAGTGGGAGGATTTAGGAAAATTTTAGACCTTGAAGAAAAACCTAAAAATTAAAATTAATTTCAAAAAGTTATAACCTTATTTATTGGTACTAGTAAAGCTAACAAGTTGGGCAATAATACAAAATTTATTTAGTTGAAAAAACGTTTAGAAGAAAAAAGTTATAGACTTTTAAAAATTAAAAACTTTTTAAGATATTTCTAATTTTAGCAAAATAATGAAAATGTCCATTTTGAAACACCCTGTTTACTGGGTCATAGTTAAAATAAAGTTTAAATTTGTTGGTTCCCGAATGATGAACTTTTACATTTTTCAATTGGCGATTGTAAAATATATGAGTTTTGGCTGCCTTCGCTTAAAATGGTCCAGTGTGCGGCGGCATGTGAAATTATTTTCTGTGGAATGTTATAGAATGACTCTTCTTTTAAATGAATATGTAAATTGTTCAACAATTGAGTTGTATTTTAAATGAATCCATTCTTTCTTAAATATAAATTAAAATATAAATGAATTCATAATGAACAAAAAATGTTTGTTAAAAGGAAGAATTGATTTCATTTTCGAAATAAGTGTTTAAGGAATTTACAGGAAATGATAATAATAATTTAGTTTTATTCATATAAAATGGTCGTATGCATTAAGCCTTTCAATAAATTCTATAACGTTATGGTGCATTAAGGCTAAAACATTTTTATACCTTGTTCAGACGTACCCCTTAATTGCGCAGTGAAGAGAAAAATATTGATAAAAAATGCCGCACGATATTAATGTTACGGAGTTAATAATTCGTCAATCCGCATTAGGACGAATGATAAAAGAAAAAATCAGCGAGTTGACTTCTTATTACGACTACGAGCAAAAGGAGCAAATAATAATAACCTGGTCCGATTTCTGCAGCAACTACGAGAAGTTATCCACCATCACCCTGCCAGACAACAGACATTTCAACGAAATAGAAGCGGCTTTTCTACATACTCTGAAAAACTTTTCCCGAAACTTGTTCCCACAAGCTTGCACCTACGAAAACAACAACTCAGGCAGCGTATTCAGCTACCACACGCAGATAATCAATCACCTCATCTGTTTTGTTAGAGGCTTAAGGGAATTCGATAAACTTCTGAGTCAATCTGAAAAGAAGATGGGCAGCTGCGAGGATCCACAGATATGATCGAGGAAATGCAATCGCAATTCAATAAACTTAACAGAGACTCCAAAACCGCTCCGGTGTATCCTAACGAAATTTGTCAGAGGGAATTCTCCAGTTTGATTTTCAGATATTTTCGCCTGCTCTTACAACTTCAAGACAAAATACAGCAGCAGGAACAATTTATTGAAAATTCCACTACCGACTGCAACATCAACTCCTGGTCATCACTTATTAATAATTTAAATTTACAAGAGCCTTTATATCAGACGACCTTTCGGTGTAGCGATCTGTCCAAACGATGTGAACGAAATAATAGAAGCGCCACAAAGCACTGCAAGCACGTCGTTGGTGTGTGATAATCCAACGCGTGAGGCGTTGCCGAAAGTCTGTCTAGATGCGACTGAGAACAAAATTCGTCACAGTGTAACGTTTAAGACTCTTGAGGGATCAAATATATTTCTTAACCATGACTTTCCCGGCTTCTCGGACTATGAAATTCGTTCGTATTATGGACGCACTGAGACGCCAACACCTTTCAATGTCTTCATTAAACAAGTACTAGAAAAATCATCTTGGAGTTTTCAACTCAAAAAGATTCGATTCGATGAAGATCAGGGGATTAACTGATTGACATTTTTGATTCCACACCAGTGTTTTCCCAGTCCATTTAAGAAATTTTATGACGCTGTTTAAAGTCTCAAAATTTATAAATAAAAACTCTTTGAAATGAGTGCGTTAAACAATTTTGTTCTTTCCAACAGCGAATAGCAACTGAATTGTTACACACATATCGCAGGTGATCGGAAAGAGTGCATTAATTAAATATTTTTAAAACATCTTTTTGCAGGAACTCAGTTAAAAACTTCAATAATTATCTGCTGTGGAAACTTCAATGACTGGCGATTTCTCCTTCAAAAAAAAAAGGATTTGAGACAATTTTCGTGATGGTGCAGGGACTTCTTTTATATGCACAGAGAAGCAATTGAAATTAAAAAAAAAAAAACTTTTATAAAAACAAAATTATTTCTTCATGATATTTTTGCCAAAATTTGTATCAATTAACTTGTATATTGTGTTCTTTTCAGAAAAGAAGGTAACATTTTTACACTTTTTATCACAAAATGGCCTTTGAAAATATTTGATGTGTTAAAAATTAATTCAACATCTTTTACGATACATAATTTTTGCTTTAGAACTCCAATAAAATGCAATATTTTAGAAAAGAAGTGAAAAAATGTTACATGTTTTCCAGAAAAGAACACGCCGTTAAATTGTTTCCCCGAAAAAGTTACACAAAATGTGACGAGATATTCGAAATAAAATATTTTTTACAAAAAACTGACTTGAGTGTTGAATAATTTTAGAAATAAATGGAAATCGGTACTGATCCGTTATAATACACGATATTTTTCTCTCGTGTTTTAATTTTAGTTCTCGGGCGGCTGAATAACTGCCATTTCAAAAGAACTTTAGATCCTGCATATTCGAAGGACTTTTTAAAAAATTGAAAAATCACTTTCAACGTAACAAAACGATTTTGTTGTGCGATATTCTGCTAAAACTGGCAGATTTGAAAAAGTTCTTCACATCTTGAGACCTCAAATCCCATGTTTATCTGTTTGTATTTTATTTATTCAATTGTTAAAAGCCTTTTTCTAACATTAAAATTAAAACTCTATAAATAATGCGAATGTTGCACCCACGTCCGCTTTAAATGCACAAAATTTATGTTAAATTCTGGTTGAAACTCATGATGGGAAGTGTGAAGAAAAAAATCTGTGAAACTGTGCTGGTGTTAAACGAACAGCATTTATTTTATTCGCTGGTTGAATATGATTTCTGTGATTTGCCCATAATTGAAATCGAATTAAAGCCAACGATGCCGGTTTGTGTTGTTACAAGTTGTTATTGAAAGAATGACAATTTTCACAACTGGCTGCTGCATCGCGATGCAAAATCTCCAAATTGTGGAAAATATATTTCTTATGATTCATGATTCATGGTTGAGAACATGTCGCTGTGTTGTCTGTGTATGTGTGGGTGATTATTTTGGTAGTAAAAATATTTCATTTATTTGTTTGTGGCAGGTTCGTCTTTAGTTTTGCTTAAGAAATTCGAATTAATTGAGGGAATTGAATATAAAATTATGTGAAAGATGGTAAAATAGTCTGGAGTGTAGCGGTGACCGGGAATTGATTTAGAAAATTGAACACGGCCCCTCCCTCTTTTCGAAAGCGTGAGTGCTTGGAAAATATTCTTGGAAGAGTAAAAGTATTTTGCATTTTGACTTTCGGAAGAACGTTTGCTTGAAGCATTAAATTCCAAAAATTAGGAAACTGAAGGGTGAAAAATTTCATTGTTCAATTTAAATACGACGGCAGTTGTTTGAGGCACAAGTCGATGTAAGTTTTCGTCGTTTTTTTATTTGTTATCTTTTGGAATAATTTAATAATAAACAATTAAGTTTTTTTTTTAATGTACGTGTTGCAATTTACCAAAAGTCGGTTGTATGTGAATTCGATTTTTTTTCAATTAAATATGACCAACACAGACACATCGACCTGTGCTTCAGTCCAAATCCCTGCTTATATATTTTTCTTCAACTGTTTACAAGACAAACTTCATATGGAAAAAGGAGTCAAGACATGTTTGCGTGTCTCTTTTTTTAAACGCCACTTTAGATGATCTCTGCTGCAACTAAAATAAATCTGAGAGAGAGTCAGATAATTTTACAACAACTCCCCCTGAAATATTCATATTGATTTTCCTGGGATATTCTAATCGTTACGAGACTTATTTATTTAATGCCGAATTAGTCTATGGCCAAGTAAAACTTGCCCAAATAAAAAAAGGAAGTATCTCGAACGTAAATCTTTAAGATTAAAAAACAAAATGCAGAGAAAAAAAATATCTGCAGTTTACAATTTTACAGCTCCATCCCCAACGTTTGCGAATCGTTGTAAAACAATTCAAATAACCAGCATTGATTTTGTTTATGCGTCCGTCTGTCCGTCCGTCCGTCTGTCTGTCTATCTGTTGACTTATTTTTTATTTCTATTGACCACCTTTAAGTTTTATCATATTATCATATTTTTGGACGGTGCCTTGAGATGTTGGGTCTGTTTATGACGTTGCTTCACGGCACTCTGTGCTGCATAGTGGAACCGTTTGCTAAATAATTGGCAATAGATGTTCTTCCTGATCACTAAAAATTTCTAGCAAGAATTAATTTCTTCCGCTACAGTTTGCATTTCACTTAATCGTTATAATTAAAATCAGCACTCTTTGATTATGTACCGCCTTTTTATTTATAGAAAGAGATTCGGCGTGTGGCCCAAATTTTAAAATGTAAAATCGATGTGTTGGTTTACTCTTTTATTCTTTCTATTTTCTTGTCTACTAAATTTAATTGTTTCAACTGGATTAAAAATTCATTCACAAACAACATAAAAAAATTAATTACAAGCCTTTGCCCATCCACACCAGGGGATTTTGTGCCACCGCCAGCAATCACAATAGTGTGTCCTAGTGTCATTTATTTCTTATTTTCATTTTCATATCTATTCTTGTGCGGCACAAATTGACAACAAAAGAACTACCAAGTGTACAGCCATCATTGTGATCATTCCCACTGTGCAGCAGTGTTCAGCTGTGTGTGGAGCAGCAGCAGCAGCAGTTGGCAATGCGGCACAAAGATTACGTCCTAGATTTACTATTATTCGCTTCACTGGCAATTGTTGCGATTACATTTGACTCTGTTGCCGATGTTGGGTTTTCTGTTGTAGCCCATAGACGCTGATTGCTATCGCACTTGCCGCAGATTGCCAGTATTTCTTAGTAACACGCTTTTTCCTTGTTGTTGTTGTTATTGTCTCATTTTGCATTTTAGGCTGGTATTTGTTTGTATTTTATATTGTGCTGCTGAAGCAGGCAGCAACCACAACTGGCAACCAAAACTGCAGATGCGCTTGGGGTGCTGTTCGCTCTGGCGACAATTGTTGATTGTGCAACAGTTTCTTATATATTTTTTCCCCCCGTTTTGCTTGTTGCTTCGGAAAGAGTAAGTAAAAATATTTGCATACACTGAACTCGTTGACTTTGTCGAAAATGGAGGGAGGGAGGGGGCAACGGACGTCAGCAATTCTTTTTTAAGGAAATTTTGCTTCAGCCAAATTGTTTAACTATTTTCAAAAGCTTTAGGCGGCGCGCTTGTGAAAGTTTTTTTTCTCCTTCTTCTTGCTTTTGTTGCATTATCGGAGGTAGTCGAAGAGCCAAATATGTTTGCATAAAATAGCACCTGAAGGTTAAAGTATTTGTTGGCCAATTGTTATTTCGACCGTAAACAGGCATCCAAACAATGGCTGCGTTTTTCCGTTGTTCAGTTTTTTTTGGTTTTTCCATTCCATTTCTGTAGCAGTTTCAGATTGAAGATGTTGAGTGCAACATATCAATTTATTTACAGCAACAGATCCAGCGTGTGCTCCAAATTTGAAAACGGAAAATCGATGTGTTATTTTACTTTTTCATTCTTTTTATTTTTTTTTTCTATTAAATTTTAGTATTTTAACTGTATTAAAAATTTATTTACAAACAATATAAAAAAAATTAATTAAGAAGTCAGTTTCGGTAACGTTTAAACTGTTACATTGAATCGTTACTTTATCTGTGCGACTTGTTTGTCAAATTCAGGACGTTGAAATATAAGAAGGATAACGGATAGTTTTTCTTATTTCCTTTTTAGCGTTCCACAGCACTTTTTAAAATAACAAAAAAAAAGTCCAGTTCTATTAATCACGTTTATTAATCAAATAGTTATTTAACTTATTTTATTTTTCGCTGCTTATAAGCAATTTTTAAATGCTTTTTTACCTTTATATACCAACAACTTATAAAAGATATTTACATTGTGAATATCTACCTAAATATACCTCTTGAACAATATATCGTCCATATAAACTGGGGCCCGCTAAGCTACTTGAAAGTGTACCACAATAAACCCAGCAGCTTATTTATTTCTGAAATTATTTATATTGATCACATCTACGTCAAAATACCTCTTCAACTGTGTATATATCATTAAGCTTAGAGGCTGATAAGATATTCAAAAGCGTACCACAACAAAGTGCGTGGCATGTGTATTCATAAGTTTACTTATATTGCGCACATCCACACAAAAATACCTTTCGAATTATGATGTTTTTTATATATTCCGGCATGATGAGTTACTTTAAAGTGTACCACAACAAAGTTTGAGGCGTATTAATATTTAAGATAACAAATTTCTACGGCAGATATATTTTTAAGCTTTTTTTTTTTTAATAATTTCTAAATGGCTTTTCCGATCGATTCTACTATTAAATCAGCTGTTGTTATAAAGAAAACAGGTTAATCAGTTCACTGTCAAAACCGGGTGCGAAGCAGTTAATCCGTTCGTGAATAAAAAAGTTCGAAAAAAGTGATTTATTTTTGTAACTCCGAAATCATATAACTGATCAGGGGGCAAATTACAGCACTCGTTATCGAACGAAATTGCGAAATATTTCAAGAGAGTTTATATGGAAATATTTCAAAATTTCGAATCGTATCAAATGCCGCAATTTGCCCCCAGTCCAGGGCTCCCGATTCATTCATAGTAATCGAAAACTACATCAATCACCGCTAATCACGTGGGAATCGGTTGATTTGAAAATTAAAATAATAGGGTTTTAGCTGGAAGAGCTCAAGTTACGATCGTTTTAAGGTTAAAAAGAGCGGGCAGTTACAACGATGGCCTTTGGGATCAACCGTTTTCTAATCTTTTTTTAATTTTATTTATTATTCTTTAATTTTATTAATTTTTTAAGGATTTTTTTTTATTATTATAATTATTATATAGGGTGTTTTTTAAAGAGTGCTACAACTTTGAGTTGGCATCACTGCTTCATTTTACCACCCATTTAACAGATGTTCGTCAAACTTATCGTGCACTTCGACCATTCAAAATTTTATTTTCCGATGAAACCCTTTTTCTAAATGAATGGGTACGGATGTATATAAACAGAATTGTGGCATTTCGAGTTCGGAGAATCCACAAGCTTTTGTGGAAACACCATTACATCCACAGAAAATTACTGTTTGGTGCGCTTTATGTACTCGCGGAGTCATTGGCCCATATGTCTTCAAAAACGATGATGGTCAGAATGTTACTGGTAGTGAAAATTGGTGTTCCAGATTGTGCCTTCTACGCGCCAGCCCAGGCGGCCACATGGCCCAAGTCGTATTTAAACATTAATGTCACAAAATTTTCTATCCAATAAAGACCGTTTCATTGATATCAAAAATATTTTACTATGTTTTATTACGATTTAAACTTGTATCACTCTATAAAAAACAGGCGATATTTCGCTCAGTGCATAATTGGAATTCTAAAAGCCGTCTTTTAACTTGGCCAATGTTTCTCTACCCTTCTTTTTGTAAACCTAAAAATATCTTTTATATTTTGGCAAAATAATTCATAAAAATTCATGTTTATAAACTGCGTATTGCAAAAAATCTTTGTATTAAAATTTGTGAAATTAAGAAGTTTCCAAAAGTATTTTTTCCAATTTAACTAAAACTATTATTTTTCAATCAATCAAAGCGAAATAAAAATTCATTTGCCATCCGTCTTGTGTTGTAATCGATGTAATCCAGCCGACCTTCCACCATAACATTCCCAGCAAATCGCCTTGGCTCCCTTAAATTTAATGTGGCCCTCATACAAATTGAGAAAATTACTTCTGCTGCTGCCGGGTCTTTGAGTTGGCTTCGAACATCATTTTCAACCACAGCTGAATGAGCAAAACCGGCTATAAATTTGAAGTTTTCCACCATCTCAGCATTTATTAGTTTGTTATTTAATAACGTGTAATTTGTGCCTCTTGCAAACAAGAAACTCACAAATCATCGGTGCGAGACAAGAACCAACATGACTGTGGGTTGTGGCAGTGGCAGGCAGGCAGGCAAAAGCTTTGAAGCATTTTGTAACACTTAATTTTTAAGAAGAAGAGTCAGGCAGGAGGAGGCATCTTGATGAATTATATGTTGACATCGATCTGTTACCGTTTGATGTTTTTGATAAATGAAGAATTCGAAAAGGTCGTTCTCATTTTGAAGATGAATGGAGTTTCAAGTGAAACAATATCTTAAGCCAAATTCAATGAAGTCGGCGTCAATTGTATTTCTATGAACTTGAATAATTGAAAAGATGCGCGAAAAATATATAAAATTTTTATAATTGATACGATTCACAGGAGATTAAGACGATCTAGAATTCCTGCGATGTAGAGAGAGCAAACTTTTCTCAGAGTGTGCACACGTTCATCACACCTGTACGTGTGTATGTGAGCCTGTATTTAATATAATTGTGGGCATGTGTTTGTTAAGGCATCTTTAAAATTGCAACAACAAAATTATCTACAATTTCAACTACATATTTTCTTATTAAATTATTTGAAACCAGAAATTGTAAACAGCAGATATTTTTTCTTTTCATTTTGCTTTTTAATCTTAAAGATTTACGTTCAAGATACTTCCTTTTCTTTTATTTGGGCAAGTTTTACTTCGCCATAGACTGATTCGGCATTAAATAAATAAGTCTCGTAACGATTAGAATATCCCAGGAAAATAAATATGAATATTTCAGGGGGAGTTGTTGTAAAATTATCTGACTCTCTCTCAGATTTATTTTAGTTGCAGCAGAGATCATCTAAAGTGGCGTTTAAAAAATAAATAAACGCAAACATGTGTTGACTCCTTTTTGCATATGAAGTTTGACTTGTAAACAGTTGAAGAAAAATATATAAGCAGGGATTTGGACTGAAGCACAGGTCGATGTGTTTGTGTTGGTCATATTTAATTGAAAAAAAAATCTAATTCACATACAACCGACTTTTGGTAACTTGAAATACGTACATTAAAAAAAAAAAAACTTAATTGTTTATTATTAAATTATTCCAAAAGATAACAAATACATCGACTTGTGCCTCAAACAACTGCCGTCGTATTTAAATTGAACAACGAAATGTTTCACCCTTCAGTTTCCTAATATTTGGAATTTAATGCTTCAAACGGTCTTCCGAGAGTCGAAATGCAAAATATTTTTACTCTTCCAAGAATATTTTCCAAGCACTCCCGCTTTCGAAAAGAGGGAGGGGCCGTTTTCAATTTTCTAAATCAATTCCCGGTCACCGCTACACTCCAGACTATTTTACCATCTTTCACATAATTTTATATTCAATTCCCTCAATTAATTCGAATTTCTTAAGCAAAACTAAAGACGAACCTGCCACAAACAAATAAATGAAATATTTTTTACTACCAAAATAATCACCCACACATGCACAGACAACACAGCGACATGTTCTCAACCATGAATCATGAATCATAAGAAATATATTTTCCACAATTTGGAGATTTTGCATCGCGATGCAGCAGCCACTTGGGAAAATTGTCATTCTTTCAATAACAACTTGTAACAACACAAACCGGCATCGCTGGCTTTAATTCGATTTCAATTATGGGCAAATCACAAAAATCATATTCAACCAGCGAATAAAATAAATGCTGTTCGTTTAACACCAGCACAGTTCCACAGATTTTTTTCTTCACACTTCCCATGATGAGTTTCAACCATAATTTAACATAAAGTTTGTGTATTTAAAGCGGACGTGGGTGCAACATTCGCATTATTTATAGATTTTTAATTTTAATGTTAGAAAAAGGCTTTTAATAATTGAATAAATAAAATACAAACAGATAAACATGGGATTTGAGGTCTCAAGATGTGAAGAACTTTTTCAAATCTGCCAGTTTTAGCAGAATATCGCACAACAAAATCGTTTTGATTACGTTGAAAGTGATTTTTCAATTTTTTAAAAAGTCCTTCGAATATGCAGGATCTAAAGTTCTTTTGAAATGGAAGTTATTCAGCCGCCCGAGAACTAAAATTAAAACACGAGAGAAAAATATCGTGTATTATAACGGATCGGTACCGATTTCCATTTAATTCTAAAATTATTCAACACCCAAGTCAGTTTTTTGTAAAAAATATTTTATTTCGAATATCTCGTCACATTTTGTGTAACTTTTTCGGGGAAACAATTTAACGGCGTGTTCTTTTCTGGAAAACATGTAACATTTTTTCACTTCTTTTCTAAAAAATTGCATTTTATTGGAGTTCTAAAGCAAAAATTATGTATCGCAAAAGATGTTGAGTTAATTTTTAACACATCAAATATTTTCAAAGGCCATTTTGTGAAAAAAGTGTAAAAAATGTTGCCTTCCTTCCAGAAAAGAACACAATATACAAGTTAATTGATACACATTTTGGGAAAATATCATGAAGAAATAATTTTGTTTTTATAAAGTTTTTTTTTTTTTTAATTTCAATTGCTTCTCTGTCCATATAAAAGAAGTCCCTGCACCATCACGAAAATTGTCTCAAATGCTTTTCAGAATTGAAGGAGAAATCGCCAGTCATTGAAGTTTCCACAGCAGACAATTGTTGAAGTTTTAAACTGAGTTCCTGCAAAAAGATGTTTTAAAAATATTTAATTAATGCACTCTTTCCGATCACCTGCGATATGTGTGTAACAATTCAGTTGCTATTCGCTGTTGGAAAGAACAAAATTGTTTAACGCACTCATTTCAAGAGTTTTTATTTATAAATTTTGAGAAATAGACTGGAAATAAATTGAAAACACTTTTATTTCTTTATAAAAATTTCTTGTCATCGTTTTATTGATAAAATTTTTTAATTGTTTTAAAATATTTTATTTAATTATCAAATAAAAATAAATTAATTTTCTTTTACTTTTTCAGCACAATATATTTAATTTGGATTCAATTATTTATCGAGTTTTTAGAAAAATGTTTCTTTTTAATGTCTTTTCAATTAAATATTTTCTTTCGTCCGGTTGCTGCACCTGCAGAGTGCTTCTATGAGTGTTGGGAAAGTGTTTTCCTTTTTCCTGCACCAAATCCAATTGTAAATTCGGCGATTTCCTGTCAGATCAGTCTCAAACTCACACTCTTCTTTTGATTGTATTTTCTAGATTCCTTTTCTTTATTTGCCCATTCTCTGGAATAATTCGGGGGGAGATGTTGGCGGCACTTAACAACTTTGTTGCTCCTGAACTTTTTCTCTATCCTCTGGAACAATTCTGCGGTATAAAGAAACTACTGCCTTGAATTCATCTTCAGCTCTGGTATCGTGTCTTATAACAGGAGTATTGCAGTATTCCTTTAGCAGGATCATGAACATGAATTCAAGATCTTCTAATATGAAATCGCGACACTCCGACGTTTCAATGAAGGAATGTTTTTCCACGAGGAATTTTTTAAAGTTCCTCACATCCTCCAGGAAGCGATTGACGATGTAGTTACCAATGTGTATATTGTTGTTTCCAATAACTGCATCCTCTTCAATTATGCTCGCATCCTTATCTAACGTTGATGCTTCAGAATTCTCTGCTGTAGCCTGGATGTTATCTTCTTGACGTTGAGGATCCTCTTGACACGGGCATCGAATATCTGCCAAGTTTCCAACTGTCACTTCTCCATTTTGTTGTTCCATTTTTGGCTGGTTGATTTTTATTTTATTTTCTAATTAATTTTGTTATAAATTTCTATTTATATTCAACTGGAATTTGGAATTTATCTTTTTTATATTTTGATCTTTCACTTTTGAATTTTTCTCAAATACTGATTTCAAGAAACTTATAGTGTCCTTTTTATAGTCAATAAGAAAATCATTCAGCTAATCGAGGATAACTGGTACGTGCAGGTAGGATAATATTTTCTGTATGTGGGCACACACATACATGTGTGTGTGTGTATTTCATTTAGCTGTGGGCTAAATTTGCTGTCGCGGATTAACAAGAAGTGCAATAAAACAATTAAACTGATCCCTGCAGCGGATGACCTTCCCCGTGACATAAAGAATTATTGTAGGGAATTTTCGTGACAATTTTCTTCGAGCAGCTCTTGCAAATTTTCGTTCGTCCTTTTTCTGAGAAATCGTTTGGTCTCTCTGGCCTTTAATTTCCTTAAATTACTCCATTTCAAATTGTTGACAATTTTCTTATTTTTAATCTCTTGTGCTGGACTAATTTGGGTTCTTTTTCCTTTTAACACATCCTGCAACTAATTTGGGCTTAAAATTTCTTATTTTATATTTTTATTGCTGTTTCAACTTAAATTCACAAACCAAAAATGTTTGTATTATTCGGGTAATTCCATGTTAAATTGAATGAGATGAAATTCGGCGCGAAGGCTTCTTTCGTTCTATTTATGACTTCTGGAAACGGAAATTTCATCCCATTTTGTGTTACTTTTTCGGCGAAATAATTCAATGTCGTTTTCTTTGCTGGAAAAGGTGTACAGTTTTTCATTTATATTTGAAAATTGCACTTTGATGGGGCTTTAAAGCAGCAATTATGTATCGCAGAAGATGTTGGATTCTTTTTTAATACGTCAAATGTTTTCAAATGCCATTTTGTGATAAAAAGTGCGAAAAATTTTGCCTTCTTTTCAGAAAAGAACGCAATATAAAAGATGATTAAAACAAAATTTGGCAAAAATGTCTTGAGGAAATAATTATGTCTTTATGAGAGTTTGTTTTTTAATTTCAGACCGTTTGTGATAAAAAGTGTAAAAAATGTTGCCTTCTTTCCAGAAAAGAACTCAATATAAAAGTTAATTGATAGAAATTTTGGCAAAAATGTCATAAAGATATAATTTTGTCTTCATGAAAGTTTTTTTTTATTATTAATTTCAATTGCTTCTCTGTTGATATAAAAGCAGTCTCTGCACCATCCCGGAAATGGTCTCAAATCCTTTTCAGAGTTGAAAGAGAACTCGCCACCCATTGAAATTTCCACAGCAGAAAATTATTGAAGTTCTTAGTTGATTTCTTGTAAAAAGTGATGTTTTAAAAATATTATATAACGCCCTTTTGCAGATTACCTGCGATATGTGTGGAAACTAAACAGACAAAAATTTTGAAATTTCATTTTAATAAAATTTTTTATTTAATAAATAGTTTTTTATATACAAACAACAGCCAAATTTGTGGTGCTACGCCAGACGATAAAATTGATGGCGTTTTCTTTTCTGAAAAACGTGCAACATTTTTTCCACTTTTTTTATAAATAGTGGCAGTTTGGAGGAATATTAAAACAGAGATTATTTTTCGCAATAGATGTCGGATTAATTTCTAATAAATTCTTTATTTTCAAATCACAGAATGTTGCCATTTTCCTTTAAAAAGTGCAAAAAATGTTGCATTTTTTTAAGAAAAGAAATCAATATTAGATTAAAGGAAAAGTGTTTAGAAAAAGAGCAGCCCATTTACTGGGGTACGATGAAATGTTCTTCTGTCGAAGGATTTATTTTGGGCAAAGTAACGCCGGGCAGCCAAAAATTTTATTTATTCAAACAAAAACATCAGAAGTCG
Source organism: Linnaemya vulpina (assembly GCA_963675445.1). Lineage (NCBI taxonomy): Eukaryota > Metazoa > Arthropoda > Insecta > Diptera > Tachinidae > Linnaemya > Linnaemya vulpina. The sequence continues at coordinate 11,391,295 of OY776278.1, read as the reverse complement.
GTGATTGTTTTTTATATAAATTTTTTTTTTTTATAAAAAATTGATTTAACAAAAATTTTTAAAGACTTTTAAGTTCTCAGTTTGGCTGTATTCGGGCAGCATGTGTCCTTTTAGTCGCAACTTATATCGATTAGCTTAACATTTTTTATTATATTTTTTTTAATTTGAAATTTACGGCTTTTTCTTTTCTGGAAAAAGTGCAACATTTTTTCACTTCTTTTTCAAAAAGTGGCAGTTTTTTGGAGCTTAAAAATATAAATTATTTTTCGCCACGAATGTTTGATTAAGTTTTAATAAATTCCTTATATTCAATTCACAAAGTGCTGCCATTTTCTATAGAAAAGTGTAAAAAACGTTGCACTTTTTTCAAGAAAAGAAATCAGCATTAAACATAATTCTGTTTGTTCTCACTAACAATTTGAGGTCTTTTATATTCAGCGGCTTAAAATAGAATTTTATGACAACGATGTTAATCTGCCTTTTTTTGTGTCCATTTTTGTGTCTGCTTTTTGTCAAGCTGCGCAGCCTTCTCAAGTACTTCTATTTTTATATATAAAATGCAAAACAATTGCTGCGTCTGATATGCACTGCAGTTGCATTGTCATCGTTGCATTTTATATCAGGGTAAATTATTTTATCGTTGGATAAAATCTTTAATTAAATAACAATAATTCTTTTTTGGTTTTAGCCGCTTCAAAAGCACAAACAATGGCTGGTTGGTAAGGCAACAGAAATTATATGGGTAATTGCTATTGGCCCGGTTTCGTTATGGCAATTAAATGTAAAAATTCACTTGTCTTGTTGGCCAGTTTTCCTTTCTTTTCTTAACCCTACAAAAGCTGAACGGTTGGCTTGTGTTGGTTTTAAATTTTCTATTAAAAGCACATTTTCAATTATTCTTAAACATTTTATGCTCCCCCCTTCTCTCTCTCTTTCTGTCGCTCTCTCTCTCCACTCTTTCTAATCATGATAGAAATGTAAAGGCTTTTTTGATTTATATCTTGTATTTTTGCCATTTTGGCTGAAATAAAATGCTATAGAAAAATTTAACAACTTGTCAGTTGCTGGTTTTGAGTTGCTGAAATGTGTGCTAAACTGCATGTGTGTGTGTGTGTGTGCATACTTTCAGCAAATTTTATCTCTATTTAAGTTATAATGAGACTTAAAAGCTGCAAAGTCTTTTATTTTATTTTGCTAGCGGGTGGCTTACAAGTCAAGTCTTTACGATTTCCTTGTATTTCGTTGTCTTTAAACTTTTACAACAAAATAGTAATTGCAAGATCCTTAACGAAAGATAGCCTTTTATATTCATATGCAGCAAGACTGTAGTTGAAGTTTGTTTAAGAAACTAATTTTGTTGGCAAAAAGACACAGAATTTTTTTTTCAAGGGCTTAATAAACGGTTTGGCTGGAGCTGAAATAAAATTGCATTTATTTTCAGCATTTTTATTTTGATTAATTACAGGAAAATTTGCATACTTCCGTAGTGTTTGCAAACTTTCCCCACAAACCTTTATTAATATGACGGCAGGTATGATATTTTAAATTATAAATCCCGCACACGTACAAATAACGCTGAAGTCGCTGATTTTGTGCGATTTGATCACCGATTCTGATTTTAAATAAATATAAATTTATTTAACTCAATAGAAAAAATTTAATGAACAACATGGAATAATTAACTTGAACTAAAAAACAAAAAAAAAACAAAACAAAAAAGGATATACAAAAAGAGATTCATATCGTAGCCGCATCATGCATGAATATTTTTATTTTTCTCATAGTAAAAGCTGTCTAAATTGATCTTTCCAACGTTCTGGTTACTTTTGGATAACAACTACGGCAAAAGTTTAACTTTAAGAAAAAAAAAGGATATATGGCAAGCATTGATATCCCTGTTGAGATTTCAATAAAAAATTTGTGCTCATATTATAATATGTCTCTAACAACTTTTACTAAATTTTGACAGCTGTCAAAAGTATACTTCAACTGAAAACCGTAATATCCCCATCAAGGACATGTGGGAGATAATTATATTGTCTTAGCGATTTCAATAAAACCTTTAGCACCTACTACAAACTGTATTTTAGGCTTTTTAGTAAAATTCTTGTTGATTTGGAGGGCCTACTTCACAATATATAAAAAAGGATATATGGGAGGATATCCTATTGTAGCCGCAATATTGATAAAAATATTTCACCCATAACGAAGGGTGTATTTTGCTACTTTTTTATATAATTCTGTTTATTTTAATAAAATACTTAAGACGAAGTCAATAATTTTCAAAAAGGATATACGAGAGACTATGATATCCTAGTTGGTATACCAAAAATTAAAATTGTGCTTATTTTAACACGTATTGTGTGGCTTCAAGTCGATTCTGGCTGCTTTTACAAGTCTACTTTAGCTGAAACCCTAATATCTCTATCAAGGACATGTGGGAGATATTGATGTCGTCTTAGCGATTTCAATAACACTTTTAGCACCTATTAAAAACTGTATTTTAGGCTCTTTAGTAAACTTTTGGTTTATTTGGAGGGCATACTTCATGCGATAGCACAATTTATAAAAAAAGGATATATGGGAGGATATCCTATTGTAGCCACAATATTAATAAAAATATTTTACCCATAAAGAGGGGTGTATTTCACTGTCTTTTTATGTATTTCTGCTGGTTTTAATAGAATACTGAAGTCGAAGCCATTAATTAAAAAAAAAGGATATATGAGAGATAATGATATCCCTAGTGGGATGTTAACAAAAAATTTTCCACATATTTTAAATCGTATTGTATGACTTTTTGTAAATTTTGGTTACTTTTAAAACCATACTTAAGCTGAAATCATCTCAAACTCGATAAAGGATCTGTGGCAGAGGATGTTAATGTTTCCAAGATTGCATTAAAACTTGTTGCACTTATTAAATACGGTATTATAAAATATTTGGTAAGCCTTGGCTGTTTTTAGGAGACTTGATTTAGATGAAATAAAATTTTTAGCAACAAGGATATATGGGGTGCTTACATATCCCAGCCGTAAAGTCAATACACGCAGTTAAAGATAATAAATCCTGATTTTTGCCTCCTTTACAAAGGTTTTTGTTACTTTTAAGAGTTTACCCATGCCGAGGTCATAAATATTTATAGAAAAGGATATATGAGAGATATTGATATCCTTGCTGCTGTTTCAATAATGTGTTCTGCCCATGTTATAGCATGGATTCTAAGACCTTTTGTCAATTGTGGTTGCTTTTACATCTTTACTTTCGCTGAAATCACATGTTCTCGAAAAAAGGATATATGGCAGGTACTCATACTGCACTTGAAATATCAATAAATATTATTTATACATATTGCCGTGTGAGTTTTGCGACCTTTGCTAGATTCTGGTGGTTTTTCGCAACTTTAGCCGAAATAACAATTTTTGGAAAAAGGATATATGGAGGGTTTACATATAGTGGCAGTAATTTGCATAATTCTTTTTCAAATGTGCTACGCTATGAGTTTTGAGAAGCTTATAAAAATTTTGGTTACTTTGAATAGCCTTCTTGAGCAGAAATCATACTTTCCCTTACAAAGGATACAAAGGATATCCTGTCCCTTATTTTAATAAAATGTTCTCCATATATCAAAGCTTAAATTCTAAAATTATCTATAAGTTGTAGTAAACATAAAGTATTACTCTCACTAACATAAAAAATTTTTAAAAAAGGATATATGGGAGACTCTAATATCTTTGGTACGATTTACTTAAAATTTTTTTTCACTTATTATAACATGAATTCTCAGGTCCTTAGCAAAATTTGGTTGCTTTTAAGTACTAATTTGGCTGAAATGATAGTTTGTCGGAGAAAAGGATATATGGAAAGTGTCCATATTGTAGCCGAATTACCAATAATTTTTTCTGGTACATTTTGCCAGATGTATTTTACGACCCTTGCGTACTTTATGGCTGATTTTCAGAGTTTACCTAAGCCGAGGTCAGAATTTTTTCTTAAAAGGATATATAGCGCATAAGGATATCCTGGCTGTATTTTTAATAAATTCTTTTCTTATATTTTAGGGTAAATTCTAAGACTGTATGTAGATTTTATTAGCTTGAAATTTTTATTTCTTTGAATTTTTGAGAAAAGGATATGTGAGGGGTATTTATATCGTAGCTGGGCTGTTAGTAGAAATATTTTTCACATATTATTCCATGAATTTCGCATCCTTTACTAGAGTTTTTGTTTGTTTTTAGGGCTTCCTTAAGCCAAAGTTGTGACTGTTCTTGAAAGGATATATGGGCGGTAACGATATCCTTGCTGGGATTTTATTAAATTATGTGTCCTGAGATGTATTTGACTTATTGAAAGTATTCGTTGTGCGTTTGCTATGTCAGTATTGATTTTTTTTCTGGTAATTTTATAAGGACTATTTTAAGGCCTGTTGTAAATGTTTATAATTTTGGGATTTTAATTTATCTAAAAGCAAATATTTTGTGAAAGGCATGTAGGGGAGATACAGTCTTGTTGGAGTTTATATATTTTCCTCGTTTTGGCTTTGAATCACATAGAAGTTACAAACGGTACGAGAATTCTAAGACTGTATGTAAGAATATGTCCTGATACCATTTAAAGGATAATATGATTTTTTATTTTTCTTTGGTTTCATTCATTTTATTTGTGTAATAAAATAAATACAAGATCGATTGTGTTACAGCAAAACAACTGCTTTTGCAAGCACATCATCTATTTGAAATATTTCCAAGCAAATAAATTACAGCCCACAATTGTTGTGCAGAAAGAAAATCAAATCTAAAAATACTGGCAACTTATTTTGGCCATCATATTTAGTTTATAAAGGAAATGCATATTGTGCAATAACCATTTGCCGTTGAGTCGTTTCAACTGTTGTAGGCTTAATGTTTACTAAAACAATTAAATATATTTATTGCGAAATAATCGCGCAACTAAAATAAAATTACAAAAAAAAGAACTGCAAAAATACATGAAAAATAAACAACAATTTAAAACACAATAAATTTGTAGTTTGTCTGCACAATATTTTCATAAAACAAAAAAATAATTTTATTGCTTGTATTTGTTACAGACAATCCGCCAGATACAACTCCGCAGGTGTAGCTGACGTAGCGCGAATCGAACGATTGTGAGAGAGGCAAGAAAGAGTCGCTGCCACACAATTTCTAAACATCTCATCGTGACTGCTGTTAAATCATCGATGTTGCCCATGTAGCGGTAAGTTTATTGGTTTTAACAGTTGCACTGTATATTAAGGCACATGTGTGTGTGTGTGTGTGTGTGTGGGTTTACTTATTATTTATTTTTAACTACCAGTTGCAAAACTTAAGCGAAACTTATTTTTTTTTTTATTGGACTTGTACTTGAGTTAGTTTCTTTCTTTAGAGTTGGAGTTGCAGCGAAGAATGTTTTAACACCCACTTTGGCAACTGTTAAAATGCACACACACACACTCACACACACTCTCAAACACACACAAATTGCAACGTGTGTTGCTGCAATTTGTGTCGATAGTTTTATGTTTTGCTGTTGTAATAATTGTTGGTTATTTTTTTTGTTGTTGTAATTTTTATTAAGTGGTTTTTCAAATTCTTACTTGAAACTATTAACTGTTGTTCTGTTGTCTTTAAACGCTTTAGGCTTAATTGCTGGCCTAATCAATATTAATTGCTGCACAGGCTGCAATTGACAAAATATATGTTGCACATAAAGACTAACAAACATTGAATTTAAATAAATTCATAATAATTTTCTTTATTCTTGTTTTCTTTGTTTGCTAATGCACCTCATTTTCTGTGAGTGTGTGTGTGTGTGTTAGTAAATTGTTGTTTGTGTTTGTTGTCATGTTGCAAGCGCCATCTATAATTTTGGTCATGTATCAGCTACAACATTCATAAATTTTATTAGTGTTTTAAATCGAATAAGAAGCAAAACAAGGACACACAAGTTTTTACTAGAGTAGGAGAAATATATTTGCTTCCAATCATTCGTCCTTGGGGTGGTGTATTTATGGTTTTATCTAAAAGCTTGCATTTTCGGAATGCAACTGTTAGAGTTGTCCTCCCATCGCAGGAGAATCCAACATCATCAACTGACAAAAAGGGCCCGGCTCAGGAAAATCCAACATCATAATCAGACAAAAAGAACTCGGCTCAGCATTGTCGATTAAGAACTTCAAGGCGAACTAGGAATTCATCAAGTTGACCATGCCCATTCACCAGTAGGCGCTATTGGCTGAAGTAGTTAAAGCGTACTCTACTTAGCCACTGGTCATGGGCTCTATTCGGCAGTCAGTCATTAATATACAAGCGAATCCTTCTGAAAGTCCTTAACAAATATTTGTTTGTATAAATTATGGTCGTCCTGTTCAAATTACGAAATTATATATCCTGCTAGTTAATCTGCCTTTAAAAATATAAATAATTTTTGTTTAATTTGGTCCATCGGATCAAACATTATTGGCCAATTTTTTTTGTAGGCATTCCATTTATGAAATTCTTATCATTTTCAATATTTTTTATTACCCTAAATTGTGTTTGTATTTGTAAGTGGCTCCAATGGAGTCGATTGTGATCCAATTCAAACGAAAATATTTGCTTTGGATTTTAAACAGTCGTCAAGTACCGGGATAATACAATAATTTCATCTATATGACCAGTGTTGTCATGATAAATTTTTAAGAAGACCAGTGCTGCCATTGTGTTGCCGGGAAGTGATGGGTTAGTGGATTTTTTAAGAAAAAGGTTATTGCCGGATTGTTTCCATGTAAGTTTCGGTGAACTTCTGGGAATTTGGGGATTTCTAGACATATTTTTGGAAATAAAAATGGCGTTTGGCTTCCCAATAAGTGGTTTTTGAATCTGCTAAGTACTGCATCTTGGCTAAGTATCACGTTTCGATTAAAAGCGCGTTAACACGGAATACTAGAGTTGGGTCAAACTTCATCAAACGCTCAGTTTTGCCAAAAACCTTTGGTCAAACCCATTTAAATTACATGGGTTTGACCCAACTCTATTCTACAGTTATATTTCTATGCGAAGTGACGTGTAAGCTGTGCTGTGGTGGATTTTTAGGAAGTGGAGTGCTGCGATTGTTTTTTTGTGGAATGGTCAGGGAACTTGTGGGATTTTTGTCAAAGCTATTAAGGATAAAAACTCGGATGTTTAATTACTAAGTGCTTCCTGGCTCTGCTGAAATGGAGGTTGTCTTGACTGGATATCACGTTTTATCCCGACTTTATTCGAAAGATATATATTTTATTGGCGAAGGGTTTAATTATAAACTTGTACGCCTATTTAGGATCGGTGAGAATATAAGTTTGTTCCATTTTACTAGGCAGGGTCGTTAAAAGTAATTAATTCCCTTACATATTCTTTGTATGAGAGCGAGTGAGATAAAACGAGGGTGCAGTGTGCGCAGCCGTACCATTTCGATACTCTGCTCACCGCAATGAATTATAAATAATAATTTAATCATCAAACTTGTATCCGTTAGTGATAAGACGAATGAAAAAATGAAAAATAAACACGATTTTATAGCAAATCAAACTGGAAAATCAAAAATAGTTCCAAACATAAAATAAATTTATGAGCAAATAATTCTTAATATAAAATTACTTTTTTTAAGGTTGAATAATTTTATTATGAAAAAGGGGGCGTGTTGCCTTATTATGTCAGCCTCAAATAAACTATTTTCTTTGTACGTTTATTAATGCCAGCGCAATGACCAACGTGATATTTTCACTGCTTTAACGAGAAACTTTTCTTTCATCGTTTTCCACCGATCAAACGACTTTAAAGCTTAACTCTGGCTCATACATCTCTGCGATTATTTAAATATACTTAATTAACATTCAATAAACATGTTACAAGACAGTTTTATAGGCTACTACTTTTCTTATGCAGATCATGGCAATAAAAAATGTTTGTTTTTTTTCAAACAAAACGACAACATGCGATATTCGAAATAACATTTTGCTGAACATAATCCTAATAATCGTTCAGGTTTATGAAATTCTTAAAACAGTGTCATATTCGTGGTAAAAAAGCCAGCGGGAGTTTAATCATACAAACTGGTTTTAATTTTTCCTTCTAGACACTAAAATCTCAAGCTATAAACGCATTATTTATGGCCAATAATTTTTGTTAAAATTTAAGTCAAGTGCGTGAGTGAATAGTTTCGAGTATTTGTTACGAAAAGTTTTGGAAACAAGATTTCCATCAGCATTCATTGCAACGGCGAATGCCTTTTTATTTCTCAAGAAATTAGAACTAGAAATGGGCGTAACGTTTCTTTGTCCTGTCAGTGATTTAGAATCGAGAAGAGTAAAACGATTCATGGTCTATTTGGCAAATTTTTTTAAACAGAATTCACCAGGTACATCTTTTTTATGTGGTTGAAAAAAAAAACACCCGCTTAATGATAGTTAAGAGTTAATATAAATTACGATGTTATTGTCTATATCGGATTTGCGTTCTTAAAAATACGAATAATGAAGTTTCCAATTCGCGTGTTCGACTGAGACACTTGTGCTGCAAGACGGCCAATGAATACAAGTTAAGAAAAAAATCGTGGTAATTGCCAATTGAAAAATTGAGGTGCCAAATATTGAAATTTAAATTTTCCATAAAAAAAGAAATAAACAAAATTTTTAATGTCATAAGATGCCTGGGGATCAATAAGAAATAAAACAAAATTATATTGAAATAGTGAAACCATGTTATTATTATTATTTATTTCTTATTTTATTTATTCACATATTTGTTTTTGTCTAGTTAGAAACTAACAACTCTATTACAATGAAAAAAAAAGAATCAATATTCAAGTTAATAATACATTTTATAAAAAGTTTTTTATTTAATATATTTTTTTAAAATTTAATTAATGTTTGTCTGTAATTGGATTCACCAACTTTAAACGATTTTATTAAAGGGCGCCATATTTTCTAGAGCTGTACCGAACTGAATCAAACGCTCTCAAACGCTCGTTTTTGACAAGAACCTCTAATCAAACCCATTTAAATTACATGGGTTTGATTAGAGGTTCTTGTCAAAAACGAGCGTTTGAGAGTGTTTGAGAGCGTTTGATTCAGTTCGGTACAGCTCTAATATTTTCATACTTGCAAGGTCCTATACCGCGTTCAAACATGCATTTTTAGTTGAGTCAATTTAATTTTAATTGCGCAATTAAATCTAGTGTTCACACATAATCAATTCAGCTGACTCAGTTAACATTTGACAGCTGAAAAAAACATTGTTTTTATTTGTTTTGTGGATATTCTTGTTTGTAAATTTAAAAAATGGATGCAAATTTTGTTTTAAAAGGAATTTTGCTGGCACATAATAGAAATATGGACGTCTTGGAGTCATTTCAACCGATTTTTAATTCAAAATTATCAGTGCTTAAAAAATAAGAAAAAGGAGAACTTGACAATTTTACAAATTTTTTTTATTGGAGCTCAGTCGCGCCCTTATAGGATATTTTGTGCTCACTTAACACAGCTCTTAATAAGCACACTTATGACCAGGGTTGCAATTCCGGTTTTACGCAATTAGTGAGACAATTAACTAATAATTGCTCAATTTAATAATTAGTTTAAAAGGAAATTTTACTTGCATTTAATAAAAATATGGAGCTCTTGGAGCTATTGAGATCGAATTTTGATTAAAAATTATCAGTGCTTAAAAAAAGGAAAATGTTACAATTTTTCAAAGTTTATTTATTTGAGTTCAGTTTAGTCTGTTTGACGCGCCCTTATAGGAAATTTTTGTGCCCACTTAACACAGCTCTTAATAAGCGCACTTTATGACCAGGGTTGCAATTCCGGTTTTACGCAATTAGTGAGACAATTAACTACTAATTGCTCAATTTACTAATTGACTTGTATGATAAATTGGGGCCAATTAAAGCCTTAATTAAGAAAAAAAATGCCCTAATTGCGTAATTAAGGGGTATGTCTGAACACGGTATTAATAAGTTTTGGTTTGCACATTAAAATCAACTGGCATCAGCCTGACGACAAATGTCATCTTAAGTATTAAACACATTTAGCGCAGCAGGCTACAATGACTGCAAATGCCGCTGGCAACAATTGTCGTTCAGTAGTCAGCTACTAAATTATTTTGAAAACGAACCCGCCAAATCAATAACCATGAGTTGCTGTTTGTATTACAATTCTCTACATACGCCAGTGTTGCCGCTTTCATATATGTGATATTCTTAAATATTCCAATAAAATATATTTAAAGTCTACAAAATATGACAAGAAATTTTTTCAATTATTTAGAATTTTAGTTCTATTTTTAGTTTTATTTTTTTTTTTTTTGCATGAGAAAATAATATATTTTCAAGTTTAGAATAATTTGGTTTATTTATATTATAATGTCAACACTACATCTGCTGATTGTCGCTCACCAAAATTGTTTTGACTTGGTGGTGTCATTTTCAAAGCAATTAAGTAACAACAATTGTCGCCAGCGGCAGTTGCAGTCATTGTAGTCGGTAGCCTGCCGTGGTGAATGTGTTTAATGCTTAAGATGACATTTGTGGTCATATTGATGTCAACTTTCATCGCATTGATTACAGTTAGCAAAGCAGTGATGTGTTAAGGCTTCAATAATAAAAATATTAAAATTCTTTATTTATATAAAATAATTATTTAAATATTTAAAGAGCTACAAAAAATTCTAAATACAAAAATTTGTCCTAAATTAAATGGAATAATATATTCAGAAGGTTGCATATAAAGAAAAGAATTCAACGGTTAAATATTTATATAATTCTCGTATACTAGTTCGTAATAGAATGCGTAGAAATAAAAACTTTTATCACAGTGAACAAGTGGTCACCCTTTGAGTGGTGCTAAGCAAAACTACAACAGAGTGCTGATGTTGAAAGTGTAGTGGCTTTCAAAAACAGCTATTCTGCTCTGCTGCGTAAGTTGAATAACTAAAGGGAATATTCAAAGCGTTATTCTGAAATTAATATCTTAAGATTAATATAATTTTTCTCTTTGAGATTGAATATAATATTTTTTAATTTAAAAACCTTGAATAATTTTTATTAATTAACGTATTCTGAATAATAAATCGGGAAAATTATTAAAAGAAATATTTGATTTTATCATAAATCTCATATAAAATCTTAGAAGGATATAAAATTATTGGCACCTTTTGTAAACTTTAACTTGACTTAAGCCTTTTAAATAATTTTTTATTATATATTTTTTTTGGAAAAATTGTCGTCAACATAAAAATTACCGTATTGTTAGATAATCTGTTAGATAAAATGTTTATAAGACTTGTTTAGTTATAAACATTAAACAAATTGAAAACTAACAGAAAACACCAATAATCCCCACCTTTTTGAAGTGCGAAGAAAAAAACTGCAGAACATAAGAAAACATTTAACTCCCAACAACAAGTAGTTGAGTTTGTAGGTGTAAAAAAACAATCACACTGCAAAGATCAGAGATCATGAATAGTTGATTTTGTTGTTGTTTTATTTTTTCGTTCTGTTGTTTCTTCTATTAGGGTGAGAAAAAAACCATTAGACAATAAATTTTTCACAATTATCAAAATGAAAGATTAAATTTCTATTCAAATAAATTATTTACAAAATAAAAAAAATACTATCTTCTAGACTTCACATCACAACTATTAAAGGACAGTGGTCTGAACGAAAGCCAAGAATGCTCTTTGCTCTCCCAAATAGTTTTTTTCCTGCTAAATAAAGAAATTAACCAAAACCCGTAGGAGAGTAGTTGGGATTAAACTGGCATGCAATTTTATATACAAATATTTTGAGTAAAAAAAGATATAAAATGCAATTAAAATTCAAAAAAAGGTCGCAAAGTACAGCGAGTAGTACATGCAAAAAGAAATTTTTGTAATAACGATTATGGGGTGGGTGCTTCCCATATATCCTTTTTCAATGAATTGCGATTTCAGCTAAAGTTAGCTCTTAAATGCAACTAAAATTTGCCAAAAATCTTAGAATTCATACCATAAATAGTGGGAAAAAATTTAATTGAGATAACAGCAAGGATATCAATATCAGCTATGTATCCTTTGAAGAAAAAATGTGACTTCCGCTTGTATAAATTCTGATAATCAACTGTAGTGTAGGCAAAGGCTATAAAATACATCTTGAAATAAGTGCAAAAAAATATATTGATAAGGCGACTACAATATGAATGCTTCCCTTATATCCTTTTTTTTTCAAATATTATAATTTCAACTAAAATTAGTGCTTAAAAGTAACTTAAATTTACAAAGGACCTAAGAATTAACGTCATAATGTGTCATAAAAAAATTTATTTAAATCGTACCAACAATCTCATAATCTCCCATATATTCTTTCTTGAAAAATAATGATTTCAGCTTCCTTTATAAGGAAATCCGTGATTTCTGCTTAAGAATGATGTTAATAATAACCAAAATTTATGCAAAAGCGGCAAATACCATCCCGTAGTACACGTTATTGAAATTATGGAAATTATTTCTACGATATGAATACTTCCCATGTATCCTTTTTTCAAAAATATATTTATTTCGGATAAAGTAAGTTGCGAAAAACAACTAGTCTTTTTGTAAAGGTTGTAAAAGTCCTGTCATAATATTTATAAATAATATATATTGACATATTTGGTGCAGTATGAATGCCTGTCATATATCCTTTTTCCAAAAATTGTTATTTCGTCTAAACAAGGCTGTCAAAAGCAACTAGAATATTTGCAAAGGTCGTAAAACTTGCAGCATAGTACATATAAATAATATTTATTGACATATTAGACGCAGTATGAATGCTTGTCATATATCCTTTTTCCAAAAATTGTTATTTGGGCTAAACTAAGCTGGGAAAATATACTAGAATGTTTGCAAAGTTCGTAAAACTCATAGTATTTATTGACATATTTATGTGCGGTATGAATGCCTGTCATATGTCCTTTTTCCAAAAATATTAATTTTTGCTAAACAAGGCTTTCAAAGGCATTTAGAATATGTGCAAAGGTTGTAAAACTCATAGCATAGTACATGTACTATAACATTTATTGATATACCTGGTGTATTATGAATGTCTGTTATATATCCTTTTTCCAAAAATTGTTATTTCGGCTAAACTAGGCTGTCAAAAGCAACTGGAGTATATGCAAAGGATGTAAAAATTATAGCGTAGTACATTTAAATAATATTTATTGACATATCTATTGCCGTATGAATGCCTGCCATATATCCTTTTTCCAAAAATTTTTATTTCGGCTAAACAAGGCTGCGATTAGCAACCAGAATCTTTGAAAGGGTCGTAAAACTCTTAGCGTAGTACATATAAATAATACTTATTGATATTTTTGGTGCAGTATGAATGCCTGCCATATATCCTTTTTCCGAAAATTGTTATTTCCACTAAAAAGCCTGTCAAAAGCAACTAGAATATTTTAAAAGGTCGTAAAACCAATATCATAGTACAAGTAAATAATATATGGATATGCCTGTTGCAGTATGAGTGCCTGTCCACATGTCCTTTTTCCAAAAATTGTTATTTGAGCTAAGCTAAGCTGTGAAAAGCAACTAGAATATTTGAAAAGGTCCTAAAACTAATAACATAGTACATACAAATAATATTTATTGATATTTCTGGTACAGTATGAATGCCTGTGACATGTCCTTTTTCCGAAAATTGTTATTTCGGCTAAACAAGGCTGTCAAAATTAACTAGAATATTTGCAATGGTCGTAAAACTCGAAGCATAGTTCATATAAATAATGTTTATTGATATTTTTGGTACAGTACGAATGTGTCATATATCCTTTTTCGCAAAATTGTTATTTGAGCTAAACGAAGCCTTGAAAGGCAATTGAAATTATTGTAAAGGTCTTAAAATTCATAGCCAAGTGCATGGAAAAAAATTTATAGAAATTACTGCCACGACATGAACATCTGCCATATATCCTTTTTTGAAAAATTGTGATTTCGACTAAAATAAAGATGTAAAAGCAATTAAAATTGTTCAAAGGTCTTAGAATTCAGGTTATAATACATGCCAAAAATGTGAATAAGATCCCAGCAAGGAAATCGGTAGCTCTCATATATCCTTTTTACAAATATTGTGATTTTGGCCTACTTAAGTTCTTGAAATCAACTTAAATTTTTTATAAGCTAAAAAATATTTCATTTTTTCAAGGAAGTCCTTGAAAACTTTTCAATTGTACCGATGTAACTGACTGAATTACTACGAACTAATATGCATCAGTAAATATAAATTACAATTGAACATTTTCAATTTCATTTAGTCAAATATCTGTAAAATTAAGGAAATTTAAATGAGAAATTTTAATACAAAATTGGTACAAAACTAAAATCAGCCCGCAGCCTACAATTCGTGACACATTTAACCTAATGAACTGTTGTACTTTTTTTGCTACAGACTGTTGTTTTTTTTTTTTAATTTTTATCGCTGCAGCTCATAACTTGCCAAAACGTTTGCAAATAAATATTTACTCAGACACTTTAATAAGTAACAGGCTTTATGAGGCCAAAAAAATTATTATTTTTTTTTAACTTAAAGACGACTTTTGAAAGACGAAATCAATGAAAGTGCTCAATCATGCCAAACATGCACTGCTACTTATGCATGTACGTGCATGCACTCACCCACACAAACAAGCATATTTATGCTTGAGGGAGAACACTGTGTGGCACTAGGAAATTAAATGCAAAGAAAATTGCACTCTTATAAATGCTGTGGTGGGGACCGTTTAGTAGCCTGGTCGTGAAATGAAGCGAACTGAACTGAACAGAAATGAGTCAATAAACATAAAATGTAATAAAGTTCAAAAGTCCTAAAGGCCCAGCGTAAAAGTTTTTTTCTTTTGTCTGTTTTAAACTTTGAAAACAAATTGAAAAAATATTGAAAAATCATTTTGTTCGTTGTTATTTTTCATGGATCTCTTTTTCACCATTTTCTTTCAGAGGTGAGAGGTTCTGTGTGTTGACAGGTTGCGTGTTAAAGATTATGAAAAAAAATTTCAGATTTATTAACGCTTTGAATAAATAACATCAGGAAAAGGTTTAGAAATTAAAGGGCAGTTGAGAGATAAATAAAAGTTATATAATTTGTTTACAACGCGCCAAATAAAGATTAAAGTAAAAACTTGCCTAAAGGTTGGGCCAAAATAATGGGAAATATTTTGATGCAGACAAGTATTTATTGAGTCAAGCAGTTTCTTATTTAACTAAGAGAGAGAGAGAGAGAGAGAGAGATAGAGAGCGAGAGTGAGAGAAAGGGACTTTTCTGAATTAAAAGGTTTATCCATTTTAGTTTAATTCATGCTGAATCCTTTTTCCATACTGGTTTTAAAAATAAAATAAATAATTTAAAATGATATACGAAGTTAAATATTTTTCCAATGGGGGTTTTTTTTCTAAAAAAGTGCAACATATTTTGACTTATTTTTAAAAAAAGCTGCACTTTAACAAAATTTCGTAACGAAAATATTTCTCCAATGCGGGGTTCTTTTCTAAAAAAGTGCGAAATTTGTTCACTTATTTTTCAAAAAAGCTGCATTTTAACACAATTTCGTAGCGAAAATATTTTAGAAAGATAGAGGTTTCTCTCCTAAAAAAAGTGCAACATTTTTTTTGCTTATTAAAAGAAAACTGCACTTTAGCAGAAATTCATAGCGAATTTTTTTTTTTCTAAGAAAGTGCAAAATTTTTTTCACTTATTTTTCAAAAAAGCTGCACTTTAACAGAATTTCGTAGCTGAAATATTTTTACAATGGCAATTTTTACAATATCATTAAAACTATGCAAAAATTCGTTCACTTACTTAAACAAAAAGTTGCACTTTAGTAGAATTTCATAGCGAAAATATTTGTTCTTCATAAAAAAATGCAAAATTTTTTTCACTTATTTTCAAAAGAGCTGCACTTTAACAGAAAGTCGCAGTGAAAATTCCCATTTCTAAGGGATGTTAGATTAATTTTCAATAAATTCGTTGATCTAAATTAAGAAATTATTGTTAATTTTTATTAAAAAGTGCAAAAAATTTTGCACTATTTTCTAGAAGAGAAAACAATATCGATAAATTTGCTGTGCTAAATTAATCACTTATTTTTATTTTCTTACTTTTTTTTTTAGCAAAAGATCCGCTATTTTTTATATAAAAAACTTATAACTGACTTTTTTATTTGAATCCAATATTTCACTACACATTGTTTTTTATATAAAAAAATACAGTGGATCTTTTGCTCAAAAAGAATTAAAAAATAAAAATTTAAATCAATAAGATCAGAGAAATTAGAAGAACATTGAATAAATTATTATTGTTAGTTTTTATTAAGAAGTGCAAAAAATGTTGCACTATTTTCTAGAAAAGAAAACAATATCAACGACTAGAAGGGAAACATTTTTTCGTGCGTTATATATATATATATATATATATATATATATATATATATATTCTTGTCTGTTTTCTAATTAATTTTAATGACAATTATATTGTATCTCACGCAAAGGATCGGATCGTAATGGGATTTTATAATGATCCATATTCCAGACAGCAACCGCAAAGTAGTATTATTTTTTTTCAATCAACAGTGTCAAACGGAATTATTGTTTCTCTCATGTATTTATGTTTATCACTGGGTATTATTTGGCTGAGTGTATTGACTGCTATAGGAAGCGTTCTTAATTATTTAAATCCTATGGCCCTATTCATTTTGAAATATATTCGAATGGGGCCGAAGTGAAATGGTCGACCAACGAGATTTGAATGCATTCAAATTTTCCAGAGAGCAGCGAAAGAAAATTACGCAAAATTGTAGCTCTTTTTTTATTTTAAATACCAATAAAATTATGTATAAAATAATAACATAAAATCTCCTGTTTTTATTTCAAAAATGTTTTAAAGCGGAGCTTAGACGCCATTAAAAATAAATAAATAATTTGCAAATCTGGTCTGATCTGGTTTTAAGTAGTTTTTATTAGCGCGAGGATACTTTATTTCAACTTGCCTGCTACTCAACATTTATAAAAGATCAGATAATGAACTGATTAATTGGATACGCTCTACTTTCAATCTCTCCAGCGTTAACAACAAGTGAAGGAATCGTTTCTAAATCAATACGCTTTTTGAATGATTTTAAAGCATTCGCTCAAACTTTGTTGCTATTTTTTTTATTGCTTTTGCTCTTTTATTACATAAAAAGTACCTTTTTTAAAATTGTTGTGTGTAAGTCTTTTAATAAAATCTATTTGTTTCAAAATCTTATTTTCAAATTGTTAAATTGATCGATAATCAAAATTCGATTAACCGAATTTTATTCAATTGTTTGATTTTTATTCGATTAAATTTTTACCTGGAATGATTATAAACTCGATTAATCGATTAATACAAAACATCGATTAGTTGAATGCCCTAATGAAATTGTTTTAACATCTCTTTTATCACTTTTATAAATCATGTTATTTCCAAATAAATTATGTTATTGAGAGGTTGTTCGTTTGATTTTCTTTAGTGTGCTGAAATCAACTAAAAGTCTACAATTTATAACAACTTGTTACTGGAACTGGAGTTAAGTCGAATGTGCACAACTCCAGACAGCACATAAGCCTGAATGAGTTCTGTATAACTCTTTAGTTCTAAGCTAAAATATAATCGACGGAACGAAGAAACCGATGGAAAACCAGAAGGTTTGCCAGTCCGGTTGTCTTGTCTGTCAGCAGTATTTCTTTTTCAAATAAATACTCGATTTGTGCCAAAGCAGCTTCAGGTTTTATATGAAGCGAATTATGTTCGCATGTGTCTGTTTGAAGTATTAAATAAGTAAAGCCGAGAACACACTGTATCATATTGTGTCATCGTGAGCGAACGCAATAGCATTTACTAGTGGGAACGTTTGTCATTTTTCCATATTTCGTTGTGTGGCACTGGCATCATCGCATTGTGTGACAGCCTACATGCAGAAGTTGTCACAAAATGTCATAGTGTGTTCACAGTTTCAGGTCTTGTCACAAAATCAGGTCTTGTCTCATTTGTGTTGCTAATTTTCAGTTGTCAAGTGAATAATTGCCCATATTCATGATTATATAAATCGTTTTGAAATCTCCATTATTTTTTTATAAAAAAATTTTCTTAAAATAGATTTCAAATACGCAAGATATTTTTTTTTATAAAATGGCACAATATATTTAACATGTTTGAAGCTACAAATCCAATCTGTTTGTTTCAACGGGAAACGAACTCGATTGCAACACTTAGCGAATACAAACACCATTTGTTTTATACAAGGTGACGCAAAGTGAACGTTAATGTTTGAATTAATTTATAGATCTAAATTTTATTTTAGAATTTTGTGCAGGAAATTTGGGGAATTTGAAATGGAACAGCGATCAAAAATTGTTGCTTTTAATGTGCGTACTGGACCTTCATCATAAACAATAAACCGCCTGGTTGACAATTTTCGACAACATGTTACAGAAACTCTTTTCTTTTATATTATGTGGCAGTTTTGAGGAGATTTAAAAAAGGGATGGTGGATTAATTTCTAAAATATATATATTTTTTTAAGACCGAATGAATATTGACATTTTCTAATAAAAATTGCAAAAAAAAATGTAGAAATCTTTTCTAGAAATTAAATAAAATCAAGTCACCTTCCATGCCCACTTAAGTGCACTGTTTTATTTGGTGCGGTGTATCGTCTGAAAGGATCACTGTTGTTCCATATTTCTTTGAAAATTTACATGGCGCTGAATATCGAAGGATAATGCTCGACAACTTCTTGAAGCTGATTGAAAAGCATCCTCAGTTGTGGTTCCAGCAAGATGGATCCGCAGTCCACTGTGCAGGGGATGCAATAGCTCTGTCACGGGACCACTTTGGCGACTGCATATTTCGTTTAAAAGCGATTCCAATTGGACTCTATATTCAGCGGATTTAACAGGAAAAGGCAATTTTCCTTTGGGGTTATTGAAAGAACAGCTGTAAGTAAATAAGCCAGCGATCATACAACAGCTACAAACAACATTCGCTGTGAGATTAAAGTCGTAACTTTGGAAATTTCGCAAAAAATTATGGAAAATGTACTGGAAAGAGCACGACTTCGGGAGGACGAAAATGGCCAATTCCTGCCGGGCATAATTTTTCTTACTTAAACCAAAAATATATCCCATTAAAATAATTTATTAAAAAAAATAATGACGATAAAAATTTATTAAACATTCAAGCCGTAATGGTAGTTTTGCGCCACCCTGTATATGAAATTAATTGTGAGTAAAACTCCTTGTTGTTATAAAATATTAAAATAAAAACATGTTTTAACTATGCAAATTAATTTAATGTTAATATTTATTTTTTATAAGACAAAACAAATTCCTTTTTTCAGAACATTTTTAATTTTTTTTTAACATATCCGACTTTGCGTTGATTTCCATGTCTACCTCTTGCAAGGATTCGTCTATTTAAATTTTTTGTTAAAATAGTATTGATCAACTATTTAAAAATAAAGTTGGATTTCTTTTAAGTACAATATCACTTTCAGATACTAGTTAATAGGGTGGTAACATTTGTTAAAACTGACACAGGTCCGATGAAAAGAATCGGTCATATTTTAATGCAATAAGTTCAAAATTGTGCGTTGGTCTAACAAGAACGTTGAAGTTTAGTCGCTTAAGCAGAAATTCTGAATCAATATCGCCATCAATTAAGCATCAATTGTCGGCTTCTTATACCGTGTTCACACACGCATTTTTAATTGAGTCAATTTAATTTTAATTGCGCAATTAAATCTAGTGTTTACACATACTCAATTTAGCTGACTCAATTAACATTTGACAGCTGAAAAAAACATTGTTTTTATTTGTTTCGTGAATGTTTGTGTTGGTAAATTTTTAAAATGGATGCAAATTTTGATTTAAAAGAAATATGGAGCTGTTGGAGTCATTGCGATCGATTTTTGATTAAAAATGATCAATATTTAAAAAAAAGGAACACTAGACAATTTTGCAAAGTTTAAGAAAGCAGCAGCTATTGCTCCTTTCATTATTTCCATTAAAATGCAACTAAAATGTCACCTTCTTCACCAGCCATTTCGTTTTTCTTTATTTATTTATTTATTCAGTCTATTTGAAAATTCAGTTTATTTTGTTTGTATATTTTTTGAAATTTTTCTGCTCATTGAACACAGTTCTTAATAAACAAACTTATGACCAGGGTTGCAATTTGAGTTTTACCCAATTAGTGAGATAATTAATTAATAATTGCTCAATTTACTAATTGACTTATTGTATTATAAATTGTGGCCAATTAAGCCCTTACTTGCGAAAAATGCCCTAATTGCGCAATTAAGGGGCTTTGTTTGAACACGGTATTAGAGTAGGAAATTTTAGTAAAACAAGTCTGCTATGAAGGATATGACGGCAAGAGATACGAATTCTAACCAAGACCACGAAGGCAGAAAATTAAAAACCGTTTTTGTACCGATTCAATACTATTAACATGAATAGCGTAACAGGGATTGATTCATACTCAAGAATTGGCCGAACAATAGAGATCTTGCTATCGCATATTTAAGAAAATCATCTTAATTTAACGAAAAATACATTTTGTCTTTTATTTGGCATTTCGCAAGTGCTGATCGCTCCTAGTTGGACCATTATTTCTGCAAGTTTTTTTTTATTGGAAAAGTCATTGTAAAACATGGCGGACAGCAATTATAACACCACCACCAGGTTTCCGTGCACGATCATTTCTAAATATTTGATAATCAGTACTTAAAATATCATTGTTAAGAACACACTTTTTATCACTCAGCCCAGTTTCTGTAAATAATATAACACGACATGTCACATTAAAACTGTTTGCAAAAAGATTAATTAATTTATTGTTGAGTCCTCATACATATTGATAAATAATATTAATGAGGTTATCTTCCGATAGTTGGATTGGTTTTTTGAGGTTAATGATTGCGGCAAATGAACAATATCATAAATAGAATCACATATTCAGCAGGAGACTACCGGCTGATCTGATTTATTACGGCATTTACGGGTACTACACGACATAATATAAATAATTTTATAGTCATATTTAAGGCTATAAATATCTTATATGTTTTGTAAAAATAAAAATTGAATTAAAATTCATAGGCTAATTAATTGTTCGAAATTAATTAAAATCTCAGAAAGACATGATGATAAATATTCCAAAGCACACAGGAAAGTCAACATCATTTTTATTCAACTTACACAGCAGAGCAGAACAGCTGTTTTCGAAAGTAGCAACACTTTCATCTTCAGTGCTCATGTGTATATTGTGTTTATCACCACTGTTTAGGTGGCACGGGTATTAAAACAAAAACGTGTTAACATCAGGTTGATACAGTTCTCGGATTCTTTTTCACAATAAAATTTGTGTGAATAGGAACTGTTATCACATTCAACTAAGCCACCCAGTTGTTTAAATATTTATACTGGCGACGAAAGAGGATCAGGTGTAGAATATATACCAGACTAAAAGCAGACAGAACTGTTTAGCAAAACCCTAGTTATTAGTGTTGTTGTTTATGACTACAGTTTACAACAAGAAAAGTTTTGATGTTATTGTTATTGTTTTTTTATTAACAGAGAATATACGTGAAGTGTGTATGTCAACAAATATGTGGCTCTTGCCACAAGATCAGTGATCGCTTTAAAAACAAAAAAAGATACACAAAACAAAATGCAAATAATAAAGACCAGAGTGTGTAAAATAAAAATGTCTTTCATTTAATTGTTGTTTTATTATATTTTGAAAGAATTTCGTCCCAGAATAAAAGCACGTTTGGCTCTTACGGTGGACAAACTATAAAAATAATTGTAACAAAACAAAAAATTCTATATCCAAGTCACAGGACATTTTCTATGATTTGTCATAAACATAAAAATTTATTAATTGCTTTTTTTAAATAAAACAATAATAGTTTTTCTAACTGTTCCTGTAATACAATTGCCTTAATAATTTCTGCACAAGCAGAGCTGAGAACGACTATATCTCCTCCTCGTCGATCTCTTTTGGTATAAAAGTATTACTAATTAAAAGTTAAATAGAATCATGATTAGAGAACTACGAGATCATTAAACTACTAGACTTCTCAGCTTTTCACAACAAATTTATAAGCTTAAAATAGTTACATGCTTTTGCTGTATAATTTTGGTTTTGAAACTGATAAATCGATAAACTTAAAATATAAATTAAAAAGATATAATACAAAAAAGTTAAATAATAATATAAAATGATGTTTTTTAGTTGATCACGCCAATATTATATGTAAATTAAATTAATTACAAATTATAAATATTATTATTAAAAATGCGCCATAAGATTTAACCGCTTCAGGAAAGGATCGTTTTGACACTTGCAGATTTTAAATTTGCTTACACGTTCCTTCTTCTTCAATCGTTTGCCTGTTTTAGATATTCGTCTGCTCCTGAAGATGATTTTTGTTCAAAAGAAGTGGAGATGGGTTCTATATTAAAGTTTGATCTTCTATCAGATCTTTGACCAAGTACTTTAGCAACATCATTTTTAAATATTTTAGATTTTTATCGGTTTCTAGCATTTCATTGTGTTTCACTTTCCTGTCCTTCTTATGATTAATATTTGTTGCATCTTGACAAGTCAATTTTGGGACTTCGGGTGTTTCACCAACGCAATTCTCATGCAACGAAGGTCCATTGATCATCAGAATCATCATTAACTTCCCAGAGTTCACTGCTGTCGCCAATATTTTCATCGGCTTCTGGAATTTCAATGTGTTTTACTTTCTTGTCGTTCTTATCAATAATTTTTTTTTCATCTTGCCAATTAGAATCTGGAAGTTCATCAACGCAATCCTCATTCGTGTCTACTTTTCGCAGGAGGTCATCATTGTCGTCGTAGTTGGTGCTGTCCTCATCATCATAATCATCATTAACTTCCCAGAGTTCACTGCTGTTGTCTTCTTCGTGGGGGTTTTTACTGATTTCTTCCGTTTCTTTATTTATGTTATCAATTTTTTCGTTTATTTGCAAGACCATGTCAAAGTAGATTGTAACCAATTCGTCAAACTCATCTTGTCCATATTCTTCGTTTTCTGCTGAAAACATTTTCAATTTTTCTTTCATTAACTCGAATCTTAACTGGAGTTCCTCCAACATGACGTGAGGATATTTGCAGTATTCGATTTGAGCCTTCTTTTCAAGAAGAAATTCGCGAAATTTTCTCAGCTTTCCCACAAAATTAACTTTTACATTTCGCTCTTCATATTGATCACAGTCGCACGATAATCTCTTTCTGTTGTGTTCCTCACCAATCCAAGTTCCGTAGGTTCGGCTACAATAAAGAACGTCATCTTTTACACTTTCAAAAAGTGCAGAATCGTGAAAACCAGCGAATTTTAACTTCTGGGTTATTGCAAAGAATTCTTTCCACAAACTTTGAATCTCACTTAAATCCTCATCTCTGTCCATTAATCTGGTTATACTTTCATCGCAATAGTTGTAGTTATCAAGATATGCGATGCGTGATTTTATATCTTCTCCAACTTTCCTCTGCCGGGTTAGCAACTTTAGAACACTCATTTTTGGATTTACTTGTTGCGTTCAATTTATTCAACAGCGTCGTCGGAATAACAATTTATTTATTTTATTTTTGTAACAGACTTGCACTTTCGGTGTGTTCGGAGATACTGACTTAAGAAGCCGAAATATATCCTTTAAAATACAAGTAACGAATGAGTTCAACAAATCTTTGAGGCCATTTATATGCGTGTGCGAATGCGGGTGTATGAAACAATGCAGCAGATAGAAAATGTTTTCTGCACTCTCATGGTTACAATTACCTGGATTGGAAGAGAGCGGTTGCACAGCATTTTCTCTTTTTAACGCCGAATTTTCCATATTCTTTTTGCGTTTATTTAATATATGTTCTTGATATGTGCAGTGGCCGACAAAAGTCTACGTACGGACGCAACTTGGTGCGTTAAATGTAAAACTAAAGGCCCAACTATAATATGCGCACGCTAGCGCAGGCGAATTTGCGAATGCATACAATCAAATGTGTGCGACCATAATTTACTTTGCTAACTTTTCGGCAAGTTTCGTTAAATTTTATTTTTCTACGCATAGAGCGAAACTGATCGCATTTTCTTTAAGGAAAAAGGGTTGCATTGAAAATAGTTATTAGATACACACAAAGCGTAGACTGCGATACATGCACAAAAGAAGCGGCAAAGGACGCCGAAAATAATTTTATAGAAAATTTAATAAATAATGTGAAAAATTATAAGTGCCTTTATGATAAAAGGGTTATCTTTCATTATAATCGAAAAATAAAGGAAAAGGTAAAATGCAGAAAATTGCATAAAAAGTATTATATTTTATCTTTCTTTGTTCTGGTATATACATATGTATATATGGCAAAATGTATTTGCGTATTTTCCTTCAATTAATGACCCACTTGCACACACCGTTGGATTGTTTAGTACTTTTCCAATTTAATCTAGAATTGCTTTCTTAATTGAAATTAATTAACTTGCTTACGATAATATATACATTTATAAGTTGAACTCATATATATATATATATATATATATATATATATATATATGCATTTATATTTTATGTATATATAATAAATTAATGTTTTATAAATTACATTTTTTTGCAACTGATTGTAATAAGTACTTAAACTCAATAAGTATAAAATAGCCACACAAATTCTTGTTAAATTTGCCTTACGCATTTGACAGTCTTTTCGTCGAGTTTTGACAGTAGCCAAAGCTAGCCTACACATATTATAGTTGGGCCTTATAGATGCAGTTTATTAAATTTTTTACTAAAAATGATTTTGGTTTTTAGTGACTCTCGAGTTGTTGACTTGTCGGTGTTTCCATAATTTCAAATTTTTTCCGCACTTTTATCGTAATATTCGGAATATGTCTGAATATTTTCATCTTAAATTCTTTCGCATTTATAAACCACACCCTATAAAGAATTTCACAAGGTGTCATACCCTACTTTGTGACAGTATTTTCAATAAACTGAGTGGCGTGCCAAATGTTTGCCCCGCATGAAATAACAATTTAATCCCTAAACCTCAATAAATCT
Organism: Linnaemya vulpina; assembly: GCA_963675445.1. Taxonomy (NCBI): domain Eukaryota; kingdom Metazoa; phylum Arthropoda; class Insecta; order Diptera; family Tachinidae; genus Linnaemya; species Linnaemya vulpina. Next base: position 11,366,150 of record OY776278.1, on the reverse strand, counting down.
AAATCAATATCATTCTATTTCCGTGTTGTATTTTCTTGATCAGTTTTAGCTGAAAAACTTAAATTGTTTTATTCGCTTCTGAGGAAGGATCAGAAAGAAACTGCGAATTTTTCATTGAGATTATTAAGTTTGAAGGTCATTCATTCTATTGTTGGCATCAATTCGTAGACTTTGTTTAGAATGAGCTACTGGGAAAATGCCATAAAAGTTGAAAATAATTTGGGAAAGAGAAGGATTCCGCTGTTCCAGGAATCTTTTAAATGCAAATTTTACGTGGCATAGAAACGTGTTTGGAAAAAAATATTAAAATGAAGTAGCAAAAGCAACAGATGCCCAGACAACAACATTCAAATCTGGCATAATAAATCCTTCTTGCGAAAGCAGCTGCTCCTTTAAGAAATTGTATTTTTTCTTCTCCTAAATTTCATTAAGAATCTACAACTCTGAAATGAAATATTATTATTATTGTTTTTATTATTTGTTATTATAATTATTTATAATAATATTAATATAGATTCTTAATAAAATTTAGGAGAAGAAAAAATACAATTTCTTAAAGGAGCAGCTGCTTTTGCAAGAAGGATTTATTATGCCTGATTTGTATATGATTGCCTGGGCATCTGTTGTTTTTGCTACTTAATCGTAAAATTTGCATTTGAAATATTCCTGGAACAGCAGAATCATTCTCTTTCCCAAATTACTTTCAACTTTTATTGCATTTTCCCAGTAAATCATCTTAAACAATTTGTACGAATTAATACCAAGAAAATATTGTTTGCAGGTGCTACCTTAGGATCACAATAGAAAGAATGACCTTCAAACTTAATAATCTCAAGTAAAATTCGCAGTTTCTTTCTGATCCTTCCTCAGAAGCGAAGAAAACAATATAAGTTTTTCAGCTAAAACTGATCGCGAAAATACAACAATGAAGTAGAATGATATTGATTTGGATTTAATGAGGTTTAAGGATTAAATTGTTATTTCATGCGGGGCAAACATTTGGCACGCCACTCAGTTTATTGAAAATATTGTCACAAAGTAGGGTATGACACCTTGTGAAATTCTTTATAGGGTGTGGTTTATAAATGCGAAAGAATTTAAGATGAAAATATTCAGATAAATTCCGAATATTACGATATTAGTGCGGAAAAAATTTGAAATTATGGAAACACCGACAGCCTGCCGGTTTCCAAGTCAACAATTCGAGAGTCTGCAAAAAACCAAAATCATTTTTAGTAAAAGATTTTAATAAACCGCATCTTTAGTTTTACATTTAACGCACCAAATTGCGGTTGTGCGTAGACTTTTATCGGCCACTGCATATATCCAAGAAATAAATAGTGGGAAAATATATGAAATAACAGTAAAAAAAATATGGAAAATTCGGCGTTAAAAGAGAAAATGCTGTACAACCGCTCTCTTCCAATCGAGGTAATTGCAACCATGAGAGTGCAGAAAACATTTTCTACCTGCTGCGTTGTTTCATACACCCGCATTCGCACACGCATATAAAAGGCCTCAAAGATTTGTTGAACTCATTCGTTACTTGTATTTCAAAGTATATATTTCGGCTTCTTAAGTCAGTATCTGCGAACACACCGAAAGGGCAAGTCTGTTACTAAAACATAAAAAAAATAAAAATAAATTATTATTCCGACGACGCTGTTGAACAAATTGATCGCACCAAGTAAATCGAAAATGTGTTTTCTATATTTGCTAACCCTGCAGAGGAAAGTTGGAGAGGATATAAAATCATGCTTAGCAAAGCTTGGTAGCTACGAATATGAAGAGGATTATCCATGCTACAACAATGGCATCGAATATCAACGAGTGGACGATCCACGTTTGAACAGATTGAAGGCCATAGCTGAGGCAATAAGTGAGACTGGAAGTTTGTGGCAGCAATTCATTGCAATAAATGAGAAACTGAAATCCGCTGGCATTCATGATAATATGCTTTTTGAAGAAATAAGAGATGTCGTTATTTACTATAGCCAAACCTACGATACTATGATTCAGCAGGAAGACGAGGAAAAGGAATTACCGTGCGACTGTGATCAATATGAGAAGCGAAATATAAAAGTTGTTAATTTTGTGGAAAAGCTGAGAAAATTTCACGAATTTCTTCTTGAAAAGAAGGCTCAAATCGAATGCTGCAAATATCCCCACGTCATGTTGGAGGAACTCCAGTTAAGATTCAATTTAATTAAAGAAAAATTTAAAATGGTTTCAGCAGAGAACGAAGAATATGGACAAGATGAGTTTGACGAATTGGTTACAATCTACTTTGACATGGTTTTGCAATTAAACGAAAAAATTGATAACAAAAATAAAGAAACGGAAGAAATCGGTAAAAACCCCCACGAAGAAGAACACAGCAGTGAACTCTGGGAAGTTAATGACGATTATGATGATGAGTACAGCACCAACTACGACGACAATGATGACCTCCTGAGAAAAGTAGACATGAATGAGGATTGCGTTGACGAACTATCAAATTGTTATTGTCAAGATGAACAAGAAATTATTGATAAGAAGGACAAGCAAGTAAAACACATTGAAATTCCAGAAGCCGATAAAAATATTGGCGACAGCAGTGAACTCTGGGAAGTTAATGATGATGAGCACTGCACCAACTGGGACGACAATGATGACCTCCCGCAAAAAGTAGAGATGAATGGACTTTCTTTGAATGAGGATTGCGTTGATGAACTTCCAACATCTAATTGTCGAGATGCAGAAAATATTAAGGATAACAAAGCAAAGCAAGTGAAGCACTCTGAAATTTTAGAAGCCGATAAAAGTAATACAAAATATTTAAAAATGATGTTGCTAAATTACTTGGTCAAAGATCTGGTAAACGATCAAATTCTAGATGATGTTCCTCATTCAACATCTTTACACACAAATCCAGCTGCTGGATGGGACACTTCTTTTGAAGAAAACGCTTCTGCCTTTCCTGAAGTTCTTAAAGCCGCCATAAAAAATTTATTCAATTAACTGCCAAATTCATTAACCAATTGGCGTGATCAACTGAAAAAGTGGTCTTCAAGAATGAATCAACAGGATTAATAGAGACACTCTTCATCAGACTCAACATCAACGAGTTTTCCCGTGCAACGAAAACATTTTTTTTTTATTATTATTTAACTTTTGTGTATTTTATCTTTTTAATTTATATTTTTAGTTTATCCATTTATCAATTTCAAAACCAAAATTATATAGCAAAAGCATGTAACTATTTTACCATTATCTATAAATTACTGAATTTAGCATTTAATTAGTAATAGTTTTGTACTCAATTCGGATATTTGTTGTTCTATCACATAAAAAATAAATATCTGCATTAAATTAATTTGCATAGCAAAAATATGTTTTTATTTTAAAATTTTATATCAACAACAGATTTTATTTACAATTCGTTTACTTACGGCCTTGCCTTGTTTAAATGTTGAGTAGCAGGCAAATTGAAATAAAGTATCCTCCCGCCATTATAAACAACTTACAACCAAATCAGACCAGATTTGCAATTTTTTTATATATATTTAATGGCGTCTAAAATCCGCTTTAAATCATTTTTGAAATAAAAAACAGGAGATTTTATGTTATTATTTTATACATATTTTTATTGGTATTTAAAATAAAAAAAGAACCACAATTTTGTGTAATTTTCTTTCGCTGCTCTCTGGAAAATTTGAATGCATTCAAATCTCGTTGATCGACCATTTCACTTCGGCCCCATTCGAATATATTTCGAAATGAATAGCGCCATAGGATTTAAATAATTAAGAACGCTTCCTATAGCAGTCAATACACTCAGCCAAATAATAGTCAGTGATAAATATAAATACATGAAAGAAACAATAATTCCATTCAACCCTGTTTTTTGAAAAAATATGTATTCTACTTTGCGGTCTGATTTTGAGTAGTTTATATTAGCGCGAGGATACTTTGTTTCAATTTGCCTACTACTCAACATTTCAAGAAGCCCAGAAAACGAATTTTAAGTATATATATATATATATATATATATATATATATATATTATGTATATATATATATATATATATATATAAATGTTGTAAGAGTGTTGCTACTTAAAATATTATGTTGCTGTCAGCATTAGATATATAATCAGATACATATTTGCAAATAGATATCTGAACTAATTGAATTATTTGCCTCCTTAGTGTAAACTACCGAGTAGCTAGGTACTCATAATATTTACAACACTAAAAAGAACAGCTGGTCTGTGAAAATTATTGAAAAATACAAAAAGATTTCAGAGGCTGTTAAATAAATATAAAATATTCCATTAGACATGTTATTTTGCTTCTGTAGTTCCCAAGTTGCACAAAAACAAATTTGTTATAATTTTAATACTTTTTGTGTACAACAAAACGTTTGTTGTTCTATGACACGCAGAATAAGTTAAAAAAAATGTATCCTTATTGTATGTACTTTTGTTAGATTGGGATAATAACCAACATATTATTCTATGGATCATCCTACAACAAGGTATCTCATGCCAATCGTAATGACAATTTCTGCTTAATGTAGAGACTTCTCACAGACTGTAGAATCCAGGCCCTCTGTAAAGTCAAAAATATATTTTGACCGATCTTACATTAAATAAAATATTTGATTTTTTAAAAATCACTTACTTCATATACGAGTGTATATCTTATATAATTCGACCATCTACTGCTATTATGTCAAGTGTCGAGGGTACTCATAGTTTTTACATCACCTCCATCCGCTGCGGCATCCTGTGTCCCTGATGTACTAGTTGTTTTACTACTTAATTCATTTCTTTTATACGTACTATTCGATTACTGCTTATCCTAAGCTTAGCAAAAATAGTCATAGACATATTTAATAGCTTTAAATACTTGCAATTACTTAACATTTCTCAAATTTTGCAAAATATTTTCATTTTTAGCTTCTTTTAGAAAACTTGATTTCTAAATGTAGCACAAAACAGCTGATTGGAGAATTATTGAAAGTAAAAATTTTACTATCAAGAATTTTCAAGCCTCTCAATCTTTTGCTCTCTTTTGTGGCTCTCTCGTTGATAATTTTTCGAGTTAATGAACACTTTTCCATCAACAATTGTTAACAATTTTCAGTGAATGAACAGAGCTTTTGTAACTAACGAACCGAATTCGATTTTAGGGTTTGTTCGTATAGTCGTGTAAGACTATACATACATAGTTTGAACGCAATCGGTCGCCGCCTTAGTGAGTTATGACTGCATGACAACGTGTCATTTTATCCATAAAAAAAAAACAACAACAGATATGTAAATGCCTATGAGCGATAGGAAGAGTAGCGAAGCACGCGGAGACCCGCTGGTATTGAAATAAAAACATATTTTTACCAAGCAAATTAATTTAATGTTAATATTTATTTTTTATGTGACAAAACAACTTCCTTTTTATACAACATTTTTAACTTTTTATCAAATGACAAGAAGGTTTTTGGATAAACTAGAAATACAAATTAAACAGATAAAATACACAAAAGTTAAATAATAATAAAAAAAAAATGTTTTCTTTGCACGGGAAAACTCGTTGATGTTGAGTCTGATGAAGAGTGTCTCCATTACTCTTGTTTATGCATTTTTGAAGACCACTTTTTCAGTTGGTCTCGCCAATCCGTCCATGAATTTGGCTGCACATTAAAACAATTATTTATGGCGGCTTTAACAGCTTCAGGAAAGGATTGTTTTGATTCTTGCAGATTTTCTATTGGCTTATACGTTGGTTCTTCAAACGTTTCATTTGTTGTTTCTTCATCCGTTTCTTCATCTGTGGAGGTGGGTATTATATAATCGCAGTCTGTGTCCCATCTAGCAGCTGGATTTGTGTGTAAAGATGTTGAATGAGGAACATCATCTAGAATTTGATCGTTTACCAGATCTTTGACCAAGTAATTTAGCAACATCATTTTTAAATATTTTGTATTATTTTTATCGGCTTCTAAAATTTCAGCGTGCCTCCCTTGGTTTTCTTTGTTATCCTTAATATTTTCTGCATCTCGACAATTAGATGTTGGAAGTTCATCAACGCAATCCTCATTCAAAGAAAGTCCATTCATCTCTACTTTTTGCGGGAGGTCATCATTTTCGTCCCAGTTGGTGCTGTACTCATCATCATTAACTTCCCAGAGTTCACTGCTGTCGCCAATATTTGTATCTGCTTCTGGAATTTCAACGTGTTTTACTTGCTTGTCCTTCTTATCAATAATTTCTTGTTCATCTTGACAATAAGAATTTGATAGTTCGTCAACGCAATCCTCATTCATGTCTACTTTTCTCAGGAGGTCATCATTGTCGTCGTAGTTGGTGCTGTACTCATCATCATCATCGTCATTAACTTCCCAGAGTTCACTGCTGTATTCTTCTTCGTGGGGGTTTTTACTGATTTCTTCCGTTTCTTTATTTTTGTTATCAATTTTTTCGTTTAGTTGCAAGACCATGTCAAAGTAGATTGTAACCAATTCGTCAAACTCATCTTGTCCATATTCTTCGTTCTCTGCTGAAACCATTTTAAATTTTTCTTTAATTAATTTGAATCTGAACTGGAGTTCCTCTAACATGACTTGGGGATATTTGCAGCATTCGATTTGAGCCTTCTTTTCAAGAAGAAATTCGTGAAATTTTCTCAGCTTTTCCACAAAATTAACAACTTTTATATTTCGCTTCTCATATTGATCACAGTCGCACGGTAATTCCTTTTCCTCGTCTTCCTGCTGAATCATAGTATCGTAGGTTTGGCTATAGTAAATAACGACATCTCTTATTTCTTCAAAAAGCATATTATCATGAATGCCAGCGGATTTCAGTTTCTCATTTATTGCAATGAATTGCTGCCACAAACTTCCAGTCTCACTTATTGCCTCAGCTATGGCCTTCAATCTGTTCAAACGTGGATCGTCCACTCGTTGATATTCGATGCCATTGTTGTACCATGGATAATCCTCTTCATATTCGTAGCTACCAAGCTTTGCTAAGCATGATTTTATATCCTCTCCAACTTTCCTCTGCAGGGTTAGCAAATATAGAAAACACATTTTCGATTTACTTGGTGCGATCAATTTGTTCAACAGCGTCGTCGGAATAATAATTTATTTTATTATTATTTTTTTATGTTTTAGTAACAGACTTGGCCTTTCGGTGTGTTCGGAGATACTGACTTAAGAAGCCGAAATATATACTTTGAAATACAAGTAACGAATGAGTTCAACAAATCTTTGAGGCCATTTATATGCGTGTGCGAATGCGGGTGTATGAAACAATGCAGCAGGTAGAAAATGTTTTCTGCACTCTCATGGTTGCAATTACCTGGATTGGAAGAGAGCGGTTGCACAGCATTTTCTCTTTTAACGCCGAATTTTCCATATTTTTTTTACTGTTATTTCATATATTTTCCCACTATTTATTTGTTCTTTATTTCTTCGATATATGCAGTGGCCGATAAAAGTCTACGCACGACCGCAATTTGGTGCGTTAAATGTAAAACTAAAAATGCGGTTTATTAAAATCTTTTACTAAAAATGATTTTGGTTTTTTGCAGACTCTCGAATTGTTGACTTGGAAACCGACAGGCTGTCGGTATTTCCATAATTTCAAATTTTTTCCGCACTAATATCCTAATATTCGGAATTTATCTGAATATTTTCATCTTAAATTCTTTCGCATTTATAAACCACACCCTATAAAGAATTTCACAAGGTGTCATACCCTACTTTGTGACAATATTTTCAATAAACTGAGTGGCGTGCCAAATGTTTGCCCCGCATGAAATAACAATTTAATCCTTAAACCTCAATAAATCTAAATCAATATCATTCTATTTCGGTGTTGTATTTTCTTGATCAGTTTTAGCTGAAAAACTTAAATTGTTTTATTCGCTTCTGAAGAAGGATCAGAAAGAAACTGCGAATTTTTCATTGAGATTATTAAGTTTGAAGGTCATTCATTCTATTGTTGGCATGAATTCAGAGATTTTGTTTAGAATGAGCTACTGGGAAAATGCCATAAAGGTGGAAAATAATTTGGGAAAGAGAACAATTCCGCTGTTCCAGGAATCTTTTAAATGCAAATTTTAGGTGGCATAGAAACGTGTTGGAAAAAAATATTAAAATGAAGTAGCAAAAGCAACAGATGCCCAGACAACAACATTCAAATCTGGCATAATAAATCCTTCTTGCAAAATAACACGTGCTCGTTCATGAAATTGTATGTTTTGGGCTCATAAATTTTATTAAGAATATACAACGCTGAAATGAAAAATTATTATTATTGTTTTTATTATTTGCATATATTATTATTAATATATTTAATTTAAAAAATATATTATATTATAATATTAATCAAGCTTGTGGTCGGTTTTTATTAAATTTTATTTAGTGTACTTTTTATTCAATATTTCGTTAACAGTTTATTAACATCTTCAGGAAATAAATATCGAATAAAAATTTGACTAAATAAAATTTAATAAAAAACGATCATTATCTTGATTAATATTATAATAAACTGATAAGGTCAATAAAGATAAATCAAAAAAATATATTATATTAATTTAAGCAGATGGTCGCATTATTTTATATAAAAACTATTTTATATATAAAATTGGAAAATATTTCGCCACTTCTTTGGTGGCTTCTTCATGGATATATAATTTTGTGAAATTCGAAACAAAATATTTTTCTATTCTAATAAACTAATTTTTTGACATATTGTCATTGTACTATTATAATATGAAATTTATTTGTTGGGTGGTTAAGCAATGTCTATATGCATTTCATTGGTGCTTCTTACCAAATCGCCAGTAGACTTCAACCACAGTTTTGAAAAGTTTCAAACTTCTCAACTTATTAAAAGACTTCCAAAAACCATCTGAGAATTATGTTAAATAAATTAACTATAAAAATTCGCAAACAATTTTAAAAAATCACATTATAATAAGTGTAGCAGGCCATGAAACTTATAAAAACCAAACCCAACAAACAACTTTTATTCGATACGACTCTATTTTATTTTTCTATACCTTTATAAAATTAAAAATCCCTTGGATATGTCAAAAAATTAGTTTATTAACAATTCAATTGACATTTTATTTTTCATTTTGCCTTATAAATACTTTCATTGTTATCCAAGGGATTTCTAATTGTATAAAGGTATAGAAAAATAAAATAGAGTCGTATCGAATAAAAGTTGTTTGTTGGCCTGCTACACTTATTATAATGTGATTTTTTGAAATTATTTGTGAATTTTTATAGTAAATTTATTTAACATAATTCTCAGATGGTTTTTGGAAGTCTTTTAATAAGTTGAGAAGTTTGAAACTTTTCAAAACTGTGGTTGAAGTCTACTGACGATTTGGTAAGAAGCACCAATGAAATGCATATAGACATTGCTTAACCACCCAACAAATAAATTTCATATTATTTTTCTATTCTACATAAACAAACGAAAATTATTTGAAAAATTTTTTTTCTATATTCAAATACCAACGAAATATTGTTGTCAAAACGAAGAAATAAACTACATATTTCAGGAATATGTAAGTGAACAAAAATATTAATATATCTTAATATTTAAATAACGTTGTTTCTGTAACGTTTATCTACGTTTATAATTATTCTCTGTATTCAAAATTGAAACAGTCTTTTATGAGAAAATACTAATTCTATATATTTGATCTGATCTGTGACCACCTGATCCGAGTTTAAGTTAATTTTTAGTTGTACCTACATGTCTTTATCACAATTTTCACTACCATTTCTGCTACAAGCAATCTGACAAATTATATTTAAACTTTCCAAAAGTTGCATGTGATCTTTAGTTTTGCTAAATAATTTGGCTACTGTTTCATACATCTTATGTGCCATTCCATGTTTAATTCTTATATTAAAAATATCTGTTATCAATTAAACGTAACTTCTTTTCAATTATACAATTCTTTTTTTATATTTCCATGTTGTTTTCCCATTCTTTATCAATGATTTCTATAGCTAAATCTACGGGAGTACTAGGAAATAGAGATTCTACATCAAACGAAACTATTATCTCGTCAGAATTTCTAAATTGTGTAGCGTTAATAACATTATATTTTGAATTTATTTTGAAATTCTTAAAAATATATTTGTAATATATTTAGAAAGTGCATGTGATCTAGAATCAATAGATCCCTAGTCTGTATGAATTATCTAAAAGCCATAAAGATAATTTTTCTTTTAAGACCAATTTGTAAATATACAAAATATATTGAAAAAGGAAGACTTTCATATTTACATACATACAGAAATACTGCAAAAAGTGCAGTTGCACTGATTTTAATTCCCTGGAAAGCTAAGGAAGAAATATGTCTTCCGAATTCAAACCCAACTGCAATACAGATGGTGTAACACACACACATCTATATATAGACCCGCCCACTCAAATACACAGATAAACAGTCTGTTTCACCGTGTTGAAAGAATCATTGCTTTCGCATAATTATCTATGTATGTATGTATGTAAAACAAAAACAAAATTTTATGAATTGTCTTTGTCTTGAATGTAGTCGAGCGAAAGAAAAAACGCCTTCCATATGGTGAAAACGGCTCTACTAAACAACGTTTTGAAAAGAAAACGAGGTTGTGCTCGTGTTTACCGTCTATCGCTTATTTAGTTCAAATAATTCGCTACTGGGCTTCTGACAATCTTTTTTCGTCTGCTAAATCAGTATCACAATATTTCTCAAAAGTTTTCTTCTATTCATAAATAAATTTGTGAAGGCGGTAAATAAATAAAATAAAACCAAAAGATGGAAGACATAGTGGATATGGAAGATGTACAATATCACCAAGACGACAACCCAGCAGATGAAAGTTGTTGTAGCTGCCAGACCGATCCAGTTGCTTGTTTTTTTAAAGGTGTAAACGATTTTGAATTACTTGTGATGCAAAAAGAATTCGAATTGGATAACTGCGAATTCCCGGAAATTGTGTTCTGCGAAATAAAGTCATGCTTCGAAACAATTAGAGAAGATTACAGTCGTAATCCGCTAAGAGATGATATAACATTGCTGCACGTATTCTGCGAGGTGCTTAGAAAATATTTTTACATGATTTTAAAATCTAGAGAACAAATACAAAGGAAAACGAAGAAATTGTTGATGAAAAAGCTTGAGAAAACCAAAAAAAATAGCAGCGAATCAAATGATAAACCTTCTCTTCCAAATGAACAGTCAGAGGACATAAATCCACTTGAAAACACTGCCAGCGAATCGGTATTGTGCCACAGCCAACAGCAGGGATTATTGGAGGTCAGGCCAATTGCACAACCAGACCCGATATTGGAAAATCATATACGGGGTCTTAGAGAGGGCGTTGCGTTGAAAACTGTGAGTGGTGGAGAAGTAACTCTTAACCACTTTTATCCCGGCTTATCTGAGAAGGCGATTCGTCGGTATTATTCATGTCGTGATACCCCATCATCACTCAAAGCACTCATCGCGCCCTTAATGGAGAACACGAGTTGGGGGTTCCTAAACCGCTATTTAGTGTTTCCAGAGGATGAGCAGGACTAGTCTTTAAATTTATGTATTTCTTCGGGCAGATTGGCAATACAGTTAAACGATGAGCTGTTTTAAAAAGATAAACACAAGCAGCACGGTTGTTTTCGAAAACCTGTACACTTTCGATATTTAATATTTTTCTTTACTACAACTGTTTCACCCTTAATTAATCTTAAATCACTTAAACACAGTTTTTTAAAATTGCTTTTATAGCTTTAAAATGATTAATCATATACTTCTTATCACTTTTTTCATATTCAGTAGCATTTACTAGCTTTACCTGCATTCGTATGTGTTTGTAAACGACTCCTTTAAACTTGATTTTTAACCACATGGAACGAACAGATTTATTTCAACATTTGTTCACAATAATTCCAAAAAGCCTGTCTCACTATCTTGATTAGGATCGCCAGAATTAAATATTCCCCTAAAAGGTCCTCCGGATGGTAGCCAAGGGCCACAGTCTGCGAGTGTGTGCCATAATAATAAATTTACAGAAAAATAAATATAGTGGAAAATAGGCATTTGCTGTAGAACTGCCACTTTGTATTGCAACACCATAGCTGTGATCCCGTACTTTTTGGATAAAGTTCCGTAAAGTGAGAGTGAGCAAAAAATTCTCTCACACATTGTTAAAAATGTACAAAAGTACGGGAACAGAAAAAAGCAAATTTCTTTACCAAAAGAAACCATCGAAGTGTTTTGAATTTTAATACGTGGTATATGATGTCTGCGTGCAAGTTAAACTCAAGCGGTATTTAGTGTATTCGCCGTTTACTCTTATTTTATTACCATCTTTATTTAAAATCTTTTAATAATAGCTTTTTGCTGTTTATTTTGCAGTCTTTAATTGTTTATCTTTTTAAAACAACTGATCGTTTGTCTGTTTTCCCAATCTGCCCCAATCTGCCCCAATCTGTCCCAATCTGTTTCGGGCAAGAAGAAGAGGAAGAATTTTGTTCTCTCACAATCTCTCTCACATGCCCAAACTTTGAGTACGGGAACAGATTTGGGCATCCGCGAGCACCCAAAGTAGAGTACGGGATTGCACCTATGTTTTTGCCTATTGTTAACATTAACAAAATTAAAAGAAAAAAATTGTAAGAAGAGACGCCTGTATTTGCAAGAAGTACTAGGCTGAGTACAGACCTTACTAAATTTATTAAATATTCTTAAATGTAAGTTGTATATTTTAAAATTAAATTTTCACATTTTTATTCTGATACTATATAAAATAAATTTGCAAATTAGTAGCAAAAGAACTGCATTTTATAAAGCAGGTGAAATTATTATTATCGAAGCTCCATCTATGAAAATCAAAACTTTTTAAATATTCCTCTAAACAATTCCTGTGTTGGCGGCTGAACGTATACTGGACCGTGCATTTTGTAGTATCGTGTGTACTCTGCACAAGAACAAAAAAATTAAAATTATAAAATACCAATTCCATGGTACAGTAACAGAGCTTTTGAAGTTCCGTTATGGGTTTTTGTTCTCCGACAGCATTTTTGCCTGAAATTACGGGCTTATTTTATTTAAAATTTAGCAACTGACTTTCAGTAATAAAATTTATTTTAAAACAAGTGCTTGAACGATTTGGTTCTCTCGGTGTTTTAGAATTGTGAACGCTGTAATCAAACAAACAAATAAAACCAAAAAATGGCAGACAGGCCTTCTCTTCCAAAAGAACAGTCAGAGGACATAAATCCACTTGACAACACTGCCAGTGAATCGGTATTGTGCCACAGCCAACAGCAGCAATTATTGGAGGTCAGGCCAATTGCACAACCAGACCAGATATTGGAAAACCATATACGGAGTATTAGAAAAGGCCTTGTGTTGAAAACTGTGAGTGGTGGGGAAGTAACTCTTAACCACTTCTATCCCGGCTTATCTGAGGAGGACATTCGCCGGTATTATTCAGGTCGTGATACCCCATCATCAGTCAAAGCATTCATTGTGCCCTTAATGAAGAGGTCGTGTTATACGTTCTCACCCTGTTATCTTGTGTTTCCAGAAGATGAGCAGGACTAATGATAAGCGTTTGTCTTTAAATTGATGTCCGTCCAAGTTTAAAAATAGTATTTAAGCCATTTTTCAAATGTATTATCTATGTAACTTTAAATGAAGCCAAATGTTAATGGGAAATATTTCGAAATGCAATTATTTTCCATAGATATTTTTAGGCCAAAAGAAAGAAATATATGTTTTGGTTTTCATTAATGTCTTATTTTAATTATCTCATTCTAAGACTTTTTATTGTAACATTTTTATGTATCTTACGAGGCCACTGAAAGTCGGTGGTTTTTTGAAAGAGTTAAAATAAAAAATATTAAAAAGTTAACATATTCTCCTTGAATTTTTCTTGGCTGAAACCAAAAAGAAATTTACAATTAAACAATTTATGGCAAATAGAAAGAGATCCATTTCTATCTCTATCTGGAGGACGTCCTCCTAATAATTTGATGCAAAATTTAACTACAATTCGCAAAGAACCATCAGAAATTTCTGAGCAATCAACTTCTTGTTTGAAAACAATTTCAAATAACTTTAAATTAAAGGGAAATAGTGCAGCTAATAGGAATAAGGCAACGTACAAGAAAGACGCTAGTAATTCTCAGATGATGCTGATTTTGCAGAAGAAATTTCAATAGTGAATGAAGAATTGGAAGCGGATATTGAAACACAATTACCAGAAACAATTTGAGATAATGAAATAGAATCGATATCCAATACAAGTGATTAATTCCAATTGGTGAAAAATAAAATAGGAAAATTTCAAGGACCGATTTATCTCATTGTTGTTTTAAAAATAATGACAAGATTGTTGAGAATAATAATCTGTTCATTTATTGAAAATTATTAAAGCTGGAGTCACCCATGGTTTCAGAACGAATTTCATGTTCTGAAACATTTTTTTTTTTATATGTAGTTTGACATTTCTGTTTTAGAGAGTGAGAGAGAGCGAAAGAGAGTAACGAGTTTCGGAACCTGAATTGGTTTAATTTTAATTCACGTTCCGAAACATTGCAACTGTGCTGCCAGAAAGTTTAATTTCTTAAGTGAAGTAGAACTGAGATGCCACAGCATATTACATGTACATACGTATAGTAAAATACAGAACTTGTTTTATACTTTTGTATGTATAACAACACACTTGTTTCGTATTGTTTGTGTATATAATAAAATACGGAGCATTTGCTTTGTATTAAAAAATATATAACTCGTAAATATTGTTATAAATAAAATTAAAGAAGTAGTGATTGATATTGGCCAATTGTAAAACTCACACACATAGTTTACAAAATTATTTCATATGGTAGCCTTGATGTTGCAGAACAAATGCGCGAAGCGGGTGAATCGCTTCAGAGCATACTCTCAAAAAACTAGAAATGTTGTCGAACGATATTGACCGTTGTGAAACCATGGGTGAATCCAGCTTAACAACTGTTGATAGAAAAGTGTTCATTAACTCTAGAATCTTGCAACGGGAGAGCCACAAAGGAGAGTAAAAGATCGAGAGACTAGGAAATTTTTGAAATTTCTTGATAGTAAAAGGTGTGATCCCGTATTCTACATTGGGTGCCAGCGGGGTCCCAATCTTAGCGAAAACTGTTGTCGTACTCAAAGTTTGGGCAAGTGAGAGTGATTGTCAGATATCAATATTCTTCTTCTTCTTTCACGAAATAGTCCGCGCTTTTCTTCGGGCAGATTGAGAAAACAGTCAAACGGTCAGCTGTTTTAAAAAGATAAACACAAGGGGAAGTCAAAAACAGCTGTAACGATCCACAGCATAGCAGCACGGTTGTTTTCGAAAACCTGTACACTTTCGATATATAATATTTTTCTTTACTACAACTGTTTCACCCTTAACTAATTTTAAATCACTTAAACACAGTTTTTTAAAATTGTTTTTATAGTTTTACCTGCATGCGTATGTGTTTGTAAACGACTCCTTTAAACCCGATTTTTATCCACCTGGAACGAACAGATTTATTTCAATATTTGTTCACAATAATGCCAAAAAGCCTGTCTCATTATCTTGATTAGGATCGCCAGAATTAAATATTCGCCTAAAAGGTCCTCCGGATGGTAGCCAAGGACACAGTCTGCGAGTGTGTGCCATAATAATAAATTTACAGAAAAATAAATATAGTGGAAAATAGGCATTTGCTGTAGAACTGCCACTTTGTATTGCAACACCATGTTTGTGCCTATTGTTAACATTAACAAAATTAAAAGAAAAAAATTGCAAGACCAGTAGAGACTCCTGCACTTCCAAGAAGTACAATGCTGAGTACAGACGATACTAAATATATTATATATCATTAAGTTGTTGTGGTATGGTTTTAAGATGAAAGTGAATTTTCAATTAAGTAGTAAAAAAACTGCACTTTATAAATCAGGGGTTTATAAAATAAATCCTGGTAGGAAATAATTATTATCGAAACTCCATGTATGAAAATCAAAATTTTTTTAATATTTATTTTGTGCCACCATATTTTAAACAATATGCCGTAGTACACACAACTGCGTTGGCTCTTGATGGCACGTATCGGCGGTTTAACTTATGCTGGACTTATACAGTTTGTACCGTGTGTCCTCTGCACAAGAACCAACATTTTAAAATACATATTCCAATGAGAGAGCTTTTTAAGTTCCGTTATGGGTTTTTGTTCTCCGACAGCATTTTTGCCTGAAATTACGGGCTTATTTTATTTAAAATTTACCAACTGAAGTTCAGTAATAAAATTTATTTTAAAAGCCAGTGCTTGAACGATTTGCTTCTCTCGGTGTTTTAGAATTGTGAACGCTGTAAACAAACAAAGAAATAAAACCAAAAAATGGTAGACAGGCCGAAGCTTCTGCGTCGCCAAAACGAATTGGGACAGGCAATAATATCGAAAATTAATAGATTGACTTCTCGCTACGACAAAAGTGAATTTCAGGAAGTTGCCATTATGTGGTTGAAATTCTACTCCATTTATCAGAAATTAAAACGGTGCGGCATTCGAAGCGAGGAATATTATTCTGAAATAGAAGCAGCCATTATACAGATTCAGGATCGTTTTCCACAAAGTGTCGCCAAAGAAGACGATAAGAAAACGGGCAACCCAGTAGATGAAGGTCGTTATAGCGACCAGATAAAAGATCAAATTGCTCGGTTTCTTCGAGATGTAAAAGATTTTAAAGAATTTCTGACAAGAAAAGAAATGGAATTAGAAAACTGCCCATACCCGGATATTGTATTAGATGAATTGAAATTAAGGTTCGGCATAATTAAAGAAACCTCCAGAAGAATTGCGCCAAACGATGATGAAGTATCGCAGCAAGCATTCTGCAAGTTGATTACAAAATATTTTGACGTGCTTTTAAAAGTTAGAGAACAAATACAAAAGAAAGCGAAGAAAATGTCGATGAAAAAGCCTGCCAATACAAAAACAATTAGTAGGGAATCAAAAAATAAACCGTATGTCCGAAATCACCATACGATTTGGACTCCAGTAAAAGTGAATGCACCGTTACAGGGATTGTTGGAGTTCAGGCCGATTGCTCGGCGAGACCAGCTTTTGGAAAACCATATACGAAATATTAATGACGGTGTAGCTTTGAAAACTGTGAATGGTGCAACAGTAACTCTTAACCACTTCTATCCCGGTTGCTCTGAGGAGGCGATTCGCCGGTATTATTCATGTCGTGACATTCCATCATCGTTGAAACAATTCATCACGCCCTTAATGGAGCAGACGACTTGAGGCCTTCTACTTTATTATCTTCATTTTCCAGAAGATGAGCAGGACAAGTGATTAACTTTTGTCTGTAAATTAATATTCGTTGACCTTTAGCAATAGCATTTAAGCCTTTTTCCAAATATATTATTTATGTAACGTTAAATGAAGCCGAATATTTCCCATGTTAATGGGAAATATTTCAAAATTCAAATATTTTCCATAGATATTTTTAGGCCTCCACTGGGGCAAAAGAACAAACAAACTAAAGTTTCGTGGATTTTTATTTTACATAAAAATATTTGGGTTTTCAATTCTTAATTGTTTTAATTGTCTCATTCTTAAAACTTGTTGCAACAATTCCGGTATTTTACTAAAATATTGCAACTTAATCGGTGTTTGTATCGCTAATTATAAACATATTTATTGTAAAAATTGTAAACTTAATTTGTATGGAAAAATAAAATTATTATATTATGATTTTAAAAAAAGTTCACATCCTTGGAAGCCTTTCGGTCAACTTTAAGATTTTGTTGTACATAATTATTTTTTTAAATAATTTAATTAAATTCATTTTAATTATTATAAAGAATTAATTATGCCTGGAAAGACGTTTGGTTTTTGTGCTAAAATGCGAATCGAAATTGTTTAATTATGTTTAATTGAGTCGAATCGTAAAAAGTTTCATTATACTGAAAAACGTTGTTCAGTAGTTATTTATTTCTTTTTTTAATTTCAATGACAGTATGTCAAACAGTTAATTCATTAACAATTTCTTTTATGATTTTAAAAAAATTTCACATCCTTGGAAGCCTTTCGGTCAACTTTAAGATTTTGTTGTACATAATTATTTTTTAAAATAATTTAAGTAAATTCATTTTAATTATTTATTGTGCACAATGAAATAAGTAAAATTACCTCGCAAGTCCCTAACAAATCACGTTCATTTAAATGGAAATAATTAAAAAAATTAATATTTTGTTGTGTGTTTATTTGATTTTAAACGACAACAGGATATTTTAAAATATATTAAATTGGCCAACACTATGGATCCCTTCCTAGTACAATAATAAATTATAGTAGTGCACTATGGGTCCCTTAATTTTGTATATGTATAACTAAAATGCCTTAAATAATTTACAAATAAATTGCAACGAATCGATGTATTTTGTTAATACGTTACCGGTAACCCTGTAATAAATTTAAATTTAAAAATTAGTTTCACTATCCCGTCAAATATGTCAAACTTGTTATTATTTGCCTTGATTTGGATAGAAATAATAGTTCCAATAGAAACCTTGACAAGATGTGACTTTGAGGAATGCAACCATGAAGGCGAATGCTACGAAGACAACAATGAAAAATGGTGCTCTTGCATAGGAGACAAATATTTTGTTGGCCCCAACTGCTCGCAAGCCGTAGACAATTGTCAAATTGAGAATCCCTGTCAGAATGGCGGTAAATGTAGAAATCAAGTGGGCCAATTTATTTGTGAAGACTGCGATGCTGGCTACGGTGGCCTCTGGTGTGACTTGGAAGTTGTTAATGCTGTTGAAAAACTGCTATTGTATTTCAATCATTATGCCTATTATGGCCAAGAGCACACATTTATTATAATGGCGGAGAGTTTGGGAGAAATGGAATTCTCTTTGGAACTGGTAGGGGAAAATTATGCTGTTGACAGTTTTGAAAGTCGAGCAAAAGGGACAAATAGATGGATTTACAGTGGGGATCTTGCAAAAACAATAGAAATGTTGGGCATTAGATGTCATCAAGATTTGCCCTATTCTCAAGGTTATTATCATACAGCGGTCGAAACGTTTTGGAATGTGGGTGTCCTGGAATTGACTTTGCGTTTATATGATAGCGAGACTGCTTCACAGTTGTTGTATCAAAATAGTTTTTCTTTGCTGTTGCTCGCACACAATGATGAATGTGTTCCGGATGTGAGATTTTTTTATGGCACAAATCCCTTGGAACCTTTAATGCTGGACATTGCAAATTATAATAATTTTGAAATCACGTTGAAAAATCGTTGTTTTGCCAATTCCAAAATACTTTACTCTTGGAGTATTTACGATAGTATTGGTGCGGTGAAGTTGCATGATTTTGGCTTTACCACTGAATTGATTCTAAAAATTACTCCTTACAAATTGTGGTTTAATTACCATGGCCCAGCGGCATCTTCGTATGTAGTAGTGGCCAGAATGGTGGAAGAGCATGGGAATTATAGAAAAACAACTCAAGCCAGGGTGAGGTTTTAATGTGTGACCTTGGCAAGACGAAATTTCTACACGATTTAATTGTAGTGTTTTATTTTAGTCTTGCCAAAAACTATTTCTGCTGTTATTAAAGGAGGCGATTACCGAGAAATAGGCGAAGAACAGTCTTTGATATTGGATGCTACAAATAGCCGAGATTTTGCTTTAGATCCAAATGCAGTGCAAGATTTTTTCTACACATGGAACTGTTCTTCAGTAGATGATGTGGATAATCTCTATTGCCAGCAAAATATGGGATCATGTAAGCGTTTGTACTATTATTCTCAGCCGCTAGTGGACAATATTTGGGTTTTTTATTTTGCCTTGGACGAGCACTCGGGGCATGGCCCCTACATTGTATGTAGTGCATTGTTTCAGAATTAAAAAGGACGGGATAGAGACAGATGAGAATATAGAGAATTGTGGTTTGGTTTTTTTTTGCTTTTCCGCTGAACTTTTTTTTGCTTGTGGTACCGATGAAGGAGGGAAAAGATGGAAAATTTGCTCGTACTAAAATTATTAGTTCATTGTTCCTTCCAGGGCAAAAAAAGCACCGCTCATGGTGTAAAATCGCATTATCCTGGAGACCCATTGACGTTGTCAAAACGTGAAACTAGTCGTTCTGAGAAATATTAATGCAATAAAGATAAAATATATCGTGTTTTATGATTTCAGCTATTCTGAGAACGCCTTGTAATCGATAGATTTGAATTATTTTCCAAAATTTTACCAAAAAGCGATATAGTCGGCCCATTGCGATGATGCGCAGGCATTACCGTATCCATAATTCGAAGACAAGGCATGGCTGTGACGGTCCCAACAAGGAAATCTTCACGATATTATTTTCTGCTAAAAATTTCATTTTAAAAATTTAATATTCTTTAAAGTGGAACAAAATAATATGTAAAAAGGCTGGCACAAAACTCTTTCATGCTGCCCTCCATGACAATGTATGGCGTGCCCTCCATGACAATGTATGGCGTGCCCTCCATGACAATGTATGGCGTGCCCTCCATGACAATGTATGGCATGGGCAGGCGTCAAGCCCTAAGAAGCGGTCCTAAGAAAAATCATACATTTAAATTCGGCTGAAGTCCTGCTTTGCTGGAAATCTTTAAAAATGTGTGATATTTTTGTTTGTTTTCATTGTGCTTTGTAGGGAATGCTTCCCATTTTAGAGGCATGTTTTTAATTGGTTCCCTCTTTTATTCATCTAAAAAGATTTCGATTAAGGCTGAAACAGATGACGATTATAGTTATTTAATTATGTCAATCTGCCGATTTAATGGCAAGTGACTGATGCGATTGCCCTTCAGGAAGTGGCGTTCTCTTTCTTGTTCTCAAAAACTTAAAAAAAAATTTTTTTATGAAAAACTACCAAATTCAAATTATATTTTTCCAGCATCCATAATCAAAATAAGTCCCGGTAAACTGCAACTCCATAAAACGTATAATTTCACTTTATCGATAACATCCAAAGTAAATGAATTTGTAGGCGATCATGCACACCAGGAAGTAAAAGTTGTCGAAAACTTGCAGCTCAACATTGACATTAAATGCCTAAGAAATTGTCTAACCAATAGATTTGTGCAAGCAGACTTAATGCACCTGAAAGCAGTGGCTTTTAATGAAAAGCTTTCGGAAAATGTCACATTCAAATGGATACTTGCCGATCAGGTTATAGGAGAAAAGACCAATCTGATTTGCAAAACCAATGAAAACTATTATACTCTCAACATACAACTTCTAGTACAGGACGAAAGTTTAAGTGGGTCAGCTGTGCGAATGTTCAAGGCTAATCTGCCGCCTGAGAATGGTACCTGTTATATAGAGCCCATCTCTGGACAGGCATTTCTGACAGACTTTCATATCAAATGTGAAAAGTATTTAGATGCAGATATGCCCCTGAATTACGAGTATCTAACAGATAGAGCCTTCCCCTTGCAGCGTACCAATCAGGCCGAAATTTACACAAAGTTGCCATCATGTGGAAAGATAGTGGTAAAAGTCTGTGACCAATTCCAGGCCTGCGTAGAAAATAACTTGAAAGTAAATGTACAGGAATTAGAGGAGATCGGTGATTTGAAGGAGTTCTTGCAGGAGCAGCAAGGAGGTTTAACAAATATTTTGGAAAGGGGAGAAATACTAACAGCCATGATTATGTTAAAGTCTGTAGTGAAATTTTGCAAACGGCTGGCAGATGTGGACAATATAAACCGGGAAATGGAGAAATTTAATTTCAAAACTCTACTGCAAGTGGAGCAGTTTTTGGAAATCACTCACAATTTGGTGTTACAAAATTTGCCGTTGACATCGGAAAAGGCGTTTGGCTTTAATAAATATTTTATCAAATTAAATGAAAGCCTTTGGATGCTGATAAAAGATGCTGAAATTAGAACATTTCGAAAAGGGCCGTATCAAAAATCCTTGCAGCAATTATTGGAAATCATGCAACTTTTTTCCCTAACTTGGCAAAATATACCAGCAACACAGATTCCAATTCGAGCCACCATTTTATCTACAAATCCCTTGATTGAGCTCAAAACTGAATTACCCGTTTTTGACTTTGAAATAGCCCAGCAGTTACAAAACTGGTTGTTGGCTGCGAAAACAATACAAGATTGTTTGGCTTTTATGTGTGAAGGAGCCAAGGAGTTGTATGCTGCTTGGGAAGATGCGTTCATTGTTGACAGTAAACAAATTGATTTCAAATTGTATGCATTTGAGTCCACAACTCGACAGGATGTTCAATTAAATGGGGAAGCAGTTAATATCATAATAAACGAGGCTTGTGCTAAGGAACTGCAAGAACAACTACAAAGCGCAGAAGTTTTCTTACAAGCAGCCTCATTGCGCTCAAATCCTTTCTGGTGGTACCCCAGCGAAACTCCCCTTGATTCAGAAGTGTTTTTGCTAACAGCTTTTCCTAGAAGCAACTCAAAAAGTTTGCAGTATTTAGAAAAACCTTTTGAGTTCCGCTTGGAAATGCAAGCCAACAGTTCAGCTCATAGTGAAGTTTTAGGCCACATTCAGCATAATTTACACATGCCGGTATATGCCATAGAACTGCCAGCGAATTGCGTTCTAGTCACCACCTTCTTAAGAACTGGCACAGCCATAAAGTTTTTAATCAAAATCAATAAACCTCCCACAAGTCCCGAGGTCCTTAATTTTGGTTATTTTGTTAAGGAAGCAAATGTCAATCAAACCTTTTCCTTCTACAATTCGCTTAATAAAATCGCTCAGGCCTATATGGCAGTTCTAGTGGATCCTCAATATGCAAACGGCACATTTGCCTTTCACAGCGAAATACGACAGTGTTTGCAGTGGGATTTTTCCCTTAAGGATCCTCAATGGTCCTCTCAAAGCTGCCAACCTAAAGTGAACGTTTCAAACAGCGCACAAATCAGTTGTTACTGTCATCATTTTTCTTTCTTTACAGCGCGAACTTATCAGGCTGCCATTCAAGAGGACTTAAGAGAACGTTGGCTTTTAACACAACTGACGTTGAGTGGTCCACTTGTAGGTTTCTATTTAGGCTTGTTAACAGTATTCGCTTTCATATTGTTACTAAACTTGTGCCAGTATAACAATTATTTGGAATATTTGCCCGTAAATACATTCTCCCAGGACAGCCATGATATGGAAATTTGCATTGTCACTGGTTCTGATTTCAATGCCACCTCCACTGCCAATATCTTGTTAAGCTTTAACTCGGCAAATGCTTTATTCTCTTTAACCATTCATCAAAATCCAAGGCAGCCCTTTCTTAAGCGTAATTCCGAGAGCCGTCTACTTGTCAGTTCCCAAGAGATAGGCAGACCTACAAAACTTACAATTACCAACGATCAATCTGGCCGTTATGCCTCTTGGTTTTGTCACAAAATCACAGTTACAAATCTAAAAAGCCGGCAAAAACAACATTTCCTAATTGATCGGTGGATTTCCCATACGCCTTTAGAAATCTGGGAAACGGAGGAAAAGAATACAAATTTCGTAAAACGTTTTCAACAACGCCTGCACTTTGTCTATATAAATTGGTCACAGTTCCAAGCCTTGTGGGGTTGTTGGCTATTTCAGGACTTGAATCGCTTAGAACGTTGTTGCATAGAGTTGTCGGGCTTAATGGCTGGTGTTTGTTTGGTGGCCTGCTATTTCGGTTGCACCACCCTCGACTCGTATGAAGAGGAACGCCATCTATACAATCATTTACATATAAACATTTGGGAGCTGCTTTTATTGTCAGTTATTTGTTGTATATTGAATGTTATTGTGAAGTTTCTGTTTCATGTTACCATGCATTTGTATCATAAAATTTGTATCAAACAGACGAGAGGTTCTAAGAAAATTATTTGAAATAAAATCTAGTGTTTTTGACACCAGAGAAAAATACAATATTTTAGCATCGTCTCTGACATGCATTTTTAATTGAGTCAATTTAGTTTTAATTGAGTAATTAAATCTAGTGTTCACACATACTCAATTTAGCTGACTCAATTAACATTTGACAGCTGAAAAAAAACATTGTTTTTATTTGTTCTGTGCATACTCGTGTTTGTAAATTTAAAAAATGGATGCAAATTTTGGTTTAAAAGAAATTTTACTTGCACATACTAGAAATATGGAGCTCTTGGAATCATTTCAATCGATTTTTAATTCAAAATCATCAGTGTTAAAAAGAATAAGAAAAAGGAGAACTTGACAATTTTACAAAGTTTATTTATTGGAGTTCAGTCTAGTCTGTTGGACTCGCCATTATAGGAAATTTTTCTGCTCACTGAACACAGCTCTTAATAAACACACTTATGACCAGCGTTGCAATACGAGTTTCACGCAATTGGTGAGACAATTAACTACTAATTGCTCAATTTACTAATTGACTTGTTGTATGATAAATTGAGGCCAATTAGGGCCTTAATTGAGAAAAATGCCCTAATTGCGCAATTAAAGGGTCTGAACACGGTATTACTGTATTATTATTATTGACGCTTTAATCTTCTGATCTGATCTTTCCAAGTCAACAACTAGGGAGTTTGTAAAAAACCAAAATCACTTTTAGCTTTTGGGCTTATAAAATGCAAAAGTCGTGGTCGTACATAGAATCTTTTCGGCCACTGTAAATAGAAAATGCTGTGCAACTGCTCTCTTCCATTCAAGGCAATTACAAGCAGGATGATATGCCGTATAAACACACACACACACACATGAAGTAGAACTCTAAACGAATAGAAAACGTTTCCCACCTGCTGCAATTTTTCATATACCTGCACACATAAACACACACGCATATAAATGGCCTCATAGATTTGTTTAACACTTTCGTTATTTCCCCTACACGAAAAGACCAATCCGTGCAAAAGTTTTTCACCAACACATATGAAGCAAAATTATATGAAATTATTGGTAACGATGCTGCCACTGTTTCGTTTTTGCAGGGAAATATGAAGGATGGTTTTTTTCAGTGTTTGAAATCCTAATTTAGCTACCTGTTTTTCCAATTACGGCTACAGCTCTAACCTTTTTCAAGTAGAAGTAGCGCTAGACGCTGTATTGTTCCGAAGCATTTATATTTTTAAGCTACAGCTACTTTTCAAAAAAATAAAGCGGCAAGTAGAAGTAGCGGTAGAAACTGTTTTATTCCGAATCATTTAATTTTTTTAGCTACAGCTACTTTCCAAACAAAAAAAAAGCGTTAAGTAGAAGTAGCCTCTTTGCTACTTCAATTAAGGTATTGCTACGGGTAGAAAAGCAACAAAAATATTCTACTTAATTGTTTGCTTCAATTTGAATAAGGTAAAAAAATATAATAATAAAAAATAATAAAAACAATAATAGTTTTTCAAATCAGAGTTGCAGACTCTTAATAAAATTTAGAAGCCGAAAAAGTACAATTTCTTAAACTGCCATTTTGAAACCAGGACTTATTATGCCTGATTTGTATGTGATTGCCTGGGCATTTGTTGTTTTTGCTACTTAATTTGAATATTTTTTGCCATCCTGGTTTTTATAACTCGTAAAATTTGCATTTGAAATATTCCTGGAACAGCAGAAACATTCCCTTTCCCAAATTACTTTCAACTTTTATTGCATTTTCCCAGTAAATCATCTTAAACAATTTGTAGGAATTAATACCATCAAAATATTGTTTGCAGGTACCTCCTGAGTATCACAATAGAAACAATGACCTTCAAACTTAATGACCTCAATAAAAATATTTAGTATTTTCATTGTGATCCTTTCGCAGAAGGGAAGAAAACAATTTAAGTTTTTCAGCTGAAATTGATCGCAAAAATACAACAATGATATTGATTTGGATTTGATAACATTTGGCACGCCACTCAGTTTATTGAAAATATTGTCACAAAGTATGGTATGACACCTTGTGAAATTCTTTATAGGGTGTGATTTATAAATGCGAAAGGATTTAAGATGAAAATATTTAGATATATTCTAAATATTACAATAAAAGTGCGGAAAAGAAGTTATGGAAACACCGACGGCGTGTCGGTGTCCAGGTCAACAACTAGGGAGTTTGTAAGAAACTAAAATAATTTTTAGTAAAAGATTTTGAATAAACTGCAGCATTAGTTTTACATATAAAGCTTTTGGGCTTATAAAATGCAAAAGTTATGGTCGTACGTAGAATCTTCTCGGCCACTGTATATATATCCAATAAATCAACAATCGATAAATCTTGGGAAAATAGATTAGATAAAAGGAAAAAAATATAAAATTCGGTATTAGAAAGAGAAAATGCTGTGCAACCGCTCTCTTCCAATTTCCAGGCAATTCCAAGCATGATGATATATACATATATACATATATATGAAGTAAAACTCTGAACACACAGAAAACGTTTCCTACTGGCTGCATCTTTTCGCATGTATTCACACGCGCATATAGTAAATTGCCTCATAGATTTGTTGAACACATTTGTTACTTGTATTTAAAAGGATATCATTTCTGTTTGTTAAGTCAGTATTTCCGGTCACACCGAAAGTGTGAATCAGTCAATAAAACAATAATAAATAAAATACATAAATAAATAAATTATTATTCCGACGACGCTGTTGAATAAATTTAATGCAACAAGTATATCAAAAAATGAGTCTTCTAAATTTGCTAACCCGGCAGAGGAAAGTTCGAGAGGATATAAAATCATGCATCGCAAATCTTGGTAACTACAAATATGAAGATCCCAGTTTAGAAAGATTGAACTCCAGAACTGAAAACTTAAGGACGATTCAAAGATTGTGGCAAGAATTCATTGCAGTAAATCAGAAGCTGAAATCCGCTGGCGTTTACGATTCTGAACTTTTTGAAAGTGTAAAAGATGTCGTTCTTTATTGTAGGCGAACCAACGGAACTTGCATTCATAAGGAACACGAGAGAAAGAGATTATCGTGCGACTGTGATCAATATGAAAAGCAAAATGTAAAAGTTGTTGATTTTGTGGAAAATCTGAGAAAATTTCACGAATTTCTTCTTGAAAAGAAGGCTCAAATCGAGTGCTGCAAATATCCGCACGTCATGTTGCAAGAACTGAAATTAAGATTCGAATTAATTGTAGAAAATTTGAAAATGGTTTCAGCAGAGAACGAAGATTATGGACGAGATGAGTTTGTCGAATTGGTTACGATCTACTTTGACATGGTTTTGCAAATAAACGAAAAAATGTATAACAGAAATAAAGAAATGGAAGAAATCAGTAAAAACCCCCACGAAGAAGACAACAGCCGTGAACTGTGGAAAGTGAATGATGAAGACAGCAGTGACTCCGACAAAATGCCGATAGTAGAAATGAATAAGCTTTCCCTGAATGTAAATTGCGTTAATGAAACACTCGAACTTCCAAAATCTAATTGTCAAAAAGCAGAAAATATTATACGGCTGCAATTGGAGGAGGAAATGAAATACATTGAAGTGCCAGAAGCCGATAAAAATATTGGCGACAGCAGTGACCTCAATCGAAAATATTATAACATCGTTAATAATTATGTTGATGAAATACTTGATCATCCTGAATTGAATTTTCTAGATGTGGAAAATGTTATCCAATTGCTGGATCGTACAGCTTCTTGTTTAAACTACATAACAAAGTTGGGTTTGAATGTAAAAACTGGACAACTATTTATTGCCAGAATAATTGTTCACAAGTTTAATAAGGAGATCCTTCAGCAATACCAGACTCACATTGAACAGCTGAAGGAAGTTCAAACTTTAGATGATGTTCTTGATTTTCTGGGACGAAATACAATGGAAATGAAAAATCAACAATATTCAAGATGGGACATGGACAGCTATAATATGGAACCCATATCTGTTTCTTTAAAAGAAAAAGCATCTGAAGAATATCTAAAACAGCCAAACGAACACTTAACAGATGAAGGAACAACAAATGGAACGTATGAAGAAGAAATACCTTAGTAAATGGAAACTATGCCAGAGGGTAATACCATTATCGCGGGTGCAACATTTAGACACTTGCTTAACCGAATCAAATAAAAACATTTTCAATGCATATAGACATTGCTTAACTACCCAACAAATAAATTTCACATTTTTAATCAAGTTAGTATCAATTAAAAAAAGCATGTAACTATTTTACGATTACACTGCCCTGCAAAAAATAGCTTTTTGTCTCTCCTTTAAATAAAACTATGTGGCACTGTACGTGCTAAACTCGAATCCGTTACCGGTTTCTTTCCATCAGGTCGAGATTTTTTTTCATGGGCGCACAGTGAGCGGTCCCCATAGTAAAAGTGGAAACAAATCTAAGGAAATTTTTTCCCACATATCTCTCTTGGCCTGCTATTTTTAAAATTAAATGAACTAACATTTTTAGAAATCCTTTTATATTTCCGGTGCTGTGACCATTAAATACGGAAAATTCCGCCATTTTAGTAATTATTATATATTTTTTTAATTTTAGTTTTAATCTATCATTTCGCAAACAAATGATATAGTGTGATAGTTTCCTTATGAAATATAAGCAATCACTAATTATTTAGGATTGTCGTACACCTTATTTACATATAACATTATTTTAAACTTTTTACTTTTTTTTGTTTTGTTTACAAATTTGAAAGAAACCATTGGTATTCAAATAAGATTATATGAATAGATTTGCCAAATTGACAAGACTTAATATTTTAAAATTTAATTATTATATAATTATATTTCACAAAGGAGTGACAAAATATCGAAAGGCTATTTATAATATAATAAATATAAACATAAAGACCTTAATTAATATTTATGTAGGCCTAATTGTTCTAACTTTGTTAAAATCTCAGAAAGACATGATAATAAATATTCCTAGGTACAAAGGAAAGACCTTAAGCTTAAAAATATTAGCCAATTTTATTAATTTAAAAAAAAGAGATCAAAAAACTAGAATAATTAATTATTATACAAGGTAAAAGACATTTATATAAAGATTAATAATAAAGTAACAAACAAACTCAAATAATACAACAATTGTAAACAATTTCTTAATCACTGAAATAAGTTTCTGCATCTGAATCAGTGGTAAAATATTCATTAAGTATTATGTAATTAGTAATTTCTTGATTATTGTAGAAAGAGCTGCTTGCATTTATCGCATTTCTGTTAGATGAATTTAATGGATCAGAAGAAATTAGGAGTTTATTCCTTAAATCTTGATTATAATTTTCTCTGTTCTTTTTTGATTTTCAATTTGACGCTTTTCTCCTTAAACTCATTTCTATATTTTACTTTATCTATTATAAAATTCCACACCGCACTTTCTTTTACTTTTATTGGTGCGTTTAACCATATATTAAATAAAGTTTTATTAACGAATATACACATTTGTTTAATATATTAATATATATTGTGATCTATTTGAAAAATATTTAAAATTTAAAGCAAAGTATAATTGCAAGCATTTTTGTTGAAAAATGAATTTTTTATATTCATTTTTCCAAACCCATTTTTTGTTACTTAGAAGTTACGAAAAAACTATAAAAATAGTTCGACTTTAAGCCGTATAACTTTTTATATGTGTAACGCACATTAAAAACCAAACCACCTCGGGAATCGTGGGAGTGTCAGCTTTCATATGTATTGATCGCACGATATCAAATGAAAACTTACTCACTTAGTGTCCTTCAATTACCACACATACTTCTGCAATAAATATTAGAATCTACCCTAATGTTCTCTATTTAGAATTACAGGTTAATGAAAAATAAGTCCCCTTTCATACACATCAGGTTTTCTTGATCAGTTTTTCTTAAATTTTCTTTTAAACCTGCATTTACGTTCATACACGAACATTTTGTTTCATCAAGTTTGAGTGTCTGTGCTTTCAACTTTATATGCTTTTTGATATTCTGCAGCCAACTTCAAGTGTGAAGTTTACTTAAACTTGATGGTACAGTCAGGTTTGTACCTCTTTCCATTCTCTTCTCCCCTTTCTCCTATAAACTCAAGACTTGATGAGTCAAACTTGATGTGTGTGCAAGGGGACTAAAGTAATGAAATAATACAATACCCTGGAACTTTAGTTCCATTACCTGATCTCATAACGAAATGCTATCGGCATAGATATGGAATGGTTGGTTGCATTACAATATTGGGTGCCTGTGGTAAATTGAAAATAAAATCTAAATTTTTTTAACCGATTTTTATGGTGTATAGCTTTTTTTTTATTTCTAAGATCTGTAGCTATAAGATAAAAGTGTTAAATATTTGCTTTAAGTTTTATTAAATTCCATTTTTAAACTGAAAAAAACTACGAATTTAGCAGGAAAAAAATTTTCTCGATTAATTTCTGAATAATTCCGAAACGATAAGAGATAAATTATTAATAAATTAAGTATTTGACATACTGTCATTGCACTATTATAATATGAAATGCATATAGACATTGCTTAACCATCCAGCAAATAAATTTCATATGATAAGAGATAAAGAGAAATTGTGTTGGACTCGAAATAAAAACAATTTTGTTACACTTCTTCTGGTGTTTTAATATCGGATGACTCGTTCTCGAGTATACGAGAACGTACCTGGCTAATTTAGAGGCAAAAAATTGCCACGCCTGTAAAAAAAAAATCTCCACCTGATGGAAAAAACCAAAAACGGATTCGAAATCCATATAGTGCACCTAGTTTTATTCAAAGGAGCATTTGGCCGCTGAGCAGTGTTATCAGCATTAAGCTTATAAACTTGTTGTAAAAAGCTGAGAAGTCTAGAAGTTTAATAAACTCGTCGTTTTCTAATCATAATTGAATTTTGTTTTTAATTAGTAATACTTTTGTACCAAACAGGATCAACGAAGACAAGATGTATATCTTCTCTCAATTCTGATTGATGTTGTTTTATCTTATAAAATATAATTATCTAAATTAAATTGATTTGCATAGCAAAAACGTGGGGCCTGTTCGTAAATGCATCACAAATATGCAGAATATGATTATTTTGTGCTGCCACTGCTGATCAGCTGTTGCTGATGTTGGGCCTGTTCGTAAATGCATCAGAACTCGCACAATATGAGTATTTTGTGCTGCCACTGCTGATCAGCTGTTGCTGATGTTATTGTTTGCTCATTTTGTTTTTGCATTTACCAACGGAGAGTTTTATTTCTCTTTATTTTTTCTTCTAACAAACTTTCTCCATGTCCAGTCATGTCCTGATTAGTAGTTGACATAAATTTTCTTCACTTTCGAGTCTTAAATATAAAAAAAAAAAAAAATATATATTAAATAAAATGAGATAAATAAAAAAAAACTAAACAAAATCCATACTCTCATTCATTGCATCGGCCATTTTTTTTTACTTTTTTGTATTTATTTGCGCATAATATGCTCCACTGTTGCATTTTCGGACACTCGACATATGCAGTGTTGCCAATTTTTGCATTTAAGAACGTTATGCGCATAACATACAGCGGAGTGTTGCGTTAACGAACGGGCCCATGTTGTGATATTAATATTTTATAACATCAACGGGTTTTACTCACAATTCATTTCATGTACAGGGTGGCGCAAAACTGACGTTAGGGCTTGAATGTTTAATAACATTTTTATCATAATTATTTTTTTTTTTAAATTATGTTAATGGGAAGTATTTTTGGTTTAAGTATGAAAAGTTATACCCGGCAAGAATTGGCCACTTTCGTCCTCGCAAATTCGTTTTCTTTCAGTTCGTGGTACATTTTCCATAGTTTTTTGTAAAATTTCCAAAGTTACGACTTCAACTTCATAGCGAATAGGGGTTTTTTCAGCTGTCGTATGGTAGCTGGCTTATTTCCTTACAGCTATTCTTTCAATATCCCCAAAAGAAACAGTCTGTTTCTGTTAAATCCGCTGAATACGGGGTCCAATTGAAATCGCTTTTAAACGAAATAATGCAGTCTCCAAAGTGGTCCTGTAACAGAGCTATTCCATCCCCTGCACAGTGGACTGTGGATCCATCTTTTTGGAACCACAACTGAGGATGGTTTTCAATCAGCTTCAAGAAATTGTTGAGCATCATCGTTCTATATTCAGCGCCATGTACGTTTTCAAAGAAATGTGGTACAACAGTGATCCTTTCAGACGATACACCACACCAAACAACAGTGCACTTCAGGGGACATGGAAGGTGACTTGATTTTATATAATTTCTAGAAAAGAATTCTAAATTTTTTGGCAATTTTTATTAGAAAATGTCAATATTCAATCGGTCTTAAAAAAAAAACAAAAAAAATTGAAATTAATCCACCATCCCGGTTTTAAAAGTTCTCCAAACTGCCCTCTACCATAAAAGAAAAGAGTTGCTGTACGATGTTCTCGAAATTTTTCAACCAACCTGTTTATTGTTTGTGCTGAAGGCGCAGTACGCACATTAAAAGCACGCTGCGTCAAAACAATTATCGTTGATATTCAAAATAAAATTCAAGAACTTTTGATCCCTGTTCTGTTGTGTACTATTCCATTTCGAATTCCCCAATACTGAAATCAAAATTAAATCAATAAATTGCTTCAAACCCCAACGGTAGTTTGGGGTTAACTCCTGGGGGCCATTGTTGCAAAGTAGGATTTTATGGAACGATCAAAAAGTTAGTCTTCATTACAACGTTTCTTTAACCATGTGACTCTTCATAACCATGAGCTTTCTCGGAAATTAAAGCCAAAGTCTGCTTATAAAATGATATCAAATAAAAACAAAAACTATTTATATATTTTTTAAAATTTATTGCATAAAAGGAAATAAAAAAACTATATTTATTGTGGCACATGCTTGAAGAATATTAAAGAAAAAGTTGAGAGAGGAATAGAGTGAAAATAAAAATTCTTTGATTAAGTAAAAAATATTGTGGAATGAATACGCAATAGACGAGTCTAAAGATATTCTGTTCAATAACAACTTAATAAGAATTCTAATTTGCACAAAGTTGAATATAAAAACTGTAAAATATTTAATAAAGAAATGCATTCTACTGAGAAAAGTTTTAGGAAAAACAGAGAAAAGAAAACTAATTGTAGAAATTTCGTTCGTAAATCATGAATAAAAAAGTAATTAAAGTCATTAATCCTTGACGTTAAATTCCAAGTCGTTCGACGTAAAATCGTTTATATGTGGCGTTTCCGTTCATAGTCCTGTGCTTTAATTCAAAGGACATTGTCCCTGCCATATTTCACCGTTGATTAGATTTGGTGTCAGATGCACAAACTTCTTATTGACCTGGACATTGCGTATGCAACCCTTGAAAGTCTTGCGTGTCTTCAAGCCAGGCGCTTTATTGAAGGCTTGGTGACCACCCATGAACAAAGGCCGATTGGTTTTGGTGACAGTAGAACCTTCTTGACCAACACCGGGCTTGGCGGAAATCCAATCCACCGATATTGTTATGACAAACTTGGACTTAACGGCTTGTACATTGCGCCAGTTGCCATCGCAGAAACTGCCATTATCCGGCAAAGTGTAATTGGTGGTGACAATATTTTTAGCATCGGATTTTACGGTGAACCATAACTGGTTATCCACCAATTCCAAAATCAAGTAAGAGCTCTTGCCATGCACCGAGAACAAGAGGCCGTCCGGTTCGCGGGGCCTAAAATCAAAGTTCAAGCTGAAATCAGTGCCCACATGGAAGCGTTCGAAAAGTTTAACAAAGCCGGTAGGTTTGCTGAAGAATAGACCCGGCTCAACTTGATCGGAACAGGGTACTACTAAGAAGGGTTGCAGCTCGGGCTCCTGAGTTTGTCCATTCACCCTGAAGTCACGCAGACAGCCATTGTAGTAGGGCGCATCTTCGCCCAGATCAACATTCGAATTGACCATCTCTTCGATGTGTTTGGGTATGCCACCCACATACAGAGGGAAGTCAATATTTATTAAATGTATATTTCGTTCATCAAAATCAAATGATGATTCCTGTTGAGTTTGATTTATCAGCAAACTGACTCGACGTTGTGTCCTAATGAACTGTATGTTGTGCCAATTGCCGTCATTCAGTTCGCTTGAACTATTTACAGAAATAACTTGGCCGCCGAGTCGAACTTTGTGATAGAGAATACCTTCGCTTAGATAAACGGCCACATAATCGGTATGATGTTTGTCGGCAGCATAGAAAAGCAGACCGGCTGGATACTCAGTGCGGAACGTAAGACTTAAGTCGTAGTGTTTGCGTATTTTGGCGTGAGGCAGTGCGGGAATTTCCAAACGTTGTTCTCTCATTGAGAAGAAACGGTAGCCAGCTTCAGGGAAGTCAACGTCATAGTTGGGGTTGGTGGGTAGTTTACAGCGCGGATCTTCTGGCTTATTTAATTCGTGAATAACAGCAGGCCTGCGTGTCAATACGTCTGGCTTGGAAGTGAAGATATCCGGTTTAGAAGTTACAATCTCTTCCGGAGCACTGTCTATGGCATTTACAGATGGATCAACATCCCATTTGTGTTCGGGTTCCATAAAAGGCCTGGCAGTTGTTGTAGTAGTAGTTGTTGTGGTGGTGGTAGTTGCAGGTGGTCGAGTTGGTGGTGGAGGCACGAACTCTGTATCCCCTCCGGCATATTGGATTGGCACCAAAGTGGCATCATAAGCTAAAGAAGAGATAATTTTATTTCCTTATTCAAAACATAAATATTGTCAATGAAGTGAAAAATTTGCTTACCCAGGATATCAGTAGGACAATTATTAATGTTGCCATTCTTCTTTTCAATGCTGTCGGCAAAGTTAATGATCTCGCCATTAACGGTTACATCACTAATGCAGCCAATAAAGTAGGCTGAATTAGAAAGAGAGTTGCGAGGTGTTGCATAACCTTCCGGCAAGCCACCAAAGAATATATCCCCTGACGTAATAAATAAGGGAGGAGGTGGAGTGGTGGACCTGAATCAAAGAAAAAAATTATAGTAAATTAAAGCTCTTTAAAAGAAAGCATTAGCAGTTACCTCTGATCTTCCACATCGTCGATGGAAAGTCTCAATTGATTGCCATCATGCTGGACAGTGACCACATGCTCTTCGCCATCATTTAATTTACGCTTATCGGCAACGAGTGCTGTATTCATGCTATTCAATATCAAGTAACCATCCTGTAGGGTCAAGCCAATGTTGGAGCTTTGATCGTAGTTGGCTCCATAGAATAATACACCATCTTTTTGTCTGGTCTTGAATTTCAAATTGATATTCAGATTATTATCGGAGCTGATATTGGCAGTTCTCAAGTAGCCATGTTCATTGGGCGGATAGGCCAATATGGTAGAGAATTTCTTGGGACAACCGGGCTTAACGCCCACAGCATTGACATGTTGACCCAAATCGACTTTGTTGCCCGAAATGGAAACATCATCGATACAGCCATCAAAGTTTTGTTCCACAATCAGCGAGTTGTTACGTTTGTTGGGATAACCGCCAAAGAACATGCGTTTAAGGGCGATCATGGTGTCATCTACATGCGGCGGTGCCTCCTCTTGGAATATAATGACATCATCCACTTTTAGTAGACCGCGACGTCCATCTCTTTCGGCCAAGACTCGATGCCATTTATTGTCATTGTACTGGTCTTGGCTGCCAGTGGAAACAATATGATCTCCTAATTTGTAACGGAAGAATATGGCTCCATCGACCATTTCCACAGACATAAATTGGTTATTGCGTCCATAGAAGAACATCAAGCCATCCTTGGAGTCCTTGGCGGCCTTGAAACTAAATTGTATGCTAGACCTTTGCTTGAAGTTGTAGGGCGTAGCTTTAAGGGCCACGAAGCCATTGCCGTTGAAACGATACCCTGTGGGTGGTGAGTCTTCAGTTACCAACTTTGTGCGGGGTTGAGCGGCCAAATTGTTGTCTTCACCATAAACGAAATTCCAAAGGCCCACAGGCTCGTCGCCAATTTTCAAATCCTCTATATCACCCACAAACGAGCTGGAGTGTATATCTTCGGGTGGTGTGAAATCAGACGGAGGAGGATAACCGCCTACAAACAAACGACTATTGCGATCGACATTGAAAACGTTATTGGCACCCACTAAAGCTTCTTCTTTAAGATGATCTACAACGGTTTTATTCTCCAATTCTTCTCGTATAATCAGCTTAACGTTCGATCCAGTACGATCGACTATCGCCTGATACCAGTCACCATCAGCTACATACTTTTCGCTGGTAATGCGTTCGGGTCCATTGCCCAAGTCCAACGTAAGTATGGGATAACCATTGACAATTTCCAAAGCCATGAAATCATTATTCTTACTGGCGCTAGGAGCTGTTGTAGCGGTTTTGTTGTCATTGCCCAAGAAGAGCAAGAAGCCGTTGGGATTTTCGGTTTTGAAGTATGTGGACACTTTTGTTTTGGTGGCCAGCAGGGGCAATGTTTCGGGGGTTTTCAATTCCAAAATTGTGCTGGGCACAAACTTAACGCCCACCTTGATGTCATTGGCGATTTGTCGGGCCGTCTCTATTTGCCTTTTCAGACTTTCAATTTCATCGCCCAAATTCTGAGCCATTTCTTCAACATTCATTTGCTGTTGTTCAATATCATCGGCAGCTTCCAGCAAAGCAGGTAACGATTGTTCAACATTATCCAAATGATTTTGTACATGGGCAATGTCTTTAGCGGTGCTGTCAATGTCTTTGGAAATATTGCGTGCCTTTTCTAGCTCTGTGGGTGTTTGTTTGGCCACTGGCTCTAAAATAGCCAAAACATCGTTCATTATGTCTAAAGCATCGGTGGCATTTTTGTTAGAACTCTTCCACATATCTCGCTGAGAGTCCACTGGCAAAGCTTCCATGGCTATATTAACCTCCTTTAATCTCTTCTCGGTGTTGTCATTTAAATTGGAAATGGCTTCAACTTTGGTTGCAGAACCATTTAGTCTGGGCTCCAACTCACTTTGGACTTTATTCAACGCTTCT
This sequence comes from Linnaemya vulpina, assembly GCA_963675445.1. NCBI lineage: Eukaryota > Metazoa > Arthropoda > Insecta > Diptera > Tachinidae > Linnaemya > Linnaemya vulpina. The sequence goes on along the minus strand of OY776278.1, from coordinate 11,329,227 downwards.
CTGGCCTTTTGCAACAATTCAGCAGATTGCTGATCTGCAACGCCCGCACGAGTTTCTATACCATCTGTCTTTTCCGTAGCATTTCCTGCAGCATATTTAGCTTCTTTGGTTAACTGCTGGGCAGAAACTACTGCATCGATTATACCACTGTAAGCAGTGGCAGCCTTTATAGCCGGTTCAGCACTGGCAGTCATATCAGCGTACTGTTCGGATAGATCTTGTGCTCTCTTCAACAACTCTACGGCCTTGTATTCGGCTTGATTAGTCAAATTGCTGGCTTCCTGCTGTTCACTTTCCATTTGTGGCAAACCCTGATCTATTTCCTTGTTTAATCCTCTTAAAGTATTTAAAATATTACCCAAGTTAAGGATCTTGTCATCGATTTCCACCAAAGTAATGGCCCCGTTAGTATGAAGATTAGCGGCGTCCCTAATATTCTTCTCAGTTTCCTTCTGCTGGTCACTGACCGTATCAAACTTGGAATTCTCGAAAGCCAATTTATTCAAAATATTCAAACGTTCAACTTCGGCCGATCTGTTGGATGACTGTACACTCCAAATGTACAAGTCTTCAAGTTTGTCGCTAAATTCACCGATATCATTTTTCAAAGCATCAACAGTTTTATTTTGGGCTTTAATAGGCAAAATGGCTGAGCTGACTTCTTCTAACAGATCGGTAGCCTTCTGCAAGACCAAATCATTACGCTCCAAGTCAATAGAAGTGGCATTAATTTGGCTGAAAATATATTGGGCCTCTGAAAGTGCTGAATCAATTTTCGTGCTAGCAGCGGTTTCCAGATTGCGGGACAAGGCATCGACAGCCCGTATAGCTTCATCGGCTCCATTAACAGCTAAAGCAACTTTATCAACTAAACCGGTAACATTTTGTAGCAGTTTGCTGGCCACATCACGACTATCTTGAGCGTTGTCCAAAGTGAAATTGACCTGCTTGTTGTATGCTTTAGCATCCGATTCGATAGAGCTGACCATTAAAAGTGCGGGTTCCAAATTAACACTTTTAGGATCCAGACTTTGGACTTCTGGGGCAATATCGTCGGCCAACTTGTCGTAGTAGCTTAGCTTTTGGCTGGTAAAAAAGGCCATGGCAACGGATTGGAACTCCTCAAGCACCGGTTCTATTTGGTAACGCAAACGATCGGTTACATCTAACAGAGCATGATGGCAATTGTCACATTCGAAACAACCTTCGTCTTTTTTCAGAACCCATCTGTGAGGACAGTTTTCACACCGATCCCCTATAACTCCTGGCAAACATTCGCATTGACCGGTAAAAGGATTGCAGCCAAAACCGCGTGAGTAACCCTGATTACAATTGCAAGGGATGCAACCTTCACGTGTATAATTCCAATGATCTGTGGCACAGCGATCACACTGACGTCCCGTAACACCCGGCTTACAGGCACATTTACCCGAGTGCTCATCACACTGTGTACTATTCGAGGCGATACCGCAATCACAAGAGCGACACCCTAAGCCGGAATCAAAGCCATAGTGATCCGGTTTGCACATATCGCAACGTTCCCCTATAACATTTTCCAAACACTTGCAGTTGCCCTCAGAGGGATCACACTCCAGTGTACCCAAGTCTTCACAATCGCAACTTTGGCAATTTTTCAATTTAATAGCATCGCCATAGAAACCAGGAGCACACAGATTACAAGCCACTCCCGAAGTGTTATTTAAACAACGCAAACATTCTCCAGTTATGGTATCGCAAGAGCCTGGCTCTTCAGGATTGATGTTGCCCGAGCATTGACAAGGTTTACAATAATCTCCCGCAACTTGCGGATTACCGTAGAAACCATTCGAACAGTATTCACATTTGGCTCCGGTGTAACCAGGTCGGCAATCGCAATGAATCTTATCGCCCGATTCGGAAATCTCACAACCAGTAGCAAAGTTATTACTGGGTATGGGCAGAGGGCATGCACAAATCATACAGTCATGAGGCGAGCCATAAGTGGCATTTCCATAATAACCCTCAATACACATTTCGCAATGATCTCCGGTCGACGAATGCTGGCAGTTCTTACAAATTCCGGTGGCACAATCACAAGTTTCAGCATGACCGTTACATTCACAAGGAATGCAATAGCCACCATAAGGCCCATTGGGATCGCGATAATAGCCAGGCGCACAATCCTCGCACGACAAGCCCATGTAACCAGGAGGACACTGACATCTTTCTACCGCCAAAAATTCATAATCGTCCGAGTTGCCATCATCATCTTCATCAGCCAAAGTCAAATACACATCGGACAATTGAGAGAACAAAGTTTGCTCGTAGTAATTGGCTCGTATATAAATCATATTCAGATTTCTCAAGGTCATCATGAAATCAGCTCTAGACACGCTCTTTCCATCTTGGGTAAGGAAGTTTGTTTCCACCATTTGCACACGATTCCTGAACAATTGATTGCTGGAAGGCTGTTCGTAGCTTTGATGTACCAGCACACGATCGTTGCTGTGCAAAATAACATCGGGGGCAAACAAAGCTTTGCCCGAAAAGCCTGTTGTATAGAACAAAGTGTAGGCCAAATCCCCGCCATACGCCGAAATGTGGCTGTTTTGATTCATCAAATAGTCCAAAACACCAAAGTACACTATGGAATCATCATGGATGTCACTGAAAGAGAAGTCAGCCTGCAGCATCGTTTCATTGACCAAATACTCCTCCTGGGGCAAACCCCAAATGGAGAAATCTATGGACTTGGGCTGAAATACTGCTGTATTCAGCGACACTTTTTTCAAAAGGCTGACATTGTACACCTGTAAGAACGCACTGTCACAACGAGAAGTCTTTCCGAAACAGAAACATTTTGTGCAGCCCTCCGGATTGCTCGCTTGCAGATTGTAAGTGCTTTCCACACATTGATCGCAGTCTCGGCCCACCACATTCTTTTTGCAAAAACAACTACCATCCACTTTATCACAAATCTCCAATTCTGTACCAGCCACATTACAAGTGCACTGATCACATTGTGGGAAATCAAAGAAACCATTCGAGCATTCATCACAAGCACGGCCCTCGATATTTGGACGACACTCACAACTGCCATTGAACGCATCACATTGGCTGTTGCCATTGGCTATACCCAAATAGTTGCAATCACATGGCTCACAGCCGATGATTTGATGGAATCCATAAGTATTGGGCATACATTTGTCACACAGTTCGCCCATAACATTTGGTGGGCACACACACTCACCCGTATGGGGTTCACACATGGCCGTGCTCGGGCATTCGCAAGGCTTACAATCGGGGAAACCATAATAACCTGTTCTACACGCGCCACAACGACGTTCAATGATATTCGGCTTGCACTGGCACTGGCCGCCAAATGGATGACACTCGAAACTAGTGGAGCCCGCATAGTCACAGTTACAGGGCAAGGCTCCGCTATTATAGTCAGCTGTTAGTGAAAATACAGCCTTTTGGCAAAACTCTGTAGCATTATGTGTGATATCGAAGTGATCTTGACCACATTCTCTGATAAATTCCTTGGTTTGATCGAATGTTTCCTCTTCCAACAAATCATCGTTGTACTGATCAACGGGCACAATAACCAAATAATCCAACCAAACACCCTGGGGCCGATTGTTGGTAATTGTGAACTTAAACTCGTCCTCAATTTCGAACCATTCATCCCCGCTGGGCTTTATAACGCCACGGCAACCCGAACTGGATGGGCAGTGCGCAATGCCAAATTTGCCATCATATTGATTTTTACCAGCTGTCACAGTGTACATAACGTTATAGGTTGGATGATGGGGCTGATAATATTTCACCAAGATGACATAACGTCCTGGCTCCGATACCTTGGACTCAATAACAATCGACGCCTCTTCCTTATTATCCAAATATATAAGTTTGACCTTTTCATCCAGCACAGCATACGGTGGCTTATTCAGCGCAATTCGATCCTCATGATCACTTTCAAATTCTATTTTCCTTGAATCGGGTACCGATCTAAATTTCGGACTAGCACATTGATTGTTATGTATAACACATACTGGACTCGGATTGATGTAGTCAATGGACCACTGTTCCACTGGTATGGCAGTTACGGACAAAATCGCAACCTTCTCAGCTTCTTCGAAATCTGCAAACACAACTACTGGCTTGTCCTCATCCTTATTGATGTAGAAGGCTTTTTCGCGTATCTGATCGTCAATTATTGGCGTTCGACAGGCCATTGAATATAGGCAGGGATATATTGTTGTCGAGCCATAATTATTGAGATCATCTCCCAGACGCAATTTAATGAAACCGGGCTCAGCATAACTCCGCTCACTGACATAATCGATAACGAAAATATATTTGCCACTGTGCGGCACATCTATTATATAATTCAATTCTCGCTGATTGCTGGTTATTAGAGGAATATCGCCAATATGATTGATGATCGTTAAGTGATCAGGATCGTTGTAATATTCCAAGGGATTGGTGGGTTTGCCTTTCTCATTGACTATGAATGGTGTAACAGCGGGATGAAAACTGTAATTAAAACAAGGCAAAGAATGAAATTATTTATGGTTGAATTAATTAAGTAGAAAGTTTCGGCTGGACTCGGTCAGGCGTCATGTACTTGGGTAAGTTTGAGAGTTGCAAAGCGAGTGATTGATTTTAATTTAAGTAGAATCGAATTTGAAATAGTTCCAGTGCTACTATTTTTTTTTGTGACATGAGATCTATCGATATCGATAACTACAGTTTGACAGCTGAGAATATCAAACTCTATTGATATTTCTGCTCAGTAAATATTGGCAAGTTAATACGAATCGTTTAACGCGAAAACAACGCTTCAAAACGTATAGTTTGCTATGAAACGATGATCTATTTTCTAGTTATTTTACTTACTCATCTAGCGAAGCATATTTATAATGACGGCACAGTTCCATGTTGCCCAGCTCACAGGGTGTTGAGATTTTGCGTGTTAAAATGGAAGCTTCATAGTAGGCCGCTGGCAAAAGCACAAAGTAATCCAACATAACATTCTTGGTGGATTTGGTAGTAAAGATATATTTGCCAGGATCTAGGACAACTGCTGAAGGCTTCTTACCCTTATCGCCGGACACTGTAACAAACTGCGGCTGCGTGGTGGGACGCAGCAAAACCTTAACACTTTTAAGAAAAAAAAAATATAAAATATTTATCTCTTAATAATCATATAAAATACAAGCGCTTACTTTTGATCAACTTCCAAAGGATTTTCCGATTGTATCAGTATACTGGCAGTTATATTGAAAGCATTCGAATTTACGTAACGTATAACAATACGATACACCGATGACTTGAATACCGTCAGCTCGTAACGTACTTCATTTTGTATATCATTGAAAACAGCATAACCTTTGCTGCTGTAGCCTGGGAAAACATCTTCATCATATTGATAACGCACTTGGGCACCAGATGGCTGAGAGCCATCTTCATATTCGTATTGGAACTGATGCAAAGTGGGGAAGTAGTGAGTGGTTAAGGGTTGAGTACAATCTCGGCCCGTAATACGTGGATGACATTTACACTGGCCAGTTGTCTTGTCACATTCACTCTTCCAAGCACCACCAACATCACAATTACAATCCTTGCAGCCATACAAAGAAGAACCGTCCAAATCATAAGTGCCATCCTTGCAATCATTACAAACACGTCCTTGAGTATAAGGCTTGCAAGCACACTGGCCTGTTTTCGAACTGCAAGTGTCCAAAGTGGCTATGGTGCCATCCGAGAAGCAATCACACACCTCACAGCCATCGGGATTACTAATATTCAGATTCCAGTACAGGGGCATACATTCATTGCAAATGCGACCGGTTACACGTTCTTTGCACTTGCAAAGTTCACCCACTGGCACAGATCCACAGCCGGCAAACTTATCAATGACACCCGCCGGATCACAATTGCACTCTTCACAGCTGGGGAAATTGTAAAAACCCTCTTGGCACGACTCACACAACTTGCCATTGAAATTGGGATGACACAAACACTGGCCCTCAGCATTACAAGTCACACCCACCGAGCCATGGACATCACAATTGCAGGCTAAAATTTAATTAAATTAATAATTTTTACATAAAAACTCTGCTTTAAAAAATGAAAAAACTCACGTAAACAATCCGGATAACTGAAGTAACCGGCACTGCAAAGTGTACACTGTTTGCCAGCGAAATTCGAAAGGCAATTACATTTACCGGTGTTGTCACAAGTTGTGGCCGTACTGCCAGTGGCGGAACAATTGCAGGGCTTGCAATCGGGATAATTATAGTAACCGGGCAAACACTGATCACAGCGGGCGCCGCCGAAACCTTCTCTACAAATGCATTGGCCATTTTCTTTATTGCAAATCTCATCCTGCGTACCCTGTATGTCGCAATCACAATCTGCAATGAAAATTACGCCAACGGAACTCTAAATGCCGTATTCATAAACACTAGAAGGCACTTAAAGTGTACTTTAAACCATTATTAGCAAATATCAGGTAGTTGTGTTTGACTTTTTATGCGCGATATGTTTTGAGTTCAGCAAAAGCTTAAGTCAGTCTTTTTTTTTATAAAGAATATTTAATTTCCAATATTTTGTTAACGAATTTAAAAAAAAAATTTTATAAATTATTCATGTTGATATTTTCTTGTGAAAAAGTCGCACAATTTTTAATGAAATTTTGGAGGAAATTTATCCTCAATATTTCATTAATTACAAAATAATTCTATGAAATTTATTTTCAAGTACACTTCAAGTCAATATACGAATTACGGCTGGGACTTTAAAACGAAACTAACGAACCGCCTGGCCTGTTCGGCGATTCCGCAAGCTGTCGTTTTTCTCTTGAACAAATAACTTTTAATTGAAAACAAAAATAAAATGTTTTAATTTATTTTTGTTTTAAATTTTATTTGAGCGATCGGGCGACAGCTTGCGACATCGTGCAGCAGGTCAGTAAATTCTTGCCCCTCTTCCACTTACATTGACATTTCGGATAATTGAAGTAGCCGTGTTTGCAGCGTTCGCAGCGCTCGCCACCAAAACTGCTCAAACATTTACACTGTCCGCTTATCAAGTCGCAGTCATTGTTGATCGAACCAATTTTATTGCATTCACAGGCTAATGAAAATTAAAAAAATAATAATAATTAATTAATAAAAACTTTCCCAAATAGTTCCCTGCTTACCTTTACATTCCGGAAAAGCGTAATAGCCTTCAGCACACTGTTTGCAATAGTGACCGGCGAAATTGATCTTACACGGACACTCACCGTTCACTGCCTCGCAATGATAACCGTCGGTGCCATTTAGATTACACTCGCATTCGCGACAATTCGGATAACCGTAGTAACCGTAAGCGCAGGCATCACAATTCGGCGGCTGGAAGGCCTTGCGACATTCACAGCGACCACTGCCCTCTTCACAGTGGCCCGTAGAATAAAAGTATTCGCACTGACAGGCTGGAAGAGAGAAAGTTTTTTTTTTTTTTTTTTTAGATTTCGTTTAAAATCGAATTTAATTAATACACTTACGCTGGCACACATCCGTTTCGTTCCAGTGTTTTTCGTAGGGCCTGTAATATTTGGCCTTGCATTTATTGCAATTGATGCCCTCCGTATTATGCTGGCAGTGCAAGCAGCGGCCACCGCCTTCATAATGACCATGAATATCCAGAGACAAACTCTTGCGATCGATATCCTCATCATAAACACATTCGTTTGCATGGCCATGACAGTTACAAGCTAAAGAAACACACACACACACAAACAAGTAAATGACAATAAAAATATATATAATCGTCTACTGCATTCCAACTTACGTTCACACTCAAATGGCCGGGCGTTTGTATTTTGTCTCCATTTCTTTTGCTCGAAGCCCGGACAACATTCGTTGCACTGAATGCCGCAAGTGCGATGTTGACAACGGCATGCCAATATGCGCACCGGACTTTTCGGATCCTTGACATCGCATGTGTCGGCATGACCGTTGCACATACAACGACCACCAATTGATATATCCTTAATCGAATAGAAATAGCGACGAGTCACAGTCGGATCTTGACGAGCGACGGACATTAAGTGACCCAATAAATTCTTCGTACGCAACAATCGTATACGCACGTTAGTGGCTCGTGTCCATTCTTGCAACACACTCGAATTGAAATAATTTGTCGATGAAGGACGATCATTTAGCAGCATTACGGGAATTTCACCATTCTCCAGAGGCACGATTTTCGAATATTCTGTGGTACAAATGACATCATCGTCTTTGGTAATGGGCTTGTATGTGTCTTTGCCAAAATATGTTTCACAGTCGGCCGGTGTGTCAGAGAAATGTTGCCAAGCTGACCAGGTTTTGCCATAATCACTGGATTTTTCCAAAGTCCAAAGACCGGGTCGTGGTGAGTTGCCCATACGAATGAAAAGGTAGGCAACATGAAATTCCTAGAATAGAAGCAACGGAAAGTTAAAGTTAACAGTCAGTGTTAAGATTTTGGTATTGTGTGGTGAATAGCTTTGTGTGGATAATTTGCAGCATACTTTGAGGAGGTGTTACAATTGTTACTTAACAGTTGGCATAAAAAATAATTGTGGTTTGAAATATGTTAAATTGTTTTAATGTTATCAGGGATGGAAAATAAGGTTTTGATTTTATTCGAATCGCAACATCATTCGGGTAATTTTAATAAAAATGCTTCAGTTGGCGTCAATCTTATTGTTAAAAATAAAAAAGCAAATGTTTCATAAATTGACTGGGACAATATAGCAACCAAGTGTTCTTTGACGTTTTCTTTCATAATTCTCAAACAGTTTTTGAAAGTTTGCGGGTAAGTTAAGAAGGTTAAGCGACTTTGAAGAATTAGACAGCACTCCACCGATGATTTGGCGTAAAAATAAATGAATTATAGGGCTACAGATATATTTAACCCATGTGTAACCAATTTTGAGATTTCAAAACGTTAACACGCTTTCGAATCATTTTGCTATTGTTTCGATTATTCAACTGTGAATTTTATATAAAATTACTTTAATAAATTCCTAAATTTTAAATTTTTTTATGCAATCGATGTTAATTTATTGAAAATAAATACTTTCGAACTAAAAAAATTTTAAGACACTCTGTTGTGATTTCAGACTTGTCTTTTCAAGACGTTCATTTTTTAATTCCATTGAGGATAGCTTCTCTGCTGGCATTTTAATTTCTTTTTTTTTCTTTTTTATAAGATAATTTGAATTACAAAACAATAGAAATAAAGAAAAATAAACTTTGGCTTGTGTTTTTTGGGTAGTTGACAATCACATGGAAAAATACAAAAAGGAAGTTTTTACTCTGATTGTAAAAACATATTTTAATGGTTTGTAAAATCAAGAATAGAATTAGAAGAAGTACTTGTCTGCTCTTAAATACAAAATTAAATTTTAGCTTTTGTAAAAAAAAAGAAAAACACAATTTCCCATGATATTTCGAAGCCCGATTTCAGTTCCATTTCTTGACTAATCTTTACATAAGTGACACATATATTTTAGAAAGAAATCTTATTAATAAAAAAAGATCTATCTGCTATATTTTTAATGTTTATATTTCCACTTATCATATTAAAATAAATACCCAGTTTCATACATATAAAATTGAGTGCTTTTTTGGATTGAATCTTATCAAAATTTAACGGAAGTGACCGCATACGAAAGCAGTTGGTGATAAAGCTTTTTCTTAATGGGAATTAATTACACAGTTTCATGACGGAACACAAATATTAATATCGAGAAACTAATTTTAAATATAGTATATGATATAATATATGTATGTATGAATACAATTACAGGCAAATGCTGCTATAACGAACGATATGTCAGTCTTGTAGATCTAAAACTTAATTATTCTTTGTTAAATTTTTCATTGTAACAACATATTTTTCCTTTTATTGCAGTAGGAATTTTGCTGGCAGCAGTCAAAAAGGAACCGATTAATCTACTCTATATACGGTGCAATGAAACCCAGTGTGGATAACTAAAATTATGACGCTGTTTCTTGAGGTGTTTGTAATGCATGCTTTTTTATTTTAAATTATTTAACTGATAACTCCACTCTTAATTAAAAAAATTTAACACAAAATCTTAAGAAAAGAGTTCTTAGGAAATTCGCATATTTGACCGCTAGTCTAACTAACACTTGCCAACTCAGTAATTTCATGCTCGAATAATTATAATAACTATAACTAATTTATGGCGTTTTCTTTTCTAAAAAACATGCAACATTTTTTTCACTTATTTACTTAAAAGTGGCAGATCGAAAGAGTGTTAATATAGAAACTATTTTCCGTAGGAGATGTTGGATTAATTTCCCATTAATTTCCTATTTCAAATGACAAAATTCGACCATTTTCTGTTAAAAAGTGTAAAGAATGTTGCATTCTTTTGTAGAAAAGAAATCAGTATTAGTTTTTATAAGATAATTCTTGGAAAATTGCTTTTTCAATACAGAAAGACATGATAAATATTCCAAAGAACAAGGAAAAGTCAATATGAGTTCTATATATTCAACTTACACAGCTGAGCAGAACAGCTGTTTTCGAAAGCCACTACACTTTCATCATCAGTACTCGCGTGTATTTTTATTTATTATCACTTGTTAGGTGGCCCAGTTGATCGTGTTAAAGTTTTTATTTGTAGCAATTTTGTTACAAAAAAGGATTCGAGAACTGTAACACAATTTTATTAAAGTTGCCGTTTGATTATTTTTGTTCCATGTTTTTAAGTCAAATATTTTTGGCTTGAATTTTCTTAAGTACATTTAAACGCTTTTGCCCTTTTATTTGGTTAGCACAAGCAATTTTGTAATTTGCCTTCCGTGTAGGCAAACTCCAGAAAGGGAGGAGGGATTGTTTTAGTGGTAACGCCAGTCGACGCAGCTGGTGAAGGGCTCTCTAAGGCGAGGGCATTTTAAAACCCCCTCTTTCGCAAAAAAAAATTATTTTTACATATTATTTTTATACCGATTGTTAATTAAAATTTTTTTTTATATATTTATTGCAAGCGCATTTTTATTGCAGGGCGATTCAAAACCGTTTTGCCCATTATCTTTTTAAAAACTATTGAGATACAAAAATATATTATTCAAGTTCAGGCATCATTAACATTGAATTAAAACAAATTATTCTGTCCACTCTCCGCTTTCCAGCATTTAAATAGCTAAAATTACAAAATTTTTAATTTTAACTTCGGTATCATCTAAATTAAAGCAAATTTGCTAAAATGCTATTAAAAAATGCATCATTTGATCGCACACACCAGCATATTTTACAGACACATATTGAAAATATACGACTGAATATTCATATTTAGATGACTGGCAATATGCTGCCTTAATGAAACGATTATCTTTGCAGAGTAATGAGATCTTGAAAGTAAACTAAAATTTCAAGTGTTAGTGGAAGTGCATGTCTGTTTAATTTTGCTGATGTTACAAAAAAAAAGTTATAATTGAAATAGTTTTTTACAACATTTTTTACTCTCTACTTGAAGGAATTCTTGTATTTGCACATGGAATAAATATGATCTCATCTTGATTGCATTAAAAAACGAAAAAAAAAGATCAACAGAAAATGTTAAATATACAAAGTTGGGTTGTGTTTACAGTACAAAAAAAAATTGTTTATGGCTGAAATGAAAAAATAATTATTTTTAGCTGAAAAGGCGAAAAAAAATCTAATAAAGTGTACGCAGTAACTTAGAGTTTAGAGCGAATTAAGGTTGCCATACATGTGCGGTTGTGTCGGGGTTAGAAATTGTTTATTTCTAAGCAATTATTGTTAGTAATTTTAATGGATAAGACCCCCGTCTGTGCACCACATAAAATGTCAAATTATCCCTTCTACGGCGTTAACTTGAAGTTTTTTTTAAGGGATTAACGGATTAACCGTTTAAATAAAGTTTTTGGTGTTGCCCAACAAAAAAAATCCAAAGTCTACAAATAACATGATGTTGACGTCTGGTAACTCCTCGTGTAATAAAACCAAAACAGTTCATGTTTCTTGGCTGTTTATTATGTTCCTTTGAAAGCAAAAAAAAATATCCCCCTAATGTGCCGTAGGACATGCCAGATTACTGAGAATATCGACATGCCAGATTGCTGAGAATATCGTATAATCGACTTATTCGTAATATGCGACACCCTGTGTGTGTGTGATGTGAACATATTTTTAACCCCTGCAATCTTTTCAAATGTCTATAATATCATGTCAGTTCTTTTCACATTTTGTTTTGATGACTAGGACCAGCACTCAGGAGACGACTCCTACTGGGAGAGGAGGAGATAATGGTAAGAGGACAGATGAAGACAGAGGGATAGAGAATTTTGTTGTATCTATTTTTTACCTTTTTACTTTGCCCGTGAATATATTTGCTACAGATACCGAGGTGAAGGAGGGTGCTGTTTTCTACTCTCTAGCGCCTGACGGGGTTAATCGCTGTCGGCAATGTTAAACGACGCCTTTGTCAGTAGCACAAGCCGCCAACAATTTACACAATCCTAAGCTGATTAGAAAAATTCGACATCATATTCATGACTGATTACAGAAACGAACTCGGGACTGAAATAGTCTTATGTCTTACTACTTCGATTATAGCGACCATAATCACCCCGTGAGGCATGAAAAGTTGCCCCATTTGAACCGAAATATTTGTAAGTAATTTTCAACTATTTTTACGCTTCCTTCGTTTGTTAAACAGTCCATATTCGTAAGTGGTGAAATATTCACTAACCAAATGACACTTCAGATGACAGATATTCAACAGCTGACAGCCTTGCCAGACCGGAGGCTTGCCATCAACCAATTGGATAGCCTGGAATAATAAATTTCTTTCATTGCTTCCCCGTAGTGATCAGTTTGAAATAACAAGAGTTTACTTCTTCGTATGTTGCGACAACTACAATGCAGCTTTTAGAGTGTTATAAAGTCGTTCATGTCTTGCATTATGTTTTCTTTGTTCGTTTGATTGTTGTTATGCAAATCGTTTTTCAAGTTAAAGTTTATTACTCAGAAAATCATTGCAAGTCAAGCAGTTCTTTGCAACAAACTTAACACACTGCACGTCCACGTTGAATATATTTTTACTTAACGTAGGCTTAATTTTTGCATAATGCAGGTATAAAACATACATAAATATGTGCCATAAACATGCTAGATAAAATACATTAGGGTAGTGCTAATTTATAATATTATGAGCGTTTAAATTGCAAATAAAATTTAACAGGTTTCCTCGTTGTTTCGGAAATAACTTTCCTATAAATGGCAACGTTGCTCAAGCAAAAATCGATTCATTTCGCTCAGTGCAGTTAATTTATTGAAGTTCAAAATTAAGCCGATAGATGGACTACCCGATAGAAGTTAATTCCGTTTCGTAATCAATTCCGTATCGAACTCAAAATTGTTGAACAACATTTTAAGAAACAAAAAGGATCTTTGCCGATTTCTATTCTTGAAATAATTATTTAAATAATAGGGAAATCCACAATAAGCTCGTACATACATATCGTTACCCAAAATTCAAAAGGCCGTAACCGATAAGATATAAAATTGATTTTTGATTAATTATCAAGCATCTTAATGTTCTATTAAAAAGTCTAGGCTTTTTGAGTCTCTTGGCCTTTTCGGGGTTAGTTGACGATATGATCATACATACTTAAATACTTATACATGTGCATATTCAATAAGCCGAAAATGTTTCTAATAAAGTGAATTTAAAATATAATGGAAATAAAAGCGTCACTGTCACTGGGGACTCTATTTAATCTCTAAAGCAATAAGAATTATTTTTTAAAAGCTTACGGAAGTTTTTAATGTGTTCACACATACATACATAAATATCTGGGTACATACACTTTATTGCATGTGAGTCCCTAAATTTTAATTATATTTTTATGTACACAATTCGTATCAACATATTAAAAAATTGCTAACGAAGAATTAAATTGCTGTTTGTTTATTTTATTATGAGATCATTGTTCAGAAACCAACAACAATTAATTTAAATCCACACCACAAATTGTTGAATTGTATGTTTATTTAATTATTTTATGGGAATACAACGGAATCGTTTATTTAGTTTTTTGGTTTCTTTTGAGATGGTGTCGTTATTTCAATCATTGAAATGCAGACTGTAATTGAAAAGCTTTTGGTTTTAATCTTTGAAGTTCTTTTCTCTTAAACGAATTTGCGGTCCATACAAAAAACATTCACTCCAGGCAGTGTCTGTGTGTGTGTGTGTGTGCGTTTGTTTTTATGGGTTTAGATATTTTTTTTTATTTGGCTCTTCTGTAGGATCAACTTAATAAACAAACTGCAACAACGTGGACAGACAGACAACACAATTTATGACAAGAACTCAACAGCACATTCTTTAGCAGATGTGGTGGTTGTTGTTGTTGTTGGTATATTCAAATGAACTTCAAGTCATTCATAAAATTTAGCAATAAATTCTATCTAAATACACTTAGAGAAAAATTGTTGATAATAAATTACAGCAGCCACAGGAATTTGAATGTCTAAGAAGCCATTGTTGGCAGGTAAATTATTTTTAATAAAAATTCATCAGCGAAATTTTCAAGATCGAATATTTTTAGATCTCTCCGAGTATATTTAATTAAAATGTGCAGTGTACCGATCAAATGTTGCTCTCCAACAAGATCTTTTTTTCTTTTGCTCTTTATTTATGTGTCAAGAAAGAGTCGCTAATTAAAATGTGACGTGTTTTACATTTGTGTACCACCTATTTCTGGTGTAAAAACACGATCGCAGACCTGTACAAAAGTGACAGAAAACACATGCAAAAGCTTAATTGCATGAGTGTTTGTGTGGCAGTGAAAAGTGTTAAGTAGTGGAAGAAAGCAGGGGATACTGTTGAGAAGACCGGGAATTTGTTGTAGCCATTTTGGTTGTTACTTCGCCGGCTGATTTTTGCTACAGAGTCGACGAAGGGGGGTTGTGCAATGAACAGTCTTAAACGCGGTTTTTGAGGTGTGAAAAGCAGGTCGAGAAGATCTGTATGTCGATGCAGATCGCTATACGAGAAGCCACTGAGGATGTCAGCTTTCGGGTGCCTCATGTCATTGTCAAATTTTTCCCTAAACGTTTTACATTAATTGTTCTAAAATTGCTGAATTTCGACCAAAAACTTATCGTATGACGGCCGAAAACATAACCGCCATTATGTCCCGGTTTTCAACCGACACGTCTCCAGCAAAAATTTTTTTTTTGTTCCCACAATGAAGAGCTCCATGGAAGTACGACATTTTGCAAGAATTGAGCAGATAAGACACATGAAAAAGTGGACATTAGAACTGTTTCGGAAACACAAAAAACTGCTGGCACGAGTCTTTTATATTTAAGAGAGACTACTCCGAAGGGGACAGAATAGAAATTGATGTATAAATAAATATTTTCGTAAAAAAATTAAAATTCATTGTGAATTATAATTATTAGGACAGTGTTCGAAAGACATTATAAATAAACGAAGTATAAGTAGAAGAATCAACATCAATTTAGTTTTCAACTTGCACAGCGGAGTGGAATATCCCAATTTTCGAAAGCCGCCAATAATAATCATGGCAATTTAATCCGCGGACTCTTCATTAGCTTCCTATTGAAGCAGTTTCCGTATGCAGTTTCTCATAAAAAGTTTTATAAATAGAAACTATTTTCACATGCAATTAAGCCATCTAATCAAAGATGATGAATAAATACACATCAGAACTGATGAGAAAGTGTAGCGGCTTTCGAAAACAGTAATGTTCTGCTCTACTGTGTGAGTTGGAAAGCAAATTGATGTTGATTCCTCCATTAACTCTCAGATTATATGTCATGTCCTTCGGACATTAGCCTATTGATTGTAATTCGATTTCCTTTAATCGAGAAAGTTCGATATAAATTTTTAAAGTGTATCTACCTTTCTGAACAACTGATATATATATATATATATATATATATATATATATATATATACATATATATAGATAATGTATCTGAATTTAATATATAATTGACTCATTTAAAAATGCATGTCTGAAATGCATTTTTAATTGAGTCAATTTAATTTTAATTGCGCAATTAAATCTAGTGTTCACACTTACTCAATTTAGCTGGCTCAATTATCATTTGACAGCTGAAAAAAACATTGTTTTTATTTATTTCGTGAATATTCGTGTTTGTAAATTTTAAAAATGTGTGCAAATTTTGGTTTAAAAGAAATTTTACTTGCATATAATAGAAATATGGAGCTCTTGGAATCATTGCGATCGAATTTTGATTCAAAATCATTAGTGCTTAAAATAAAGGAAAAATTAAAACTTAACAATTTTACAAAGTTTGAGCTCCTTTTATAATTCCAACAAAATGCAACTCAAAGGTCACCTTCTTCACCAGCCATTTCGTTTTTGTTTATTTATTCAGTCTGTTTGAAAATTCAGTTTGTTTTCTTTGTATATCTTTTGACGTTTGGATCGCCATTATAGGAATTTTTCTGCTCACTGAACACTGTTCTTATTAAACCCACTTATGACCAGGGTTGCAATTCGAGTTTTACGCAATTAGTGAGACAATTAGCTACTAATTGCTCAATTTACTAATCGACTTATTGTATGATGAATTGTGGTCAATTAAGGCCTTAATTGCACAATTAAGGGGTATGTCTGAACACGGTATAATAATATAAAATATGTGGGAAATTAAAAATCTTATAAATATAACGAGTTTTTCGAATATCGTATCCCTTTTTGATTTCATAAAAAAATTTTTTTTTGCTCCTGACGTTATTTTGACTGGTTTCATTATCATTTCGCATTGTAAAACTTTTTTTTTGTGTATGAATGATTAATTTGTATTTTATATGAAATACTCTTTTAAGTTACATTAACCAGGCACTTACGGATGTACTATATTTTTACCAGGGCTGTAACGACACGCCTTTTTGCCGATATGATACCGATACTCAGAAATAAATATCGGTGATATCGATAATGATAACAATAGCCGTAGGCATATTAAATTTAAGATCAATTCAAAATTAGAGTAATCTTTTTATGACAGCAAATTACACTGTAAGAAATTATTAATACATAAAATTGCTATCAATAAGACTTCGAAATCATGCCCTTGTGGTGACACTGTGTAACAGCATAAAATTAAAGCAAAAAGTTATAGAATTGTGAGATTTGAAAGTAACGAAAAAATATGAAAATTCTTTTTAATTAATAATAAATTTTTCGTAGAACACTAAAAACGATTTTGATATTAAAAAAAAAAAAATATATATATATATATATATATATATCTGTGCTCTGATTTTTAATGTCATATATATATATATATATATATATATATATATATATATATATATATCTTGGTTGCCACGCCAAAAATTATTACTGACAATTGAGTTGTTTGTAAAGTATTTTAAAAGAATGTAAAACGGAAGTATCAGCGGTATATCGTTCGTTATCGGCCTCATTAGCGGTTATATCCCTAAACTTAACAAACTCTTGGGCAATTTCTATAGTTATTTATCAACCAAAAAATAACTTTTTAGAAAATAAAATACATTTAAAAGCCTTTTGCTTGTAATTATCATTATTTTTAAATATGATATTTTCATAAAAATGTGTTCTAAATCCCGGCTTAATAAGAGAAATGATAAGCTGGCAAATCGTTCCCTCTGGCTTATCAGCAACAGTTTCCTTACAATGAAACAACTACTTCAGTTTAACAAAAAAAATATATATATATGAATTTCACGAACTCGACAACAAGAACAGAAGGAAACCACTTTTCAAGTAAAACTATATTTTCATTGACTGATAAGAACTTGAAAAGAAGAAATAAAACCGTAAAAAAAATACTTGATATCATTTTTATTTCTTCTTGGTTTTTTTTATATTTAACACTTGTGAGGTTTCTGTTAAGAACGCTCGAAAAGAAAGTTGCTGGTATGCTGGGGCACATATTTGAGGAAGAGGAGCCGAAAAGAAAACCAGAAAACTATTTACTTGTACTTTGTGTGTGTGTGTGTTGCAACTTGCAAGATAACCCAAAAGGTCTTGTGATTTATGATTTCAATATTATTTTCAGTTTCGTAATCTTGTATTCGTTCCTACTGCTGAATACCAGGGAATAGTTTTGTTTTTTTTTTTTTAAATTATTACTCAAGTATAAAAATTTGTTAACTTTTAGCTATTTTAAGCTCCCACTCAAAAATAAATGTACGCCTGCATTTATCTCCCTTTTAGCTTTTCCTGCACCAAATTCTATAAAAATATTTAAAATCTAGAGAAAAAAATTTACTGCGCGTATGAAATTTGCTTTCTAAAATTTTTTTGGGCGTTTTAAAGACAACAAAAACTGAATACTTCTCCTTTGTGTTGCATCTTGAAGAGACGCGCTGGCACTTCAAAGTTGAAGGCATAAAGTAAATTTATACTAAAAATAATTTATGGCAGACATAATCTCAACAGAAGTCCATCACGTCATCTAGACATTAAACAATCCGTTTTCTTTTCGTTTTTAATTTAAGTTTACACGCGGAGAAATTTTGTAAAAAGTTTCGTAATAGAACAAATAGATGGGAATATATGATTAAAATTCACTGTAAAAGAATCAGGCGATCTCTTTAAGGCTGCCTATTTCACAAATTTTCAAGCTGAATTTGTTACATAAACAACTTATAATCATAAACTATATTTTTATGAATAAGGCCTTTAATATTCTATTTGACTCTTCCACGAAAAATGTATACACGAAATTATTTCATGTCACTTATGGCATTTTCTTTTCTAGAAAACATGTAACATTTTTTTAATATATTTTCTAAAAAGTGGCGTTTTGGAAAAGTTTTAAAACAGAAATTATTTTTCGTCAGAGATGTCCAAATTCATTTCTAATAAATTCCTTATTTTGATATGGCAAAATGTGGCCATTTTCTGTTAAAAAGTGTGAAAAATGTCGCATTATTTTTTAGAAAAGAACTTGAGATTAAGATCAAATTATTTTCTATGCTGTGACATTTTCAAGCTGAAAACTCAACCTTCTTTTTTAGATATAAAAAAAAATTTTAAGTCACTTTCCACTCGGTCATCAACCAAAAAACTCTATTTATTTATCAAAGAAAATATATTTTTTTATTTGTGGCACCCACTCGAAGCAGAGTGATGAGGCACTTCATACTAGATATTTAGGAAATATAAAATTTTACTTTTATGAATTTTGCTAACAGGGAAAAATATCTACAAGTTGTTAAAAAGAACAAATATTTTAAAGGCCGTTTTGTTTTTGTAGTTGAAAAAACTGCAGACTTCGAAATCTACGAGATGGAATTTATATGAGAATATAGAGAGTTTTACTTAATTATTAAATTGAACAATTAATTGCTGCAATTAAAAAGGACTCGTTAATATGATAGATATAGATATTTCATTATTCGTCTTCACAATTCGCCCTAGTTTTTTGTTGAGTGCATGATTTTTAACCTTTTCTTCTTTAAACAGGTTGTTTCTGGATCACATGCAATACTGCAGGTTGGAGATCGTACGATACGTTTCATGTTATTTATTTATTTGTTTTTTTTCGGTTTTTCTTTTTTATTCATAAAAATGTTGAAAAACTGTTTAACAAACGCTTTGTTGTTGTTGTTGTTGTCGAAAAAGGTTTTCGATTCTTTTTTGTTCAACTAACTTCTTGCAGGCTGAGTGAACGTTTAAATAGTTTGAAGATTTTTGTTTTCATTGATTTTATTTGTTTTATTCTTACCTGGCCAAAATCGATGGTTAAATTGACTTCATTAAATTTCATACCACGAGACAATGGAGGACTTTGCCACCATAGTTCAGTGCCATCAATGGCATATTCTGGTGGATGATTTTTTTCGGGTATGGAAGGATCACAATAATCGCAAACCTTTAAAGAGAAATAATAATAAAAAAAAAGAAAAGAATTTAGGCCAAAAGTTACTACAGGCGAGCACATGTTCTTTTTTTTTAATATATAATTTAATAAAAAATATTTAACCTGCACACATGCTCATTTTTACTTCAAATGTGTGTATGTAAAATATCTCTCACACTAGGATTTTGAAATTCTTAAAGAAAACAACTCATGCTAATGCTTGAGTGATGACTACATGAAAAATGTGTTGAAACAGATTTAGATCTTCTTTTTATTTACACAAAATGAAAAAAATTAAAAATCATTTAAAAATAAAATTGTTAGCTCAAATATTTGTTTAAGAATTAAAAATATTTTCGAGATAATATTTGAATTGCCAGTTTCTTAAACAAACACAATTGAGAAATTTAAATAAAAATAAAAATCTCTCATACCTGACCCTGTATGACAGAATAATCCAAATTATCGTTTTCGGTATTCGCCCCCACCAATTTGCAATACAATTCGGGGCCATCGGTGTCAACGCCACAAGTGGCCGTAGCATAAACTTTGCGTCCGGTAGCCAAGTTAAAATATGGCGGTGTTAGTTCGGCATTAGTATTGGAAATAATAACGACCACGCCCGCTATAATTAAAAGCAATGGGGTTAAGCGGTAAGACCCCATTGTAAGATATACTATTTTTTATTTTATTATTATAATTTTTTTTATTTTTTGTCAATGCAGCAACACTTTTTATGTCTTCAAATTCTTTGGAGTCCTTTTCAATTGTGTGTTTTTTTTTATAATTTCCAATTCTCTTAAAATACTTTTTCACTTTCTTTTTCTTTTCAATATGTTTCCACAGCACTTCAATTATTCGCACTTTAAATTATTCAAGACCCATCCCAACCGCACTGGATGGCTCATCACGAGCAACTGATTTTAAATATCTAAAACGATTTTCCTTAATGCCTTGTGCGTCTTGTTTGGGTCAATTCTTATCGTTGTTCCAGCCCCAGCAGCAAAAAAAAAACTAAAAATTCATTCATTTAATCGCACAACTGCAGTGCAAGCGCCGACGTTAGCATTCTGCTCGCTTTGCGCGTGAGTACGTTTTCAGTTTTCAATTCCCTTTTGCTGTATTTTATGCTCGCATGTAAACAAATCTTTAAGAATTCTCATAACAAAACAAAGAATTGGAAAAAATAAATGCCGGCCGGATCTTGAAGAATAAAAGAAAATTAAAATAATGTTACGCTACAGTCGGTAGTGCTGAATCTCGCACTCTGCTTCTTAATGGCGTAATGCCGTCCGTTTGTTTACTTTTTCTATTGTGTAGCTGCAATATTTATAGTTGGAAATTGAACGAAAGACTTCACTTTATTCCTTAACTATTTCTGAACATCACTTCAAGACAATATCACAAATTTAACACGTCAGTATTGCTTTTCTTCAGCAATTAACAAGTTTTAATAGCCCAGAGTCTAAGAGAGTAATCAAAGACGTAACTAATTATTGTCCAGGAGTGGGCACGTGTCCTGTTTTTAATTTTCCGCTAGGAAATTTTTAAAGGTCGAGTTATTGGTTATTGGTTTTAGCCAGTTTGGAACAAATAGAGCTCTTATAAGGATTCCATATTTTTAAGTCCTTAAGAAGCCTTCCTGACTAATTCTGAGAGCCGTCACTGTGTGTGTGTGTGTGTGTGTAAGTGTACGACCAGCTTATAACTTTCAAGGGGTCCGACACAATAAAATCAAACGTTTAAGAGCATTCCTGAACCTAGAAATCCTGTGAATTTGAACCGATTCGAACCGGTAAATTTCAAGATAACTAAAAAAAAGCAGTTTTTTTTGAAGTGTCTTTCAGAACAACTTTTCAGCGGCTTCAACTATTAATTCCACAAACTAATCAGCTCTTAAGATTTAAAACCCACATCAATCGCCGTCAGCCAGGCTAAAATCGGTTAATCCGTTCGTGAGATATCGTGAAGAAAAAAATCGAAAAATGTTGGTTCTTAGAAAAACTCCGAAATTATATATCTGATCATATCATATCTTGATTATATTATACATCGTTTGATTCAAAAATTAAAAAAATAGTTGCCTGGCTCGAACAGCTTAAATGCACAGAATAGCGATCAAAATTAGCGGGAAGTTACCGGAGGGGCTAGAGAATCAACCGTTTTCCATATTTTAAAAACTCCAGCATATCAGCTATTTATGAAACTGCCCTCGCATGTTTGTATGCAACTTGTATATTTATTTGAATTGAATATACATTTAAAAGAATAAATTGCGTTAATCGGCTGATATAATGGGCTCTATAGTTTGCATTGGAAAGGGATGAGCCAACGTTGAAAATTCGTTTTTCAAATACTCTTTCGAGTGTGTTATTAGTCTTAGTTAGGGAACATATCTCTCCCGCATGAATGATACAACAAATGCAGTTGAAGTACAAAAAGTTTATTTTGTAATTTAAGCATAAATAAATCTTTAAGACTTTACCCCAAATAAATTGTTCCCAACCAACCGCCATATCGCGTAATAAGTTATTTCATTAGTTCTCAAGGAGTTATAGTTTTGATCGAGTGGACCTTTTTAACCACTTGAAATAAAACCGTCTGAATTAAGTGCACACCAACATGATAAAACTGGCATCACTGTTACAGAATGTACTGCCAATTGTGTTGGCAAAGAGTATTGCCTACTTTGAGGCAAACTGTTATGTCTAGAATAAATGAGCAAAGACTGAAACCGAATGTTGTCTACAACTTTTCTCATGATACCTATTTTAAACAAAACCTCTTTAACTACCCGCTAGGAAAATTTTAAATTTTCTAAAACTGTTTGGTTATTGGTTCTACCGGGTCTTGCAAAAGTTGAGTTCTCATTAGGGGCCCATAGTAAATTTTGTAAAAGTATTGTTATATTTGGGATATTCACACTTCGTGCTATAGTCATATTGTCATAAAGTCATAATATTTTTGACCAGTTTAAAAAAGTTATAAAATAACAGCTCTCCTTCAGGTATGTTTTTGTGTTGTCATAAATTATTCTAGAGATCTAAGTCGAACGACTGAAAATCTTTAGGCGAGACGGCGATAGTATATGTTTGCCGCCCTTACTTATACTATATGATTCACGACTAATAAGCGGCTAAAAAATTGTTCATACCTATAGGTCTGTACATTAAATCACATTTTTATAACATAAAATTATTAAAAGAGCACTAAATCGCAAAAACTAATTATATACAAGTGAAACATTTTTCTCGTTTAACGTTCTTCCGTATGTCACTGCAAAAAAAATATATATTTGGGGTTAGGAACTAAATTAGACATCAAATTATGAAGTGTCAAGAGCTGAGCTGTCATCCTATGACATATACTTAGCAAAAAAATTGAAAAATTTTAAACTCGAATTGCTACACTCTTGAAAGACCAGACTTATGTGAACACCGAACAAACAACTGACGCTATGAAAGATACAATTTGATGGGAGAGATAACCGAAGGTTTGTTGCAGAATGTGGCTAAAAATATTGTGCAAAGAAAGGACATTTTTGGACATCATATTCCATTATTAATTCCCAAACAAGTGCCCTTTGAACCCAATTTACTTCCTAACCTCAAATTTACCCGCACTTTGTGTTATATCGAAATCCTGTTCCCAGTAAATATTTATGCTTCTTCTATCATGCTCGGCAATGTTATAAAACAAAAAAGAAACATAGAAAACGGTTAACCCTAGAGGACGTTCCTGCACGTTCCTGCTAATTCTAACCACGAAGCTTTTGTGACCTGGTTTTTGTGCTCTTCGTACAAAAAAACTATTATTTAAATTTTCAAATCAACCAATTCCAAAGTGATCAGATGTAAAATATCGGAGTTTTTCAAAAAAATCACATTTTTCGAATATTTTTCATTGACGATATCTCACGAACGGATTAACCGATTGTCATCCGCTTTGCGGGGATCGAGTTTGCTTGTAAATTTAAAGCGCTGACTGTATTTGTGGAATTGATCAATAAAGCCTTTGAAAAGCTATAAAAAAAAATCACCTTGAAGTTTTGTTTTTGATATATCTTGAAATTTATCGGTTGGAATCGGTTCAAATTCACAGCAAATCTAAGTTCAAGAACTCTTTTGAAATTGTTACAGCAGTTCAAAAGTTATAAACGGGTCACATACTTGCACACACGCACGCACACACCTACACACACACGCACGCACACACACGTACACACACCTATGCACATACACACACCTATGCACATACATACATATCGACGGATTCTCAGGATTAGTCAGGGAAGCTTCCTAGGATCTCGAAACAATTTGTCAAAAACTAGGTAAAACCAATATCGTGAATTTTTTAAAATGCTCAATTTTCCTAACGAGAAGTTTAAAAATAAACTATATCATAAACTGTTTACGCTTTCCTGTGAAATATAAAAAAATTTCCCCTCTTCTAAATCTTATGTAGTTTTAAGTTTCATATGACGTCATGTATTAGCGGGCAAATGAATAAAATTTTTTTGAATTCGAATTCAGTTGAAATGAAAATTACTTCAATTGTCTAATCTGATTGAAACCAAATGCGAAGGTGAATACCATTAAGTTAACTTGAAAAACTACCAACAAAACTGTTGGAGTGCAACAATAAAGAATTGCAACTGCAAAGACTGTTTAAAAGCTAAACGAAAATAGACAAAAATAATGTTTATAAATAGAATTCGCAATAACAAGACAGCGAAAGAGTTGAAAGAAACTGCCAAGTTAAGTTTGTTGTTAACTAATAAAATAACAATAAACTTATTTATTAATCTGCGTTATTGGCCAACTTCATGGGATGGGAAAGCTACTTAAGCGTTTTAGTAAAGTAAGTCACTAATTTAAAAAATTCACTATTCTGTGAAATTTATTTATTTTATTTTATTTTTCAATTTTTAATTGGGCCTTAATACATTTTTATTTGCATGCCAATTGCTTGCCAAGCAAAACTTCCAACTACCAAAAACAAACAAAAAATATTAACAACAAGTTTGGTTTGTTTGTCATTAATAAATTACAAAAAAAAATTTATGTATTTCCAATAAGTGAAGTGTGTCAAGTCATTCACATATTTTATTATTTAACGTTTAGATTATATAAAGAATATTAAAAGTTAAAGAAAATAAAAATATAAATTTTTTTAAATGAAAAATTCTTTCATTTATAAATATGCAGCATTAATTAAATGACAGTTGGCTTTAAAATGAAAACCCATATTGAAAGTATTGGCAGACTGAATTATCAACTACACTTTCTGGAAAGGAAATAAAGGCATTTTGGAATTGCTTGTGTGTAAAGAGTGGGCGAATTTGAGGTTAGGGAGTAAATTGGCTTGAAGGAACACTTTTTTCTGAAAAATTTAACACAATTGATGCCAATTTAGAGTGGAAATAAGGGAATTACTAATAACAGATAATGTAGGGCAAATATTTACCTCTAAGACATCTTTTAACAGAACTTAAAAGCACATTTTGCAGCAAGGCTTAGCCTATCTCCCTTGTGAAATTTCATCTCTCAGAGCGTCCGTTGCTTGTAATTTGTTCGCGTAAGTCCGGTCTCTCAAATGGGCCCAGAGAACGTCCTTGAACCACAACAACATGGCGGCCAAATGAAAATGGGCCTGGTCGCTTAAAATGATTTTTGTTGAAAAATGCCTTTTTTCCGTTCAGTTTAGTCAAACAATCAATTCACATGTTGGTAAATTTTTACAATTGAAATTCTTTATTGAATTAAGATAATTTTCCCTACTTTTTACTAATTAAATATTCCAGGATGGCAGCTCTGTTCCTGACATATCGTTAATTGACAGCCCAATCTCAAATCTGGCAACTTCAAAACAATTAGTAACAACAACAACATTATGTTTTTCTACGGCGCCCATACTCCAGTGCAACTTACTCTCGCACACGCATCATCTGGCTGCCATTTGGGCATGCCTTACAATAATATCGTAACGCCCATTGCGAAGTACTGCACAAAGGCTGCCTCAGTGGGCAAAGCACAAATCAAATCGAGCCTTCGGCACAGATAAAGGATCGCTTTTGGCCTTTTAATGTTCTTAAATATGCGAATGACTTGGGCTCCTCCCAAGTGATCGAATCACTACTGCGTATCTAAGTATTTCGAAAACGATTTAGATGGTGTAGCCGGAATTAGTTAATGCCTTGACTACGAAGTCGGTGTTCGAGATTTCGATCCCATTCTCTTTCATTAATATGCGACAGTCGGTTGCATTGTTTGTTGTCGGTCAATTTAAATGACGAATGCTTAGCATTCAACAGTTTTAACTGCGATTAACATAATTATGTACTAAAAACTCTCCTGCTACGCTGGTATTGCAACAAATTCGCCGGCGTAATAAAAGAACTGCCACATCATATTCCTCCAAATCCTTTTCTCATCTACATTCCCAACATAATTACTTTCATTCTATAGTTCCGAGGCCGTGCTTTGCATGTCCTCATTGCCGGCCCTAATAAAAGAAATCTCGACAAGTTATTTTCCAGTGCAAGACACAAACATTAACTGCCTGGAACAGTAGGTCGGGATGAAATTATATAATATTAATTTAAATGGAAATTTCGATCCAAATCCTTTTCTCATCTCCATTCCCAATATAATTGTTTTCATTCTATAGTTCCGATAACGTGCTTCGCATGACTAGATGCCATGACCCCAGTGCCGGTCCTAATAAAAGAAATCTCGACAAGTTATTTTCCAGTGCAAGACACAAACATTAACTG
Organism: Linnaemya vulpina; assembly: GCA_963675445.1. Lineage (NCBI taxonomy): Eukaryota > Metazoa > Arthropoda > Insecta > Diptera > Tachinidae > Linnaemya > Linnaemya vulpina. Next base: position 11,302,520 of record OY776278.1, on the reverse strand, counting down.
CCTGGAACAGTAGGTCGGGATGAAATTATATAATATTAATTTAAATGGAAATTTCGATCCAAATCCTTTTCTCATCTCCATTCCCAATATAATTGTTTTCATTCTATAGTTCCGATAACGTGCTTCGCATGACTAGATGCCATGACCCCAGTGCCGGTCCTAATAAAAGAAATCTCGACAACTTATTTTCCAGTGCAAGGCACAAACATTAACTACCTGGAACAGTAGGTCGATAGAAAATTTTATAATATTAATTTAAATGGAAATTTCGATCGATATCGAATGGCGTAAATTGCCTCCTGGCTTTATACAAAATAAATTGTACGATCGTAATATTTTTTTTTTTCAATGCAGTGGTCCAATTAGTAAAATATTTATGGAAAGTCAATAATTTTTCCCAGTCGCCTAGAGATCGCTTTTGTATCAGGCTTTCATAAACAGACTACGAAGCCTAAGATCCCGGGTTCGATTTCGCAATCGGTCGTGAATATGGTAGAGAATTTTTAACGTCCCGCTAAGAAAAGTGAAAATGTTCTTAAACCGGCAAGTTTTGATTTTACCGCGTTTGGAAAAAACGAGTTTTCAGCAGATCTCCACATTCTGAGTTCCTAGAAAGAAAGCTTCCCTGACTACAGCTGAGACAGTGACTACTACTGTGATATTCGTACATAATATGTGATATATTTCGTCAAGTTAAAACCACCAGCATTGGCCATTTAATCTGGGGAATCTAAAAACAGTGATTTAAGACGTAGAAGATCCAGTACCCAAAGTGATCAACCAGCAAGCCAGTTTGTACGATTTTTTTTCGTTTCTACTAATAAAATACTTGCGTTCTTTTCTTTGAATATTTTAATAAAATAACACTCACATAGTTTGCTGAATTTTATATAAATTTATATAAATTTATATAAATTTATATAAATATACATTTTGAATATATACATACAAACTTATTTACTTAGTTCCAAAATAGATTTTGGTCATCCGAATGATTCCACTCTAAAGGACTGTTTCCTTTAGTTTCAGTCCAACTTTCATCTTCAGGATTAAAGGAAAATGTTTTCGATTTCTCCGATACCTCTTCATAATCTGATCCACTTTCTAAAGATTTCTGCTGATCAGAGTTGCGTGAACCAGGAAAACCATAAATGGTTGAAATGAAAAGATCTATGAACTAATTTATTAGCGACTGGATTTATATAACTCTCAATAATGATTACTTACTGCAACACAATAATAATATAACGAATTTCAACATGTTGAATTAACAAAGTTTCTATGGAAAAAAATTCACAATTGATGTGCACGGAGTGAATGGTTAGAGGTTACTGTTCTGCTATTCCCAAAGTCAAACTTAAGTAGGAAGAATGAAAATTCAAAAACTAGTCTAGGATACACGTGCCGCTGGTGTTTTTTTCTCAGAATTAGCCAACTGAAAAAATATGATATGAAACGCAAATATTTGCGAAGTATGTTTTAATAACAATTTTGGAAGAAACGTATAAAGAAAAAAATAATAGTACAAAATAATAAAATTCAAATACATGAACAATTCCATTTGCAAATATAACAACAAATTAGGAAATTTTGCAATTAGAGGGAGTTATTTCTGTATGTTATCTGGGATAATTCCATCTGCTGCTTTAAAAGTGATATCAAATTTTCTAAAAAGCCTTTTTTTGATATTATGATTACAAAATATGTCAGTACTCAAGTCGAGTGTGTTTTATATTGTCTAGAATATAGTTTTTTTTTAGTTTAAAAAATCTATGTACTCTTTGCAAAACAAAATTCAGAGTATTTATATAATTATGATGTCGCGGATGTCACATTTTTATATTCGAATATACGAATACAAGTATCTGAAAAAATGTTCGCGAATATGAATACTGTTAATAAAATTTAAAACCTTTTAATTGTGGCACCATTAACGCCTACAAAATGATAGGAACTCTGTGCTAAAGGATTTCATGATTCGGTTCGCGTAGTTGGTTAGAAAAAAATATATAAAACCGAATTTCCATCCCTGTAACTTTCCGCTAATCTAAACTGCTCCTCGAGTTAAAACCCTTTTATTTTAATTTTGAAATTAACCGATTTTCACATAATATTTATATATTTATAATATTGATGTAATTTTCGATTACCTTAACTGAATCGAGAATATTAACTGATCTGATATATAATCTCGTAGGTTTTCAAAAAAAAAAAAACAATTATTTCGGTCAAACGATTTTTACCCAGTTTTGGTGATCGATGTGGTCTTAAAAGTTATGTGGAATCGATCGATGAAGCCTTTTAAAATTTTTTGTAAAAGAACTACTCTAAAAAGTGCTTTTTTCCAAGACGAAAACCGATTCGGATCGGTTCAAATTCAAAGGAAATCGAAATATGCGAAAGCTTTTCTTTCGATTACTGTGCAAGAATCGAAAACACTAACTAATCAGATATATAATTTTGGAATTTCAAAATAAATAAATTTTTTAGAGTTGTTTCGTTCTCTATATCTCGCAAACCGATTAACCGATTTCGACCTGGTGTGTGGTCAACATGATTTTCTATTTTTGGTGGAATTGATCGGTGAAGCCGGTGAAAAGTTATTCTAAAAAAAATCACTTTAAAGACTGCTTTTTTTCTTAGTTTTCTTTTGAGATATCAACCACCGGTTCGAGTCGACTCAAGTTTACAGGAAAGCTAAGCTCAGAACGCCACCAATTGGGCTCAGTCCGGTTCAGCTGTTCCTAAGTTATAAGCGTCTGAAATACTTACACACACGTACATACATTTTCCTAGCAGGAAGTTGAAAAATTTTCCAACATTTTGAAGAAAAAAAAACAACACAAATTTCTGTCAGTGTCATTTCACATTAGGCCTTTTTACCCCGCCTTGTTTTGACAGTTTTCTGTTGTACCCCCTACTAAAAGTCACCCACATTTATATTATGACTTTTCCTCATGACTTTCTGTAAATAATATCAGTAAAAGTAGGACAAATTTGGAAATCTCCGCGAAGTTTCATGTCTATCCTCTTTCCATCTCTCACCAACAAATCAGCTAAGCCTGCCTTTACAGGCTACCAGAAAGGGCAGAGAGTCAACCCTTCATATGAAAATCGAATTAAAAAGCTAAAATTAAATTCTGCATTGATCTCAGAACAATAATTAACCAAAGTACAATTATTATTGTGAAGCAAAATCGTAGCCTCTTTGTGCCCTATTTTTCATATATAAACGTCCCGACGCTTCTGTTTTGCACAGTAAAAAATGTATTTTAACTTTTACTTAAAAGCTTCATATTTCCAAGCAAAAAGGAAGCAGGCAGATTTAATGTTACAAGTTTTACATTAAGAGGACTTGTTAAATTCAGACCATTTATCGATTTGCTCATATGAAATCTTTAAGCAGCGTTTGCGGCCTTATTTCGCCCATAACCCTTCGATTATTGATTTCCAGGTATTACAAAATTGTTTATGACCCCAAAGAACATAATCCATTGGTTTTAAAACACACGATCTTGGTGGCCAATTAATTGGCCTATTACGTGAAATTATCTTTAAAATTTTTATTTGAAAAAATGAGCTGTTGCGTCCGCTATGTGGTATGTGGTTCCGTCCTATTGGAACCATATATCAGCCAGATTAATGCCATGTTATTGAGGTAAGAAAAAATGGAATCAGCTGTTAAATGGTTGCTCAAATAAGGCAGTGATGCCAACTCAAATTTATGATAATCGAAAAGAAACACGTTTTATGAAACAAAATTTTTTCTAATAAGAAATTTTAAGAAAACGCAATTGCTGGGAAAAATTTCCCCCAGTCCAAACATGTGATCCAGCAGACGAACTTGAGCATTCAAGACGTTAATTTTATTTCGCATCTGGAATCAAAACAGTTTCAATATTAAAATTACAGCAACTAAGAATTTTGCGCTGATTTGTGCGTCGTAAATTTACGAAAAAATATTTTTGTTCGATTTTTTGAAAAAGTTTAAAAGTTACCACACTAACGAATAGATTTTTTGTTTTTATTGTTTTTAGATGTTTTTAAATTTTTATTCCACTTGTTTTTTATTAAATTGTTTTGTTCTAGTTTCTTAGAAATGTTTGCATAATAGACGACAGCTTTTATTAAACTTTATGGAACAGGCGTGTGTGTATTAGCGTCAGCATAATATAAACACAAGAGTTATATATTTAAGAAATTAGAAATTTTAACGTTATTTATTTATATACTAAAACAACTGTTTTGAAAACATATTTATTTGTTTAGTGAGTTTTTATGAACGCATATCGTTGTTGATAATGCCAACGCGGCAGTAGATCTTCAGTCATCGTGTTTGGATATATTTCTATGTGTCTATGCCAGCGGTAAAAGAGGGCTTTGAATACAAAATATATTATCTTAGAAAGAAAAATAACCCATTGACTAAGGCCACGATTCACTATCCTACAGAAACGTGCGATTCATTCATGGGAAAATCTTGCAGAAATCTGTCCCCTTCAAAGTGATCTTTTAGGTGATTCACTGTTGTACAAAAAAGATGCGAAAACCGTCTGTGGGCTTGGGCGCCAAAAAGTGGCAGCTCTGGCTTACAATAAATACAACTCTGATCAGAAGAAAACTATAATTTTATGAAAATTTTCATCGCTTAATTAATCAAATAAATTTATTTCACAGTTCGATTTTTTTTTCTATGTGCAGGACCAACACTCAGGGCCACGACCGCTACATATGCAGTGCATTGTGCTGGAGCTGGGAAGGGAGGGAATAATGTTAAGAGGACAAATTAGAATATAGAAAATTTCTTGTACTTTTACATCGCGGGTAAAATTTTTTGCTACAGGTGGCGACAAAGCAGGTTGATGTATTCACTGTCGGTAATGTTCAACGATCAGTGCCATGCCTTCGTCACTGAGGCAAGCCGACAACAATTAACACAATCCTGCATTAATCCAGATCAGAACAATTCGAGCCATATTCATTACTGAGTGCGGAATGGAACTCGGGAGCTAAGGTGTCGTGGTCTTATGTCTTACTACTTTAGGCCAGACTATCATACTTCTCCAGCAGACCTGTCATATTTGGCAGATCGCACAATTGTGTAGGAATCATGGCCTTCACGACGTACTGGTATATTCCCACATTTACCAAAGAAAGAAGATTTTGAAAGTTTTTTTAAAAATTTAACTGATCTAAAATATTGTGATTATGATAATAGGACACTCACAAACACATACACATACACAGTGACGGCTTCTCAGAATTAGTCAAGGAAGCTTCCTAAGATCACAAAACATGGAGATCTCATTAGAACTCGATTTTCTTCGAAGCGCAATAATTTTTGCAAATCTTAAATTTTCCTACCGGGAAGTTAAGAATTATAATTAATCTGTAATACAATCAACCCTGGGTAGGGTGTCTGAAACCCACTACCACATACTACAGAATTTATTCAAAAACCTTACACAACAATCTCAACTACAAAAACAAACAAACAAATATTATGGCCAAAATAAAACTCTATTAATCATGATAAAGTTACAGTTGGTCGGGTGTTATATCATATAACCAAGACTAACTGCAACTTTTTGCAGTCGCTGCTAATTCTTAACTCAGTTTTCTAGCAAACAACTTGTACAATTTACGTCTGCCACATGCAGAATTCAAAACCACCGAAAACACAAACAAAATCAAACAAAATTTTAATAACCGCAATAAAGCCTGGTCTCCTGCCCAGCAAACACAAAATGAAAAGCTTCAATTGCAATGATTTTAAATGAGTTTTATTTGATTCTATCTAATTCATATATAAAATTAACTCGGGACTGGATTACTTGAGGTAGATGAAAGAAGACTTTACACTCAGGTCCGAGTTATTAACACAGGCCAGCTGTGGTCTCTCCATCTGTTCCAGGTAGGCAGAGGAAATAGTTAAGCCTTTTTTAAGAAAGAAACAATAATTCAAATTGAGGTCATCATACCATGGCAAGTTGGCATGTCTTTTCCTGTAAATCTTGACGTTTGCTGGGTTATTTTAGTTGATTTTTTTTTTCTTTGATATTTTTTATTTCATTGTTTCTAACGATCTTTTCATGTACGTTCGGATGCAATTTGTATAAACATTTAATAATTGCATTTAGGCTTTTTGGCTTCATTTCCGTTCTAGCAAAGTAGCAAGCGAGACATACGCAATAATAACAACAAAACGTTTTGAAAATTAATTTGGAAAAGAAGAAAAAACTATTTATTTATTTTAAAAACTTGGAAGACTGAAAGATAATAATATCAATGGTGTTATTGAAAATTTTAAAATATTTAGTGGGTTAGTGTTATTAAAACGTTCCCTTTCTTTATATTAATATTATATAATTTAACTTTTTTTCAAGGCTGTGTGACGCGTGTTTATACCGAGATCTGTCATAATGTTATATCGTATAAAGTTTTTAGTTATCGTGTTTTGCAAAAGGATTAACTTGTGGTGTGAAAAATAGCAATTTGAAGTAACAGTAGGTCACATGTTGCATCAAAGTTTTATAACATTTTCTTATTTTTATTATTATTATTAGAAAATTAATAAAGAAAATGTATCTCTAAAGCTTTTAAATTAAGATATCAATAGAAAGAGAAAAATATATGCTTCAAATCTTTTTATACATAATGAAATCTTAAGTGTTTTATTATTTGATGAAACTGCGATTCGCAAGGAGTCTTTTGGAGGGAACAACTTTTAAGCGGCTGTCATAAAAAAATTAAGATAAAAGTTTTTTATATTTTAAATAAAATAAATTTGGCCAAAAGTTTTGCTTGACATAAAGTTAGTTGCAAAAAAAACTAACAAAAATGTTGAAGTTTCAAATGACTCACCTTTTAATTGTGTTTGAAACAGGGATTAAATATATAAACATAAAGAAAACATTTTGCAAAAGCACCTTCACTGTAGCAATCTAATCGTACCATAATTAATATATATAAGAGAAAAGTTTCATTTAAGAGTTTATTGAGTAAAAGTGCATAGAGAAAGCTACTATTTTTTCGCAGCAAAACACGTCGAAATTTTTCATAATATTATTCTATTGCCTGTGGATGTGCAAAGTTCCCTAAGAACTGGTACAATAGAAGTAGAAAAAGCTGTCATTAAGTTTGATAACGAACCCACAGGCAAACATCAGCTAAATTAAATAAAAGCTTTTGACAATAAACTTTAGGTAAAGAAAATTGGGGTATTCACACTGGGTGCTATTTAGTCATACTGACATAAATTTATAATATTATTTTATATATACAAAATTATTAGAGTTTATATATACAAATTTATTTAACAGATCAAGTTATGGCGGGTTGTTCACACTAGTCACATGTTTCATGGTATTATATTATGACTTATGACTTGACTGCAGTGTGAATCCCCCAAATGTTTAGCAAAGTTAGCTCTAGATATGTCTAGACAATTGCGATTTATGCCCTCGATTATATGCTGCTCGAAGTTCCGTGGGAAAGTGATCAAAAAGTGATCACTTTTACAAAGCAAATTATATTTTCGCAAAAAGAAAAGTTAAAATTTATTTAAAAAAATGTGTGTACAAAACCTGCATTTCCAAAATTAGTTTTAACAATTAATAGCTTAGTTTTGAGTTTGGAAGTTTTTTATATTCTTCAGGAAATTATTTGCTATTGTCAAAAATTGTCTCTTCTATTATATTTGACACTAACAATCTACAACAAAAATTAAAGTCATAACAAGAACTCAGTGATCACTTTCCCCTTTTTTTTTTTTTTTTTGTTTTCTCATTATGACTTTGATATTTGCTTTAGAGTTTTCCCACTTATTAGAATAGAAATTTGAAACAATATCTTTAATTATTCTAAGAAATGTTGGGTAAAGGTACCCTGATGATCTGCATTAGCCCCAGTCGTAATAAAACCCCTTGATTGATCACTTTGAATTTTTTTTATAACATTTTAGGAAAAAAGAATTAGCACGAAAGTATAATCATTATTTTTATATAATTTTTAATACCAAGTAAAGAAATAAGGGCTTAATTTTTCAAATCACTTTGCGAAAGCTCAAATTTTTTTACTCTCTTGGCTCTCTTTGATTTTTTTTTTATTTTGTAAAAATCTTAAATGAATTTCTGCACGTTTGTTTGCTGAACAAATAATATACAAAACAAAAACAAATTTCAAAATTTAATTTTAAATTATAAAAATTCGATTTAAGAAATTATAAAAAATTAGGCCATAATTTAAATGATCAAATTTTTACGCGATCTTAAATGCTTTCGTTTCTCATTTATTTTCTGTCCTTAGGTTTTTCTTCTAGACTGTCTCTTCTCCATTTTCTTTTTCTTTCAAAATATTAGAATTGTATATTCGATTGCCTCAAAGTCTTAACCATTTTCCTATGACATGCGAATACAGTCTATTTAAGTTAATTATATTACGATTTCCTGCAATTGTGCATATCAAACTCATGCGTTTTATTATTTTGAAAGTTCACATAAATATTAAAAGTATAAAGTGTCTTGCCACGTTATCGATTGCAGCAAGAAAATCTTTAAATTAAATATTGATCGCACATACAACGGAGTTAATTTTTAGTGAGCGAAAATCTTAATCTTCAAATCAACTTTGTTGAAGTCGCTAACCTTGAATCGACTATTTTTTTTAGCAATTCTTTGCCAAACAGGCTGGTGTTTTTCCATTGCAACGTTCACAAAGCCAGTGCTCACTTTGATTAACAACCATTGCAACAGTTGTAATAAAATACAAGAATTATGGTTAGTGGCATGCAACAGTATGCATTTCAAGTTGATTCAAGCCCCATTTAAGACACCATTATAGTTCAAAGAACTTGTATAGTGGTTATACAGTTTTTTGGCAAACATTTTCAAAACGAAAATTACACAATTTTCTGTTACATTTTCCAAGGACACTTGAGCTGGACATGGAGTAGTATTTGTACTGACAAATGCAATATGAATTTAAGCTTTATGTTTTATATTAACATAATTACTAAATTTGCTAATTAAATTTATTGGTTTATGGTATTTAAAGACTTTTAGTTCTAATAAAAATTAAAAGAATAGTTTTTAAAGTTATAAAACTGCATTGTATACATATCGCATACTAAACCATAAAAAATCGCAACTCGAAATAAAAAACAAAAAATTTAAAAAGTTTTTTCTACGCTAAATTTAGTTTAACAAATCGTAATATTTTGCTTAATGTATTGGACAGTTGATAGTTAAAGCAACAAAAAATTTTAGTGAAATGAATCTTTTATAGGCATAAGAAAAAACAACATTAATTTTGATTAGCCATTTTATAACACGAGTTAAGCCGATTGTATCGTTAATCGATAACAACCAATTTTCAATTCACCGAAAAGCTATTAGCGTATTGAGCAATCGGCTAATCGATTGAATACTTGTACATGCATGCATACACTGAAGAGAGTCTGTGCTGAACAGTGACTTTGTTCACATTAATAATGTCAATGTCGTACGCCATTTGCTTTAGCGCCGTCAATGAATATCTTTCAGTAAAATGTTCATGTATTCAGTATCGAATATGCGGTTCCAAGAACTGCATATGGCCCCAATTAGTTCTTATAGAGCCAGTGCATTTTCCATGACAAGCAGGTGTTAAATTTCTGAAGCGCAGAATATTGTATAGAGTGTAATAAGCCAGTGGTACTGGTGAAAATTAAAATATGAATACAGTGAAAAATAAAATTTTAAATGCATGCACAGTGCATATGCTGTAAACTGCATATGCTGTACAGTGCATGTGCTGTACAGTGCATGTGCTGTACAGTGCATATGCTGTAAACTGCATATGCTGTACAGTGCATGTGCTCTACAGTGCATGTGCTGTACAGTGCATTTGCTGTACAGTGCATGTGTTGTACATTGCATGTGCTGTACAGTGACGATCATAAGACAACCATTGCTGATGAAAATATCCATCAGCCTTGCTATCAATTTAGTTGAAAAGAAAGGTATTTCCGGAATGGGTACTTGTCAGAAAAGATACTTTTAGAAATGATATTTTTAACAAAAGCTAAAAAACCAATTAGTTTACCCATAAACATGCTGATTTTTTTTCCCTCAAAAAAAATTCAAAGTGATCAATTACATTCAATTTATTTATATCTGTAAATGTGTAAACGGATTCAAGTTTTTCATATTACAATTTACATTTTTATAAATTCCTTTACAGACGACAATTTTATTACATCATTTAAAATACAACTCTGCTTTAATATTTATATAAACATTTTTTTTCACAATATTTGTAACAGTCTTCTAAATGAACTTGTGAGAATTCTAAAAAAGAAATACATACATAAACAAATCAAGTAATTCTCAGTCGATAAATTAATATTTCCAATTAGCCCACTTACCGTCGTGGTTGTTGCAATTGTGCTCCTCCAGCAGACAAGAATTGCCAAACTCTTGAAAACACTTTCCGTTGAAAGCACAAACTGGCCGTAATACAGCAGGGCACACATCGGGACATTTTTCTGAAGCCGTGCAAATAGCAACTGCAGCTAAAAGAAAGATATTTACACTTGGAAGTGCAGGATATATATTTTTAAATATTCTTACCAAAAATTAAGATGATAACAAATTTCATTTCTCTTGGAAATATTAACTTGAATAAATTAATAGAATCGTTTGAAAGGTTGCGTTTTGTATGTTCCGTAATTCTTGTTTTCAATCGTGTTTTATAGCAAATTTGGTTTTTTGAATAAAATAGATCTTTATCATTTTACTTCAATTGATTAGATGGTAAAATTGTATTTGAAGTTGATTTCTTTGTTCTTCATAAAAAACACATGCATGCGAATGCACATCGGACTTGTTTATCATTATTAAATTAAATTATAATTTTAGGTTTTTACAATTTGGCCAATATATTGGCTATTAATATATATCCCTGGTAACAGCAAACAATTTGTTATTCTTTTGTTAAAAAAATAGGGTGTTGTGTTAAGAGGTTGTTACTGTTTACAAAGCCACATACCGGTAAATACTAGCAGGTAGTGTGGAAGTAATATAATATATAAATTCTTCCTGAGATATAAAATAAGTGGAACCAACAAACAAAAAATATTAAGGTGCTTTCACGCTAGTAAAATATTTGCCGAAAAAATCGCAACCAATGGAAAATATTTTGAATTATTCATAATTCAAGAATTATATATAGGGTGTTTTTTATAGAGTGATACAACTTTGAGTTGGCTTTATTTGACCACCCATTTAACAGCTGATAGTTGCTTTTTGTTTAGTTTGCTTTGACATTTTATTATGGAGCAACACGTGTAAATTGTGGAAATTTTTAATCAAAATAATAGTTCTGTTCGCCAAACTTATCGTGCACTTCGTCCATTCAAAATTTCTTTTTCCGATGAAGCCCATTTTTTATTGAATGGCTACGTAAATAAACAGAATTATCGCATTCGGAGTGAGGAGAATCCACAAGCTTTTGTCGAAACACTATTACATCGACAGAAAATTACTGTTTGGTGCGCTTTATGGGCTGGCGGAGTCATTGGCCCATGTGTCTTCAAAAACGATTTTGGTCAGAATGTTACTGTTTGTGAAAATTGGTGTTCCAGATTGCGCCTTGTATGCGCCAGCCGAGGCGGCCACATGGCCCAAATCATATTTAAACATTAATGTCATAAAATTTATAAAATATATTACTATACTTTATTATGGTTTAAACTTGTATCACTCCATAAAAAACACCCTATAATTCATATATTGTAGAATCCGATATTTTTGAAGTCTGTTGTACTCAATAAACACTTGTATGGCTTAATAGATTTTCTATTGGTATTAAGTATTCATGCTTATTTAAGCAAATATTCGACAAGTGTGAAAGTACCTTTATTTATAACTACTTAATTTTACAAACCAAAAATAATATGGAATTTTCCTGTTCTTAAACCGAATATTTCATTTCAGTATAAAATAGAAATATTTATATATTTAGCAAATATTTAAAAATATTGAAATAGTTAAACAGAGCGAATAAATATTTAAAAAACACATTTGGGGGATTCACACGGTAGTCATAAGGTCATAAGTCATAAAATAATAGCACGAAATATATGACTAGTGTGAATAAGCCCTTATAACCTGGACTGCCAAATAAATTTGTATATATAAACTCTAACAGCTGCTGCCTTGTTATGAGCTGAATAAATGTTTTTTGCGGCGGCATATGGAAAAACGTTCAGTGGCTGCCAGCTACGGAAGTTAAACGAGAAAAATTTTTCACTCATATAAACATATTTGGTTTTTGCGATAGATCTCTAAAGCTATTTTATGACAAAACAAAAGCACCTGAAAGAGTGCTATTATCTTATGACTTTTTTATATGCAGCACAACAACAACTTTTTTGGTCTTAACTATTATGAGTTTCCAACAATATGACTAAATAGCACACAGTGTGCATACCCCAATTATTTTATATAAATAAATTCTGAAAGAGAAAATATGAGATGAGGAGGTTTTTGCTGTGCACTCGTCACACAATATCAGATGTTTCCAATATATAACTTGGCAGCACTCAACTTAGAAAAAACAAAAACGGGCATAAAATGGTTATAATTTAATTTTAACAAAATCATTTTGTATTGTAAAACCTGGCATCCACGTTAAAACGAAAACAGTATAAAATTAATACCTTTTTTTTTGTTTTGCTTGTGATGTCCTTTTCGGCTTGAGGTCTTTTTTATAATAAAATAATATTAAAATTTTTTTTCTTTTAATATATATTTATTTCTCCGATATTTCGACCAACTCTGTTGGTCATCTTCAGGGAATTACAATTTTCTAAACAAAAAAAAAATTTAATATTATTTTATTATAAAAAAGACCTCGAGCCGAAAAGGACATCACAAGCAAAACAAATTTATTCAAAAAGGACTACAACCAAACATATTCGAAATCAACACCTCAAAAATTATTGCGTTCAAAATACCGTGTCTTAATCGTCAAATAATTTAAGTAGAAAGGCCTGATATATCAGTCATAATGTAAATATGCGTGACTTTTCATAGGGGGCCAATAAGAAAGTTCTCAAAATGAAACAGGCTAAAAAGGCATAATATGAAATGGTACTTAAATAACATCTACTATTTAAATTTAATGCAATTTCACTTATGTCGATTTCTTTTCTAGAAAATAATGCAACATTTTTCACACTTTTTAACAGAAAATGGCAACATTTTGCCATTTTAAAACAAGAAATTTATTGGAAATGAGTCCAACATCCCTCACGAAATATTATTTCTGTTTTAAAACTTTTCAAAACCGCCACTTTTTAGAAAATAATTGAAAAATTTTTGCATATTTTCTAGAAAAGCAAACGCCATTAGTAATTTCGAAGTGTTATTTATTTATTTCTGTAAATGGGTGCAAAAAATCCAATCCAAGCTTTTCTCATAATAATTTATTAGCATTATTATTAATTCTTTTACTGTACAGATTTTCAGTATTTGCAACTTGTTCAATTTATGTATGAAATTTAACATTTTGTTATACCAGGTTGGGCACAGAACTCCATAGGAAAGTCTGTGAATTCTAAAAAGAAAAGAAATACGTACACAAATCAAGTGATTTTGAATAGATGAAATAATATTTTCAGTTAGTTAACTTACTGATGTAGTTGTTGCAATTGGAGATGTTCAACTCGCAAATGTTGCCAAACTGTTTGTAACAATAACCGTTATATGCACAAACTGGATCGTATATATTAGGGCAAATCGTAGGGCACCTTGCTTGTGCTGAGCAAAGAAAAAGTGCAGCTAAAAGAAGAAGATTTACACTTGAAAATGTACAGGATATTTGTTTTTAAGTATTCTTACCAAAAATTAATGCGGTAACGAATTTCATTTTTTATTTTATTTGGTATTTTTTACTTTAATTGGAAATAAATTAATATAACAGTTGGAAAGGTTGCGTTTTATATGATTCGTAGTTCTTGCTTTGCATCACATTTTATAGCGGTTTGGTTTTCAAAATAAAACAGAATTTTATTCAAATTTATTTTGCATTTTTTAATGGACTCCGTGGTAAAATTTTATTTACATATCTCACGTTTTTACCATTAACTTTTTACAATATTTATCTCTGGTGACAGTAAAAAATTTCCTATATTGTTTCGATTACAAAATAAGGTGTTCTGTCACAAGCAGGCAATATAAAAAGAATGCAAACGAAATGTCAAAGAAACAGTTGCAGCTTAAACGTTTGCAAGTTTAAAAAAAATATTTAGTTGCAGAAAATTTCCAAAACTTAATGGGAATTGTTGACTTTAACTGTTTAAATTGCCGGGCGAAATAAGTTGCAAGTAAAATGAATTATATATTCATATATTTATTACTGTAATTGTTGATATCTCTTCCGATAGATATTGTTTTATATCCCATAACCGAAACCAATTTTGATGTGGTATAACAGGAAATCGTTCCCAATTTATTGCTTTAATTATTGCCTTAACACAATCCAGAAAACTTTAAAAAAATGTTTAGCTGGCAACAATGTTATTGTCTTTGGCCTTGACTGGCACAGTGGGTCCAATTGTAGATATCCCAAAGTAGCGACTTTTGTCATGACATAAACATATTGTGTCGAATTGCTTAAAGTTTATCATTTATTTTGATTGTGCGGCAATAGGTTGTTGCAATTATTTCAACACAATGAACCATAATCATAGTCAAACATAAAACCCACTTTAAAACTCTGAGAATATGTTTCTAAAAAAGTTGACAATTGAGATGTAAAAGCCATGCCGTAGATATATGGCAGGCTTAACTTGACCAACCATAACTGAACCCTGATAATGAATTCTTTCATCATGTGACGGTCCATGTTGATTAATCAATTTTTAGATTGACATTTTCTATATCGCAGTTATTTAATTATTGCAAATCAAATAAATATGTATGTATTTATGTATATAAATTATAAGTATTTCTGCGCACAAATCAAAATTTATTACTATTTCTTTAACATCTGAATAAATTTGAGAATTATTGATTTCAAATTTTCTATGCTGCCTGCAACTCTTGCAGGTACTTCACTTGATGTTGATGCTACCGATATGTCTTTAGCTGGCACAGCAGTTGTTGTAGTCAATGTGCCCGATATTGTTGTTACTGAAATTGGTGAAAATTGCTCAACTTTAGCGATAATAGATGGTGCGGGAGCTTCTTTTAATATATTCGTTCTTCGAAAAAATTCTTCTTCCGATGAAGTATCGAATAGATCACGTTCTCGAAAATCTTTTAATATCATTCCCTGTAGTTGTTGTGTTTGTTTGTGTATCTCATTGTAGGCATCACTGTATTCTGCATCTTGTAGTAGTTGTTCTAATTTTTGTCTCAGATTTAAGCTGGGCTGGGTATCAGCTAACGAGAGAAAGGCTGAAAATAAAATAGGGAATAAATATATAAAGAATTTCTCAAATAAATATTCAGTGATACTAGTAAGTTTATTTTTAGTTAAATCAGAACCAGAACCACAAATATTTCGTTCTGTGTATGTTAGCATAAATATGAATATCTTATAAAAAAAAACAAGATGAATTTCATTCAGATCGATGCATAAGTTTTCGTTTTATTCATAATAAAATTAAACCAATTAATTTAATTCAATTTTACGCAACCACACCCATACATACATATGTATATATATATATATATATATATATATATATATATATATAAGGGATATGGCCTCTTGTATTTGTAAACTAATCAGCTCTATGTGAACGCGATTTTACAACTCTCAATACAAGTTTTTAGGAAGAAAAATATTAAAAATTTATCAAAATATTTCTAAGTTTTCATGTTTCAAATATTTTCGGAACTCTTAATTAGATAAACTAATTGTAAAATAATGACTTGAAGAATAGATCATTTATGTATATTTTATTTAACGAAATCGGTTAATCGTTTCAGACGAAACTTATTTTTACTTACACGTTAACAAAATGCAGTACAAAAGTTTAACTCGAATATAAATCATTTTTCTATCAGAATTTATAACTGGAAACCTTCACGTACAAAATGACAAAACTAAACTAAATAACATTCAAATGAAATAGGAAATATTTATAAATAAAAACTTTTATAATATTTTGTACGTGATGTTATGGAAAATAAGTGAATTCAGTGTTGAACAATAATATTTATCTGAAACTCACGTTTTTCGATAAATCTTAATATTAATAAATATATTTTTACTTAAATTAGAAAAAAAAAAAAAAACGAGGAAATCGAAGTAGAAGAAATTATATTCAAAAGATTTTGAAAAAAAAAATTTTTAAATAAATTTTTAATACATAAATAAGTAAAAATTAATTTTAATTTAAATCCGATTAACTAGAAATAATAAATATAATTATTAAAAAGTTTTTTGTTAAACAAGTACTAAAATTAATAAAAAAAACAATTATTTTTTAAATTTTATTCGACCTTATTTTTTACTTAAATTCTTCTTATAATTATTCTTCAGGCTCTAGGTCTAATTAATAAAAAATATTATTAAGTTTATGTGGGTGTGGTGTCTAATAGTAATAGTTTGTAGTTCTAGTAGATATAGAATTGCTTATATATATCGAAATCGGGGTATGCACACAGCGTGTCATATTGTCATAATGTCCTAATAGATTACAACAGTTTAAACAAGTTGTTGTTGTACTGCATACAGAAAACTCATAACATAACAAGACTTTCGGAACCATGTTCGTTCTTTTGTCATAAAATAGATGTAAAAAATCAGAGTCAAACCGCTGAAACTATTTAGTCGCGACGGCGATATCAGATATTAACCACCGTCATGTACATTTTCACAAGAATAAGAAACAGTGTGAAAAATTATTAACACTATATCTGATCATGACCGAATCAGCAAGTCATCTCTCCGGATAATATTTTACAGGGTTGTGTTTTGAGCATAAAAAACTTTACGTACTGTCACGTTTATACCATTTTATTTTTTTTTACATTTTACTGATATTTACCACTTAAACTTTTATTATTGTAAAAAGCACTAACGTAAAACATAAAAGAAAACGGATGAGTGACAAAAATTTATTGAAAGCCTTTAGAGTTGATGAAGTTTTCATATTCCCCACCAATTATGAATGGCGACATCGACGTCTACACGAAAGCGAAAAGTTTTCACTTTCTACTCCCAGTCGACAGCAATAAATTACTTTCTATTACAATCGAATGGATATCATATCAGTCAATTGTTTTCGACAAGTAGCAGACGATTTGAAATTTTTTGCAGTCCTCTTGACTCAACATCGATGCTGTCGTTTATATAATTACGGGTAATATTTTATTTTTATAATTTTCTAATATTATTTTCCTCTACACAAATTTTATTTTGACAATAAATATTAATGTATTTCAAATTACAAATCAAGTATTTATATCAGTTGCTTCAGTTTTCATGCCCAAAAAATATAGTCCAGCGTTCATATCCCTCCTCACAAATGAAAGCCTCCATAGAGCAATAGATTGAGCTGTAGTCCGTAAAAACTAGAACGAAAAATTAAATCGGAATATAAGTGATTGCTTTGAAATATGGCTGCAAATATTTTTAGAATGCTGGCAAAAATAATCTTACGACTTAAGTCTGATTAAATTCAGTTACCTAACAAATTATTCGTTGTTTCTCTGTAGCGTATAGCAAACTAATCGGCAAGATATGTATTGTCTGTAATATTGGAACCATTATAAAATTGTTTACTGGGTAGCCGCAAGTACAAAACAATTTAACAACAACTAAAAGAACAGGGCGTTTTATTGTTGTAAATTCTTACAAACTGTCAACCAGCACAAGAAGCAACACAAGAGAAACAGCACGTGCTCTTGCATTTTCTGCATTCGCCATTGTTTGTAAATAATTTAACCATGTTGTCAACTTGGTGCATTTTTCACCATTTTGTGCGCTTTTTAAAATTTTTATAATAAAAGTATTAGTCCCTATTTAATGTGTGTGAAGATAAATTTAAATTTAACTAGCCGAGACACAAACCGAAATTTGTACCAAACCTGTTCTGCAGTTAGCAGAGCTCTGTTAACTACTTAACAGTTCGAGCAAATTTTGACTAAATTCACTTATAGACCAAAATCCAGGAATTGGAACACAGTCAGTGTGCAGAATACATGACCCAAAGGATACTTGATGGCCCAGAGAGTCCTTTATGCAGCAGAAAAGGTCTGATGTCTGAAATAATTTTGGAACTTTAATAATATCAATTTAAAAAAAATTCTCTTGAAAAGTGTGCTTGGCAGGATTAGTGGCCATTGTGGGAAAATGGGAAATACTACCAATATGCCACTATATACAAATGATGGTCCAGAGAGCCCTTTATATAGCAGAAAGGGTCTCATGTCTGAAATAATTTTGGAATTCGAGTAATACCAGTTTTAAAATTTTGTTTCTCTAGAGGATCAGTGGCCACTGTGGGGAAATGGGAAATACTACCAATATGCCACTATATACAAATGATGGTCCATAGAGCCTTTTATATAGCAGAAAAGGTCTGATGTCTGAAATAATTTTGGAATTCGAGTAATACCAGTTTTAAAATTTTGTTTCTCGAGAGGAGCAGTGGCCACTGTGGGGAAATGGGAAATACTACCAATATGCCACTATATGCAAATGATGGCCCAGAGAGTCCTTTATATAGCAGAAAAGGTCTGATGTCTGAAATAATTTTGGAACTTTAATAATATCAATTTAAAAAAAATTCTCTTGAAAAGTGTGCTTGGCAGGATTAGTGGCCATTGTGGGAAAATGGGAAATACTACCAATATGTCACTATATACAAATGATGGTCCAGAGAGCCCTTTATATAGCAGAAAGGGTCTCATGTCTGAAATAATTTTGGAATTCGAGTAATACCAGTTTTAAAATTTTGTTTCTCTAGAGGATCAGTGGCCACTGTGGGGAAATGGGAAATACTACCAATATGCCACTATATACAAATGATGGTCCATAGAGCCTTTTATATAGCAGAAAAGGTCTGATGTCTGAAATAATTTTGGAATTCGAGTAATACCAGTTTTAAAATTTTGTTTCTCGAGAGGAGCAGTGGCCACTGTGGGGAAATGGGAAATACTACCAATATGCCCATTTTCCCACAATGGCCACTAATCTTAAATTCATTTTTGTTGTTGCTTGAAACTATATTCAGAAATCAACGGATATAGAGACGAGTTGGTTTACTCGATATTTGTGTGAATATTGCGAAAAGTACTAAAGAGATCGATCCTATCGAGGATCGTGTACTACACACTCTGCATCTTCGCCCCATCTTCTACAAATTTTGCCTATCCGGCAAGAAATATCTCACATATAAAAGGGGACTTTGTAGTTTTCTATATCTATTAATCGTTAATTGTTTTGAAAAAAATATGGAAAAGGTTTGACCTTAAAGGCCATCACTGTAACTTCCCGCTAATTTTAACCGCAAATCAATTGTAACCTGGTTTCGGTGTTAATCTATGTTTTTGAGCCCATCGAGCTAAAACTATTATTTTAGTTTTCAAATCAACCGATTCCCACGTGAAACGTAGTAGTGCTTGATATAGATTTCGGTTAGTATAAAAAATTGAGAACAATAACTGGTCAGATATATAATTTTGGAGTTTTTAAAAAAACTATTTTTATTTTTATGAGCGATATGGTCTTAATAGTTTGTGGTATCGATCGATGAACCCGTTGAAAATTTATTCTAAAAGAACTGCTTTGAAAAGTGTTTTTTTTCCTAATTTTTTTGAGATCTATTGAAATCTACCGATTCGAATCGGTTCGAATTCGAAGGAAACCTAAGTACAGGAAATCTTTTCTTTTCATTGCTATGAAAGAATCGGGAACTACTAACTGATCAGACATATAATTTCGGAGTTTAAAAAAACACTTTCCGATCTATTTTTCGTTCCTGACATCTCAGAAACGTTTTAACTGATTTTAACCGTGTTCACAGTGATCTGGGCGGTTTTTAAATTTAAAGAGTTGGTGGAATCGAGGGATACAGCAAATGCAAATTTATTTAAAAAACCACTTTGATGAATGATTTTTTTCTAAGTTTTTTTGTTAAATCTTGAAATTTACCGGTTCGAATCAACTTAAACTCACAAGAAAATGTGAGAATTCTCTTCAGAACGGCATCACACATACATACATATAGACGTAGAGGCGGGTTCTCAGAATTAGTCAGTGAAGTTCCCCACGATTTGAAAATATGGTAAAACGAGAACATTACCTGATCAGATAGCTTCCCGAATTTTTGAAAATAACCCAATTTTGAAAATGTGTTGCTTAGGTAAAAGCAATATTCAGCAACAAAAATTATTTTTTTTCAAAAATTTTATCAATCTAAATTATACTTGATTTCATAAATGCGCTTAATATGATGGCATTTTAATATCCATGCGGAGAAGCGCTCGCTATCCACTAATAACTTCCATTTAAATCACAAAGAAATCAAGACAATTTTTATTAGGACTAGTGCTGCTCTAATATTTGGCCAGCAAAGTGGAAACCGCATTTTAAATTTTGTCAGACTTGTTGTCGTAATTTTGTTTTTGTTGCATCATTTTTATTAACTCTTTCCCTGTTTACAGGCTGCTATATCCATGTGACATTTGCTGGGATATTTGCGCACACAAGTGCCATCTGTTGTATTTTCTAGTATGCAAACTTCACTATCAGTCGTAAGAGTGCAGTTAGATTCAAGGCCACATTGAACGGGCACCGCCAATATGTTTTGATAAAGAACTGCTGAAATTATTGTTATTATTTCTTATCAATTTTTTGTTTTCAAAGAAATTAAAATTATTTGACTCATGTATTTATATGTTCGTATGTCTTTATATGTTTTGAAACTTTAATAAGAAAAGCAAAAGAAATACCGGCAAAAATGCTTAAAAGTGCGATACGTTTCTGGAACATTTAAAATATTTTCTGCTTTCTTCTAAGCGATGTTACGAAATGTGCACGTCTGTTTTGTTCTGCATTATCAGTTGGACTAAATTGAAAAGTATTTCGAAGTTTTGATAGTCATCAAACACACACGACCAGTTGTGTTTACACTTAATTATATCGTAATATTTTCAAACACTTTTATAACCTGCGGCTCCACTACTTTTGCTTATTAGCTTTTTCACATGTTTCTCTGGCTTTTAGGGTAGAACTATAATAATACGAATCAAGAAAATAGCAAAATATAATTAACAAAATACATACATACATACATATAATAGAAAAATTTAGAATAAAAAAAAATAGATTATCTAATTTCATCGTAAATAATAAAACTTCATCAAACATATTACATCAAAACATCATCTGAATTTCACCAAATCCCTGAAATGGCATAAAAATTACAGTTCCCCAAAAATAGAGAAACCAAAAAAAAAAAAAGAAATACAAAAATTATAAAAATTTGCATTCAAAAACTCCTGACTTGGAAAAAACGCCCATTATCGTAGTAAATGAATTTATATATTCATTCGGTATCTCCTCAGCTCCCCGCTTTTGATATTATTTCGGTTTTTGAAAAAAGAACTTTCATCAGAAGATAAATTCCGTAGAGAAAAATGTGCGTGTAAATATGTAATAGAGATGTACACCGCGAGCATGATTTGTCGAAGTCTTGCATGATCGGCCTTGATTTTGATTCACTTCTTGTTTCAAACTCGTGGGTGTTCTTGAAAATAAAAGAAAATTCAGTTGTAGTTAGTATTTGAGTGAATTTTTTCTAAATTATTAATCTGGTAAGTCTAAAAGATAATTAGAAATACAATTAAAAATTATTTGCAATAGGACGCAGTCCCTTAAAAGCCGGGTTTTTAATTTAAGTAAAAAATAAATTAATGAATTTAAATTAGTGAATTTAAAGGAAAAATTTTAAGTATTTTAAATGCGTGTTTTCTTATTTTACGTTTTTATATATATGAACATGAACATGCATGTCTAACAATCTTTTTAACATGATCGTGCATGATCATAAACATTTTTTTTTAAATTTAAATCGAGGTTTTCGACTCTGATGTGTATATAATTTAATCATCGCAGAAAAAAAATTGTATAATAAAATTTCAATGAAAACGGTTTAGGTAGAATTGAAATATTCTTGTATTCTACTTTAACTGAATTAATTAATTGTGTGAATATAAGCAAAATAGTTTTAATATATAAAAAATGCCATGTTTTCACAATCAGTTATTTCACTTGCTAATAAAAATGAAGAAGCTGTACTAACGAAAATAACTGATAGAATTTGAGAAACTATTCTTGAAAAAATCATGAAAAAACTCACCGTGTAATTGTGGTTTAATGGAGCATTAGAGTTTTTAATATAACCTATTTAAAATATTCTGCCTTATTCTGTAAGTACTTTTTAACGTCACGTCGAGACAATATCAGATAAAGAAAACATATCTTGTACTCAGAAACTAACTAATTTTAACAGCCTCTTGATGTTTTCTAAGAGAATAATGAAAGCGTCTGAATTACTGTATTGTATTGACGTGACATTGAGAAATAGTTATGGAATAAAGGCGGATGCCTCAGTTGATTTAAAAGGAACGTTTAAAATTGTAGTAATTGAATGATATTTTTTATTTTAGCTTGAGTTATTTAATTGAATCTTGGTATTGTGGATCCCTGTATGAATATTATTGAAAACCAAGTCAATTGCAAACTCCTTTCAAATCCAATTCTTCTTAATAACAGTCAACATTTTTGCAGTTTAAATAAAATTTATTTAAAAAAAAATAATTGAATCATTGTCGTGCCCCATAATCATAAACCTCAATATCGCACAAATAAATCAAGCGAAATATCAAAAAATCAATGTGCACATTCTTATATCATTCACAGTCAAGTCACGGAACTTTTTTCCAAAACACTACGATTTCGATTTCAATTCTTTGTTATTAAAAGTGTTCAATAAAAATCTGTAAATTCTTGTCAATGCAATTTAAGTTGATTTATTACATTTAACTATATAGAAAAATCTATAAATCAGATTTTATGCTTATCAAGACCGTTTTTGATTTTCTAAAACTTATAAATCGAGCTATTTTTTCAGAAGTCTGCAGATAGTTTTTTATTAAAGTATTCACATTATTTTCACTTCAACTCATATACACTCAAATAAATTCCATGTTCCCTTTAAATGTTTCTTAACAATAACAAAATAATAATAATAAAAAAATATATCTTATGGGTTTCATACAATTAAATTTATAGCCTGCAATAAGCGCTGATATTATTTACAGCGAACGCAATTGAAATGTTTGTATTTATAGAACAATCGCACGGATAATATCGATTATCGTGCAAATTACGAAGAGAAGTTAAACTTAAATTTTTCATTAGCAGTTGTTTAGTGTGGTAAAGATAAAAAAGAACATTATGTTTGTGTTATAATAAATGATGCAATTTCAAAATAAATACAATTGAACAAATATTATTTATTTCAATTCAATTAATGTGTTGCTACTCCATCTGTTTGAAGTTTCCTGGTAGTAAATAATTTTTTATTATTTTTTTTTGCTGGTACGAAACAAAATAGTATTCACACAATATCACCTGGACAGTTTTATGTACACCGTTTACGCATTAAGCATTAAACACAATAACGACAGCAGGCTACAGACTACAGCTTATCAAAAATAGAATACATGTGCGTATATGAGAATGATTATATTTAGTACTACAGGCAGCACGGCTACTGGCTGTTGTCCATGCTGTTTTTGTGGTTGTAGCCAAATTAAACAAATTTCTATTTTGGTGAGCGACAATGAGTAAATGCAATGTTGCCAGTATAATATAAATAAATTCAATTATTGTAAACTTTAAAATCTATTGTTTTATTATACAAAAACAACAAACTATATTTCCAAGCTAATGAAATGATTTCTTGTCATGTATTGTGGACTTTAAATATGTATATTTAATTGGAATAACACCATTTAAGAGTATTGCATATATGAAGGCGCCTATACTGGTGTATGAAAAGAACTCTACTACAAACAACAACTCATAGTTATTGATTTGGTGGTGTCGTTTTTAAAATAATTAAGTAGCTGACTACACATTGAAGATTGTTGCCAGCGGCATTTGCAGTCAGTGTAGTCGGTAGCCTGCTGTGGTGAATGTGCTTAATGGATGAAACACATTCAGTACAGCAGACTAAAGACCTACAATCTGTCGAAAATAGAATACATGTGTGCAAATGGGCCAGGCGGCTACTGGTTGTTGTCTATGCTGTTTTTGGAGTTGTAGTCAAATTAAACTAATTTCCATTTTAAGTTTTAAATACAACGACAGCAGGCTACACGAACAGCGACTACAAAAGCCGTTGGCTACAACGCCAATGTAGTCAGCTACTTAATTATGTTTAAAAGGACACCACCAAATGAATAACCATGAGTTGTTGCTTGTAGTAGAGTTCTTTCAATACACCAGTATAGTCGCTTTCATATATGTATGTAAAACTATTATATTTAAAGTCCACAAAATATGACATTAGCTTGGACATATACTTAGTTTATTGTTTCTATTTGTATAAAAACACAATACATTTTCAAGTTTACAATAATTGAATTTATTAATATGATACTGGCAACACTGTAATTACTCATTGTCGCTCAACAAAATAGAAATTTGCTTGATTTAACTACAACCACAAAAACAGTAGCCGTGTTGCCTGTAGTACTAAATATAATTATTCTTATACATATACGCACATGTACTCTATTTTCGACAAGTTGTAGTCTGTAGTCTACTGTGGTGAATGTGTTTAATGCCTTAGTGCGCGACAATCAGCGAATCCCATGTTGCCAGTATAATATAAATTAATTGTATTGTTGTAAACTTGAAAATATTTTATTTCGGAAAATGTATAAAAAATTATATCAATAGAAATGATTTCTTTTGGGTTTTTTTTTTTTTTTCTTAACTATATTTTAGTGGAATAATATCATATGAAATAGTTAAAGCGGCACTACTGGCGATTGTATAGATTTCTATTACACACAATAACTCATCATAATTGATTTGGTGGTGTTGTTTTTTAAATAATTCAGTAGCAAAGTAGTAAAGCGATAATTGTCGCTAGCGGCATTTGCAGTTATTGTAGTCAGTAGCCTGCTGTGGTGAATGTGTTTAATGTCTATAACACTGAACTGTTAAGCGATTAATTGCTATTGTTTGCTAATTTTAAATTAAATATTTTCGTCTGTTAATTCAATCGGTTAGTTTCGGCAGATTAATCGAAGCTTAACACCTTGAAATAACTGAACGTGACTAAATAAAAAATTTTGTGTCATTTCACTATCAGCCGATTTAACCAAAACCTCGACTAGTTAAAACAGAAACGCGATTAATGAAATTCCCTAATACACCCCTTGTGTTAATAGACATAAAAGACAATTTTTGACTTCGAACATTCTGTTACACAATATCAAAGGAATTACTGTATCAGATTGTTCCATCGTTCACAGGCCCAAAATATTTATTTTATTGCTCATCGGAAATTTTAACTCAACGCACCTTGTTTACTAGAAGAAAAAAAGATGATAACAAGACACAATGAGATATAAACAACAGGTAAACAAATAAAAATATATCGATTCATAATATTTATGACAGGCCGACCGAAACCGAAACTTTTTATACGTTCGTAACATTTGATTTTATTTGTTTATTTTAACCCTTTCTTGTTGCATGAACAGTACGACTCTATGAGTTTGTGGGTTGTCTTGGACCAGTACCCACCACCCACTCATGGCGGCACCCCTACATATGCAGGGAGTTGTGCGCCCCAGAACTAGAGAAAAGAGGGCAGTGTTCAAAGGACAGATGAAGACAAAATAGATGTTTTTATCTATTTTACTTGAGCGGTGAACTTTTTTTTTTTTGCTACAGTTACCGACGACAGAGGGTTCCATTAAAGGCTAAGCAGACAGTAAAAATTCATACTGTCAATTTCTAAATGTCAATTTCTAAATGCGATGGCACAAAATGCCCTCTTTCACTCTTAAGTCATGTTTCGAGCGATTTCTATTACATCGTCATGTTTAAGACAGAGACATTTTTCTTGAAGCAAGTCTGAGTTTATAAGAAAGAGATAGACTATTTTTTTTCAATTTTTATAACCGTCCTTTATTAACATTTCTTATGTACAATTTAATATAGATTTCGAGATCTTATCGACTAGATATTACAACAATTGATTAAGCGAGACATAGATGTTCTAAATTTATGACAGAGGAAAAGACAAAGATGTTGGATACAGCCTTGCTTGTACCGAAAAAGTTACTTCAGTTCTTCTTTGTTATATCATTCTCAATGGCGTCGCTTTAGCTTTTGGCCAAACAATTGAATACAAACTGTCTGAGGACAAGCAAATCAGCAGGATTGAAGAGAACCGCTTCGAGAGAGACTCGTGTAGAACAGGACTTACAAGTACGAGTGTATCTTAGAGACCATTTTGTGAAAAAACTAGTTGTAAAAATATATGTTCAAGTCGAGATAACCCCCGGTTACCACAGGGTATAGGAAAATATGCCGTTATATATTTCTGAATTCAATCTAAATAACAGAACCTGAGGAAAGACATTCTAGAATGTTAAATAATAATTGTTGCTGGAAAAAAAAGTACATCTTTTGTTATTCCGAGTTAAGTTGGTGAAAAATTTAACTCATTTTCGAGAATTGAGTTTAAACAACTCCACAACTTTTTAGCTTTTTTTGATATTTTTATAAATTTATGAATCATATATGGCTTTATTTTTTCGTCAGCAGCCGAATATTCGGTTGGACTTTGGAAAAGGGTTACGTAAATATTAAAAATCGAAAGCTGTTCAATTAACAATACGGGTAACAACGAAATTGTTTGTATTTGAATAACAATATTCAAAAAAAAAAAAAAAAAGTTAATCAAACCAAAATAAATAAATTAATTTGTACATGTATAACAAACAATAGGTAAAAGTGTTTTTAACAAACACGACCTAAAAGTTTATCAATTTTGAAAAACTGTATTCAGTTTGTGTAACACTCTGCTCCCAACAAAATGCTCTTCTCGCCAGCTTTGAATGGAATACTTTTATCAATATTGTTCGGTGGTAAATAATAATTATAAATAATTACTTGGTGGGAGGTAGCCAGCCCATAACTCCTAATATAGCCGTAATAAATAATCCAACAATTTGAATGGAACGTTTTTGATATATTTCTTTTAGTGAAATCGGCTGAGGGCTTTACGCAGGACTGTGATATTCCATGTGAAGAAAGTGACAAAAAAGCGGTTTGTACTTTTGAAAAAGCAGATGTTTGCTTCCGCACACTGCCCTCGAAATGTTATATGGACCACATTAATTGCCTATTCCAATTGGGTGAATACATGAATAAAACACTAACAGTTTTAATTAATTCATTTTATTTGAGCTCTACCTAAATTAATATACAAATTCTTGTCTTTCAAATTTTATCTGTTTGAATTTAATATCTTTAGATTATGTGGTTTACATTGATGAATACTGCGAATTGGAGGCTTTTAAATGCAAAGATCCTTTAACATTTCAATCTCCGCCCATAGAAAATCAGCAAAAAGATGATCTTGAAAATTCTCAATATGAATTTGAAGATAATTTCGCAAGTGACTTCAGCAACGAAAATGAAATCGATTAAGAAGCTGCTGATTGCGGAGATCCCTTAACAGAGGTGATACAATTTTCTTAAACTTAAATTAGTTAATTTACTTTTTTTTTATCAACACGATTAATTATTCGTATATGACTTAAACTATTTATTAAATAAATAAAACTGTGGTCCTTGATGGCTCTTTTGATATATTCTGCTAAATCCCTTCAAACAATTTCTCTGCTCAACACAAAATTATAAAAGGAACTGCCGATACTCTGAATTTTGATTACACAGAAGAAGGAACACAACTAAAATTTTATTGAGTAGAATTATAAGCAGAATTGACAAAAATAAAAATACATACTAAAATAAAAATTTTAAAATAAAAGAAATCATACTTTAAAAAAAACAGAAGTTTATTTTTCAATATATAAAACAAAAGCTACGATTCAAAATATGGCAAGAGGTACCTCTTTGTTCAAAAAATCGATTTTAAAAAAATGTTCTTAGAAAAGGCTAATTTTTTGTCAGCAACCTTATTTTTCCCAGTATTTATCATAACAAAACATTTTAAAACGGTTAGGAGCGTATTTTGAATTTTTTGGGAAAATGACAAAAATTGAAAATTTCATAAGGGGTACCTCTTTGTTCAAAAAATCGATTTTTAAAAAATGTTCTTAGAAAAGGCTAATTTTTTGTCAGCAACCTTATTTTTCCCAGTATTTATCATAACAAAACATTTTAAAACGGTTAGGAGCGTATTTTGAATTTTTTGGGAAAATGACAAAAATTGAAAATTTCATAAGGGGTACCTCTTTGTTCAAAAAATCGATTTTTAAAAAATGTTCTTAGAAAAGGCTAATTTTTTGTCAGCAACCTTATTTTTCCCAGTATTTTCAATAACAAAACATTTTAAAACGGTTAGGAGCGTATTTTGAATTTTTTGGGAAAATGACAAAAATTGAAAATTTCATAAGGGGTACCTCTTTGTTCAAAAAATCGATTTTTAAAAAATGTTCTTAGAAAAGGCTAATTTTTTGTCAGCAACCTTATTTTTCCCAGTATTTATCATAACAAAACATTTTAAAACGGTCAGAAGCGTATTTTTAATTTTTTGGGAAAACGACAAAAATTGAAAATTTCATAAGGGGTACCTCTTTGTTCAAAAAATCGATTTTTAAAAAATGTTCTTAGAAAAGGCTAATTTTTTGTCAGCAACCTTATTTTTCCCAGTATTTTCAATAACAAAACATTTTAAAACGGTTAGAAGCGTATTTTGAATTTTTTGGGAAAATGACAAAAATTGAAAATTTCATAAGGGGTACCTCTTTGTTCAAAAAATCGATTTTTAAAAAATGTTCTTAGAAAAGGCTAATTTTTTGTCAGCAACCTTAGTTTTCCCAGTATTTATCATAACAAAACATTTTAAAACGGTTAGGAGCGTATTTTTAATTTTTTGGGAAAATGACAAAAATTGAAAATTTCATAAGGGGTACCTCTTTGTTCAAAAAATCGATTTTTAAAAAATGTTCTTAGAAAAGGCTAATTTTTTGTCAGCAACCTTAGTTTTCCCAGTATTTATCATAACAAAACATTTTAAAACGGTTAGGAGCGTATTTTTAATTTTTTGGGAAAATGACAAAAATTGAAAATTTCATAAGGGGTACCTCTTTGTTCAAAAAATCGATTTTTAAAAAATGTTCTTAGAAAAAGTTAATTTTTTGTCAGCAACCTTATTTTTCCCAGTATTTTCCATAACAAAACATTTTAAAACGTTTAGAAGCGCATTTTGAATTTTTTGGGAAAATGACAAAAATTGAAAATTTCATAAGGGGTACCTCTTTGTTCAAAAAATCGATTTTAAAAAAATGTTCTTAGAAAAGGCTAATTTTTTGTCAGCATCCTTATTTTTCCCAGTATTTATCATAACAAAACATTTTAAAACGGTTAGGAGCGTATTTTTAATTTTTTGGGAAAATGACAAAAATTGAAAATTTCATAAGGGGTACCTCTTTGTTCAAAAAATCGATTTTTAAAAAATGTTCTTAGAAAAGGCTAATTTTTTGTCAGCAACCTTAGTTTTCCCAGTATTTATCATAACAAAACATTTTAAAACGGTTAGGAGCGTATTTTTAATTTTTTGGGAAAATGACAAAAATTGAAAATTTCGTAAGGGGTACCTCTTTGTTCAAAAAATCGATTTTTAAAAAATGTTCTTAGAAAAAGTTAATTTTTTGTCAGCAACCTTATTTTTCCCAGTATTTTCCATAACAAAACATTTTAAAACGTTTAGAAGCGCATTTTGAATTTTTTGGGAAAATGACAAAAATTGAAAATTTCATAAGGGGTACCTCTTTGTTCAAAAAATCGATTTTTAAAAAATGTTCTTAGAAAAGGCTAATTTTTTGTCAGCATCCTTATTTTTCCCAGTATTTTCCATAACAAAACATTTTAAAACGTTTAGAAGCGCATTTTGAATTTTTTGGGAAAATGACAAAAATTGAAAATTTCATAAGGGGTACCTCTTTGTTCAAAAAATCGATTTTTAAAAAATGTTCTTAGAAAAGGCTAATTTTTTGTCAGCATCCTTAGTTTTCCCAGTATTTATCATAACAAAACATTTTAAAACGTTTAGAAGCGCATTTTGAATTTTTTGGGAAAATGACAAAAATTGAAAATTTCATAAGGGGTACCTCTTTGTTCAAAAAATCGATTTTTTAAAAATGTTCTTAGAAAAGGCTAATTTTTTGTCAGCATCCTTAGTTTTCCCAGTATTTATCATAACAAAACATTTTAAAACGGTTAGGAGCGTATTTTGAATTTTTTGGGAAAATGACAAAAATTTAAAATTTCATAAGGGGTACCTCTTTGTTCAAAAAATCGATTTTTAAAAAATGTTCTTAGAAAAAGTTAATTTTTTGTCAGCAACCTTATTTTTCCCAGTATTTTCCATAACAAAACATTTTAAAACGTTTAGAAGCGCATTTTGAATTTTTTGGGAAAATGACAAAAATTGAAAATTTCATAAGGGGTACCTCTTTGTTCAAAAAATCGATTTTTAAAAAATGTTCTTAGAAAAGGCTAATTTTTTGTCAGAATCCTTATTTTTCCCAGTATTTATCATAACAAAACATTTTAAAACGGTTAGGAGCGTATTTTGAATTTTTTGGGAAAATGACAAAAATTGAAAATTTCATAAAGGGTACCTCTTTGTTCAAAAAATCGATTTTTAAAAAATGTTCTTAGAAAAGGCTAATTTTTTGTCAGCAACCTTAGTTTTCCCAGTATTTATCATAACAAAACATTTTAAAACGGTTAGGAGCGTATTTTTAATTTTTTGGGAAAATGACAAAAATTGAAAATTTCATAAGGGGTACCTCTTTGTTCAAAAAATCGATTTTAAAAAAATGTTCTTAGAAAAGGCTAATTTTTTGTCAGCATCCTTATTTTTCCCAGTATTTATCATAACAAAACATTTTAAACGGTTAGGAGCGTATTTTTAATTTTTTGGGAAAATGACAAAAATTGAAAATTTCATAAGGGGTACCTCTTTGTTCAAAAAATCGATTTTTAAAAAATGTTCTTAGAAAAAGTTAATTTTTTGTCAGCAACCTTATTTTTCCCAGTATTTTCCATAACAAAAAATTTTAAAACGTTTAGAAGCGCATTTTGAATTTTTTGGGAAAATGACAAAAATTGAAAATTTCATAAGGGGTACCTCTTTGTTCAAAAAATCGATTTTTAAAAAATGTTCTTAGAAAAGGCTAATTTTTTGTCAGCATCCTTAGTTTTCCCAGTATTTATCATAACAAAACATTTTAAAACGTTTAGAAGCGCATTTTGAATTTTTTGGGAAAATGACAAAAATTGAAAATTTCATAAGGGGTACCTCTTTGTTCAAAAAATCGATTTTTAAAAAATGTTCTTAGAAAAGGCTAATTTTTTGTCAGCATCCTTAGTTTTCCCAGTATTTATCATAACAAAACATTTTAAAACGGTTAGGAGCGTATTTTGAATTTTTTGGGAAAATGACAAAAATTGAAAATTTCATAAGGGGTACCTCTTTGTTCAAAAAATCGATTTTTAAAAAATGTTCTTAGAAAAGGCTAATTTTTTGTCAGCAACCTTAGTTTTCCCAGTATTTATCATAACAAAACATTTTAAAACGGTTAGGAGCGTATTTTGAATTTTTTGGGAAAATGACAAAAATTGAAAATTTCATAAGGGGTACCTCTTTGTTCAAAAAATCGATTTTTAAAAAATGTTCTTAGAAAAGGCTAATTTTTTGTCAGCAACCTTAGTTTTCCCAGTATTTATCATAACAAAACATTTTAAAACGGTTAGGAGCGTATTTTGAATTTTTTGGGAAAATGACAAAAATTGAAAATTTCATAAGGGGTACCTCTTTGTTCAAAAAATCGATTTTTAAAAAATGTTCTTTGAAAAGGCTAATTTTTTGTCAGCATCCTTATTTTTCCCAGTATTTATCATAACAAAACATTTTAAAACGGTTAGGAGCGTATTTTGAATTTTTTGGGAAAATGACAAAAATTGAAAATTTCATAAGGGGTACCTCTTTGTTCAAAAAATCGATTTTTAAAAAATGTTCTTAGAAAAAGTTAATTTTTTGTCAGCAACCTTAGTTTTCCCAGTATTTATCATAACAAAACATTTTAAAACGGTTAGGAGCGTATTTTTAATTTTTTGGGAAAATGACAAAAATTGAAAATTTCATAAGGGGTACCTCTTTGTTCAAAAAATCGATTTTTAAAAAATGTTCTTAGAAAAGGCTAATTTTTTGTCAGCAACCTTAGTTTTCCCAGTATTTATCATAACAAAACATTTTAAAACGGTTAGGAGCGTATTTTGAATTTTTTGGGAAAATGACAAAAATTTAAAATTTCATAAGGGGTACCTCTTTGTTCAAAAAATCGATTTTTAAAAAATGTTCTTAGAAAAGGCTAATTTTTTGTCAGCATCCTTATTTTTCCCAGTATTTATCATAACAAAACATTTTAAACGGTTAGGAGCGTATTTTGAATTTTTTGGGAAAATGACAAAAATTGAAAATTTCATAAGGGGTACCTCTTTGTTCAAAAAATCGATTTTTAAAAAATGTTCTTAGAAAAGGCTAATTTTTTGTCAGCATCCTTATTTTTCCCAGTATTTATCATAACAAAACATTTTAAAACGGTTAGGAGCGTATTTTGAATTTTTTGGGAAAATGACAAAAATTGAAAATTTCATAAGGGGTACCTCTTTGTTCAAAAAATCGATTTTTAAAAAATGTTCTTAGAAAAGGCTAATTTTTTGTCAGCAACCTTAGTTTTCCCAGTATTTATCATAACAAAACATTTTAAAACGGTTAGGAGCGTATTTTGAATTTTTTGGGAAAATGACAAAAATTGAAAATTTCATAAGGGGTACCTCTTTGTTCAAAAAATCGATTTTTAAAAAATGTTCTTAGAAAAGGCTAATTTTTTGTCAGCAACCTTAGTTTTCCCAGTATTTATCATAACAAAACATTTTAAAACGGTTAGGAGCGTATTTTGAATTTTTTGGGAAAATGACAAAAATTGAAAATTTCATAAGGGGTACGTACCTCTTTGTTCAAAAAATCGATTTTAAAAAAATGTTCTTAGAAAAGGCTAATTTTTTGTCAGCATCCTTATTTTTCCCAGTATTTATCATAACAAAACATTTTAAACGGTTAGGAGCGTATTTTTAATTTTTTGGGAAAATGACAAAAATTGAAAATTTCATAAGGGGTACCTCTTTGTTCAAAAAATCGATTTTTAAAAAATGTTCTTAGAAAAGGCTAATTTTTTGTCAGCATCCTTATTTTTCCCAGTATTTATCATAACAAAACATTTTAAAACGGTTAGGAGCGTATTTTTAATTTTTTGGGAAAATGACAAAAATTGAAAATTTCATAAGGGGTACCTCTTTGTTCAAAAAATCGATTTTTAAAAAATGTTCTTAGAAAAGGCTAATTTTTTGTCAGCATCCTTATTTTTCCCAGTATTTTCCATAACAAAACATTTTAAAACGTTTAGAAGCGCATTTTGAATTTTTTGGGAAAATGACAAAAATTGAAAATTTCATAAGGGGTACCTCTTTGTTCAAAAAATCGATTTTTAAAAAATGTTCTTAGAAAAGGCTAATTTTTTGTCAGCATCCTTATTTTTCCCAGTATTTATCATAACAAAACATTTTAAACGGTTAGGAGCGTATTTTTAATTTTTTGGGAAAATGACAAAAATTGAAAATTTCATAAGGGGTACCTCTTTGTTCAAAAAATCGATTTTTTAAAAATGTTCTTAGAAAAGGCTAATTTTTTGTCAGCATCCTTAGTTTTCCCAGTATTTATCATAACAAAACATTTTAAAACGGTTAGGAGCGTATTTTGAATTTTTTGGGAAAATGACAAAAATTTAAAATTTCATAAGGGGTACCTCTTTGTTCAAAAAATCGATTTTTAAAAAATGTTCTTAGAAAAAGTTAATTTTTTGTCAGCAACCTTATTTTTCCCAGTATTTTCCATAACAAAACATTTTAAAACGTTTAGAAGCGTATTTTTAATTTTTTGGGAAAATGACAAAAATTGAAAATTTCATAAGGGGTACCTCTTTGTTCAAAAAATCGATTTTTAAAAAATGTTCTTAGAAAAAGTTAATTTTTTGTCAGCAACCTTATTTTTCCCAGTATTTTCCATAACAAAACATTTTAAAACGTTTAGAAGCGCATTTTGAATTTTTTGGGAAAATGACAAAAATTGAAAATTTCATAAGGGGTACCTCTTTGTTCAAAAAATCGATTTTTAAAAAATGTTCTTAGAAAAGGCTAATTTTTTGTCAGCATCCTTATTTTTCCCAGTATTTATCATAACAAAACATTTTAAAACGGTTAGGAGCGTATTTTGAATTTTTTGGGAAAATTACAAAAATTGAAAATTTCATAAAGGGTACCTCTTTGTTCAAAAAATCGATTTTTAAAAAATGTTCTTAGAAAAGGCTAATTTTTTGTCAGCAACCTTAGTTTTCCCAGTATTTATCATAACAAAACATTTTAAAACGGTTAGGAGCGTATTTTTAATTTTTTGGGAAAATGACAAAAATTGAAAATTTCATAAGGGGTACCTCTTTGTTCAAAAAATCGATTTTAAAAAAATGTTCTTAGAAAAGGCTAATTTTTTGTCAGCATCCTTAGTTTTCCCAGTATTTATCATAACAAAACATTTTAAAACGGTTAGGAGCGTATTTTTAATTTTTTGGGAAAATGACAAAAATTGAAAATTTCATAAGGGGTACCTCTTTGTTCAAAAAATCGATTTTTAAAAAATGTTCTTAGAAAAGGCTAATTTTTTGTCAGCAACCTTAGTTTTCCCAGTATTTATCATAACAAAACATTTTAAAACGGTTAGGAGCGTATTTTGAATTTTTTGGGAAAATGACAAAAATTGAAAATTTCATAAGGGGTACCTCTTTGTTCAAAAAATCGATTTTTTAAAAATGTTCTTAGAAAAGGCTAATTTTTTGTCAGCATCCTTATTTTTCCCAGTATTTATCATAACAAAACATTTTAAACGGTTAGGAGCGTATTTTTAATTTTTTGGGAAAATGACAAAAATTGAAAATTTCATAAGGGGTACCTCTTTGTTCAAAAAATCGATTTTAAAAAAATGTTCTTAGAAAAGGCTAATTTTTTGTCAGCATCCTTAGTTTTCCCAGTATTTATCATAACAAAACATTTTAAAACGGTTAGGAGCGTATTTTTAATTTTTTGGGAAAATGACAAAAATTGAAAATTTCATAAGGGGTACCTCTTTGTTCAAAAAATCGATTTTTAAAAAATGTTCTTAGAAAAGGCTAATTTTTTGTCAGCAACCTTAGTTTTCCCAGTATTTATCATAACAAAACATTTTAAAACGGTTAGGAGCGTATTTTGAATTTTTTGGGAAAATGACAAAAATTGAAAATTTCATAAGGGGTACCTCTTTGTTCAAAAAATCGATTTTTAAAAAATGTTCTTAGAAAAAGTTAATTTTTTGTCAGCAACCTTATTTTTCCCAGTATTTTCCATAACAAAACATTTTAAAACGTTTAGAAGCGCATTTTGAATTTTTTGGGAAAATGACAAAAATTGAAAATTTCATAAGGGGTACCTCTTTGTTCAAAAAATCGATTTTTAAAAAATGTTCTTAGAAAAGGCTAATTTTTTGTCAGCATCCTTATTTTTCCCAGTATTTATCATAACAAAACATTTTAAAACGGTTAGGAGCGTATTTTGAATTTTTTGGGAAAATTACAAAAATTGAAAATTTCATAAAGGGTACCTCTTTGTTCAAAAAATCGATTTTTAAAAAATGTTCTTAGAAAAGGCTAATTTTTTGTCAGCAACCTTAGTTTTCCCAGTATTTATCATAACAAAACATTTTAAAACGGTTAGGAGCGTATTTTGAATTTTTTGGGAAAATGACAAAAATTGAAAATTTCATAAGGGGTACGTACCTCTTTGTTCAAAAAATCGATTTTAAAAAAATGTTCTTAGAAAAGGCTAATTTTTTGTCAGCATCCTTAGTTTTCCCAGTATTTATCATAACAAAACATTTTAAAACGGTTAGGAGCGTATTTTTAATTTTTTGGGAAAATGACAAAAATTGAAAATTTCATAAGGGGTACCTCTTTGTTCAAAAAATCGATTTTTAAAAAATGTTCTTAGAAAAGGCTAATTTTTTGTCAGCATCCTTAGTTTTCCCAGTATTTATCATAACAAAACATTTTAAAACGGTTAGGAGCGTATTTTTAATTTTTTGGGAAAATGACAAAAATTGAAAATTTCATAAGGGGTACCTCTTTGTTCAAAAAATCGATTTTAAAAAAATGTTCTTAGAAAAGGCTAATTTTTTGTCAGCATCCTTAGTTTTCCCAGTATTTATCATAACAAAACATTTTAAAACGGTTAGGAGCGTATTTTTAATTTTTTGGGAAAATGACAAAAATTGAAAATTTCATAAGGGGTACCTCTTTGTTCAAAAAATCGATTTTTAAAAAATGTTCTTAGAAAAGGCTAATTTTTTGTCAGCAACCTTAGTTTTCCCAGTATTTATCATAACAAAACATTTTAAAACGGTTAGGAGCGTATTTTGAATTTTTTGGGAAAATGACAAAAATTGAAAATTTCATAAGGGGTACCTCTTTGTTCAAAAAATCGATTTTTTAAAAATGTTCTTAGAAAAGGCTAATTTTTTGTCAGCATCCTTATTTTTCCCAGTATTTATCATAACAAAACATTTTAAACGGTTAGGAGCGTATTTTGAATTTTTTGGGAAAATGACAAAAATTGAAAATTTCATAAGGGGTACCTCTTTGTTCAAAAAATCGATTTTTAAAAAATGTTCTTAGAAAAGGCTAATTTTTTGTCAGCATCCTTATTTTTCCCAGTATTTATCATAACAAAACATTTTAAAACGGTTAGGAGCGTATTTTGAATTTTTTGGGAAAATGACAAAAATTGAAAATTTCATAAGGGGTACCTCTTTGTTCAAAAAATCGATTTTTAAAAAATGTTCTTAGAAAAGGCTAATTTTTTGTCAGCATCCTTATTTTTCCCAGTATTTATCATAACAAA
Organism: Linnaemya vulpina; assembly: GCA_963675445.1. NCBI lineage: Eukaryota > Metazoa > Arthropoda > Insecta > Diptera > Tachinidae > Linnaemya > Linnaemya vulpina. Next base: position 11,265,188 of record OY776278.1, on the reverse strand, counting down.
ACATTTTAAAACGGTTAGGAGCGTATTTTGAATTTTTTGGGAAAATTACAAAAATTGAAAATTTCATAAAGGGTACCTCTTTGTTCAAAAAATCGATTTTTAAAAAATGTTCTTAGAAAAGGCTAATTTTTTGTCAGCAACCTTAGTTTTCCCAGTATTTATCATAACAAAACATTTTAAAACGGTTAGGAGCGTATTTTGAATTTTTTGGGAAAATGACAAAAATTGAAAATTTCATAAGGGGTACCTCTTTGTTCAAAAAATCGATTTTTTAAAAATGTTCTTAGAAAAGGCTAATTTTTTGTCAGCATCCTTATTTTTCCCAGTATTTATCATAACAAAACATTTTAAACGGTTAGGAGCGTATTTTGAATTTTTTGGGAAAATGACAAAAATTGAAAATTTCATAAGGGGTACCTCTTTGTTCAAAAAATCGATTTTTAAAAAATGTTCTTAGAAAAGGCTAATTTTTTGTCAGCATCCTTATTTTTCCCAGTATTTATCATAACAAAACATTTTAAAACGGTTAGGAGCGTATTTTGAATTTTTTGGGAAAATGACAAAAATTGAAAATTTCATAAGGGGTACCTCTTTGTTCAAAAAATCGATTTTTAAAAAATGTTCTTAGAAAAGGCTAATTTTTTGTCAGCAACCTTAGTTTTCCCAGTATTTATCATAACAAAACATTTTAAAACGGTTAGGAGCGTATTTTTAATTTTTTGGGAAAATGACAAAAATTGAAAATTTCATAAGGGGTACCTCTTTGTTCAAAAAATCGATTTTTAAAAAATGTTCTTAGAAAAAGTTAATTTTTTGTCAGCAACCTTATTTTTCCCAGTATTTTCCATAACAAAACATTTTAAAACGTTTAGAAGCGCATTTTGAATTTTTTGGGAAAATGACAAAAATTGAAAATTTCATAAGGGGTACCTCTTTGTTCAAAAAATCGATTTTTAAAAAATGTTCTTAGAAAAGGCTAATTTTTTGTCAGCATCCTTATTTTTCCCAGTATTTATCATAACAAAACATTTTAAACGGTTAGGAGCGTATTTTTAATTTTTTGGGAAAATGACAAAAATTGAAAATTTCATAAGGGGTACCTCTTTGTTCAAAAAATCGATTTTTAAAAAATGTTCTTAGAAAAGGCTAATTTTTTGTCAGCATCCTTATTTTTCCCAGTATTTATCATAACAAAACATTTTAAAACGGTTAGGAGCGTATTTTGAATTTTTTGGGAAAATGACAAAAATTGAAAATTTCATAAGGGGTACCTCTTTGTTCAAAAAATCGATTTTTAAAAAATGTTCTTAGAAAAGGCTAATTTTTTGTCAGCAACCTTAGTTTTCCCAGTATTTATCATAACAAAACATTTTAAAACGGTTAGGAGCGTATTTTGAATTTTTTGGGAAAATGACAAAAATTGAAAATTTCATAAGGGGTACCTCTTTGTTCAAAAAATCGATTTTTAAAAAATGTTCTTAGAAAAAGCTAATTTTTTGTCAGCAACCTTATTTTTCCCAGTATTTTCCATAACAAAACATTTTAAAACGTTTAGAAGCATATTTTGAATTTTTTGGGAAAATGACAAAAATTGAAAATTTCATAAGGGGTACCTCTTTGTTCAAAAAATCGATTTTTAAAAAATGTGTTTAGAAAAGGCTAATTTTTTGTCAGTAACCTTATTTTTCCCAGTATTTCCCATAACAAAATATTTTAAAACGCTTAGAAGCGTATTTTGAATTTTTTGGGAAAATTACAAAAATTGAAAATTTCATAAGGGGTACCTCTTTGTTCAAAAAATCGATTTTTAAAAAATGTTCTTAGAAAAAGCTAATTTTTTGTCAGCAACCTTATTTTTCCCAGTATTTTCCATAACAAAACATTTTAAAACGTTTAGAAGCGTATTTTGAATTTTTTGGGAAAATGACAAAAATTGAAAATTTCATAAGGGGTACCTCTTTGTTCAAAAAATCGATTTTTAAAAAATGTTCTTAGAAAAAGCTAATTTTTTGTCAGCAACCTTATTTTTCCCCGTATTTTCCATAACAAAACATTTTAAAACGTTTAGAAGCGTATTTTGAATTTTTTGGGAAAATGACAAAAATTGAAAATTTCATGAGGGGTACCTCTTTGTTCAAAAAATCGATTTTTAAAAAATATTCTTGGAGAAGGCTAATTTTTTGTCAGCATCCTTATTTTTCCCAGTATTTGTCATAACAAAACATTTTAAAACGGTTAGGAGCGTATTTTTAATTTTTTGGGAAAATGACAAAAATTGAAAATTTCATAAGGGGTACGTACCCCTTTGTTCAAAAAATCGATTTTTAAAAAATGTTCTTAGAAAAGGCTAATTTTTTGTCAGCAACCTTCTTTTTGCCAGTATTTTCCAAAATACTGAAAAAATAACAGGATTATTTTATAGATCTGCGTAAGGAACAGAATACCTCTGGAGTAACAAAGTATAACGCCAACATTTATTTTTATTAACAACCTCTGGATTTTCGTCCGCCAAAATGTTGCACGTTAGAAACCAAACGGATACAGGTCAATGGTATTGCCATGCTAGAAACGATTCTTGTTAAATCGATTTGAGTGAAAACAGCAAAACAGTATCAACAAACTAAAACGGTGCAAACTATAGGGAAAACCTAAATAAAAATTAAACAAAAGAAATAAACGAAACGATATAAACGATTTTGGATTGATGAATAATGGGAAATACGGAGAGTAACGTGACGAGTGGTGTTAAGAAGCAGGCTGGAGTTTCTACACAGGCTTTATATAAATTTGTTAATCTTAAAGGCGGCGGTCTGCTAGTCGACATGATGAAGCGTGCCTGTCAAACAAAACAATTTGCTGAAATCGATCATGCCATAAAGACTAAAGTGGAGCCGTTTTTATACAATAAAGGAGCGGGTCGTTACTTTCCCATTTCGAAAATGGTTTTGCTACGCAACAAAGAACGAGCGAGAACCAAGCAGCTGCCAGAGATTAGAGCATTGGAAAATCCTGACGAAGATTTCAACATACACGACTATTGCTCCGAAGTGTCGGAAGCTGAGTATCTATCAAATCCTAGTGCTTATCGTTTTGTTTGCTGGAATTTAAACGTGAGTATTCATTCGATGGGCGATAACAAGCTAAAACGGAAGGCACTGATATTCGTCGCCAAGTCTGATACGTTTTCAAAGAAGCTCTGAATTACATTGAAAAAAAGGGTTACAGTGGAAGCAAAATAAAAGCTGACTAAATTTATTGTAGAAGTGTAAAATTTTGCTTTAACATGTATTTTTATTAGGGAGGTAACGATGGACTTTTCGGCGATATGATACCGATACCAAAAGCCTAAGCGCCAAAAATTCAATTTTGCAGAAAAAGTAGTTTTTAATTATCCTTGTTTTAAATCAAGTACAGCTGCACAGGATTGGAATAGACATCTATATTTAATGTTATTGGTTTAGATAAGTTTCCTATAAGTTAACTAGTTTAAGATACCTACATATTCTTCTTATCATGAAAAATCTATTAATTTATTGATAAAAAGTAGTTTTTAATTATCCTTGTTTTAAATCAAGTATAGCTGCACAGGATTGGAATAGACATCTATATTTAATGTTAATGGTTTAGATAAGTTTCCTATAAGACAACTATTTTAAGATACCAACATGAAAAATCTATTAATTTATTGATAAAAAGTAGTTTTTAATTATCCTTGTTTTAAATCAAGTATAGCTGCACAGGATTGAAATAGACATCTATATTTAATGTTAATGGTTTAGATAAGTTTCCTATAAGACAACTATTTTAAGATACCAACATGAAAAATCTATTAATTTATTGATAAAAAGTAGTTTTTAATTATCCTTGTTTTAAATCAAGTATAGCTGCACAGGATTGGAATAGACATCTATATTTAATGTTAATGGTTTAGATAAGTTTCCTATAAGACAACTAATGTTTGGACCTGTTAAGATATTTTAAGATACTTAAATATGCTTGTTATCATGAATATAATAATAAGTTATTCAAATTATTTCACAACTAGTTATTATTATCCTTAGCAAGCTGTTCTCTGTTTCACTAACATCCTTGTAGTTTTTGACAATAATTTTGCTCGCTTAGCCGACACTGCAGTTACAACAAAATTTAAACAAATTAATAATTCAACGAGAAAATGAACTGAAGCTAAAATTTCTTTTGCCGTGTGTACGTAACGGTACTCGAGAACTTGTCTTAATTTAAATTTTTTACTAAAAATTAATTTTAGAAAATATATTTTATAGCAGAACCGACCGGTACTAATTCCGAGGCGTCTTTTGTTGAGATTTCTTTTTTTTAATTTGTTTACTTTATATTTTTATCACTTAATTAAGAAACAATAAATTTTCGGTCCCATTTACCATTTAATTTAGGAAAGGGGTGCCGTTGGAGAAACGATTTTGCATTTGTGTTTGCTGAATGCATCTTCTCTGCATGCTGACTTAGCGAAGAGGCTATTGAAGTTCTATCCCAAGCTAATTATGGATATTTATCTAAGTGATGAGTATTATGGAGAAAGCGTACTACATATAGCCATTGTAAATGAGGATCCGGCAATGGTAAAATATCTTTTGGATGCAGATGCGTATGTGGAAGAGAGGTAAAAATTGAGTGGCATAAGAACACATAAAAAAGATAATAAAATATGATTTCAATTATCAAACTGTCATATAAAATTAATTGTGTTGTTGTTAAAGCTCCATGATTAATTGCAAGTAAAAAGTTTGTAATAAAAAGATTTAAATTTGATCGCTCAATTAATTTACTTAACAGAAAAATTAATGGAAATTAACTTTAAGGATTTTGTTCTTTTTTAAATATAACTTTCATAGAAGTTTAAATTTTTTCTAATAATTAAATTAATGTTTTTTTTTTAGTTTTCTGAATTATATGCCGAAAATATTTTATCAAAAAACATGTGCTCTTTACAGATGCTGTGGAGCTTTTATGTCTGCAGAAGACCAGAAACCATCGCGCTATGATTCCCCAGACCATGAGTATGTAGGTGTTAGCCCAATGACCAATTATGATGGTTATGTATACTGGGGAGAATATCCTCTTAGTTTTGCCGCTTGTTTGTCTCAAGAAGAATGTTTTCGCTTAGTTTTGGCTCGAGGAGCCGATCCGGACCTACAGGATACCAACGGTAACAATGTACTGCACATGATGGTCATTTATGAAAAAATTGATATGTTTGATGTGGCTTATGAAGTGGGCACTGATGTCCACCAACGAAACGTTTTGAATTTAACACCTTTAACATTGGCCGCCAAATTAGGCAGAGTGGAAATGTTTTTTCACATTATGAGCATCGAGCGGGAAATATATTGGCAACTGGGAAGTATAACATGTGCCGCTTATCCTTTATCAAAAATTGATACGATCGATGTTAATACAGGAAATATAAACAAAGATTCGGCATTGAATTTTGTAGTTTTCGGTGTAAGAAAAGAAAACAAATAACTATTTCCACACATACCCTTTTCAAGATAGAAATTTCATATATTATTTTAGGATAAACTAGAACATTTGGAACTGTTGGATGGTGTTGTCATAGATCTCTTGAAAACTAAATGGGATACATTTGTAAAAGCCCGTTTCTATAAACAGTTTTACATGTTTTCCTTTTATTTTTTATTTTCTTTGGTTAGCTTTATACTACGTCCAGGTCCAGCCGAAAAAGTAGATGAAACTAGTGACCAAGACACTACAACCGAAATAAATAATTCATCATTTTACATCCAGGGCTTTTCATCGGGAACAAATACAAACGACATGAAATTGCCTTACAGTGAGTACGAGTATGATTATTGTCCAAAATTCGGGAGTGAGAGTTTCGGTGTTGGTGAATTATATAGTAAAAATAAAACTCATAGCTTTTCTTTGTTTTAAGAAACTTTTTGGCTTAACTTTAGCGAATATATCGATGATGATGATGCCGATATATCGGATATACCTTCATGGTGGAGCACATATGAAGGTTGTCCATTAATGAATTGGGAGTCGAATTTGGCCAAGGTATGTCCCACAATTTTTCTATTGCACTATATTCGTTATATTAATGGAAATTCCTTTTTCGTTCATTATTAAGATTCGAATTATTGCGGAAATAGTAATTTTCTTTGGCGCTATCTTGTACCTGCTAACTGCTTTACGGGAAGCTCGATTTTTGGGATATAAAATGTTTATTGAAAATCTTGTTAGTATAAACATTATTGATGGATAACGCTTGAGAAATTGTTGTGGATTGCGAGTAACTTTTTTTATTAAACCACATTAGCGGAGTTATATAAAAGAATCAATGCGAGGAAGTAAAACTTTTTAAGTGACTCCTATCATATATTAAATGCAATTTATGTTTTTTAAGTTTATTGGGCATTACTTTTGTGTGAGCACTTTTAGAACCAGAACCCATATAATTGGATTCAGATCGGAAATCTTTTATCTTATTAATTTTGATCAGACTTTATTCGAATTACTTTATTCCTAAGTTAATAGAAAAAAATCTGTCGAAAGTTGTTATAATAAGGCAGGTTAAAAAGGCATAGTATGAGATGGCACTTAGCAATTTTTGAAAAAAGATCTTGGATAAATAATTTATTATGTAGAAAAAGTTACTCACAACCTTGTCAATGATTGAAAGCTGTTGCTTAGTGGAATGTTGAAATGTGAGGAATGATATGGTTTCTAATTTTAGATGACTGCACCATCCAGGGTTATGTTTTTGCTATCCTGCTGTCTCATGATGACCATACCATGGTTAAGATTGTCTTGTTTAACGGAGTTAGATGATCATGTAGCGGTATGTATAATGTTAACAACAGCCCCCTACTTTCTATTTTTTTGTCGGTATGTTTTACAATGTGGTATCAAAAATGAAATGTACAACTCTTTAATGAGTTTTATTTGTTTTTGTTTTAGAGGCTTTAAAACTGTTGGTCCCTTTGTTGTGATGATATACCGAATGGTGATGGGCGATTTGATACGTTTTGTATCTATTTACCTAGTATTTGTAATGGGATTTTCCCAAGCATATTATATAATATTTTTAACTTTTGACAATCCAACGAGTCCAGAAGATATTGATGACGCGGGTACCAATCCAATGCCCTCACCTATGGAATCTGTAGTGGCCATGTTTTTAATGTCACTAACTAACTTTGGAGACTACTATGGAGCCATGTCGTCAACACAACACGAAGTTGAAGCAAAAATTCTTTTCTTTTTATTTATGGTTATAGTTAGCGTATTGTTGGTTAACATGTTAATTGCTATGATGGGTAATACATACCAAAAAATAGCTGAAATACGTAACGAATGGCAGAGACAATGGGCTCGCATAGTTTTGGTAGTTGAGCGAAGTGTTCCGCCTGCTGTAAGACTGACAAATTTCATGCAATATTCTCAACCCATGTCGGATGGCCGAAGAGCATTAGTATTGCGTTTGAATATGAGTGTGAGTATTGTAATTCTAATTCTATTTTTTATACTTTTTATATTCTTTTTGTCCTTTTCTAGGATGAAGATAAAGATGAAATGAAGGAAGTTCAGGAAATGAAAAGAATTCATGAGCGCTTTTCGAAAAAGCGTCAGAAGGAAAGAGATGCTCGTTGTAAAGCAAAGCAAGAACAATATGAAAAAATTTTCGGTGCAACAGCGGATAACATAATAGAGTAATCAGGAGTTCATTTTGATCGAAAGAAATAAATATGCACTCACATATAAAGTCTACATTATAAATTAAAATCTCTAATGATTTATTAATTACTAAATACTGTTTTGTATGTAATGAAATACAATTTCCTTTAAATCAATAACAAAACTATTTTTGACGTAAACCTAGAATCTACAACGGCATTTTGTGACATCGCATTTGCGTTTTTATTTAAAAATTTATGCACTAGTATTGAATTTGCTTGTGATACCATAAATGGTTTGTTTTCGGCTGAAGTTACGTTCACGCTTGACAAATATTTGCCTAAAGAACCCTAACGACTAAATACTTAAGATAAACTATTTATTTCAGATAATTGTTTATTTAGTTAAACAAATATGCAATTCTCTGACAATGTCTATTAGTTATGTATGTTTCACTTAATAAGAACGTATATGAATTGAAATACTTTTCATCTCCATTTAGTAATTAAGTTGCTTTGGACAAATATATTACAAGTGTAAACGTACGTTTAATTATATGAAATTTCCACGCATCTCTGTTAATATTAATATCAGAATACACATTCATAACGATAAATATGGATATGAGGATGAATTTCTTATGTCCTTTGCGTCATAAAACTAAAACCGAGCGTTTAGAGCTTTCCCTGCACTACGATAATTATTAATACATTAGAGATTCTTATAAACATGCGATCTTTCAAATACAACAAAACTCTTTCATATTGAATGTTTCTCCTTTACTCTATTTGGTTTTATTTTCCATACAAAAAAAAATTATATTATATTTCTGCTACACAAATTACCTTTGATGAAACACAATGGTAGATATTAAATCTCATCAGTTATATAAAAATTGTATATACTATTTATACAAGGCACAACAAAACTTCAGAAATACTCTATATTTTTGAAACACACATATTTATGTATGTATGTGTATGAAATATATATTTCAGTACACTTTCAGCCGGTTTCACATTGTCGAAGGCTTCCTTTCGATCGTACAACTACATTTAAAAATCTTTTATAAAATTATACATAATTATGCGAATGAAATAACTCTTTCGACATCGTGACACAGGCAGTTTATTTCTGAAATCATACGTATTTCGCCAAATATTTTGTATAACTTGTTTAAGTAAGAATAACGTCATAAGAATTTATGACTTTTTTTTACTAAACCAAAACTATGAAAATAGCTTTTAGCCACTTTACTACTATAAACTAATACTTAAGTTTATAAATTTTTAGTGAAAATTATTGTGAAAAGCTTGTTAATTAATGAATAAAAAAAAACTAATCTCTTTTGATGTTGTTAGTCAGTAAAAAGCTTAGAAGTCTTGTAATATAGCAAGCTTACAGAAAAATAAGTTTTTAATCATAATTTAAGTGAACATTCAATTTGTAAGTAATAAGTTAATCGTCGTAATTATTGTTTACAATATTTTAAAAAACAAATAGTCGCAATATTTACTGCAATTGAATTCTTAAATGAATCGAACACATTTTTCATATTGCACAAAATAAAAATATTTCAACGTCTTATATAATATGAAAGGAAAAAATAAATAACATAACAAATTAGAATATATAATTTTAATAAAACCACTCACAAATTGGGTTGTTAAATTAATAAGAGTATTTAAAATACATATGTACGTACATCCTATTTGTAAGCAGTCATTATTTTCGAGTTATTAAATAATTTAAATACTTTAAACAAGCGTTGCTGCTTTATTTCATTAAATACATATATAATTTTTAAGTAGCACATGAACATCATGACTTGATATTTATTGTTACAGATGTTTTAGCAATATTGAAGCACATATAAAAAAAACTACAATTTTAAAATCATTGATACTACATATTTATAAGTCGACTTTTGGTAGAATTATATGGATATAATTTCATATCTTGTCGGGAAATGTAACGAAAAATATTTTTTCGATTGCGTTAAAACATTTGTTGGTAATCAGTGTTAAACTAGAATGAGATTAATTACTTATCATTTGAATAACTTAGAAAACTGTTGATTCCATTCACATAATACTGTTGTCAAAAGTCCGCAGATATATAAATTACTTATAATTAGGAATTTAGCAAATAATGATTCAAAGTTATAAAATTTAATATAAGGAATGATAATACATATTCTTGTTCAATTGTTTTGTTTTCAAAAGTATAAGATCTTTGTTCGAAAAGATAAATTAACCATTGTGACACGAAGGAAGACATTATAAGATTATATAATAAATTATAATTTCAATATAAAGGGACAAAGTCAAATTAGTCAAATTTAAAATTAATGCGATACATGTACATATATACAGGACATACGTATGTATGTATGTACATGCGATATAAAAAGAAAAATGGGTTTTATCTTTTCGTCATTTACAGTAACTGAATGTTGAAATTCTTAACTTAATTAAGTTTTTTTTTAACGCCTTTTTTTCTTCTCTTGCTTTCGCAATTTGTGCAAACGTCGATTATTGGGTTGCGCTTCACATCCGCTTGTTTTTGAATCCTGTAAATATTAATTCAAAACATATATTCAGAAATGATTATTCTGACAAACAATATATAGAAATTATCGTTTTGCTCATACATATATCTCTGATTCATAAAGTCAGTACTTTTTTTTAGAAATTTGCCCGAAAATTCCAAACAAAAGCCTAGGTAGAATTGTATTAGAACTTCTATTAGACAAGGGCTTTAAAATAAAATTTGGCAAAATATTATACGTACATATTTGTGTACCTATGTATATATTTATGTACATACATTGTATATTGGAATATTTATTTATATTCTTGAAGTTTCGGAGCACAGATTCCGACGGGGTAACTTGACCATATGCCGACGATGTTGTTAACCTGAATTTTATCCATTACTTTGACTGACTAGCAATTATTTTTTAAAATGAAAAAATATTATATTCAAATAGATGCAGAAAGCCTGTACAGAATTTAAAATTCTCGAGCTACAGTAGATAAGTGCTTGACGTACAACGAAGCTGACTTTTACAAAGCAAAATCAAATATTTATGTATACATATACAATATGCATGCATATACATAAGTATTTACATGAACTTCGTATAAAAAAATAAGTTTGTATGAATATATAAATTGTTAACTACTTTAATTTTAGGACAATAAGTATCTCCTGCACAAACACATATTAAAACCTTAGCTTGTAGATTACATATACTTATGTGCATAGCTTCAAAAGTGGGTTCAGCTAGCTTTTACTAATACCTCCAATGCATCACCATCCCCATCATTGTCATAGGTGCTCATAAAAATTGAAGCCATTATACACGCCAACTGAAAGAATGCACCAAAATACAAACTCCATCTTAATATGGTGCTGAAAATGTCATCATCACCATATTTGTCCAAAGGATTTGGCGACGATGCCATTGCTTATTTGATGACGGACTTTTGTGTCCGCAGGCCTCCAAAATATTTTTGTTTACTAAATAGATAAGGATACTACTTTTTGGGTATGTGTAAGTGGCAGGGATGGACAATTTCTAATTCAATTCGTTTTGGTATCAGAAATGATGAAATTATACATACGGTGGCATTGCTACCTAGCATATGAGATCATGAAATATATGGTATAATCAAAGATATATCACTAACAGATAGACTCCTAGCTGAAATCGCTTGGAAAACTAAGTTATTACATGTTACCATAGACGGTAGATTTAATAAGATTCGATGCAATACGAAAAAATATGTGCACTCAATCCATACAAACCTGCCAAAATCACCCGAAGAGTTGATATATCAAGGATATGAGAGCCAAATATGACGGTTATTGTAATGAATGTTTCTTTGTTCTTCACGTGGACATATGGATTTAGCAATATGTATCGCAGTTGAAAAGATAATTACACCCAAGTTTAATGCACGTGGAGACTCCTAAAAATCAGCTGTCATAATACTGTCACTTACTATCAACTCAATTTGGCTAGAAAATCTGAAAACAGCCACAAGAAAAAAATATTTTTCTTGTAAAATAAAGAATCTAATATTAATGTACTAATTCATTGTTGCTAAAAATTAATTTGTTCGGTATGAATTTTTATAAGAATGTTCGTAGTTATATGCGCCAAATATATTTTAGAAACGCAAACCAATCTACCACTTTATCACGTAATTTCGGTCGGAAACGTTTGTATTCGAATACTGCTTCAGAGTCTGCACGTTCAAATGGACCAAGCACCCTGAAGCTAGCTTTATTGGGAACCACACTAGGCGCCACCGGAGGTACTGTATATTCGTTGTATACAAATTGGAAAGATACAAATTCTCATATGGAGCATGAACGAACGCCACCAGCAATCATTAAAGAGTTTCCTTCGAATGTGAAGATCACCAAACGCATTTTTAATCCCAAAGACACATCTGGTCTCGACATAACTCTATTTCAATTTCAAACATGTCCGTTCTGTTGCAAAGTAAGAGCATTTTTAGATTTTAATGGCATTTCCTATAAGGTAGTAGAAGTTGATGCTGTATTGAAGCAGGATCTTAAATGGTCAGAAGTAAAGAAAGTGCCGATGGTGTTGATACGTCAAAGAGATGGACGTTACGTACAGATGAGTGATTCTAGTGCAATTATTTCTTTAATTGCAACATGTTTAAACGACAAAAAGATTGATGTTGGGGATCTAGCTCAATATTATCCTTCAATATCATTCTTCGATGATAATCAAAATAAAAAGAACGACATTATGAACAAATATTTCCTAATGTACCAAGATCACACACCCAAAGGGTATACGAAAGATCTGGAATTGTAAGTTTCAAGCATACTAACTATTCAACTTATTTACATATGTAAAAATTAAATAGATTGGAGCGCAAATGGCGGACGTGGGCTGATTCTCATCTTGTGCATCTTATATCGCCCAACTGCTATCAGTCGTTGGGGGAAGCTTTTGAAACATTTGAGTGGTTTTCTCAAGCAGGAGAATGGGACATTCACTTTCCAAAATGGGAGCGCGATTTAATGGTATATGTTGGTGCAACCGCAATGTGGGTTATTGCTAAAATTCTTAAAAAACGACATCAATTAACGGATGATGTGCGTGGACACATATATGATGCATGCAACAGATGGACAAAAGAGTTAGAAAAACGTAAAACCAAGTTTTTAGGGGGTAATCAACCCAATTTAGCGGACTTATCGGTTTACGGCGTTCTAAGTAGTATGGAAGGTTGTCAAGCATTCAAAGATTGTGTACATAATACAAAAATTGGTATGTATAGAAAATTAAATATTGTCAACCTAAATTGCTAGGAATGGTTTTGAGTCCGAAATTTTATTTCGATCGATTTTGTTTTACCTTCTTCACACTACTAGAGTTCCACATAAAAATTTTTTAATTTCTTTCTACAAATTGAAAGATTTTTTTCGAGAAAATTTAAAGATTTTCGATTTCTGAAGTTTTCTCTGACTTAAAACAACTTTCGATCGAAATTAATTTACGTGGGCTAGTAAATTAATACGAATTCTCCATAATGGATCAGAAAAACAACTTATATTGATCGTACATATGTGCTTATATATTATATCGCTTTTACTGAAGAAACGGAAGAACTCTAATATCATAGTTTTACTATTAAATTGATAATTATTAATAATATAGCTTCTGGTCAAAAGTATAGAGTTGTCTCAAAAAGAGTTTAGGAATCAAAATGACTATTTTTTTAATTAAAAAATAAATTACAAAACTATTAAAGTAAAACAGTTCGAAGTTGATTCTGCAATAACCTTGTTTTATATTATATTGTGTATATTTGTTCAAGGGATCAGAATTTATGTTTTAAATACATATTTTATTTACTAAATATTATTAGCACTGGAATGTGTGTTTTTTGTTTTTTTTTTTTTTTTGTTTTTATTATAGTAGATGTAAAGAGTTCAAGATTACATCTTTTCCTTCTTAATAATAATCTTAGTTTTTAAAATTTTTGATATATACATACATATATACAAATGTTGGAAGAAAAATTTACACAAATATGTATATATCCCGTATAAAGAAATTAACTTAACAACAAAGAGGTTTTAATAATATTATTCTTTTTTTAGGTGAATGGTTTTATAGTGTAAAACAAATAATACAACAAAATCGAGGCGACTTAATACGTGAACGTATTGACGGCGAAATGCCCACAATGTTAACAGCTATAACTAATTGAATAATTGCCAAAATGCTACATAATTATGCAGACTTCAATTGTATGTTTGTTAAAACATTAAACTGCTTATTTGTATTTCTCCATGGATGGAATACACACATACGTATATAAATGTATGTTTTATTTATTTAAATTCTTCATAGCAATATAAAGCCATACAGGCCAAGAGCGTATTACAAAGTTTGACTAATTCTATGTAAAAACAATGAAAATTAATTAACTATCTGAAATGTATGTAAACAAAAATAAAAGTACTATCAAGATGATTAATATATTGTACTAATAGAAATCAAAACCACAAATATACGTAATATGTATGTATGTACTTATAAGTTAGAAAAATAGTTTTCCCAGTAAATTAAAGTTTAAAATATGAAGGAACTACTTATAATTAGTACTCGACAATAAATCATGGAATACTTCAAATTGAAAACTAGCTAGGCATTTAAAGGTTGGACCAGCCGACCGTTGATATTGTAAATGTTAGCTAAATGTTGTGAAAATAGATATGTTGCTACACTTATAAAATCCTTAAATAGTGTCATCTGTTTTTCACATAAGCAAACAATAGGTGTGATCCCGTACTTTTTGGGTAAAGTAAGAGTAAGCAAAAAATTCTCTCGCATATTGTTAAACTTAGTACTGCTTGAGTTTAACTCACATGCAGACACCATATACCATGTATTAAAATTCAAAACACTTCGATGTTTTTTTTTTTTTTTTTTGGTAAAGAAATTTGGCTTTTTCTGTTCCCGTACTTTCGTACATTTTTTACAATATGTGAGAGAATTTTTTGCTTACTCTCACTTTACCCAAAAAGTACGGGATCACAGCTATTTCCAGCAAGAAGACGAATGTTGTTCTCTCACAATCTCTCATTTGCCCAAATTTTGAGTACGGGAACAGTTTTGGGTAAGATTGGGCGCCCGCGGGCACCCAAAGTAGAGTAGGGATCACACCTATTATTATACATCAGTGATGTCAGCTCCATACACAATTGTGGAAACAAAACTCACACGTAAAGTATAATTTTTTACTGAAAAACACTCTCACTCACAGGGAAGTATCGCAAGGCCTGTTTTGAGATCTCTAAGCATTCTTTCAACATACCTTTGGAAGCAAATATATTCCGATTTGAAATACTTTTTCTCAAAATAACACAATAAATTAACATCTGCAAACCCAAAAAATGTTTTCTTGTTGCGAAACTGCAATATAAATTTAGAAGTTATTATTGGTAAATAAATGTATACTAATAGAAAATGCCTTTAATTAAAGGACTAGCAACCGCACATTTCTCTCTGTGGTAATATAAGAGACAAGAGCAGTCTCAAAAGAGAAATAAGTACCAAAAAAGGTCTTTTGGTACTTATTCAACATACATACAGTCCATCACTGTATACAACTCTCAAGTAACCTTATATGCTTTTTTTTTCTACAGGTTAGCACGTCACGGCAACATTTCATTACAGTCAAGTAAGCGTTTTCATAACTTGACCTATAACAGTTTGGGACATTTACAACTTCAACGTTCGGCCAAATTAGCCTTAAGTGTTTTGCCGCCTGTTGACGTTTTGTAAGATAAAAGCTGCCACATAATATAACACATATGCCAAGGTAGCATGTACCCTAACAAAATACTTGAAATATTACAGCTGTGATGTAGTTAAAAACAGCTTAGCCCTTAATAAGCGAAATGTTATTGCGTATACTTAACATCAACAGAGCTACCTACCACATTGCACGCGAACATTAAGATGTTTGCCTTAATTACACATATAAGTGTAGTCGATTGACAACAAATCCAAAGTTAAACATATTACAAACCACACTGATGGTATTTACTGCTATAAAAGTATATGTTTAATTTCGAATTACCAGGATTGAGGTATGGTATTATGTGCGTACATTAACCATGGGCAAGTATTTTGAACCCTATACAAGGAATACTACTACATTAATCGACCTTGCTTCTCACCACTATTTATGAATAAACATTCATGGTAACACTACTGTAGATATATCAAATGCGCGTATGTGGTGTTGGTAATTTTTCGTAATACATTCATAGTTCCGAATATTCTTTCATTCCTCCAAAGAGTTGTATTGTACTCTGGCCAAGACGATGGCGGCTACATTAGGAAGAATGTGTGGCTCCAAATTGCTTAAATCTGTGGCTGCATTAAATCTGCAGCAGGTACGCAATTAAATAAATACACCCAAAAATAAGTTAAATCATCAAATTTGATATAAAATAAAAAACTCAAAAGTGAAGATGTGTTACAGCTTTATGTATGAAAAATAAAATTTAATGTTTTTAAATTCAAACAATATAAAGCAAATATCGTTAATTAAATGAAACAGGAATGATTATATGCTAAAGTGTCAGTGAAATTAAGTATTTTTGTTATTCTATCAGAAAGAAAATTTTTTCTAACTTGACATTATGTAACCTGCCATTGAGGTTTTGTCTTTTTTTCTGTTTATTCAACCGAAATTCAATTTTAATTTTTAAAACTTCGCAATGAACTAGATATTAATAAATTTATTTATTTAGGCTAGTAACATGTCTACAGCCAGAACATGGACCAATGGTCAGAAAAAGGTGAGTTGTTTCTTCAAACCCACATACACATACACATATATAATATATATGGTAGTAACGTTATCGAATGTCAACTGCGGTGTACAATTTATTTATCCATAACCTCACACATTGATTTTATTAAATATTTCAATAAATATTTCAAAGTATAACGAATTGAATAATATTTAGTTTGTTGCCACAATCGGCGCATTAACTGGTGGCATTGGTGCTCTAATATATGCGTTGGAACAATCCGTTGAAGCTTCCGGAACTGAAGTTCATCCACCATCTATGCCATGGAGTCATAATGGTTTAATTGCATCATTGGACCACGCCAGGTTTGTAATACATATATATTTCTATTTACGTAAATGAATGGTACACAGAAAGTAATATGGGTTTTAATAAATCGTAAAACTAATAAGCTCAAGAAACACACATTTTCAATAGAAACTAATTCGAATATTGAAACATAATTTTCCAAACTGTGGTTGAAGTCTACTGACGATTGGTAAAAAGCACCAATGAAATGCTTAACCACCCAACAAATAAATTTCATATCATAATTTTCTACTTTAGATTAAAAATAAACTTTTTGATTTTTATTTAGACTTGAGAATTTCGTTACAACATTCCATGTTATTTCAATTTCATAGCGTTTTTTGGTTCCTTTGTAACGACGATACGATCCTGCATATCAATACAGCCTCACAATGAAATACGATATTAAACCACATGATACGTTACACCAGAGTAATTCGAAAATTTTTCTTGTAAACTAATTGAAGTCTTGAATGATTACTCTGAACTTGCCGCTCGTTTCGGTATTTTATTGCGTTTAGGCATCTTGTTTATTTTCTACGGTGTCTATAGGAGTCGCACACCTATCGCCGTTTCTCCCGATCAGTAAGGAAATCACAGATTTTTATTCCTATAGTAGCGTGTCATATAATTGAAAATTCATACTGATTCGTGTTGCCGGTCATTTCAATCGCTTCATATCGTCGTTAACTTTTAGAATATATTATAAATCTGCAGACCTCTACATAGATGGACGTTAGTTATTATTAATTGCTATTAATTTCTTTATTATTTATTTAACAATTTAGAAAGTAACTGATAGAATAATCTTTATTTTGTTTTCATTAATACTACTATTGCCAATATATTTCACGGTCTTTTCGTGCTTGTATTTGCTAAATTGACGAAAATAAATAAATAAAAATACCAAAGTCGACTGAAGACGTTGTTCTGTTCGTAATTAGTTGTAGTCCGCCAGTCTACAATAAAACTAGATAAGCATTTTTAACAGCAGTCAATATAAGACTACTATTACTAGAAGTAAATAGTATTTTATTACGTTTCTTTAACCTACAAGGTATGATGAACCCGACTCCAACTCATTTTTCATTACCTTTAAATCTAAGTTAAATTTTAAAGGAAAGGAAAACTATACGACAAAAAGAAACCCTAATTTTAGCTAACATTAAAGTTTTGATAATGGCCCTTAATGTTCTTTTTTATTTATGTCTAGTGTGCGTCGTGGTTACGAAGTTTACAAACAGGTGTGTTCCGCCTGCCACTCTATGAAATACATTGCCTACCGCAATCTAATTGGTGTTACCCATACTGAAGCCGAAGCCAAGGCCGAAGCTGAGGGAATTATGGTAAAAATCTCGTGTTAATAAATATAAATTTTGAAAAATTGAATTGTTGCGCATATACTAGGTTCGTGACGGCCCAGATGATACTGGTAACTATTTTGACCGTCCTGGTAAATTGTCGGATTATTTCCCTTCTCCGTACCCCAACGAGGAAGCTGCCCGTGCTGCTAATAATGGTGCCTATCCACCTGACTTAAGTTACATTGTTTCAGCCCGTAAAGGTGGTGAAGACTACATTTTCTCCTTACTTACTGGATACTTTGATGCACCAGCTGGCGTACAATTGCGTGAAGGTCAATATTTCAATCCTTACTTTGCAGGTGGTGCAATTGGTATGGCCCAAGTCTTGTATAATGAGGTTAGTAATATTTTACAATAAAGCAATCTTTTAATTACATTTCATTTGTCTACAGGTTATTGAATATGAAGATGGCACCCCACCTACTCAAAGTCAATTGGCCAAGGATGTAGCAACTTTCCTGAAATGGACCTCAGAACCTGAGCATGATG
This sequence comes from Linnaemya vulpina, assembly GCA_963675445.1. Classification (NCBI taxonomy): domain Eukaryota; kingdom Metazoa; phylum Arthropoda; class Insecta; order Diptera; family Tachinidae; genus Linnaemya; species Linnaemya vulpina. Next base: position 11,246,484 of record OY776278.1, on the reverse strand, counting down.
TTCGTAAGAGTATGATTATTAAAGTTATAGGCATCATGACATTCTTAAGTATCATATCTTATTACATTAAGAGACACAAGTGGTCTTCATTAAAATCGAGAAAGATTTTCTACGTACCCAAGAAAGATTAAAAGCTAAATTATTTATAAAATAATAAAAACGCCACATATTTCTATTTACAAAGAAAAGATTCGAGTCACCATAATCTGCTAATAGTGATTGAAAAATAAATATGTTATTAAAAAATGTGTAAACTAAGGGCTAAATTTAAAAAACCAAGAAAAAATCAAAGAAAATAAAAATTACTGTTACGCGTAATTTAAACAACCAAAAATAAACTACCATTTTTTTCTTAAGGAAAAGCCTTTGTTTCTCATTAAACAACTTTTTTTTCAAAACTGTGTACTGCTGTTTATCTTAAATACTAAATTGAATTTTCTACCAAATGAAGCCAGAAGTAAAAAAACATCACAATTATTAGTAGTTTATAGCTTTAAAAATTTTCATTTTATAGTTGGGATGTTTTATGTCTTCTCAGAAAAAAAAACATCAATTTACAAGTTCCCATTTTAGAGGATCTCACCAGCTAATATATGGTTATTGACATGTTCTTAAATTGTACGAGTTGATTTATTGGAAGAACTTTAGTAACAGTAAAACCAGTTTGTACTTAAGATGTTCAGAGATCACTAATGTATTATTTGTATTACGTTTATTTTCTGACTTAATAGATATTATATACGTTACACTGAGGCCACGTAGTAATGTTGTTTTGTTACCAATAAATTATTGATTTTTTATCAAACAAAACTAATTCAAAGTTAAAATGTGTTTAATCGGAAATTAATGGCCAGTTACATTTTTAAAATGATAATTTTTGCTCAAAGTCAGGTACTGTTAATGAGCATCGGACGATTTTATTAAGACTCACAAATTTGGAACGCACTCACTCCTTCGCGTTAACATTTTTCTGCAAAATTTTAATATATAGTTTAGATATTTCTAAGCTGGCTTCATAATGAAATAGTTTTTTTTGGCTGACAGATATAATATATATACTAAATGCTAATATTTGTATTTATTAGAAAACGTATTGAAGATAGTGAGTATTTAAGTATTTGTAGTTTTTAAATGACGTTCACAAACAGGTGCAGTAAAAGGGTGAATAATACAAAAAATTTTCTTCAATATTTTTGAAAATGTTAAATAATTAGCTATTTTGATATTTCAACATTACACATGGAGTGCAAGTAACTATTGGATAACTAAAAGTGATATGCATATACACTTTCAATCGATTTATATCCCATCTATGTTCTATTTATGTTTATAATGAATGTGTGCATATGCTTGTAGAATTTCTTTTCTCTTCAAAAATTTAAAATCACAAGCGTAGCAAAATAGATAAAAACCAAGCTGACACTCTGTTAATGAGTAATATTGACATGGTGCCTCAATTTTGAATATTTTAAATATCTAATACTGACGAAAGTTGGTGGAATACTGGATGATGGAAAGCTGACAGAGTTCTGATATTTTTACACATCATTCTAACATGAAGTTTCAGACTAAATTAACTACTTATGAAGAAATTTTACATTAGTTGTAATATCTTTGGAGTTTTTTATTTCATTTTTATTTTATAAGATGTTAAAGTTTAGTTTTTCAATTTCTTTTATTTATATTTCTATTTCCCTTTTTATATAATTTAAGATAATTAAGATTAATTAATAATTACACGTACTTCTCAAACTAAATACGCTACAAAAGAAAATAGGGAATTGGTTGTAATCATTGTTTCTTATGTTGTTTTGAGTGTGTATGAGAGTTTTGTTATTTAAATATATTAATTAAGATTCTTGATAAAGTCGTAGTTGCTTTAACAACAGAAAAGACGGTTTAATACGACGACGCACTAATATGTATATTAACAACACAATATAAAATAAAAATTTCAAATTGATTATTAAACAAGAGAATATTTTACGATTTTTTCATTTCATATTAGTGCCTACGTCGGTCGAAATTCTCCTCATATATTTCTAGAATGAGAATAATTAAGTTAATATTGTTCCACCCTCACTCTATCTCTCAGTTCACTTATATTCCTATGTTTGACTTTATTTAAAGTGATACAATACTTCAAATTTACTTGATTATTTTTTTCTCGGCTTATATTGTTTATTGTTATGGAGTAGTAAGTAGCAGTAAATCTAAAGTAGCAGCATTAAGTAGATTGATTTTGTTAAATGATGTTTCCAAGATTATACAAAAAAAGACATACGTATTTTATAAATAGCATCATTAGCAGCAACATGTTCAAAATAACATTATTTAAAAAAGAAATCCTTAAAAGACAACATTATTTTATAATTTTAAAGCTGTTAAATATTTCATTTGCCGTTTAAATAATGATGATCGCTTTGCTGTTGCTTCTCTACTTATATCATTCCGCAAATATTATTTATTTGCCAAAATAATTGTTGCAGTTTGACAGTGCAGTTTATTTGTTTCTTGTTCTTTTTTTATTGTTGTAACAGTTTTGTTGACGTCATTGTAAATGCTTTAAGGTTGAGTTCAACTAAAAACAACTGCCTTCTGGAGGTTGCGCCAACTTCAGATTTTCCTTACAAGTCATAATTCGGCGTATCTCCTGTAATAGCGACTTAATTGTATATTCACGATTCCATCGAGACAGCATCGGCACTAGTCTTGAATCAACCTAAAATAAAAAAAACAGCACTAAATAAAGAATATTATATCGTTTATTTAAAGCAAGCACCATATGCGATTATATTGCAAGTGCGATTATATTGCTAGCACGATTATATTGCTTATGATAATTTGATCAAGTGATTTAAAAGTTATTTTATACATAAATTTTATGCTTACCACACCGTTTTGATTAATACAATTAATATTAATTTTTGTTAAGAACTTTATCGTAGGTGGTTCGTCGGGGTAACGTTCACCGCAATCAATTTTTAACGAATACATTCTGTTCTCAAATGGTGTCTATAAAAAAGAATAGTAAATTTAAAGTTTCAACCGAATTGCTGATTTATCTTATTTGACCTTATCAGTTTATTATAATATTAATCAAGCTTATGGTCGTTTTTTATTAAAATATATTTGGTCTAATTTTAATTCGGTATTTCGTTAACAGCTTGTTAACATCTTCAGGAAATAAAAATTATTCCTTAAGATGTTAACAAGCTGTTAACGAAATATCGAATAAAAATTAGACCAAATATAATTTAATAAAAAACGACCATAAGCTTGATTAATATTATAATAGTTTCAACCAAATAATATATTTTTACAAAAATATGACATAAAAGTAAAAATTAAAAGTGCTCGTTTTAGTGAGATATAGGCATATTTAACTATGTATAATATCAATTTATGTAAGAATATAAGTCGATATGCTCAATTAACTTTTTGGTAATAATTCAAATTTGTACACTTTCACAAAGTTATTAAAGATTTCATGTTTATGTCCACAAATTTTTTAGTTGTGTCAAATAAATGGGAAAGACCAGTTTTCAACTGAATTCATGTGAAATACGGTAATCTTTTGCCCTTCTTAAATTTTAATTGCACACATATGGATATGTATGTATGCACATAAATGCTGTTCTAAATTTTTTATTTGAAAGTTAAATGCGATTATATACATACTTATCTATGTACATATGCGTTTGCAATGAAAACGTGTGGTAAAAAATCGACTATGTTATTAGTAGATAATTACATACATAATTGTTATATGCATATGCACAAGTTCAACGAAAAAATATTTGTTTGCGGAACCTAAATATTAAAATCAATCACTTACACGAGGAGGACCAATGATCATACCAATCCAATATGTGAGAGTCATGTCATCATCATTTTCAAGACCCCATGATATAGTACCATCACCTACTCCTTTCTGACCTTGATCTAATTCTTCCAACAAACGAAAATTTCTTGGAACCACTGAAAAGCATAAATATTAATTATATATTAAATTAAAAAACATTCTGCGTAGCTAAAATTACTTTATTATTATATAGCTTTTTTATAAATTTTTGAATCGTTAGTCACCTCGACACCTGATGACATTTGTAAAAAAAAATTTTAATTTATTTATTGGTGAAAACTAAGCGTTAACATTAATACGTTTTTTACTTATTTCAATCGCTCGTATTATGAATGACGCTGTCGTGTTGATGTGGCGTCGACGTCGTCATTCATAATACGGGTGAATATTTCCATATCAGCAGTTAGAAGCAGAAACCTGTTGTTAAGCCAATTACTAATTATTTATCGTTTATCTGAATGCAAGCACATTTTTTTTTCTTTTGCCAGCTTTGTAACCCAGCATCGGTTCCAGAAGCTCCTCACAGTCCTCACTTCATTTTTCATCCGGATTTATGTACAACGCACAATCAAACACTTTTTAACTAACGATTCCAAGGTAAAAGAAATTAACGGATAGAAAACAACTAAAATAAATAGTGCGTAAAATCGAAATCTAGTACGATTTAAATCAAATCGTAGAAACTAAACTTAGATTTCAGACAAATGTATACATTATTAAAACATCGATACAAATTTATAGTATAAATTTAGAATATATAACATAGGTTTCGATATGATACACAATCATTTATTAAAGTTACGATTTTCAAATTGTTAGTGTTTGCAGTTTCTACATTATAAGTTATATAAAATAGATACAAAGCACATCGATCCTGCTGCAAAAGAAAATTTGCAAAATAATGGGATGCGTTAATTTTGAGACACGTTAGGTACGTTATAAGTACATGTGCCAAACGAACACGTCACATTTAATTAACTCCTCAACCAGACTAAAACTTTCAGACTCCGAATGCTTTTCATGAGCAAAGAGTCAAAATCTTATTATTTTTAATGGTCTTAGGAAATTAATAGAGGCAAAATTATGTCATTCATTATCGATCAACATAAACAAATTGTCCAACATTGAATATAAACAAATTGCTTATGAAAATTAGTCGATAGTCTATTTTTTGTCAATAGACATCACATATTAAACAATGTTATTACTATATTCAATGTTAACCAAGAACTAAAGCAATACATTTTGAAAACCATATTCAATCAATTTTTAAAAATCTATATGTACATTAAAAAATCAAAAAATCTGGAAGCTTTATATAAACTTCTAACAAAATCTCCACTAAGTAAGCAATAGTTGTAATTTGTATGGCTGCTGACTATTTAAGTGCTTATTTAACGCTACATAGTTTTTTAATATGAGTCAACCTTTGCACTAGTTTAAAACATACGACTATAGCATTTTTTGTTTTAGTAATTTTATTATATTGGATTTGGTTTAACTTGCACTTAATGTAAGAAAATCTTATATACATACATATGTATAGAAATTGGGTTGATAGGCATGAATGTTTTGAAATTCAGTTGAAATTAATTGTATAATAAATTCTTAATAGAAAACAAATTAATAATTTTTTCTTTTATTTTAGAAATCATTCTAACATCAAAATATCCACATAAATACTGGTTCAAGATTTTCACGACACGTTCAAGAAACACCTTCAGTTTTGACAAGACTCAAGGTGTATATGCAATTTTAATCATGACTTAAAAAATTTGCACCGTTTTATGCATATTTATGATATTCTTCGAACAAAATATATTAATATTGTTTTAGTACGGTACATACATACATACATATATATATATATATATATATATATATATATATATATATATATACATCTGCATACATACATATATTTTTATTTAATTTAAAACTGTTTTTCTTCTTAGATACCAATTATAGCATGACCACTTCATTATAACTTTTACATTTTTGTCTTTATTCGCGAAAGACACTAAAGAATTTCTTTCCAGTCTAACTGTTTTACATTTGTAGCTAAGATGTTTACTATATTTTAATTTTATTAATTATAAATTTCCTAAACGATATAAATTCTTACCAACACCGGTGGATTGATTCGCCATTTTTCACTCTTCGCAGCAATCTACACACATTTACAAGATATCATAAATTCGGTCTTCACTATTATTCAAGAGAAATATGTAGGTCTCTTTCACACCCGTACTTTTACTAAAAGGGCGTTATATGTCACTATTGTTGCTTTCGCTTCTTTCTTTACTTTTTAGCAATTCGATTTTTCTATGAAATAAGAAAATTTTGTATATCATAGGCACATCAATATATATGCCCATATATATTATTTAGAAAATAAAAGTTTATACTTATTAAGTTTTAGATAATTAAAGAATTCTTTGAAACTTATTTTACTTAAACGCATATATCCCTCTTTTTGGAGTTCAGAATTTGCGAAATAAGTAGTCCGTCATGCCTTCTGACAATTCCAACAAGAGAAATTTTGTACAACGGCTACCATTGCGGAGTGAATCGAAATCGAAAGTAAAAGAACTAATATAGCTACCATACTTTTTTAGTTCCTTCCATGATATAACAATATAATGTGGCAGCACTAGGGCAAATATATAAGACATGGCCCAATATAAACTCCACATATTAGGTTTTACAGGACTGCTACTTGGCCATTGAAATTCATTCTGTAGTTTCATACATTCTATACTGTCTTACATATATGGCCGCTGTTGTGTATATTGCTGATGGTCTCTGTTCACTATTTTACATATTGACAAAATGATAACATGTTGTAAGACTACCTGATAGTTGGGCCATGATATACAATTCATGGCCCGACTTTCGATAAAATTATGATATATGTATGTCAAGGTCCTCAAGGATCATAAAACAACCCCACAAAATCATTCAATCATCATCTTAAGTTTCACTGACCTATATCCCTCGCTCTGCGCTAAAAAATTGTGGAATTATATGTAAGGTGGTAACGTTACGATAGCATATTCAGTTGTTGTTTGTGTAAACTTAAGGTCAAGGTCACAAGTATATGAGAAAACTCTGTCATACTGAAAACATGCACAACTACTAATAAGGTTCATAGGGAACTGAAATTATAATATATAAAAATAATATATATAAAAGTATGTAACGTAGTCGATTAATAAGAAATTGTTGTTTGCGTAAAAGTTATAGTCAATGTCAGTATATATATATATATATTGCAACAAAACACGTTGAAATGCTGCACACATGCATAATTGCAAGCACAGCGAGGACTTGTTGTACACATGAACTTGACATCAATGTAGGCAAGCAATGGTTGGGCAAAAAACTGTCATCTGGCATAGCAATGCCACCGTGTGTTTAACTTCATCATGATATCTACATATTTTATTATTCGAATGTAATTGGATTCGTAATTGTACATCATAAAGTAGAAAACGGTTTGTGAACCTAATAGTGTTTCCCAAGTGAATTCGCCTTGGTGTTTACAATATATGAAATTAGTGAACATGCTGTGTATGATTTGAATGTTTAACAATTTTTTAAATTTTAATTATTTGATAACTACCACCATGTATATGTCTCAAACCTTCTATGAATATCAAAGAATTTTGTATTTGTAATTGTTTAATTAATATTTGGGTAAAAACTATTATAATCAATAGGGTCCTTTTTTGGAATTCAAAGGATATCCAAATGGCTTTCCAAGTTACTTAATAATACCACTTCCAAAATCGGAAACTTTCTGCTGTAAAAATGTACTCAAGTTTCACATTTAAGTGTGAAGTGTAATAGCACATACATACATATTTCTTAAATTAAGAAATCAGTTCTTATTTTCTAACTTGTATACCAAATAAGATAATTTTAATAAGCTTCAGATTTTTCAGAAACAATGTAGATTACATTGATACATTTTGTCTTAAAACAATCGAGTTTTCAAATTGCTAAAACGAAACAAATTACGTACCAAATAAAATCGAATATATTACACGTATGTACATATATATATATATATACATATATATATATATATATATATATATATATATATATATATATGTATATATACATACATATGTATGTATGTGCACTCAAAGCATACATACGTACATTCTTTACAACATTTCTCGCAAACACAGAAAAAATTTCCGTCTATGAGGAAGCAGTTTTCTTAAAGAAAGATAGCCAACTCTCGTTTACCAACCAGTTTCGACATCACATAATTTTTATCCGCAATGATCCATTTGGTACTTCTCTTAGCGTTTGAAAAAATTCCTTTCCTGAAATATTAGCATCGCCAAAAGTTAGAGGGGAAGCACTATGCATAAAAAAATTACTTGTGTCATTTCTGTATTTTTCCTAGGAAGTAATTCGAACACAAAAATCTACCTGTAAATTAGTGTTATGAAACCATAATAGAAACGAATTTTTCCTTGGTAATAATGGAATGGATATCCATACGCATGTACTAATGTACATCTATTTACATAGGTAGGTATGTCTGTACATAAGTATATGCTTACACATTTCAGTAATTTAAAACAAAGAATGTATATATGTATGTCATTTTGTAAAACTACGTAAACGAAAGAAATACTTTTCAAAACAAAATTTTTTCTTGAAATTTATAAAACAACATTGTTTAAATTGAAATATAATAAAATGTCGTTTAAGTCTTTATTAATATTAGAAAAGCCCTTGCAACATTTAGCATTATCTGATTGGCATAATCGAGTGAACACTTTGCGTAATGTTGCAGACGCAAGGCGTGACGATGCATTTCAAATACGCCATAGTTCCAGAACTCTAAGAAATGAGACGCGTATAGAGGGTGTTTGGGTAAATTATGATACCAACGATGCTTTAGATAATAGGTAAAATACAAATTATTGCATTATAAATATTCTTAAATACATGTGTATAAGGTATGTGTATTTATGTGTGATTTCAGAATTTCTGAACTTAGTCGTTGGAGAGACCTAATTGCTAAAACACTTGAGCGAATAGGCCGAGAAATAAAACTACTTACTCAAGAGAAAGCGTCGACTGAAAGAGAACTTGAAGCACTGCAAGCGCCACTTGCGGTTATAAACGAATGCCTAACTATGCGCGATTGTCGTTTAGGTTCTGAAATTACATACGATGATGCTGATAACGAAATAAAAATGGAATTAGGAGTGGTGGAGAACAATCAAAATTTACTGGCAGATCAGTGTCAAAAAGCTTGGGAAAAACTATGCCGTTTAGAGGAAGTAAAATTCAAACTTCTTTTAGAAATTGAGAACAAAAGTGAGGCTGAAAGCATTGATTTGTCCCAAGCATCAGTCAATAAATTTGCAGCAAATATAAGCTATAAAACGGATCCCACTAGGAACCCAAAAAAGTACATACCGAATATCAAGACAAATTAATAATTATAATTAAATAATTATTGATATGCCTTGGCGAGTATCAACTACAATAATCTACAACATAAAAATTTATTTGTAGCTGGTATCAACTACAATGTCTATAGGCATTTCATTAGTGTTTTCCCAAATTACCATCCATCTTATAAAGATTTTCTCAAAACATTTGAGAATTACAAATGATTTCGAACCATTACACAATATAACTGTGGTATTGTTATAAAACTTACACAAAGCGAAACCAACAAATGTTTTTATTCGATATGAATCTATTTAATCTTTCTACACCTTAATACAATTAAAAATCCATTGGGGAACAATGAAAGCACTTATAGGATAAAATGAAAAATAAAATCTAAATTGAATCCTATGAAATTTACTATTTAACAATTACATTTCATAAGATTACAATAGTATGTATATCTTTTCACAGTTCAAGTTCATATAAATCATGGCTAGATCATACCAGAAATATCAAACAATTAGCTGAAAATGAATTGGCCGACACATATGCCATCAGAGAGTCTCTATTTGTATGTCGAGAAAAAGCTCGCAATATGTTGATATCTCAACAAGAAAGAACTGAACACACCATCCGTAAACGCATATTTGAAACACAAAAGGCTTGTAATGAATTAAAATGGCAGCAATTAAAGGTATGTGCATGGGTGGTCTTACATTTGCATCGTCAGCTAAAATTCAAAACAAGGTATAAAAATAATTTTAAGTTTTTATTGATAACGCGTACGTACGTACCATAAAGTACATAATTTGCTTTTTATTTATTTTTGATATTTTAAAACGGGTTGTTCTTTGGAATTTTTAATCAAATGGAAAATTATTACATTGTATTATCGATAGTGCCACCTTTTATAGGATTATAATACTGCGAATATAGATATTTGATCGTTTTGGGCAGATGTCATGGGATCAGAAGCAACTTTATGTAACTCACAAGTATTGAAATTTCTAATCAGAAATGGCTTCACTCGCATATTTTTTTGCTCTACGAAAGTTGCACACATATGCTTGTATGGCAGGAAATTGGGTGAGCTCTTGTGCGGTTCGTAGCACAGTTGTGAAGAAATATTGCAGAGGATATTAAAAAAATAAAAAAAGAAAAAAGCACCAAACTATATTAGATTATTTAAGTAAATGGTTAGATGTCACGCAGTTGGGATTCTAGCTTCGACACATTTTGTCGATGTCTTACACATACAATTTATTTTAAATCAAATACTAGCAGGATTGCGATACGCACAGAGGAAATGGTATTTCCAATTATTTTTTATTTAAACCACTATTTAATGTATTTAATATATGATTTTCTTATTCATAAAATACCATACAGCTCAAGATTGACGATACGTTCGTTATTTGGTTTCAGCAAACGCCAATTCAAAATAGCGTAAGATAAAGTATGCCTTAAAATACGACTTTTTTCCAGAACAAATATATTTCTCAATTCTCACAATTTTGTAGCAATATTTCACCTAAATGTGATAATACGTTGTTTTGTACTTTAGGTTACGATATATAATGTACATACATATGTATGTTGGGTTTGATATGTGAAATGTAGACCTGCTTAAATGAAATAATCTTAAATTTTACTTGACAGATGAAAGATGAAATGGAGAAAGCAATATGTGAAATAAAAACATTGGAACAAGCATTACGCGATAAAGCTGACAGTTTAAAGTTGGCGGAAACTCGTTTAGAGAATCGTGGACAACGCTCTGGAATGGAATTGTGTTTGGATGAAGTCCACGATCAACTTTGTTTTGAGGTCACAACAATTCGTGATATACGTCGTCGTATATTAAACAAAATTGAAGAAGCTAAAACCAACTATAATTTACTGGAAGAGCATGCTCAGAAAATTGATGTCGACCTGGAAAATAAACAACACTCCTTAATGACGGACATAAGAGCCTTGGACTTGCGCAAACCTTTAAAGAACGATGTTTTTGGACGAAATAATACAGAAACTGAACGAAATATTGTTTTGACAAAAATGGAAAATGAAATTCCTAAAAACTAATTGTATATGCAAATACTCGATACTTTATACAAAAATATTAAGGATTTTGATTTAGTTCAACAAAATGGTTTATAGAGAATGATTCAATTTAAAACTACAACTTAATTCACCAGATCTGGGTTTAAAATGCACATTCCATTCTATTGCACTTTTTCCACTTTCAACATACTGAAAATTTTTAATAAAATGTACACCTTGCCGTACGAACATATCCCATTCAATAAAGTTTCCTATTTTCACCGGTTGTATAGGACCGGAGCTAACTATTGACTGCGCAGTGGCGCTGCTGTCTAGCATCCAATCAACCCACAAAGCTACTCCATTACAATTCGCAGAACTAATTCAAACACTCCGGTTAATTGAGTATATAAGAAAAGATGATTGAACTTACAATTCAATTGGAATTTGTCCTTTTGTTGTTTGATCTTGAATAAAATGTCTAAACTCAACTTCTAGAAGTTTGTGAGGCGACGCCAATGCACGACAAGGATATTCCCATAAGGGTTGGGCTTCAACTTCCGCCTGAGATATCAATGTGGATTTCTAATTTAAGAAAAGTAGCGTCAAGAATTTTTTGATGTTAATCATTGAAATTAATGTCTTTTTACCTCTACCATTTTGTCAAAATATTCCAAATTAAATCCTTCGCATTCCCCAACAGGGCTTCGTATTTTATGTAGATCCAAAAACTCTACCGGCATACAATAAATCCGTGCACCAAACGGCATTATTTCCGCAGAATCTGCAACATTTTCTATAATTTTCATAATCAAGCTACCAAAGTAAAAATTATCCCACGGTAATATAGATGACAAGAAATATGGCTCCGCAACAATATGAGTAACCATTTGCAAGTCTTCTGGAGATAAGAGGTCTAACTTTTCTAAAAATTCAACATTCGAAAGATTATTACATTTTGCTACCGTGTCAATGAAATTTCTGGAATAGCGATGTGACTCAATACACCAAAGCTTAGATACTTTTAACTGAGCACAGCTTAAGCCCAATAAGCATCCATCTCCTAATACCAAAACATATGCCCCTGGTTTTATATGCTCCTCGAAATATCTTACGAATTTCTTGTTTCGAGAACTTTGGTTCATTTGACCTATACGAGATCGACTATAGGTCATATGCAGACTGCATGTACAAGAATGTCTGGGAACAGACTTTTTCAAATTTTCATCAGATTTGGTAAATACATCAAACCATAAGGAGTATTCGTCATGATTACAGTTCAATATAAACTCTTCTCCAAGTCTGGAAATATTTAGAGGCTTTGGAATATAATATATAGCTTGCATCCAATGATCGCGCCAAGGAATAATGTTAGATGTTGGCTTTGAGTGGACATTTTCGGTAGACAATTTTCTAAATTCAGGATGTGCCCAAAAGGGTGCACAACTTACTTCTATTTTTTCTTCACTGTCCATAATAATAGCCCACCAATAAAAAACCAAATCGGTTGACCCTACACCATTCGACTTTAATATTTTGCTTTTTCTTCTTGTTAGACTTTGATGTTTCCGATTAAAGTCAAAATGAAAGATTTTAAAGGGGTCCGTGATTGGTCGAAATTGATTCATTGATATTTGAGATAGTTGCACATCATGCAAGTTAGCTTCACCTTTACAGGTTAATATATCTTTGGGAGGTTTCAAAAGCAGATCTCCATCCAAATTTACCAAAGTTTTTAATGTATTCCACTGCGCTGCCAAAGGCGATTGCACAACTTGTGTGTAACAAATAGCTTTCGAAGGTATGCATATCACATCTTCAGTCAATAAATATTCATGTGCGTGATTGTATATGCCAATAGCACCTTCTCCGATTAGTTCTGTATCCAGAACTTCAGCAACTAAAACGTTAGCTTTCCTTGGCATATCTTCACCAATTATTATGTCGAATGATCTTTTCTTAATCAATGTGATTTTATCACCAAATTTATTAGCTTCCAAAATTCTTTCGGCACAATTTGCCATTGGCATGAAAGCTTCGCAAGCAGTAACTGAGTCAGCACCAGATACGACGGCCATCATAGCGAGTATACCAGTTCCTGTCCCAATATCCAGAACATGAGCTTCTTTTCCTTCTTCGTGAAGCCGTATTATAGTTTTTTGCAAAGCAGCGTAATATTTCCGATTTCTTTCTTGGTCATGCAACATATCACCGAAACCGGCATTAGCGACTTCTTGGTGATAATCGTACATATCATCTTTTGTAGCCCATTCATTTCGACCATTAATGGGATTGAGCACCTGAGTAAAGACGGCCATTTGCTTCTTTATACAAAATATGTTATATTTAAAAGAATTCAAAAGTTTTACAACCATAAACACTAATTTTTAGATCAAGACACAAATAGCGACGAATTGGATTCAGGTGGCTTCAAATGTTTCAAAATTCAATTCGTCTTGGACGAATTCAAAGCAGGTAAACTAAACAGCAATGTCCGAGTCTTCGGATGATATTGTTAAGGTTTTGTGTTTTGACTACTTTCATACTGTCAAAAGTTGTTTTTATATTATACATATTGCTTACATATTCTTGATGTTTGTTTACCAATTTAGTATATGTTATTGTACAAAGCATTACGCGTGGTAGTTCTTGGCTTTTTGTATTTTTATAGTGAGATGACTTGATATATTATTGTCACGGTTTATTCCAAAATATATCAATATTGTGTACAAGCATAAAACACCCTTCACAGGTTACTTTGTGCCACCCTTGCTTAATTATTGTTGTATTCTTGCAGCTACCTTATAATTGTACCATGTGCGCCTAGTTTGACAGCACAAATATGTGGCGAATTTTAGCCACTTGCCATAAATTCGCCTTGTAACTAAATTATTTATTATTGACATTACTTTTGCGCAACACTACACACAAAAATTTACTTAGAAATAAAAGGAACAATTTAAAAAAAAATTAAACTATTTGATTTAAATAATTCTCTATTTTGGAAATACATGTTTTGAAATGGATTCGACATGTGGACGCAACGAGGCTTACATAATAGAACAATCAAAAAAATTAAGATCAACTGATCCTTGTTCAGCCAAGTCTTGGATTATTACCGCCAAAACTCTATATCCAAATAATTTCAACGTTCAAGTAAGTTTCAAATATCTAGTTTGGTGAATTACTATAGAAATAGAAACAGATACTTATTAAACCTACTCAAAACTCATTAACTAAAGAAATATTTCCGATCGCTAAGAGCACAATTGTCCACGTATATTATGATAAAGGAAAAGAACTTTCTTTTACATACGTATAAATTATGTACATACTAAGTTTTTTTTTGTGATCTTTAAAATATGTATTTGTATTTTTTAATTCAAACCTCTTTAACACTGGAATAAATTTGGAAACATATTTTATTGGAATACTTTATATTTATTTTTGTTAGTGAATTTTAAAGCGCGAGTTATGGTGTCAATAAATATTTTTATAGTGAAACATTTAAATATTTTCATTTCAGTTTGAAGCTTATCGGTTGGAAAAGGAAGCGAATAACTGTGAGGAAGCTGCAAAAAGTTTTAGTTACATGTATATTTATTCCTTTCTGCAATATCAAACATTTCAACAAAAATACTTTTTTTTAGCATTCTAACATTTCAAAATCAAAACGTCGAACTGTGGGATGAAGTAAATGAGTTAACAAACGCTTTAAGAGCGCCAGAAAATGAGATCACCGCAAAGCAAGAGTTTTATGTTAAAATGTTTCAACATGTTTCTTATGATGTCCAACATAAAATACTGATGTTAACTGTTAATCATACAGAAAATAGCCTAAATCAATGCAAGCTGTTGTTACTGGTTTTAAAAAGATTTCCACAAGCTGCTTTAACACATTCTGTAACATACCATCCAATCATTGAGTTAATGCCAACAATGTTATTAATTATTCTGCATCAATTTTCAGCCACGACTTTTGGAAATGATTGCCGATGGAATGAAACAAAATCCCCAAAAATATCAAGAAATGTTAGTAGAAGAAGCCTTACCGCTAATATATCACAAAACTCCTGAATTACCAGCCGGTTTAGTATGTCGTTTGTTCACAATATCTTTGGAATATTATATAAAACAAATAATAGATGAAACAAAGTATGACGCAACCGAAGTATGGAAAAAGATATTTCAAGTACTGATGTTATGTGGGAAGATACAACGTTGGGAAACATTTTTGCCATTTAACAAATCTTGGTATGATTAAATGATAAAGCTATATATATATATATATATATATATATATATATATATATATATACATATAAGTTTTCGCCGAACATAAATTGTGATTAAAATTTTCAGGGGACAAAATATATATTGGGATAAGCTTATAGAAATTGTTTCAACAAGCGCCGCTGGCAGCACCCAAGTATTGTTTTATGCCACCACTCTTTTTATTTATTCGTTGCATTGTTATATTAAAAACTGTAATACACGTCCAGAGGATATAGAAACTAATCATGTTTTAGTAGAAGGCTTCACAGATTGGACATTAGACCGCTCCGATGCTCAGAGTATGGAACCTCCGCGTATATCCTTAACAACACCAACAAGTAAAGAAATTTCTAAGGCATTTGTTCATGCCGCTCAGTGCTGGCAGTTGTTAAACACAGAACAATTTCAAAGAGACTTTAGTAAACTTCTTCTAACATTGCCACTATCACCATGGATCTCAAGGTTCCTTTTTGATTTGGCAATTTATTTTGGCCACCAAGAAGAAGCCAAAAAGCTTATGACGGAAATGACAATTAAAAGTGGTCTGGTACATAATATTTTAAAGCTAAGCTTAAACCTGTTGCAGGGTAAATTGACGGTAAGCAAAACAATATTATAGATCTATAGGTCTGTTATGATTATATAAAAAATTTTTATTTTGCAGTACGAAGGTTTTGAGTGCATACTAAAAATAATAAACGATTTACCAGCAAGTCAGGGGCAAGTTTTGGATCAATTAACTTTGAAAGTTCCACGTCACATGATTTTCATACCTTTAACCCAAA
Source organism: Linnaemya vulpina (assembly GCA_963675445.1). Taxonomy (NCBI): domain Eukaryota; kingdom Metazoa; phylum Arthropoda; class Insecta; order Diptera; family Tachinidae; genus Linnaemya; species Linnaemya vulpina. Next base: position 11,230,089 of record OY776278.1, on the reverse strand, counting down.
AAGCTTTAGTTCAATATTGTACTAAAGCAATAGTAACAAATTTAAGTGTATGTATATATATAAGAGAACATTACCTATGATACAGATTTCATTTTAACTTCTTTTTACTTTAGCGTAAGATCTATGAACCGAATTGCCCAGATGATATTTTAGGTGATCTCTTGATACTACTTCAGCTTGAGTATCCACGAGAAAAAGAAATTGCTGAGCAAATATTCTCAAAAATAATAAGTCGGCGATCCTTTACGTTTCGTAATTTTTCAGCTTTTATGATAAATATCGATTTCATAGAGGAATTTATGTATATTTGGCACTCACATAACGATGAATTCAATTTTGATTTTACTCCCAACAATGTATCTGGTAATTGCTCTGGACCAGCTGGTACACGCCGCACTCGTGGCTCCGATAAGGGTGTAAGAGAAGATTTTCGATTGATAATAAAGCAGCAAATAGCACGATCGAACGAAACTGTCACAACATTAATTGCAAATTTTATTAGTCAAGAAAATTTGCGTTTAATGCACTTCTTATTCGACGTTGAACTTGGAAAATTTTAGATTTGCATTTCCTGTTAAAAATAAAAAAAGTAACTAAGACTATTACATTAAAACCGAATAATTTATTTATTTATCTACATTATATTAAAGTTATATAAATATAACCATAATATTATACAAAAAGGCTACCACTGCCTACCAAAGCCATCGGCTAGAAAAATAATTTATTGATATGCCTTTTATAATTTTATTTAATTGCAAATACACCAATTAAATAAAATGCATTCATAAACATGATATTAAATTACATAATGAAATCCACGAAAAAGTAATAGTGCGTGAGGCGCACTATATATATATACATATATATATATATATATATATATATATATATATATATATATATATATGTATATACATATATATATATATATATATATATATATATATATATATATATATGTATATACATATACATATATATATATATATATATATATATATATATATATATGTATATATATACATATACTTATATATTTATTATCACACACTGTTCCAGCGTCTCTGTACTTCACGACGTACATTTCGAACTAAATGTATACAAGAAAAATAAATAAACATAATAAATTGCGAGACCTTTATTTAACATCAAAACAACTTAAATCGAGGAATATTAATCTAGAAATGTTGTATAATATACATTATCTATACATTACAAAACTTCTTTTATCTTAATATATTATTAATATGTATACCTACATAAAAATTTGCTAAATTTTGTAAAACTACAGAGCCTTAACGATTTTTGCTACACAATTTGATACTAAAAGACATGCAAGGATATGTTTGAGTTAAGAATGGATTTTGCGTTAATTTTAATGTCACATGAAATAGAAGGCTCGTTGATACCATTTTCACTTGTTGACTTTTTGTTTTCTTACAAAATATTTCAAAGTATTTAATTTTAGCGATTCCATGGAGACTAAATTCCTTTTTAATGATAGATAAAAATCGAACATGCTTTTCTTAAATTGTAAAATAAAATCCACAAACAAGAGGATAGACAGATAAATTTTTTAGTAGCCATTTATATACTGACGAAGGAGGCAGCCAACTGCACCATCTAAATAATAATATCAGAAACTGCGATTAAAATCTTTGCACCTAGAATGGTTATCAGAAATTTGGAGCACCGAATGTGTCAATTTTCGTCACAACATGCAATCTCTCATAAAGAAAGTTATTAATTGTTATTGAATTATAATCTAGATTTAGTATGGTTAGTAAACATTTTTCTTTGGCCTAGTACAAATGTGAAAGCAGAGAAACTAATTGGCCCACTACAAAGGAGTATATTCATACAGCCATGGATAAAGAAATAACCCACTTGATATATCATTTAGGACACTAGAATGTAGTTTCGTTGTTTGGATATAGAAATAGTGCAGCTAAATTTCAATAGTTCACTAGCATAGTTAAGCTAATATTTTGTAAAAATCTCTTGCTTACATTCACAAAACTTATATATTTAACACCTGTTCATTTAAACTACGTCCTTTTTGTGTTTTATTAAAAGAGCAATAAACCAAAAATTTTTGTGCAATATATGTATATATATTTTTTTATTCAATAATGATTTCATCTAATCACTGCCAATCACTAATTGCGCTATTTCTTTGCCCGTAGTGTACATATGTACAGAACATTTATTGTTCATTTGGAACTTGATACCATTACAGTGGCGAACTACAGTAGTCATGTTTTACATACGACATAAAAATATTATATAATGCGGTGCAAACATTGACAAACGTAACACGATACTTGGTATCTAAATAACGAAAATTAATATATTGCGCACCGGGCCACAATAACCAGTCTATGAAATAAATAAATAGAAATTTATCTCTAAGTTCATCATTAGTTTCTTTCAAAGTTTTTCTTTCTAAGAAACAAGCCGAATAGAAAAATATAAATATACAGAGGGGAGACATCAACAATTCATCTATTAATATCTTTTTCATTGTATTTCTGAAATTTGCAACAGGCATCACCTTATCCATCCAGTTATATACATAATGATGAAGAGGACCTTGTATGGCTCCCACTATGAACATACGACATATTCGAAGCCAATCATATCTCTGGGCACCGGATACGCCTCGTCGAAATTCAATCTCCTGGGCCATTACATCGCCGAAGACCATTAAAACGCCAGAACCAATAATATTGGTTAATAGTAAGTATTTACCAAAAATGTTACTCCATAATCTTCGAAAGGATAAAAATTTTTTAGTGCTATTTTTATTGCTGATGTTGTGTTCCAATCTATAGATTTGCAGCCGAAGGCTTTGGGAATGTGGAAAATTTATTGCAGTCCTTAGTAAAGGTGACTTTGCATACAGCTGACTTTGAATAACTTTTTTTGATTTAATAAAAGAATAATTCCTTATATATTTTGGGTTTAATACTAACTTTGTGCAACTTAATGTTAGCAAAGAGTACATTTTCATCTATACTATTCTTAAATACACTTTATTATAAACAAACTTCTTTTTGGTAGAATCAATATCGATAACTTTTGTTTAGCATAATAATTAGGTAGTACTAAAGTAGTTTATAGCCGTGTATACAACGTTATGGGTTCACTTTGGGACAAAGTATAATTAAAGACGAATTGATAATTACTAATTCGCCTTGGTATAACAATAAATCCAAGGCGAATTTGTTTGCCTTACATGCAGCAATGCAACGAAACCTTTGTATTTAACTTGTTGATGAATACGCCAAAATGGCAAAAATAGAGTTCTTACTAATACATAATAGAAATTACAAAGGCTTGGCATTAATATAGCTAAACAATGATTGGTTTTTAATTGTTGGATTTTGTTCCCACGGGATTGGACCGCGCACTGCGGTGACCTTACTTTGGGATAGGTAACTGAGAGCTTACAGCCGAGTAGTCATCCTTCACCCGTAACCAGCCGTTCAGATTCTCGGCACTAGCGCTAACCGCCTCAACCTTACAAGTGTTGCAAGTATGCTCTACACCAGGAACAATCTAAGAGGGAATCGTTCCTGTTAGCTTTTGGGGCCCGTGTGTTCGAAGCCAGTAAGGCGAGGAAGCTACATAGTTAGCTTTTTCAACCAGCTTGTTGCTGGTTGAAAAATTGTACCAAGCAAGTCACTCTAAAGAATTTGAGAAAATTTACCATAAAACACATTTTGAGTTTCAGGCATCTGTGATTTAATGTTATTTGAAAGACTGCTGAATACAGTTAGGATGAACCAGCTGTCTACTTATCGTTTTAGTTTCAAAAATTGTAATTCTAAAAAATTGTTGGTCCGCCCGACGAAAGCTTTTAACTAACATGATGTATGTATTAATAGACTTTGAGCAATTGAATTACTTTCGAAAGAATAGATCATCACTATTACATCATATTTCACTTATTATTCTTTAAATGCTATAGGATTAAAATAGCTATAGTTTCTACTTCACAATTTTATGTGAATATATTTTCATAAATGGTCGCAATAAAGGTTAATTTCTACAGTAAGAGACAATTCAGTCGATTACCGTCTCTTTAAAAACATTAGATTTTTATTATATTCAGAATTATGTATGTAAATTATAAATGTGCTTTATTATATTAATCTTATGAATTATTTCTTACTGTACTTTAGAATTAATTCGCTGTTTCGCAAGCATCTACCCAGTCATTATACACATCCAATGGCTCTGACAAAAAATTTATTGTAGTCTGAAAATCTTCCAGGCAAACACGACAACTTATTTTAGCTGCATTATGACTTTTGTCCATTTTAACTTCGCACGACTTTTCGTGATTGCAAAAAGGGCAATTAAACTGTTGATCCAAAGGAACGATGTTTTTACGTTTCGGTGGAGGTTTTCGTTTTGATTTACGCCTTCCCATCCTGAAACTATAACAAAATAATTAAAAATTGTGAAAAATGGCGAAGCCACACAACACATTTATGCGTGCATATATGTAGACAATATAATATTTAAAACTTGAAATTCATGATTATAGAAAACATTTTTCCTCATTTTTGTATGCTTTTTATGATAAATTGAATACTTACATTTGTTATTTACAATTATATGTAAGTCAATAAAAACGAATTGAATAATACAACAAAAACAAATCGAACTGTCACTTTTGGGTATTCTGTGAACGAATTATTGAGGTGTGATAAAAGCGCATATGGTTATATTTCCGTATTGTTACCACCCGACAGCAGCATAATGGAATTATTTACTAGGTAGCCGCCATGAGTCATGTTTTAAGCAACATTTGGCAGTTTCTACTACAATAAAAAAAATATATATATGTTTTCATTGCCTAAATTGCCAACCACACATGCAATAGGTTTGGTTGGTAATTTTTGATGGTGACGAAATATAGGATATCAACAACTAATATAAGAACACATAATTGGAATCTCCAAAGCTCTTCCGAAAAATCTTCAATATATACCTTAATATATGCACATGTTCGCCATCAACATATACAAACAGAAACGTGGCATCTCCGTTACAAAGTACTTCCAAGTTTGTTATCGTTGTGAGCGTCATTTTATTTGTGACGTCACATAAATCACAGGTTATAACATAAATGGCCATACAACAACAAACCGGCCAGTTTTTTTTTGGTTTTAGACTATATAAAAAAGATTTTATTTAGGTTTTGTTTATTTTTAGATCGTTGTGACCAAATTATTAACGCATAGACATAAGTGAATGTATTCTTTTTAGTGGACCATTTAGATATATATTTTAAATCATTAAACATAATTATACGTTCAAAGTAAAGTAGATATCAACTTTTATAATTTTTATGAAAATAAGGTGATCATGAATTTAATGTTGGTATTTTTGCTACTATTCGTTGTACGTTTAAGTTCAGTGTTTGTTGTGAAGACTTTTTATGTGCCCGATGAATACTGGCAAAGTTTGGAAGTAGCACATAAATTAACATTTGGGTAAACTATTTAAAATATTTGGAAATTATATACCTTATGTTTCATATTACATTTTCAGTTATGGTTACTTAACCTGGGAATGGGTCCAAGGTATACGGAGCTATGTCTATCCTCTTGTTATTGCTGGGGCTTATAAATTATTGGCGTTGTTTAATTTGGACTCCGCCCAGTTTTTGGTACTGCTTCCGCGTATATTACAAGCCACCTTATCCTCTTACTCAGATTATCGTTTCTTTGTGTGGTGTGGAAAGAAAAAATGGGCACTTTTCTTAATAATTGTATCTTGGTTCTGGTTCTACATTGGATCACGGACCTTATCTAACACCTTAGAAATGTCTTTAACAACAATTGCGTTAAGCTATTTCCCTTGGTATGGAGAAGGTGTTGCGTATCTATGGCCTGCCGCCTTCTGCTGTTTCCTTAGACCCACTGCGGCCTTAATATGGGTGCCTTTAATGGTATATCACTTGCGTAAATCAAAATTTTCGTGGTCTGAATTAATCTTTAAGCAGTTCTTAGTAATTAGGCAAGTACTTTTTAATCATAAACTAGATTTATTAGCTATTAAATATATATTTAGTATAATTGTTGCGGCTATTTGCGTTGGAATAGATTCGTGGATGCATGGACAAATCTTAATAACACCCTATGAATTTTTGAAGTATAATATATACAATAATATTTCTGGTTTCTATGGCTCTCATCCTTGGTAAGTTATTGTTGTAATTATATACAAAATTCATTATATTATACATTCAAGGAAAGTCGGTTACTTAAAGATATAATACATACTTATTTGTATAGCCGATTTTAAGTCGTAATCGTCTTTATTAAGTTTCATTTCTATATCATTTTAAGTATGTATATACAAGTACAAGTGTCACTAATTTCAATAGCGTACACAGTTCCATTTTTCACCACCGTGTCTGCTTTAATTAGAAAGTGAGGATTTAAAGAAGCATTTACTGCGTTGTAAATATTATCTCCAGATTAATTCTAATTTTTTAAATTTATGTTTCAATTCACATTGAAAAATTGTATACGGTAATAAGAAATTGGAAGAAAATTTTAGATGGTAAAAGTTTCGGAAACGCAGCTTTGAGTTATTGATTTCTGATGTTTTTATAATCCGATTTTGTAATATATTGATATATAACCAATATTACTATATGTGCAATATTGTTTGTGTAGGAAATATGCAAATAAATAGATGTGTTATTTCTAAACAACAATTAATTTGAATGTGTTATTTCTAATTTGAAAAGATACATAAAAGAACGCTAAAATAAATTCCATGAAGTACATATACAAAAACACAATTGCACCTTTTTGTGTCGAAAAACAAAATGTTGCGTTATATTTGATACTTGCCGAACAAAATCTTTATGTTTTCTGGTTACGATTTATTTTCGAATATATACTGAGTTGATTAAGAATAAAGTTTATCATGTTTCACTTTCCAATAACTCGTTTGAAATTTCCAGGTATTGGTACTTTACAGTTGGCTTACCCACTGTGTTGGGTATAAATTTCCTTCCTTTTATATTTGGCATCATGGAAACTGTACGCCACCGTGAAATTTATCCTTTACGCAAGTACATGCTCATAACGATACTACTTTCACTTTGTGCGTTGAGCGCAATTGATCATAAAGAATTCAGGTTTATTAGTGTCTTGTTGCCATTATGTTTGTATATTACCGCAGATTCTTTGACAAAATGGAGTTACAAAGCTTCTAAGTATGCTAACTAATGATTAAAAAAATTTTAATTTAACTAATATATATTTTCTGTTATAAGATCATCACTATGGTTACTAGCAGCCACTATTTTGCTTGGTAACGCGTTGCCAGCTTGGTATTTGAGCACTATTCACCAGAAAGGACCCTTGGAGGTCATGGACAAACTTCACGATATTGCCAAGGAATATCGTGATGAAAGAAATCGTTCTGCAAGCATATATTTTTTAATGCCCTGCCATTCGACACCGTATTACAGGTATTGTACAAAAATTATGTCCTGCTTATTTTAAATAAATTTTATTTCTAGCCATATTCACCAAAATGTTACAATGCGCTTCCTCACATGTGAACCTAACTTAAAACATCAAGAGAGTTATAAGGACGAAGCTGACAAGTTTTTTGACTCTCCAAAAAGTTGGCTAAATTCGCATATTCCTTCTTATCCTCGAACAGCAAAGCCTACGCATTTAGTGATGTATGAACCATTGGCTCAACAAATCAATGAGTTCCTGATAGACTATAAACCATTGTATAAAGTTGCAAATGCGGAGGTAAACAATAATGTTGATCTCCAAATAGCCCTAAATATATGGTCAGGGCTCGTTAGGGAGAAACAGTTAAATATTGATTCTTTTTTGCAGCACGTACACTCTAGAACTGGTAAAAATATTCTTGTCTTTCAACGTTTACGTAGTGGAGAAGAAAATACATTTAACCGAGAAGAAAATAAAAAAACAGATGAAAAATTAAAATCAAAAGAAAATATTTACGGTCAAGATGAACTTGGCGCTGATTCTAATCTATTCAATTGAAATTTCTAAAAATCATACTGGAAAAAAAAATTATAAGAACAATTACATACCTACCGAATTAAGAAGGCTAATATATGCTCAAATTCATTTACTTAAAACTCGTGCGTTTAAATATTTGTGGAATCATAATTATGTCATTTTAAATACTATAAAATTATAAATCTGCTAAGGAAACCAAGTGCAAATTATAATTTTAATTATATAAATAACAATAATTTATTTTCAGTTTTTTTAAAATAAAAATCTTAAACTACTTTATATATTAGTACATATGTATGTATGTATAAAAGGAAAAGTACAGTTTTATTTTCTTCTGAAAATTAAGGCGTACATTTTCGAAATACCTCTAATGCTATGATATCTATCGACGGTGGAGGTTGCAGCAGGCAAACAATTAACTACCGTACACTAAATTCTAAACCACATTTATAGTAGGCTGTATGATTGTAGTCTCCGAAGTTAAAACTGAGACATATCACACAGATTTATTTTTTGAAGTCGCTAAAAAATTTTTTTTCTTAGTTCAAATTTAGTAAAACTACTAACATACATATGAAGTTTGTACTGCAAACGTTGAGCCTGTTCGTAAATACACCATTTTGCAATGTTAATATAAATTTTCCGATGCTATTTTATAATATTATGTACTTCGGCACTCCGTACATCGCAAATAATCAGATGTCATCCTCTTGCGCGACGGATTTGAAAGCATTTTTATGTTTTCATTTGCAGAACATAAGTATGTTTGTAAGAAGCTCGTGTCCAAACATATCTTTGTAGCACTTGAACTATGTAGGCTAGCGCGAAAAATTCCAAAGCTATTTAATGTATCAGCGCTTCCTTTGGATGAAATGTGACGATATATATTAAATCATTAAAAAGGAACCAAGTGGATCTTAACTATAAAATATGTAACCAAGTGGATCTTAACTATAAAATATGTAACCAAGTGTGATCCTAGTTGAGTTAAAAAATGGTCAAATCGCTTACAAGTTATTACCTGTTTTTAAATCTAAGTTAATTATACGATTTTTATTACGTCGATGATGCTAAAAGGACATTGCGACCTTCGACATTTTATTATTAGCTTCATTTATGTATTTCATTGAAAATTTTGAGTTATCCACATACTTTTGAGGCAAAAAGCTCTTATTCTATTTAAAACATTACATACAGCCTATAATCATATCTTTTGGAAGTAGAGCTTAAGTACATAATGTAAGCGTGTCTTTTAACAAAAAGTTGTGGAAGAATTAATTGATATAAATTCTTTGAGTAATAAGTAATTGTACATTAATTTATTAAGCATGTATGTACGTAAGTTTAAGTTCACTTTTCATATTATTAAATTATCACATGTGTTACTAATTTCTTTTTTAAAATCTAATAAAGCTTTTCATATTCCTTTCAAAAACATCGTTGTATTTAAATACATACATAGGTACATAGTTAAACCTGTACGTACTTATAACCTTTTACATCTTTGGAATGGTGATATTTTTCATTTGATTTTACATATTTTCTTAGAAATTGTTGTATAAATGTGCTGCGACATATTGCGTATATGCAGCCAAGTATATATGGTGTAGATATTATTATGACAATATATGCTATATTGGGTATTTTATGTGTAGTGCCCCATGGATAAAACCAATACCCACGTCTTACGGCATCCCGTGTATGATGTGTTATGAAGGCACATAACAGCACACCAAAAAACAGGCTCCATTTAAAGTAATTAAGAATTGCGCTGGATATATAAACCAGCAGCAAACCAATAACTAAAGTTGAGCAATGCAAAAATGGACGACGCATTATATTTGTGGCATCCTGAAAAAGGACAAATTTAGTTAATTTATACACATTTCTGTACGGAAATATTGATTTTTGCTCGACAGGTTGTGAATGTGAAATTTTATTCTCACAATTGCTAAATTCAACGCAATTTTGAAGCTATTTTCATATAAAAATTATGTTGTATGCAATTTGTAGAAATCAGTTCTGGAACCTATAAGATAATTTGCACTTGTAGCGAATTCCGGAAGGTTACGTCAACGTTAGTCAACAAACATATTGTTAAAAAATGCTTGCACAAGTTGCCTTAAAGATTCATTGGCATAAATATTTTAGAGGAAATTATTTTTGTGGACTATCACCAATCGTTTACTGATTGACAAACTAAATCGTAAGTTAATTAAACTTCCATTAACTAACCTCTAAGTTCCAACTTCTAGCTGCTATGAAATGATCTATATCAATTAGTGATGAACCAGCAAAACACGCAAAAATCAAAAACCACCCAAAGAAGTTACTTGTCTTCTCGTAAAATTGTACAGCAAATGCAATGCCAGATAAAGCTCCAATAGCAGCATGTGTAGCATTATCAGCTAGTGCCTTCAACAAAGGATGTTGAGTTAATTCGACAAAATTATCTCCCAACAAACACGTAATGCTCACCAAAGTGATGAGTATTATTCGCATATAAACCATTGGGTGGCAATACATGTAACACTTCACGAAATTCAATGAAATAAATCAGACGGTTGTTGCAGGTATTGTTGTATCTTAAAACCTTTCAAGAAATCATTTGCTAAAGTACCTTATTTTATGGTATAGTTCACCTTGTTATATAGTATAATTTTATAAATATGTACATATTATTTTTTATATACACACATGCATATTTAATTTAGATTATATAAGGAATATTTTTTTTATGGTATCGTTATATGTTGTGTTCTTATTTCCGGCGTTGTTTATTACATCAAGTTGTGCGTTTCTTTTTTAACGTAAGGTAGCATCGCTACGACAGCTGATACTATTTGCAGTAATTGTGCAGTTTATAAATTTTTTATGTTGCCATTATTTATGACGTGAATCATGACCTCACACAAACAACAACTCTTTTGCTTGTTGTATATGTTGGTGTAGCTGGCCACCCACCTTATATATATATATATATATATATATATATATATATGTATGTATATATATATATATATATATATGTATGTATATATATATATATATATATATATATGTATATATATATATATATATATATATATATATTAGTTGCTATTCTGTGATATTAGTAGCAGGGCTGATGTTATTACGTGTACCGACCAATTTTTATATACTTCTGTAACTCAAAATTTCACCATCTTTTCAACAAATTTTTAAAACAACAAGAAACCGCTATATTAATTTTTATATAGGCTAACTGTTCTAACTTTGCTAAAATTTCAGAGAGACATAATGATATATATTCCTAGGCACACAGGAAAGTCAACATAAAAACAAAAATCACAGAAACCGCATATTCTGCAACTCGAAATTTTTCCACCTTTAAAAAGTTTTTACAATAACAAAAAACTGTATCGCAAGGAAAAGTTAGTAAAACGAATAACAGCTTCTGACAATATGGATATATTTTATCGGTGGAAGCACATCCATTCTAAAAATCATCTGGAGATTAACATTAACCTGCTTAATCGTTCATATACTGTTTTACGCAAGGCGCATCTATACTAAATCTGGCCCATCACAGTTGGCATCCGTATCATTTGTATCCTGCTCAAAGGAATTGTTTATCGATGAGAGCATCATTTTGTTACTCTGTGGTTTTGTTTGCACAATATTAAAGTACATATGTATTAAATTAACTTCTTGATATAATGACTCCCTAGTTGGAGTGAATTGTGCTCTAATTGGAAATAAAAAATTTTTATTTAGACTTTACATCGACTTGCTGTTTATTCACACTAAATACTATGGCATTACATTTATGTAATATATGTATACTCGAAAATGTAGTAATAGAAATATTTTCTTATTTTAATATATTTAATTTCAGTTTAACAAAAAAGACAGAATTTAATATGCAAATATAGATGTGCCTTGGTGCCTGTGCTGTTTTTTCTTCTGTATCGCCATTTTTCTTGTTTTATTTGTCAAGTCCATTTGACAACCGAAAATATTTTACACAAACAAAATACATATCAAGGCGAATCCACTACATATATTTTCTGCAGTGTTGCTAATTGAGTATACCTAGTATAGATGTGCCTTGGTTTTACGTTTTACAGATGTGCGTAAAACAGTGGTGTCAGCGCCATATATAATTGTGAAAACAAAACTCACATTGTACACTTACGCTCTTTTATGTTGCGAGCGTAAAATATAATATTTTACTGCAAAACACTCTCATTTAGACGGAAGTATCGCAAGGCCTGTTTTGAGGCCTCTAACCATACCTATCAACATACCATTGGGAACAAATATTATCCGATTTGAAATACTTTTGCTCAAATCAACACAATAAATTAACATTCGCAAACCTAAAAAATGTTTCCTTGTTGCGAAACTGCTATATAACTTTAGAAGATAATACTATTATATGAGAGTATACTTATAAAAAAGGCGTAGCAACCGCACATTTCTCCCTGTGGTAATATAATAGATAAGAGCAGTCTCACTAAACAATCACAATTGACACCACTGGCGTAAAACAATTCTCCATATATGTATGTATATGGAAGCATACATTTAAAAACAACTTTTATTTTCAGTGAAAAACAATGAATAGTTCAAGAATAAGGAATACTCGAATTCCTGTGGAACTTCAACAGTTGAAAAGTTCGCAACAGGAACATGGTAACTTTTTAAGAACATACGTCGCATATGTAATTAAAATATTTGAACTGTTTTCAACAGGTATCACATGCTCAACTTTGGCGGCAACTCCGGAAGATATTTCTTGCTTAGAAGCTTCAATACCTGGACCCGTAGGATCGCCATATGAAGAGGGAATATTTACACTTACAATACGTTTCGGTGAACAATATCCATTTCGACCTCCTACATTAAAATTTATTACCCCTATTTACCATCCAAACATAGATAATTGTAAATTTAGTAATATTTTTTTTACTGAAAGTAATTAATATTATCTTTAAGCGGGAAAAATTTGTTTGGACCTTCTTCGAATGCCTCCTACTGGTTCGTATAATCCGGCTATAACTTTGGAATCTATGCTGTTATCGGTACAACTTTTACTTGCATATCCTAATTCTGACGATGCATTGCAAGGAGAGGCTGCCGATTTATATAAATCAAACCAAGAACTGTTTAACAAGAAAGTCAAAGAGCTAGTTAATAAAAATTGCAGAAGGAAGGGCGAGGTACTAGTTGTCAGCAGCGACGATAATCATAATGACCTTCCTTCAAGAGAGGAAACAAAAAGGAAAAAGCTAAAACTAAAATAATAAATTTGAAAATATATTAAAAAATGGTATTCAGATTAATTTTGTAAGATAATTTTTGGTTTATTTAGAAATTCAAATAGAAGTAATTTATTTTATAACAATATCGCAAGTAATACAATTAACATTTTTCTATTAAGGGCATCCGTTATATATTCATTCTGTTATATGAATGGTCAATAAAAAAATATAGCACAGCCTAGTTCTTGCGGGTTACTCTGTAATACAAAAAGATGGGAATGCCATTAGGCAGCAAAATAATTAACTTTTGTGCATGTTTTGGACCCATACTGGATACTGGAGCGTTCTTACTGGTCAAGAGCACAATGGCATGATTTTTATTCTTTCCAGAACACGTAACTCATTCATTTGGCATAAATGAATGAGTGTGTTTAGTATTTTTTGTTCGGTTATTTATTTTATATACATATGTACATATATTAAATGCTAATAAAAATTTTAATTGATAATTTCCAGAACAAGATATATTTACGTACATATATTATTTTTTCTTTACTGTGGTTGGTTGGTAGCGACGTTAGCTTATTTGCATGGAGGTCTTGAGCTTAAGTACCAACACGCCCTGGATGTTTCTGTAGTTTTTAGGTAGCACTAAAGGACCCAATTGAGCTGGATTCGTCACATGTAAATATATTTCTTTATACTGAGTACAATTAAAGTAGATGTTAACAATAAGAATATACATTAGTATATATTTTTAATATTTAATATTAATAATGTGCTTGTTCTTTTTTCCCAAAATCGTACTAAAAATTCAAAATTATCAATTGAGGGGTTTTAGCTAGTTCCTATGCGCGTTTCACTAAAACGTAAGAAAATACATTTTCAATGTAGAATTTATTGACAATAAGCTAACTTTGTGATATTGCTTGCAAAACAGTACCCTTACATTTATTTGTTTTATTTACTATTAACACAATTGTTTGCGTTTACCCACTGGACACTTTATGTTGAAACTCATTTTCTTTTAGATATTGCTCTGAGTAATCTAATTATAGCTCATTACATAATTTCGAGAAAGAGAACGATCCAAATATTATTTTCTCTTTTATTTTGCGCTAAAATAATTGGTATTTATCGTTTCCATACTTGGCGGCTTTGCGAGAAATTGTAGTTTACTCTAACTTTACCGGCCTTTTCCCAAAAAGTAAAGAAACAAACTATTATTAGCCAATAAGAACGCACCAGAGTGACTTTAGAACTCCAACTTGCGCAAAAGCTATTTTTTATTTTGCACAAACTTTAATTTTATTATTCTTAACTAATCTTTATTTCTATCATTATTCATGTGTAAAATATTTTTGTTTAAGAGAATTTATTTGAAATTATCTTTAAACGATACGAGGAATCTACACAACGGATAATCATATAAAATGTTGACATGCGTGGTTTTTTAGGAATGTTAGTACTGATGCCGTCACATACGGACAAATTTATTATTTGAGAATAAACTAATAATTTGTAAATAATCCCTCAAAGTTTATGAAAAAAGTAGATAATTAGGCGGGAGTCTATCTCGCATATTTATAAAACATGTTTTTGATATCTACACACATATATAAAAGATTTTGGTTGACAAATTTTCAAAACTATACATTTTGAACTTTATGAACATGGAGGTATATATTTAACCCGGAAAATATAAGTAATTTTGTTTCCAAATTGGACCTCTCAAATAAGCAATATCAATAAAAATTAACATAATTATACATCTTCTGCCCTTAGTTAATTAAAAAATAGAATTGAATGCTAAAAGATGCATCGACAATTTTCGAATTTGAAAACATTGATCTATTATTATAAATATGTAATTACCTAATAAAACTCAAAAATCTTAATAAAATGTCGTAAAGTTTTGCTTTTAAAGAAGGTGGCTATAATGGATACACATTTCCGCATACATACTTGCACAGTCATTGAAGATATATTTAAACTTTTTTTTGTAGATCCGTAACGAAAATACATACGTAATAGTCCCAATGTGATGTCAAATTTTTGGAATCTTATGTATATAAAATTAGAGTAATCTATGTGCACGTACATATGTACATATCTTTTAACAAAAAAATTTGTATTTTTACTAATAGCATCATCCTTCAATGAAGTGAAGATATTTAGTAAGAAGTCAAAGTTTGCTTACTTTAAGAACTGTTTTTAATCAATACTAAGTGTGAATTTGGATATACCAATTTAAATCGGGCTCAGAAAATTTGGTAAACTCAAAACGAATCAAAATTAATTGTATATTTACTAATAAAGAATTTTAACTGTTAGATATATGATTTTTATAAAGAGCAATGCAACTAAATTTAGTTTTCAAACCGAATGACTGAATCATCTCTTTTTCAGTAGATAACATTCTTTCCAGGATCGATATTTTTCAATGGATATATTTGTTGATGTCTTAATTTAGTAATAACAAACTAAAAATCCCAATCGACTGACAAATATTTACTAAAATCAATAAGTAAAGGATGGCATATGGTATTTCGTTCTTGAAGGGTAAACTAATAATATACTTATGTATCTTGATGTTTTTCATAAAAAGCATCAAGGTATTTTTTGTACTCCGTCTGATCGGCCCACATCATTGCTGCTTGTGCGTTTAAGGGACTATCATTATTTGGCTCACCCAGCAGAGACTGAATGGATAATAAAATAGTGCGGACATCATATAATGCCGACCATTTGTCCTTTAATATATCCAAACAAATGGCTCCTTGTAAATCAACATTTGGATGAAAGCAGGGTGTTAAAAATTTTACTACAGGGGGTGCGTAGGGGTAAGAATTTGGGAATTCCAGCGATAAACGATATTTCTGTGAAGAGTAAACTGTATTCACAGGGCCAGCTATGGTGCCAATCCACTTGAAAATATTTTCCCCGTCAGGAAACGCCGAAATGCCTTTTTCGGTGGTCATCATTAAACTCATAAGTTCTTTTTGCAGTCTATTGTTAGAATTTGGAATTGAAATATTTTATATAGAAAGTGTTTTACCATTTTACCTTTTACTAACAGCGTGATTATCCTTTATAGGCACTGAATCATCATTATGCTTAACACCCTGAGAACCGCTTGATATTCCACTGTGTTCAGGACTAATATTTTGTGCCATTTCCTCGACTTTTTGCTACGTTGCAAGAAATAATTGCTTAAAAATTCGTCCTTTAAATCAAATGGCTTTTACTTGCTTCTACAACTTTACGTTTTGTGCAATTTTATAGATTTTTTCAAGTAAATTCTGTACGGTTTCTATATTGTCTATTCTGTTGTTTGAATTTCCTTTTTGTTTGATATTTCGCTTTTAAAATCTCTCCTTTTTGACAGCTTAAGCTATAAACAAAATGGAGAAAAAAATTGGTGGGAAAGCAGTGGTGGAAACTTTGTCGTTTTCTGTAATATTATCAGCTTATATTCGGATACCATTGCCCGGACAATATATAAATATATATATATATATATATATATATATATGTATATATATATATATATATATATATATATGTATATATATATATATATATATATATATATATATATATATACAGTTATATATATATATATATATATATATATATATATACATATATATATATATATATATATATATATATATATATATATATTATGATGAATTATTAGCTCTAATAATATAGATATAAGTTTGTCCGTAATATAGCAGTTATGGTTAGTTTACTAGGTTGCTGCAGGAGTAAACATAAAGAGTCCAGTATATTTGAGAACAATATTTGCAAATAGATATATGCAACTCAGGACACATATCAGGTATTCTCATAATGACAATAGGAAAACACTTGCACCTTATATTGCTACACCATTGATTATATCATAGCATATTCTAATTGTCACTTTTGGCTGTCTGAATAGTAAATATGACTATATTAATCTGGCAAGTCTCGATAATAATAATTTTTAAAATTTCATCCAACAAGAAAATAAATATAGGAAAAAAAGAGATGTAAGATTCAGCTTTCTAATGGATGATTTAAATGGATTAATTTATGGTTTAGAACTGCAAGTAATATATTAATATATGTATAAAAGTATATCAATA
Organism: Linnaemya vulpina; assembly: GCA_963675445.1. Taxonomy (NCBI): domain Eukaryota; kingdom Metazoa; phylum Arthropoda; class Insecta; order Diptera; family Tachinidae; genus Linnaemya; species Linnaemya vulpina. Next base: position 11,212,665 of record OY776278.1, on the reverse strand, counting down.
ATCAATAAACTTCTATTTGTCAGGCTCGAACGTTAGTTCCACAACTTGGTGAAGCTAACGAAGTAAGATTTTTTATTGCAACGAATTCTTTAAAACCCTCAAACCAAGTACATTTGGTAGAGTACAATGAAGAAAAATCATTTGTAACTTCAAAAATTTTTGATCATGCATTGGGTGAAGTATGGAAACTGAGCGCAAATCCACATAATTTATATGAAATTGCAACATGCTTTAATGAGCAAAATGGAAACAGTTTTAAAACTAAAGCTGCTCTATTGTCATACAGGGAAGATGACAATGGAGAGCTAGTGGATAAATCTGAATTTTCACAATGGCATAAAACTGAAATATTGGATACAGATAAATATGGCGATAAAGTAAAAACCGTAGAATTTCATCCAAATCATGAAAATACGTTTGCTTGTGTAGTTGATAGCAAAATAATTTTGTATGATCGAGGGAAAGCAGAATATAGACAAATTGCAGAGGTTTCGCCAAGTGGGTCTGCTGCAAAACATAACAATCCCTTTAATGCTGGCAAATGGTCCTACCATCATCAAGGTCAACAGTTTGTAGCTCTACATGATACTAATATTAAATCCTACGATATTCGCGATCCTCAGCACGTAGCATGGTCTATAGATGATGCTCATGGACAGTTGGTACGTGATATTGACTGCAATCCCAATAAACAGTGTCATTTTATTACTGGAGGTGATGATGGTTTTATTAAAATATGGGATTGTCGTATGCCTAAAGATCCTGTGTTTGTACGTAGTGACCATGCGCATTGGGTTTGGTCGGTACGCTTTAATACCTTTCACGACCAATTAGTTTTAAGCAGTTCTAGCGATTGTAAAGTATTGTTGACATGTGCAGGTTCAGTTAGTTCCGAGGCTGTTGATGACACAACAAACTCCCCAAAAGAAGTCAGGTCAAAGTTTTTACCAGATGGGCTACTACAGACATTCGATCAACATGAAGATTCTGTATATTGTGCTGAATGGAGTAATGTTGACCCCTGGATATTTGCTTCACTTAGTTATGACGGACGATTATTAATATCAAAAGTACCAAAACAATATAAATATCAGATAATTTTGTAAGTTATTGTCCAAAGCAAACAAACATATAAAAATATATAGGTATAGTACTTTACTCCATAATACGCCCAGTTGAGCAAAAATAAATAAAATTAACTTTACTTACTTAATGCACACATAATTTATTTATTTATTTCTACGATCCTAGCCAGTATCTTCAGAGGTACAATCAGAAGAATCATTTGGATTTGTGGTCTCTATGGAACACACTCTCTTAATAAGCTCATTCTCTGTCGGCTTGCCATTATCGACAGCTTCCTCCATTTGCACATATTCGACTGTCGTCGAAGAGCAAGGTTGATCCCCATCACTTTCGCTTTTACTATATAATGGTTCAGTTTTATCACCTACTTCCGAAAATTCCTTCGATTTGATTGCTCTTACTTCAGCTTCATCTTCGGCCTCCTCTGCTAAACTACTTCGTTGTGGTTGAGCTTCCGCATACGCTGTTGGGTGTTGATGACTTAACTTTTGTTTAATGGAACGAATTTTTCGAAAAATGTAATCTAAATCCTTTTTCATATCAGCCAACACTTTGCAGTGCCTTTTAAAATCATCGTTAGCTTGCCTAAGACGGCTCTGAGATAAAGCGTTGCAATTTAATAGCATTTCATTTGTTTTTTCAAATCGCTGAAGCCTGTAATAGATATGAATGTAATCGAGATAATCCAAATGTTTACTATTTCTACATTTGTTTTTGTGCTCTTATCATAGTCTCCACATCGCTTTGATTAACTAATCCGGCCAAACCTTGTATAAAAGCTTCCCCAGCAGTATAATTATTAAAGCCATACATACTAAATTCACTTTCCGGTGTTACATCTTGTGTGATATCATTGTTTATATTTTCGGATTGTTGCAAGGAGGTTTCATTACTCATTTTTTCTCTTTACTTTGTTATTCGCTTTGATATGTAAATATTGATTAACTTTGTTTACGTTTTCGTTTGGTTCAAATAACACTGCCACATCTAAGTCATTTGTCTATGTGGCATCATTTATGCATGTTAGTCAATGGTAGTTATACCAATGGTTACCTGCTGATACCACATATCCAACAATACACAACCACACGTTTTGTTGTCGTGTGGAGCCACAGTTCACGTATATATATATATATATATATATATATATATATATATACATATATATATATATATATATATATATATATATATACATATATATATATATATATATATATATATATATACATATATATATATATATGTATATATATATATATATATATATATTTATATTGACAAAGGTCAAACTGACAGGCACTTTTCGCAAGGTCCACACGCACATCAATGCTTTAGATAAGAGATAAGCTGAGTAACAATGTGGGCTCGTTATGGAACAATCTTCCATATAAAATTTTTATAAACAAGAACTTGACGTCAGTTTAGACAACAAATAGTGATGCCACCTCAAGTATAATTTCAACATGGATAATATCATGTTATACAATCATATACCAGTTGGTTTGAGTTTTTACTGTGGGAGAACTTATTATGTGTTATTTATGTTACATAAACACTCACACAAACTTCTGCTCCTACAGTTCGAAACCATTTACAACACAAAATGAACTCTTATTTGGGTAAAACCAAATGGGAAATAAACCACAACGAACTAAATAAGTCTGTTATCTCATATTCGCAATATCCAACAGACCAAGTCGCATCTATGCTATATACTATACTATATACCATAGATGTGCCTTGCAACAGACAAAACATCGTCCATCAATTCGCCGTGGGTTGCCCGGTTCGCAATACAACGCTGTACGCTTCCTTGTTTGATTTTAAAATTTAACAACGACGCTCTGTTTTCTCCGCCATTCCTGGCAGCAGTCTAAATTTAAACAATAATAAAATGTTTTAAGCTTTTAGAACTTTGTTGAGTAAAGAAAAATAATTAAATATTAAATAACACATAATGACGCAGTTTCAGGATGCTATAAGTGTGCGAATATCACGTTTGAACAATGTTTTATTGGGTAAGAGTGGCTGTTTTTATATACATATGTATGTCAATCAAAAGAAAATTTTTATAAAAAAATAATATATTTAAGGTGGAGGAAGAAGTTATGGAGTTAGTGCTGGTTTGGCAGAAACTCTCACCCGCGAAAGTCTGTTGGATGCCTTTAATTTATTGTACCAAGAATGTGACAAAGAAACGATGCGAAAACGTGAAAAAAATATTGCAGATTTTGTAAACAAATGTAAAATGAAACTCAAAATATAAAAACAATTTATATGTACATGTATACCATAAAATTTTTAGGTCGAACTGTTATAGACGAAGTGCGACAATTGCGAGTGAATGTAGAAGATTTCAGTGTAAGAACACTGATTGGTAAAGGGTACTTCGGTAATGTCCATTTAGTTGTTGAACGTTTTACTGGCGATGTCTACGCAATGAAAAAAATTAAAAAGTCTATGGTTACAGCATCACAAGTAAAAGAGGAGAGAGATATAATGTCGAAAAGATGTTCAGATTGGATAACAAATTTACAGTATGCCTTTCAAGTATGTAACGATTTTCTTTTGATAAATATAATAAAGGATTACAATAATTTGCTGTAGTTCCAATCACAGATAAATCAATTTTTGAAAACTATTAGTTAAAGCAATCTCAAATAAACTACATTAAAACATTTGTTTAAAACTTTTTTCAAGGATAATGAACATTTATACTTAATTATGGAATATTTACCTGGTGGCGATTTGTTAAGTTTAATGTCAAGAAATGGACCTTTTGACGAACCTTTGACAAGATTTTATTTAGCAGAGTTAACATTGGCCATAAACGCTCTCCATCAAATGGGCTATGTCCATCGTGATATTAAGCCCGAAAACATTCTTATCGACAGATTTGGTCATATTAAGCTTGCGGATTTTGGTAACGCGGCTGCTTTAGATCGTGATGGTCATGTATTTAGTTTATCTCCAGTTGGCACACCTGATTATATTGCTCCAGAGTTATTACAAACTATTTCAACATATAAGTTAAATAAAAATGTGCATGATGTAAGTACCGTATTAAGTATATAATACTAGAATATATTTAATTTAATTTTATATGTAATAATAAGTAAGCAAATTTGGAGAAGATCACGTCCAGCATAAAAAGTTTTTATAACGTACACTAACAAATGAACCTATATTAAAGTTTTATGATCTTGTACGCAAATTATGTGTATAGTATGAGATGAATTTATTAACAGGCTTTCATATTTCTAATTTAAATTGGAATAACAAAATATGGAAAAATTAAATTTCTGGAATTATATTTGTAGGTCAGTTGCGATTATTGGTCAATGGGTATTATTGGATATGAACTAGTTTGTGAAATAACACCATTTCATGAAGACAACGTACATGAAACATATTCAAAAATTCTGAGCCATTGTGAAGAGAGTCGTCTGAAGGAACTCATATCATTCCCCAATGATCTAAAGCTATCAAATAATTACAAAAATCTTATTGAATCTCTTATTACTAACCCTTCAAATCGTTTAAAGTATGAAGATATACGTAAACATCCATATTTTGACTGCATAAAGTGGGAAACCTTGCGCTCGCAGGTACCCCCAATTATTCCAAAATTAGAAAGCAATGACGATACGTCGAATTTTGAGGACATACAACGTAAGAAAACTAAAGCAGCAGCTCCAAATACCAAAAAATCGATTAGTACAATGATGGGTTCAAATGAGTTTAGTGGTAAAGACTTACCATTTATAGGTTATAGCTTTGTGCATATGGAAAAGAACGATATGGAGGCCGGAGCAATTGAGGACGCAAGATATATTAAAGTTAATAACAAGTTGAAGGAAATGCAGCAAAAGTACAGAGAACGTTTATCCGAAATAACACAATTGAAACAAGAACTATTGAGGGCTGAGCTGCTGGCTAAACAATCAAATACCCAATCTAAAATACTGCAGGACGCAAAAGATGAAATAAATAAAATGAAAAATATTGTTAAAGATAAGAATGTGGAATTAGCCAACTGTCGTACTCAAATAAAAACTTTACAGAGCTCTTTACAGATTGAACAAGAAATGTGGCAAAAGAAAGAGACTACTATAACAGATCTCTTGCGCATGAATCGCCAAAAGTATGAGGATGCTAAAAATGCCACTGAAGCACGTTACGAAAGACGAATATCCGAAAAGAAGGCAGAAATACAAGCCATCAATAAAAAGCTCGATGACCGCCAATCGGAGTTAAAAGCCAAAATTGATGAATGTGAATATTTACAAGAGAAAATGGAGAATTATAAAGAAATGTTAAAACAACAAAAAGAACAAGTTCAAAGAGATTTGGAAGAGTTTGAAAAGAACAAAACGAGTTTGATCGATATATACGAACACAAATTGATGGAATTGCGGAATAAGTTACGAAATGAAAAAGATCATAAATCACGTTTGACTATGGAACTGCGAGATGTTAGAAATGAGTTGGATGACAGTATTATTTGCACTAAAACTACTGAGGAGTCTAAACAAGCTACAGCGAAAACAACCGATGAAATTCTAAAACGTTTGAATAATGAAATAAAAGCGAACAATGAACTGCATAAGGAAAGTACCGAATATAAAGAAAAATATTTCGAGGCTCAGAAACAAATTGAAATACTGCAAAACGAACTAAATCGTTTAGAACGGGAATTGAAGGTATTTACAAACATTATTTGTGTTTTTGAGATCTCAGTTAAGAAAGGTTTAGTTAATCTAATATCATATTTGTGCCGGCATTATGAAGAGTGTATACAAAATTTTGGACGCAAGAGCTTAGCTTTGTTTAAAATATTTGTTTTTACTAAAAAGTCAGATTTTCAGACTACGTGAAACTAAGTTTAAACTTAATTCACATCTCAAAAACTCCGTACTAATTTTATTGAACGTGCTATTATATTATTGAAAAACATTTTTATTCATGCTGTAGGTTTCCGAATGTAGTAAAAATTTAGCTGAAAGCGGTTTAGCCTCACAAACTCCTTTTGAGACAGCACCTGGGTCACTAACAGACATTCGCGTTATTGAAGAACAATTACGAGCTGATTTAGAAACCGCAAAAGAAAATGAAAGTGCCCAAAAAGTTAGAGCAGATAAGCTTCAAGACATTGTTGGGAAACTAGAAGAAATGTTGGAGCGTTTTAACGAACAAAGCCTATCGCCAAGCAAACCACTACCAGCTCCTCGAAATGGGCATGGTGCTCACCATCAAACTGTTGGTGATATGTTGGAAAAACAAAATGAAAAGCTTGAGGATAAACTAGCGGCAGTGCGTGAACAAATGATTATTGAAAGACAGTCGGCACGTTCTGCCAATTTAGCTTTATGGAAAGTGGAAAAGCAGTTGGAAGAGGCAATACATGAAAAGAAAATGACTCAGCGAAGAATGGAGCTAACAGAAGACCGAATTAAAAAAATCCAAGCTGAAAGGGAAGAGTCCATACGCCTATGTAAACTTGCAGAAGAAGCAAAAAAGCAAAAAGAAGAAAGAATTGTGGAAATGAAGCAGGAAATTATGGTTTTAAAAGCCGATGTTCTAAAAGAACATCGTATGTGGGAAAAAGCTGAACAGGAACGTATGAAATATAAAACTGAGGTAAGTAGTATAAGAATCTAAAAAATTTCTCGAGTGTTTTTTACGGTTTTTTGACTTGCGAAATTCATCAGCCCGAAGTTTTAATTTGATGCTACGTTTTATTTTGCAGGTCATAGAGCATATATCGAAATGTAAAAAATTGGACGAGCAATTAACCGAAACCAGACAAAAGTTGCAGAAATGTCAACAAAAGTGTGATAAACTAGACTTGGAAAACAAATCGCTTATCAAAGAGGTTAATGACGAAAAAGATCGACATGCAAATACAAGTGATCAAGTTTCAGCATTGCAAATGCAATTGAAAACCTTGCAAGACAATTACGAGCGATTAAAATATGCTTGTACAGTTACAGATACACAACTGACTGAAGTGGAAACCATGCTTGACAAAGAGCAGAAATGTAATAAGTCGCAACAGGAAAAAATAAATCTGTTGTATGCTTCAGCTCGTGAAAAGGATGAAATAGAAGCTAAGTTAAGAAGACAGTTGGAAGAAGAAAAAGTACAAATGCAAGTGGCCGATAAAAAAATTTCTGGTCTAACAAATGAACTACAGGAATGTCGTTCCGATTTAGAAGAACTTCAGAAAAAATTCTCAAACCAACAGCAGTATGTAATAGAGCAAACCACAAGTATGTTTGCAACGCAAGAAAAACTGGATATCTTGCAAAATGAGAATCAAAATATACAAGCAATTAATGACAATAATCATCGCGAGCTGTTGCTGTTAAAAGAAGAAAATGCTCGTATTCTTTCTGATTTATTTAATGCCAAAGAGGAGTGTCAACAGATCCATCAAAATCTCAAGGACATGTATGCCCAAAGCGGAGAGCTGCAAAATGAATTGGATGATTGCAAGAGAACTCTTGAAGAGAAGGAGAATTATTATTTACAAAGAGAAATTAAATCTGAGGCTACTTTAGCCCAGCATAAAAAGTTAATAGATTATTTGCAATTAAAGGTGGAGGATTTGGCGCAGAAGAAAAAGAAAACTTTTGCGGATAAAATATTTGGAATCAATGCCAATTCATCGAGTTCGAGCAAAAAAGAAAATATCGGACCATACAGTATAGAAACTTCAATTATTTACCGAACTTTACAAGAAGAATTGAAAAGGGAAAAACTTAAATCGAAGTGTTTACAAGATCAACTGGACAAACTTCAAGTAAAAGAATTTGGTATGATGTTAAGGTCACCTTTAAGAAGCAAAGAGAATGAAAGAGATGATCAAATAAAATGCATATCTTCAACCTCGTCAGAACAGAAGGTAACGAAATCTCCGAAAAATACACGAGAGAGTAAAATTTCTGGTAAAACTACTTCAAAGGTTTCTGGCGATAACGTTGATGAATGTGGTACAGCGAAACATTTACAGTCTCATCACCGTTTCGAATTAGCTTTACAAGAAACTAACGAATCAGGAATTCATTGCTTAGCATGTAAAACTCCTCTTATAGCTGGTTCAGCGTATTGGAAATGTAAGGAGTGCAAGAAATCTGCTCATCGGAAATGTCGCAAAGATGTGACATCAGCATGTGGTGATGTGGGTGCGATTTTAGCTTCATTCGGTAATGATATAGCCTGTGAGAGTTTAGAAGAAACGGCTCTCGAAGCTACAGCTCCCCTGCAGACCGATCTAGATACGGAATCTGTAGACAAATTTTCTTATGATGGAAAATTAGATGGGGATGACATTGCTGGTTGTACTGATTCCACATCGATCGCTAAAAAAAAATATCTAGGCACATTGGTATTTTCTCTATCACAAAATTTCGCAAACACTTCATTAGAAGTAGCTTGCGCTTTCGAAATGGAGGAAAATAAAGTTATTCTCCTTGGATGTAATACGGGGTTATATGCTTTTCACATTGATCAGCAGGAATTAGTTAATATTGCTGGTGTAGATGCTATCAGCTGCATAGCTGTTTCTCAACCATTGGCCAAAGTTATAATGGTTGGTTCTAATGGGGAATCATTGTATCAGTGTGATCTCAGACATTTACAATCTCGTTGTCAAGCTAGTGCTTCTTTAAACCCAGCTTTGGAAGCTTCAGTCTTAGATCTTCCTTTTGCGAATCGAACTTCTACCGAGAAATGGAAACTAGTGCAAATATCTCAGGAAAATGAACAACCTTTGGATACAGTTGCTATTGGAGCCACCTCCGCCCGAATTGTTATTCTCAAGTACGACTCCAATCATCAAAAATTCAAACCAGTACGAGCTTTAGATACTGCGACGCCAGTTTCATCTATATTATATACAAGACATACTGCCATTGTTAGTTCAGATAAATTTTTTGAAATAGACTTGGAGACGTATGGAGCTGAAGAGTTTGTAGACATTTCAGATCAAACTCTTTCTCACACACAAAATTGTCAACCTCTTGTAGCTCTCCGCATATCAAAACAGGAATTTCTTTTATGTTTCATGGAATGTGGTGTTTTTGTCGATGAATATGGATGCCGTTCCCGGCCTTACGATATCAATTGGGAATATACTCCATGCGGTTTTATGTACCGGGCACCATTTTTATATGTGGCCCATTTTCAATATGTGCAAATTATTCGTTTGCACCGGTCATATACAAATGAAGTAATGGCTGATTCAGTTGTTCGAGGTCAAAAAGATTTAGATTCTGATATTGATACTAATAATGGTCCTCAATTAAAACGATCATACCTTCATTTCTATATGCCAACATTTATAGCAGAAAGTAGCAAGTTTAATGCATTCATGTTGGCAATACAAAAAAAATCAGGTCTTCAGGAGATCTATCACCTTGACGCTCAGCAAATATTTAAACAGCAGCATAACGAATCTATAGACACTATTTCATCTATTGCTACTTCCGTGACCTTAGATTCGGTCTAAATTAATTAAAAATAGACATGGTTACCACAAACAAATGAAAAATATTTGCTTTTACTTCGTTCTATATCCATATGCGTATGTATGTATGTACCTTAATGTTAATATTTACTATTTTATTTAGAATTTTCTGAAATAAAGCCGTAGCCGCAGAAAGATATCCCCGATATGAATGTGTTTATTTGTGATCGGAATTTAGTTGTTTGTTGTATGTTTAAAGCTTCATTGACATACATATGTATGTTCTTGGATATGGGCTTGATCATAAATGAGATATACTATATATAATTTACATTGTATTACTTTTTATTTGAATAAGTTCAGGCTCAATATTTTTTGCAAATTTCTCTTAACGAGCCGTTTTCAAAAATTTCAGTGGATATTTTTCACAACAATATACAATTGCAAGAAATACACCGAGCCGCTTTTTGTAATAGAATACAAAAACAGCTTGTTTGTTACCTCCACAGGATACACATTTATTAGTCTATGGTTACTCCTATCCTCTACTAAAAGCTTTCCGGTTTAATAGGCATTTTCCAATATAATTCTGTATATACATATATGTATGTATCACGTCACAATTGACTACTAGAATCTTTGCTACTAGGTAGCCGCAAGAATATAACAACTCAAACTACATTTAATTATTCTAAATCGTTATAAACTGCCCAAGGAAACTGTAAAAGCAGCACACGAAGCAACACCAGAGAAATGACGATCGCCTTAATTCGTAAACAATCGGCCATGTTGTTTCTTAACAGAATTGCAAATTGGTATAACAAAGACTCCATTTGGTAAATTCGAGACTACCTAGTATGTAATTCTACCATACTAAACTCTCACCTATTGGTATAAACACAATTGCGACGAACTTCTCATCGAGAATTCGTTGCGTAAATTTGTCGATTAAGACACAATTAAAGCGAAAATAACAGGTTTTAATGTCATTTAAAATAATTTGTTAGATAAATAACATATTGGAAAAACATGACCATATTCCAAAAAAAAAACTTTGATATGAGGAGATAAAATAACGAATTAAAACAATATTTTATAAAATAAAGTTATTATTGAATTTATGTTCTGTAAATAAAAAAGTAGATATTTTTAAAGCAACAAATCACTTTATTTCCTATACACTAATATATGTAAAAGAAAAACGGCCACTCTGCACCAATTTAATTTTATCCAACGACGAATATTCGTTGCGAAAAATTCGTCGTTCGTCCCAGTTGTGTTTATAATGCTTATCGTTAGACTCTAGTAGAACAGGCCTAACTAATAATTGGAACTCTTCTACATGTTTGGAAAATCGCTGTTTATTGATAATATTGCACCAAACGATTGTGACTATGTTTTTGTAGGATATATGTATATAGGAATCAATAAAAAACTTAATTTGGTAATATATTAGAGTTAGTGCTTTCCTACTTGAGACCACTGATATGTGGATATTAATGGCATATTCATTGTTCAAATAATAAACTTTTTAATAACGGCTACAATGTATTCAAATAAAAAATATATATATATACTTAAAAACAGAAATTATCTTGAAACTTATACACAAAAAAAAATTTAAATTTCGCGCCATTCCAATATCTCGGCCATCTTTTATATAAAAATTGTTTAATTCCAAATTAGATAACTGCAGTTGTTTCTTATTTCACTACTTTTATATTAATCTATCCGTCTCGCTTTGTTTGCTAATCCCTCGAAGTATCGAATAGCTAGAAAAGTACAGAGCGATAATGTATTAATTTCAGTGCTGACAACCTTACAGCATGATGTCGAAAAGTTATATACCCCGTCTTCAATTGTGTTACGTCTTATGAATCGTACAACTATAGTCATCTCTTCTTCACTTTAAGTTATAACAAATGTCGCCATATTGCGTATTAAAATGTAACACTGTTTCTTCCACTTTCGACGAGGCAAGCAAGGCGAACAACTGTCGTTCGAAGAGGTAGCAGAAAAGTGAAAATAATTTTCCTGTTGGAAAATAAATGCAAGTTTGATTATAGAAAATATAATTTTGTGCATTAATTTGTGAAAAGGATTTTAATTGCTCAGAAGTTGGAAAGTAAGTGCTCTTGTATGGGGAGTAAAAGCCATTTTGCGAAGTACATAGCCGTTTTTCATCTTGCGAAAGACTAGTGACTGAGCAAATAAAAGAAAAAGACCAATATTTTTGATTGAATGTGGTTCATCAACAACTTGATAAAAAAAAGAAATTGTTAAAAAAGAACGCCGAAGTGGTTAAAACGTTAATATTACCGGACTTGCTTCAAGAGAGAGTGTTAACGTGTATTTTCGAGTCTTTCTTTTTCTATCCATTGGAAATAAAGTTTTGGTTGAAGACAAAAAACATTTTCTTTCTGAATTTTAGTAAGTTCCCACTTTTCAAAATTTTTTCGTCGAAGTTTTACTAAGTAATATTGAACAAGCCACTTAACAAAATGAGTGGCGGTATGCCGGAACTGGGATCGAAAATCAGCCTTATATCAAAGGCAGATATTCGTTACGAGGGTCGTCTTTATACAGTGGATCCACAAGAATGCACAATCGCTTTATCAAGTGGTAAGTTTTCTTTAGTTTAAAAAATTCAAGAAAATATGCTACCGTTACCAAGCGGTAAAGTTTTTTGTTTTTTCTTTCGTACAATTGTTATTTAATAAACTTCTGTTCTTCCATAAACGTCTACTGGCATCAATTAATTCCGCCATAAATATTATTTTCTTGTGTTTTTTATTGTTGCCTCCTTTTTATCACTCTTGCTGTTTAATATTCGTAACCGCTTACATTATTTTCCTTTGTGTATTTTGAGGGAAGTGCACACTTTTAATATTTTACTTAAATGATGGTAGTTTTCCAATATTAATGGTCGTGCACCAAAATAAAATAAATATTTCACTATGCTAGAATTGTGAATATAACACCTTATCTATAAATATGTATGGCTTTATATGAATGTTCCAATATAAAATAGCCTTTTAAGTTTATGATATATTTCCTCTCCAGATTATATAAAAATTTAGAACATACATATGTATGTATAAAGCTACTTAAGTGTGTTCTTTATAATAATTTGTGTTTCCATATTTAAATTATTCCGTTATAATACGTAGCTTGTTATTTATGTACATAATTATATACGTATGTATATAAATATGTACATACGTATTTACGTACTTAAGGAACCTATATGTATATGTAATTTATAACGGATTTTTAAATACCATGGAATATGCTTACTCAGAAACTGGAAACAAAATAAACTGGAAATAATTTCTGAAATAATGTTTCAAACTCAATTCAATTCAAAATTATTGATAGTCTACAAAGAGTAAAGAAAGTATATACAGACAACATTTATTTATGTATGTATAGATTTGTATGGGTTACATGAAAAGAAACTGAAAACTTATTGTATTATATTAATTTAATTTTGAAAAGATCTGGGAAAGTTTTATGTTCGAATAATTGGAAATTTTAATATAATAGGTATTAAAAGTTAGGAAAATAATATATAATTTATAATGCTCAAAAAGCATACACATAGATACTTTACTTTGAGATTAGCTTGACAAAGGAGTTTAAATATTCAAAACTAGAACTTAATCTAATCCTTAAATTAAAAAATAGTAATATATAGATATAGAGAAACTATATCAAAATAAAAAAATCATAATAAATTAATTTTCATTACTTATATTAAGAAATAATAAAATATAGTAGGAAGGAGGAGTTACATTTGCCTTGTTGTATATAATAGTTAGAATATTTCTCAAAAAAAAAAAAAAAAAATAAGAAATAATAAAAAAATCTAATCCGCATTTACCAATTTATTAAGTAGTTTAACAGTAGGAGAGGTGGGAAACCACATGGGAAAATAGTAAACCATTGCAGATAGAATACAAATAAATTATTACTATTGAATTTTCACTGAGATAATTATTTATAAGCAATTTCAAAAGCCTGCGAAAACTTTTATTTTAATTAATGTTACACGATTATATTTAATTCATTTGTAAAAGGTATAACCGAATCATAAATAGAAATATTATGTCTCTTACTTCGCATTACCGCATATCCTAATGCATTGCGGAAAAAAATAGTTTCAGATTTTGTAGCCCTTTACAAAAATTGTGAATTTTAAATAGATAGTTCTTCAACTTTACTAAAGCAGATTCATGCTAATATATATAGAAAGGATAGCTAAATACAACCGTGGTACAAACAAGTCGATTTACAATCTATTCTTCTAGTTTTAAATACAAAATCAACTGATGTAAAATACCATTTAAATGAACATATACTCAATTAAATTATTGGATATATACATTAAGAAGCAAGCAGTTTCACTTTATTTGGAAAACTTGAATGCGAAAGACAAGAAGAACCGCAAAAATGGCGTCAGGACATCAGATTCAAACTCGCTGCAATGATTTATGTATGAATACGATCTAAATACCGTACCAGAACTGTATACAAATGTTGTATTAATAGGACTTTCCAAGCTAGCATTTTACACTGTCCAATTCTTATTGCTAAAATTATCACGCTTTTTTTCTAACTTTAATTTACGCCCACACAATGCAACTCTTATTTCTTATGCTGATTTTTTCCTATGTGCATTTGACGTTGGTTATATCTTTTGATAATTGTGGCTAAGAACAAAGTGTTTAATACTACCAGCCACGGTATGTATATTATTGGCTTATGAAATATTCAGCTAGGTAGATACAAGACAATTAATATTTATATATTCAGCAAAAATGATCGTATGCATTAATTTTTCTCTTTAGTTTTTACTTTAAAAATATTACTGTATACTTGCAACTTTCTCTATTTTAGTGCGATCATTTGGTACAGAAGATCGTGAAACGCAGTTTCAAATTGCACCTCAAAGCCAAATCTATGATTATATATTGTTCCGTGGCTCTGATATTAAGGATATACGCGTTATTAATAATAGCCTACCACATCCCAATGACCCGGCTATTATGCAAGTTCAATTGCCTAATGGACAGCACGTAATGCCACATTTTTCAATGCCAAGCATGAATTCTCAGCAAGTACCTCCATTGGGAACATCTGGTACTTATGGGAATCCTTTTAGTACTATGGGCGGCTTAGGTGCTATTGGGGGTAACGGTGGAGCTGGAGCTGGAGCTGGAGCTGTATCATCATTAGCACCTGGTGCTGGTGCTCCGGGACCATTTATGATGACTGGTAATCAACAAACTGTGCAGCCACAACAAAAACCACCACAAGGACAACAACCACAAACACAACAAAAACAACCAAGTAAGTGAATAATGCAGATGGTAAATATATATAATTGAATGTATGTAATATTTAATAAAAATCGTCAAAATAGAATATAAAAATTGATAGGGTTGTGATATGTCTATATTAAGCAAAACCTATAAATACTTGAAGATTTTAATCCTCAAATCCGTAATAAACAACTGGATGAAATTTGAAAATATGTGTCCTCAAGCATATGAATATTTTTTAATTAAAATTTTGTGGTACTTACTGTTATTTTGTTTCTTTCGTACAGGCTGTAATCCTACGGATACTAATAATTTGGTTACATCCTCCTTACTAACCACCGTCGATAGTATTGGGTCGAATCTTAACAACAGCAATAATGCTCATAATAGTAATAACTCAAACTCAAATACTAACAATACTAACTGTAGCAACAACAATCATGGCAACAATGCCATAAATAACGTTGGTCTCCTCGGCATTGGTCTTGGTATTGGTTCAGGTGGTCTTCTTAGTAACATAGGCTTAGGTATTGGTGGAGGTGTTGTTGCCAATAATTCATCTACAGCTTCTGCTGCATCTTCTTCAACAACCAAGAAATTGTCTCTAACTAACGCAACGTCACTAAATGACCACAAAGACCAAGGTGTGAGGGTAAACTTTTCTAATATAAAAAATCACAATTTTTTATACATATTTTATATGCTCTTTTATAATTTTTATATTAATGTAAATATTTGGTTTTTAGTTAAATGTTGTAACACAGAAATTTTTCTTAATATTTTCTTGCGTGAGTACATTTACCAAATTTATATTATTCAAACCTAAGTGTTGCAGCAATTTGTCTAGTTTCTTTGGTACAAGGTGACTTTTTCGCAAAAAAAAAGCATCGACTTCAATTTGTAGAGCAAAAATACTTTTTTTGAATTTCATTCTAAATAAATGTCTGCTCGAACAGAATTATGAAGACCTTTTATGTACAAAATATTAATTTTGCAGAAGTTAACAGTCCCCAATTAAATGGCTAAATCTTATATATTTCGTATTCGCGAATATTATTTCAGATACTCGTATTCGTGTTCGCAAATATCAAAAATTTACATTTGGCTTATCAGTAATACATACCTATACATACATATGTATGGGTCATATGGATCATAAATATAAATACAGAAGATTATGTTGAAAACTAATGCGTGAGAACCATATCCTTTGTGAACTGTAGGTGGAAAATTTAAACTTTTACGCACTGATACCAGAGTCTTTTCAATCTGTCGGTATTAAAAAGCTTTGTCCTTCTATTTTTCCTTTTCGTTTCCTATTAATCGTATTGGATCCAAACATAAACACATCATATGTACATATATCAATTTTTAGTTATCATGTGCGAAAAGTTTTCAAAGTATTTGTATAAAGAATACAAGAAAACTGGATACGTATATTTTTACTGTATTTGTATTTGTGTACGTTAATGGGATTTATTGTCTCATTTAATTACTTAAACATTTGCTTCGTTTGCTGCGATGTAAGTCTGCCTTCTATCAAATCTTCAATAGAATTGCAAAGTATGTGCTTTTCGCACATGCTGGTAAATGATAAGTAAAATTTTTGTTCGTAAACATGTACATTAATGAAAATATGATAACATAAATGGAAATCGAAATATATTCTCCAAAAACATATCTAAGTAATGATATTGGCAACTCAGCTCGTTAGCATAAATAAAACAACATATTACAACATCTTTCTACTCTGATGAAAGTTTTTCTTTTAAGTACTTTATTTTGGAAATGCACTGTTAGCTTAACGGGAAAGTTTTAAAAACCCATTGAGAATTACATATGAAAAGGGATATTGGAATCTTTTAAAAGACAACAAACAAATTCTTTTTGATATATTCTATGGTAAAATTATAAGCTAACATCTATGGACATCTAAATAAGTTCTAACTTTTTTCTGTTATAAAAGGATCATTTTAATAATATTGAAAAAAATAGTGACCATGACGCTATATTATCCGAAAACTATTCTAATATATTCAAAGAAAATGAATATAATTAATGTATTAATAAGTTTTGTAATCACTAAAAATGGTAAACCCAAAAAGACTATAGGGTGGTTGTTTGAAAATCCGAATATCAAACGGCACTACTTCTATATCCAATCCTTAGAATGTACCGAATCTGTGCACGTTCTTCTTGTTCGTAAGTGATTCTTAGAATTGTATGAATGGAATTTAATTATTTTAATATGTGCATTAAAAAAAAAAAATAATAATTAAAATACATACATACATATATATATATATATATATATATATATATATATATATTCCAGAGAAATCTTTAATTTATCTTGGAGAGACTAGATTGTTTTCAATGAAAATCCTTGGTCTACTGTGGATTATTTGTCAAAGCATATCAGATTGGTTTTGAAATTTATTTGTGTTATTGCTTCAATTAGAAGATTTAAATGATTGTTTTTTTTTGTTTGTTTAGTTTGTATACATCTTCTTTATTCATGTATTTTGATTGAAAAAATTGGGTTTTCTACATATGAAAATATATAAGAAAAATCTTTAGTTTGAGCAGAAAAACAACTTACTTTCATTTTCTTCTTACTAAATCTTAACTTATAAAGTTTCCGTAATAGACATGCTAGCAAGTGCTTCACGTTCGACGACGCCCATAAGTCTTACGTCTCGAAAAAGCCCTTCGGCTGATATTGGTGTGCAAGTGAACCAAAGTCAACAGCAACAGCAAAGCCATCAGCAACAGCACCAACAACATCACAGTAATCAAAATCAACAGCAGCAACATCATACGAATCATCAAAATAATTCTAGCCATGGCGGTGGTGGTCAATCGCGCGATGCTGGTCATAAGCGACAAAATCAACGTGGTGGCAATCAACAGCGCAACAACGATAATTACCGTTCCACCCGTATGATTGAAAACTATAGCATGAATCATTACAATCAACGCAATAATCAGGGCGGTAATTCTAATCGGCACAATTGGAATACACATCGAGGCAATATGCCGAGTAACAATATGCGCAATTATGGAATGGGACCACGTTCTAATATGCGTAACATAATGGTAAAAACTTTTCTAATATGTATGTATTACATCTGAAACTACGAAAGAAATTTGTTTTTGTTTTACTCGTAGGCCTATAGATCGGCAAATGGTCCTAGTGTTATTCAGAAGCCTTCACGTAATCCCATTAAATTTGAACAAGATTTCGATTTTGAACAAGCAAATACTAAGTTCGAAGAACTTCGTTCACAACTATCAAAACTCAAGGTGGGCGATGAACCCAAATCAGAACAGGTATCCTTTTTAAGTTTTCACTTTCTTATTGATTTTTGAAAATATATTTTGTACATTAGATAATTGTATATTTGTCGAATATTGGTCTTTTGTTTTAATTATTTTTGAAAAGTTTTCGTGAGTAATACAACGAAAATACTTTTAATGAAAATGAATACCAATGAACACATTTTAACTTGATATCTTTCTTGGAACATCTGTTTACTGTAATTATCATCACGCGTACAATTTTATGTCTTCTAATCTCTCTCTCTCTATATATATATATATATATATATATATATATATATATATATATATAAAGTTTGTTCTCTTTCAAACTTTCATTAACATGTGCACAGCATAATTGTACCATGCATATGAGTTTTAAACATTAGTTTGTTAGTTGATTTTATTTCAAGTAAAACCAAAGTTAAAGAAAAACTTATTGAAATATGTTCGATGTACTACGAAAATAATGCACATTTATAAACATTTGAAAGAAATTACATACAACACATCGTAATAGATGAAATTTCAAAACCGCTTACGTGTGTAATTATTTCTTTTATTTATTTTTATATATTATTTATTTATTTATTATCCATCTAGGCAAGAAAACTTATCACTTGATGCTATCAAGTATGAATTAATTAAACTGAGTACATGAAGAAACGTATACTGATATATTAAAGTAAATTAATCTTAATTCGGCACTTAAAGTTTAGTATATTGGTAGTGTTAGATCGAACGATTCTTAATAATAATAATAGTTCAATTCAAAGTATTGCAGTTGAGAAAACAATCGGGCTCGGTTATGGTTCTGCCGAAATTTGCAAAATTGAGCCACGTTCGAGTTTGAAAAGCTGCTTTCAAGCAGACATCATAAATATTTTTGTATTATTGTATACTGCTTAACATATGTATAGCAAATACAAGATAGCAGATAGTAAACATGTTTTTACGTCAATGTGAATATGTCACACTTATAGTGAAATTGAATTCAATTGCTGGCACTAGACCCATATAAGATAATTTGATGGGTTTATCAGGTTGCATCATCTCAATCGTAAATGTTTGAAAATATGCAGTTTTATAGGTAGAATGTTTAGTAAATTGAAGTATGTTGTAAATTTATCATCATAATTTATTGAAAGACGGCGATGATATACAATATATACAAATATACGTGTTATCACTTAGAGTATACTGTGTGTGTATGGTTTAAATCAAAAACTAACTAATGTCAAAAATTTCTCTTCCATTTTATTTTCTATTAATTCTGCTATGCTCCCACTACAACCTTGCAACAACTAATCAACCCAACGTCACTATCCAAAACAAAACAAAAAAACTTATCCTTGAAAATTGGCTAAATTAAAAAAAATATTATCCTGTTAAATGCATGGGGTCTAACCCTAACCTAATCCTGTTACTCTAAACTACTGCACAACCTTCATCCAAATGAAACATTGACTACATGCACACCTACATACATCTCTATGAAAATTGTATCCTATCGATTATGAAATGTAAATGTAAATTACTTGTGTAAACTTATGTTTTTTTTTACACAAACTAATCTATTTTCTACTGAAAACAAACAAAATGTTCGTGTGTATGTATGTGTTTTGTTCAATAAATTGTGACTATAAATGGATCATAAATGAAAAACTAAAGTGTTCTTCGCCTACCCCTCCTTCTTCACAGATGAATGGCGAAACTGATAAAAAAGATGATTCCGGCAATGAAACTGGAGCTGGTGAACATGAACCAGAAGAAGAGGAAATTACTGTAGGTTACGATAAGACCAAATCATTCTTTGATAATATCTCCTGTGAAACTGCACAAGATCGTACAAAGAATAAGAATTATGATTGGCGCCAGGAACGCAAATTGAACAGTGAAACATTTGGTGTATCGTCTACAAGGCGAGGAGGGTAAGGTCACTATGCAATAATGTGTAAATAAATGTTGCATAAATACTATTTCCATTGCAGTTATAGAGGACGCGGTAGCTACTACAATAATCGTAATATGAGCAATTATAATGGCGGCAGTTACAACAATCGTGGTTACCGTGGCAATAATTATCGTAATCGCAGCAACAACCGCAGCAAAATGCATAACAATCGTGATGGGAGTTCATCGAATGGTGTCGGTGGCAATATAAACAATGCTGCTAATAGTTCTACGGCCAATAATAATGTTGCTACTAATTTAAAAATTCAAACGCAACCACCTGCAACTATGGGTTCAGCTTCAAATCATACTGCTAATACAACTCCAGCTACCACATCAAAAACAGTGTCTTCAGGTTTACAAGAGACTAACAATCAAACACAAATGGCTGCAGTTGGTGCAGGTAAGAACGGATACACTTGCTGTTTTGATCTTTCTTTTACATACTTTGTTTGGGAAATTATTTTTCTTCATCTAAATTTTTTGTTTGTAAATCGGTCTTTGGTTCTTTAGATCGTGTTTGATTGATTAAATATTTTATGTGTATTCAACTATCGAGGGGCCCGTCAAGGAGAACAAACAAAATTACAAACATAAACTGTATTTTGGCAATCATTGCATAAAACAGAGAATATTAAATACAAAGTTTAAAGCATTTTGATTTTTAAGCTTCATAAAGGTTTATAATTGGTTTAATTAATGGTTTTTTACATCTATGCGAGTTTGAAAACAAAAATGATTTCTTAACGACAGCAAACGTTTTTAATAATGCTGCTGACATCGTGTCCTTAAGGGAACTTTATAACGATTTATGATTATATTAAGTGTAGCATAATGCAATCTAGTGATTACAATTTTTCCATATGATCTAGGAAAAGAAGTTCTGTACACATTAACTTCAAAACTCATGGCAACTTTATTTTGAAAACAATAGAAAAATAAACCCCAGGTGCAAGCAAGAAAAGAAATCTGGTCTGTGGGTAAACGAGGATTGGGTAAAACTCGTGATTTTCAAAGAAGGCCAAATCGGTTTTTTCTTGAGCTTTATTGGGTTTTTAATTTTACGGCAGAATTGATCTTAGCATTGATGTCAACTTTTCAGCGTTTGTCTTTCTTCGTTATTATACAAACATATAATGCCAACCTTTCCATTTTGCATTGAAGTAACTCCAAACTAAATACACGTATACATATTAAATTGTTTGTAAATCCGATTTTAGTATTAAATATCATTTGTTTTACTATATCGAGAGGAAATGTTCAAATATCTCCAAAATAAATGGAATGAAGTAGCGCACACAGAACATTCTACTCACCTGAAATGTAGTCATTTAATCAGCAGCAAAACAAAATAAATTTTTGCATGAGATTTTGTTTTATTAAACTGTTATAATTTTTATTCTTTATAAATTAGACCTTTAATATATTATTGCATACATATATGCATATACAATACATTTGAAGTAATAAATAGTGGAAACACGACTACATATGAACAGATGGGCATGTAAATGTTTAATTTTTATATATTATTTTGTGTTGTTTAGCTATTGGTTAAAATATAAACACACTCAACAATTTAAAATTTTATTGATCTATATATTTTGAACAAGATAATCAAGAATTTTATTGGTGTATATATTTCGAACAAGATTGTTGATTGTTACAAGATGTTTTGTAAAATTTTTTTTTGATTTTTGTATATAATTTTTTTTTTCGTACGTAAAATGTAAAAATTAGAGTTACATCTTTTTTTCCTGATCTTTTACAAATATTTATAGGTTTCCTAAAAGTTGCCAAAAATAATCGATCTTCACTTGTTCATTAAATTTAATAAAACCCTCTTGCGATATTTTAAACAAAACTAACGTTAGAAACCCGTTTAGGGCTTTTTGGGTTAATCAGTGAGCAAACAGGCGTGGATAAACGTACTTTTATTTAGAAAAATTGAAACGTCCAAACAAATTAAGGAATTTTTGTTTTCTGAGTTTTTATATTGTAAATTTAATTGCGATTTTTATTTTTCATTTATTTTTAGGTCAATAATCATTTGTGATGGTATCTTCATGAGATAAGTTCAAAAAATTCATTAATAAATCATCATAAGGAATTTTTATTACCTATGTATAAATACATTTTGTATATCAAAAGTATTTTTTTAAACTGCTGACGTCCTTCGCTCCCATCTACCAATAAAATAAAAAACAAAAAATATACAAGTGGGAAATTATACATTACAGAAGTCTCCAATTGAAAAACAAACAGCATTGAATAGAAAATACATCATAATACAAAAAATATATTACTGGTACGTTTTACAAAGTAGCTATTCATTCATTGTGGAGTATGTTAACTTTTCTGCAAAAAAGAAAAATCACAAATTATGGGTTAAAAAAGGCAGCACATAAATCATTTATATTTAACAAAAAGAAAAAAGAAAATAAAGTAAACATTTAAAAGATGTTAGCATAAAATAGATTTAGAGAAAACAAAAACTAAATGAAAGGATAATAAGTAACAATTTATATTTGAGAGAAATGAAATAAAATTAAATACAATACAACATATTCCTCCAGAAAAATAATGGAGAAAAATTAAAAAAAAGAAATTGTTTAAAAAAAACTATTGAAAGATATACATATACATACATAATAATAAAAGCCGCTTAATAAACCGAAAAGGGTATAAAATTTTTTAATTTAAGACCGAAAAGAGGAGAAACAGAAAGAGAGGGAGTAACGAGTTATTTTTTGAGATTTAGAAGAATTAATTATATCATATTGTGGAAGTTGTAGCCTGGCATTTATTGGAATTATATTCGTAATAAGTTTGAATACTGAAAATGTATGAATAGTCTTTTTTTTATTTAAAAAAAAAACAACTAACAAAATGTATAATTAAAGTTTTTATAAATACTTGCATATACAAATAATAAATAAAATTAAAAATTGCATGGTTAATTGGTTTATAAAAAAGAAATTGCAAACACAAAGAATGAAGAGAGTGGGCTTTTAGATAACTACAAAACATACTTTAGAAATTATCGTAATTAATGGCGTTGTTTTAATAACTATTTAGAACTATTTGTTTTAAATTATAATTTATAGTTTAAGTTTAACTTGTCGCAACGACTTAATGATCTTTTTCCAAATATAAGAGAAACACAAACTAACATTGGACCTCAATACTTATGATGAAACGAAATAATTAAAAACGAATTCGCCAAAAACGATGTTCTAAAATTTTGTAGAAAAAAAAATAAAATAATGAAATTCGTAGAACTTTATTTGAAAAATTCTTTTTTTTAATATTAAAAAATCATTTTTATTAACTAATTTACACATAAATATATATTTTTAACACAATTTGCCCAATAATGTTAAAAATATAATATCAATTTGCTTAAGCTTTATTAACTGTTTTAATTTTTTACTTTATAAGGAAAGCCTATAAAACTTATTAAGAAATGTAAACCCATCAAAACAAGACTTCAACAAATTGATTTTTTTTCTAAAGCGCACCCACCACCTCATTTTTAATCAAAATTTCTTCACTGTATGATTTAAAATCATCTAAACAAAACTACATAATTTGTATTGATGCTAACCAACAAGCGCCAGTTTTAAACATTTCGTTATTTATGTAGTAATATTAAATTTTTTAGTTATTCAGAAGTCACATTACGCCTCTCTCTCTCTCTTTCTCTCTCTACTTAAAATTTTTATAAAGACATTAAAAAATGAAATGAACGAAGTTTTCACAACATATATTTTGTATTACCATCCAAATAAAGCTCACTCTCTCCTATAGTACTATTAGAAATACCAAGAAACCACAAAAATTAATTCAAAATTTTATTATATATAAATTTTAAAATGCAAAAATAAACAAAAATATATACCTATACACAGAAATATGTATTTTGAAATTATCATTAAATTAATACTAAATCGAAAAATAATATTAAAAAAATCATTGTCAAAAAAAAAAAAAAATGTAAAACAAATTAATAAATAATAAATTTGTGTAGTATATAAAAAGGTTTATAAAAGTTTTATCATTATTATTAAAATTAAAGAGAATTAAAAAAAAAAATAATTTCACGTGTATGATTTTTTTCTTTAAATAAGTATTAACTTATACTATTTTATGCTGTAACTTGTTTGATATAATTGCATTATCAATAAATTTGTTACAAAATTCAGTCGCATATTATCAAGTCCCGGGAGCACAGTCAACGTATAGACGAAATTTTGAATTTTATTAAACCATAAAAAATTTTCTTTTAAAATTCATAAAATCTCATTGTCATGTGAATTACACATTATACGAATAACTTTTACTCGTATCACTTGCGCAGGAACATTGTTGTACATAAAAATGCTGATAAATTAATTATATAAAATATTCCGCATTGAAAAACATCACATTGAATTAAAGCAAGATTCTTAAATACATGTATCACATATGTTAAACATATAAAACAAATAAATAAAAGTTATTAAGATTTTATGTTTGTTTATGAATGTACATTTTTCCATCTGTTAACATCTATAATATACATATATACATACATATATATTTCATATATATATATTCATACATATTTCAGAGCACGTTTGCTAGCTTTATTTCGTTAATCTTTGTATTCCGTTAGATCCCACTATCATATGTTAGCTCAAAGAACGATTTCATCAGATATATAAGAATATATACAATTTTACTTCAAGCTAAAGTGAGCGTTAAGCTGAATGTAATGATTTTAATAATGACAAACAAAGTAACATGAATAATAATGGTTCTTACTTTCTATCATTTACCAATATCAGTATTTTGGAGACAGTTGCTTTTCTTTGTCCATAATTTTCAATAATTTTCGTAGTTCGAATTAAAAATAAATTAGGATTTGGATACTTTGGTTCAATAATTTTGAATTTTTCGAATTTGGTTCATGTTCACAAAATGACTTTTTCCATTTTGTTGCAAAACGGATAGCACCTGATATAAACGGGTAGCACCAATCTAAGCCCACTGAAAATATTAAAATTTTGAAAAAAAATTCAAAATTTGTTCTGTATACAATGCGATATTGTTAAAAAAAATTTTTTAAGTGTCAAATTAAGTTTATTTTTAATTTAAATACGATGTCTTTAGGTCAGTATTCATTTATTCAACCAAAATTTAAAATATTTGATGACAGTTTAAAAGCTGTGAATTTAATTCGTTAAACTTTTTTTTTAAATAAAATAAGCTTTTAATACAATTTATTAAAAAGGCGATTCTGGCCTTTTAATCATCGATTTGGCTAAAAACAAAATCAAAATGCCTCACTGATAAGTGCATTTATTTAATTAATCTATTTCTTCAATGTTTATTGTTATTATTTGTGTTTTTTCAACAATACAAACAAGAATGAGTTCACAAAACTAAGTATATCAATAAGATTTAAGTGAGCGGAAGTTAGCTTGACTCTTTCTCTTTATCACCGTAAAGAAAGAAATACAGTTAAACTTTGTTATAACGGATTCTTCAAAATAAGTATACTATCGTTGTTACGTTTCCTTGAAATCTAAAAACAATATAACTTACATAGAATAGAAAAAGTTTAACATTTTATTATTACGAACATTGTGAATATAGTACATTATATATACATACATATACATGTGTACGAAACGTAGCAATTGCGAAGCGATGTCTCTGAAAAATGCGGTAGCGCAAGAATTAAAAGAAGTTCGTTTTTTTTATTTCCGTTGATAAAGTTATATTTCAGTCCGAAGGTATGATATAAGCTAAACATGACTGTATTAACATATCGATATTTAAGGAAAATGTTTCGAGAATTCCTTTTCTCCATGTAGAAATTTCACCGTCTAATTCATTTTCTAATTTTCATTCATGTTTTGATTCATAAGATGAAGAAAATAAATTTTATTACATATGAAAGCTTATTTTATTAACCTGTTATAAAGCAGAATATTCGTTTATAAGTTAAGACTTTTAAACTAATATTTCTAAAAAAATTTTTTTTGTTTGAAAATCAGCCAATAACGAGAATTCGTTGTGACCCAGTTTCACTTTAAATTATGCAGAAAATAGATCAAATGCTTTGTTTCTCTTCGTGATAAAACCTTATCAGCATAATGGGGAGGAGATGCCAGACAGGAATAAGTAAAATATCGAAAGAAATAATATGAAATTTATTTGTTGGGTGGTTAAGCAAAGTCTATATGCATTTCATTGGCGCTTTTTACCAAATCGTCAGTAAACTTCAACCACAGTTTTGAAAAGTTTCAAACTTCTCAACTTATTAAAAGACTTTTATAAACCATCTGAGAATTGTGTTAATAAATTAACTATAAAGATTCACAAATGATTTCAAAAAATCACATTATAATAAGTGTAGTAGGATATGAAACTTATACAAACCAAAACCCAACAAACAACTAAATTTCATATTATAATAGTACAATGACTGTATGTCAAATAGTTCATTTATTATCGAAAGAAATATTTTATTAAAATATATTGGAATTAAACAATTTTCAGAACAAAGTAGCTCGAAAACTGTTTTGTCATATTTATGAAAAAAGTTTAATAACCGACCGCAAACTTATGGTTGTGAGTGTCATTTTGTTTCTTATTTTAAATATCTGATAAGAGACTTAATACATATAATAAACAAGAAGGCGTGTTGACAAAACTCTTTATAAGAGATATTCTTTTCGTTATTTGTTGAACTATTTTTAACATTTATCTGGCATCTTTCTATGTATTTGTTCTTATCTTGTCAGTTTGTGGACTCTTTCAGAATCTTTTCAAATTTTCATTTTATTCTACTTTATTTATTTTTTTCGACACAAGCTGTTTAAAGTGATGTGATATATGTATGTATGTAGTTAATCATTTGTCCACAAAGCGAGCAGGGCAAACGTCCAAGTAATATGGAGTTAGAAAATAAAAATTTGATTTATCTTGGCGGTTTCGGTGGCATTGGTCAAAAATGTATACAAGAATTTTTAAAACGAAACATAAAGAGTTTAGTTATATTTGATTTGAAAGAAAATTTAGAAGTTTTGAAAAACTTGCAAAGTTTGTATAAATCAAGTGAAATTTTTTATATACCAGTAGATGTAACAAAATCGGAAAGTATTGAAAATGCCTACAAAGAAGCTTATAAAATTTTGGGAAATATTGATATTGTGGTCAACGGTTGTGGTATAATGAATGATCGACATTTAGACTTGACTATAGATATTAATTTGGTAAGTGTTAAAGACCTAATTGCAAAGAGAGAAACAAGTGAAAAAAGCATGTTTGTACATACATACATATTTATTATATGTATGTATGTGCATTATTTCATGCTGTTTTGCTACTATAGACAGCTTGTTCAATATCAATTTGGATAAAATACTTTGGCGAATCAGAAAATTTTTTTGCGTCAAATTAGTTTAGCCAACTGTTGCAAAAAGGGAAATAAGAAGATAAAATTGATACTAGCACTTAATTTCCGACTTTGAACCTTTTCCGGAAAAAATTATGATCATAATATGATCATAATTTTTATATTATATGATTGTTATTAAAAAAATTTTCCAAAAAAACTTTCGGAAGTTGCCGATTTAGTTAATAAGACAAAAAGAATGTTAATAAATCGTACTTTGTTTTTTGAATACATGCATTTGCTTGCTAAGAAACACAAACAAAAATATCCAAAATTTATTTCTGTTTCAAATAATTTAAAGCAAAAAATATCTTCTATTCATGCCATATTTTTTACACATACTCATATACCAAGTTGATTTTAGCGTGGAGTAATAAAAAGTTCCTTGGTCGCTCTAAATTATATGGACAAATCGAAAGGTGGTCATGGTGGAGTGATAGTCAATATTTCCTCTGTAGCGGGCTTAGAGAGTACTGGCATGTTTGCCATTTATTCGGCAGCGAAACACGGTGTTACATCGTTTAGCAGGTCTATGGCGGTAATATGTTTATGTATTTACAAAAAAATCCATGTTATTATTAAATATAAATAATTTTTCTTTACAGAATCCACTCTACTTCCATCATACGCAAGTAAATTTTATAACCATCTGTCCCGGCCTCACCGAAACACCGCTTTTAGAAATGGTTCAGGACAAGGCAACTTTAGTTGAATATGCCGGTCCAATGGCGCAAAGATTTGCCAATGTAAAACGCCAAAGCGCTGAAGTTTGTGCGCAAAATCTAGTCAAAGCTGTGGAAACTAATAAACTTGGTTCTGTTTGGATTTTGGATTTGGGTGAAATGTCTGAAGTTGAAATGCCAATCTTTTGGAAACCAAAACTCATCAATGAAGAGCACAAACATTAAAATATTAAATTACGCTTTCTTTAAATTCATATGTATGTATGTATATTAAGGTATGATCATATTTGAGCTAATATTTGCCTAAAAAGCGTAACCACTAAATATTATCTAAAAAATGTAAATTCAGAAAAATTTTTATTTTTAAATAAGAAACATGTAGCTAAATACAAATATATTTCTTTGGCGTTTAGTGGTTACGCTTCTTTGGTCAAATGTTTGCCAAGTGTGGCCGTAATTTTACAGCGATTCATGGATAGTTTGGTTTGAATTGTATGAAGGAATTGATAAAATAAATATTTTCGCTACTTAGAGGTAGTATTTTTACTTAATGACGTACTGAGATAAATAAGTGCCACCCTTTACTCTGTAAACCATTGAAAACTACTACTCGCTAATGCTTAAAGCTCTTGCTTGAATATATTTTTCATTTTTTACGAGCGAGATCAATGAAAAATCGAGATTTTAGAATTGAGTTTTAATTCTTAAAAACTAAAAAGATATAAAAGATTTTAAACGAAAATATATTTATCACAATTCAACTTTTGCTACTTAGCTTTTGTTGATTCTGTGATAAAGAAGGAGACAGTTAAATGTTCATGTTGTGGTACGGAGTTGCTTGTACTTGGGCAGCGAAAGTTGCAGTGTGTGAACCGGAACTAAGTTGTATTTTTATAAGATGTTATTTTTTTGTATTTTAATTAACAAAGGACTAGAGGATATAAATAGCGCATAACAGCCACACTTTGTTGACGCAAGATACAACAGTGAAAGCGTTAGATTGTGAATATAAATTGCTAACAATTTCTAAAAGGCACAAAATGTGCCGAAATCTGTTAACATTTCAAGTTCCTTTTAAAAAGAAATTGACTGCAAAATATTTTGAAAAAACATCTGTCTAACAAAACAAGCTTTTAACCACACAAATATCAAGTTTCTGAAAAGCTTAAAACCCATTATTTTAATATCTTGCTCAATACTTCTTCCTATTAATTAAAGGCATATGATAAAAATGTAAATAAAAAGATAACATGCAAAACTTTATAATAAGCAGAACAATATTTGCTACAAAAAATAATTTATTACAAAACTTGTTTTGTAGCGCATTAAATTTTAAACCATTGAACTGTTAAGAACGCATTAGAAATAAAATATTATTATTATTTTTTTAACAAACCAGGTTAATATCTTTGTCTAAGAGCATTCAAATGGATTTAGTGGGCAAAAGTATTATTTACATCGGCGGTTTTGGTGGTATAGGGCAAAAATGTTTAGAATCATTTTTGAAAAAGCAAGTCAAGGTAAAGTGTTCGCTTTGTATTCAAGTACATGTTTGTAATTAATTTATAAATTTTATTAAACTTACATGCATGTAAGTTATTAAACTTAATTTTTATTACTTACATGCATGTGTATTCATGTACATGCGTTGCTGCAGCATTTGGTCATCTGCGATCTTAAGGAACACAAGGATACTTTAAAAACCCTTAGAAGCAGATTTAATAGTTCGCAGCTGACTTTTATACCGATTGATATAACAAAAAGACAAAGTATTGTGGAGGCTTTTGAATTAGCCGCTACAAAACTAGATTCAGCTGTTGATGTTGTTGTCAATGGCTGCGGTTTAATGGATGATCGTTGTATCGATCTTACCATTGATATTAACTTGGTTAGTTGGTGTTATTTCATATCACGCACATTTTGTATCACGCTTGTTTTATAAGTTTTGTTTGTCTCCTTTTTTAATTGTTCTGAATACGAATTCTGATTTGCTGCAGACTGGTGTCATTCATAGCACTCTTATAGCATTGAATTACATGGATAAATCGAAAGGTGGTCAGGGTGGTTTAATTGTGAATATATCATCGGTGGTTGGTTTGGAGCCAAGTGGAATGTTTGCCATCTATTCTGCAGCTAAAAGTGGTTTGATTGCCTTTACAAGAGCATTGGCTGTAAATTAAAGAAATATGTACTTGTTTAATATTTATTTGTATTTCAGTTTTGTATTATTTGTTGCAGCATCCCTTATATTTTTCCTATACTGGCGTTAGTTTGGTTACCATATGCCCCGGCTTCACCGACACACCGTTATTATATTCCATAAGAGGCAAAGAAACTTTGACTGACTACGCAGCATTAATGGCTGAACGGTTCGCGCATGTCAAAAAACAAAGTCCCGAAGTATGTGCTGAAAACTTAGTGAATATTCTAGGCAAAGCTAAAAATGGCTCAGTGTGGATGTTGGATTTGGATCATATTAAAGAAATGGAATTTTCTGTTTTATGGCAACCAGCCATGAATGAATAATTGGATCTATTTATCTTATATCAAAATTTAAACCTAACACCATCCAGTATTTTGTAAACTTCAATCGTATTTGGCCAATTTAATTCGCCTTTTCTGAACGAATCGTATTTACGAAATTAGATAATTTTTATATGCAAACAGAAAAATTGTGTTTGTACAATTTCAAAGAAAATCTCTCTTCTCAGAATATTTAGCATATAAAAGTGTCTTAAAACATACAATTAATTTATTAGAATAGATTCCTTTTCAAATAAATAAATATCAGATGATTTACTCTCTATTTTGTTTCATCAGAAACGAAAAAATATACATATTTACTAAAAAATTGAATTATTTATATTAAATGTTTTTCATATTTAAACACATAAAAATAAATTAAAGATCACTCGTTATGGCGATCATTGATTTCTTATTTGAAAATATCAATGATGTTGATAGGGATAGATGTTTTCTTTTTAATATCTCTGGATTATTTCCTCTGGGCCATACGAAATAATAGATTGATGCTGATAAACCAAACAATCAGCGTCGGTGGCCATAATCCCAAGTTTATTTTCGATTCTTAAGGCCATGTATTGATCTTTCAAACAAAAATTTTCTTTTCCATTAAAAATCAATAGTTACTCAAAATTAACTCAGGGGTACCGCAAGGCTTTGTTCTATGCCTTTTTTGTCTCATCTTTATAAATGGCCTTCTATATCAAACGTCCAACCGCCCAGGCTTGGAGGAGGCTGACGACAAAAGTATAGTAATGACTAAACTTTTGACTTACAAATGTATGATATCGCCGTGCGAACAGGGTTAACTTTAACCCTAGTAAGACGCAGTGTTTGCGTGCTCGCACATATATGGGTGGTATAAATATTGAGTATTCAGAAGCTCTTGAGCAACTTTCATATCTCAAAAGAAGCATTTAAGTGCCTCGGTTTTTTAAGATCGTGTCTGATATACTTTACACTAGCTGATCTCTTCACCATACATACTACCTATATCCGACCAAATATGGGCCGGTGCTTCAAGTCTATTTTAAAGTTACATGACCGCAAGCAGGAGAGAGCGAAGCGGCTTATTGTCGGGGAGACAAATTTATTGCCGTACTGCAGCATCGATGCAACGTGGTGTGTGCTTCACTATTTCACCGATCCTGTAGCGGAATATGTTCAAGTGATATTAGGGAACTTGTACTAAAAATATATTGTTTTTGTGAGTTACACGCTCTTTACACAGGGTGTAGCCTTTTGTGGTCGAACGGTTCGTATGTGGAATAAATTTCCCGCAGTGGTTTTCCTGGCTACGTTTAACTTAGGGGGATTCAAATGGAACGTTCCAAGACGCTTTTCCCTCTGTCCTTTCTGATACCCAAATTCTGGCACAATGCAACGCATTTGTGGGGTTATATCCTGAGCGCTGGTCTAAGACAAAAACAGTTGTGAATTCCTTTTTTTTTAATTCTTACAACGTTCTTCTAAACGGGTTCCACACAAAGATGTTTCTCAAGTACACCGAGAGTGAATAACTTCTATATTAGCAAAAATTTTTCTAAGCTTTGGTTGATAATTTTTTTGAGTGTATTTATATTTGTATGTGTTTATTTGTAAAAGTTATGAAGATACTTAATTTTGATACAGTGACCAATTTTGAAATCTGTGTTTTTTTTCTCAGGTATTAGGCCAATTCTACAAACGAAAGACATGCAAGTATGTATGTATATGTATGTTTGTATATTAGACCGGCCCAAAATTATTTATGCAATTTGAAGATCACGCAAATTATATTACAAAATTATTAACCGT
Organism: Linnaemya vulpina; assembly: GCA_963675445.1. Classification (NCBI taxonomy): domain Eukaryota; kingdom Metazoa; phylum Arthropoda; class Insecta; order Diptera; family Tachinidae; genus Linnaemya; species Linnaemya vulpina. The sequence continues at coordinate 11,180,058 of OY776278.1, read as the reverse complement.
CGTTGAGGCTTAATCGATATATTCTTCATGTATCCATGACATTCTTTCTTCCGAACTTTTAGAGTCTGATCTTCACACGACTACTTTTTTAGTTTTTTTTGTCAATTCGAGGAAGTTATTTTAAAGTGAAATAATACAATTGTATGTTTCAATAAAGTTATTGTAAAGAAATCTATATTCTCTGAATTCTGAAATCCATTTACCGGTGAGAGAGCTTCGCCGGTGAGTATTACCGACATTTGCAAGGCTCTAAAAATGATATGACAGATCGATAACGTTTATCGCAGTACTATGTAAAGTGGCATTCCGTTTGTGTAGAAATCGAAAACTTATTCATAAACGACTATTATATTTAAAATTGCTTTAAAGTATAATATATAAACTTTAACAACCGTTTATGAATAAGAACGATCATCTTTACTAATTTTTATTTTGGGTACTACTTTCTTGGTCCCAAAATATAACATTAATTCTTGTTGTAAATGAAATTCTTATGTTTCTTGTTTTCTTTCTAAATTCATAGTTTGGCTATATAACAATTTGGGGAATAGTGACAAACTTATACCTGCCGTTTCTACTACACCCTCTTAGAGAATTTCCCCCCTATATAGAATAGCATCGCGGTATTCGATGGCTCTAAAGTTAAAAGATTATAAAATAAGGCGCCAGCAAAAAGTACATATTAATAAATATTCAAAACAAAATAAAGATTAAATATTTAATGGGAGAGCAGTTTAAAAAAGTGGCGGTCCCCTTTCTATCTTATATATTGATATGTGCGTTTCCGTGTGAAGGACGTTTGACAATTTGGACCACTCTAATGATCACACGTACATGTGCATATACATATGTAAATATGTATAAATGTATGTATATGTATCTCATACTATTGTAATCGGCTTTTCTAGATTTTAAATAAATTCAACTCGAAAACGAAATTTGATACAATTATGAAAATATTCACAAACTCAAAACAAAACACAATATTACAAAATTATAATTTTTTGGAACCAGATAACAAAAAGATACAAGATGACAACTAATACGAAACGTACTTGCCACACATTCACATTCAATAGTATGGATTACATTTTTAGTTGGGGCGCCAAGTTTCGAGGTCAAATAAGAAGACTTTTAAATTAAAGATCTTTTAGCAGTTCAATTTGAAATTCCCTGTCGTCCACTGGCCACAGTTGAAAGATTTTAATAAAAAATATATAACAAAGCGTTGCAATAGCAATTTCATGACTATAAATTGTGATGACAACGTTGAAAATGCATTAGAAGCACTTCAAAGCTTCAACAAGTTACTTGCAACTGCTCATATTGTAACGTGTGTTTGTGTGCAAGGTACGTGTGCGTGATTACTAATATATATAAGAATCAAAATATAAAAATATACTTTAAACTTAATTAATAATAAACAAAACAAAAAAAGAGAAAATGAAATTTATATTGTTGTGCGCCTTTTTCTCGTTGGCTGTGGCATCCCGCAACCATCAGATTATTGTTTTGAAAAGCGAAACTCCTACTACGGAATATAGAGATGAGGATTCGAAAGGATTTTATTCATACGGTTATAGTAGTGATGATTCAGCTAAGGCTGAATATAAAACTAGAGATGGTTCGTCTAAAGGATTTTACTCTTACATAGATTCCAATGGAAAACTGCAGACTGTGAAATACGAAGCCGGGCGTAGTCAGGGCTTCACTGCTTCAGCCACCAACTTGCCCACGCCCCCCATGGATAATAGTCGTGCACCTGAGCAAGTGCAGGATACGCCAGAAGTTGAAATGGCTAAAGAGGCACATTTTGAGGCATACCGCGAGGCTGCCATTAAAGCGGCCATGCAACCCGACACTGGCGATGATGGCAATGAAAATGATGACGAGGACAATGAGATATCAAATGTCGGAAATATTCCTAACGATTCCACTGGCTCTTCTGAAAACAGTATAAGCGATGAGCAAGCAAATCAATTGGAAGCTGAATTACAACAAAATAGTCATGAAATGCTTCTGAACCGTCAAAATTCACGGGAACAGTTATTGCAACTTTTAAGACAACAACAGCAATTGGCCTCACAAGAAAGTCATAGTAGTGAATTAACTGCCAAACAACAACAACAACAGCAGCAGCAGCAGCAGCAAGAGCAACAGCAACAGATTAGCCAACATCCTCAACTTATGACGACGTACGTTTTAAATGCTGAAGCCCACCTTCAGCCATCAACATTATCAGAATTGAAAACCATTTACCGCTTAGATAGCTCCGATTCGAAAGTTGAGCTAAAACTTGGTGGTTTAGAGTTGGAAAAAGACCAACAGAAATCCCTGGATTTATTACAACAACCTGCTCCTATTCCACAATTATCAGCCGAAGACGCTCTTACTTCCTTTGAGTCCATACGTGTGCCCTCCAATTCCTATTATACAGTCAATAATCCCGATACTCATTACACTGTTGAAACACCTACAGTCTTGACCACTTTGCCACGCCTTGTGTCCATCAATTTGAATAATCATCATTTGCCCATTTCCTTAAGTACAGCCTTCTCCTCCCAACGCTTGAGCACCAAATCATCAAGTCATTAAGAATAGTTTTTTTTGTTTCTTTTTTAAAAAAATTATTAAAATTAAAAGATAATATTGAAAACATATCCTTAAATAAATATTTGTGTTTCTCTACTTTAAACAAAATGTAGATACACTTTAGATTTTTAATAAAAAGCAATAATGACATTCAGTTATTAAGTTTTATTTTGAAAACTTTGATTAAATTCTCATTTTCTTAGCTTTTAATTTTGTTTTAATTCATAAACTTTTATTCAGTTTCCATTTATCCTTTTTTCGTTACTATTATTAAAAAAATTAATTAAGTTAGATTTCTTTATTTTAGTTTGTAGAGGTACTAGAACATCTCGTGCCTTTTTTTATATTGAGACGACAAGTTTGTGTGCTTATTTTAATTTTTATATTTAAGGAGTAAATTGAGTCCTGTTCCGATTTCGTATACACGTCCGCTTTTGTTTGATCGTTTCCATAGTAAGCTAAGAATGCATTGGAACATATTATATTACGGCTTCGGTAGAAATAGCCATCGGATGCATTTTCGCCGCCCCAATTTTGATCCTTCTCAGATCTTTAATTTTACACTCGTGAAAACGAAATGGTGCACTTCCATTTGTTTCATCCCAAATACAGTTTTTCAATGTGGTATTTTGGAGAAAACCAATCAAACGAAACAAAAAAAAAAAAATTAAAACAGTCAACCCTAAAGGACATCCCAGGAGCTTCCCGCTAATTTTCAGCGCAATGCTATTGCATTGTTGTGTTTTTCTTCAAAAGTCCACTGAGAGTTCAAACTTTTATAAATTTCCAATGAATCAACCGATTCTCGAGTGAATAGCGGAGATTGATGTAATTTTTCGAATCCAAATATATAACCGAGAAAACTAAGTAATCGATATCGACAGAAACTTGTATTTGAATTGAAATTTATATCGGTATTTTGGCCTCAGATACATTTATTATTTCCGAGTTAAATTTTCGAATTTTTTCATTCATAAATCTTACGAAAAAATCTACAGATTTTGGCTCGTCGACGTGTCAAGAGCTGAAATCCATCGTTAAAGGAGTTCAGAAGTTATTGAAAATTAACATTAGAAATTGTGTTCTTATTTTTTTTTTTGGGATTTGCCGAAATCTAGTGATTTAAATCGGTTTCAACTCACAAGGAATCTAAGTTTGATAGTACTCTTTGGAATACCACTTGCTTGGCTCCATTCAGTGCAGCCGTTCCATAATTATAAGTGGGTCACACACATACATATAGCTATAGTGACACCCTCTCCTCAGAGAAGATTCCTAAGAACTCAGAACGTAAAAGGTTTACCTTACAGAACTCTTAACGTAATAAATAAAAAAAAAATAATTTGAAAGAAGTTGAAAAGTTAGATTAATTTTTTCTTGTTGCTTGGAGTATTTATAATGTCTTTCTAATATTAATATAATGACTTTCAGACTTTGTGAAGTTGTTGCCCATCATTATTGATTATTAATGAAAATATCTGCGAAGGTAACATACATTTTTTTTATAATTTACATTTCAGTATCTCAGAGAATTCTATGCAATTTGTACTTTTAGTGCGCTCTATCGAAACTCCAACGATAATTGATACACCCTTTCACTTCCGATCATAATAATGCGATTATTTAATCACAACGGCCGCAGTCATTTCAATTCAGAATTTCATTATGACGCCAAGGCATGTGAAGCCTAAACGACAATTGAGATTGTAAGTTAAATGACAAAACGTTATCATCTTTACACAGAGAGCCTTTCTGTAGCGGATGGTCAAACGAATGGACATTCAATAAGACATGATAACAAATTACAATGTTGTGCCGATGAAACAGCAGCAACGACAGTTTAACGATACAATAAACAAAACGTGTGGATAACTTAACAATAAATAAAAGAACTCACGTGCTGAACCACATGATTTCGCTGTCCCATGTTGATGATGATGATCCTCGGCATGTAAACAGACCGCAGTATATGTACAAGGTACTAAGCAAAACAAAAGGCTGATACTTATGGAAGTACCGCAATGTTTAAAAATAAGATTCGTTTTGTTTTTTTTAAGGAGTAAATTCGCGCACAAGGAATTAAAGAAACTGTAAATTGGAAGTGCAACATAATACATGCACACATACAACTGGTGGCATGTAGCAATAAGTAGCCACATAAAATTGCATATAAAAAGTGTGCATATGGATGGTTCCACGAAATACTAGTTTGATTATTTTCTATTTAAGAAAAAAAATTTAATATTTTCACAAATAAATCGCTCTTTTTTTGCATCTGTACTTTGTCAAAACTTGTGACAGAAAATCTCACAAAAACATCTTAGGACTCCCTGACTATCGTCTGCATACTTATCGCTTTCATTTCCTTCGCGTTTTATTGAAATGCAGGGAACGCTATACTATTTTATCACCGCTTGTTTTCAACTTTTCGAATTTGAAAATCGAGAACTAAAAATATTCTAGCATAATAACTTTCTTCAATATTTTTAAGCTTAAGGTGTCTTTATATGTGGTAAAATGGAAGCATCCCCCCGGACAGCTGGTTCTTAACTAATTAAAAATATGGGAAAATATTTTTTAGTTTTATAATTATAAAATATTATTTATACTTTATAATATACATTAATACTTTTAAACTTAAGGTCTTTTTATTTTTATAAGATTATAAATTGTTTATCAATATTTCGTCACTCCTTTGTGTGACTTCTTCAGGAACAATTTATAATTTTATAAAAATAAAGATATCTTCAGTTTAAAAATATTAGTGTTTATTATTATTAACTAAAAAGAGATAAAAAACTAGAGCAATTATTTATACTTTATTTAATTTTTTTGTTGTCTTGAACCAGCACGCAGGAGTTGACCCCTATACATGCGACGCATTGTGACAGAACTAGAAAAAAGGAGTTAGCGTTAAGAGAATAGACGATAAACAATTTTTTGTAGCTAATTTTTACTGTTTACTTCGACGGTGAATATTTTCATCGGGGTACCCACGAAGGAGGGTAATGTATTCTGCTCTTTAGCACATATAACAATTAACAATTTAGGGGGTTACGTTTTTTGGGTGAATGTTTGCAGCATCGTGGAATTGAGCAGCAGAGTGTATCAAAATCAGAATATCTGTCATAGTTTCGTTTGGAATCACCCATATTAGAAATCTTCTACACACACATTCACACGTACATATATGTGTTGTATTTCCAATAAGGAAATATTAAAAGACCATTTGCAAGCAGAAGAGTACATTTTTTTTTACCAAAGAGATAAACATACAGATGTGTATGGATGTGTAATATGGAGTAAAAGTAAACTGGATGACCTTCCTTGAAATATGTTTTGAACTTCATAATACACATAAGCATGCAATGGAACACGAGGTGGTAGTTCTCTTATGTCCATTCTATATAAATTTTGGTAACTTTTTTTTCCCAACATCTTGTGTGACATAAAAGTTCAAGCACAAAATAAAAATAATAAAATACGTTCTTTAAGTCCTGCTTGTTGTGATTTTCCTATAAAAGGAAGAACAATTGCTTAAACAAAACACAAAGCAATTCAGCAGTTCTCAAGAGCGAGTACTAGTCTTGACACGAAACTGTTTAAAGTACTAGCAGCGCCTACACACAAAATTTTATCTTTAAAATAAATTCTAACGAAAAATAAAAGAAACAAATTAATAAAATGAATTTCTTAATCTTTGTAAGCAGTTTGGTTTCCTGCACTTTGGCTGGTCCGTATTTGTATCCAGTGCCTTTGCAACAGTTACAAACTCCTCTGGTGGTAGTAAGAAGTCAGCACCAAGCAGGCTTACGAGCACAACAACATGAACTACAGGAGCAACAAGATATTCAACATTATTTTACTCAAGATAACCTAGGTCAATATTCCTACGGTTATATTGAACCATTGTCAACCAAACAAGAAATTCGCTCTGCGGATGGTGTAACTAGTGGTTCCTATTCCTACATAGATGCTAATGGTCTATTGCAAACTGTTGATTATACAGCTGATGATGATGGCTTTCATGTGGTGGCCACAAATTTGCCAAAATATAATCAACAAGTTCCCCAGCCCGTTGAGGAAACTGCTGAAGTTGCCGCTGCCCGAGAACAGCATTTAGCTGCTCACAAAGCCATTCTGGAAGGTAATCGTTCGGCTTCCGATATTTTGCCGAAACCTGTAGAAGATACAACTGAAGTCGCCCAAGCTAAAAAGGAGTTTTTTGCGCTTTTTTCTGCTGAGGAGGAAAAACAAAGACTGCTAAGACAATCAGCTCTATTAAGAAATCAAAATATATTAGGATCTTCTGCTGTTAAGCCTTCAAAAACTTTATTACCTCGTCTTCAATCAAAATCCGCTGTTGGTAACCTTTCTGGAAGGAAAACATCTCTTATAACCGATTTTGGTGGTTTTACATACGGTTATCGCATTAACGGTGCTGCTATTAAGCCCACTCGTTATTATTTACCCATTGTTTAATTTTTTTTTTTACATTTTATTATTGAGTTGATTATTTGTATATTTTGCAAGAGGAAATAAATGTTATTCAAGTTACAAAATATATTTTGCCGTTTTAATGACAATTTGTATGAAAATTACTTAAAAAGGTTAGCCATGCCTAAATTTCCTGGTAATAGGTGGTCGTTACTTTTATTTCTTGACATCAGTATGACAAACAAACAATTTATTGGAAATGTATCTCACTCTAAGCAAGGAAAAAAATGCTTGTCCTGCGCATCGTAATAGGAACATTACCATATATTACGAACCTTTAAGAGTCCTGCGCCTTAAAAGCTTTCGTGTTCTATTGGAACAGTATCATAAAATAATTAAATAAACGTCTGTAAAATTTATTTGCGACATTTTCTAACAAGTCGCTTCCAATGATATATCGCGATATTTTCCATACGATACACATACATACACTCTCACACACACAACACCGCTTAAGCCTAAAACTAATATATTCAAACTTTAAATTCAGAAAATGCGTTTCATAATTTTGGGCAGCTCCTCTCTGAGGGAATTGGATTTCCTATATAAATTTAGAAAAGTTAATTAAAATTTTTTTGATGAATCAGAAAATTTATCAGATTGATTCCATATACACAGTTGCCTATTTTCTCTAAATTGGTAATCGGATAAAGTTTATTGCTTTTGCGTATTAAATAATCGGGATATATTATTTCACCTAGACATTTTGTTGTGTATCTTAGCTTTCATTACTATGGATCAAGCTTATATGGTTTGAAAGGTATATTTTACATGCACACACAGATATAAACTTTCATATATCTCTGTATATTCTCTTTTATTGCTTTCTAGAAAGAGAACAAAAGGTTTTTGTAGTTCGCTTAAAATTTTTAATGGATAAAAAAGGATATATGAAAAGTTATTTCCTATTTTTCTTATATTTAGTTTCGACAATCGGGGTATTTTAGGGCATATAAAGTGTAGAAATGGGACATTTAATATCTTTTTATAACTTTTTTAACATTCATTTCAGATTTTTTAAAATTTTATTTGATTTCTTGTTTGTGCAATGTTTTTTATAGAGTTTGCTGTTTTAGTTTTAAGCTTGAAGATTTCGTGTGTCACTATACACCAACGTTTGAAATACACCCACAACGATCACGTTCTATCACTGTGGGATGATGGAGATCTTTTAATATATACAGGCAATATTCGCTTTTACACTTCACAACATCAAAAATCTAATTCAAGTTTTTTAAAGGCACGGATTTTCATTCTTTATTTATGTATATTTTTTTTTACAGAAAATATAAGTAAATAATTTTTACTTAATAATAAAAACCATTCGAGTAAAAATGTTTTGTTACTGGATAACCGTAAGTGTATATTTTAGGCACGAAGGATTTTGCAACTGGCACACTGGCAACAGCTACAGGTGAAGAAATGACAACTTTATGTGGTTTCTCATTTATGTAAACAGCATTGGTTGGGGCGAGGGCAACCTTAAAGGAATCCGCCAAGGACTGAGACAATTCCACAGCGCGAACATTGGCTGGATCTGTAACAGATTTTGTGTAAGCGGTTGTAGGCTCTGCCAAATGCAGCCCGCCTGTCGTATGAACTGCCTCACCAAACGTACGAGTTGAGGTATTCGATTCAATATCGGTATCTGTGGAAGAGATGGAATTTGTGGTATCGGCAGCTGTGGAAATTGTATGGGAAACTGACGGCTGTGCTGAAAAGCGAAATGTCTCTTGATTCACTGCTTTGGGCAGATTGGTGGCAGCAACATGAAAGCCGCTGTCATCTGCTGTATAGTCCACAGTTTGCAGAATATCGTTAGCATCTCGATAGGAATAGGAGCCACGAGTAACACCATCTAATGAACGTACTTCTTGCTTAGTGGACAAGGGATCACTGTAACCGTAGGCATACTGTCCCAATTCATCCTGAGTGTGATACTGTTGTTGCACGGGAGTTATAATCGATGAAGTTTGGCTGCCATACACGAAGGGATAAGAATGCAACGGTGGTGCCACTAAATACGATAAGCTGGCAGCCTGAGTAGCTCCCAAAAAAGCCAAAAATGCAAAGCAAATTTTCATTTTGTCAGCCTGTATTTTATATATACTTTTTTTAAAACTTTTCTACTGCAAGCGCTGCTAGATTAAATTGAAGTTAACTAGTACTCGCTCTAAGAAGGTATGATACAATTGCAAAGAGTTCTTAATCCTTTTATACTTGTTCTTGTTCTCTGCCAGCTTTTCAACACATTTTTATACGACTCCTATTATTTGTATTGTTCCTTCGCCCAATTCTTCACATATATTTTCACTTCTCTTGATGTGGCATCAATATTCTTTACGTGTGCTGTCTCATAAAAGCAAAGTTGATTGCATAGTCTTGTTATATTCAGTACGAATGATCGTTATGTTGGCCGTATTGTTGGATGGCCAACATGTTGCAGTTAGTTGATCACACTTTTTACTTTTTTTCTTGCGTAAGATTTTGCCCGTAACTTAATTGATTTTTCAAAATCATTATTCATGTTGTATTAAAGCAGTTCTTTTTTTTTATTTTTTTTTTTTTAACATGCGACTACATATAATCGTCATTATCTTGGCAGTCATATTTTAGTTTAACCCTTTATAATCCAACACCTGAGCATATATATTGGAGAAAAGGAATTATGGCAAAGCGCAACTTCGTAGCGAATTTAGAATATTGAAAATGCGTACGATCGAAATTGTACGCTTTATTTCTGACCTTGCATTTGGTAGTATAATGCAGCTAATCGTGGCCTGTTTACAAGCCCAATTTTGATGTGTTACGATCAACGTAATTTCCATTTGAAGGATTAGTAACATTCGATACGAATGTTTTGCATTTTTTACAATTATTATTAGTGAAATAAAAACATGCGAAATTTATGTGGATAAGAATTATAAAAATTATATAGTTTTCAAATATAATTGAAAACTATTTACTCAACACTTGTCTGAATCAAAATGTTTTTCATTAGTGATTAGTGACCACGCTTTTTCAAAATTTTCCCAAATGTGAACATACTTTAGAAACATCGCATTCGTTTTTGTATAATTTTGCACTTATTGGAATTGTTGAAAGGGAGCATAATATAAATTGCTGAATGGTGTTATTAGGGTTAACACTTGCCGCCACTACTTAATTCGGTGGATTAAAATTTATGAGCCAAGAAGAATTATTTGATGATGTTTTTCATTATATTGCTCTTGTTGATTTGATGATTGATTAGAAAAATTGTTACAAGTATTGTTAAGTATTTTTACTGAATGTATCAGCAAAATCTATTTATAATTATTTCTGAAGAAAAGTTTTCAGTGTGCCAGTTGTAATTAGAACTTGAAGCCGGTGTACATTTTTGTTCTTTTATATGTTTTTCTTTAGTCCACTAAATCAACTATATTTTTAAGTACCTCACGGTTCAAAAATTGAAATGATAAATTTTACGATGTGTTATAACACAAGTGAGTAAGATGAAATAGACAGTAACTAAAAAAAGTCCATTAAAACATCTATAAATGTTCAACAACAGCATCTATCAAATTACTTTAAAAAAATAATCGGTTCAGAATATTTAAGCCTACTTTTTAATTACTTTCAGTCAGAATCTTTTCTACGCCAAGCATATCGTCCCATAATCGAAAAAATTAGTAAATTTTACAGCGGAAGCATTTTATAATTATACTTAGTTTAACTCAAACTGGAGCCTTAATATTGGCTACATAGAATTTTAGTGGATAGTATTTGTAATATTTTGGTGGTTAAGATATTGACCCTAATTATTGATATTATGCTGTCAGTTGATTTAATAAAGAAATTTTAAAACTAGTAATTATTGTCCTTAGGAACTTATTCGTTAAATGTTGCAATGATATCCTAGCAGTTTTCGACAATAGTTTTGCTCCACTTGAAGTAAGAGAATTTCAACTTAAACGACACTTTGCTAAAACTTCTTTTGCTGTATTTTCATAACTGTGCTTGACACGCCTATGATTATTTGACGGATAGTTTAAATAGTCGTGTATCCACTTACACCGAAAAATCGATTTTCGAACACCATTTTCCACAAGACTTTTTGGCGGTTATAGCTCCTTATCGACAAATATTATTTTCTGCTGATTTATATAGTTCCAATATTGCATTAATATTTGCAATATCTTATCTACACAATATATATATAGAATAGATTAGCAGAATTTGATTATTTTTCATAAAAAACCTTGTCAAGGTCTATTTCGCTATATCAAAAGACGGCGAGCGACAAATTTATGTAAAAATTTATATCAGCCATCTAAAGACAAATTTCATTTCAAATCTCCTGCTATTATCTCTCAATTTAATAGTCATTTAACAATACATAAATAAAACAGTCTTTAATATCTTTAAGATCTTTTGGTGCAAAAACTGTTAAACAAATGCCATAAAATCAAGCAAAAAAAAAAAAAAAAGAAACAACATGACTGACCGTTGGAATAAGTATGCCTTTCGCTTTGTACTTGCTTAAGTACTCGCAAAATTATTGCAGGTCAGATCAGTTTTGTTAAGAAAGAGGGGGAATAAAAAGTCAATTAAAAAAAAGAACCACAAAATACAAAACAATAAAATAAATTGCACAGAAATTGTTGTGTTTTCTGTTGCACGTACTCTGCACATTGCAAATTGAGTTGATCATTTATATGTCATTGTATTGGTTTAAATGTTTTTCTTTGTTTGTTTGTCACTAATAAAACGTACTGAAAATTCAAAGGAGCAGATCTGAATTTGTATTTAACGGTTAAAACGATCAAATGTTGTTGAATTGTCTGTACCACCAAAAGAGCTCATGAACCAACCATGCACGAGTACATGAAGCATGACAACACAATTCAAGGTAAGTGAAGGCCAAGGTCTGATCTCAACTGGAGTTAGTTGTTAAACAAAATACTCGTCATTGTACAAGGATTATGCAGCTAAATGAAGCTGCAAATATATCGACTGAGTGTCGTGGTTGTGTCATGAACAATTTGCAATTGCATGCAACGTTATTTGGACATATTGAAGGTGTTATTTTAACAACATACTTCAACGATATAAAGCAAAGCTAAATTTACCGTAAATACTAAGCGGACATTTAACTTTTTAAGTTGATATTGAAATATTTTTTAAATGAAAATAAAATGTCATATAAAAAACAAAATAGAGACCCTTTTCATTCCTGGATATTTTCTTAACAATGATCTGGTTAGAGTTGTTCTGTGATTAGCATATACGAACTCAAAGCATTCTACGGCAAATATTTCGATGCACTGTGCTCAACTTAGCACACTCTTGTGCTTATGTAAATATGTACGAAAGGAAGTATGTATTATGTTATGTAATATGTATTATAAATTTTATTATTATATACTTTTTGCAAGCTTTTATTAAATTTACTCGAGACCCAACTTATACCGACGAAGGAAGATGGATTTTAATATATAATTGCGCCCATAGTTGTCAGTACTGTTTAGCCTTAGTCTGTTAAGCAGGGCGACAAGAAATGGGGCAACTAATGGGGCAATACTAAACAAATCACTACGAGATTATATGTTAGTAAAAATTGATGTACCACATTTTTCTTTAAAAATTGTACTGATATGAATCACTGTGCACAAACACGCACACACATGAATGTTTATATGTATGTAGTTGTTTAATTTGCCTTGACGTAATGATCTCGTTACTTTTTTGTCAGTGCAGTACTTATGATCCTTCTTATTATATGGTAGCATTCATTTTTTCTTCACCTCTTCAGAATTGGAAAATATTTAATCTTTTTTTTTTTGCTTCATACATAATGCAACAAAATACTCCAGTATACTTTGTAAAATTGTATTCATACTGTTGTCTGTCTACATTGTCTTGGATCCATGGATGGATTGTGCAGATTGCAATTGCTATTATGTTGTTCTTGTTGTTCTTGTTATTATCTTAAGTATTTGCCATGTTGTTCCATAATAAATTTTAAGAGAAAAATGTTTAAAACCTCCACAAAATGTTTCGAATATTTGTGGCTCCTTTCGAAGGAGGTTAATAAAGTTTGATCAAGAACAACAAAACACAAATATAAAAAAAATACGTGAAGAAACGTCAAACACACACGATATAATGAAGGGCGTTGCAATACACATATATAACATTAACGCATTTGATATAATCAAAAAAATCCCCTTATTAAAAAAAATGTAGGCTAAAGATTTTTATTTCTTCTTTAACAAACAATAATATATTTGTGAAGCACTTTTGGATTTTTTGCTATCTAATGGATTTTTGTGGTTGCATGTATTGTCTAGTCTTAAATCCAAATGACATCTTTATTGAGGAATAAAAATAAAAAAAGAAACACAACAAGCAATACCTTAACATGCAGTAGCCACCTGATGTAAAGGGATCATTAATATCTGCTAAAAATTAGCATAACGCAATAATCGTTGATCGAAGTAAATTTACTTTGGATGTACGAGTATACTTAATTGTAATAAAAAATTTTTATTTATAGTAAATAAATAAATATAAGACACTGGGCTTACAAAGAAATAGAAATAGGATGCTCATAAATAGCCGCCCAAAAATTATATGCTTTAAAAACTCCTCTAATCAAAGACTGCGGTGGCAATGCATGAAAGCCCAAGATGCAGTCAAATATATTGAAGAGATTCACAAAGAGTAGTAACTGTTCCTTAGTAGTACGAGTTACAATTATTGGAAGAGTTTGTTGTTACAAAGGAAAATATCATATTTTTGAAAACTAAAAATTGTTCAGAATTCCGGCTACCGATTTCAATTCAGGATCAATGTTTTGAATAATTTTTGTTTTCTGAGAAACCAAAACACCGAATCAATTCCTGTTTTTTCCTCTCTTTTTCATTTACTTTTGACTGTTTATATGGAACGAGATGATGTTTTTATGCTTGTCAAGAAAATAAACAAAATACGAGTATATTACCTAAAGAAATTAAATTAAAAACTAAAACAATACTTTAATAAGGTCTGGCATGAACATGAGCGAGTATCGATTAAGAATGACGATAAATTAAATTGCGTGTAAAAATTTATTAACAAATGCAAAACCATGTTATCCTATGACAACATCATTTATTCTTATTATCGTGGCAAAATATTTAAACAAAGTCTTAAGTAGGGATGTACATAAATGATACCAATGCCGATACCTCAGTATCGACGATATTAATCGGCGATATTTTATTGTCTTTTTTATTTTATTTTTTTCGTACAAATAACCATATCTTCATTGCTAAAGAACTAGAGCATAAAACCAAAGAAGACGAATCCGGGTTATTCTGTTGCTTATCTGAGAAAATTCCATTAAGGCAATATCAAAAATAAAATTATTCTGAATGCTCTTATCCAGAAACTGACAATTTCTCACAGAACTCGATTTTTTTAAATAAAGTAAAACCAATAAATTCCCGATTTTTAAAATCTTAAATTCTTCTACTGAGAATTTCAAAATCTTTGATGTAAACAGATTTGTTCTAACATATGATAATATATCTACCAACGCATTTATTTGGCTATTACAAACAGCCAATATTTTGACACATATTACGCATATAGTATAATTTGGCTACTACCGAATATTTAAATACCACGTATCTATTTGTGTTGATGCATCTAAACACCACAAACCTTTGACATCCGATTTCGTTTGATGTTGAAACTCAAAACAAGCATTTTGTTTCATGAGTAAAATTAAAAAGAAATGACTCAATTATTGCGCGATAAATAACTTTATGATAACAGTAAAGAACACAAAAGCTTAATTGTGAGTTCTTTTTCTTACTATTTCTCCCGGTTTCAAATGTTTTTGTGGATTTTTATTTTTACTTCTATTTCTATACAATCAACAATGTTTGGAACTAGAATTCTTTGTTTCGAATTATTTAAATGGTGGAATGAAGTCATCACTGCCAAAATATATATGTATGTATGTATGCACATATTTATTCGAAACATTTACTAGTTTTAATTTATGGTTTTTAATAGTTGTTGTGATAATACTTTGACTTTTTGAAAATTTAACATTTATTTTAGTTATTTTTTTTCATTGAGTACGGCAATATACTGGTTGTCATGGCTAATGACTATAGTACAGGATTAATGTTATGTTTTAAACAGGGATACATACACACATATGAATCTACATATACCTGAATATGAATATCCATTTGGTCTTATTGTAGACTGAGCACAGCCTCAGACGATTTCTGTATGGTCAATTAGATTCCTATCTGATGATTCAATATTTGTATATTTTTACCTGCTTAGGTTGTAAAGCGTTATAATTATTTTACGATATTTGCGTAATATTATATATAATTAATAAAAACATCAGTTTTTTTAGTTTATACACTTAATGGGTTAACAACTTGGTATGTAAATTATCGCCCATTATTGTAATTAAATAAAAATTTTTGGACTTTACATTAAAAAACAAAAATTTGAGTTGATTTATTACTGTTTGCAGAAACACGCAGCTAATTTTTGTCGTTTATCACAAAGTTTAGTAGAAAACAATAAGAAAAATCATACATTTCATATCGCACACTAAACCATAAACAGTCACAACTCAATATACTTTTTTTAAGAAAGCCATAGCTTATGCGCATGAAAATTATTTCCTACGATAAAATTTTAGTTTCATAGCTCATAATGCCTTAATATAAGTTATAGTTAATGCAACTAAAAATTTCAAACAAAGAAAACTTTTATGAGAAGTTTTTGAATTTTTTTATTCAAAAATTGCTGTGACTCTTTATGATTTAGTGTGCGATATATAATTCATATTTATAAACAAGCAACAGCTCAAAAACTATTCGAAAATATTGTATACTGTCAGACAAATCGTCATTCATTCATGTCTCCCCAAGAAACGCCAAAAAGCACTCATTTTATGGAATAAAAGCACTCATTCTAATGGTAGTTTTTATTTTGTTGTAGGAACTTTGGAGAGCTTTTGGCGTCTTTCAACAATTTAGTTGTGTATCAACAATATTTCCGTACAGTTAGAAATTTTTAAAACACTAAATATAAAACGGTCAATTCAACCTGTTTAATTTTAAAATATTTTGAAAAAATAAATTATTAATAAATAATTAACTAAAATCAGTAATATATTCAATTGAAAATAAAGCCAGTTTTTTTTTCCAAGTAAGAAGTAGTTAATTTTCAATTGTGTGTGCAGTAAATTTAAATAAATTTGGTTACGATTATATGTCTAAAAGTGTATTTTATTTATTGTAAATGTCCGGATACCTGACCTAATTTATATTAAATTTTTAAAGTTGTGAACAAAAGAAGAAATATTAAATACATGTGCCCATAAATACGCAAATACGCATGTATGTACATATTATGTATATACTAACATGTCTCCCTCCATTAATAAAACAAATATACATACATATAGACGACATTGTTTAACTTGCAAAATAAAACAATTAAAACTTAATGATATTTACAAGTATATGTACTTATTGCATATATCTAAGAATATTATTGTCATTTTATCTATAGCCTATTGTTTAAACTTCTTTTTAAAAATTGTACTGTGGAAAGAGGACTACAAAAAAATAAACAACACATCCTTTTCATCTAGTTGTGAAGAAGAAAAAAAACAGCAGACCTGTAACATAAATTAATAATGACTAATACACTTTTATGTATGTAAATACATGCATGATTTTACACATGGCAGCTCCATCGAGATGACGCTTTCTGTTTTTCAATGAAGTACAAATATGTATGGAGCATTAACCAGCAGCAGTTCTCTTAAAACACATCCTCATTTATGTTGATGATTCCTGGTCAAAACATGCGCATTTTCTTTGATTTTTTAAAATTTTTCTTTTTTTTGAGAGGAGTATGATGTCATGTAGTTTTAAGCTCCCTACAACCACTTTCATGGCGTTACCTTTTGCATAAGAAGAAATGAGTTGTTGTAAAAACTTAAGTGAAAGTTCAATTTATTTCAACTTTAACAGATTAAAAGTTTTTTGAACTCTCTACTGTACTGTTTTAAAGGAATAGAAAAAGACGAGGAAATATCACAGAGAAGTTAAGGGTGCAATTTTACGTAGAGTTGAACGCAGTTCAGTTATATTAAATATTAAAGCGTTTTATTCATCTAGTATTTATTTAAAAATTTAACGAACATGCTTATTAATGTTTTTTGATTTTGGTAAAACTTTATACTTTCATGGAATAGTTATTTTAAATAAAATGGTTAGAGATTTTAGCACAGCTAAATATTATTTTCTCATCTTTATACCGAAATTATAAAAAAAAAATAATTCTAGAGAGTGCCGGTAGGGCAAGGCTGTCAGTAGTTAAATATCCTTTTATAGCATTACAGTGCAAGGAATTTGAAGAGATTGGAAACGCTGCAATATGCACACTAGAAATGTTCACATATTGTACTTCTTTCGTGCTACACGTGAGTGAACGTAATCGCAAAATATTAGAACGCGCGTGATCGTACGTAATTTTTAATAGGTATAATATTCAGCTCTGAAAACACAACGTTAAACTCTTTTGCTTTTGAACTTTTATTATGGACAGCGCCACACACATCTATAAATACATATAAGTTAGCTAGTTCATATTCTAAGTGCGGTAATACCGTCTATCGGCCGTTCTTAATTCCTGAATATTTCAAGAGAGTATGATAGCTCAGATACAATCGAAATGGAAGCCGTCATTTCTGTCTCTCTGAAACAGATTTTTTGCCAGAAGCGGCACTCGTGCAATTGCACTGTGGTAGAGCTATCGAAAGGAGGAGGCGAGAGATGCAGTTTTTAGTATTTACTTTATTTTTTATTACAATACTTCGCCAAACATTAAATATGCTACACAACATGTGGTATAAACTATAACGAACATTTAAAAGATGAGAAAATCAATATATTATATGCATAATGTGTTCATCAACCGAAATACGTTAAATTACTTTAACTATCTGATCGTGAATTGTTTAACAGTTTAAAAAGCTTTTCCCTTTTACCCCTTCGTCAATATCAGCAACCAAATAAAAATTCTCTTGCAATTTTATCTACTCAAAGTGAATATCAAACATAAGATTAATGCTAAAATAAAATTTTACACATTTAGAAATTCCATTTATAAATTCAAAATCTATATACATAGATATAGAAATTATTTTTAATTTTTATTCAACACAACTGACGCCGGTTTTGGTCGATGTCTAATTATAAAAAGCAATACAAAATTTAAAAATCCCCCGTACTATTTATTATTTGCGTTTCGAAAGCAAATATTTGAAATTGAATGAATATATTGAGTACGTATACATACAGTGTCTAATAACAGTAAGTAAACGTTGTATACTAATTTTTATCAAAATGCTGCATGAAATAATATGTGTCAAGATAGAAAATATTAATAACATTAAATTTGTGTACATATTATGAAAATTGATGTAATATTTTTTAGTTGAAAATTATTCTTCATATTTTATGTGCCATCAAAAGGTGTTCAATTATTCTGAGCTTAATAAGGTATTAATATACACACCATATAAATATTTTCCTGTACATTTAAAGAACCGGCAAATTTAACACATATAAATAATTCAATTTATTTCGTTTATCATAGCTTAGCAACCACTGCACAATAACAACGCCAAAATGCGTTTAAGTTTGCTATAACTCGTTATACAATATATTGTTTTAAATATTTAACATTTAGTTAGTTTTGTAGGAGATGAAAAACAAAACAAGTTTAAATGCAAATTTGATTATGAAGGCAAAATCGCCTTTTAATTAGTGCAGATTTGATTTTTTTCTGTCATTATGATGAAACACAATGAAGTTTATAAAAAGGATGATTTAGCATTATTTGGTAGTTACGACGTATTCAGTTTTAGGTAACTATATACAACATATATGTACATAACAACGATGCCACTTCATAAAGAGGTGTATAAATGATTATTTTATGTTTTAATGCAAGATGTTTAGTGTGTGTTAAATCGTGTTACACGATTTTAGCAGTTAAATATAAATATTTAAGCCTCTCTGCATAATATGCAAGCATATGTTACATAGAAGTAAGCTAGCGCCTACTCTACATACTTTTGCGGTATAGTGTAGTTTTAAAAATCATCCAGAATACTCGCATGTGCACATGAGCCGAATAATACATTTTATGTTATATTTTTTAAAAAACTAAATGCTTTGGCCTTAACCTATTTCTTTGAAATATTACCGCTGTTATTATCAAAAACACTCCCTACTTTCACTTTCGTCTATTCCATTTGTTGGCCAAACCATGATGTCAAAATCACTATGACATAATTTCTATATTCGCTGTTATAGTTTTTAATGATGTGCACATTTTTTTTTAGATAAATTTACTTTGCAAACAGTTTTGCGTACTTAAAAAGCTTTTCTATACTTTATTGTTCGCAACAGTTGATGTCAGCGGGTTGAAATATGCAGAAAGTGTATGATATTTTTGTAAATCGTTTATATTCATGGGGTTGGGTTACGGATGATGGTAACAATATATCTATGTATTTGAGAAAAATCACATCATATTGCGGAATATTATATTTTAAGATTGACTTAATTAATCTTGTTTCATCTGACTAGAATCGGTAATACAAACATCTACTAGTATGTGTGCTGTTATATTTACCCTTTTTTTGAAAATAATTAACAGAAATTAAGCGCAATTGAGGGCGCTGTTGCTGAAGCAATGGAATACAACACTATAATGCATTAGATATCGGGTTCGATCCCGCACTCAGACATGAATATAGTGTCGAATTTTTCTGATCTGAAAAGTGCAAGATTGTGGAGATGGAGTTATTTAATATTGTATCAAAGTCACGCTTGCCTGACTCTTCTACTTTATAAATCTTAGGCCAATTCATAACCAATTTTTTTATAGCAAAATTAAAATTTTGGATGTGCGGTATATAATTTTATTTTTATAAGGGAATAATCAAAGAGTTAAACTCTGAAGATTGTACGATTCATTTTTGCAACTAATTTGTAGAAACTTCTTATTTCATATTTACTCATTGAGTTCTGGCAACACTGGTCATTTGTATTGATAAGAAAATTAAAAAATGACACTATAATCATCATTATTATCACTTTCATGATCAATTATGGCCATCATATATATACACACACACAAAATACATGCCTTCATACATTTCAAATAAATAAAAAAAATAAAAATTAATTAACAAGACTGTACAAGTTTCCATAGGCATATAAACGTGGTTACAAGTATAACCATGGGCGTACGCACGTCAAGCCCTTAACGGCAAATTTTATACGATATAAAATATTTTATATCAACTTTTTGGAATCAAAAGACGTTTTTTTTAGTACTCTTAATGTGCGTGGAATAATATATTTTAGGATGCGCCTCTGAAGATTTCCTGGGCAAAAAAATGGAAAAAGGCGAAATATTAAAAAATAAATATACGCTTAACATGGCTTGAACAGAAATAAGGTTTGAATTGTAAAAACACAATAAAAATAATAATAAAAGCATTAATATAAACAAGTCTAAAATTAATGATTTAGCCACAACCGTTCGATGTAAATTATGGATTCGTTTAAATGTATCTGTGTACAACAGTAGTGTTTTGTTAAGATTGGTGTTGTTTAAAATAATTTTGTAAATCAACATGGCAATAAAAAAATAAATAATAATAATTGTATAGACATTTAAGAAAAATTTATTGATCTCTTTTGCCTTTTTAAAATTTTATTATCCCTAGGCTGGGCAATTATTGCAAAATGATTTATTTCTAAATATAGTAGTCCCAAGTTGGTGGTTATTAATAAAAATTCAATTAATGAAAAACAGTTTTTGAATTAATAAATCACTTTGCAGCTAAGGAGCTGTTTTTGTTTGAATGCTGTGTATAAGCAAGTTATTTAAGGACATACAAATTACTGGAAGTGTGTATTTTATAATTACCAAAGCAATGCTAATAAGTCAAATAAATTAAAAAAGTATTAAGGAATAAATTTTTCTAAAATGGTTGTGTAGTTTAGTAATAAATCATTTACATCAGCAGAAAAGAGCTTATAACAATTCCATTATATATGTGTTGAACAAATAATATATTTACAAATATTATGACATGTGAGTATTATCTGGCTCAAGAAAATGGACCAAGTGTCGAATGAGGACAATATACTGCATTTAAACAGTCGTAAGGCAGCGCTCTAAAAATACTTGTTACAAGATTCCCAAAATTTAATTTGAAAGCCCGATTTATGAAAACTTAAGCGTTAAAGGTTTAATTTCAAAGTTACTGCCTGGCCAACGATGTCAAAATCTGTTGTTTTTATTTTGAATATAATCTTGCGACAGAATGATATGTAGTGACATCGTGCCTTTTTAGTTTTGATTTTGATGCTTTGTATCTGCCATTGCGGGCGTTTATTTAGAAATCAGATTAGAAATAAAAAATCTATTTTAATATCTTATCAGTTACGTTAGTTTGGATTTTAGGTGATGGTATATTAAAAATAAAATAATAAATAAATAAGGAAGCTGTAAAAGTTCATGGCAGTTATATGAACATAATTAATATTACGAAAATTACAATGAGTATCAATTGTTTAAAACTAAATATTTTGAAAAGACACAAATACATATATATATATATATATATGTATATATATATATATATATATATATATATATATATAAATATATACATAAATATCTATTATATATCTATATATTATATATCTAATATAGTATATATATTTATACGCATGTATCCACCGTAGCGTTCGACAAAGTCGTCTTAAAGTTTTAATTTTTTTTAAACTGAAAATTATCAAGTAATTAACACAACATTGTGATTTAACAGAATGTTTCATCAAATGATATGCACAGTGGAGCGTCAGAAATTTAATGTTCAATAGATTTCAATCCCATATTACCGAAAATACTTAATGTTTGCAAAAAAATTTTATAATTGACTTAATTTCTTATATTAGTTTATATTTTTAGTAACGACTTTTTGTTTCTAGAATTCTACTCCAAAAAAAGAGTTCAAATAAAAAAAAAAAAATTATTTCAAGCAACTTTCAGTTTGAATCTTATGGTTATTTGTTATACTGATGGCATTTGACTTTTGTTGAGTTTTTAGTCTAATTGCGGTAGGTCCCACAGTGATACGTTTTATTTTCTTTATCATATCCCATCACCTCAACTGAATAAACAAATACTAGAATACAATGAAAAGAAATATGAATTTCTAAGTTTTTAACTACCAGTTTAATTTGACTCAATAATGAGTAAGATGTGGAGAGAATTAGCAAGAAAATAATTTAGTTATTTAACAATTAAATTAGCGTCTATCTCTAAAATATAAATAATGTTTTCAATGATGGAGTAGAAAACTTAAGCGAGTGTTAAACATTCTTGTTCACTTGAGTTTCGTGGCAACAGTGAATAATTACTTGTTTTTAATCTTCTTTTCTTTATGTGATAAGAATTTATTTATCTTTGTTTTTTAACATCGATAAAATTGAGTCTAAATAAATAAATAGAGTATAAAAAATGTGTAATTTTAAATGAGTACTAATTACTAACATTGTTTAATACTATTGACGATGTACTAAATTTTTAATCAAATAATATTACCAACAAACAAATACTCAACGTTTAAAATGTTTATGATTATACCACGACCTAATTTATTGATTGAAAGAGCTCTTTATAAAAGCTTCATATAGTGATTGGAAAGTATATAAAATCACTATAAAAATAAAAATTAGAAGACTACAAAGCAATTAATATTATTCATTAACTACTAGTATATGTTATTAATAATTAATTATTTTCCTTTGATAATTTTTTTGAAATATTATTGCGTGTTAGAAAAAAACACATACATATTTATGTACATATGTATGTACATATGTATAACCATTATATTATGCAATTTGATGACTTTCGAACGAGATTACGAACTTTTTCTTTAGCCTATCCTCATATTCCGACTTTGAAATTATAGCTTATTTTTTTATTTCAAATTGAAATTTCATTATATTTAGCCGGTGGATATAAATTTCCACTGAATTTCGTAAATTCGTAATAAAGTTCGATATTTCGAGTATGTTTCATATATCCCTTTTTGTACTTTACAGTACATTTATTAGCATATATTAGTATAACATATCTAAAAGTATGAAAACAGGAATGTATAGAAAAAAATAGCTGATTCCTAATTTAAATTGAAAATAACAAAAATTATACTTTTCATATGGTTTAAGATAATCTGATGGCATAGGTTAGGTTCAAGTTGTGTCAGCCCATTACGGATTACACTTAAAACTTAGTAGCACGTTATGCGCTCTATAACATTTGGTTTATATTGCTAAATTGATATTTTTTGTGTTTTCTTCAAAGGAAATTTGATGCCAAGTATTTGCTTACAATAATATATGTGTCTGTGTAAACTCATTTAAAAGATTATCGCAACATATCTAATTTACATAAACTCAAAATTAAAATAACGTTGTGAGCCATGCATTGTATGATTGCTAGGACTGCTGCACATAGGTGAGTCCTACAAGTTTATGTTTGCTTTATGTATTATAAGAAAAAATTGTGATTTTAACTTAAACTTGAATCCTACAACAATACATCCACAATTCAAAGAGAGAGATAGTTAACTCGAATTAAATATTTATATAAAAACCTGTAAAAGTTTATATAAAAACCTCTAACAGTGACTTTTAAACGAACCGTCCACTGTATGACTTACAAAACAATTTTTTTTTCATTCTCTTTAATTTTAAAATAGTTTTCTATATTCAAATTTATTACATTTCTAAATTCATATCGTTTTTTTTATATTTATTTTAGAAATACCATGTCTGACGAAGCAACAAATGGCAGCACCTCAACAGCACCACCTACAACTGAACTAGCTGAGATGGCTTTGGAAGAACCCAAAGTATCATTTCAAGATCAGTTTAAGGCTTTTTCGAAATTCGGTGACACAAAGTCAGATGGCAAATTTATTACACTCTCGCAAAGCGATAAATGGATGAAACAAGCGAAAGTCATCGATAAGAAAATTACTACCACCGATACTGGCATACACTTCAAGAAATTCAAAGCTTTGAAAATCTCCTGTTCAGATTACAACAAGTTCTTAGAAGATTTGGCCAAGACAAAGAAAGTTGAATTGTCCGAAATTAAAAATAAAATGGCTTCATGTGGAGCACCTGGAGTAATCCAAGTTTCGGTAAGCACATACATAAAATTACTTTTATTGAAATATATAATGTCTACAGTTATTAATATTAGGCGGGCAAAGCAGCTTCAGCTGTAGAACGATTGACTGATACCAGTAAATATACAGGATCTCATAAGGAACGTTTTGATGCCAGCGGCAAGGGAAAGGGTATAGCTGGACGCAAAAATGTTGTAGATGATTCTGGTTATGTATCTGGCTATCAAAATAAGGACACTTATCCAGCAACTGGCCATTAATTTTTTCAGTAGTCTTCAATAAGTACCAAAACTTTTTTAATCAATCAAAATAAAAACCTTTTCCATACTTATATACATATATAAATATAAATTATTTAATATATAGTTAAAGGAGAAATAATATATATGTATGTCCATATATACGTATGTATTCAAACCTTAATAGTTTAATTAAGTAGAATTAATTTTAAGTAATTTTGCGAAAGACGTTTTGTTTTTATTATTTTGTAAAAACTGCAATTGCATTGTTGGTTATAAGATTTTATTTAAATATGGTTTTTAGGCGCGTTTTACACTAGTGATTTTTAGCTCAACTTTTGGGGTTCATGGACACCTTTTTTCAACTGCTTATCTTTAAGCTCTTAAAAAAGTCAAACTAAAACTCTTTTATATAAAATCCGTAATTATTTATTAATTTCTCTAGTTTTGAATAAAGTGTTATTTAAACATTTTTTAATTGCAGTTTGCAGGACGACCGCCTGTATTATGGAATCGTAATAAGTTAATTTTTTTTTCCAACAATGAAAGCGTTTTTCGTCTAGTTCTTTCTTCACTATATTTTTTAGTTTTAGATTTAAGATATTTAGGCTGGGTTTCTGAGATCTCAGTTAAACTAGATTTAGTTAATCTGAAAACAGATTTGGGAGGCCATACAAAAGACGGAACAGCTGTTTCGCTCAAAATGTAGATGTTTAATGAAATAATAAAAGGAAATCCCAGACTATGTCAAAAAAAGTTTAGCCTTAATCCACATATCAAAAACACGGCCTAAAGCACATTACATATTTTCGAAAATGCACCTAGAAATAATCCCTCCCTCCGACTTTTTCGATCAACATTGTACCAGAAAAAAATTCATTAAAAGTTCAAATTTTTCCTACAGAAAATATAAAATCTAGTCTTATACAATATATAAAATCCCAGTTTTGTAAAACAAAATTTGCTGTAACCAAATTTCAACTCACTTTCTACTGTTTAAAAACTAAAAAAAATTAAATTATTATCATAGCCTAGTCTACTTGTTTGTTTTATGAAAACAAACTTTTAAAATAGGAGCAATATTTATAAAAAATAATAAAGATTGAAGTACACTCAAAAACTAATAAAATAAAATAAATGTAGTTTTATTTTCATAAAAAAATTTGGGACTCATAGGCTTATGGTAAAGAGCATTCTAAATACAAATATTCTTTATCCATATAAACCAATTGTTTTTATTTATGTATGTCGTAACAGTTTTAAAAACCCTATATTTTAAAGATATGTACATGAAATTATGGATTAAGAAATATGGAGCTTGTGGCGATAAGTCACAAGCATTTTCTATTTAAGAAAAGAAATGTTTAATGAAAATATATAAAAAACCCAAATACCCAATTTTTAAATTTCGAGCCATAACCTGCTTTCCGGATTTAATGCTGGTTTGATTATTGCCACATACTAAAAATTAATCGTACTTAACTTTTTTCTAGAGAGAATAAATCTAGGAAACTGATATCTAGTTTTATAATAACCCTCAGTACTTCATCATAAAAATTTGGGAATTGTCTAATATCAGATTATTGTATATAGATATATTTTCATCAAAAGTCTATCGCTACCGATAGTCTACGCAAATTGAAATATGACGGCTATATCACGATTTATTTTCACTTATTAAATATTTGAGAAAGAACAAGAGGCATAAAATTTTTTTGCAATATTACATTTTCTTCTCGGCATTTTTTTTAAATTTTTATCAAAAGAATGATACAATAAATTCGATTATATCGTTGCGAAATGAAGCATTGCAAGTAATAAGATAAGTCGTTAAACAGCAAACAGTTTAAGAAATGCTTAACAATTAGAAGTAGAAATAATATATAGATTTATTATATTAAACTTAATGCTATCTAAATTAAAGAACATACTAGTTCTAAATCAAAATTAAAAGCAATAAAAAATATACTGTTAGCTGTTAAGCCAAGCATATGGAAACAACAAAAAAAAAAGATTTTCAACACCTCATTGATTGTGGAGAATAATTTCAACAATGGAAATTAATATCCACAGAATACACCTGTAATGTTTTATTGCAGTTAAGTAATCTTTACAAGTATGCAAAACCTTATTGCTATATCATATAACAGTCTTGAAAAAAGGTATATAAAATCGACCTCAATTCAATAATCTAACCGCATACAAAATTGAACGTCAATCGGCAAGCAACAAATTGAAGTCACTTTACAATATTTACATTGTAAAACGAAAAGGCAGGTACGAAAGGATACACATTTAAAAATAAAAATCCAAACACCAAAATGACTTTTAAAGGAAAACATGCCGTTGTTACGGGTGGTGCCAGCGGCATAGGTTTACAAGTAGTCAAACAACTGCTTATTCATGAAGTTCATGTAAGTTTTTGATATATTCAAATAAATAATTAAACTTCAATCTTCAAATTGGCTTTCAGAAAGTTGCCATAATAGATTTACAGGATAATTTAGAAGAAATTGTTTTGCTAAGAGCTGCTTTTCCAGCTCAACACTTGCTGCTTATAAAAATGGATGTAGCGAATTCAAAGGGCGTAGAGGCGACTTATGAGGAGATATTAAAATCTTTTGGACATTTAGATTTAATTTTGAATGTAGCTGGGATTTTTAATGATCAGGACATTCAGCGTACAATAATGGTCAACTTAGGCGGCATGATTAATTCAACTTTAAGTGCAATGAAAATAATGAGCAAAGAAAATGGTGGGAAGGGTGGCATAGTTTGTAACATGTCATCCGTGGTAGGGTTGGATCCCATGTTTTTAGTGCCCATATATTCCGCAACTAAAGCTGGAATTATAAATTTTACACGATGTATGGGAGTAAGTGAAACTCATTTTTTTAAAATATTATTGAGCTCAAAATTTATTACCTCTGTAAAATAATTTAGAAAGAAATTTATTATAAACATAGTGGCGTCAAGTTTATAACTGTTTGTCCAGGAGCTACCATTACCGACATGTTTACCAACTTTACTGAAAAAATGTTGTATCCTGATATGAGTGATGAATCGTATTTGGTTTTAAATCGCCTAAATAAACAAAGCGCTGCGGATGTATCGCGTTGCATTATGGAGGCTTTAGAAAAGGAAGAAAATGGAGCTGTGTATATAATAGAAGGAAAACGATTGTTTCCAATGGAAATGAAACGCTATTGGACAGGTATAGAAAAGGAGTTCAATGAGTAGTAAAAAACGGAATAAAGCCATCAATATGTGATAACCGATAAGACATAAAATTAATCACTTTCTAATAACTATTTTAATAAAGAATAATTTACATACCCGTTACCCCGTTACTTTTATGTTGTTTTTACTTCTTTTTCTTAGTTCGGTGTGATTTTCTTGAAATTCCTTTATTTTCACAATGTCTAAATTTTTTATTACTTAATCGTCGCGCCACGTTACCAAAACCTCATCAGTACGATATCTTTGAGTAACAAAAGAATCCTCAAAGTCCATTCGATAGTTCGACTTAAACATTTCAGCTCCAGCATGAGCTATCATTAGACCATTGTCTATACAATAACGTTCATCGGTTGCAAATAGTTTACCACCTCTTTCGTCACACATAATTCTCATCATATCCTGCAGACGTTCATTGCAACCAACTCCACCAACGATGAGAACCTTTAAGAGAAGAATGTGATAGGTAAAAGAAATAACTTGTACGGATAAGATAT
This sequence comes from Linnaemya vulpina, assembly GCA_963675445.1. NCBI lineage: Eukaryota > Metazoa > Arthropoda > Insecta > Diptera > Tachinidae > Linnaemya > Linnaemya vulpina. The sequence continues at coordinate 11,151,688 of OY776278.1, read as the reverse complement.
GAAAACTGCATAGTAGTAACATGATTGGATGCTGTTTTTACCTCATTTGATTCGCAATGAGCCATTGCTCTTTCAGTAATTTCCACCAACATTGCAAATATAGTTTCTTGAAGGGAATAACAAAGATCTGCTTTTGTATATTCAAGATCTTCAGCATCGTCGCCCTTTTTCCGTTTGTTACGTCTTTTTGTTGGATCAGCAATTTCTTCAATGTGTGACAATATACCTGAGAAACTAACATCCATGCCTGTAACGAAAAGTAATATATTTTTTGAGTTTGTTTTTGATAATTATGAACTTGACTCTGTATGGATAGTTTGGGTATCTTACCTTTAACAACATAAGGTAGTCTGATAAATTGTGTGCCCTCCTTCGCCAATTGTTCAATGTTATAGCCCGGACTGGGATCATTTGACAGTTTAATAATTCTAGCAAAACGATCCAGACAGTTGCCGACTGCAATATCAATAGTCTCGCCAAAAATACGATATCGCTTATTTGAATATGCTATTACTTGTGTATTACCACCGCTAACATACAAAACAATGGGATTTTTGGCGCCAGTAATCAAACGACCCATTTCAATATGGCCAATGCAATGGTTAACACCCATTAGAGGTTTTTTCCACAAAAGTGACAACGTACGGGCCACTATGGCACCGACTAACAAAGGCGGCGCCATTCCAGGTCCTTTGGTATAACAAATAACATCTAAATCCTGAGGTGATAGTCGAGACTCTGCAAGGGCAGCCTTAATTAAATTTAATATTTGTTCTCGATGATGTTTTGCAGTTTCCTTGGGTAGAAAACCTTAAGTATTCATGGTCAACGTATTAATATAAATCGAAGAATATCAATATATGTATATATAATTAAACAAATTACCTTCGCCCGGTGGTGTGATGTAGGTTTTCCTAACATTCGCCAACACTTCACCATCTTTTATAATTCCTATGCCAATTTTATTAGCACTACCTTCTATACCCAGAGCACAAACCATATTTTAATATTTAATCAAAATATTAACTATGTTAAGTTGTAAAAATAAATTCACTAAAACACAGGATATTTAATTTACACTATGAGTTTAAGTTTTAAAATATTTTGCATAAGTTGTGATCTGTTGATTTTAGTACTTAATTACACTAAACCAAACATATGTTATAGACGTTTTTACACAATCCCAATAAGGCAAATTCAACAAGATAGAACTCCTGGAGCATCTGTTATATTACACAAAACCGTTAATGAACACACGAGTGTATGTGTTCCGTCAATGTGGGTATATGAACTCAGTGGAACTGCACAGCTCCTTCAATCTTATTCTGCAACACGGGTAATCTTACCTAAACTGAACGATTGATTACTGGTAATCAATAGTGGAATTAGCAACGCAATAGGTTAAGAATTAGTTATCCATATATATCATATAATGCTCTCCATATATTTATATATGTGTTTTTAGCGGATTAGTCAGCCCGCAGCTCTGCGCATATCGTAAAATAGATTCTTGGTTCAGCTTCCTATATACGTTTCGTTAGACGTTTTATGATAAAGTAGGCATAAAAAACGCTCCATTAGCATTACTACAGAATTCGGTGAAACTTTTTACAGTAAACAATTAAATATATGCAAAAAGGTGGAAAATGCAATTAATTAAATAAACAAATGCAATGGTCGTTCTATTTAAAAATTATTAAAGTCCATACATACAAAACAACATGGAAAATGAAGATTTCTTTGAAAATGTTGCAATATGTGACAAAAATCTGGAAAAACAACATTCCATTGTAAATGAAAAACAAGTAACGTCATCTGAATTTGCTCAAACGGAATACCATCAGCAAATCGAACAAAGGCAGTCAGCAGGAGATGAAACTACTATTAAAAATTCAACTACATTAGCTGATGGTGAAAATATTAATTGTAGAATTGATATTTTTTCAAAAATATTGCATGATAATAATATCGATGCTAGTGAAGATGCACAAAAATCAATAACGTCTACTGGCACTGCTGCCGTGTCATCAATTAACGAAAGCTTAAAGGGCAAGAAAATAGACATTCAGACAACAAACTCACAAACAAATGTCTCAACAATTAATAACAATACACAAAGTATTTGCGCTGGAGGTGAAAAGCGTTTATTTGTTTCAAGTAGTGCTAAACCAACAAGTGTTTCCGCCCCTCCATCTGTCAATAACTCACCCTCGGTCCGTTATTCAGATTTAGCACAAAGACAAGATGTTGAAAGTACGGGGTTGAGTAATGAAGAAACGCATCCTATAGACTGTGAAGAAGAACTTCAGCTACAAATGCTGCAATACGAACAGGAATTGGAGCAACTTAAAGCGGCTTTGCAACAAAAAGATAATATGATTAATTTGTTCCAAAGAGAAAATGCAATTTTGGAGAAAGAAAAAGAAGCAGTAAGTACATTTTGTATATATATTGTACATATAATGAATTTACACCGTTTGGTTGGAGAACAAAATTTGAGCACTCGGTAGGTAATTATAGGTATATATTATTTACTTACTTTAATATGCTTTTTTCTTAGCTCATTAGTTACCAAAGATAAAAATGAAGTGAAAACCCACAAATGTATATAACTTAGAACATTTTCTTTAAAAACTTACCATAAGTATTTCCTTTGAGCTTATCTTTTATCTTTTTAAATCATTAGTATTATTATTATTTACAGTTCATTAATAGTTAAATCTCTTATTAATTTTTAGTTTCGAAAAGAAAAAGATTTTGCTAATAAGGAAAAAGAATCAACTGTTATTAAATTCGCAATGAAGGAAAAATCTGTAATAGATGCTAAAAAAGAAAAAGAACTGGTGGAAAAGCAGCTGATGGAAGCTAGGAAAGAAATAAAAAATTATACCACCAAATTTCAGGCATTAAATGAGGAAAAATCTCGAGTTACATATCTGATGGATGAAAAAGTATTATTATTAATATATAAATTTTACATTAAATATTAACCAACTATTACTGACCTATAGTGCACGGAAGTACGAAAATACCAAAGGGAATGTGAAAAATTAAAAACGGATTATGGTCACTTGGAATCAAAACTGAAGTATCATATGAATAAACTAAATATGGAAACCGAAGCGAAATTGGCAAGTATTACATATATACATATATTTACACGAATCTAAATACACATTTTATTTCAAAAAGGCGTTGGAAAAGAAGTTAGAAGAAGAAAGATTAGCTCCTAACAAATTTGAAGAGAAAGCAAATGGTATTACTTGCAATAGAAGTAATCGAACGTAAAAATATTAAAAATTTTATATATTTTCTTTGCTCTTTAAGAAAAACTAAAGCTCGAATTTGATGCTCAAACAATTTTACTAAAACATGAAATTTCCAACAAAAACGATCAATTAGATAAACTTTTAAAAGAGACAGAAGTGCAAAAGGATCTTATCAAACAGTTGCAAGAGCAACTAACCAAAGAAACACACGAGGTAACAAATAACAATTTAAATCAAAGAACTTTCTCATTTTCCCATTGAAATATAGCAATTTTAAATTTTTAATCTAATAACTTCTAAGAGAAAGTTATTCTAAATAGTTTTGCCTCAAGTTTACAACAATAAAATTTGAAATATATGTGAACGGTGATATTTGATACTAACTGTATCTATCCTTTACTATTTATTATCAATCTTTCCAGAGAACGCAGTTGTTGAAAATCTATAACGATTTGCAGGAAGAACATAATCATATACAGAATTCATATAGTGAAGAAATGTTGAATTCCGCCAAATTACGTGGTCAATTGGAAGAGTTACAAGTTCTAAAAACCCGAAATACTTTGTAAGTTAAGATGTTATTTTCAAACAGACTGCTTATTTTGAATTTTTCAATAACTACAATCCTTTTTTTCAGAAACGAAGATAAAATACTTTCTTTAACTGAGGAACTAAAAGAATCCTTGAAAAAATTGCAAGACAACGAACAAGATTTACAACAGTTGCATGCTAGGGAAAAAGAAATTTTAAGTTTTAACAAGGAAATGAGTGAAAGCATAGTTGAGTTGCAAAATCAAATATGTTTATTGAAATCACACGTAAGTTTTAAAAAAAATTTTGCTACATGTCCCCACGATGTCACTAGATATCATCCTGTTGTTGAATTATATATAAAACACAAACAAATTATAAAATTTCTTTTGATATGTAAATAATTGTACAATCGAAAGATATCTGGTGTCATTTTCGGATAGGAATGTAAAGAATTTTCGAGGTCTATAAAAAGTTTTAAATTAAAATAATAACATTTTGTATAAGAAAAAGGAAAAAAATAATGCCCCGGGTGAGGCTCGAACTCACGACCTTAAGATTATGAGACTTACGCGCTGCCTACTGCGCCACCGAGGCTATGTGTTGCACGTATACTTGAATAAAATATGAGCATTTTCAAACGAGTTAAGAATAAATAATTGCACGGAATTGTTTGATTTCCATTTGTAAAGTTAAATATATGTACTATATCATCTTACAAACGTTTTCGCATAAGAAATATTCGTGCACGTAATTACTTCTATTATAAGAATTTTATGAACTTGTTTAGGCTCAAGGTACATCAGCTGAGAATGAGCTATTGAAAAAAGAACGCTTGGACTATGACGAAAAGTACGCAGTTTTGGAAAACCAACTGAAGCAAGAACAAATCCAAAAGAATGAAGATCGTGTATTGTTGGCTAAACACATATCGGAAAAGACAAAACTTTATGAAAATACCAAAATCAAACTTGAAAATGTCTTGGGCGATTTTGAAGCCACTAAACATAAACATATTACAATAGTGAAAGAATTGCAAAGAGAAATTGCTAAACTGAAAAGAGCAGTGGAACAAAATGGCGATAGCCATGGAAGTTTTATTTGCTCCAGGTGTCGAAACCCTACACAAAGTAACGGTTATCAGCAAAATGAAAGCAGCGATAAAGTGACGACGATGGACACTTTAGAAGTTAAAAGGTCACAAAGTCGACAAAGCAGTATTAGTACAACAGAAGGCCAAAGTATGGGTGGTAGTAGACGGGGAAGTGGATCTTCTGAGTCGGACACCGTTACTGGAAGAGAAATGGATTTCAAAGATGATAAGGTAATTAAATCAAAGTTGTACATTATATTAAAATATAAAAATATAAAAAAGTTTCTATAACTTTGTTTGTAGGGACCTTCCAAAAAACATTTAGTGGAACGTATTTTACGTTTACAACAAGCCTCCGCCCGCCAAACCGAGAAAATAGATTTTCTAGAACAGCATACACTTTCCTTAGTTGCTGAAGTACAAAAGAAATCCAAAGTTGTGCAATATTATATGTTGCGCGATCAGGTGGGTGCCTTAACTTCCTCGAAAAGTGATCAGAATAAAAGCGAGTTGGCAAAATATGGAAACGGTGTTATGACAGCCATATATAGTGGAATTAAGGGTGTCGAAAATAAGAGCATGTCATTAGAGTTGTCACTGGAAATCAATAAAAAATTGCAAGCTGTCCTGGAAGACACCCTGCTCAAGAATATTACTTTAAAGGTGAAAGCAATACTTAAATATTGTTTGATTTTCTAAAATTTTGTTTGTTTTGATTTCTAGGAAAATTTGGATGTTTTGGGTCTGGAGGTAGATAATTTAACTCGAAAATTGCGACAACTAGAGGCCAAGAATTGAGATTAATATATGAAGACGTTATGTAAATTTTGTATGTATTTAACAATGGTCAAGCTGCCATGATTTTGCCAGTTAGAAACAAATTATTTTAATAAAAAGATGTAAAGAGCAAACACTTTGTATTGTATCTGTGCTATAGTAAAGGAGGCCGAAAATTAAACTAATTACATACCTTAGTAATTCGATGCTTAGCTTGGTGTTTGATTAAATTCTAATACTGAATATTCAGGTATTGGAGTTAGCATTCAATTAATTATTTTATATTTTCTTTATTACATATATATTTATAACACACCCTCATATAATTTTTTACTAACAGCGGCAGGCTGGCCCAGGCTCATAGTCATTTCTATGGTAGGTTTTTCACCTTCCTCAGCCAAACGTACAAACTTGTTGTCACCTTTCTTAAAGTGAACTTTTATCATTGGATTCTTTTGGCCCGTTTCACTTTCAACAAATTCTCGTAATAAAGGCGGCAACTCCACCTTGTTAGCCAAAACTTTTTCATTTATCTTTTTGGTATTTCCTATGTATATATGTTCATCCTCTTTATCAACCAGTTCATAGTCGGCTTTGTAGCTAGTACTAAAAATTTCAACCGGTTTCGGCAGAGTTACACCCCGCCAAGTTTTTTCCACGGTAACCTTAACTTTACGTGCAGATTCGGGGTCCTAAATATATGAAAAGACAATGGAATTTGGGATTTCCAAAAATATTATCCTATTTACCTCGTGGCACACAGGCTGCACTTTCAAAATCCTGAAGTAGCAAGGCTCCGGATAACGCTGAAACATATTGCGTATAACTAGACGACCAACTCCATAGTCTTTCAAGTCTCCCACAATTTCCCATAGCGTTTTTCCTTTGAAATCGGTTTTGCGACCAACATATTTTATAACAGTTGTTGCCATTTTCTATGTTTTATAAAACTAATTTAATTTAATTCACGAAATATATTAAAGGCAATTACGTCGGTATCGGCATGCAATTTCAGATTTCTAACTAGAAAAGGAGAAAAACAGAGCAAAAAGGACTGAAAAACAGCTGTTATGCCGTTTCTAAACTACAAAAACGTTTCTACATTAGAGCTTTTTATGTAGAACGGCTAACGGTTTCAGCGCGAAAATAGTTTATTCAGTGGATATTGATGTTCTGTGTTGTTGCGTGAGTAATTTAATAATAATTGAAAATATCTTTTAAATAGTTCAGTTCAATGTCATAAAAGCAATGAATCGCGTAAAGTGTAGTGTGCGTTTCATCAATCATATGAAATCTACGTGTGTGAAAGTCGGTTAATGTTAAAATATCAGTGCAAAAGTTTGCGTCAGTCAATGTTCAATGTTGTATGTATATCGTCTGAAAAAAAGTGAAATAATTAAAATATATCAGCTAATTTCACAATATCGTAAGGCAAGATGCATTTTGTGCCATTTGTAGTTATATTGCATTGTATAGTGTGTGAGTTAGCAATAATATGGGAGAAGTGGTAGGCCTACCATGAAGTAGCCACCGCCCGTGTTAAATCCTCGTTACCAGATGCCAATGGTCCGGAAGGTGAGTTATTTTCAATTATTTATTCCATTTGGTGCCTTTGTTGATAATATATTAAAATATGCAGTTAAATATCATATGCATTAATGCTTTAGTACAACTTGTTTATCCATGTGTGCCTTTTGCATGCAATATGGATCAACTATTCTCTTTGATTGAATTGAGTATGGAGTTTCAGACGTGGTTATATAACTTCCAATTCAATACAGATATACCGCAAAAGGGCGAGCATAAGTTTCTAATTGCAGACTGTTCAAATAAAATATTATATGACTTTTGCCTTGTGCTGTTTGGAGATTCCGTGATCACACAAGTAATTCAGTGGATTGCGCACTAGCAAGAAATTGGGTAGAAAAGAACACAATTGACACATTGTGTTGTAATTATCTCGTTTAAGTAAAGTATAACTAATTATGAGGTATATATTGAGTATAAGAGGAAGTTATACTTGACTTATCCCTGGGTAAATTATCAAAGGCTTACTTAAATGTAGCACACGCGAAAGTATGAAAATACATAAGTATGCATAATGTATTTATCTAATGAAATATAAAAGGGCACAGTGGAATTTTTAAATGTTGAGAACGGTAGTTAGTTTCGAATATGTAGTTTAAGTAAGATGTATTACTTTTTTTAAAGTATTTTATTGAATGAATCGTCCATAGATTGATTGTTTAAATTGGTTCTTGGAAGAACATACATATAATCTACAAAAGTCTTTGTTAGGATTTTATTTTTGTAGGAACATTTTGTAGCTTCTAAATAAGCAAGCAGTTATGTATTTAAAACATTTGCTGGCGGTAGGAATATATAAAATGTGTTATAATTGTTGTTTCCTGAAAATGATTTTCATATACATAAATTCGACAACGTATTATCTAATAACCCTGAAGAATCATGCAACTGGTTGTAGGTTATTGTTTGAAGCAAGGTTAATATTTGTTAAAGGCTGCAAAGAAAATTCCAACTGAGATAAACTTGATTATTAAGCAACAGGACCTAGGAGATATATGCTACTTGTGTGGAACTAAAGAGACAGAGTAGTGTTGAGAAGTCAGATTAGTGGAGAATTTGTTGATGCATTTTGAATTTTTACCTCTGATAGTCAACCTGCTTCTTAGTACATGGTGGTGTCAATCGCTTTCGCGTCCAGCGGCTAGAGCCACGATTTAGTAATTGAAACAAACAGGCAATGCATATCTAAGATAAACTCTACATTATCTTCATACTTCAGTGCAGATTCCAAATTAAAATCCCTCTTTCGTAGTCTTGTTTGGATTTCTGGAATTCTCTGAAAAAAAAATTCGACGCCATATTTATACTTCAGTCTAGATTCTAATTTGGGATATTTGGCTTCGTAGTCTTTTGTTTTTGGGATTCTTGGAATCCATACTCATCTTTTCGAAAATATCAGATTTAATGTTCAAAGAATTTCATAAGGTGCTTGTTTTGTTCTACCTTAAAAAAAGTAAACAAGCATCAGCTGTTTCTGACTGGCGTACTTACATGGAAACGTTCTTACACCAAGCGTGCTTACACAAATTTAAGTCGCCGGACTGTCCAAGGCGAATTGATATATTGTACGAGCGTGAATACACTACTTTTCTGCCATAGCGGAAATCATGTATTTGATAAAACAGGAAAAAGAATATAAAAATTTGAATTTAAGCATTCTGTTCGTTTTTACATTACACAAAAGTTTAGTATCCGTAATTATCGCCCAGATGAATATTGTAGAGTGCTTGTAGATGTTTGATTGTATGAATGTGACAAACTTCTTATGTTATACGCATGTGTATAGAAGATTTTCGTGGTAAATTGGATATAAATAAGTACAATTGAAATTGTTGGTTCGAGTACATAAAATTACTGGCACACATCGCATGAATTAAACATTTATATACAAAATTTATTCTTGTATTTAAAAACTTAATGATTTGTAGATAATGAGATGTGGATTTTATCACAATATAAACTATTATATTTCGCTTTAAATCAATAACATAATATGTAATGAGAATTAGTTACGTGATACTAAAATGAAAAAAAAAAAATAAATGTTTCATAGCTATTCATTAAAGAGTTACTGAATGAATCAGTCAATATTTTACTTGCCGTTAAAAATATTTATTTATTGCAATAATTTTGAAGTCCCATTTTCATACAATTGAGTTCAGTTTACCACTTACCAAACACATATTTTTTAAACCGACTTTAAATAAAGTCAAACTTAAAAATAAAATATCTAAAATTGCAATTCAGCAAATATTACAGAAAGTGATCTCTATTTCTTATATATGCTGTCAACATTCTATTTCTAGTTGAAAATATGCATTAACTTTAAAAGTTGTTGCCTTATAAAAATGTTTCTATGATTTGATTAATCAACCATGAAAAAATAAAAGAGTTGCGGGATTTTAAGAAAAGCCTATGGAATTTCACATGCGTACATTTGCATCAAACGCTTGGCTTTTGTTTTACACCCACACTTTCAAGTTATTCATTTTATTAATTAATATCTTTAAAAACAATGTAACGCAATATTATTTATTAAGAGGCGAGAACATTATAGTAATAGGAAACATGAAAAAATACCAGTTAATTGTTTTTGTCTATCTATAAAACCGTCATTTGTTGTAAAATTGTTCACTTTTAAATGAACGCTTTGACTTCTTTTGATGTTGATGACTGGACTGGCCGTTGTGCTGAGACTGTTCAAACGGCTGGGCATCTTCATAAGAATCATCATCGCTGGAATTATTTTGTACACTATCGTGCAACTCCAACGTAGCATGAGCTGCAGCCTTTGAAGCATTCACTTGTGCCTCAGCAGCTGCCGACGAAGCCTTAAGCGTCGCCTCTTTTGTAGCCTCATAGTCTATACCTGCCTGTTTCAATTGCTCTTCTACTTGATCTAGTCGCGTCTTGGCTTGTCCCACCATAGCAGACTGCGAGGCCAATTGATTTGACACTTCCTGGGAGGTTTGATCGGCATGTTCAGCCACAGATTTGGCATTATTAACTGCCGCTGTTAGCACCGCTATATGATTGTGGGCAGCCTGAGCAGTTTGTTGTGCCAACTTGGCTGCTATTTTAGCCGCCTGCAATTGTTCCAATTCGCGTGACAGAGCTCTTTGAGCATTTGACGCCTGATGCTGCAGCTCTTGCAGGAGCACCTGTTTACCTTCTAGTGCTGCTTGCGCGGTAGCAGCCGCTTGTGAAGCAGCCTGAGCTAAACTATTTTTGGCCAAAAAGGCGGCTTGTTTTGCTGCTGCATGTTGTGAGGCCACAGCACTGAATGCCTGATTCGCCGAACCTTGAGCAATTGACCGCAAGCCGCTGCCTATGCTGTAGCCAGATTTGTGACCGCTGGAGGGCGGCTCAATAGCCAAGTGGTAGGAGGACGAACTATCCGGATGTGCTGGGGAGCCACCAGACGTTAATTTATATTCGTAGTAACTATTGTGATACTTGTTGTCAACCGGACCACTAACGCCTCCACTGGCACTCTCATGATCGGCAGCTGCGTGCGTTTCGTGAGGTTCAAATAGTGCACCACCACTGTGCGAATGGCGAGCATGCGCTGGGTACGTACTATAGCCATTACGTTTTGTCAGACGTCCCACTGTTTCTCTAGAACAGTGCAGTGCTAAAAGCACAATTCAGAAAAAAAATATATATTCTCCTGCTATTTATTGTCAAAACTTACCTAAAATGACGCAGGCTATCGTTTGTACTTTAATCCCGTTATACATCACTATTCAACAATAATTTATGGAGTGTCCACTCTTTAGTTGTTATACATCAATTTTATACCGCGGCAACAGCAACATGCACACTTCAAGTTAGTCAACCGTCAATTTCTTTACATGCCCAATAATTTGTTGGCATGCTGCTGGTGGTATTTTAAAGCAACACTAAATGCAGCATATTTGAAAAATATTTTCACCGATTGCAATCTATATAGTTTTCTTTGAAATATTTTATTAATTACAATTTATTATTTGCGGAAGCTTCCAAAAGTGTTGGGGTTTATCAGAGTTTGGCACGCGTATGTTTACCTATAAAAGAAGGTGGTGTTGCTTACAAGTTGAGTTTTGCTGTACACACGGGGCCAGTTGCTTTAAATTGTGGGATTTTTTGCGGCTGAGAGCGTTGTCCTGCCGAAGAGAAACTATTTTGATAGACAATTATTCCTCAAAACCTTTTTTATTTTTATTGTTGCTTAACTGCGAAAGCTTTTTTGGTTTTAAGGCAGTTTTTAAAATGTTTGAATATTTTTATTTTCTTTCTCATAAAAACAGTAAAAATATTTTATATTGTACGTGTTTAATTATTTGCTTATTGTTTTCAAAAAATTTTTATAATATTATTTAAGGCTTAAAAATAAGAATTTTGGCTGCCAAAAATTTTGATGTTGCAAAAATAATTAACTAAAAATTATTAACAAAAGAAAAAACTCTAATTTTAACCACAAACCCATCCATCGTAACCTGTGCCTCGTTTCCGTAACTGATGTGAGAAGTTCTCACACTAAATAATTATGGTTGTCATGCTTTTTATATGTAGAATAATATATATATATATGAAAATATAGTTTCTTGTTTCTTTTTGTATAATAAAACAGTATATTTTTAAGTTAACAATAATTGAATTTATTTGTGTTATACTGGCAACACTGCAACTACTCGTTGTCGCTCACCAAAATAGAAATTAGTTTAATTTGACTACTACCACAAAAACAACTGGGACAACAACCCGTAGCCGTGTTGTCTGTAGTAGTAAAAATAATCATTCTCATATACGCACATGGATTCTATATTTGACAAGTTGTAGTCTGTAGTCTGTTGTCGTTATTGTGTTTAATGCTTCAAGCTTTAAACACAACGACAGCAGGCTACAGACTACAACTTGTCAAAAATAGGATGATTATTTTTACTACTACAGACAACACGGCTACTGGTTGTTGTCCCAGCTGTTTTTGTGGCTGCAGTCAAATTAATCTAATTTCTATTTTGGTGAGCGACAATGAGCAGATGCAGTGTTGCCAGTATAATATAAATAAATTCAATTATTGCAAACTTGAAAATATATTATTTTATTTTACGAAAAGAAACAAAAAACTATATATCCAAGCTAATGAAACGATTTCTTTTCGTATACATATTGTTGACTTTAAATATATTTTATTGGAATAACACTATTTAAGAGTATTAAATATATGAAAGCGGCTACACTGGCGTTTGAAGAGAATTCTACTACAAACAACAACTCATGGTTATTGAGTTGGTGGTGTCGTTTTCAAAATAATTAAGTAGCTGACTACGAGCAGACGATTGTGGCCAATGGGTTTTGTAGTCGGTGTTACTGTAGCCTGCTGTCGTTATTGTGTTTGCAGCTTTAGATATATAGTTTCGGGGTTTACAACAAAAAAAAAAAAAAAAAAAAAAACAGTTCGAATTTTTTCCTTCACCATATCTCACGAACCGCTTATGACACGGTTCAATACGATCGATGTGGTTTTCAAACGTGAAGGGCTCAAGAGTTTGTGGAGTCATCAGTGAAGCTGTTTAAAAGTTATTTAAAAAAATGCGATATTGATCGAAATTTTTTAATGATTTAAATGGAATCTTGGATCGATAGTGAATGTCGCAATTTGCTTCCAGAGTTTTAACTCCTGCCCCTTTTTAATAAAATGCAACTTATCAACTCTTTTCTGGTTTCTTTTCCTTTTTGAAATAAAAACAAATTAAAGAACTCTTCTATGAGTTTGTAGCGGTTCTCGAAAACCTCAACACTTACTTTCTGCTTAAGCAGTGCAAAAATGAAGCAGCACTAGACTTCGCTTGACAGGAATAATTATAAATATATATATATATATATATATATATATATATGAAAATCGGTTCACCCTAAAGGACCTCCCTGTCACTTTCTACTAATTTCAACCGCAACAGTTATCGTAACCTGGTTTTTGTGCCATTCAATGGTCTTGAGCTCTTCGAGCTAAAAAACTGTTGTTTTAATTTTCCAATCAACGGAATCTCCCCTGATAAGCGATAATTGATGTAGTTTAGGACTATTCTCAAAGAATCGAGAGCACCAACTGATCTTATATATAATTTCGCAGTTAAAAAAAATCACTAATTTCGAATTTTTTCGATCACGAACTGATGAACCGATTTACTGTGATCAATGCATTTTTGTTTAGTTTTTGAAATCGATCAGTGAAGCGATTCTCACACACACACACACACACACACGTCATAATGACGGGTTCTCAGACTTAGCCAGGGAAGCTTTCTAGGACTTCAGTACGTGGAGGCCTGATGAAAACTCGATCTTTTTTAAACGGGTTAGAACCAAGAACTTCCAGGTTCTTAAAAATTTTAGATTTATTAGATCCATGTCGAAGTTTATACAATTTATGAAGAGAATTATTTCAAGTAAAAAAATTATTAGAAGTAGTCCCAAAATATACTACAGGGTCTTTCATTAAGAGTATCCCATCTTATAACATTATATAAAACAGAGTGTGTGAAATATAATCGATTAATTTTTATTCGTTTGAAAAACCTGCTGCTGTCATAACATATTTTAAATATCCCCTACAGCTTCTCTACGTGAAGTGCATCCAGTGCAATGTCCAATTAGCCATGACCCTGACGCATGTGTCGGTTTGAATTTGACCGATATCAAGGGTTATGTTGGTTTTAATGGCGGCTGTAGCTTGAGGCTTTTTCGTATACAGCTACGACTTGAGAAAACCCACAAAAATATTTCTAAAGAGATGAAATCCAACGATCTCGTTGGCCAGTTTACATCACTTCCACCTGAGATGACCATGCCCCCCAAATCACTAGTGCTGATGAAGCCGCGGCGGACATTTAAACGATGTCATATTCTAAAGATAATGGCCTTGACAAATCTCTCAAACGGGTTCAGAGAATTTCAATGATATACATATAATTTTATCCTCGAATTCGAAAATTTGTAATAGATTAAAGAAAAGTTTAGCTGTCATGGAATTTGTAGGCGAAACACGCCAACCGTAATCAGGCTGAATGGGTTGTATTTGAACGTAAAGATCAGCAGCACTTTATCAAATACTTTTTATTAATTAAGGAACATTTTGAAGTTCTGTTTTTTTTAAATGGAAATAATAAATTTATTTCACAAATGAAGCGTCTCATGTGGCATAACGTTTGGGGTACTCCAATCAAGCAACAATTGAAATTATTTGAGGAAAGGACTCACTTTTTGTATAACTCGTCCTTCAACAAGATGAACTCGTTTTTTTTTTTTGGAAAATATAATGGCCACAGTTTTCTTCAAACTGCATAATTATTTTTGTCAAAGTCTTGTTAAGCATCCTTTTTTATTCTTTAAAATGCTTTAAATTGATTTAAAGTTGCATGAAATCAAATCCATTTTAAATTATTTTAAATACAAAACTTTAATTAATATATATTATCTGAAGCAATAAATTAAATACACAATTAAAACTAATAAATAATAAAAACTAATCGATTTTCTAACGTGCTAAACACACCCGGACAGACAAATCGTTTGACCAACTTTCCTAATTCGGAAAGTTTGGCAAATCAAAAACTTAGTTAGATCACGTTCCAAGATGTCAATTGATAACAAAAAATAAATAAAAACAACATAAAAATAAAAAGACCCTTAATAATAATAAATAGTAAAAAACTTGTCTTCGAATTTAAAAAAAATTAAGAAATTAAAAAAATAACAACAAAAAAAGGCGATAAAAATCAAATAAAATCATGGCGATTTAGAAATGAAACTCAAATATGTCACGTGAGTAGCAACATTTGTTGCGACGCGCGGTTGTAAAAGGCAAAGCGTCCAATCATTTATAGTATTGAGTGATTTGACGGATCCAGTCCAAATAGTGGGCAACTTTAACATAAACACCGGGCACATTCACTTGACCGCAGCCAATGCCCCAGGAGACAACACCCACAACATTCCACACTCCGTTGCGTTCACAAACCAACGGCCCGCCACCATCTCCTTTGCAAGCATCTTTGCCCTCCTCACCACCAGCACACACGAAGCCCGGATTCAATTTGTAACTGTAGCCGAGACGTGTCTGGCGCAATTGAGTTTCACACTGATGGTGAGATAAAATCGGTACATCGACTTCCTTGAGAATATTCTGATATTTGCCCTGATCACCGAAAGCATCTTTTCCCCAGCCAGTGGTCCAGCAACGGGCGCCAGTAAAATCAGAGAATTTATCGGGCAAACAGGCTGGACTGATGTGGGGATTTTTTGTAAAATCTATCGGATGATCCAGTTTTAAAACGGCCAAATCATTGTCCAAAGTGCCAGCGTAATACTCCGGATGAATTTGCACAGAGACAACATCACGTTCGATGTAGGGAAAGAACTCTACATCGTGATTGACATCCCATTCACCCAAACGGGCTCTTAAATCGAAACCATTTTGTCTAACATCAAAAGAGGAAAAAAATTAGTCAAGATTTTCAACTTGAAATAAACTTTACAAAACTCCCCGACTACTTACGATTTAATGCAGTGCGCTGCTGTTATAACATGTAGGCCATCAATGAGTGTACCGCCACAGGCATAAATAGATTCTTTGGGATCCTTCTTCAGTATGGCCACATGCCAGGGATATTCGCCAAATTCACTGTCCCCATCTACATAAACAGGATTCTTGATACGACCGGTAATGCCGGCAGCATTTCGTACACCACAGCGGCCGAACTGTTGGGCCGGCTGAACTGGTTGCAATGGACGACGACAACAGACTTCGTTGAGACGACAATTCTTTTGGACAGGCTGGTTGCCGTAATAGGCACGCTATAAAAGAATTGAAAGAAAGTAATTATTTGGGGCTGCACTTGCATTTTGTTGGAAATAAAATGTCCGGTAACAAAATTTTGCTTAACGCTCAATACCTCATGCAGTTTGTCTGTTTCTGTTAATGCTTCTTTTCTAACGCTACGTCTTCTACAATCTTTGGGGAATGTTATATAAGAACTGCCCTCAGCAGTTCCAGGAGCTGGAGTTGGTATTGGGTGTGCGAAATCTGCGGTGTTGAATTGTAACTCTTTTCCTCTGCGGTAACGCTGTGATTCAGCAATCGTTAATGAGCGATTTACACCCGCACTTCTGTCGTATAAGTTCTCATAACCAGGGCTTCCATCGAAGCCACTTGTGGGAAAACCGGAGGAGTAGCCCTGTGCTGTTAACTCATTATTTGGATTTGCATATAATCCGAAGGAGGGGTTAAGGTTTGGTCCATCTCCTGGATAATAGTTTGGCAAGTGTTCGTAGCCGCTACCTGTCGCGGGATACGAATGGAAGTGAGAGCCAAAACCAGTAGGCGTTATAGGATAATAAGAGTGACTGCCAAATGAGGGCGTATTGCCAGACTCCTGTTCATAATGTTCCTGATTATGATCCTCATGATCATGAATAGCGCTTGGATCGGTGTATATTTGGGATCCTGAGTGATACTCAAATATCGGTTTGCTGGGTATCGTTTCAATATCATATTTGTTGTAGTGTGGACCTGGGCTAGTAAATATCGGCTCATCTAGATGATGATCATGTTCGGTTGACGAAAAATGCTCATGATGATGGTAGTGAGTATTGTGCAGGATATTTGGTTTGGGTTTAAAGAGATGTCCCACGGCATGGAATATATTAGCGTTCGGTGTGACATGGAGGTTCACTAAAGGCTTCACAACTTTGTCGCCATATTCAGTCTTCTGCACTTGTACCGATAACAAGGGATTTATATTCACTAAGCCCAGGTTGAGACCGTTTGGGCCAATTGCACCGAAATGAGGGTTTTCGGCTGGGTAATGGTCACCCAGAACATTTGTGGGATAACCACCAGGATGGTTGGGATAGGGAAGACCAAAAGATACACCATAAGTTGGTAAAATTTTGCGTCTTATCAATTCGATGGCTTCTAAGCCGGGCAGTGCGAAACGCTAAAGATTGAAGATATTTTACAATCGTAATACAAACTGTTGTTAGATTTTATTTTTTCACAGCGTCGTTAGAGAGTGCGTGCATAAATTGAACTCCATGAAAGTGCGGTTAGCAGACGAGAGGTTTTAATTTGGATTAGTTGCCTAAAAGCACATACGCTACCGTAAACAAACTAAACACACGAACTTCAGGCGTGGCGTCTTGGCAATCTGGTGCTGGTAAGAACTGATCTTGTGATATCAGAGAGAGGTTTAAGTTTGGGCAGCGTACTGTGCATGAGTATTAGAAAACCGCTTAAACTGCAGGGGTATTAAACTGTTAAAGGCCTTGAGGTTTTAAAGCGGTATTAGCAAGAAATTGCCTGGCGTTTGTTAAGGAATTTATGTAAAAGAAAAATATTAAATTATTTAGAATATCTAAAACTTACGCCTTGCGCATCTTGGGACAAATCACTAGCAGCGTCATCTTCTTCTATCGCCTGGCGTTTGCCACGTTTGTTGTCTTCTTTTTTAGCATCTCCAGCTTTGCTGTCATCTGATTTGCTTTCAGCTGTGGCAGTTGCAGTGATGTTGGCAGCCGCTTCGTCGCTAAGAGCTTCAATGTCTTTACCCAAATTACGAGGATCAATCGGCAGAATCAAATCTTCTTTGCGTCCAATGCGATCAGCAGCAGGGCATTGATTGAAGGGCACACATTGACAATCTACGAATTGATTGCGGGCCACATCGTAGCCATCACTGATTTGTTCATTGCCGTAGCCAGAAGTTAAACTATTAAAATTGCCGTATGTGGAAGCAGTAAGGCCTCCAGTGTTATGCAACTCTTTTTTGTAGTAGTCGGGATTTTGACTATGAAAGCTGTTGCTGGGAGTACTCGATGGTGCAAAACCGGATTGTCCAAAACCGTTTGATGACGAGGACTGAATTCCACCAAAAGCAGACAGACCCACTGAAGGTCTAGTATACAAATTACTATTTGGTTTAAAGCCATTACCAGCATCTCCGAAACTGGCAGCACCTTGAGTTAAAAGTCCACCTTGAGAAGCACCATTAAAGCCGGCAGTGAAGGCGGGATTTTGGAAAGAGCCTTGATTCTGAGGAGTAAAGGACGTGGACGACTGTGCTAAAGCAGAAAAATCTGTGTTGACTGAGTGGCCGCCACCTACTGGTATGGGAACAGTGGGAATTTTCGTAGAATCAGCATTATCAACATGATGAAAATGATGATGAACGTGCTGTTGTAAAGCGGCAGCGTTAGCATCTGAGGTTAGGCCACCACTAACCACTAGTTTACTGCTGGAAGAGGCGGCTGAGGCGGAAGATTGATGACTATAAAAGTTGCTTTGTTGAGAACCAGCTACTTGAATTTTTTCCGGATTTTCAAAGGCATAGGGAGGAGAGGAAGGACCATGGCCGGTATAAACTGGACCAGGAGGTTTGCTGTTATAAATAACGGCACCAGGAGGAGGTCTGCTGAAGCTGGCTGATTGCCCTGAACCATCAATAGCTGACGGTGGGGGACTTTCCAAGTAGGGGCCACTGTAATTGGGTCCAGGCCCAGAGGGCCTATAGCCGGGTTTGTAGGAACTTTCATAGCCTACTTTGCGTGGTGGACCGAAAGAGTTGATCGAAGAAGCAGGCAGTCCCATGGGAGGACGTCCATTGAAGTAGGAAGGAGGAGGCATGGGTTTAGGAGCTCCATAAGGACCCCCGCCATATTTCGGAGGGCCTTGCGCGTAAATATTAGAATAATAAGGACGTTTGGCTTCTTCACAACTCATCAGACCCAAAGCGCACAATTTGTCACGCACCAAATTACGTGCCTGCATGTCGTTGCCCTGCATCAAAGCCTGGTCGACATTACCGTCCTCATAAACGCGATCGTATTCATTTAAAATTCTGCCCTCGCGACGAGAATTTATAATTTGATCAATTATATCGTTGATGTCGGTGTCGTTGCTGTAAATTGGCTCGTGGACAGCATAATTGCGTCCCTGTACATCTTCTTCTCCCTGCTTGGGTTCGGCATCTGCAGCCGCATCTGCATCTGCAGCAGCAGCGCGCTTGCTTAGCATAGACTCCTGGGCTGGCATGGACCAACTGCCACTCCATGACAGCTGATCTTCTGCTTGTGTATTCAATATACTACTGGCCAATACAATTGTGGCCACCAGGCCCCAATTCAACGTGGCTCTCATGCTGCAAACAGAAATAAAAAGAAAAAGAAAAGAAAACAAGAAAACAGTTAACATAACCTTCAAACTGTTTGTTAAATGTTTTATGAATATTAAGTAATAAATAGCAGGTATTTTGTGAAGACACCTCCCCACTGTGGCCTCAATACAAAACCATTCAACTGGTCATCGTGCTACTTTTTCCAAGTTAATTTAACGATTTTGCTTGTTTATTAAAATATTTCAAAATAAAACACGTAAAATAAACAAAAGAAAGAAGATGGACTGCCGTGTGCCAACAGCTGAACCGGTTTTCATGGTACGCTTTGAATTCATGACTCATGAATCGCCAAAGAAATTATTTATTATGGCGTTTTCGAAAACACACAAACGAAAAGCTGCTCTTGTACTTTTACTTTCGTTTAAAGGTCGTTAGCTTACAGCCGGCGAATAAGACGTTGCATTCGTAATTGAAACGCTTGGCGCAAACGAGTGGAGTTGCTCCGTAGTTGGCTGCGTGTTTTGAAATTGTGCAAGAGATTTTTTATGTAAAATTTTTTTGTTTCTTTCTTTTTTGCTTTTTAAGCTGATGTTGATGCTTGTGCAGAGATAATTTTAAGCATCAGGTTTTTTTTTTGTTTGTTTTTCGTTGTATGAAGTAATTTCGGTTACGTTTCCTGCCCTTTTTTAAGATTTGGTTGAATTGAAATAATTTTGCAACGTTTGCTCAAGCCAAGCGTTGAAAGCAGAGCACGACTTTTCGTCTCAAGCTTTTGACAGCTGACAAGACTTATTATTCAGTCAATTGTACTTTTTACTTTTCCAGTTTTTTTTTTTTTTTTTTTTGGGGAAGTTGTAAACAAAATCTAAAAAAAAATATGTACACATTTTACGCCCTATAACTTTAAATAGTGCGAGTGTTTTGGCTGTTTTCATTATAACGCTGCTTTTCCTTTGTGTTTTTTTGTTTGTTATTTATTTGTTGCGTCACAGTTTCGCTGCTATTTTCTTGTGGGATTAATATTTTGGATTTTTTTCGGGCAGCTCAAATGTTCCCCAAAAAAAAAGACATGTAAAATGCTTTGACTTATTTATATGTTGTCGTATATTTTGCATTAATACAATATAACGGTTCTCTAACCGGATATGAAGGGTGAATATGTTAATGGTATTTTTAATTAAAAGCCATGTGCAGTGTTGCAATTGCAGACGATGGCTGAAACACTTAAAATGCTCCATTGAAATGCTAATTGTTTTTTTGGGGAAAAAACTAAACATGATGTGTGTGCACATAAAAAAATTATTTACAGCATTCATTAATCTCTGGTAAAAATAAAGACAATGGGAATGAATAATTTTAATGAAATTTTTGTTTGAAATGAACTGCATGCAAGTGTGAAAGTTGGGAAATCTCTCTCTTTCTCTCTCTCTCTCTCTCTCGCGCACTGCCTCTAAGGGCTTAGATCAGTAGTGAAAAATCAAAGGCTTGTTTCACTATGTGGAAAGAATTATTTCCTTTGCATATTTATATTTGAAACAAAAACAAAATTTTATAGATTGTTTGTGTTTTAAATTTAGTTGTGCGAAAGAAAGAGAGCTCTCAACATTGTGAAATCAGCTGTAAAAAAATAATAATAATAATAATAATTGTTAATAAATTAACTATATGACATACTCGCATTGTACTATTATAATATGAAATTTATTTTAATAGTACAATGACAGTATGTCAAATAGTTAATTTATTAACAATTAAATTAAGATTTTATATTCCATTTTGCCTTATAAATACTTTCATTGTTATCCAAAGGATATCTAATTGTATAATGGTGTAGAAAAATACAATAGAGTCATATCGAATAAAAGTTGTTTGTTGGGTTTTGGTTTGTACAAGTTTCATAGCCTACTACACTTATTATAATGTGATTTTTTGAAATCATTTGTGAATTTTTATAGTTAAGTTATTAACATAATTCTCAGATGGTTTATAAAAGTCTTTTAATAAGTTGAGAAGTTTGAAACTTTTCAAAACTGTGGTTAAAGTCTACTGACGATTTGGTATAAAGCGCCAATGAAATGCATATAGACATTGCTTAACCACCCAACAAATAAATTTTATATAATAATAATTTTTTGGCTTAAAAGGATAGAAAAGAAACAATTAATAAAATGGGACTACCGAATAGTACTTATAGCCGAAACCGGTATATTTACACTCCAAATTGGATGAAGAAAAATCGTTCACAATACGAATTGAAGTACAAATTTATTTTGATTCGAATTTTCATAACCAGACTTTCTCAAGTTGTTTTCAAATTTCATTAACTGCGGCAAAGCGGGAATGATTCGCAAAAATAATACATATTTTGTAGGAGTAATTTTTTGTTTTGTCTTGGACTAGGACTCAGGGAATGAGCCCTACATATGCAGTGCATTGTGACAGAGCTGGAAAGGAGGAGGGAGACAGATGCAGACAGATTCGAAAATATAGACCTTAACCATAGTTTTGAAAAGTTTCAAACCTCTCAACTTATCAAAAGACTTCTATAAACCATTTGAGAATTTAAATGAAAATCCACAAATGATTTAAAAAAAATCACATTATAATAAGTGTAGTAGCCTAAGAAGCTTATAGAAACCAAAACCCAACAAACAACTTTTATTCGATATGACTCTATTTTATTTTCCTACACCTTTATACAATTAGAAATCCTTTGGATAATAATGAAATTCTCAAATGGTTTATAGAAGTCTTTTGATAAGTTGAGAGGTTTGAAACTTTTCAAAACTGTGGTTAATGTCTACTGACGATTTGGTACAAAGCGCCAATGAAATGCATATAGACATTGCTTAACCACCCAATAAATAAATTTCATATTATAACAGTACAATGACAGTATAGCAAATAGTTAATTTATTAACAATTTATAGAACTTTTACTTCGCCGGTGCTGTATTCTGAGCTTTTAGTACACGACGGTTTAGTACACAAACGCTGTCGGTAATATTCAGCGACTAGTGATATGCCTTCGTCATTGCGATAAGCCGATAAGAATTAACACAATTCAGCTCTACTGCGTATCCGAAAAACTCGACACCATATTCTTGACTGAGTGTCGGGAACTCGGGACTTAACCCATCATACTCTTGTGTTCACTGCTTCAGCCGACAGAACCCAGCGTCATTTATATTATTTTTGACAGCCATTAAATGCAGATAAATTAGTGAGGATCAAGACAATGCATGAGTACACGTGTGTAGTCAGTATGGAAAAAATAGATTAAATAGACTACGAAATTAAATTATTATATTAAATAATTAGATTAAATAGACTGCCTCTTGTAAAATTCTCTCCAGACTTAGCATCCGTGGTCATATTCTTTTTCTAAAACTACAGAAATGTCTGGATGGTTAGAGATTTGAGTGGAATGAAGAGGTCAACACCGAAACGAACACCTCTTTTGAGGACCTCGAGAAAAACTATTATTTGAAAGGAGTTAAAAAAAGTTTTAAAAAGCCGGGTTAAATTTATTCAGGGAAAAGTTGTTTAGTTCGAAAAATAAAATGCTAATTGACCAAAAAAATTATTATTTTTAAATTCAAATATTTACGGAAGTTATCAAACACCCCTCGTATACCTACTCCTTGTATATTTTCTACTAGTAAAATTGCATTGTAAACGAAGTGAGTGAGTGCTTAAGGCTTCAAGTTCTTTAGAGGTACTAAAAATTTTTAATATTTCGTGAAAAGATTCTATTATAATAAAATAAAACTCACTTCACTAGTTAAGTTTGGAAGATCTGTTTATATATGATCAATTGATTTATTTATTCAATAATGAAGCTTATTGAATCCATTATTTATTAATTGATAAAATTTGCGAGTGTCATATAGTGACGAGAAATTCTCTCTGTGTAGTCGCTGAAATATAACTAAAATGCCAGTTCAATTATTTTGTTCAAATTGCATTTAATCACAGTTTTTAAATATTAATATATATATATATATATATATATATATATATATATATCTCACGAATAATTGATTAAACTCAAAATCGATTCAAGATATTTGAAATGTTTTGGGTATTAATATTTTCTGTGTACAGATTAAGAACTAAAAAGTTTCTTGAAATTTTTCCTTCAATGTTTGGTTATATGAAGCTCTTTTTCAAACAAACAAAAAAAAAAAATTATGGAAAACGGTTGACCCTAAAGGCCAACCCTTTAACTTCCCGATAATTTTAACCATAAAACTATCGTAACCTGGTTTTTGTACTATTCTAAGCCTCTGACCTCTTCGACCCAAAACACAATTATTTTGATTTTCAAAATAATTAAGCTTTCAAACTTGATAAGCTGTGGTTGATGTAGTATATAAAAGAACCGATGACTATAAAAGAACCGAGAACACCGATTTCGGAATGTTTCATAAATAAAATCACTTTTTTTAGAATTTTTCGTTCATGATATCTCACGAACAGATCAGCCGCTTTTAAACTGGTTTGGGCTGATCGATGTGGTTATAAAATATATTTAACCGATTATTGTGTGAAATTCATCAGTGAAGATGCTGAAAAGTTATTCTAAAAAATCCTTCGAATAATTCTGTTTATAAAAATATTTGAAGTGTTTTGAATTCTAGCGGCTCGATTGGGTTCAAGATCACAGAAAAACTACGTTCAGGCGACGTCCCTTTTTTGTTACTGTAAAAGAATCGAAAACACCAGCTGATCAGGCATTAATTGCAAAATTAAAAAATAATCACTTCGATTTCACGGTATCTCACGAATGGGTTAACCGATTTTGACCCGCTTGGAGATTTTGAAGTGGGTTTTAAATGTTAAGACATGGTTTGTGGAATTGATCAGTGTGCCTAATAAAAAGTTATTTAAAAAACTACTTCAGAAATGTTTTATTTTTAAAATTGTTTTGAAATATCTTTAAATATATTTGTTCGAATCGGTTAAAATTCAGAAGAAATCTAAGTTCAGGAATATCCTTCCAAACTTCAACAGTTTGGGTCCATTCGGTTTAGCCCTTTAAAAGTTGGAAGCGGCTCACATACTTACACACACACACACACACTTACACTCATACACACACACACACACACGCACACACACAGACAGACACATACATAGTGACGGAATTTCAGAAGTAATCAGGGAAGCTTCCTAGGACCTCAAAATGTGTAGTTCTGATGAGAACTCGTTTTTTTTTCAAAACTGGCTAAAAGCAATAACTTCCCGATTTATTTAAAATTCCAATTTTCCCAGCAGGAAGTAACAAAATAAAATAAATAAGTTTTACAAATAAAAATTTAAATACATTGAAAACGATCATAATTTTGAATTTCAAACTTGCAATTTCATTTGCAACAACGAAACTTGTTAATTTGTACGGTTTTCAGTTTTATGTTTCTCCACTATTTTCATAACCACCGTCGTCTACTTTTTTCATCATTTCTTTTACTTTTTTTTTCTCGGTTTCATTACAAATTTCATAATCGTCAAGGTCTTTCCATCCAGTTTCATAACGGAGATAAAGTTTTGTTTGACTTGCATATACAAACTTTTTTTTTGCTTGTTTTTCTGTTACTTTATTTTTTGAAACTCACTTTTAATATGTTGTTTTGTTTTGGAACTCGTTATGTAACAAATATTTTTAAATATCCTTAAATTTCTTTCTCACTGCACTTTTGATCCACTTCGTTTGTTGTCTGTACGTTGACTGTGCCGCAGTGTCGTGATACGCTAGTTTTTATACTAAAAACTACAAAAAAATTCAATCTCCTCATTGTCTCAGTTTTTATAGTTCGTTTTAGGCTTTTGATTCATATGCAAACAACACAAAAATCTCTGCAAAGACTTGACGGCAAATTGTGTTTTAAATTGTGTCTTATTGTTGTTTCTCTTTTTTTGGCCTAAACGGTAGAGTTGTTGGTTGTTTGTTATGTGACGTCATATTTGGTTTCTGTGCACCGTTTGGGTCTGAATAATTTTGGTAATTTGCTTAATTCTAGGAATAAGGAGAGGTCGCTAATTTGGTTTTGTAAAGTTGTGGTTAATTATTAATATATTTCATATTTGACAGGCGGGTTTTATTTTTTTCCGAAGTCGGTCCTGAACTCTATAGAATTTGATAAATTTTATTTCACATAATTGCCGCTAATGCTTGTAGTATATTGTGAGTAGTTTTTCCGTTTGCGGATTGAATAGGTTATGGAAACCAGTGGGGAATTCCGTTTTATAATTAATTTGTAGTGGAGCAAAATGTTCGTTGAAGTGAGTTGTACGCAAATCAAAGATAAAAGTGCTGATTCCAATAAAAAAATGGTTGAGGAAATCATATTATTGTTATTATTATTATTATTATTATTATTATTATTATTATTGTTATTATTATTGGTGCAATTGGAAAATACTTAAATGCTAAATCAAAACAGTTGGTTCGTTTATTGTCCATTTAAAACCAGACAATTTGATATAACAGATACAACTCTGCAATAAGTTAATTAAGATAAAAAAAAAATTGGAACTCTATGAAACTTTTTGTGTATCAATAATGTTTTAGAAATTAAACAAATAAAAGTGCTATAATCGGCTTCATATATGTGTAGATTATATACACTTTCCAACCCTGGATCCTATCTCTGATTTTCACCACTAATTTCTTTCTTCATAAAATATAAAATTTGTTTGATAACCAAAAGAAAAAATTAGTTTTAATTGCATACTTTAAAATTTGAAAATATATTTTAACTTTCCATCTCTGGAGTAACCTTTTTGGCTTTTCTGATGTCTCTGAATAAAGAATTACTTTAAAAGTACGAAAAATGTTTGATTTATGAAGAAAAAATTTGTTTTAGCTAATTAGTTTGTATGTAAAAAAAAAAATTATTTGGCCAGCCCTGGAACCATCTTTTTAATCTCTCTGATTTTCACTATAAAGTTCTTTCCTTCTAAAAAATTAAACTGGTTTGATAACCAAAGAAAAAAATTAGTTTTATTTAGTTACTTCCAAATTTGAAAATAAATTTCAGCTTTCCAGCTGTGGAGCTATCTTTTTTAGTTTTCTGATTTCTTCTAAAAATATTAAATATGTTTAATATATAAAGAAAAAATTTTGTTTTAGCTGATTACTTTTATGTAAGAAAAAAAAATTTATTAAATTAAAATTCAATTGCCCAACCCTGAAATTGAGTTTTTAGTTTTGTTTAATTTTCAATATCAATTGAACTTTTTTGCTAAAAGATAAAATAGTTTTTTTTAGCTAATTAAATATAATTTAATTTTTTCAAATGTCCAGCTCTGCAGCTGCTTTTAGGATGTTTTGATTTCAAGTACCAACGCAATTCTTTCAAAAATATCAATATGTTTAATTTATGAAGAAAAAGGAGATATTGTTTTGAGTTGGTTACTTGTAAGTAACCAAAAAAATATATTTTTTCGGCCCCGGAATAGAATTTTTAGTTTCAAATTCGCCGGAATCTAAGTTCAGGAGTGGTCGTAAAATAGTTGATTCAGTTCAGCCGATCAAAAGCTAAAAAATAAATATTAAAAATATATATAAAAAATGAAAATCTTGTTTTGAGTTGGTTAGTTGTAAGTATCAAAAAAAATTATTTTCCAACCCTGGAATAGAATTTTTAGTTAAAAATTCGAAGGAAATTTAAGTTCAGGAACGCTCGTAAAATAGTTGATTCGGTTCAGCCGATCAAAAGCATACTTATACACAAACACAAACACATACACAAACACATACATACATACAGACATAGTGACAGGCTTTCAGAATTAGTCGTGAAAGCTTCCCAGGATCTCAAAACGTGAAGATCTAATGAGAATTTGATTTTTTCAAAGCGGAGTAAAACCAATAAAATCCTGATTTTTTTTAATTTCAAAATTTTTCTTTCTGAAATTTAAAAAAACATTTTATTAAAAATGTAAAACATGTAAATATATTTTGAAATCTTTGAAATAAAAATAAAACAGCTGTCGAAGCAAACTTAAAATATTTGACAGCTGAAACGAAACATGGTCACACGGTAAATAAGAAATAGATTTAATTCGATTGCTTTTTAGCGGAGCCCAAATAGGCTTCTGCAAGTTGTAGTACAAAATCTAATCAACGGTAGCCTGTAAGTCCGATGACTTTTCAATTGTTGTCCCCCGTCCTTGAGTGTTTTCCGTAGACCAGCATGTCGCTTTGCGGACTGTGTTGTGCCAAAATAAATATTTTTAAATTATTTTTGTTTCAAACTTGAATTTTTTTCTTCAAACAAACATGATGATGATTCATTATTATCGTTAAAATTAAACTGATTCTTTATAATTTAGTCTTTTCGATTTATTTATAAACAACATGTCCAGAAAGTTGCGTGCAGTGCATAATAATTAATAAAATTATGAACATCAATAAACATTGAATTCTGAAAAGGTCTTAAATTATTATATTTTGTTTGAAGGTAATTTCGAATAAAAATATTTAAATGAATTTTAATTGCAAATCAATCGTTTAAGAAGCTCAAATTCCCAATTCAATTTGAAGTTTATTTCCTCTTCAAAAACGAGCGAGAACCTTCAGGCGTTCGTAGAACTCAACAAATGAAATTCCCACGAAACATGAAACAGATTTCGTATTCGAAGTCTGCATCCGATTTAATTTGAATAATTAACTACTGCCACACTTATGCCAGAACAATCAAATGATTGATATTTATTTAAAATTATTAATGCCTAAAAACTGTTTCAAACATTTATTTCCAAGCAGAGTTATTGTATTTTTAGAAGGCTGCAAACAAAATGCGACACAATGCTGACCGCACTCAACAGCAAAAGTTTCGAGTTGTTAAAAGTAAAAAAAGAATAAAAAATTATATATTAAAATAGACACACACACAATGAAATACTTTAAGTGTTAATTTTAAAATTTTGTGCACACGGTTTGAAATAAATAAAAACCAAATGATCTTCGGTAATTCCGAATGTCGCTTTAACCCTTTAAATGCATTGACAATTGAAAACATAATGTAACCTTATCAAATTTAACTTAGTCCCAAAGTTTTGGCCATTAAAGAGAATTGTTTATTAAAAAATCACTGATCTAAAAGACCAAGGAACTGAAGACTTCTTCAGTAGGCACTTCCAAAATTTGATAGTTCATAAAGGCTATTTATTGTTCCTGAATCTGTCAAATAATAAAATTGTTTTGCCAAAATATGTGCTCTTTCTAGGTAACGTACCATGCGCTTCGCTCATTTTATAGTCACCATAATCGTCCTACCGAGAGGACAATCCGGAACTTGGGTTCATTGGATCAGTAAACGACCCGTATGTCGACCAGACGCAAGATCTGGGTTCTCTATTCTTAATAATTGCTGATCAAAAGAAAAAAATGGAAAACAATTGACTTAGAGTCAATTGGCCATCCTGGTACGATCGCCAAACGATCGTAACCTGGTTTTTGTGCTATTTTCATCCACACGACCTAAAACCCTATTGTTTTAGTTTTCAATTCAACCGATTACCGCGCAAGAAGTGATTGTGTGATCTTCGATCACTATACAAAAATCTAGAACACTAACTGATCGGATATATAATTTAGGAATGTTTCAAAAAAATAATTTCTTTCGAATTTTCTCGTTCACGATGTCCCACGAAGAGTTCCACCGATTTTGGCCCAGTTTACGGCGATCGACGTGCCAAAGCAGGTTAGTTTTGGGAATCGATCGCTGAAGTCGTTTAAGAGTTATTCTAAAAGAACTTTTTCGAAAAATGTTTTTTTTTATAAGTTCTGTTTGAAATATCTTGGACTCTACCGTTTTGAATCGGTTAAAATTCACAAATTCTAAATAAAAATTTTTATTTCTAATTATCAATTCATTTTTCCTGAAAATCTTCATTCGTTTTTTTTTTCATATTAACTTGTATTTTCCCAAGTCGAACTTAAAAAGAGCAGTCGTTACGTTTTGTCATCTGTTGGTTCGAAAGGGTTAAATACAAACAAACACAACCGGCTTATTTACGCTTAAAATTTGAGTACAAAACTTAACTCAAACTTTGTTTAGGTTTTTTTCCGATTTGTATGTCAAACAAAGCTTTTGTTATATGACGTAGTTACTGGCATTGGGGGCTTTAATTAAACTGTCACAGAATTGAAATGTTTTATAAATCGTGTACAATTTGAAGGGTCAATATTAGCCGTTTACTTTCAAAGTAACATAAGAGGAGTTACTTATTAAGTGCCAAAAAGACATGTTAGTGGGACTGAAGTGCGATATGCCTGATTTTAGTATTTCACTATTTCGCTTTAAATTGAAAGAGAAGAAAGTATTTCATGTCCAAAGATTTGGCGGAAATTTGTGCAAAAGCTAAAACGAGACTTTAAAAGTACCGTTACCGATCTCTTAATAATTCTGTAGGGGTTGCAGATTGTTTTATAAAAGTGACTATCTTTTTAGAAAAACTTAAATTTTGTTAGACAAATTGTAAATATAAAATGGCAACATTTTGTTATATGAAAATAAAAAAAAAATTATTGGAAACTAATCCAACATCTCTTAGGAAATATTATTTCTGTTTTAAAAGTCCTCCTGCCAAAAGGCAAAAAATGTTACATCTCTTGTAGAAAAGAAAACGCCATAAGTTTTCTTTCTATTAATTTTTTTAATACATGCCGTCCACTGTCAAAATATTTATTTAATTTTCTACTTAAATAATAAAATTAAATTAGCGAAAAAACAAAGTTCTGCTTAAATAATAAAATAAATAAAATAACTAAACTGTAAACTTAAGTCGTTTTCAAAATAAATGCCCTTTAAAAAAGGTATTTTGTAAGTACAGCTGATTAGTCATGTCAGTTTTTTTCAATGAATGAATCGCAACTCATAAAGTTTTCAAATGTTGCAGTCGTTCATGTTCGCAGCTGTTTTCAACTGCATGACTTTATAGCCAAAAGGTTTTGTAGCTTTCTGCCGTCCACTGTTTTTTTTTTTTTTTGTTAATATGTCTTGTATATTTCTTTTGTTGTTGATTGTAATTAAAATTAAAAATTATGTTAAAAATTTTATCTTTTATGTGAGTGTTTGGTTTTGGTAATTCCGTCATTTTGCACAATCCATTAAGTTTTAGGATTTTCATTCATAAAATTATTTCATTTTATTGCTTTAGTAATTAAAGTTTTGTTATATCAGATCAGGCGTGGATACAGGGGGAGGGAAAAAAAGATATAAACTTGTTTTGCTTCCAAAATTCTGCACACGATTGGAAAAGGCTGGCCTTTTATTTTTTTTATCCTTCTTACGGTCAGTACTTTCAAGAATAGGAGAACTTATAATTCATTTATAAAAATAAGGAAAATCCATGACCCTAAAGGCCGTGCCTGTAATCTGATATTTGTGCTATTCTATGCCTTTAAGCTCTTCGAACTAAAACTCTATTTCTTTAATTTTCAAATCAACCGATTCTCACGTGATAAGCGATAATTGATGTAGTTTTTAGTTACTAGAAAAGAAGTGATAACGCTAACTGATCAGATATCTAAAATTCGGAATTATTCAAAAAAAGAATCACTTTTTTGAGTTTCTAGTTCCCACAAAAGGATTAACCGCTTTTGATGCATGTCGGCGATCGACATGGTTTGGAAATATCAAGAGCAGAATTGTTCAGTAAAGCCGTTTAAAAGTTAATAAAAACCACTTTGAAAAATGATTATATTTCAAGTTTTTTTTTGGAGTACCTGAAATCTACCGGGTAGAATCGGTTCTAAGGGAATCTATCTTTAGGAATGGTCTTCAGAACGCTGCCAGCTTGGTTTGATTCGGTTTAGCCGTTGAAAAGTTATAAGCGGGTTACACACATACAAATACATGCACACAAACATGCATACAGAAGTCGGGGAAGTTTTCTAGGGCCTCAAAACGCGGAGATCTGATGGGAATCAGATTTTTTATTCAAAAAGGGGTAAAACCCTTAACTTTCCGATATTTAAAATTTTTAATTTTCCTAGCGGGAAGTTAACAAATTTAAGAAAAAAATTTAGTAGGACACGACTAAATTTTTGTTGTTTATCCTTCAAGAAGTCAGTAGTTCCAAAAAAAAAAAAAAAAATTAACAAATAAATTAAATTAAAACGCAATCTCGATTAATTGCACACCCTAGTAATTATAGCGCACCTTAGATCATAATTATAATTTAGTGTGCCATTTGTAAAGTTATTCGTTCGAAATATTGGAAAACCCCACTCACACACACACTCACACAGACAAATTTTTTTTTTATGATTTATAACTCTCAACAGGGAAATGAGAAAACGAGTTAACTTTTATTTGTTATTCATAAAAACGAAATATATTTTAAACTGTTCATGTTACCAGAAAACATATTCGTTTTGAAATAAGAAATAAGAAATTTCAGTCACAATGTCATGCTGACTGGCTGCCTGCATTGATGAATTGCAAAACTCAATTTGTTAGTGCAGAAATTAAACCAGCTTTTGCACCGAAATGTGTGCCAGTGTGCAAATCGTTGTCTTCAGCATAATTGTAAAAAAAAAAAATGAAATAAAAATTATTCTCCAAAATTATGTGAATGTGCAGGGAATTCCCCACAAGGTTTTGTGTTGTTGGTAAAAACCCAAAAGCATGCATAATCATGATGCAAAAGAAATAAGAATAAAATAATAAATAAATGAGATTTCAATAAACAAATTGTGTTAAGGAAATAAGAATTGGCAAATAATGAGTGAATAAAAAGATAAAAAAATAAATAAAAATTAAATATATCAAAAAGCAACACGTTAAGTGCAAAAGTGTGTACACCAAAATCAACTTAAATAAACAGTTTAAAACAAAACAATATCTCGTGTCTGTGGGTGTGTTTGTATGTGTTTGTATGTGTGTGTGTGTGTGCAGATTTTAATGCCTGCTTGCTTGTGGTTCAAGTGGGATTTTCCAGCTAAAGTATTGTTGCATGCATGGTTTTTCTTAAAATGTTTTTGTTTTCTTTTAAGCTGATTTTCATTTGCAACATGAAATTGTTTATCATTATTTTCATTTATTTTTTTTTGTACAACATTTTTCCTCTTCAGAAACATTTGATATCCGCATTTAACATAAAAATGGGGCTTAAATTAAAATCTCAATAGTTTTTGTTATTCATAAATTGTTAATTTTCTAAATTTGGCCGACATATTTAAAATCAAAGATTTCAACATGTTGTTGAATGAATCTACAAGTCAGTGTGAATCTTTAATTTTGTGCGAAATGTGTGGGTGTTCTTTGCTAATTTCTTATTTTTATTATTGTTTTCCTATTCAAGACATTTTAAATATTTTAACTCAATGTTATGTTTGCTTAAATTTATGTGTCAAATACAGAGGAGCTTGACTATAACGAATTAAGCGCAAGCAAATGATTTGTTCCAGAAATGCAATTCAATGTAGTCGTGGTATAGCAACAAAAATACTGAGTACTGGATCAGGAAAGTG
This sequence comes from Linnaemya vulpina, assembly GCA_963675445.1. Classification (NCBI taxonomy): domain Eukaryota; kingdom Metazoa; phylum Arthropoda; class Insecta; order Diptera; family Tachinidae; genus Linnaemya; species Linnaemya vulpina. The sequence goes on along the minus strand of OY776278.1, from coordinate 11,118,788 downwards.
TTGTGGCCCTCGAAAACATCAGTTCTGCTGTGCTGTAACATTAACATAATTACTGTCTGTTTTTATAAAAAGAATTACAACTTTTGATTGCAAGTTTATATAAAAAAAATTTGTTTGTGTTATTCTGTTGTTTTAATATAAATTCCCCAACTAATGGCGTTTTATTTTCTGAAAAATATGTAAAATTTGTTCAAGTCTTTTCTTAAAAGCTTAGAGGAGTTGTAAAGCAGAAATTACTTTTTGTAAGAGAGGTTGGATTAATTTCTAATAAATTCCTTAATTTGTTATATCGAGTTGTTGCCATTTTCGGTTAAAAAGTGTAAAAAATGTTGCACTTTTTTTCTAGAAATGAAATCAACATGAATTTCTTATGTTATTTATAACCACTGGCAGTAAATCGGTGTTGAAATTTTTTTTGTTCCCTGGAATATTAATCATGTTTTCCCGAAGCCAAAACAATTGCAAGTAAACTTTACGTTTAAGATATGTGGCCACAGACATTCTTCGTATTAGCTGGTGTATGTCATACTCAGACTTCACTGTATATAATATGTTATGAAAAATATCTTTAGAAATTATATATCTAAAACCTTGCCGTTATATAAGCCATTCAATTTTGAGGGTTATTTTAATAAAACAAATACAAAAACTATTACACAATGTAACACAGATTTTGCTGCACCGGAATCGTAAATTGATATATCGTTGGCCTCAAGTAGGAAGGCCCTAAATCACAAGGGAAGGCAAGAACACAATAGAAACTGTATTGATCATAATCGACATTTTGTATTTTGTAAAATTTTTATTTTGATTTCTTGCATCGGAAAAATTGTCGTCACTCTGTGAAACACAGAATGAGTCAAAATATATTTCTTAATGTATTCATAATTTTGTTTGGTTTTCATAATAATAAACATATTATTCTATGGATAACCCTACAATAAAGAGCATGACAACCATAATTATTTAGTTTTTCGATGCGAGAAATTCTCACTTCAGTAACAGAAACGAGACACTGGTTCCTGTAATGAACCGAATTAACTGCCCTAGTGTTAATGGCATGTCACTACTCACTAAAGAGTTGTGACACTATCATGCTAAAGAGGGCTTTGCAGCACCCTGTTTCATCAGTATTGTGAAAATAAAATCATAATTCGAAAGATTCTCTGTTCCTCTACGATGGGTTCATCCTTTGAGGGTGCTGTTGGTTGAGGTAGTTACTGCGCAGACCACCGGAGATCCTGGGTACGATTTCGCCAGTCGATCATGAATGGGCTTTCGATTTCTCCGATATGCATTAAAGCAGCGCTGAGTTAAATTTTGTCGGCCTATTTCACTGATAAAGACATAAAACCGGCCGCTGAAAATTACAATAAAATCTCTATTTTTCTCATATTTCTATATCTGTCCTCTCAACACTATCGCCTCCTTTCATAATTTCGTCCTGATTGCTGTTCATACCCTGAGTGCTGCTGCAACTAAAAGGAAAATCTGTCTTCCTCAGAGTATCACTTCCATAATTCCGCCAAAAGAATAGTGGGATCTCACACTACTTTTATGTGATCAGATAGACATTTTGAAATATTTTAATGAAATTTTTATAAACAAAAACTTTTATCATATTCAATAAATGGCGTTTTCTTTTTTCTCTCAAAAACATATACAATTTTGTCGCTTCATTTCTAAAAAGTGGCAGTTTGGAGGGGTTTTGAAACAAATAATTTTTCTTAAGGGACGATGGATTGATATCTAATAAATTCTTTCTTTTCAAATGCCACAATGCAGCCGTTTTCTGTTAATAAGTGTAAGAAATGTTGCATTATTTTTTAGAAAAGAACACAACATAAGGAATTTAATAAGTGCCGTGAAGAATAAATTTACATGAGTACTGATGATGAAAGTGTTGTGGCTTTCAAAAACAGCTGTTCACCACTGCTATTTAAGTTGGGTCATTAAACTAATGTTGACTTGGAATATTTATTATGTGTATCTAAATTTGAAACATGTAGGATAGTACGAAAAAAACAAAAACAATCTTATTTTGATATAATCGTTACTCAGATCTTCAATGATTTGATTTCTTCTGTTCAAAAGACAAGTTGTTTTTTTTAAAGATCCTTTGCTTAGTGTACCAGGACATATAAAAAGATCCAAAATTTTATTAACAATTGAAATTAAAAAATGTTGACAAAATTTATCTACAAAAGTTTTGCTTCCTTTAAGTAACTGCATTCCTAAAGCAGCCACATTGCAAATAATGTGAGTGTTTAGATGTTTTGGAAGTCATCCAAAACGATGTTGCGAAATTTACAGCAGCGGCTGAATTTATCTATTTGACAACATCGTTATTCACTATTGAATCACTATCGAGATGAAGGTGATCTCGTTAATGATTCACTCATAAATTGAATTATTTAGTTTGTTATCAATTAACATAAATTTTTACATCTTTTCTTTGCTTAATTATATTTTATAACTTAACTATAAATGAAAATGTACATTTTTTATGATGTTTTCATTTAAAAGAAAATTAATTCAAGTGTAAAAATATTAAAACAAAACACATGCAACTTTTCTTCAAATCCACTTGCAACGATTATTGTTACAAAAAATTGTGTTTACAAGCCAAAAGTAAAGCTGAAGTTTTTCCATTCATAAACAAACTTTTAGTCAAAGAAAAGTATTTCATTTCACTTATTTATTTATTTGTTAGTGTTCCTATACAAAAAGACATTCAGTCTGCAGGATTTTCAGACCGTAACAATTTCAGCTCCACATTAATTGACAACTTTTGCGTTAACACAACAATTGTCGCTATTGAGGTGGGAATAAGTTAAGCGATTTCCACAAACATATTTTACAAATCTGTAATTGTCTTTTTAAAAAAAGTTAGTCCAGTTACAACTTGAACAAAGGCACATGATTTTAAGCCGAAAATAAATTACCCTGCAATTAAAAAAAATTGTTTTAAAATATATCTCAATTTGAAATTTCATTTTATGAGAGAGTAGATAAACCGAAGTTGGTGTGTGATATTGTGAAATTTTTTATTTGGTTCGAAGGCCTATTGATGCCATTATGTGCCAAATATAATCGTTCAAATGTCCGCCACGGCTTCTCTGGCTGCATTAATCGGGTTAAATTTGACCGATGGCATGAGTTAAAATCGTTTTGAGGACCTCTGGGAGCTTGTGGCTTATTCGGCTACACCTGCCACCCGATAAGAAAAAGTCGAAAAGAATTAAATCGCACTATTTCGGCGGCATCCATGTGGAACTACCATGATCTCCAATCGTTCGTGCAGAATGTCCAATGTGATAACGCCATATTACGGCAGTCGATATCGATTGAAATTTCAATAGAATTTAAATACAAATTTCGATGGATATCTGTGGCCGCGATTTGACCCCCCTTATGCCACGTAGCACCGTTGCTTGTCCAGCTCAAAATATTCAGGGAAAGTTCTTTGGCCTGGTCAATGTAACTTATTCGGGATGCTTTGAACGCTCTTGGCTACCATGTGGACTAGTATCGGCCTAAGTTCGAGAATTCTTAACTTACTCATTCCTCCAAAAATGGGTCACTTCCCTGAAAATGATTGCGAATTCCATGTCTGGGGAAAACTCACAGATTATGCGGCGAGATCACGATCATTAGATTGATAGACCAGCATTGCTTTCCACCAGCCACATTTTACTGCTTAAATTCGAAAATTTTAACTGTTCTGGCACATACAGTTCCCTACTACTAGCGGCCAAGATGATTTTTCGATAAATTATATTTATTATTTTCACATAATAAATATAATTTTATAAGCATCCGTGGTGATTTGGCAAAATAGGTTGAATAAATGACAACTTATTGGACAGCCTTAGCTTCAACAACATGTCCGTCATCAACTGACAAAGTCGGGACAAAGACCCTGTGGGAAGACCCCTTTTCAAGCCTTTATTTCGTCAATGTTTGATATATTTTAAGCCATGACATTTTCAGCACTGATAACAATTATTTGAATTTGTGTGGAAATTTAAACAATGAAAAATTTCGTAAAATTTGGACATGAAAAAAATAAAATAAAGCGGCAACACTTGGACTTAATAAAAGCCTGTTACCATCGGTTTGATACAGTTCTCGTATCCTGTTTTTATAATATAATTAATATAAATATAAAATGTTAACAACAAAACAAAAATACACATAAATACTGATGATGAAAGTGTAGCGGCTTTCGAAAACATCTGTTCTGCTCTGCTAAGTAAATTGATTATGAATATGTTTTGTTGTAGACTTTTCTAAATATATTTGTTCGTGATTTGCTTTTCGGCTTAAGATCTTTCTTATTAATAAAATAAAATTAAAACTTTTCTTTTAAAATATTTTTATTCCAATATCTCGACCAACTCTGTTTGTCATCTTCAGGGAATTACAATTTTATTTTATAGTCCTGGTATAGTCACTTGTTTATACTTGTAAACTTTGTCACCGAAACTTTTGTCAAGCCGAAAAGCGAATCACGAACAAGTAAATTGATTATATAAAAATTTCCCTTGTGCTTTGAAATATTTATCATGTCTCTCTGAATAAAAATCACAAACAATTACCCTACAAAATTTAATTTAAATTAAATATATTTTTATCTAAAAATTCTTAGATAAAACAGTGTTCATAATCAAAAAGTACCAAAAAAGCAAAATGTGTAAAATTTTCTAATAGAACACCCTTTAAGTTTATTCATTTAATTAATTAAAGAATTTCTATTTTTCTTTACATCATCATCCTAATAAAAAAGTACCCCCTGACTAGAGGTTTTGTTTTTTCTACATCCATGTTTTTCATAACACTGCTGATATTTTCATATTTTTGTTTAGTATTTTTTATATTTTTTCTTTTCGTACAAAACGAAAAAGAAATTAAAAGTAAAAAAATAAAATAACCAAAACAAGTGAAAGTGAAAAATTTTCAACTATTTTTATTCCCATATAATTTTTAACTGAAGTTGTTTTTATTATATTTTACAATCAATTGTTTTACTTGAAGCGTTGAAAATGCTACTAAAGAAGTAAAGAAAATTATCAAAATGTTTTTTTTTTTATTATTTTGCCTTTCCAAACAATCAACATTAAAAACGAAAACAGCTTTAATTTGTTTACAATTATTTATTTTGTTTAATCCTGAGCTAATCTGTTGTTAGCATTTCGTTCATTATGTCTTTGATTGCGCTCCGTTAAGTCCCATAAGTTTTTATTGTTTCTGTATTTTTCGAGGAAAGCGTTTGCAATTTAAATTGACCAGTTGATACCAGTGGTGATAATCAGCCATGTCAGAAAATCCATTCGGAATGGGCTTGTTGTTTCCATTCCACACGACTTTATTTGTGGTGCCTCGAGTTTCCAACGGTTTTATCGTTCCAGAAAAATGTTAAAACATTTTTATATTAATAATTTGATAATGTTATCAAGTAGCGGCAGCACCATAATTAATTAGAAAACAAATTCCATTATAATATGGCCGAGGAGCGTATCATGATCGCAAGTGCACTGGAAATATTTTTGTTATTATTGTTAGTGAATAGTTCGATATCTTTCGAAATGTCAATACGGCGAATGCCCCAGATTTATAAATTATTGTCGAGTATATAAAAAAGTGTTCCTACAAAAAGAACTGCAGTAGAAATCGATTCCGATAATATTGTTTTTCTTTAAAAGTTTTTTTTTAAGGAACTTGTAAAATTGTGCGAGATTCGATTTTAAAAAAGAGTTCATAATTTTCTTCCCAAATAAATATGTATATTGAAAACCAATTTATTTTTTAATAAAAAGTAGTTTCAAATATTTATTTTCACAAAATATTGACAATTCCGTTCATGATAATAAAAATGATTTCATTTAAAAAATAAAAAATATATTCGACTTTCTTTTTACTGAGAGTAATTTCAAATTTTCGTGAAAAACATATAATATTATAAAATGAAATTTCAATAATAATTAACAAATTCAGAAAAACATCTATATATATTTTGCTTGAAACGATACTCAGAGAAGGAACCCTACTTAAACAATGCATTGTAGTGGATCTGTGAAAGCAAGGGAAGGATAGATAAACTAAATTTAGGTTAAAAAATTTAAAAAAACCCACTTTTTAAGAAAATCAAACTAAAAACTAAAACATAAATTTTAAACAATAATTAACTCTACAAAGCAGAACAGCTGTTTTCGAAAGCCGCTACACTTTCATCATCAGTACTCAGGTGTATTTTTATTTACTTGTTAAGTGGCCTACTTGAATGAAATAACAGTTTTTATTTCTTCCAATTTAATTATGAAAAAAGTATACGAGAATACGTCTCCGAGCTCATGCGGATAATTTTATTTATTTTCGTTTAGAACTACGAATCCCATTTAAATATAACAAATTAATTTGCACCTAAAATTCTAAACTTCATATATAATTTTATTTGCTTCTATCCCACTGTGCGCTAATTAACTAGATATATTCAAACATTTTTCTTAAAATCCCACCGCATTTACGTTTTAATAATTTCCATTATAATAATTTAATTTTTCACAGAAAATATTGTAGCAAATTATGCAACAAAATTCTTTTAGTTGAATGCGAAATAAAATTAAGGAGGAACTTTTCCCAAAATCTATTTACAAGAGTAAACAAAATTTATGACTAGACGTTACAACAATTTATCTCTTATACTCATTGTAAAAGAAAAATATGCGTAAAGAAATGCAAATAACATCAATTAGGAATATTCTAAAGAATTTGTTTATCGTTAAAAATATTCTTTAATGGACAAAGAAGAAGAAGAAAAAGAAGAAGAAGAAGGAGAAGAAAAAACTGTCGCTAATGATTCAACAATGAAATATAATACAAAACACTGGCGGGAGATAAACTGTCAAAAGAAGGAAAACATTGAACTTTTTTCTTTTGCTCTTTAACATAAAATCGTCGTAAGTCGAAAAGCTCAACCAGCACTTTCATTTACAAGCAACTGAATAAAAAGTTTTAGCAAATATCCCTCTTAAATAGAATGAAAATAATGCATGGAACAAAATAAAACAACCTTCAAAGGAAAACATTTAATTATAAGAAAATAATGGTCGCATTCATGAGACCAAACCGTTGCCCTCAACTGTTTTGTAGGCAATTGCTTAGCCCCACATTTACAAATTTAAGATACTAATAAAATATTTGCCCAAAATAACGTGACCACAAAGTAAACTTTCAGCCAAGTACAGGCATGCAGTAAAAAAAAAAACATTCAAGTCTGCAATCACAGTCCATTTCTCTGTTTCTGAGAAAGAGGATCAACAAACGTTGTTACCCGCATTAAATACACACGAGAACTGATGATGGGAACGTAGTGATTTCGGGAAATTAGTTTTACTGTCGTGCTGTGTTTTGGCCAGTCAAGCTGACGTAATTCTTTCTGAATATTAAATTTCAAAGCCTGGTAGCCATTTTAGATTTAAAAGGGCGAAAATATATTTACAAAAAAGTCTTTATGTTGTTCTTTTTTCATATCTGCCCTAAATCTATTTTATGATCTTCATTCACTCTTTTTTTCGACTTGTTTACTTTCGAAATTTCGTAAAATTTTTTGTAAATTTTTTCGTAAATTTTTCAGAGAAACAATTTAAAGAAAAGTATGGAAAACGTTTGACCCTAAAGATCATCCCTTTAACTTCCCGCTAATTTTAATCGCAAAACTATCGCAACCTGGTTTTTGTAATTATAAATCAATCGATTCCCATCTGATAAGCAATAATTGATGTAGTTTTCGATTACTTTATTAACTTATCAGTTATATAATTTTGGAGTTAAAATAAATTCACTTTTTTCGAATTTTTTCGTTCACGTTAGCTCACGAACGATTTTGAACCGATTTACATGGAGATAGACGTGGCTTTTTAAATACCAGTTATTGGAATCGTTCGGTGAACTTTTCAAAAGTTATTCTAAAAAAAAACTACTTTGAAAAATGTAGTTGTTTCGGACATCTTGAAATCTATCGGTTCGGTTCGGTTCGCATTCCCAGGATTTATGAGTTTAAGAACGCTCTCTTAAGAGGGCTCGGATCAGCCTTTCCTAAGTCATATACTTGCACACATATACACACACAAACACATACATACAGACATAGTAACGAGGGCTCTCATAGAACCTCAAAACATGGAAAGCTGATGAGGACTAAATTTTTTCAAAACTGGGTAAAATCAATAACTTCCCGATTTTCTAAAGTTTCAAATTTTCTTAGAGAGAAATTTAAAAGATTTTCTTTGCAAAGATTTGCTAAATTATTAAAATAAAGGAGGCTCTCAGAATTAGTCAGGGAATTATACTAAGACCTCTGATCAATAACTTCTCGATTTTTAAGTATTTTCAGTATTTTACAAAATAAAGGACTTCATGAATTGACTAAATCATTATATGAAAACAAAAGATTTTATCCCCAGCATATTTCTGCTAAAATTACGATTTTAGTGCTTTTTATAATGCTGAATGCAACCAAAACCTAATGCAGATATAAAAAATTCGAAACCTCATATTTATGACTCAGTGTGGAGTCGAATTCCGTATCTTTGGCTTCGTAGTGTTCGCGTTAACTACTTCAGTTGGGCAACTGTTGTGAATTGTAAAGAAGCCCATTAAAAATTATGGTTTCAAAGAAGTTCTTGTGAATTTTTAATATCTTATCCCCTTATTCATAAAAATTATGAGAGCCTAACAATAGCGTAATAAAACAAAATTGTATATGTAATTTGATCTATTACACTCTTATAAGCCTCTCATAATTTTTATGAATAAGGCGGTTATAATTTAAATATGCATTTTCTAAAACAATATTGACTTAAGATGTTTTTGCCATAAGCACTTCTCATTTACAAATATTTAATCATGCCTCATGCTGTACATTAAGACTGTTAGTGAACAATTTCATTTGTTTATTATTATTATTATTTATTTTTGCTAATTCTATGAGACTCAGACTGTGCAAATAATGAACTCCGTACTAAAATAATTAAATTTCGTAACCAAAAGATCTTACGATCTTAAACTTGAGCGATAAAAAGTTATATATTATTTTTATAGAGATTTTGGAAAATTTCCTTATGAACAAATACAACATGCAGTTCCATAGCGTTTATTATAAAAAATCTGATTGAATTTGATAGTCCAAATAGTGCCCTTCTTGAGTTCCCAATACCCTGATAAAGCTTTAAGTGAAGAAATTATGTTAAATTGAAATCAAACTTTTTTTGTAATATTTAAATATTAAAAAAAAGTTCTTTCTTAGAAATTATTTGGTTATGAACAATATTTCCTATGCAACAACAACAAGCATAGGAAATATTTCAGACTGACAGACCAGCGTTCGAAAAGTGTTAAATTTAGAAAAACTGATAAATATTTCAAGATTAAAGTCGACATCAGTATAAATATCCAACTATTGGTTTCTATTTGCTATCAGATCGCTTTATATCAAAATTGTTTTATATGTTTTTATATTTTGAAGCCACTTCTTTGGGCAGCTTCTTAAGGAAAATAAATATTTCTGAAGCAGCTACTCAAAGGCGTGGCGAAATATTGAATATATAAAAATATATTAAACAAGCACTATTTATTAGTTGGCTTAGTTTAATGTGACAACAGCTTTTAGTTATACAAATTTTGTTATGAATTAGTATGCAAGAATTATACGAATGCAAAACCGATGGTAACACGAATTAGATCCCGGTGTTATAAATTTAAGAGTTTCTTGTGGCCTATTTTCTAAGTTTTCATTCCATTTTACGAACTATTGTATTTCACATATTGAATAAGAAATTTTGAAAATGATTTAATAATTTTGAATTTATTATTTGATTGAAATTAATTAATTTGCTGATAGAAGGAAGTTTTAAATATTTTTTGACCTGAAATAGGATAACAGTGACATGGTTTGGTGAATTCAGGTTTTAACGTTAAAGCCAATTTTTATAACCTGTTTTTAACACACACAATAATTTTATTGAAACCATTTTTGGGTTGGTTTTTAGTAGGTCTTATAAAATGCAACATTGTTATTTACTTGTATTGGTGTGCGCTAAGTTGAGTGCTACCGAGTTTTATAGCGGAAACAGCTGATGTGATTTTATATGAAACGTTGAAATTTTGAACCATTAACTCGCTGTGTTTGAGTATTTCCATAATTTTAAAATATTAATTTGCAAAATATAAAACAACTCCTATTTTAAAGTGCCTCGTAAAATTTTTTAAATATTTTTTATAAAAGCAGAAACAGCAGTTGTACAGTTTGTGCATTAAGTGTTACAAAATGTAGAGAAAAATATTACAAGAAATACACCGATTTCTATGAGAAATTTAATTTATTGTGATTAAATTTACTGCACACGGTGTGTTTTAAAATCTGAATATATTCAATCTGCAGTGTGAACACAAAATCACATGCTTAAGGCTTTAAAGCTAAAATCAGATTTTAAGTTTTGGGATGAAAGTACCATAAAACACGAAATTTATAATTTAATTCATGAAATTAAAAATGATTTCATTCGAAAAAAAAATTTTTTCTTTGGTAATATTTTTATATATTTATTTGTCTATTGAAATACACAAAATGGCGTTTTTAAATTCCTTTTATTTCTTTAACTTAAGTTCTTTGGCTTTGCTCTAAGGCCAAATAATATGTTAAGTAATAATTATATAAAGGAGATTCCATATACATAATAGAAAAACCAGGTTGCATTTTAGAAAACCCACTTAAAACCAGTTGAAAAATGGCTTAAGCTGATTGAAACTAAAGCCTTTAACAGCTGGTTTCAACTCAAAACCAGAATTTATTTAAACCATGTCAGTGTGAAAATACTATTATAACAAATTTAAAATTAAAATAATAGTGTTTTATCATACGAAATACCCCATATACATTTTGAATAAGAGAAATTAATTTGCGCTAAATAAATAAAAGAATCGGAATATTTTCCTATTGTGTTGTGCATCATTTGCGATTCATTATTATTTGAATTTCCTGTTGTGAAAAATACTCTTTGACGAAACCGAATGAAGAGAAATAATAAACGAAATTATATGGAAGAGGTCATGGTAAATGGAGCTGTTGGAGACTATAAAAACTATTTAATATTTGAAACTAATGAAGGCGCCGTAATTGGGATGAGAGATGATTTTTCTTTTTGAGTTCAGAATTAAAAGACAAAACTGTCAGCAAAATTGTTGACTAGAAGAATGGATTAAGCAAGAAACCTTTTTATATCGCCATTAAAATCGTTCCGTTATAATTGTTTAGCGAGAAGAAGGAAATGCAGAGAAATATATTTAATTTTTTCTTTTTATCTTTGAAAAAAAATTACTTAATTGTTAAGTAGAAATTTATTTGCAAGCTGCTTGAATAAGCCCAAATAGTTGTTATTTATAATTAAATTCATAATATAATTTTATTAATTTTGTGAGTGTTAGAATTTATAATATAAAATATTAGAACTCAATGGGCTGACAGTAGCACTGGACTTTTTTATGGGACAAGTACTTCAGAGGAGTTAAAATTCATTAATTAAATTAGAATTAGTTTGGCAAATAAAATAGAATGATGTGAAGCCAAGGAGATATAACAAATATAGAGTCTTTGGTTGGCTACTTGGCTGCCCACTTCGCTCAGGCATTCAAGTAAAATATGGGCCATCCCTTTTTAACGCACCACGAACTGGGTGGCAACCAGGTATAGGGATCCGATTATTGGTACTACAGCCCACCTGTCGCAAGGAGTTATCTGATCAGTTCAAAGATCTGGGTTGCGTCTCGAGAGATATGCAAAGCTGGAAGTTTGTAAAGAAAGTGGGATATCGTCTCTTTTTTGCTTTTCTTACGATGTCTGCGACAGAAGTTTTATACAATTTCTCTTGGCAAACCCCAGAAGTAGTTTCCCATCTCACCTTTACTGATAGCACTTTTTGATTATCCCAGGATCAAGCAGGTTTTGTGGAAATCAGTCTAAATGTGTGTGCTTGAAGTGGGTTTTTATGCTTATGTAGCACTTCAAAGGGGCACTGTGCGATCGGGAACATGTCAGAGTTTTTTCGCTTTCCCCACAACAGCCGCTGCAGGAGGTGCTTCGACAAAACAGACGTGGAGTCAGTACAGCATCTTTTTAGCTTCCCGCTAAGAAAATCAGGAAGTTGTTGGTTTTATGCCATTTAAAAAAAATCGAGTTGTCATCAGAACTCCAAGTTTTAAGGTCTTAGAAACCTTCTCTGACTAATTCTAAGAGCCATTCACTATGTATGTATGTGAGTGTGTGCGTGTGTGTGTGCGTATATATGTGACCCGCTTATAACTTTTGAGCGGCTCGACCGAATCGATCCAAACTGATGGCGTTCTAAAGAGTACTGAACTTAAACAAATTCCCTGTAACTTGGAACCTACTCGGACCAGCAGAGAAATCTTAAGACTATAAAACATATACTTTCAAAAGTACTTCTTTCGAAATAACTTTTGAAAAGATTTTCGGATCGATAAACTATTCAGTTAGTGTTCTCGATTCTATATTGAATTTTTTAATAACACTTTGGGAAAAAAGAATTAGCAAGAAATTAAAATTAAAAGAATTCTCAAAAAGAATTGACCTAAATTGAAAACATAAATCGCCGTTTGTCACGTAGAAATCGTTTGGTGTCGGTTTCCGTAAAAAATATATTTTTCCTTTTAGACGAGATACTAAAATTTCAAAAGCTTTTTTCGGTATCTTCAGATCTCTTACGTTGAGTTCTTTCTGATTTAAGCATTGACGTTCTGAAACGCTAAATTTGTAGTTCCTATTAGTTAGTTCTCTTCATTTAAAGTATTGCGTTCGAGTTCACAGAGTTTGAGATGTCATGGGTTGTAGCCCTCGTAATATTAACCGAGGTAATATTAATCGAGTTTCGATATACTTCCAGGGTTAATTACGTTTGTTTTGTCATAATCAAAACAATAACAAACGATGTTTTTGTCCACTAAAAAACGGAAGTCCTTCTAAACATAATAAATAAGAAAAGTCTGTTTTAACTGAAACGCCAATTTGGGAAAGACACAAAAAACCAACTTATTCTTTGCCTTTTGTTGACCAGTGTTATCTATGCATATAAGAAAATGTTAAAAAAGAATTTAAGAATTATAGATGCTAAGCTTTGGCACATAATTTTTTTTTTTAATTTTTATTTATTCACCGGCACTAAATTTTTTTAATATAAACAATTAATTTCGATATTTAATTAACATATTTTTTTTAATTGCTTTCTTTCAGGCTGTTGGCTGTGCGTGCGTTTCTCATTGTGTGTCGTTGAAAAAGTGTAGTAGAGTTCGCGTGTGTCGGTTTTTATTTTCAAGCTTTCGAAAAGCTTTAAGTGTTGAGTTAGTTTGTTGGCTTAATATGCCACATGATAGTGCGAAACTTCAGCGGGAGATGCATAAGACAACTGTAAAAAAAGGTGAGTTTAAAATCTTTCCATATTCAAAATAATAGAATTAAAAATATTCACATAATTTGAGGCATAAGCGTAGGGCAAATGGTGCACAGTGGTCAATGTTGATGGTATAAGAGCGGCAGTGGCCACAATGGGTGTACTTTTGAAAATGGGTGTTAGAGCCTCAACATAACCGGCATGTTTGGTATTGGCTGGTGCTAATCCTGGCTGTGGGTCCAATTCAGCCAGCAATGGAGTTGTGATTGCAGCCGAAACTGCCAAGCCGATCAAAGCCATAAACGTTAACTGTTTCAAAGAAGACAAAGAAATGCTTTATTACGTATTTCTCTGCTACTTTTAAATATCCTTAATTAATTTTTCAGTTTGCTTCACAATATATTTTTTTTAATTAAAATTTCTTTCTATTTTGTTACCAATTTCAACAATTTTCAATTTTCTTACTAATTTCAGCATTTTCTTCTTTAATTCTTTGCAACTGCGGTCTTTTCTTTTTGAGTTTAACTATGAACACTATTTGAAATCGCTATAAGCCATCGATATTTATAGCCAAGAACAGAGGCTGACTTCTTAAAATGAAATTCTTGTGCTGTTGCAACCTGTAAATTCCTGTACTCTGCCACAATATGTTAAGTGTTTTTGTTTTCTTTCTTTCAATTTGGTGTTGACAAGTCTTTAACCCATTCTGCTGCAGTGTTGAAAAATATAAAAATGTTAAGCGCCAAATATTTTTATGTATTCTTAATTTAATTTTATAGACTAGTTGTTCGAAAAGTATTTTTGAATTCAAAAAGAATTCCAAAGCACAAGGGAAAGCTTTTATATATATTCAACATACACAGCAGAGCAGAACGGCTGTTTTCGAAAGCCGCTACACCTTCTTCATCAGTACTCATGTGTATTTTCGTTTACTGCCACTTGTTAAGTAGCCTATTTGAATGTGATATCAAAAACTATACGAGAATTGTATCAAACCGATGGTAACACGTTTCTATTTAAGTCCCTGTGTTGCCGTTGGATTATTCTTTTTCATGTGAAAGCAAAAATGCATTGAATATATTACAGATTATCTTCCTTTACTTTATATTTATTAGCTCGAAGAGTTGTTTGGATGAAAGCATCGGAGATTATTAGTCGTAGTCCTTAATTATACGAAGAAATTATTGATTTGGTGAGACAGTAACGTGCGTCACAAATATTTTTGCTTCAAATAAGTTATTATGAAGCTTTCTAATGTTATTGTTAGTTAAGCAACTTATGTTTTATGGGACTTATTGAGCAAAACTTTCTAAATTATATTGCAGATGATCTTCTCCTTTTAAATTATCGATATTAATCAGCTCGTAGCTTTTTTTGAATGAAACTCTTGGAGATTATTACTCACGGCCTTTAGTTATATAAAGTGACAAATATCTGATAGGAGAAGCTGTAGCGTGCGTCACAAAATTGTTTTTTTTAATATTTGTTTTAAAAACTTTCAAAATTACTTGCGTTTTATTTTGTAGCGTGCGTCACAAGTTTTGTGATAAATTATGTCGTACAAAACATATTTTTCCGCTGTCGGAAAAATATGTTTTGTACTTTTTTAACGTACATCTAAATCCAGCTAAACACTATAGATAAGTTGAGGATAACTCGTCCTGTGATCGGGATTTCTTCATATTTTTCTTGTATTAAATGCATTTTGGTTATGTTCTTCTTATTTCTTCGATCTTGTATTTATGTTATTATTTTTTTGAGCAAAGAATTCACTTTATTTAATAAAAACTAAAAAATTTTTTATTTTCTCCAATATTTCATTATCAAAAATGTGTAGCTTTTTTTGCAAAATATTTTCAATTATAACCGTAGAGACTTAAAAAGTTTTTCAGTTTCATAAGCCCCACGGAAACGCATGCAGAAACTGTGGGTTAAAAATTTTTTTTTTTTTAATTTATTATACTGAGCTTGAGTTGCACTATGGCTGGTAGGGTAAGTTTGTCCTATTGAATGGTTTTTTTTAGTTAATAATTCGTCACTTTCAAATTTAAGTTAAACAAATTTTAGCATATTTCAAGCTTGACTGCGATTCCAGCCAAAAGTGCTTCATCGTTTTCCCACTGATTTTTTGAGATGAAGATGAAAAAAAAAAAAATTATATAAAAAAAGTTATGAGGAACTACATCACTTCGGCTGAATTATCATAAGAACCAACTCTTGTTTTCCTTTCATATATTCCAACTGCGACAAAAAAAAAAGAAACGATTTTTTTTTTATTAAATATTGAATTCATGTGTTTCGCTTATTAAATACATATTTCACTCCCTCTGATCTTCTCTCCCTTTCAATCGAAATCGAAACACAACTCTCATGCTTGGGCCAGTGGTTCAGAGTCTATTTTGAAATCACTCATCCGCTTACGGTAGAGGTCGATAAAGTTCATCGGTAACAGTATGGAAGCGTAATATATTAAGTTATATGAGTATCGAAAGGTTTCAATACTTTTCGCTTATACACATTTTTTAAAGAAACTATTTGAGAATTATAAAAGATAAACCAGTGCAGATTTTCAATTTTTTTTTTCAAAACTGCCACAAAGAACTATTAATTCACATCAGAATTATATTGAGGTCAACTGATGATTTGGGGTAGGAGCCAGTGCTATAATTTGTATGAGAGAAAAATGATTTGGTGCAAAATTATGTCTTCTGAAATGAATGGATATCCAGTTGATTCTATTTTAGATATATTTTTAGATTGTTAAAATTTTCTTACATTTTTTTAACGTCATACAATTCGTTTTGTTCCTGAAGAGTACACAAAATTCCATACAGATGACCACTGAACTCTTACTTTTCGAATCATGAAGACACAACAATAAAACTTCAACGGTAGGATGCCAAGAACTCGTACAGTATGATTTTTTATTTTGCAAGAAAAGGAAATAAAAGCATTTATTTGGTGTTGCGGTGGATATATTTTCTTGCTATTTTTAGGCTGGAAACCGGAATTCTCAAAGTGGGAAAAACAAAACTAACAGAATGCAAGACATAAACACGAAATTCTCTTCATACTTTTTAATTTTTTTCTAAATACATGCGGTTAATGATCTGCAGCAACATGCTATTCGCTGGTCTTGGATGTAGTCTGCAGTTGATTTTCGTACACCAGCTGAAAAGCAGCATAAACTGCATGGATTTTATTCATGGCACTCAATGTCAAGGTTGAAGTGCTTTATTTCAACGTTGTTGTTCTACAGGTGGAGGTGGTGTATAGGAGTTTGTTGTGCCGTTTGCAACTTCCTCCATTTATGTTTGTTATTCTTAGAAGTGTGTACATAAAGACGGACTCTTCATAAAAGGATTCGGGTGTTTTTTATAGGCTTTAAAGAATCTATTGGACCGTGGGATAAGCCAACTAAAAGTAGTTCTAATATTGAGTGTTTTTTGTAAGAATATAAAACTTTGAGTTGACAACACTTTATTAACCGGCGGCCACTTTATCTGCTCTAAAGTCATTTATGTCTAGATCGGTTTGGAATTTCAATCAGAAATAGACTGACGCCTGAGCAACGCTTCCAATTGTGTAAATTTATTTTGAAAATCATGACTGTTCGCAGTACGTTTTGCGCACTACGTCCCTTCTGCAGCCAATGTTTTCTCCAGTACATTCAGAAGCGTAGCGTAGAATAAGAATTTAATATGTGCCCATTGACTTTATAGAATGATTTTGTTTTGAGTGCTTCCAAAATTCAACTCCTGCGTCAATTGAAGCCGCACCAACCATCGAATTTTGTCAAGCGATGAAGATCACTTTTTGAACGGATACGTCAATAAATAAAACAGCAGTATTTGGAGTACCCAAGATCCGTTACATTAAAAAAACTAAATGTTTGATGTTGTTTATGAGGTGATGGAATCATTGATCCGTATTGCGAAGGAAACTGGCCAGAAGTTTTAAGACGTTGGGGACCGCTTTACAGCCATGATTAATCACTTCTTCCTTCATCCATTGAACAAAATGATGTACAGGCGTTGTGGTTTCAACAAGGTGACGCAACATGCCACACAACTCGTGCCACAAGTAATTCAATGAAGGAAACGTTAACTTCAAGTTTCGGACCCGTATATTGGCCGCCAAGATCACGAAATCTAAAGCCGCTAGAGTATTTTTTGTGGGTACCGATGGGGGAGAGCGCAATTTTTTTACACGACGCTGTTAATCGCTGTCGCTAATGTTCAGCGACCAGTGCTATGCCTTCTTTAAGGGGATAAGCCGACAATAATTGACACAGTCCTGCACTAATCCAAATAAGAACAATTTGACCCATATTAATGACTGAGTGCGGAGTCGAACTCTGGATCTAAGGCATCATAGTCTTGTGCTCCCTACTTTAGCCAACAGCATCCTCATGTAAATTTAAAAAACTCATCTTTGTTGTATTCCATTTCACATCCTTATATCTCTATAAAAATCAGCCTGTGCTGAAATGTTAATTCGTCATCCTTCTTAACCTGTTGAGAACTCGATTTTTTGAAAACGCGAAGAAAAACCAATAACTTCCTCCTTTAGTTTTGAAAATTTTGTAATTTTCCTAGCGGGAAGTTAACAAAACTCCCGATATTAGAGAATCTGGTGAACCATGATATGAGAGACAATTTTGAAAATTACGTTCAAAAAAACATGCTAATATTTTTGCCTCATATTTTAGTGAGCAGCAAAGGCCGCATATCACCTTTTTATGTTCCTTATTTCTATAATAAGAAAATATTTTGCATAAATTTCATTTGGAAGTGGGAAAAGTTCATTAACTTTTTCGAAATATTTCTCCAACTTCCTTCTATTGTAGTGTAAATAAAATTTTATAATGGAACTGATTGTTCAATAGTTTATAATCACAACAAAGGCAATAAGACATTTTGCGTCATATGAAAACTGGCTAAAACAAAAGATGTTACATAAATTGAAGTAGACAAAAAGGATTCTTAAAAACATCTCCAATTACGATCAATGGAAATGGTCGCAAACAAAGCCAAAAGAAATATTTGTTGCTTGCAATTGGTTTCATGGGCTTTAAATGTGTTTTATTTCTGTTTTATATCTGCCAGTTTTTTCGTCATTGTTTAACGTCGTTGTAAAGCATCATTTGATATATTTTGCCTTTGGCGCTACCAAAATATTTATTTGCCTCTTCATGCTTTCGTTGCAATTTGGGTGTTAATATAAACGTGTTAGCTAAAAGACTACTGCGGTAGACAAAGAAGAAAATTATTAAGCTTTTAAAAGGCAGTGAGAAAGAGAGAGTCCGACATTTCAATTGCCTCTTTTTTTCATGCATCATCTATTGTTTTATCATCTCATTTGCCTAAAGGCTTGAATTTGTTTTCTGGTATTTTCCGTTGCTCTTTGACGTTGATTGTATTTTTATGCACCGCCTGAAGACTTCCTTTTTAGTTTTGTTGGGGAAAAAATAATGTATTGACACGTGCAAAAAATCACCCTTGTGAAGATATATTCCGAAATTTATAACCCTAGACACAAACCAAGCACGTCAAATCGAAAAAATCACAGCTAATCGGCATGGATGCACCAAAGTATTGATTGTTCGGTTAATTTTTTCCAAAGTTGGTCCAAAACTGTGGCCATTATTCCATTTTGAACATATACACTGAGATTTTTCATGCCTAACAGTGCTCTGTTAACAGGTTAACACAGGTCTGTTAACGTACTTGGTTCAAGTCGAGGGTTACAAATCTCGAAATTTAACTTCACACACTTGCAAAGATCACAATATTTGTTGTTGTTCCGGATAATTAAATTTGCTTTCTCAATTTGTGTGGCATCGTTACGACAGTGAAGGACAATAGGGAGTATCACGTATTTTTAAAGAAGACATGTTCTGATTCAGTGCTAAAAAATTTTTCGTCAAATGGCTTCTACTGCTCTGATGGATGCTCGGGAATTTTCTATGAAATTTTCACAGAGATATGACTATATCTCATGGATGACGCGTTGGGCCTCGAACTTAAGCTCACAAATTATTTTGGTTTATTCTTAAAAACCCGAAAATTCACAAATCCCTATCCCTTAAAAAAAGTTGGAAACAAAAAAATATTATACTAAAAGAAATTGCACAATTTCAGTTCACGAGGTCCTGTTTACTATTTCTACTCCTGCACAATCAAAATTATCTCCATTTTTCAAATAAAATTTTTATGGATTAATTGTTTCCAAATGACAGGAAAAGCCAACATCTGCTTTAACTATTCAACATACAGCACAGTTGTGTAGCGGCTTTCAAAAACAGCTGTTCTGCTCTGCTATTTTTTTGAATATTTAAAACAGATATTGAATTTTGCTTGTGCTTTGGAATAAATAACATATCTTTCTGAATTCAAAAAACAAAGCAGAGCACAAAAGCGGTGTAGCGCCTTTCTAAAACAGCTGTTCTGCTCTGCTGTGCGAACTGAATAATTAAGACTGTTGTTCACTTTCGCTATCGCTTTGAAATAGTAATCATGCCTTTCTAAAAATATTTTTCCAATAAAATTTTGAAAATACTTATAATTATCTCCATTTATTATACCAAACTACCCCACTGTGCAGTGTGCAACGAAAGAAAAAACGCTCTCCCACTTAACTCCTTCCAAAACGAATCCGGCACGTAAACTTTTACTTTCGGAACAATCAGTAAATTTTGCTTATTATATACAGTGTAGCACAGTGTAGTTGTAGATGTTGTTTGAAATAATAACATTTTCTTATCCTTAAAAGTGGTCATAAAAATATGGCAAAACAAGACTGCTTATATTTTCCATAAATCTTTTAATAATTTAGAATTCAATAGCAGAACTTGTCTTACTGCAAAAAATTATTTCAGTATTTTTTAATTGTCAGCCGATTCTATAACATTTTCTTGTTCTATACACACGTTCCATTGTCTTAAAATGTTAAGACAGATTTTTTTGTTTGTTTCATTGTTTATCTCATACAAAAAATATCTGTAGAAGAAAGCGTTCAAATTAAACAATTGAATTCGAATTCATTTAGCTGCACCATTTAAGTTCAAATAGAAAATTACGCAAACCCCGTATTGTCTTGTTGTCAGTCGTGGTCTTGGGTTTTCGTTTTGTTTATGTCCCCAACAGATTGAAATATTGTGAACAACATCCTTTCTTGTGCACAGCATTGATTTGTGTTAATGAACTATAGACTTGAAATGTAAGAGGACGTAGCAAGTGGTCTCAACAATACGCAGGAAAAACTCTGGGTGAGGATGTAAACTTTAAATACTTAAAATCGATTGTAAATTATCTAACGTACACATACACATCTATATACGTATTTACATATACTTACAAGCATATACACGCATACATTCATTTCGGCTCGAAGGACCAATGGAGCTCTTCGAAACAGCAGGCTCGGGTTATGTTTGAGAATAATGCACACAATGGGCCACTAACAATTTGTGGGCACTAACAGTTTTTGAACGGGAAAGCATTTCGTTTTATTTTAGGTCGTCGCTATTCCTTCAGGCGGCCAACAGAGTGAAACATATTGAAATAAGTTTCATCGGAGCATCCTGAAACTTACTTTGCTTATCTAAATAATTCCAAGAATTTGCTAAACTCCTGTTTTTATTCACTAAGAAACTATATGATCTCCTCCAATCATACGATAATTGTAAAACTTTTGTTTAATAAACCACAAACCAGGTCAAGTTTAATGGTTATTGTATCCGCAGACAATTCACTTGCTTCCGTTGACTCGGTTCCCTATAGATATCCTGGAGTAGAGAACCTCCTATGGGCTGTACTTTGCCACATTAAATCATTATGTGTTTCTTACGAAGGATGATATCCCGGGAAGCCTTATGTTCGTTAGGGTATTTTAATATGGCAGAATGTTAGAGTTTAGAGCCGCTGCCCTACCGCTAAATAGGGCAGGACACTGACCAAGAGGATGGAGCCCCTTTTCGTCCTCCTCTTCATCATTATAGTTTCTGCAATAGTCATTATAAACCAAACCCATCCTTCTTTCATGTTTCTTAAAGCTACAGTGCCCCGTTAGAACAGTCACTAGTTGAACTTGGTCGAAATTGTTGAGGTCGCGTGTTCTGCGGATATCATAACAGCCCCACGTGTCTCTTGCCACCAAGCAATTTGCCATGCTCTTCCCCTTTAGACCCGCATCCAATTAGAAGCTAATAACGCGATTAAGGAACTCCCGTCAGTTAAATGCATACCAGGGTAACGACAGTGCCCTGCTAGAATGTCGCCCCCGAATGTCGGCCATCGTCCACATTCTTAATGTGCTTTACACAGGATTAATAGTGGGGATGGTCGGTTTGCTGTCGATTAAGATCAAGATATCGTTAAATATATTTCATACATCAGTCAGATTGCTGCACGAGGAATAGCAGGGACTTCGACTAGCAACCATGTTGAAGCCTAAATCAAGATTTTACATTAAAGCAACACTAACCGTAATAGAAAATAATTTTCTTGCAGCTTCCAAAGAAATTAACAATATCCTGCCAACGACATCCTTCTTATTTGCATTACAAAAATTTATAAACCCTCAAGTTGTAACGCAAGAAAATAGCTGCCAATAAAAATTATAACATTGACATTAACACTTTTCGCATGCAGTAATATTTTCTTAATACCCAGAACTTGGATAATTATAAATAATGAATTCTATTTCAATCCGTTTAAAATGAATGTCAGTGACAAATCGGTTACATTTCAATTTTCATCGGCTTTACAAATTCAAAAGCTTCTTCCTCTAGTGGTTTTCAATTAAATTCAATGAAACAATAAAGTTATTTGCTCGTTTGTTAAGATGCCATTAAAATCATAACAATTTATTGAACATTCTGTACACAGAAGAAAGAAATAATCTTTTTGAAAAATAACAGCAGAGTTTTTGATTTGAATATTACATATTCGAAAAAATATATACAGGGTGGCCCAAAATTAATCACTCTATCTTAAGATATAAAAACTTACAATTGCACTCGAAATAATACTTTTAATGTTAATACCGTGTTGATTGTTTCTTCTTAGAACTGTATTAACATTCTTAAATTTGATCACTTGAGGAGTTTTAACAAGTTTCGATGCGTGTTTTGGTGGGAATCATCAGAGAACCTTTAGCCAGTCAGTATTCCTTAGATTAATAAAAGATATTTTCAAACTTCCCTTTTAATAAGAAAGAAGTCTAAACAAATACGAAAGAGGGTGCTCTTGGCTTAAGTAGACTACGGTGACTTAGCTCCCGAAGATATACCCCGCACTATCCTGAAAATGGAGCCGAATTTTTTTGATCTGCATTAGTGGAAGATTGTGTAGATTGTTATCGCCTTGTCTCAAACACGAAGACTGGTCGCTGAATATTACCCGCAACGGATAAAACCGTCATGTACAGCACCCTCCTTCCTCGGTACTTGTATTCTTCTATTCTGTCTTTTTCTGTCCATCAAAAAAAAAAAACTATCAACTCCTTTCTAGTTCTGGTGTAATGCCCTGCATATATAGGGGGTCATCCTATGAGTGCTGTCCAAGACCAATTTTTACGTTTCAACTGCATTTTTGCAGAAAAGCCACAGAATATCTACTTGATATCTCCTAAAGTATGCTTTTGTTTATGACTATGATTAGGAATACTTTTTGAAAATTTAGCAAGAATATTTAAAGAGGTCGTCATCAATTTAAATATTTTCTTCCTGTGTAATAATATTGTATAGGACAGGACAGGACAATGAGTTACCCAGTCCTTTCTATTTTAAAACAAAATTTGAAGGTCGCATGCCATTGAAATATTTTACTTGTATTATTTTGCTCGAGATACATCTCATAATATTAAATAATAGATTCATTCAGGATGTATTTCAATTGTTTGTTTGTTCTTAATATTTTTGTTGTTTAGAATTTGTCTCAGAGTGATTAGAACTTCTCTGTTGCTGCAATGACGTCATCAGGACTTTATTGGTTATTGAGTCCTTTGCAAAATAAAAGTGAGTCTGCTAGTGTGGCATTAAAAAGTTTATTATTAAGAAATTTGCGTTAATACAATTTATTTACGAGAAGAGTACAAAAGAGTACAATATTTGTCAGTCAGATTGTCATATTATTTGTTGTGGAAATTAAGTTTCAACGCTTCTGTCAGCTTATAAGAGACACTTTGAGATACTTTTTTTTTGTTAAATTCATTGTCTCTTCTGCCGGTTAAGGAAATAAATTTTGTGTGTGAAGACTGACGAAAATCTGGGCTTTGCAGATTTTGTCTGGTTACGGGAGGTGTCAGGAGTGGTTTCACTGTATTGAATTGTAACAGTTTTTGCCAGCCTGAAGGTTCCAAATATCTGTAATTTAATCAAAATAATAAGAAGTAGGAGCAGAGGAAGGCGGCACTCGACTGGTTAACAATTACCACCTACAGGGTATCCCAAAAACTCTGTGGCAATTACTCAGCAGATTTAGGACTAAATAGCTCCTAACATTTGGAAACAAGTCACTGGAATCCCTGGTAGGAGTTGTGACGTGGATCTGTGCGCTTAAGCATTCCACATGATGGTTGCGGAAGGAGCTGTTTCGACGAAAAACAAGAGGAGTCAGTACAGCATATTCTATACGAGTGCCAGGCACTACAGAAGCGCAGACTTGGACACTTAGGCTGTCGGTTCATGTCAGATATAGATCAATGGTTTAAGGGATAAACCATTTGCTGTCATAGTGGACTTTGTAAGAAGTTCTGGGAGTTTCTCAGGTGTGGGTATGCCAGTAATTCGTAGGATTGTGCAGGGTGTAGGCCTTGGAAGAATTGTGCAGACATCAGTCTGTTTATAAATCACTTGACAGCTGACAAATTTTTTTACCTCTTTAAAAAACATCCTCTATTTCACTTCATCTGAACTTCTCACTATATCCATGCAAATCGGTATACAACTCTCATGTATAAATTGGTACTTCAAAGACTATTTTGAAGTTACTCGACCGCCTACAGGAGAGTAGGATGGAACGTCGAGTGGTTTTCACTCTTTTACAGATACTACAATGGAATCTGCTCAAGTGTTATCAGGAAGTTTGCGCTCGAAAGATAATCCTTTTTAAGACCTACACTGTCTTTTATCACAGCGCATCAATTTGTGGTTGAAGTGCCGGTGAACGCCACTGCGCATTACACAGAGTACTCGTTTTTCCGTCGAACGATTTGTATGTAGAATAAATATTTTTAACATGGGGAAGTTGTAATCGAATGTCTTTCCTCCCCTTCCATAATCAATTTGCCTACTTCTGGCACAATACATTGCGTGAGTTAGGGGCCATCCCCAGACTGCTGGTCTAACTCAAAAAAAAAAAAAACGAAAGGGATCAATGGAAGCCCTAAAATATGAATCTAATTGTGTGGATCTCAGAGTGACATGGAAATTAATAAAATTCTCAAAATCTCGTTTTGTCATCTTTTATTTCAACTAAAAATTTTGACATAAAAAAAAATACTTTCCCTTTCTTTTGCACAACGAAACATGGAATTTTGATTTATTATGAAGCCCTACACGAAATCAGTAACGTCAACTCTTAGTCCTGATCTTGCACAACATGGGGAGCATAAACCAAAGGCGTGTGATAGGCGCGAACAATTTGCGAGGTCACTGTACGAACAGCTGGTGCAACTATGGGAGTCACAACACGGGCGTGATTGTGTACTACGGTCTGGCGTTGATGCGACACTGCTGTGGGAATTTGTTGCACCACATCACCCACTTTTGCTATGCCTGGTTGTTGTACGGTTAGCGTTTCGGGAGAAATGACAGTGCGCAATCCTGGTCTAGTGGAAATAGTGATGGGCAGTGGTATAGTTTCGGCGGGATATATACGATGTTGTACGGTTGCTGTAGATTTGACAGATGCTACCGGAGAAGTGGATCCAGCAGAGTTGGCGGTGGCTGATGCTTGTGCCGAGGATGTGATTACAAGTGAACCCTTTGAAATACCCGAAGTAGAAGTAATTGAACTTAAAGCAGACGAAGGCTTAACTCTGGCTATGGCTGCTGGTGCTGGCCCTGCGCCTGCGCCAATAGCTGATGTGGCAGCATAATCGGCAGCAGCTGATTGGGCAGAAGTATAACTGCCTGCTGACGACTCATTTGATTCTTCAGACAAGGACTTGCTCGTTTTATCTTCTTCAGATATGGCATTTGACAACGATGGTAGGGAATTGTCCAGATTAATTGTAGATGATTTGCCGCTTGTTAAAATGCTGTAAGTGTCATCGGTAAAGGAATGCTGTAGACTCGAAATCGCCGCCTCACATAATCCAACAAATACCAAACCGATTAATACCTGAGAGTTAAGGATATTTTTATGTATTTTTGAACAAGTAAGAAAAAGTTGCAGGCTGTAAATAACGTACCACTTTAATCATGATGCTATAAAACGTAGAAATGCAATAATTAGTTCAGTTCAGTTGTATTGATAGTTAAATTAAAACTGATCAGTTGTGGCAAAAGTAATCAACTTTTATAGTTCATTGAGCATCTTTGAGAGATCGTTATTGTAAATATACAAATATAATGCGAATTGCAGTGCAGGAAAAAAACTTCACCAGTAAAATATTATTATTTATGGCTGACTAAATTCCCTTAACAAATTCATTGTGTGCAACACGTCAAAGAAGAGCCAATCAGTTGTCAACTATTGACAGAATGTGTCTAATATTTCATTCGTTTAATGCTTCATAATTTTTCTAAACAATTTTTAGATGCTTCAAAGTGGGAAGATACATATTTTCATTGATAAACAACCCTGCCCCTGCCTGCAAATGATATTGATATCAATTATTTTCCAATTGCTTGGACACAAAAAATTCTACTGTATTCAACTCATTTTTTTTAACGGAAATTAATAAGAAATTGTAATTAAAAATTATATTAATCTGCCTCTTTTAATTAGCAGTTTTTATATTGAGCACGTTTCACTAAATTTTGCAACTTTTTAATACCAGTAAAGGACGCAAAGTTTTCCATAAAGAAGACAAAGTGGAAGAGCTGCAAAGTATTTTCAAACCAAAATCTACACAATTTTGTCGACAACAACACGATTGCAAAGTTCATTTATATATGATTTTTGTAATTCTTTTACTTAAATTTTTTCTACTAAATATAACTTGAGAAATAGAAAAATTGTTGAAGCAAATAATAAAAAAAAAGAAGTATATATATGAAAAACGGTCATCCTTTCAACTCCCCGCTAATATTAATCGCAACGGCCATCGTAACCAAATTTTTTTGCTATTCAGTACTTTTGAATTTTTGAAACTTCCTTCTACGAAAATTTAAAATTTTCAAAAATCGGAAAGTTATTGGTTTTACACCGTTTTGAGAAAGTCGAGTTCTCGTCAGATCTCCACTTATTGAGATCATCTGAAGCATCGCTGACTAATTCGTAGAACTGGTAGTATCCTGAAGAGCGTTTCTGAGCTTTGATTTTCTTTGAATTTGAAATGTCTTAAAGCGTAAATTTTAATATATACAGAATAAAACTAAAAAAAACCGTTTTTCAAAATGGTTTTTTGAATAACTTTTGAACGGCCTTTACGATCAATTTCCCAAATTAAAATCTGTTCCTGACATTTAGAAACCATATCGGTCACAGAAAACCATTTCAAAATCGTTTTATGCGTTCACGATAATAAATTCGAAAAAAGTATTTTATTTTGAAAAATTCCGAAGTTTTTCGATTCTTTTATAGTAATAAAAAAAGGGGCGTTCGTGGACTTAGTTTTCCTGTGAACTTGAATCGATTGAAACTGGTAGATTTCAAAATATCGCAAAAAATCCGGGAGTAAAAGAACATTTTTTATAGAACTCTTAAACGCCTATAGCACTCGATTCCACGGGCATTTAAAACTATGTCGATCACCGTGAATCGGGTCGAAACCGGTTAATCATTTCGTGAAATATCGTAAATGAAAAAATTCGAAAAAAGTGATATTTTTTAAACCCAGAAATTATAGATCTGTGCCTCGTTTCTGTAACTGAAGTGAGATTTTCTCGCATAGAAAAACTAAATAATTGTGGTTGCCATGCTCTTTATTGTAGGGTTATCTATAGAATAATATATTTATTATTACAAAAAACTAACAAAATTTTAAATGCACTAAGAAATATATTCTGACTCATTCTGTGTTTCACAGAGTGACGACAATTTTTTCGGTGCGAGAAGTTCTCACTTCAGTTACAGAAACGATTCACCACTGATCAATTAGTTTTCTCGACTCTTTTATAGTCATTGAAAACAACCGCAATCACGTGGGAATCGGTTGATTTGGAAATTAAAATAATAACGTTTTAGCTCGGAATAGCACAAAAGCCAACGATAGCAATGACAGTTAAAATTTAGGAGAAGTTACAGGCATGGCCTCTTGGGTCCATTGTTTGTCATATTATTTTTTAAGAAGCGCGAAGATCAGTTCTTTTATAATAACTTTTTTAGTTCAATATTTCATTACACTTTGTAACTTCTTGAGGGAATTATTAGAAATGAATTAAATGATTTGACAACAAATTCTATGAACGAATTCATTTCAGTGTAACGAAATTTCAAATCAATATATTTTATAAAATAATTCAATAAATTATAAAATAATTTTTAGCTGTTTTTGTTAAGACATTTAGGAAAAAAAATTAATATATTTCAGAGTAAATTAATAGTTGTTCGACTAAACGAGCACACACTAATCGAATGAATATTTATAATGAATATTTAGGTTTTGAATTCATTAGCGGGTCTTATTAAACGTTTATATAACAGACAAATTTTTAACGATTATTACACACTTATTGTCGATATAAATATAAATATTTAATGTTTATGAGCTTAAATAAATTTACAATATCTTGTCTAAGCAAATGGTCTACTTATAATTTAACAAAATAAAATATTTACAGTTGCAATTAAATAATTAACTCAATATTATTTCACTTATTATGCACGAATATCGGTCGTATATCCAAAAAGTCTAAAGTATCTTTCACCTTCTCCGTGTGATGGACGGTATGATTGAGGTTCGTTGGGGCCACATAGCCCAAGGCTCGACCACGTGGTGATATCACTAGATGAGCATAATTCTGCGAAGAGCCCTGATATGAAACCACGGATGGTGCAGCATCAATTATTAATGCCCTCATTGTTAACGGCTGCGGCGCAGCGATTGAAAATAGTCCACATAAATTCAGCAAAAGCAGGAGTAACATTTGAAAATCAGGTAGCTGCGTGCGATATATAAATGATTCATTATAAAAATCTTTTGAATTCGAAATACTGGTTCTTAACATAAAAGTTTACAATTTATAAAACAAATTTCAATTTCAATAGCAACAACAAAAATACAATAAACAAAAAATCAAATATTTTTTCTTACTTTATTCATGTTGATAGACCGAAAGAGTTTTGTCGACTAATGAGTTTTCAAATAAGAGCCAATTTCAGTTGAAACTTTAATTTTTCTTTAGCTTTTTGTTGTTGCCTTTTGTCAAGATACTCAAGAGGTAATTTTAGGAACTGAGTGATTTAGTTTAATGGAAACAAAATTCATATGAAAAGCAAAGAAATAGAAGGTGTGTGTGCAAACAATTATTTACGTAAACAATAACAACACTTTGCAACAAATATTTTTTTTTTTTTTATAAACAGGGTTCGGAGGTAAATAAATGGTCTGGAAAATAACTATAAATCTGTTAAAAAATTTTTATTTTAATTGAGCTAGAAAAGTTGCTTTATCATTGTTTTGCATTAATATTGTCATAATTGTCCTGTCACTTTTTTTATAATCCAGCAGCAAAAGATATTGTTAAAAAATGTATATTCTTAGAGGTAAAAATTCCTCCTCCCAAATTGACTATTCAAAGAGGACCATCCAAAAAAATACCAGAACTGGTTGTCACCTCTACCTGAAATCTTAGCAGACCCTGATACAGCTCCAGTAAATTCCAAAAAACTTGGTAAAATATTTTAAAATACAAATGATTTATTTGAAAGTGTTACCGTCAGCTTAGTAAAGATACAGTTCTCGTATACTAATTCATTTGCGTATATGCAAGCTTTTATCACATTTAACTTAGCCTAACTGACCTTATCGTCAGTTGAGAAAAGAAACCATGTTATATCTGATGATGCAGGTGTGGCGGCATTCGAAAACAACTGTTCTGCTTTGCCGTGTAAGTTGAATAATATAATTGTTATTAAATTTTGCTCTTAGCTTGGAATATATATCATGTCTATCTGAATTGAATCATTTAAGGAAAATGGCAATAATAATAGCAGTCGCTAGGAAATATCGGAGAGAAGTATATAAATTCGATTGCTTTTTAACAATATATTCACAAAATCATGTGCTTTTAAAATTTTTGATTTCATTTATTTAATTCATTAACTTTGTTATTCAGCAGAAATAATTACAATTATCGGATTTTAATTCTTTTTTTCGTTACACTGTATATTTATTATAGAAACAATAACCAAATTTTTAATTATTTCAACAAATTTATAATCAATTCTTGAGAATTAAATACTAAATATATTTATAAATATATATATATATATATATATATATATATATATATATATGTATATATATGTATTTGTGTATATGTATATGTGTATATGTATATATATATATATATATATATATATATATATATGTATATATATATATATATATATATATATATATATATCGATCTTTTTAGTAAGAAATAATTTTATTCTATAAATCAGAATACGATAAATATATCTGACAAAAAATTTAATATGTAAAATAAAAATCTACTTGCAAAAAACCAAAAAATTTATTTAAATTGTATTATAAATCTAAATACGTTACGATCGACATCCTATAACTAAAAATTTGTTTTATGAGAACTCTTATTCGCTTTAAAATTATATGTGTGCTACAGTCACGTTCGACACAAATCTTGCGATATAACCTCTGAGTAACCTAATTTTTCTTAGCACTTTTGTCACTGCGAATCCTTTCACCAGACTGGATTCAAGAACATATTATACATTCCCACATCTAGCCGACATGGGACAGTTACTTCCAAAACAAAGTGGAGTTATTTATAGACCAACTAAAATAAAAATTACCTAAAAGCCTTTAATATTAACTTAGGAGGTTTGCGAAAAAAATACACCCTTTTCTTAAATAAACCTACTGAATTTAAAAAAAATATATATAAATAAAAATAGGAAAATAACTGCTAAAAAATATTTATTTTGACAGAGTTCCGACCCCTGCTTATAAGAAGTAAATTAATGCTCCAGCTTAAACTAAAGAAATCTAAGCAACCCGCACAAAAAAAATATTATTTTACAAAATATTGAAAAGTGAAGGTTGTGTTAAAAATAAAATAATACGGTTGTGCTAATAGACAAAAAGGAAAAAAAAAGAAAAAAGGAATGAGTCTTTAAAAGTGGGCTGTTGACGAATTTAATGGATCTGTACTCGATCAATTATTTTTTCATCAATACATTTCTTCATGTCCAAGAAATTGTAAGGATGATTGAATTTTATAATTCGGGTGTTTTTTATAGAGTGATACAACTTTGAGTTGGCAACATTGCTTTATTTGACCACCCATTTAACAGCTGATAGTTGCTTTTTGTTTAGTTTGCTTTGACATTTTATTATGGATCGACTTACACCAGAGCAACGCGTGCAAATTGTGGAAATTTTTAAACAAAATAATGGATTTTGGTTGAATGGAAAAATGAACAGAATAAGTTGGAAGTAACACAATATTTGTACTTTATGGTTCTGCCCCACAACTTGCTGCAAGAGTTTTC
Organism: Linnaemya vulpina; assembly: GCA_963675445.1. Lineage (NCBI taxonomy): Eukaryota > Metazoa > Arthropoda > Insecta > Diptera > Tachinidae > Linnaemya > Linnaemya vulpina. The sequence continues at coordinate 11,087,473 of OY776278.1, read as the reverse complement.
ACATAGACGCGGTTTTAATAAAGTCTGATTTTAGCGATTAAAACCAACTTCTGAAATCTAGTTTTACCCTACAAAATGATGTTGTTAAAGCCAACTGAAAACCATTTTTAAATTTGTTTTAAATAGGTTTTGTGAAATACAACCATATCTTGCCTGTGCTAAGTTGAGTGCTGCCAAGTTAAATATTGGAAACATCTGTGAGAAATGCACAAAAATCCTCTACATCGGCATATTTTCTTTCAGTGTTTGCATGATTTTATATGAAATGATGTGTTTTACAAACCTTAATTCGCTCTGTTTGTAGATTTCCATACTTTTAACATATTAAATTCCTAAATACAAAAAAAATTAATATGTTAAAGTGGCATGTAAATTTATTTTTATACAAACAAAAACTGCTGCAGTACAGTTTGTGGAGTAAGTTTTATACAATGTAGAGAAAAATATTACAACAAATACTCCGATTAATATGAGAGGATTAATTTAATGTGACTAAATTTATTGGACAACGTGTGTGCTAAAATCTGAATTTATTCAATCTGCAGCGTGAAGGCAAAATCACTTACTTATCGTTTTAACGCTAAAACCAGTTTCTAGATTTTAGTGTAAAAAGTGTCTGAAGTCAGTCTGATGATCTAACGTGGAGATTGTATTCTTAGATGGGCTAACTAAGATGGAATAAGTAGCGCTTAACTTCACATACCGAAGTGCTACCAGGGTATCGACAAAAAGAAGATACTCCACCATGAACCATTCGATTAAACGCCAGCAATATTTCTACTACGAGTATATTCTACCAGGAATATTACATTGGCCTGATTTATATATGCTCCTTCAGAGTTATATAATAGATGAAAATAGTCCGAAGAAATTGCCGAAAATTACGGCTACTTCATAAAAATGTGTTTTAAATAAAAATCGTTACAAAAAATTGCTTCGTGTAATTGTGTCCCATTGATAAAAAAAAAATTTCGTAAGATTTCCAACTGAAATAGGAGACTTTGCCGGTTTTATGTTAAATATTTGAAATTAAAAATGACAATATAAATGATATCTGGTAGCGTACACAAAAAGTACATACAAACAAACTTATAAATATTTGAATAAATTGGCCAAAACAAATCAAAAAACTGAAGTGCTAATAATAACCAACCAACAACATTTTATTACTCAGCAGATTGAGTCAACAACAAACTCAAGCAGCCAGGCATCCAGCAATTGAGCGAATAATTATTATAAAATAACAAAGAAAAAAAAAGAAAAAAATATGATAAATAAAATTGTAGCAGCCAGCCTTTTGTTGGCAGCAGTTGCAGCCTTAGCAGCAGCGCTCTATTTAGGCTGGAACAATTTTTTCTTGTTGAAATTAAAGACATAAATTTCAGTACATGTAAGAAGAGTAAATTGAAACCAACGCTTAATATCTTTTCTGTGGCAAAACAAATATGGGCCACACACACTTCACTCGTATACAGCTAGTGCTTAATTAATTAAAAAGTGTTGAAAAAAAGAGCTTAAAGAAATTGAAGAAATGTAAAATAAACCCAAACTTGCGTTTCTCGTTTTGGTTATTTGCAACCATCAAAGAAATATTTAATTGAATAATCAACCGATTAAAAAAAAACTACCAGTTAACAAATAAGTTTTTTAGGATAAAAATTATGGAATCTTCAAAGTTAATAAAACTGACCATTCGATGGTTTTGGGAATCACGAGTGTTGGCGAATTCTGTGCTAACCAAAAGTGAGTTGGTTTAAAACTTGACTAAAAGAAGTTCTCGTATTCTATTTCATCAAAATTATTGGCTATATAAATTTCCTCTTCTAAGGAACTTTCTTTTTGGCAACACTGTTTTTGGCACATCAGTTGTTTACGTGTAATGCGTTAAACACAATCATGACGGCAGGCTACGGACTACAACTTGTAAAACATATGGGACGTGTGCTTATATGAGAATTATTCTTTTCACAACAATAGCCAATACGGCGGCTGGTTGTTATCCATGCTGTTGTAGTCAAATTAAAATAATTCCCATTTTATTGATATATAAACCACATTCACTACGGCAGGCTACGGACTGCAACCTACGAGTCCATGATATTTTTGTGACTGCAGTCAAAATAAAATAATTTCTATTTTAGTGTTGCCAGTATAATATAATTAACTTAGATTTTACTCTTGAACATGTTCAGTTTGGTCAATAATTTAGTCATGAATGGCAAATGAAAATTCGCTGGTTATTTAATTTTATTATTAAAATTCATGCACATTTTTTTTTACAAAAATATGTTGAGCGACGAAGCTTATTTCGTTGCTTTATTAAAGAATTTATATGTTTAATTTACTTCGACTACATGCCAAAAGTAGCATGGACAACAACCGATAGTCGTGTTGCCTTGTTGTCTTCAAAATGATCGCTTTGATATAAAAATTTTGATATATAAAAATTTTTACTCATTATAGCCGTATAGTCTGCTGGCGCCTTTGTGTTTAAAACATTATGTAGCAGCTGTTGCAGCTAGCGACATTTGTAGCCGTGTAGCCAGCAGTCGCGTAAGTGTTCACCTCCTAACGCTACAAAACCTAAGTCAAATTCTATTTATAAACGTTTTAGAATACAACTTTTTGCAAAATTATCCGATATGATTTTTGTAATAATTAATTCCCCTGCTCATTCGCCTGCAGCCCCTTTCGCATATATCATTTACTCTGGTCTCTAATAAGAAAGACAAAAATAAAGCAGACGTAACTAATACATCTGTCTTATTAATAAATTATAAATCTTCCAAAGCATGAGACGATTACAAACCAGGAAAGTATTAAATTTACGGTTGCTGTTACCAACAAAATTATCTTGTCTGCTGGTATCCAGCACATTAAATCCGCTGCTACAGACGACCATCCTTTTATAAGTTATAGAGGAAGATTTTACCATTTTTATTCATAATTTACTACCCTTAACTTGTGCCATCAGTGCTGTTGCTCACAAAATACTCACGAAAAACTTAAAGAAGATTATTTTGGCAAATAATGAAATATTGATTTATTAATTCAGTCTTATATAAGAAGAAAATCTAAAATTCTTTTTGATTTTGGCCTACAGCATGTTTTTATTAGGCTTAAGTTTAAATGTAGAATAAAGAGTTGAACACCACATTGTTTTTTAAATCTTAATGAAAAGTTAATTAGTTTCCACGTGCGCGGCAGAACATGACAACATAATATTTTTATAAATTGACGGCTGAAGTAGTTAGCACGCGGATTAAAAAGCCTAAAGCCATGGCTCCTCAGCAAATAGAAGCGCTATTTTATGAATACATAATGGTGTGAGGTTGTGTTTATTTTGGGTGGCCTGTTTAAATGATAGCCTGCATCAAAAAGCATGCTCAAAAGCGTTGCGTAGGGGAACACCTGAGTCAGTCTATCCACACATAATTTTAATATGTGCCCATTCAATTTATGGAAAATATTGCGGAAAGTCTTGGAATTGCGCGCTTACAAAATTTAACTCATGCAACAGTTTTTTTATTGCCCTTTTCTTTAAAAGGGCAATAAAAAAAACAGAGGTATTTGGAGTGGTAACGGTCCTCAAGTGTATGTTGGCAGCCCTTTACACCCAGAAAAACTGATAGTTTGGAGTTGTTTCTGGGCTGGTGGAATCAAGGATCCCCACTTTTTTAATGATGATGCTGGTCGAAGCGTTACAGTTAAAGGTGACCGGCAGAGAGTCATGATTGCTGACTTTTTCGTTCATCAATTGACCCAACCACGACGTGCCGGGAGTTGTAGTTTCAAGACAACGGCGCAACATGTCATAAAGCTCGAGCCAGAATTGATATATTAAAGAAAACGTTGGGTAACCGCATAGTTTCACCTTTTATACCCGTAAATTGACCTCCAAGATCGTGCCATTTAACTCCGCTAGACTATTTTTTTTTGGGACATGTGAAATCGTTAGTCTATTCCGATATGCCACGTTATTGCTGATATACGGGCACATCTGTTGGAAATATTTATCAAAAATTGGATCTCCAGAGCAATTGGAAATATTTATCAAAAATTGGATCTCCAGATTAGAGTACTTCAGAGCCATGGCGGCTACTTCCCAGAAATATTTATTGTTATGCGAGAAGGTAATCTTTCGATTGAAGTAAAAAAAAATCTATTGTTATAGGAGCTCAATATGGAGCAGAAATATTCAGAATCTTGACAGGAATCGAACTTTCTTTAAGCAAAAATATGTCTGCTAAATCAATCTTCAAATACTTTTTTTTTTTATTTACTTTAAACTTATTTGATAACGGACAAGTCATTTACGCCAACGATTGAGTTTTTCTTCTAATGGTGGAAGGCGTATGCAGCAGGAGCAGCATGTACCAATGGCAAGGAATGGGTGCGAACAATAGAATCAGTATTAACTACGGATACAGCGGGACCGGCATGAAAAACAGGAGCAGAATGCACCACGGGTACGGAATGAACTTGAGGAGCAGCAGCATAAGTGTGGACAACAGGAGCTGACTTAACATAGGAAACAAGGGGAGCTTCATGAACCGCAGTGGTCTTCACTACTGGAGCAACAATCGGACTAACAACTGCTTTATTGTGGTAGCGTGTAAAGCTTTGGTGCGACACCGCTGAGGGAGCGCTGTGCACAACAGCTCCTACTTTGGTAAGTACAGGCTCCTCGACAACATGATGACTTTCAATAAGTCCAGCACTGACAGCAGCAAAGCAGGTCACTGCAACAAAAGCGATCTGAAAAAGGAATTTCTAAAATTAAAATAAAACTCCTTTAATTAACTGTAGAAATACTTGCAGAGCTGAACATGTTTTATGAATTGATATTTATTGGCTGCAGGCTTGGAGGAAACTAATGCTGCTGACACAATTCGCTGCAGTTTTTATAGTTTAAGATTCAAATTGCAAATAAATGGCGCAATTAGTCCCTTAAATTGATAAAAAAGATTCAAAACCCTGTTTAAGTGTTTTTTTTGGCCTTCATATCAGGCGTGTGTTAATCTTCTAGAAAAAAGTCTTTAAAAAAACTGTTGGCTCAAATACTCGCAATTGATGACGAAGTAAAAAAAGTCATGTTGTTGTTGTTTTTTTCAATTTTAATTTTGGCCATAAACATTAATTGATAAATAATGTAAGCGCTGCTGCTGTTGTTGTTGCTGACGAAGGTTTTGTACAGTTGTGATGCTGACTTTGGCTTTCAACTCACAATTCCATTGACTGCAGGCAGTTGAGTTAAGCTTTGCGAAGATCTCACAATAGAAAACACGAGTATCGATTCATTCGATTTGTGTATTCTGGTTTCAGGTTCTGGTTGTTTCACAGATAATAGGATTACGTTAATGAAATTGACGGATGTGTGGTGTGAAGTTAGAGTTCAAGTTCAGTGTGGGTGTTTTGTAGCACAAGAGAAACTATTAACGCCACGCTCCTTTGTTTTGGCTTGCGACTATAAATTGTTGGGACTGTTGCATAGAAATCAATAGTTTCTTTTGGGTTTTCGAAACAAACACTTCAACTACTTCAGCTGTTTAGCAAAATGTTTAAATTCGTAAGTAATTTTTTTTGGAAACATTTTGCAGCAGATTGAAATTGAAAATATTTTTCTTCTTTCAGTTCGCCTTGTTTGCCTGTGTCTCCGTAGCTTTTGCCGCACCCAGTTTGTTGGCTGAGCATCATACAGTTGTTCAGGAACCGGTTTTGACTAAAGTCGGCTCTATTGTTCACTCGGCTCCTTCAGCTGTGTCGCATCAAAGTTTTACTCGCGTCCACAATAAAGCTGTTGTGTCTCCCGTTATTGCACCCGTTGTAAAGACTACCGTACATGCGGTTGAACCAGTCCTGCCTGTAGTCAAAACTGTGGAACATGTGAAAGCTGTTGAAACGCCTGTACTTCATACTTATCATGAAGCGCCTGTTGTGCCCGTTGTGAAAACTGTTCACAGTCCCGTTCTCAGCCACGCTGTATCCCATCAATCTCATGTTCAATTGCACTCAAATGCTGCCCTCGTTAGTCCAGTGCTTAAGACTGTGGTTCATGCTGCTCCTGTGGTTCATGCTGCTCCTGTAGTTCACGCCGCTCCTGTTTTCCATGCCGCTCCTGTTACTCATGTTATCCACCATTAAGAATTTTTAATGTTCACACAAATAGCATCTCTATTTTATGTGTTAATAAAAACTGTAATTTGATGGATTAAAAATTGTTCTTTAGAATTATTCTTCGTTATTAAAATCTAAACTGGAACTGGTTTTTTGTCGAAGTGCTTCAGTGAAAATAAGCCTTTAATAGGTTTTTAGCTACTCGAATGTCTTATTTGTTAAAATATTTTAATTTCACTGCAAATTATTTACAAAATTTTTAAGAACTTCCCTAAAAACCTCTTTTCTGATGCACAAACATTCATAAACTATTTGAGAATTGCATTAGAAAACATGTTCTATAATACAAGAAAAACATGATTACTGATGCTGAAAGCTTAGCTCTTCTGATGCTATTCTGCTCTGCTGTGTAAGTTGAATATATGGAACGGATGTTCAGTTTTTCCCGTGCTTTGGAATATTTATCATGCCATCCAATTATAAAATATAATTGTATTGAATTATATCAATTTTGGTGTTTAAAGCCAAGAGGGATGGTGGTAAGAACAACTCAAATACTGACTTCGTGGCTTTACCTCCAATAGGAGCTTGTGAGTCTTTGGGACACTTTGATTAAATTTAATTAGTTTGTTTTCAATAATTTTACGATCTTCTCAGGTTTAGAATATATATATTTTTTTGCAATTCAAAACTGGTGGTTTTCTAAGGAGTGCTACTGAACTTAGACTTCCTGTGAATTTTAACCGATTCGAACCGGTGCAAGGTATCACAAACAAATTTAGAAAAAAGCAAAAGTGGTTCTCTTAGAACAACTTTTAAACGGCTTTACCGATTGATGTCATAAATTAAAATCTGATCCGGACATTTAAAAACCACGTTGGTAACCGTCAATCGGGTTAAAATCGGTTAATCCGTATGTGACATAAAGTGAACAAAAAAATAGCGCTTTAAGGTATCACAAATAAGTTTAGAAAAAACAACAACTTTTAACTCTTCAAGAACAACTCTTCACCGATCGATTTAACAAATTAAAAACTTCTCCTGACATTAAAAAATCACGCTGTTCACCGTAAATCTGGTCAAAATCGGTTAATCCGTATGTGACGTAAAGTGAACAAAAAAAAAACCATAAACTGATTTATTTCAAAAACTATGAAACTGATCGGTTCGAGCTCCCGATTCTTTTATAGTAATCGAGAACTAAATTAATCGTCTTTTATGCGGAAATCGATTGATTTGAAAATGAAAATAATAGTATTTTGGCTTGAAAAGCTCAAAAGCATAGAATAGCACACAACCAGGTCACGATGGCCTTGCCGCTAAAATTACCCAGAAGTTAAAGGGATGGCTTTTAGGCTCAACTGTTGTCCTTATTTTAGTGTAGAAACAAAAAAAAATTTCCTTACATTATCTTTTTATTTTTACTGGTTTTCAATATCAATCTGTTGAGCACAAAAAAGTCCGGCTGTTCCATTTCAAAACATAAACATTTAACTCTTCTATAGAATTCGGAAAATATGTTTCACATAAAATTTTGCACCAGCATTAAAGGATATAACAAAATGTCCTATTAAAGAAATCATTCCAGAACGCTGACTTAATTGAAGTTAAAAATCCTCCAGCCTTAGGAATAGTCACAAAGAAGTCACACGTTTCAATTTCTTCACAATTGTGATGTATTTTACAAAAACTAAAGTAAAACCAATAAAAATTATAAAAAATACAATTATTTTTGTTGAAACAGATGATTTTTATTAACAGATTTTCATTAAAGTCGAAACAAGCGCGTACGTATTATTTGGTGAGGAGTTAATGGAAGGACTGGTAGGCAAAAGGAGCAGAAACAACCGTCTTAGCAGCTGGAGCAGAGTGTACAAATGGAGCAGCAGCATAAGAGTGTACAACGGGAGCAGCAGCATAAGAATGAACAAAGGGAGCAGCGGCTACAGTCTTCACTAAATTAGCAGCTTCATAAGTGTGAACAACAGGAGCAGCAGATACAGTCTTGACTAAAGGAGCAGTTTCATAACTGTGCACTACGGGAGCGGTGGCCACAGTTTTGACAACGGGTGCAGCTTCATATGTATGAACGACAGGAGTTGCAACCGTTTTCACAACAGGAGCAGCAGCATAAGAGTGATAGACGGGGACCTTTTTCTCCAAATTGGTAAAACTTTGATGGGTAATGGCCGATGAAGCACTGTTGTCAATAACAGCTGTTTTAGTCAAAACAGCTGGTTGAACTAAAGTATGATGAGTTTCGGCGGCCACAAAACCAGGAGCAGCTGAGGCAACAGCCACTAAAGCGAAGAGAGCAACGAGTTTCAACATGTTTGGTGCGGGTTGAGTTTCAAAAGAATGAAAATGAACTGATGCCTTGACCAGCGACTGTTGCTGAATTTATAGAAAGAAAAAAATTAATATTTTTTTTGTTTTTTGGCAACAAGTTGTTAATATATTTGACGCACACGATTGACGGTGTTGCTAAGGATTATGTGTGTTTTTTATTTAATTTTTTCCATTTTTTATTTAAGTTTGAATAATTACAATCTTTGTTTTTCTCGTTTAATTGAAATAAACTGTTTCTTAAACCCTTAACCGGTTCGTTGTACACTTTTTGGTAATTGGCTACTTAAATACTTAATGGTCTTGTCTTTTACGTTGATTGACTCTTTTGTTGTCGTGTCTTTTTGATTTTGAATTTGAATTTCTTTTTAATAATAACAAGGAAAAAGACTTGTATCTTGCGGGTGATTTGCTAATTGGATTAAGTCAAGATTTTAAAATTTTTTGAACTTAAATGATTATAATAATTTATTGTTAAATAAATCACAAGTTATTGTCGGTCTTGTTGAATTGAAAGTTATAGAAAATGTGTTAGATATAAATAAAAAAGGGCTTAGCAGTTAGAGAAAAAATAAAGCCGGTTTCATTGTTACTCTAAATATATATCCTTGTTTTATTATAATTTAAATTTGTTTCAGTCTATAAAAAAAACACCAATTTTAATTTGCTCGATATAAAAATCAATTGGACACATCCTCCATATAAATAGTATTAATTTTTAAAATTTTTTCAATGAAGCTGTTTTTTTTTCATTCTTGACTTATCACACTGTTGCTTTAAACGAGTTAATTGCCCATTGACATGCAGAATTTCGTCGTCAACTTAATTTAAGTGCTTTTATTCTAGTAGATTTTTATAATCCGGAGTCTTAAAGAATTGAGTTGATTGATCTGCGATACGCTGAACTAAGAAAACAGATACGAAGTATTTTTGAAATGAAGTCGTACTCGTATTTCCTTTTGCGGAAATTGCGTTAGAAAGCTGGTCAAGTCAATAACCGCTCTTTATTTATTTTAACTATTTTTGATACATAATTTTTTGCATGTAAATCTTTGGAAGTTGATATGAAATTTATTTTATTCGAACGATAATCTGCTGGCAAAAAATTTAAATATGCCATCTGGAGTTGCTCGAACGTAATTTAATCTGGAGGTCTTAACTTGGAATGTTTTCCTCTAAGTGGTGAATCGTTTCGACTTCATTTAACTTCCTAGAAAATAGTCTAACGGCGTTAAGTCGCACGATTTTGAAGGTCAAGTTTTTTTTGTTAATCGAATTAATTGCTGAGATGGACGATTATGTGTATCGTAAAACAAACGTAGTGGGCAGTACGTATTTCGTAAAGAGCCATGAGTTTCAGGATACATATTTTATTTTTAATTTGAAAGAGCTGTTCAGACATCCGTCTATTGATTTTTAAATGCCAAACCCAACTAAACATAAATCGCTTGAAAGATAAAATTTATTTATTTCCCTCGAATGTCACTCATACACATCACTGATGATGATAAATTTACTCACAATATTAAGTTACTCCGCGTGATTTATGTCTAAAAATGCGTTTCTTACCCAATTTAATTAACACGTTGCTTGGGAAATTAATATCATCGTCACGTGTAAATAATAATAATTACAAAGAAGCAAGAATCATTCTTGTAAAGAAGTATGCTGAAATAATATCCCCAAAGAAATTGCATTATGATTAATTTATAACACAAATAAAATAAAAACCAGCGTTGCCAATTTGGTGTTTTTAAGTTTTATAATAGTTATTAAATAATTTGCTTCGGAACAAATTATAATTCAATTTTACGATCTATTATAGACATATAAAATCATCAGGTTGAAAATAATTAGTCAGGCGAAATGTTGCCAATTTCAAAAAATTTCTTTATTAAGAACTTTAAAATATTGTTTAACATTTCAAATGTGAGAACATATTTTGAGTGTTTAAAATTTGATTTCAAAGAACTAAAATGAATTTATGAAAATAATAGTAAACAAAATTAGCAGGTGGCACTATTCGATTACACAATGAGCTGTGGCAGGAGTACTTACAGCGAAATATTTAAATATAGTTTTTTTTACATGTTGAATCTTTTAATTTTTACACAAGTTTGGATTTTTAAATATATTTAAAAGCACTATTGTAATGCAGTCCACTATTATGATTAAATCACCCACTTCTCGTGCGATTAGATCCATGTTTAGAATGGTTTTGGCTTTTACTTCTTAATTAATTTTTTTTTATTATAAAGAAATTAATACAATTTTCTCACTTAAAAAAAAAGAAAAACAAATTGTGAACGGCTGGCTCTAAAGGCCATCCCTGCAACTTCCCTCGATCTAAAACATTATTGATGTAGATTTCGATTACTAGAAAATATTCGGGAACAACAACAGTTCAGATAAATAAT